>CM024522.1:17183897-19583897 GCA_014182375.1 Eucalyptus virginea | reverse complement strand
TGTTTTCCATGAATAGCTGTTTTAAGAAAAATATAATTCGTATCATCTGAAGAAAAGTAACGCTTTCTTTACCCTTAATTATCGGTCCTACAATGTCTCTTGGAACCGGATCTTTTTTCTTAATTATATGTCTGGACCAATCAGGGGAAGAGAGAGGGAGGGAGAGGGAGAGTCATTAGATTTGGTGGAGGCTACGATTTGGGGTCCGGGCGGGGGCGGTGGGGCCCGAGGGAGGGTAGGCATAAAGTGATTTTCCGCATAAGGCCCGCCGGTTGATGCGGGAACAAGTCATTCCCCCGAGGTCAATAGGGTCTTTCCATAGTGGCATGGGGATTTGTCTATTTTATATGAGCAGGATATTAAGAAAAGGATCTCCGTCGCATCGATGTCCGGACGGAGGAGAGGCCACGCGCCCCGACGCGCGTGAGGCGCACGACTTAATCGAGTTCGGGGGAATTATTATTTTTTTTTTTGTGGCGCCGATCCGACCAATCGATGCGCGAGTGCGGCGCACGTGGAACGGGGGAGAGCGGGGTTAGCGCGTGGGGTGGGCACTGGAGATTTTTGTTTTTTATGCTTGCTTTTGGTTGGTCCTGGCCCGGTCCTTCTTTTTCCCCCCGCCCCCTGGGGGGTGCTGCTTCTACTTAAAGGAAGAACCTAAATGCGTGTAGGCCCAAAAGGAAATAATATAAAAAATAATGATGATGATATTTGGTTGTCGCTTACATTCGAGTCGATTTACAGTCGATATATGAAGTTTACTTATTGGGTGTTTAATATGACTCGCTTGTATATTAACATCTCACATAAAATGTCAAATTTATGAAACTAGCTTTGATTATTTCTTGTTATTTTTATGGGAAGCAGTAGATTTGCCAAGCTTCTCCTACTGTGAAAGTAATTGGAGACGAGGAGGTGGATCTAAGGAATACTCTTTTATATATCGATGTTCTATTTTCGATTATTGGCTTGAATTTTTGCATTGAACTTTTTAACATGACAAAATGTAGCTTCTTTTTTAATGTATTTCATGTGTGTGGGTATCAAATTTCATGTGTAGCCTATATCATGAAGCTTAATGTCATTTGTCTATATACTTGTTTGGTGATGCGGTGCACGAAACATTGGTCATCACAAGGCTCTTAGCATGTTAGCTTGTATTTAGTAGTTCGAATTTGAATTCGAATGGTATAACAACATTTCATATTGAGTGTTTGATGACATCCTCCGTACCTGATATATCCGAATATAAGGATGGATAAAAAATTAGGGGCAGGAGTGAAAGTTGGATTGGATAAAAAAAAAATTAAGTAGACAAGCAATGTTTTTTTTTTTTTTTTTTTCTTTGGAGGAACCGGCAGAACTGCGGCCAAACCGCGCCGTAAACCCCTGCGCGACACTTAGCGGGAGGACTCACCACCCCTGAGTCACGCTTAATACATCTAGCGCCTCCCCTGGGTTTTGAACCCTTCACCTCTGGGCTGAGGATCAGCAAGGCCTTATCCAGCGGAGCCACCGCGGCCGGTGGTGTAGACAAGCAATGTTGTCTTCTAAGGAAGGAACAATGAAGTGACACGCACCATGCAAGGACCATCACCATGACAACTGATCATGGTCATTGTGCACAACTACCTTGGACCACTGTCTTTTGTTATCACTTGATAGTTGATCATGTTTCCACATCTAAGGGTAAAAGGGAGAAATTATACTCATATGGCTATTGACATTGGAGAACTCAAACTCCCTCATCAGTGTGCTAGATTCTTTGAGGTTGTCATCCACAAAGGCATGTCCACCCTCGTCACTCATTGCCTCGACGTTGTCCACTAGTGGATCTTCATCCACCTCCTCTACACCCTCACCGTCATAGATCATTGATTTCAACATGATGCCTAAACTTTGCATGTGGCATTCACCTCCTCATTGCCTCCCTGCCTCCCTTCACCTCGGCATAGATTGCTACTGCTTCATAAACTAGATCAGTTGTGCGACCTGAGGCTTGTCTTCGTTAGCATCGACAACAACCTTCAACTCAGTGAAGCCGAGAGAGGACCACAACCTGCTGGTGGAGATGGCAAAGCTAGTGGCAAAGGAGATGAACTAGAGGGACTTGAAGAGTGTGGGTTTGCTAAAAGCGAGTGAGAGAGCTTAGGGCAACATTTAGAGATATCAAGGGAGTTTGCATTGGGCAAGTGAGATTTCAAAAAAGAACTTCAAAGATTTTTAATTATATTTAAGGTTCCGCCAAATATACGATGAGGTTTTGTACAATTTGAAGGATAATCGAAAGAGTTCTAACATCAATTTATCTTATTGATGTTATTTTATTTCGATTCGAAAGCAAAACGAATCTTTTAGTAGAAATGTCAATGCATGTAGCATTAAAGAATGTACGATTCATTCCGTTCTAAAAGAAGTAGCAAAGTACGGGAAAAACAAAATGCACCTAAGGCCTCCCTATTCTCAGCTCGTCGGATTTGGGTACTTGAATCAATTTCGTTCCATAATAGGGATTGAGATTGACAATCGAGGGGCTTTCGACAAAGCCCTAGACCTAGCATTACCATTGCGAGCCACCTGGTGGATGACAGCAAGCTAAGCACTAGGGCACTAGCATAGGGACCGACCTACCAAATGTAGTGGCGTACTTGAATTTCCCATAGTTGCACGTCATAGAATATCGCGCCAAGAAAGATTCCATCTCACGCCCCGACTCACTATTTTCATTTCAGGCAATTTTGCGTTTGTCCGCTCGGAAAAAGATCCTCGTCCGCACCGAAGCCTACTCGACCGGCATTGCATTCATTGCAGCCTCGATCCGCTCTACCGAATCCGAGCCCGGACAAGAAATCCCCGTGAGGAAAGGGAAATGAAGTGGTCCGCAAGAAGTCGACGATTGCCGTCGCCGTTCGGGTCACTTCTCGTGGGCTTTTTTTACTTTTCGTACATCGATGACCATGTTCGGTTCGTTTTCTGTAGTGCGTTTCACGTTATAGAGGTCGGTTGCATGGAAATTTCTCATATCGGATTCTCAGTTTGGACAGCGACAAACAAATAATCATTTGTTTTCTTACTTTCACCCAAAAAAAAAAAAAAAGCAAATAATGATTTGTTTTGGCTTGCACATGAGTCGACTGCGGAAGAAACTTAAAAAAAAAATCAATAAAAGAGAGCCAAAATATCCCCCCAAAACCCCTGATTATATACTTCTTTGGCGTAATATTCCGCAATTTTAAAACTCGTAACGAGACATCCAAATCTATGGGCGGATAATATCGACTATATAATTTCAATTACTAAGACTATTGTAAGAACAACTATTTGGTACACTCAGATCATGTAAGCCCGACTTATACGCACCGTTTGATTTCGTGGGTCTAGGGAGTCAACTTCTTGTAACGGTATATATAAGTTGAGCTCATATGTAATGTGCGGCTAAGATTTCTTTCATTCTACAGAATTGACACGTAGGCTAGCACAATGAACTGCATTCGACACAACGCCACATAGGATTAATGTGTCATTGCCTTGGCTCTCTATCTAATAAAGAAATATTGAAAAGATCGCGCAAATGGAATGGATATCGCTAATTAACAAGGGTTATTGCATATTTAAACATCGAACTCATTGCAGAAAGTGCATCAATAAAACTTTGCAAAAGTTTTAAATGTTTTTCCTGAAATAAAATCAGTTTGTAGACTTTAAACAGTGCAATAATTTTTCGAATTCAGTGCAAGCTCTGTCAACAAATGCTTACCCAGATTTGCTAGCGTGGCACGCCGAAATTCTGTATGGCATTTGAGCATATGTGGCACAACTCGAAAATTAAAAGAAAATGAAAAGTCAAAAGAGCCAAAATTTAAATAGATGAAATAAAAATAAAGGAAATCAACTGGGGAGAGATTTGACAAAAAGGAAAAACTAGGTAGAGAGAACATGCAATGTGGGTGGGATTTGACTTAAGATTGCAGCTAGTGATGTTGCCCCCACGTCACGAGGGAGAATCGGTGACCCTCGTTGGAAATCCGTGGAGGTTGTAGCCTTGCTAGGAGTCTAGGACCGTTCGACCCTTGTGGCTGCTCAGCCAATGGAGGTCGTTTTGCGACCTTTGTATTGAAATATTTCACACCATTTGACAATGTGATTTTAGAATATAGATGTACTCTCCATCCACCTAATAGTATCCGAATCGAGTTATACCTTTTTAGCACTCGTGTCTACTCCTGTTAATTAAATTACACGTGTCGCTCTTAATCATACTTGTATGTAAGAGGAAGTGTTGAAATACCCCACGTCACTTTACAGTAAGATTTATATACTTTTTATACATACATAATCTCCTTCCATTTACTAGCTTAATTTTTTTTTGGGCCAGACTTTCTAAAACTTTTGCTCTTTCAGGTTGTCTTTTCAGCTCCGAATCTCGAAGGAGAGCTTCTAGCCAGAGAAAGAGTATGTGATATTTGGCAACTGGAGTGAATTTCGATGGAGAAAGATAAAATGCTTCGGATGATGCAAGATTCCAAGCATTGTACCCGCTTCAGATTAATCGTTTACTGTTACTCTTCTAAGAATTCAGATGAATTATAACCCCGACCCTCACCACTAGGTCCACCACCGCTTGCCACAACCGTGTCAAACATCGTCGGCGACAATAGGTTTACAAATTACAACTCGCCATTGCAACCCCAATCGGCGAGACATAGCTCGCACCAGTGGGCCCATGAAGGACAGCGCGATGCATTTATCACCGGGCGACCACGCCGGGCGACGCATAATGATTTGATTAAATATAAGCACGGGAGGCCCAACCAGATATAACTTGGGCGCGAGCAGGCTCAGGGCCCAACTTGGCCTGCAAACTTCTTATTGCAAATTGAACGAAAAGGTCCCACTTCTTATTGCAAATTGAACGAAAAGGTCCCGAGATTCCCTTTGGAATTGCCAGATGCAAACCTGGACATAGACTCCAGTTGTCGAGGATTCCGCAATATCCAGACCAGCAAACTTTGTACCAAAAAGTCCAGACGCCTTGAACATGAAGTAATAGTTTTAGTGCCTAAGTTTCCGCACTTGGCCATGGCCTGGAAAAGTCCCCGAATCATATCTCTGCACCTGTCCCTTTTTGACAAAAACTCCAAAGGCAAAATGGCCTTTTAGGAAAAATACACTTTCTCTTTTGATGCATCCTAATCCATTGTTGCTTTTTAATTAGTGCTTTTATTTTCCATTTCGTGAGCTTTACGTGCTGAAAAAGTTCATGCACTCATATTGATCATGAAATTAGGATGCACTACAGTCATCTCGTGCATCATATTATTTCCCTTTGTAATAGCAATGCCAATTGCTATTGACGGTGAAACTCCTTTCTTTATTTTCCAAGAGAAGGCAAAAACCTTTTGTTAAACGATTTATTAACGAGTCCTCATACTATCTGAATAAAGATCAGCTTGAATTTTGAACTATTGATCACATGTCCTTGAAAAAGAACACGAGTGCTTTAATGGTATTTGCGAACAAAATATTATTAGGTAAATCGAATAATTTATTAGGTGTCTACAGTCTGTGAACTTCATGTATAATATGGTTTGATTGTTTAAGCAAGATTGGAATGGCTATTTGGAAAAAGGGTCTTTATAGTGGATAGTCTATGGGATAATAAGAAAACGATTTCATTTTTAACGCACTCAAAACACATAACATGATTAGGGTCAAACAACGGGTCCAATTCTAACGGAAAACCAGAGCAAACAAGCTTAGACCGTTGGGTTTCCGGGTTGAATTGGTTTTAAGCTCAAATATTTGCGTGGTCGAGGATCCCATAGTTATCCGGACCAGCAAGCAAACCTTCGAACCCCCAAAAAAAGAGAGTCAAAAAGTCTTTGAATTCGACGTGTAATATTTGGAATTCAATGCAACTAAGCTATCTCACCAATTGCTTATCCATATTTGCTAACATAGTGAGCCGAAATTCTACATGGCATTTGAGCACACGTGGCGTAACTCGAAAAATAAAAGAAAATGAAAAAAGGAAAGTAACTAGGGAGAGAAGGGAGAGAGAAAATGCAATATGGGTGGGGAATAACTTACGGCTTAAGTTTTTATCTTTTGACAATCAATAGCCACTTACGGCTTAAGTTTATACGCATATCATTTTCTTCCACCTTCTAATTTAAGTTTTTTAGGCTAGACTTTCTAAAACTATCTCCTTCCAATCGTCTTTTCAGCTCAGAATTTTGAAGAAGAGCTTCTAGAGAGAGAGAGAGAGAGAGAGAATGTGATATTTGGCAACAACTAACAAGGAATTTGATTGGTGAGTTTTGGTGGAGAAGATTAAATGGTTGAATGATACAAGACCTTCTTTTTTTTCAGTCCTATTTTACTTTTATTCTAATTTTCACTTTTAGACTTTTATCATATCTCTTTGTAAGGCATGAAAGTTAAAATCCATACTTGAAACTAAATCGTCCTTACTCCAACCTTTCGAGAAAGTAGAGATTTGAACCCCTACTTCATTCTTCAATATTGGAAGGGTGACTATTGGGGCAAATCTCAGTAGTTAATGATACAAGACTTTAAGCACTATACCCACTTTGGATTCATTGTCTATTGTTGCCCTTTCTAAGAATTGAGATGAATTGGATCTATGACCTTCACCAATGCTACTCGCCACAACCGTGTCAAATATTGTCGATGACAATAGGTGCACAACTCGTCATGGCAACCCCAACCAGCGAGCTAGAAGTCAACAAGGGCGTGCATGGAAACGCTCCAAAGAAACGTTTCTAACACTTCGTACGGATTTTGTTAAACAAAAAAACAAACGCGTTTGGTTGCGTTTACATTTTTTTTTTTTTTTGTTCCCGAACGAAATAGGAACAAAAAAAAAAAAGAAACACAAAAAGTTGTTTCTGAGAAAAGAAACACTTCTTCGAAGCCAAAAAGAACAAAATTCTCTCTCTTCTCTTTTCTTCTTCTTTTCTTCTTCTTTTTTTCTTCTTTTTTTTTTTGCCGGCGACGCCGTCGAGGGTCGGCGACCTCGCCGGAGCGTCGCCGGCCCCGGCGAGGCCGAGCCTCGCCTTGCCGGGCGAGCTCGGCCTCGCCCGAGCCCGGAGGCTCGCCTCGCCATCCGGGCGAGCTCGAGCTCGCCCACCAAGGCGAAAAAAAGAAAAAATAAAAAAGAAAGGAAAAAATGAAAAATAAAATAAAAATGTTTAAAAAATTAAAAGAAACAAAAAAGAATAAAATTTACCAAACGCTGTTTATTCATTTTTTATTCCCCGAACAAACGTTACCAAACGCGTTCTTTTGTTTCAAAAAATTGTTAATGTAAACACTTTTTTTTTTATTTCTGCGTTCCCTAACAAAAAAAGAAAACGTTACCATTCGCACCCCAAAGATCTTTGCATGAGGTAGTGATTTTCATGATAGTAATCGTTCCTCAGCTCGTTCACGGACATGACTCGAACTTGTGAGCCCATAAGAGACTGCATGATTTGATTAAAATATGAATACAGCAGGCCTAGCCTGATCTAACTTGGGGGCGAGTAGGCTCATGGCCTAACTTGGCCTTCAAACTTTACATTGGAAATCGAACGGAAAGATCCCGACACTACCTTTCGAATTTTCAAATTGCCAGTTGCAAACCTGGATATGGACTCCAGTTAAGGCACCATCTCCAATGTTCGCATTGTCGAGAATTCCGCAGTTATCCAGACCAGCAAGCCTTCTTCTACCGGAAAGTTCTAGAAGTCTTAAATGTAAAGTAATAGTTTTGGTCGCCCAAGTTTCCGCACTTGGCCATTTGCGTGGATAATTCCCCAAGTCATATCTCCGCACATGCCCCTTTTTGACAAAAATGATAAAGGCAAAATTGCCTTTTAAAAAAATACTACTTCTCTTTCGATGCATACTAATCTATTTTTGCTTTTCGATCAATTCGTACGTTCTTTCCTTTCGTGAGCTTTACGTATTGGAAAAGCTCGTACGCTTCTACTGATCACGAATTTAGGACGTGTTGTAGTCATCTCATTTATTAAATTATTTCACTTTATGAGAGTTATGCCAATTACTATCCATAATAAAATTTATTTTTAGTATTATTTTTTTGATCTTTCCAGAGAAGGCAAAGACCTTGGCCTAAGTTAAAAAATTACAAATAAAGTGGAAAAAAAGAGAGTCGAAATTTGAACAAATGAAACAAAAGGCCAATCATTTTTCTAGAAGAAAGAAGATCAATCGAGGAGGGAGAGATAATGCAAGAGGGGTGGGGCTTCATTTGGGGTCTGTAGGCCACACATCGTCTCCGTATCACCAAGGAGAGTCGGCGACCCTTGCAGGAAACAAATGAGGGTCACATTCTGAATAGTCCCTTCAACCTAAAATTCTTTGCATTTTCCCAAAAATCTAACAAAACACATCCAAAGTCAATGTTTCTAGTTCAACAGCTTTTTCAATTTTTTCATTTCATTCTTGAAAGAAATATAACCTTTATTCTCCATTGTCTCCTTTCGAGAGTCATTGAAGAAATATCATAATTGCTATATGTAACTTTTATTTTGAAATTTCATTGTATCCTCAATTTTTTTTTATCAGTAATCATTAGTGATGTGACGAAGGAAACAATTCCTTAAAGGGCGGTGCAGTGTATTGACGTTTCATTAGTTGATTCCATTATTTCCAATTACTTTGTCTAACGGTGAGCTCCCGAAAGGCCGCGTGTCCCATCTACGGCTGGGCCGCCGCCGTCGGTGGCGTTTGACGATTCGATCAAACGCACGCCCAGCAGGCATCGCGCCACGTGCGAAGTCTCTTACCTGGTCCTTCTTTTCCCTCCCGGGGGCGTCGCCTAGGCCGACGCAACTCCGGCCCGAGCAGCCTCACCGGCCCAACTTGACCTTCAAGCTCGTCTCGGAACGGAAAGATTCCGACAGGCGACATGGCGTTTTGAATTTTCTCCGGACCAATCACGTTACCTTTGCAGGGCAGTCCGCCAGATGCGACCAGGACAGCGGAGCCAGTCCAGTCCAAGGCGGTGGTACCGTCTCGAATATACGCGTGGTCGAGGATCCCCAAGTTATCTGGACCAGCAAGCAAGCTTTTTATCTAACCCCGAAAGGAAAAAAACAAAGTCCAAAAGCCCTCCTAGAATAAAGTAATAAATAGCTTTGAGTACACCCAAGTTTTCCCGCGCCCTTGCCCGGATCCTTCCCCGAATCCCGTTTTGCACATGCCTCTCTGTCTCTCTTTTTGACAAAATGCGAGAGGCATAATGGCCCTTTTTGAAAAAGGCCGCTCCTCTTTCGATCCATGTGTGTTTAAATTATTGCTTGCTTTTTTCCCATCGTTTCGTGCTCCTTTCCGTTTCGTGGACTCTACGGATTGGGAAAACTTTGGTGGCGCTGCCGCTGATTATTGAGTTTAAGGGAGTAGCGCAGACATCTCTATGTATTAGAATATTTCATCGCTTTTAGGAGAGCAATGCTAATACGGTAACGACAATGAAATAAAGCTCTCGCCTTTTTTTTTTGCAAAAGATGATTGACCTATTTGTCGGGTGAATTTCGTCAATGAGCGCGTCTGCTGTTGCTTGAAAGAAGATTATGATTTTCGGAATATTGATCACGCGTCCTATGGACAGGATTAGAATGCTTTTGACCACCGGTGTTTGTGAGTTAAATCTTATCGAGTTATGGAATAAATCAAATAATGGATTAGATGTATATGGTAAGTTCACTCCACACGTGATGTGCTCAGCTTATCCAAGCAATGATTGAGTTTTTTTCTTTTGATTATAATATGACGATTGAGTTGAACCACCGTTTGAAAATAGGGTTTTTGTAAAGAATTATCTCTAAGGCAACAATGAAATTATCTTATTTTTGATGCATCAATAAAACATAACATGACTAGAGGTGAGCACTCAATCCAATTCAATAGGGGAATCGGACCCAACTAGCCTAGACCGATCAGTTGGGCTCTTGGGTTGAATTGGTTTTCAAACTTCTTTTAGAAAATAAAAAATAGTACTTTCGCAGCTAATTTGTAGCCAAATAGTGCAACTTTGGTAAGTTATTACAATAAATTTGTTATCTTACACAAAATAAGAAAAGGTGGGTTGGTCCCTAAGTTAAACGGAACCGTTTTAGGAACGATGGTATCGTCGATTCCAGAATAGATCACTCCGGATCTTTGTTCGAAATTTAGTCATGAAATTGGGAACTGATTCATCTGGAAATTAATCACTCTCAAGTGCCACAGTGCTTTTAAATGACAAATTTCTTTATCGAGATACTTTGAAAAACAATAAGTACAAGCGATGAAGAAGGAAAATTTAGTGAAAAGCAGAGTAAAATTTATGGAGTTACACATGGAAAATGCCGAGCAGGAGGGAGGCAGGCGTAAATATCCAAAGTGGGTCTCAACGAAAAAGTCTCGAACGGCGATGCCAAAATCGCAACTTCTCTGTTAAGGTCAAAACCCAATAAGAGCCGCGACGAGCTGATTCGAAGCTTCGTCAGTCGTCATCGAGCGGACGCGATTATCTCGTTCGCATATAAATTCTAAACTCCAGACGAGCTCTCAGTTCTCATCCCGCATTGTGTTCTCCGAAGATCCAAGGCGCACTGCAAACTCCGCGGCTTTCATAATCAGGTACGTGTTTCGATCGCGATGCTTCGTTTCGTCGGCAGAAGTTTTGCCGCCGGTGTTTCTTGCGTCAACGCTTCGTTCAAATTTGTTTAACATCTCTCGTTTTCATGTCGTGTGCTTCCGTCGTTTCTGCTCTCCTTCCTCTGGAAGCATGTGGCAGCTTTTTTAATAATGACTAACGAGAGTCGCGTCGACCGAGGATCAGGTCAAAACCTGCTGCACGGGGCGATGTGTCTTTTGGAGTCTTGTGGGTTGGATGGGGACAATGGCGTGGAAACTTCAAACCAAAACCTTAACATTAAAAAGAGAAAATGGGTTACGGACAAGTTATTGCAGGCTAGGCTGCCTACGTGCGTTGAACAAAACCTCCCTTCTCTTCCAAGTCGGTTTGTTTTATTGCATGCGGAAGTCGTGCCCGAACCAGCCTCTCTTCGTCTTCCGGTCTTCGCTTTCTTCGGTCAGCGTGCCTAAATCTGGTTCAACGCCTTTATATACACAAGCTGTATCGATTTTCTTCATGTTTTTCCCTGTTCCAATCTCTTGAAAGTTCGATCGGAAGGGTTGTTGTTGTTGTTGTTGTTGTTGCTCTTTTTCTGATCTCCCGGTGTTTTGGGATCTTGAGACTTGGGTTTTGCTTGCTTTTTGATTGTAGAGCGGAATAGAGGAGAAATTTGCGATCTTGTGTTGAGATTAGTTAGAATTGTTGCAGAGTTTCTTGGGTTTGATCGATGGGGGGTAAGCTTTCCACAGAGGAGAGTTGGGAAGAGAATTCGAGTCCATCATCGCACCGTTCGACTTCTTATCCTTTGGATTCGCGGTACGAGTATGCGCAGCCTCCTCTGTACCGTCAAGAGAGCGTGAGCGATCCGCCGCCACGGTATGCGCAGCCTCCTCTGTATCGTGAAGAGAGCGTGAGCTATCCACCGCCACAGACAGCGTATCCACCACCGCAGATGGCTTATCCGCCGCCCCAGATGGCTTATCCTCCGCCGCAGGAGTATTATCCGCCGCCTCAAGAGTATGGGGATGGGGGCGGTCAAGCACGCAATAACCGGAGAAGGCTCGACAAGAGGTATTCGAGGATCGCAGATGGTTACAATTCCCTGGAAGAGGTGAGATTTCAGATTGAAATTGTTGCCCTGTGATTGGTATTGGTGTTCATGCTGGTGTTGGAAATTCTCATGGTGTGCCTTTTTCTGCAATAATTCATTTCATTGAAGATGGATATATTTTGTACTTAGACATGGGAACGGAGCTTGCTTCTGATGTAGCTACACCAATAAATTCCTCACGTTGATCCTTTCACATATCACATGTATTCAACTCAATTATTGCTCTATCTCTTTAGTCGCCATATTCAGCATCTTATGCTAAAAAGGAGACGGAACAGCTACTTGAAACTTTTCAAGTGGTCGATAGATGATCTTTAATTATATGTGGCTGGAGGAACGGCTACTTATCTCGGGACCTAAACTTGTTTGGTATATAGAGTTATTGGGTGACCACATTTATCATGTTGATCTAGTTCTTTTGTTGCATTTTGTAAGAGGATGAGGCCTTTCTTTTTCATTGGCTTCTTTTCTTAATTGTGATATTTTAGGTTACTGAGGCTCTTGCGCGCGCTGGTCTCGAGTCTTCCAACCTTCTTGTTGGTATTGACTTTACTAAGAGCAATGAGTGGACAGGTGAGGTTTTACATTCAATTCTTCTTTCTTGGCTCATAGTCATACTCGTTCCTTTTCAGAATGCTGAGATTTGTTTGTGATGTAGGTGCAAAGTCATTTAACAAGCGCAGCTTGCATGACATTAGCAATGGTCTGAACCCCTATGAACAAGCGATATCCATCATATGGAGAACCTTGGCCGCTTTTGATGATGATAACCTGATTCCTTGTTTCGGGTTCGGAGATGGTATGTAGAATGGATCTAGTACTAGCTTTTTCATGCAAATATTGTTATTTGAGCTCTACGAATGATGAGTCTTGCTTTCTCATGCCAGCATCGACGCATGACCAAGACGTCTTCAGCTTCTACCCAGGTGATAGATATTGTAATGGTTTTGAAGAAGTTTTGCACCGTTACAGAGAAATACTCCCTCATTTGAAGCTTGCAGGTGATTCAATAATTTTAGCTCATTGTGCTCTAAAGTATGTTTGTTGGAGAAAGGCTGATCTAACAATCTTTATACTGAATTTTTTTAATCATTAATTTAATTTTTATTTTTATTAGTTTAACCTTTTTTTTTGGTTTCTCTGGTCATAGGGCCTACTTCTTTTGCACCAATTATAGAGATGGCCATGACAATTGTTGAACAAAGTGGCGGGCAGTACCATGTCTTAGTGATAATTGCTGATGGACAGGTGCCTATTTCTAAACTTATCGGCTTACATACCTTTTCAGGGGTTGTGTTACTATGCCCCTGTTTTGACTGTTGTATATGTAGTAATGTGTTTACATTTATATCTTTTGCGTCTAATGAGTTGGTTGCTGCAGGTGACTCGGAGTGTCGACACTGCACCAGGCCAACTAAGTCCACAAGAGAGGAAGACGGTTGAAGCAATTGTTGAAGCAAGGTATATATAGAATAACTGATGAAGTCTCTACCTTATTTTCTGTCCATTGTTTTTGATCTAATATTCTTGTTTTCTGCAGCAAGTTGCCTCTTTCAATCATATTAGTCGGGGTAGGAGATGGGCCTTGGGACACGATGAAGGACTTCGATGACAATATCCCTGCTCGAGCATTTGATAATTTCCAGGTATGTGGTATTGAGCATGACTGTTTTCTCTACTGTGGTTTCCTTAGAAATTGTTTGGATGAGATTGTTTTCTTAAGAAAGTTATTGACTGTAAATATCCTTTTCTTCCCCCTTCCTCCTCCTCCTCTAGTTTGTCAATTTTACCCAAATTATGTTGAAGAATGCGGCGGCTCAAAGAAAGGAGACAGAATTTGCTCTTTCAGCCTTAATGGAAATACCTTCTCAGTACAAGGCAACTATTGAGCTTAATTTACTTGGGTAAGAAGAATACACCTAGTTGGTTATTTCGTGGGTGCTTGTTCGATTGTTTTTGGCTGGCTGGGAAGTTGCTCTTTCCGAATCTGATCTTTTTATTTATTTTTTTACATGGGAGTAGCCAGAAAAGAAATGTTTCTCGGAGGGTTCCTCTCCCGCCGCCTGTATATGGTACACCATCCAATGGTATGTTGAAGCCTTCCCGTCCAACCATCTCTCAGCCAAGTGTTTCGCCTTATCACAGAGATAGCTATCCACCAACCTCACAGCCAAGTGTTGCACCTTATTATGAAGATTACCGTCCAGCAATCTCCCAGCCAAGTGTTCCACCTTATCCCGGGGATAGCCGGCCAACTCCCACAGCTCCGTCTGCTCCAAGTGCCACTAATGATGATCAGGTATTACAGTTCAAATCTCTCTGTTTATCAAAATGTTGCAATTTTTACTGTTCGATCGTGCTTGCTATATGTTGAGAATATGCTGATTCACAGCCAAATTCCTAGTTGGGAAATGACACTTTAATAGCTTTGGACAACTGTACTGTTCCCTTGATGGGCTTGTCATTGATTAAGGCATTTGATGATGCCTACGTTTGCCAAAAATCCTGGGTTTCCTAGTCTTTTCCGGGCATCCTATCCCTAAGACTTCCTTGCTTTGTATGGAGGGCTGTGTGGTTCCACAAGTGCCAGCCACAGAAAGGAATGCCGTCAACTAGGCGGTATTGGCATGTTCCCATGTATAATACGTCTGTTCTATTGCTCGACATTTTAGAAAGCAGAAGGAACTTGTGGAAAGGGCAATGTTTCCTTGAATTCTTTCCGTTTTTCCTTTGGTTAATCTTCATTAAGTTCACTAGGGCTTGGATTGCATGCTCTAGTTGGCGTTCAATTTGGAGTTCATTGTCTAGGAAGATATCGTTGGGATGCTTGCACTCGCATCGATCTTCTTACACGATTGTTTGGTTCCAAGTTTTGCTGACTCATTTTATGCCATGTCGTGCAGATTTGCCCTATTTGCTTTACCAATAAGAAAGACATGGCTTTTGGTTGCGGGCATCAGGTATGTCTTTTTGCTTTTCTCTCTGTGGTTACACATACTTAGGCCGGCTGTCATCAACATGAAATTTTTCCTTGTGACAGA
The DNA here is from genome assembly GCA_014182375.1 of Eucalyptus virginea. Taxonomy (NCBI): domain Eukaryota; kingdom Viridiplantae; phylum Streptophyta; class Magnoliopsida; order Myrtales; family Myrtaceae; genus Eucalyptus; species Eucalyptus virginea. The sequence continues at coordinate 19,569,094 of CM024522.1, read as the reverse complement.
CATGCTGTGAGTGCGGGCAAGATCTTCAGCTGTGCCCCATTTGTCGAAGCTCGATCATTACTAGGATAAAGCTCTACTAGGATAAAGCAGCGATTCATTAAATTTTGCCATCATTAGCCATGCAAGTCATAGAGGCTGCCACGGGTTCTGATCCCTCAGTATTGTTTGCGGATCCATGAGAAGACTCTTTTGCATCGGTTGTTTATTCGGGATTTTGCGGCCCTCTGTATATAATGATCTCAACCTAAACTTATTTATTTATTGATTTTGTTGATAATTGTTGGGTATCGGTTGTTTGCCAATACCAAATGACCAGATCAATTGTAGACTGTAAATGTGATATGCTTCGAGAGAAACAAAAGCTCGTGGGTCTGCTTTTGCCCGCCTATTTATTCATCTGAGGGTTTGCTATATTGTTATCGTGCTGTTTCATTCAATTCAGCCTGAACCAACCTCATTTATTATTTGCTGCAATGGGCCCGGTTGATGATGAGGACTTGTCACCCAACTATCTTTGTTTTTCCCTCTTCTTTTCTGGGATCGATTTGCCTACCTCGGGTTGTATTTGCACAAACGATTCTATTCTCGAGAGGTAATCATGTCCTTGTAATGAATCGCGGCCGTTCAATAGGTCTCAACCTGGATGTTCCTGGCTCTTTGCTTTTCGATCCGATGTTGGAAAAACACAGACGGCACGGTGCCTCATAGCGAGGACTCTTTTGACCTTGTGAACGGAGGAGGACTTGAAGAAGCTATCCCATCCATTTGATGGTGATCTTTGGAAGCCGAAGACCCTTCTTTGCTAAGTCACGGGTGGCGTGGAGATCAGGGCGATTTCGGAGTTGCTCTATCCATTCAATTCATGCGTGCTTTCCTTTCACCTAGACTAGGAAAAAAGTGACGGTTGTCTTCCTACGCGGGGAACCACAGAGGCTCTGCACCGCCACCACGAGTCATTGCCTTAGGTTGTCCGAATTTGGTCTTCGATGACCACAAGTTTGGTCGGCGATCGACTTCCCTCGAGCCCGAGTTTTCGCTAAGTGGTGGTGTCGAGTAGCCATTGGCCAGCATCCCCAACATTGTTCATGGATTGCATGTCCTCCCGATCGGTCCAAGATTGTCACTGGCATGTCCCCGATTACAGCTAGTTCCACCCCCTTATTGCTCTTGGTCGGTTCCGAGGATCATTGGATCGTCGGGTTGTATTACATTCCTATGGTTTGATAGCACAAAGGTGGGATTTTTATCGATAAATAGGTCTAGGCCCCCTTCATTAGGTGATGTTGGCATCCTAAAAAAGTCAATTTGGATGTCAAAAATTGGGTTAATACTACAAAAGAAAACGTCAAATTGGAATATCCATAACAAATTTACTATAAATTAATTTTTTGACAATTATAAACTTCAAAATAGTATATTTGTGACAAATTTAACTTATTTTAATTTTCGTTAAATTTTGCTATTAAATTACCGAATTGGGTGACACTTGATAGTTAGTAGGTATATTAATTTAAAATTTTACCTTTCATAATTTGTAGTTTTTCGTGGTATTAATCTACTTTAACAGAAATTAATGGATAATAAATTTATTACGAGTATATTAATATGAAATTTTTTATGGTTAAATAATTAATTTATGATAAATTTATTATTTTAAATTTTATGTGATATTAATTCAAATTAATAATAACGATTGATGTCTTTGACTCGTTACTAACTATGGTTTTGAGCATCACATCAACTCAAGTGTTGATGAGAAAGTGATAAGACCATTGAGACAAAAGAGAAATCTCTTGGGGTCGGCCTCAGCAATAAATCAAAGTCATCGACTAAAACAAAGCGAACTCGTTTACAAGTCTGTACCGATTGATTCCGCACGTTATCCACAAGGAAGGAGTAAATGGCATGCTGACTAGCACATGTGATCTGATCTCGACCTTGCGTATACACGGCCGACAGCCAAACCCCAGTACTAATGACGAGAGGCCAATATAATTAAGTCGAGAAGGCAAGAAGGGTTTCCGTCCATTGGCCTACAGCCGAGTTAATGTCGATCGAGTCGGGAAGCATTGATATCGGCTCATAAAGTCTGGCCCGGGCCGGAATCGACTCCGACCACAATGATGAAAATAGGGGGAACAGTTCGTCCGAGTTTAAAGAAAAAAAAAAAAAACTTTCGGACAGATAGACAGCGATCGAACACGTGGATCGACAGTCGCAGCAACGACACCGGTTCACAACTTCACACCAGTGAAAAAAACCTTAAAAAAAGCAGTCTCCCTCGGCATTCAATGCGAGCTCAACTGCCGCCGCGAGCTCAACCGCAAACTTTAACCTCTCTTTCGTCTCCACAAAATCCAACTTCGAGCGATCCATGCGCTCCAGCTAACGACATCTCATTCCCCAACGCCCCATCTCCTCTCTCCTTCTCTCATGGCTTCCGCCGCCAAGTTCCGATACCAGAGACTGAAGGCAGAGGGCGGCGACGGCGACGGCGACGGCGATGCCGGCGGTCTCGTCCTCGACGATGAGGTCGTCTTCGAGAGATACAGGGCGATCGTGCGGTCCAGGCTGTGGTACGCGAGGCTCAAGAGGGTGGCCGTCAAGAGGAGGTTCAGGCTCAGGGTGCCGGGGCTGAGGAGGTTCCTGCGGGGGCGGGCGAGGCTGGCGAGGGCGGTCGGGGTCTCGTGCGCCAAGGTGCTGCGGAGGCTGAGGGAGAGCCACTCCCACTTCGGCGACCTCTTCGCCGGCAACTACCTGTTCCTCCAGGTGAACCCGACGCCGGTGAAGAAGCTCCTGGAGCGATCCGCCGCCGGCGAACGTGGTCGCGCCGCTGGCGTGGGAGGCTACGGGTGGTCTCCGAAGGTATCCGTGCAGAGAATCGCTTGTTAAGTAGAGACCTTTTTCATGCTTCCAGAAATAATCGTCTCTGATTTGTTGTCTATTGGATCGGGTCTCTTGTCGATTCGGTCGTGGAAAATGGTCCACAGTGACCCGACCCGAAATTTGAATATTGGATCAATTTCCCAGCGTGCAATGCAAAAGCTTGGTCGACTCTGTAGATGAATGCATAACAATGCACAGATTTGTTCACTTGTCCGTATGCACATTTAGTGCAATTGGACATCGCGTTACAAAGGTCGTGCATCCCGTAATCCCCATTTCGCAACGTAATACGATGCTAATTGTCTCTATAGGTACAAGATTCGAGTCGATAATTGATCTGCATATCTCGTCATCATATTTGTTCGGCCTATCATGTATGTTCAGCGCATTATTGACCCGCCAACAGGCATGTGACCTTGCTAGTAAATGGATTGAGGGGGTGCAACTCAAGAGTATCAAATATGAGATTGGTGAGCACCACGCCCACATGTATATATAAGAGATACAAGACAAAAAAAAGAAAGGGAAATAAACTAGAATCATGATAAAAACCAAAAAAATAAAGAAATGATTAAAATGAAGGCTTCATGTATTTTGTAGAAAATAATGAATTTGAAAATATTTTCATAAAAATGATAATTTATATTACTTGAAATAATTAGTTAATAAAAATATATAATAATTCATATCTAATCATATTTGTGGACGAAGAAAATATTTTACATTCATTTATTCATTTTTTTTAAGGGATACAAATAATCACTTTTAGGAAAGTATTTACAAAATCATTTATATTCTACGAAAGAAATGAAGCCGAATTGATGGTAAAGAAATTCACTTCCTCCATAAATAGAGAAAGCGACTACGTGGGCTTTTGGGCCAAGAAGAAAGATACTGCAGGTTTCGTTTTGGGCCCTGAAATCTTTGGCCCACCATTTTCATGGGCTTTTTGCATCGCCTTCAAAGCAACCGCTGACTTCGGTCCTGTTGTTGTTCTCCTTCTGGCGCTCGAGCCGACTCGTCGCCTCTGCTTCTCGCTCTCCGTCTCTTCTGCGAACGACGGCGGCCGCCGCCTAACCCAGCCAGCCGACCAGCCGCCGCGGCGTTGCCGGAAGGTGAGAGCCTCGGTCGCTTCTGCTTGCGGTTCGTGCGGGATGTCAGTTCTTCTCTGTCCAGCTCGACGTACTCGTTTCGTTCGGTGAAATCGCCATTGCTCTGTTAAATTAGCCTCCGGATTCTGATCGAGCGCTCAGGAGGGAGCTCCGTGCTTCTGCGTCGATCCTCGTCTGAGCTTTGCGCTGACTGTCTATATTAAGGTTTCGTTGAGGGAACAGGTTTCGATGGAGGAGAAACGCTTGGATTCTACTGTCGAAAAGGAAAGGAGAAGGAAGAATAAGAAGAAGGAGATCGAGGCAATGGTGAGCGAAAAGAGATTGGAGGCCGGGGATGAGAGGGAGGGGAGTAGGAAAAGGAGAAGGAAAGAGAAGCTTCTAGAGGAAGCTGCGGAGGACGGCGAACCGCGAGCTGTAGGCATCGATAGTGAGATCGATGGTCGTGAAAACGGAGAGGATAGTAATCAGAATGGAGGAGCCGATGCTGCGAGAGCGAGGGATGTCGATTCTGTGAATCCTCCAGACGACGTGGAGATGGAACCGAATGGCGAGGAGGCGATGAGGAAAATTAGGAAGAAGAAGAAGAAGACGCAGTTGGCGAAGGAGGCTGCTCGTGCCGGGAATCGCGGGGTCTGCTACTTGAGCAGGATTCCTCCTCACATGGATCATGTGAAGCTTCGCCAGATTCTTTCTCAGTATGGAGAAATACAAAGGATATATCTTGCGCCCGAAGGTAAACACGATGCCCTTCCTAGATGTTTGATTGAATTTGTGCATGCACGAAATTATGGATTGTTAAGTTTTTATGGAGTGAAGTCTTTGGGTTGTAATAGTAGCGACAAGCGCATTTTGGCGAATGTGAGGCTTCTCCTTGTTGACGTAACTGATGTGCTTGTTGTAACTCACTATGTATGCCTACCATCATAGATCCTGCGGCTCAAGTGAAGCGCAAACGAGCTGGTGGCTTTCGAGGACAAGGATTCTCAGAAGGGTATGATCCACCTTGGACTTGCAACAAGTTTTGCATTTTCTTTTATGCCCTGTATTAGTCTTACTCCAGTCAAAAGCCTAATTCTGGATACTACCGGTATTAGGTTATGATCTGTGAACGTATGTTAATACCTCGATTCAATGTGTTTTTGTCGTGTAGATGGGTTGAATTTGCCAAGAAAAGTGTTGCAAAGAGAGTTGCTAACATGTTAAATGGTGAACAAATAGGTAACGTTTTCATTCTTAATCATTTTACTGGACAGTGTTGGGTGTGCTTTGTCACATGCATATATTTTGAGCATTTAAATAGAGCACCTTTTGCCCTATGTTCTTGTCGATACTCTTTGTTTTGCGTCTGATACATCTCTCCTCATAAAAGTTGGTTTTTCCTTTTTCCTGAGCTTTCTTGAATATGTTCCTTGGTGTCACTGTCTACTATTAATTTTCTGCATGTTTGATTCTATTTAGGAGGGAGGAAGAGGTCCTCATTTTATTATGATCTCTGGAATATCAAGTATTTGAGCAAATTCAAGTGGGATGATCTTACTGAAGAAATCGGTATGTAGCACAATGAGATATTTCATGCCGCACTCATTGTCTGCTGGAGCTGATCGTGTTTTGTATTGTGATGTTTGTAATGCAGCTTATAAGAATGCTATTCGGGAGCAAAAGCTGGCTTTAGAACTTTCTGCTGCCAAGAGAGAGCGGGATTTCTATCTTTCTAAGGTTGATAAGTCCCGAGCCTTAAGCTCCATAGAAGAACGGCTCAAGAAGGTAAAGGGTCCTCCGTACTCCTCGTAGATGTTTTCTAATTGTACTTGCAAGACCTTAGCAAATCCTAGTTGGTCACTAGTGACTAGTCAGTGACGCCAGGCTGAGCAGACCTCATCATGACTCTTAAGAATGCATTTCGGAGGTCCAACAATGGACAGTGGTACTGATCCTTGAGACATGGCTAGAACACACAAATGTCCTTGAAAATTTGGGAATCTTAAAAATTTATACTGTTTTCTTGTTTGAATGCGTTAATAACTGCCTAGTCTATGCAAAATACCTCTCAACATCTTTTTGGAGCGTCTTTGTTGTGTAGACATGTTCATCAGTGTGTGTGGGCGTGTTATTTGTGAAAGACTTGCTCATTATGATCCATAGAGGATATGGTAGCAGAAGTAACTCTTCTTAATCTTGTGCAAGTATGAAATTTGTAACTCTTCCAGAATGGTATTTCATGTCTGTCACTTCGTTATGGTGGTGTTGCTGTTCATCCACGTCTGGTGTCTCTGAGGCATTTCCATTTTTCAGTTCTTGCCTTTTGACTACGTGTCATCGTTTTGCTTTACAGAAGCAACGGTTACAAGAAGGTTCAGCGAAAAGCCCTGAGCAACTGGTCAGCCAGCCAGTGGCGAAGGTGATTCGCCAGTTCCCACAAAAGCAACCGGTTGCTGAAAATGCAGCCCAAAACAAACCTCGTCTCTCTAAAGATATTCTAGCTGGGGTAAGTTTCCTTTATCAAGACACATCATTAGATATATATCTTTGCGCTGCTGTCTAAAGCACGAGTTTTCATCCGCAGGTGTTCGGCGCTTCCTAGTGTCACACAGTTCGCAAGTGTCTAATTTGGTCGTAAAAAAGTCAGGCCTGATAAGAACACAGTTTTCCGGCATATGGCTCAACAGCACCTTTGACTATGTAAAATTCTTAAATTGGACATGCCTCAATTTTGTTTGGCAACAGTTTTGCTGGTGTACAAGTCACTCAGTTTAATCAATTATTTTGCCTGTAGCAGTTCCCATCTTTACTGAACTCTCGCCCTAAAATTCTTTGGCTCCTTATATTTTAAGATCAGTTGATTCTTGGGTGTATCTCCCACCTTCGTTGATTTGTATGCCTGAGACGTGGTTTAGTATAATGAACATTAATCATCTTGTTTTAAACTTTGTACGACGGAGTATTGGTGGTACCAAGTCAGAGAACATGACACTGAAGCAATTTTGCCTCTAGCGATGACCGGTATCACATTCCATGAAATTGTGATTGAAAGATGACGAAATTTCTCATTTCTAGTGGGTCGATGACCGTGGGTATATAAACTAGTTTTGAACAGAGTTCGACAGGGACAGCTCTGTCCACTCCGTAAGGTCATCAATGGCGAGATGATGACTTGACTGCGAAGAAATTATGCTGCACCTGTAGTATAAGTGAAGAATTGCATACAAGTATTGCCATGTTTCTATTGCCATTCACAAGATTCAAGATGAAAATCATCTTGCGTCCCCTTGTTCACCAGCAGAGTGAGTGGGCATGCCTCCTGGAGAAAGCAGTCATATGAACTTCATAGTTCGAGAAGGCACTCCAATGATGACCAAATTGGTTAAAAATCACGCAAGCTCCCAAGGCACAGAGTCGAATCATTCATGAAATCGAGCAAGTCAAAGTGATTAGAAGATTTAATGGGTCTACAAATGATAGCTATCGAGGAACAGGTGTGAACAGATCTGTACATTTCACATTATCTAAAGCAGCATCAGAACATATAGAAAATTTCAGGGCCAAGATCAGAATTAACAGATTGGAGAAGAACAGATCGGAGAAGAACACCAATGCAAATGCTGGGCTATCCTCAATCAGCTGCAACATCCACCCCTCTGAGCTACAGTTCCATCTCTTGCACCGGCTTGACCTTGAGGGCGCCCATATCCCACCTTGATTCCTGACGTCTGCAAGTGCAATTTGAAACGAAATGTTATTAAGAGAACTGGTTGTGATCCAATTGCCCACGTTTGAATCCAACATATCGAGTATACATATGGTCCATTTGTTAAAAGAAACCTATAACTCATCCACACAAATGACATTGCCATCAATGACTTGTGTTAGCGTTGAATATTACAAATCAGTTAAATTAAAACCCGAAAAGTTTGACGTGTGTATCTTGGCTGAAAAACATAAGTAATGTCAATTTACCGGCGAGAGAATGTATACCTCATTAGATACATCAAACACGCCGTCTTGTATATTCTGTAGGATCTGTGCCGCAGTCTTTACAAAAGCCTGGAGGATGAAAAAGGTAAAAGATCGTAAGGAACAATGTTATGCTGCTGTGGACTCACCCACAATGGGATAGAGAAGAGATGGTAGAGTCAAATCACCTCCTCAACATTTTGTGCTGTTCTTGCAGATGCCTCCAAAAATAGAAGTCCATTTTCCTTTGCAAACTGTTCTCCTTCTTCTTTGGTGACAGCCCTCCGATGAGATAGATCAGATTTGTTTCCTATAAGCATGATTGTCATGTTGGGATTTGCATGCTGCCGAGCATCCTCCAACCAGCTTGCAAGATGATTAAAAGTATCTCTCCTAAAATACAAAATGATTGCAATAATAAGACATAATGTGACCTCTCCCTTTATATTCCTCCAACAAATTTCCCAAGTTCTGACACTTGTATCTCACAATGGCCGAAAAGATCAGATTCCAATATAAATGTTCTCTAATCATAGATTTCACAGCCTCATAATCTGTTGATCACATTCTCTCCCCTTTTTAGTTTACTGCATAGCTTTCATTGTTGTGTGGCAGCATCCATATTATGAAGTTACTCAATGTCTAAGGAAGTAATTTAACCTGGACAAGAGATCATAAGGAGATCGTTCTATCCATTCTCACTCCCTCCCAGAAAAAAGAAACAGACAGACACTCGCATTTCAAATTTTACATACCGGGTGATGTCATAAACTAGAAGTGCTCCAGCTGCTCCTCTATAGTAAGATCTAGTGATGGATCTGAAAGATTCCTGTCCTGCCTGTAATGAAACAGAAAATTCAAACAAGTTATGACCAATGCTTGTGTAACCATACAGACATTTAGACTGTGCATTATCTCAAATTCAAGCATGTCTGAATTCTTTAACAAACTCTGTACATATAAAAGTAAATAACTGGAAATGTGGAGAAATGGGTTCCATCTCGAGTACTCTCTGCTAGCCTAAAATAGAGAGGGAGTAGGTATTACTGGCTTCTCTCCGCATCTCTGTCTTTGACACGTTTAATGGCGCATGTTATATCAATCGAGTTCAAAGTTTTCCCATTGACTGCAAGGAAAAGGTACATCATGTCCCTAAACAAGGACTAAGCATCCCATGATGACATCTGTCCAACTGTGATTAATCTAAACACAGGCCACAGATGACAGGTTCAAATTGCTAAAAGATACAGGCTCAACTTTGTTTGATATTTACTTCAGTCATCCAAAGGATCATTGGCATTTTTTTAACTTCAGCAAAATTTTCCAACCTCCAGGTTAAATCTTACTCCTTCAGCCACCCTCCAGCCTGTAAAGCAAACAAGGACGGAAGGCCAAACTTCGACTTTCCATATTTCTGTTCCTAGTCTTCTCCTAGAATTAAAGGACTACTTCTGCAAAGCTTCTGAAATATCCACAGGGATGACAAAAATAGTCCCCAAAGTATAACAGAACTCACCAGTTTCACACATCCAATGCTTCTAGATACAGTGAAAACAAAATAAGTCAAATTCCATCACTGCCAATGAGATACGGCCTATGTTACCCATTTCGGGACAAATCAGCATATCACCGAAAGCTCATCACGCTAAGGACAACTGCCTGTGAACTAACTCCATGTCCCATCCGATTAAGTACAAACATAGACAAAACAAAACACCAAGATGGAAGAGCCGCACGGCATCTTATTGCCGTCTTCGGCTCTTAGAGAAGAGTTCCTTCGAAAGGCAAAAGTCATCATCTCAGAATCAGCAGCAAATTGCTAGCAGTACTACAGAGTTCCAGTTTGAACCACCAATTGCAAGAGAGCACTAAGTTTTTTCTATGCTACAACACCAAACAGAGACCTTAGAAACCTCAATCCAAGACGGAACGGAGAGTGGGACGCGGTTCAGCTCGCCGCGCCCAATGAATCCTACGATGTCAAAACAAAGTCGAGGAAAGAGAGAAAGGAATAGCAGCTCACCGTGTCCCAAATCTGGAGCTTGATCGGCCTGCCGTCGATGGTGACCATGCGAGCGCCGAACTCGACGCCGATGGTGAGATCATGGACGGGCTGGAACCTCTTGTCCGTGAATTGCAGAAGCAGGCACGATTTGCCCACACCTGCACGCAAACCACCCCCCCAAAAAGAAAAGAAAAATTAGGGTTTCCGCAATCGGAGAAGATCCAAAACCAGAAGTAAGCCCGCTCCACGGGGGTCCGGGGGGGGCTCACCGGTGTCGCCGATGATGATGTACTTGAAGAGGTAGTCGTACGACATGTCTGGAGACGACGTCGCCGCCGGCCGGAGGTGGCGCACGGAGGCGGAGGAGGAGGAGGAGCGCTGGGGGGCCTGAATCGATCGAATTAGAAAGAGAGAGAGAGAGAGAGAGAGAGAGAGAGAGAGATGGTGGGAACAGTGGAATCGGATTTGGATGGGGGAATTTGAAAAGAGGGGAGATGAGGGAAGAAGGGAAGGGAAGGGAAGGGAAGGAAGTGACGTAGACGCCCCACGGGCACGCTAAGGCGTTGGTTTGCTTCAAGCTTCCACATACGCATCGCATCGCATCTTCTCCTTCTTTTTAATCGCATAACATCAACATTATTTTAATCGGTAATCTTAATCGTGTGGCTACCCCGACAGCAACGTTTGATTAAAGGGACAAACCGACTCCTGTACTTTCGACATTTCAATTTAGTCCCGTATTATCTTTAGATTAAACTTTTCGTGCGATCTGAATTCAAAATAAATCCCATGCACGTTTGTGATAATGAGAGTTTATGTGAGTTTAACTAATCTTATCTGTTTTGACATCGAAATCAGCATTCTGGATCCCAAGTGAAAGATTAATGGTGTTCGTTTTGATTGTTTTAACTTTTGACCAGAGTCAATTTTGAAGTTTGAAGTAGGGTGAATGTACCGCTTAGCATTACATTATCTATCTGCTAGAAAGTAACGTGATTGACGCTCGAACCGAACTGATTTCGATCCAACCAGGCAAAGGAACATACTAAAAATCGATTTAGACTGGTCGGTAGTCGTCCGAGACTGAATCGGCCCTTTGGACCCCCAACCATATATGCTTTGCTTTTTCTTCAATAACCATGAGATCAAGGCCCTGTGATTAATCGCACGATGTGCGGCCAGAAAAACACGAATCTGCTTTCTAACTCATGCCAGGTCCAACAGTCCTCACAGACATAAAACAAATTTCACATGACGGACGGACACTTCAGAGGAAAGGTCAAACCATGCCTGAACGAAATCCATTAAAAAGCAAGAGCTTTGGAGAATGGCTCAACTTGAGATGTCACTTAAGATGGAGCCACACAAAGCATAAGTGCACAGAGGATGAACAAGCAATCAATCGCTCTAGTTTTCTAATTGAAGGCCTACCATCTACTCGAGTTTAGATGCGCCCATCTCTGCGCCTGTTCATGAAGCATTGGAGCTGCAATAAAGCCAATTGAAATGCTCAATCCTCTCCTACCCCCCAGCGATGATTTACTCTTCCATTGCGTCTCCTCCTTCAATGATTTCGACTTTCTCCCTCAATGGCGTGATTTTCGTTAGCAAAACCTCTGCAAGCACGGAAGGCATGGATTTATCAAGTCCGAACAATTACACAGAACGGCAGTCATGTTACTTAACAGGAGTAAAGTGGAATCATGCCTCAAGCATCTGAAATTTTGGCTTTATATAGATAACGAGGGCAAGACAAATGATGTGCTATATTTATTATGCTTAAAGTCATGTGGCTGCCTATGAAAAAAAAAAAAAAAAAAAAAAAAAAGTCATGTGGCTGCCGCACTCTGAGAAGCCCAAGAATCTATATGGTATCCAAATATATTTCTCAACTGTCGAACATGAAATGCGGCCAAGAAAAAAGAACTACCAGACAAGAAAACTTCCCTAATGCCCCCGAGATCCCCAAAACAAGCAAAACCAAGCTACTTCATCCATATCTTATTTCTACCATATAAAACTCAAGCTAGAACAAACTGTAAGAACGTATCCTCAAGAGACTGTAGATAGCTCAGTGTAAAAGGTACTGACCAGTCTTCTTAGGAAAAGTATACTCTCTCTTGAGTGCATAAACATCAGAATTTGGCAAAAGGTGGTTTCTGAGGTATTCCTTGTGACCCTATCACCAAAAATGGGGAAAACTGACATCAACATGAGTCTCATAATCGATCTCACGAAAAACAAGTTTCTTTGCTCTTTGTACTTTTGGGTACAGGAAGAATTGCAATTGGTGAGTGACCACAAACCTTTGTTATTACACAAATATCAACATTGCTTCCACTTCCCAGGTCATTGAATATACCAGCACATATCGCCTCGGAAACAAGATTAATTCCTTCATCTTTCTGCAGGAAAATGAATATGAATTCTCTTATCAATACCCTTGGTATTCTTTCCAAATAGACAAACTACAAGAGATCTAATCCCCTACCTTTTTTCCTTTCAAAGACATATATATATATAACTAGATGCAATATAAGATAGGCTAAACACAACAACGATTGACTAAATCAGCTAGAATTACAGTTAATGTGGACAAAAGAAGGTTCGGCAAAAATAGTAACCATAAATAGTAACCATTCCTAATATAACAAAAAGACTTACAGTTAAGCCTTCCCTATACTTTGATTCAAATACAGACATTGCAGCCAGAGAACCAGATCCCATCGTAGCAAATGGCAATGTGTCAGTTGATCCATGGGGATATATCTGCAGAAGAAGGCATTACATTAAAATTTGCGAGAAGTTAAGCTTATCAGGCCAAAAGAGGCATTGCCAGCAGTCTTCAATCTCAAACGCACCGTATGTAGATGAGGTCCTGTGAAATCAACACCGCCAAGTACCAAAGCAGCTTGGACATGACCTTGGTAGCTGTGTAGGACATATAGAACCAGAACCAGAACCAGAAGAACCACAAGAGAGAATTTCAGATTTGTTAACCATCATTTAATCAGGAAAAAAGAAGAAGAGAGAAGCAATACTTGAAAAGATGTCGCTTAAGATAGGTCAAAGCTGTCACAACCCTAGATTCTCGGCCCGTATGGTAGCGATGTAGCTGTAACTGTGAGCTTACCATGTCTGAGGGATGGAAAGACAGCATATAAGAAATAAATGCATTAGCTTCACCAAAACAATAGTGAAAAATCACAGGTTTGGCACTATTCTTAATAGGTACACACTGACACCGTAAATATCAGATAACTCTAAGCTAATGTTAGAGAGAAGTGAGGAGTCCTCATTAGCACTGCCAAATGATACTCGAAAGCAAAAATTGAACCTGTCACAGCCTCTGTATCGGCAGCAGTCCCAGCACCACAGCAATATATGTTTGGTGCCATGTAGTGGATTTTCTCGCAGTTCTTATCACAAACTATTGGCCCTTCAGTAGCTCTAGTATCTGCTCCAAGAATAACTCCATCCTACAGAAAGAAGATTTCAAGAAGAGAAAGAAATGCAGATGAGCATATTTAACTATTATTGAAAGTGATAAACCCACATCACGCATAAAATCATTCATGGTCCTAGACCGTTATGGCCAATCCATGCACACTATAGTAAATGAAGCTATTTACTACGACATTCACCATACTCTAATATGCTCTTATTTCAACCTCTAGTATTCTTGCAAAATATAATGACATCAACTCAGGATCGACATAATGCCAATCTTTTAAGAGGGGAAAATGGAAATTGAAGTGTTTTTTTTTTTTTTTTTTTTTTTTGGGGGGGACCATGAAAAGCCATTCAATGTCTAAGACAGCCCTACCACTCTCATGAATTGACTAAGGATGGTAAGCACCAATAAGGCACCAAAAGAAAGCACCTAAATTCTGCTGTTTCTTAGATTAGGTCAGGTATCACACTAAGTAATACTTTCTCATTTAAAAATAATGAGCAGATACATAACAGTAGGATTCATCAACAACTTCTCAGCCGACTGAATCCAAACAAGCACTAAATAATTAAAGTTTATATAGAATAGACATAAGGACAGAAGTTTAAAGTGCAGCAGTGCCCATCATAATCAGTATGAATGAAACCAGCCAAACTATGATAATATCAAAGGTTCTCAAAAAGGCTGGAGAAATTTATTTATATAAATAAGGTTAGCTTATCCAGAGACACAAGATTTCATAGGGTGTTCACAGAAGAACTGACATCACTTCTGATATTTCACTGGTCCAAGTTTGCCAATTTTTGGCCTTGCAATCACAGAGCAAAGCAAAATGAAGGAGACTTAATTATCATATTTATGTTAAGGTGATATTTGGCTCACTCATCTGAAAAACATATATCAATTTTACATGTTCCCTTAATTGCCACTTTAAATAGTGGTAGCTAGAAGATCATAGCTTGCTGCGCTGATAACCAAATCTAACATAAAGCAATACCTGAAAAATTATTCCAACAATGGTTGTTCCAGTTTTCCGATATGAAGGATCGCGGACACCCTTCGATGACAGCATGTCATTTCTTCTGCACAGATCAAAACTAAATCCACCTTTTGGAGGGAGATCTATTGTTGCTTTAGACATTTTCGATTTAAGTAGACCTACAAAAAGACAGCCGCGAAACGTTAGTCCAACCACGGAAATCACTTGACCGATGAGAGAAACATAGTTGGAAGAGGGTAAAACAAGCCAGTATCATCAACTTCCCACAAAATTCACCTTTGATGTAGTCCAATGTACAACACAGTACTTAACAATACAATATGTAACTGCTCTAACAAGAAACAAATGCGTGATCATGTGGCCTAGCACAGAACCTACGACAGAAGCAACAAACCCCGGAGGGTGAAAACAAGAGCAGATACAGCCGACTATAGATAATTAGATCTTTAAGAGGCGTAAGACACCGCCGCTGACACCGCCAACAGCACCTGGTCCAATCCACACAGGCCGTCACGGGACCGTTACTCTCACCCATCACAAACATTCCTCCACCTCATCCAAAGCTTGCGCGCGAAGCTTAAGATCGTACAGACACTAACAACAAAAGTAGCTACCACCGGAAACATGAAGCTCGATTGATCGAGCGCTCCTCCCTCGATCGCGCGATCGCCTGTCTCACCATCCTCCTCCCCCCTTCAGCCCCACGTCAGAAGGAAACCGAGACATGCCTAGCCTCGCCACACGACCTCCAAACCTTAAAACTCCGGAGACAACGGCAGAATCTAACGAGAGAAGCGAACGAGAACGCCAAGACTCCTCGTAACGAGAAGCGACCGAAGCGCGTTCGAAGCTAGCAGAGCAGCGAAGAGAAACCTGCTGGCGGCGAGACGCGCGGAGCAGCGAGACGGCGGAGGACCGATCCACCGGAAAATGCAGGCGACGGGCGAGAGAGAGGAAAAGCGTCTCTGCAAGTTCGATTCTGCTTCAGGCTCTGCTTCTCTTCTCGTTCGGTTTTTTACCTTCGTCGCTCTCTCTCACTGGCTTCCTCGTCAAGAAAGAGAGAAAGATGGCGGAGGACTCTCGGGCTGGGCTTCGCGACAACGTATGGGCGCATGATGGGCCGGACTTCATCGAGTCCTTGCTTCTCGAATGGGCCCCAGCGTCGGGCCTATTGTGGTTCCCAAACTATAACATGCATTTTACATTAGAAATGTTTAGGCCGGGAGCGGGTGGGGCTTTCTCATGAAGTCCCTGCTCAAGGCAGCCCATTTGCCTTTCGGGCCTGAGGAGGAGGAGTTGGTTGTCCACCTGTCGTTGACCTACTCTATTTAAAAGTAGACCTATCAAAGGGGAGAATTGGATCGAGTCAAAAAATGGCCTAATCTAAATAAATTTATTTAACTCGTTTTGACCAATATAATGAATCACATCTGACTCGACTCGTATTATTAAAATACTTTCATATTCAACATAATTTACAAAAACTCATATCCAAACTTAGGTGGAAGTACGGAATGAGCAAGTGTGAGATCAAGTGAAGGCAAAAAAGAATGAAGAGAGTTATAAAAGTGGATTAGATTTAAGTAAGTTGTATGACACCATCTTACAATTGCTTAGTGGTAGTAGATGAAAATATATGTTCTTGTCCAATAAGCGAACAAAGCAATTTTATCAACTCAGTCCATGGCTTATTTTACACCCATATTATATTTAAACCCATTTACTTGATTTAGTTAACTCATTTAACACTAGTATGGCTCAAGAAATGGGTCAATGACCTATTTTAATGGCTCTATCTAAAAGTTCCTCCATTAATCTCATCGAATCACCATAGTACTCTATCATACTATAGTAGGGGTAAGTGTCAAGGCTGCAACGTAGCATTGTAGGAGTGGTGTTAAGGAAATTGCTTTCATTATATCCGGACACACGACTTGAAATGATACTCTGATTTTCTATAAATGAATATTCAAGCTTGTTGGTTCAACTAGTTCTCATACATGCATTTGAACCAAACTGCTACGTCCACATATATTGAATTAGACTCCACTCATAGACGTGCCAAGCAAGATTCTCAAGATTACTTTATGTTGGAGAAATACAATCAGAGCACGGAATCGACCACTTTTAATGAAGTGCTTAATTACTTAACCAATTTCATTCGGTTAATATTACTGTAAGCGAGCACCAAATAAATGAAGTCTAATGCTTGAAATGGAAGTTTGTTTTACACAGGTTCGGAATGCAATAAAATTTTATAATAAGCATTGCTCATGACCCCCAACACCATGAGGGGTAACACCATGAGAGTGACTTTGTTAAAAAAATTATATAATATGATCTATATGTTGGAGGTTATAGGTTTGAGAGAGAAGAAGCAGTTGCTTGAAGTATTGCACCAAGAGACGTCAAGTTTGGAACGCTCAACAGTGTTACCTCCAGCGTAGGAAACCCTAGAGTTTTTATATGCATGTTATTGAGCTTCGGCCCATATGGACCCAAATAACCATGCTTTCACCTATTGGGCTTGTATGTGAACATATTATTTTGGACTATATTAATAATTTATCCAACAATCTCCTCTTATGTTCACCATACAACACAATCCAATAATGTGGTCAGTATAATGTTCATACAAACATGAATCATCCCCATTTAGTTCAAGACAATCATCCACATTTAGTTCAAGACAATAAACTAAATCATCATTTACTCATCATTCTTATCACGAATCTGTTCTAAGATTAACAAAATCCAAATCCAAAAATAAATCTCAGACTTAGTTCACAACCAATATATGCATAATAGTCAAGTATAAGTAGGCCAGTCAAAATAGTCCAAGGCCTTACAAATATAAGAAACAAGTATAATAATGTCCACAAAATAGAAATAGCAAAATGCAAGTCTCAAGTAAATGGACTTCATCAAAATAGGCAATAGCAGGTAAATTGTCAAGTCCCTACACGCTTTAAATGATATATATTCATTCATCAAGTAGGTCATCCTGGTCAGGATCCCACTCATTAAGCTCTCTTCCATCTCTGCCATCCCCTGTAGAATGTCAAATATGAATTTCATATTATCATGAATTCAATCATTTGAATAAAAATTTAGCAACATTCCATCAGGCAAAGAAGAACATATATTGATGTTATAAAGCATCATAATATCATGTTCATAAGCATTAATCAAGTTTCATATATTATGAACAAGACCTAAACAATGTGATTTATAAAGAGCCATCAACTTAAGTTTATTTGGAGGAGAATAACTATTGTCTAGTTTCAAAGAATATGACCAATAATTAAGTCACCTATAATAACTTAGTCATGTAATATCAAGTTTCAATTAAGAACAAGACCAGCAGGCTTCTTATGTAAACAATTGTTTCTATGTTTCAATTTGGAATGTCACAGTTACTGATTCCTTAAAGTCAAATAATCTAGCATCAAGTTTGGAATGAGATCATTTAACCAAAAAGGATAATCCAATCTAATTGAATTGTATCATCAAGTTTGGAATGACACAATTTTATCTGATAGAACATTTGAATTATGTTAAAGTCATTTTCATCAAGTTTGGAATGAGATAACTCACCATTTTCAAATTAGTCAGCAACTGTGAACATCGATGAAACATATAAACTGTGCTTATCATTGTAGCCAATAAAGAAAGATTCAATAATTCAACACACACAATTAGGAGGTAAGTAAATTGTAGTTAAGACTTGCATATATAGTCTTTAACCCCAGTTCCCCCACTGTTTTGAATAATCGATCTTTAGGCATACCTTTGGTGAGAGTATCAGGTATGTTATCCTTCGATCTCACGTCGATCAAGGTGATAACCTTTTGTTCTCTCAGATAATTCAACAACGCATATCTTGGTCTCACATGTCTTCTCTTTGAATTAAATAGAGCATTTTTGATGACTTGGACAGCTGCTCGATTATCACAGAATAGGCTTAAAGAATTAATCTTTAGTTGAGTCCAAGGAATATCCATCATCAAATTCTTTATCCACTTTGCCTCTTCACCGGCTGAGGCTAAAGCAAAAAGTTCCGATTCCATGACGACAATGCAATACAAGTCTGTTGTTTGGATTTTCAAGTAATAGCAGCTTCACCCAAAGTGAATACATATTCACTAGTGGACTTGCTATTTCCAATATCTGAGCACCATGAGGCATCAGAATATTCATCTACAGTTGAAGAATAACCAGAATAATAGAGAGCATAATCTTTAGTACCTTTAAGATATCTCATTAGCCTATCGAGGGCATCCCAATGCTCTTTACTAGGATTACTAGTAAAATGACTCAACATGTCAACTGTAAAGGCTATGTCGGGTCTAGTGCAACTCATAACATATATGAAACTACCAAGCAGTTTCGAGTACTTTAACTGATCCACGCTGGTCCCTTTATTAGGATTCAATCTGTTATTATAATTACATGGTGTCTCACTCGGTTTACACTTATCATATCCCAAAGTAGAAAGTAGTTGCTCAATATAATGAGTCTGGCTAAGGGAGATAACTTGCCGTTTAAAGCTTACTTTCATACCAAGAATGGTATTAGAAATACCAAGATCTTTCATGTCAAATTCTTTAGCTAAAGTAGCTTTCACGTCACTCACTGCAGAATGATCGGAACTAAGAATTAACATATTATCAACATACAAACAAATGATAAGTATCTTATTTGACATAGAAAGATGGCAAATGCATTTATCTGAATAATTAGACTGAAAGCCATAACTCTTTATCACTTTGTCAAATTTAAGATACCACATTTTAGGTGCTTGTTTAAGACTATACAATGATTTATTCAATTTACAAACTTTCATAACATATCATTCCGGTTGTTCCATGTAAATTTCCTAATTTAAATCCCTATTTAAGAAAGCCGTTTTTACATCCATTTGATGCACTACAAAGTGTTCAATAGATGCCAAAGCAAGAAGAATTCTTATAGTTGATAGATGACACACAGGTGAATAGACATCAAAATAGTCTATTTCACTTTATTGTTTATAGCCTTTAGCTACTAAATGTGCTTTGAATCTGGCTATTGATCCATCACTATTCAGTTTTTTCTTCAACACCCATTTACAGCCTATAGCTTTAGCCCCTTTTGGCAAATTTGCTAGCTGCTAAGTGTGATTCTGTAGCAGAGAGCTCATTTCATCATCTATGGCTTTTGCCCACAGTAGAGATTCCCTAGATCTCATTGTTTCATGATAGGAGAATGGATCATCCTCAAGATAGTAAACAACAAAGTCCTCACCAAAACTTTTGAGAATTCTCTCTCTTGTAGATACTCTAACTAGAATTGATTTAATAGCCAACTGTGTGGAATTAGTATCAGAAGGGCCTACTTTAGATTCTACAGTAGATTTTGAAATCATATCTGTAGATCCAGAAACATTCAAGCCTTAATTTTTGAGAAACTTGTTTTCGAAGAACACTGCATCTCTAGATTCTATCACTGTGTTAGTAGATAAATCTAAAAACCTATTTGCAGCGCTATCTTTTGCACTACCTAGATATACACAAGTAATGGTTCTAGATCCCACCTTACGTTTCTTAGGATCTGGTATACTTACATAAGCAATACAACTCCAAGTCTTAAGAGTATCATATCTACAAGGGCGCTTATGCCATATCTCATAAGGTGTCATAGACAACTTAGAGTGCGGCAACCTGTTCAAGATGTGATTAGCAGTTAGAACTGCTTCTCTCCAGTAGGAGGAAGGCATGCCAACTGTAAGTAACATAGAGTTTAATATTTCAGTTAACGTTCTATTCTTAGCTCTGCAACACCATTTGATTGGGGTGAATAAGGAGCAATGGTTTCAAGTATTATACCTTCTGAAGCACAAAATTCCTTGAACCTTGACGTAGTATATTCTCCTCCTCTATCACTCCTAAACCTCTTAATTTTCAAGTTGAGTTGATTTTCTACTCTAGACTTGAAAATCTTAAACTTTTCAAAAGCCTCATCTTTATATTTCAACAAATAGACATGACAATATCTAGAAAAATCGTCTATGAATGTTATTAGATACTTTCGACCACCTTTAGTAATGTAATTTCTAAAGTCACAAATGTTAGAATGTATTAACTCAAGAAGTTATATGCTTTTAGAAACCAACTTAAAGGGTTTTCTAATGATTTTAGCCTGTGTACACACTTCACACTTATCAAATCGAATAGAAGTATTTAATGGAATGTTGTGAGTTTTAGCTAGATGTTGCATTTTCCTGTAATTCACATGTCCAAGTCTATTGTGTAGCAACTTTGGATCAATCAAAGTAGAATTTACATGGTTTATGCTATCAACATTTAAACTCAACCTATACATACCATTAATCATGAATGCACAACCAAAATAATATGAGTTAACAGATAAAGTTACTCTACCATTCATAGTTGAAAAAGACATACCGGCTTTATCAAGTAAACTCATAGATATCAAATTCTTCTTAAGTAAAGGTACTACTCTAACATGTTTCAGAGTTAGTAATTTACCTAAAGAAAGCACCAAATTTGCAGTTTCAGCATGAGTCACCTTTGCCTCACCACCATTGCAATTTTCCACAGTGCCTTTCACTTCTGTGACCTTAGTGAGTAAGTTCTTGTCATTTGTAGCATGACAAGTAGCGCCACTGTCCAACCACCACTCAGAAGAGACGCTGGCCTTTCCATTATTCATCATTCCAATGAAGGCTCGAGGATTAGATCCTCTAATTTGCATATTGGCCTCATTTTGTGGTGTGTCATTATTTGGCTTCCTCAGCAACTTACACTTTGCTGCCTAGTGACCCCACTTTCCACAGTTATGGCACTTGCCATTCTTTTTTTTTTTTTTTTTTTTTTTTGAAGATAGTCTTTTTGGCCTCTAATTGTAAAGATGATTCACTTTTAGGTGATTTGGACTTTTTCTGAAGTTTATTGGAGTGTGAAACTAAGTTGGCAACTGACTTTTGTTGTCCCACTTGTTCTAAATTCTTCATAGTAATATTTTGATCCTTAATGTGAATATACCTCTTTAATTCATCCAGTCCCATCTGTACCTTCAGTCTGTGCATTTCAGTCTTGAAAGAACTCCATTCAGTTGGTAGTTTGCTCAACACAAGACCGACAAAGAGATTATCGGACATATCAGAGTTATCATCTTTCAGCTTGTTCCTCATGTTCTCAAATTCAACTAACTGAGAGGTAATACTTGAATTCATAGTGAATTTAAAGTCAAAGAATTTCTCCGCTAGGAGAGTTTTAGAAAGCCCCTATTGTTTTTGGAACTGAGTGTTCAAGTGATCTCATATCTCTTTCGCCGTCTTATACTCACTATCAGTCATAGCCAGATTAGGATTTAGAGAGTTCAACAAGTAATTTCTACAAAAATTCTCATCTTTGTTTCATTGATATTCATCCACATCTTCAATGGTAGATGCAAAATCACTCAATACAGTATAGAATATGTCACGTTCTTTCATGCCAAATTGAACATGTAATTTCCAACCATGAAATTCAGTAACATCAAAAGATTGCAACTTTATAATATCATAGGAATTATGTTTTGCCATTTTAATCAAAGCAAAGTGTTAGAAAGAGTGCACCTTGAAGTCCTCGGAGCAGCAAAGTGGAATAACTCCCCTAACCTTGATCAAACCGTTCTGTAGAGATGGAATTTGCTAAAACAAACCCCAAAAATAGATCTGGAGCGCCCAAAAACCTTAAGATGAATTGCCCTTGTCGCTACAACTCGCTGGAAATTTCCGTTGCCGAAATTCGCTAGAAATTCAGATGGAAACTTCTGGGTGCCGTAACTTCTTCGTCCGACCTCTGATTGACACGAGTGACCACTCAAAACGTTCGTATCGACGAGTAGAAAAAAGCCCAAGTGGTTTCACCCTCTAAAATTGGCTATAATTTTTGGATTCTTTAATCAAAGATTTCGGTCACCCGAATCTTCAAACTTAGATCCCAACCAATATCACCGTCAAAATCGAAATGAAATTACACTCGTGAGTTCGTCTTGACGAAATCTTTAACATCTCTTAGTGTAATACTTCAAGCAACAACTTCTTCTCTCTCAAGAAGACACCTTACTCGCTCAAATCCAATGCACGAACATAATACTTCAAGATTGTTAGAGGTTATAGGTTTGAGAGAGAAAAAGTGGTTGCTTGACGTATTACACTAAGAGATGTTAAGTTTGGAACGCTCAACAGTGTTACCTCAAGCATAGGGAAACCTTAGAGTTTTTATATGCATGTTATTGGGCTTCGGCTCATATGGACCCAAATAACCATGCTTTCACCTATTGGGCTTGTATGTGAACATATTATTTTAGACTATATTAATAATATATCCAACACTATAAAAAAATCAAGTCCATTTGTGTGGACTGCATGATAGAATTCACGTAATTCATAGTCGAGATAATATCAATCCACATGCTTCATTAACCATACATTAATTGTGACATCCCGATTTTTCTTAATTTTATTTTCAGTCAATTGAGTTGGACAATTCATCTGTGCATGTAGTTCGTCTCTCAGAGTTGGCTACTCATGAGGGAACTAGTCTATTGAGTGAAGCAATTAAGGAATTTTAACGCGTCAGACTTGGGGACTGATCACCCTTGGGTCGGATGCAAGAAAATTTCCCCAAAAGCTACTCAGTGGATTAGGCGCGCTGAAATCGCACCAAATTGAATTTAACCGTGAAAATTGGGATTGAATTTAGAAATTGGAAAGCCGGTTATGTCACATACCTTATTAGGATGATGAGATAATTTTGTGGACTTTAATTGGACTCAATTAGAAGAGAATTGAATAAAAAATTGAAGAAATTGGATGTACAAGAATTGGACCCCGGCGGAAAATGAAAGTGCAACCATTGGAGAAGTTGTGGAGGATTTGAGTGAGTGGATGATGACCTCATATAGTGATGTTATGGTGTGGGGGCAAGATGGGCCAATGGAGTGACACATGGAGGGTGGGGATGCAATCCTAAAAAGGAGGGGTGTCACCTCCCCATCTCCATCAACTTCATCTTCTTCAATTTGAACAAGAGAGAGAGAGGGAGAACCGGCGAAGGGGAAGCTCGCTCGTCGACCAGCTTGCCCGCACACGCCAGCTCCGCCGTTCGTCGCCGTTGAGCCAGCCCGCTCGTCGCCGTTCGCCGTGCCGCCCCGCGCCCGCCTTGCCTCACCGTCCCGCCCGACACCGCCTCGCCCGCGCCAGCCGCTTCCCTCCATCTCTAGCTGCAGCCCGATGTTCCAGCTGAGCTGAAGACGTCGGAGTAGCCCGCGAACTCAGCCGGAGCCGCCGCCTCACCCGCACGAGCCGCCGCCCCTTCCTCCGCCCGTTTCGCGCGCCCGCACCTCCCCGTCGCGCCTCCTTCCGGCTTGGTTCAGCAGCTCCGTTTGTAGGTATCTCAGCCTCTTCTTGGCCCGTTTTGGCCGGCTTCCTGACCCCGGATGCTCAGCCCGCCTTGAGAAAAATCAATCCCCTCGACGTCCTCATCGTTTTGGTTCGCTCGGCTCGCTAATCGGGTGAGTTTAGCTCACTAAATCTTGATTAGACGGTTAATGATGCTCTAAGTGTGCTTAGTCTAAGTTAAGTAAGTTTAGGTGGTTAGATTAGTTTATTTGGTTGATGATTAGATTAGGGTGTTTAATTAAGTTAAAGTGTGTTTATTTTAAAGTTAAGTATGTTTATATTAATATAAGCTTTGATGTGACTTAAAGGAATTTGTTTTTGATTTATTTAAGTATTCCAAAATTATTAAATAATTTAATAATATATATTTATTCGAAATTATTAAAATATTATTATTTAAATAAATTTCGGAATAAAATTAATTATTTAATAAATTCCGAAAATTATATCGAGACCTTATTTGCTCGAGAATTTCGTGCTTTGATCGTTTGCTGCTGTGTATTCGGATTTTGAAATTGATGGTTAGATATTATAAATTGAGTGTGGATTGCGAAAAATATGGATATTATTATTTAATTAATTTTCGGAATAAATTTAATTATTTATTAAATTTCGAAAATTTCGTCGGGACCTTATTCTCTCAGAATTTCGTGCTGATTGCCGTTGTGCATTTAGAATTTAAATTTGATGAATGGATGTGGCAAATGGAGTGTGATTGCGATAAATAGGGATTCTTTTTATAAAATCCCAAGTGTCAAAATTTGATAGAAGAATGACCGTATTTGACAACCTATTAGAGGTTGTGCCCAATAGGGCCGTGATTGACCACCTATTAAAGGTTGTGCCCAGTGGGGCCGTGATTGACCACCTATTAAAAGTCGTGCCCAGTGGGGCCGTGATTGACCACCTATTAGAGGTCGTGCCCAGTGGGGCCGTGATTGACCACCTATTAAAGGTTGTGCCCAGTGGGGCCGTGATTGATCACTTATTAAAGGTTGTGCCTAGTGGGGCCGTGATTGACCACCTATTAGAGATCGTGCCCATCGGGCCGAGATCTACCACTTAATTAAAGGTCGTGCCGAGTGGGGCCGTGATTGCCACTGGTTGTTAAACCTTTCTATAGGGTCGTGATTGGAAGCACCAATTGATTTGCTAGAATGCATGTAATTGGCCGAGTCGATTGATCGCTGAAACGATCCAAGTGGTTGAATTGTTTTGATAATGTGATTATGCTACAGTTGTTTGGTTATCATAATTGCACGTGATTGAATTATATAAACTGTGCTAACCTGCAGATAAAGACTAATGCGAGGTAAGTCTTCTTGATGTTGTGGCTAGGCCACCCAGGGCGTATTTTCTTTCTAATAGGGGTTTAGGGGGTTGAACTTGCTGAGACGATATCTCATCCCGGTTGTGGGATTAAAATTTCAAGTCCTTGGTGGACGGAGCGGCCAGATAACTTTGGTTGGCTTTGAGGAGTTGTAGAGGTGAAGTCATAAGGATTGGAGAACGTGTCCTGCTAGTTGGTTTTAGGATAGTTCCTTTTTAAGAGCCGGTCTTTTGTAGACTTTTGGCCGTAGACCTCTGTTTGTAATTCTGTTGAATCATGAAAGTGTTATGTTATGGTTTTGTTTCCTGCTTTTCTATCCCGTATTTTATTGTCAGGGGTTTTATAATACGTTCCGCTTGTGCAATAATAAATGCATGGGGTCGGCGACACTACCTGGGAATGTTGCATTTGCATGACCATGGTGGGATGTTGGCGCGCTCGAGGTTCGGGGCGTGACATTAATTCTTCGATCATCCCAAGTAATGATACCATTTTCCAGAGTACACTAGAAAATAGTTCCTCCATAGATCTTGGAACGATCCATCAGACGTATCCCAAGAACAATATTTGGCTTTTAATGCAGCATTAGGTAGCTTGGATCTCGAGAGGTCTGTCTTCGCTACCCTCCACGACATTCTCATTGATGTCCCGACCTATTCTCTATCATTGATATACGCATATGAGATTGGTGTCAACGCCTACATCATCACACGTTAAATTCGACTCATAGTTCTTCAATTGAATGTTCTTTGAACTTTCCCCATTATTGTCTTCTCATAATTCTGGTTATTGGGGTGTGTTTCATATTCCCCATCTATAGGATGGCATGGGAATCCTGCTTCCTGGTGAGTACATGGGGGTGTGGGGGCTGCCCTAGTAGGGGTTAGCCCCAGCAACGTTGAATGACTTTTATAGTTTGAACTCATATTTTATTGATATTTTGGACTTAGCCATGAAAAGTTATTGGATATAGATTTTCTCTTTTCCTTGTAAATTGAGGAATGTAATAGAGGTATGATGTACTAATTATAGTGGAATCCTTAGTTGGATGTAGCCTTCATTTAAGGGTGAACATGATAAAACTTCGCATCTCAATTTTTTTTTCTTGCTTTTCTACTCTCTACATTTTTTTGTAATTGTGCGTTGAAGTCTAACACCAAGAAAGACGAAAATTTACTTACCATGAAATCGATTCCTACCCAGACCATTTAAAAATAATGATTTACTATATTATCCATCTTCGATATGTCTTAATGATGAACCCTAGCATGATTCACAGCTGCCATATTCTATTCAATGCGACATGCAGATAATGATGCGCACGAATTTCATTTTTGAATTCCATCTTTTGCAGGGCCTTCTTTCTCTCCTTCTGTAATGAGCATAGATAGCCAAGAGCTAAAGAGGGAGGAAGGGGGAAAAAATAAAAAGAGACCCAAAAATGGGACAATCAATGGCAATGTCTGGTCTCACTTTGGGTCGGCACGTGAAGATTAATAATCATTGATTTGCATCCCAAAGGTGGTGGTCCAATGTTACCTTTGCATAATATAATTGACAATCAAGGTAACTGTCATCTCACATCTGTGCAAATTACATTCATTCTCCTCCACTCAACTATTTTTTGTCCCTCAAGATAATGATAATAATAATTATCATTATTCTCACCATACCTAAGTCCTAGGCTTTTTTTGATCATATATATAAGACCCAAAGGTGAAAAAAAGGTGCCTGCTCATCATATCTTTTTCATTTACATTCAAAAAACATAATCAAGGCATTTTGTTATTTATTTTCCCTATGAACCTGTTCACTATTATTTCTTCTTTTTGTCTGTAATTTAGCTGTGGTTTTCTGTTGGCTCAATCTCCAGCACCAAATCCCTCTTGAACCCCACATAAGGGTAAGCAATGGGGAAATCATCTGGTTTTGTCTTCCACCTGCATTACAAATTAACATCAGAAGCGATCCACTGGCTTGCATGAGTAAAGACTTTTAACAAATTAATTGCATACTATTCTTGTGACAGTCTCTGTAATATTGTATCATGATTGATTGTATCCATGTCACTTTATTGCGTACAAGGTATAAAGACGAATATGCTGCCATGCTGTTTGTTTGAATCACTATAGCATGCAAAGATTGAGATCGCATACCATGTCGTTGTCCGTTTGTATAATGTATGGTGTGAATTAAGATCTCGATTATAGTTTTTTTCTGGTACCTGAAGCTGAGGACGATGTGATGAAGAAAGAAGGCAATTATGAGCCGCGCGAGTTCGGCGCCGGGACAAAGTCGAAGTCCACCTCCGAAAAGCATGACCTTCTTGCTCATCGCTTTATCCTCCCGACATACGTGAACAAGGTTTTTGCATATCATGATGATTTAAGTGGAAAACTAAGAAAAACATGTTTTGACTTTATTTTCTGCTTTTTCATATGCTTTGGACCTCATTTAAACAAGCACACTGCATTCAAAATAAGTGAGACAGTGTTTTTTCTTCATCATTGGAGCGGTTTGGTTTATTCGGTCAAAACAAACCCTGTCCCACTTAAATTGGGTAATTACCATGTAATCAGATTTTTCTAACTCATGTTCATGTTTGTATGATTTTAATAATCAAAGAGTACGCACCTTCCATCTCAAGGGATTGAATTTCATGGGATTTTCATGTAGAGTCGGATCAAGATGCGTCCCAATAAAGACAGGAAATACTTTCCAACCCGAGGGTATGGTTAAACCTGAAAGAGTGTTTTTACAAGATTAATCTCATTTCAGAGAGAGAGAAGTACAACAAAACTACTAGAGAACTACCTTTGAATTCAATATCCTGAAGGGCTTTTCGGTGCACAAACTTGACCACATTCCCACATCTCAAAGCTTCACATATGACCTAATTATATTTAAGTTTTGCATTAGCCTGTTAGAACTTGCAAGTGTGACATACCGATTACGATTTAAAAGATACAACATGTGTGGTTAATCTCACTCATACATCATTAGTGTACTCCATTTGCTTGTAATCTTCGCCGTTCAAGGGCTCTTCTCTCCCCTTTTTCCGCCTTATTGCTAGGTGCTCTTCCTATGTACAAAAGAGGAACAAAAAAGAGAGAGATAAGAAAACATCAATACCTTCTCAATCGAAACTCATTACTGACCGTACACATATCTATATTGAAAAACACTTCAGTTTCATGGATGAAATTTGCCTACGAAATTCTAGCTATCAACCTTGAGCTGTTATGGTCGATGCGTGCATGATCGTGAATTCTTTCAGATCAGGTGGGTCTCCTATGAAGCTCACTATGGCTATGTGAGAGAGAGAGAGAGAGAGAGAGAGAGAGAGAGAGAGATGCACCTTGAGTTGGAGGAGAGAGGCGGGCTCGTGGGCGAGAAAGAAGACGATCAGGGCCATGAGGGTGGCGGTGGTTTCGTAGCCGCCGAGCAAGATATCCAGCACGATGCTCACCATCTCTTCCTCGTTCAACCCCTCCTTCCCCAGGATCACGTCCATGAAGTCTCCTTTCTTCAAACCCGCCGCACTGCCTGTCCTTCTTCTCTCTTCTATTATCTCTCTCACGGTTGAGGAAAGCCTTGCTCTTGCCTGCCCAAGGTTCAAAAGAGCAATCATTTTTTCAGCGGCGTTATTATAAGACATCAAATATAATATTTTCAGAGATCATAAAAATACGCCGAAGAGAGAAATATAGAATTTCCATATATTCTATATCAAACAATTAATAGTACAAGTGCAGGTTTATTAAATGATAGTCTAACATGGTCTAACATTCAGGTTGCTAGGCTTTAAGTGTGTACCTTCACGGCCATGGCGTATGGGGTCCCGGGAATATATAAGGGCAAGGACACGAAACCCTTCATGTACGTCAAGAAATCAGCAAGTATCTTCCTTGCCCTCGGATCTTCTGGTTCAATACTCAAAAGGGTCTTCACCATAAGGCGTAGTGCAAACTAAGAAATTGGAAACAAAAGAGAGAAAAAACACCGTTTTCAATCATCAAAATAAGAAATCTCATGATTGCCCTGTACCAATCTACTAAGTCATATACAAAACGCACTAGTTTAAAAATGAAAATCTCTCTCCCCCCCACCAAAAAAAAAAAAAAAAAAGAACCTAGAAAAGTGTCTTGTCTTGCATGAGTGATTTAGATATAATTTTCACTGTATGCAATAGTAGAACATTAAAGGACGCGTTTCAAAATATTTCATTTCATGAAATGATTACACATATCCTAAATTTAAAGTGTATGCATGAAAGTGCAAACATGTCAACATCCTGATATCTATCAAATCTAATTTAGCAGTGATTGTAAGTATTAAAACCTTGTATGCTAGATTTAAGATCCTTAATTTCAGAAAGACATCATGGTAGACGGTTTTCACATCAAATTGCCATTGCGTGGTTGATAGAAGCTGAATTACACTCATACCGAAAGTGGACTTACCATTTTGGCTTCTTTACAGAAAGCAACTTGTTCACGCCCTTTCCACGACTCCAACATGGAGACCGACAGCCTATCGACGCACCGGTGGAATTCAGAGCTCGACTTGGAGGCAGTGACGAAGTTGACGGCCACGCTCCTCAGCTTCTTGTGGAGGTCTCCAGAGACCACGAGGAGGGAGTACTTGCCAAGAATCCCGTGCATGGGCTTCGGATAGCTCGCCTGGAACAGCCTCTCCTCGTTCTGGAGGACGAACGTGTTGAGCTCGTGGTCGCAGGAGACTATGGTCGGTGACCCGAAGAGATGGGACTTGAATACCTTACCGTACCTGTGCATCAACTGAATGAGATCATCATCTCTTACATTGCAAGTCCAAAGATAGTGGGAAAACGGTATATAAAGTCTGCGTAGTTGAACCGAAAGGTTTGGATGCCCTTTGTCTTTTCTGAATCGAAGCCTCGCGGTCCACTTTTCACGCACTTTCTGTAAACCCCTTGCGTTCGACAAACGGAAAAAACAAAACAAAAAAGGAAACGTAGCATATTTGTTCGATGAGTCATGCCTAGAGCAGTGATCTTGCAAGAAGCTACCGAGAGAGTTGGACCGGTGAGGCGAGAGGAAGGCGAGAGTTTCTCCGAGAAGAGGCCATCCGTTGCTTCCCCGAGGCAGGTTTCTTGCCCTAATGTCCTGCTTCCAGAAGAAGAATTTGAAGAAGAGAAGTGGAAGAGCCAAGCAGAGGCCTAGGAAGATAGCAAACGCAGTGTCGGGCAAGCGGCAACAAAAGATATCCATTGCCTTTCTTTGAGTTTTTCAGCAAAAGCAAAGCTCAGAATACACGCACACACACAACAGAGAACTGTACTTAAGGGGCTAATTTTGGTGAAGCACTCTTTTGAGATGATGAGGTATTCTCCTTGCTTTAGATAGTTCGCCCCAAAACAAGACCCGCTGCTGTTTTCGCTGGCCTTCTTTTGATTCTGCTTTAATCATTTTTTCCCAAAAGAATGATGTGATATTTGTTAATGTTAAAATAAATCTTAAGTTTAAGCCCGTAAAAAGAAAGCCCTAACATGAATCGTAGGGAAGCGCGGAGTTAATTTTTCAGATACGCTTCGAACAAGTTTCGAACTTCAATTTCGATAACTCTCGGATATGGAAAATATCCCAAGAAGGTTTATCTGATGATTTTTGAATAAAAGTAAAAGATATTTTGTACAATATCAACAAAGCAAGAGACGTGAGCTTTCCTCCTATAGGTTAGAGTCAGTTTCCAACACTGGCCTGCAGGAATCAGAGAGATATATTCCATGCTCCATATTAATATAATTATTTTGCCTTATTGGTGGTGGCACATCTATTTGTTTGGATTAAAATTCGTTGAGATTTTCATCGTGATGCCAAGTCTTCTCATCAATTACGTCCTTGCACATGTGAGATAGCTAATGAAAGAATTCGTGTACAATTCCTTCATGAGATTGATAGTTCATTTCTCAAGGAATTATGGGGCTAAACACTGCGTGAATTATTCGGTGTAATTAGGATTGGGAAAACACCGAGAGTGTTTGAGTAACTCAAAAATCTCCATCATGTCGCTTGATCCATACTGAAATTCATTGCTACTCTTTTCATGAACGTAGGTCACTATAACTGAACTACATAAATTTGGTATCTAATTTATTTTATTGTTCAACCGCTTACTTTTGCAACAATATTTTAATGTAACTACATGCTATTCGTCTTTGCTTTAGAAAATTTGCACGCCTTTTTTTTTTAATCAGTGGTATACACATTTGTTGTGACCTACCCCTCGGGGAAGGGAATAGGTTTAGAGATATTGTCTAAAGATCGGGCCTATGGCCAATAATTAGGCACCTTGTGCGACATTGGAGGATTTATAAGAATTTTGTAACAAGGAGTCGCCAATAGCTTATTGAGGTCGGCTATAAACCAAGTGAGGCATGGGAGTATACCTCACTTTCTACGCAACCAAAAAATCTAGATTCAGAGATTTGATTACACTAATTAACCAATTAGTGCCATTTTGGTACCTAATCTTGTTCATTTTTTTTTTTAAAAAAAAGATGTTTTTGTCAGACAACTTGGATTGATTTTATACCTATCCACTAACATGTGAGGTGATCATATAAGTGCACAATCATTAAAATAACAATTAGCAACCAAGAAAAGCGATTAAATAAATTGCATGGAAGAGCAAAAATTTAACATCAAAGAAAAGATAATTACTAATCTTAACTAGATTAAAGGGAAGCCAAAATCAACATACTAAAATTGCACAATCGAGGATAGTCGTCTTTAAGGACAACCAAAACCTATTGAGCAGGAATCTAAATTGAAAGACTTCCATTTTTTAGAAGAAAATGAACTAAGAGATTAATTTTAACCTTTTTGAAGATTTTTTAATTAATTTTTTAGAATTTTTTTGATTTTTTTGGAAAAATTGAATTTTTGAATTTTCCAAAACCTTTTGATTTTTGATTTTTTTGGTGTCTTTCTAATTACTACTAAAATTTTTAGACTTTTCTGAATTTTGGAATTTTCTAAGAAATTTTGAATTTTCCTTAATTTTATTTTTTTAGTTAATTTTTTTAAAACTCGAAATTTAAATATTTTCTGAATATTTTTTGATTTTTTTTTGAAAATTTTAATATATTTTAATATTTAATATTATTTTATTCGAAAAAGGGTCGGATCGAGTAGGACCGATCCGACCCGCTGATCTGATCTGAGCCCAGGTGGATTAAAAAAATATTTTTTTTAAATTTGTTTAATTAATTTTTAAATCTAATTTTTTTAATTTTAAATTTTTTAAAAATGATTTTTGTAATTGCTTTATTTTTTTTTTTCTTTTCCTCACTTCGTCCATTTCCCTGCACACTCTGCTTGTTGGTCCTTCCCAAAGCCAACTTTTGCATGTTATAGTTTTCTATTTTTTATTATTATTTTTGGTTTTGCTTTTTTGCTTTTTTTATTCTTTATTTTTTTTTCTTTACTACGTCCCTCCCACCCTGGACGCCTTCAACCCTCCCGAAGGCCGTCTTCTCCTTCCTCACGACACTCCTCACCGAAATTTGTTTCTTTACCAAAACTCATTCGAACAATAACAACAACCGAAGCACCTAGCATCCCTTCCAACACCAAATCACCCCGATTGGCGCAAATCACCGCCGGCCATCTAACTTCGGCGATGGTTGAACCAATTTCGGATGCGAACATCCCCGGCTTAAACATACATGATTACTCTGCGAGAATCGCATGAAATCGTAACGAAAACATAAAAAACGGGCACGGTCTCGCATATATATGACCAAGCACAAATCGGAATGAGTTTGAACACAGGTTGTTTCTCGGTTCTCTTTGAGACATTTTGTCAAATATATGAGGTGCATTAGCTAGAAGGAGGACCTAGGCTCACTTGGGGCATAGAGTTGAGCAAACATCAACACGACATGCACGAGCGACACTCAAGGTCCGCTAAGGGACATATTAATCACACTCAAACAGATATGAACACAGCAAGTATCTTCAGCCACAACATACTCACGGGCTCAAATCTCTTTCAGGCATTTTAACAACCGGTTAGCATACACAATAGAAATGAAGGATCTTTGGATTGGTATGGACTCAAACACAAGCCTAGACGTCTATCAACATGCACTAGGACATCTATGAGCTTTCATGGAGGACCTATGAGGTCGGAGCTCATGCGAATAGGTCGGGCGTGAACTCCGGCCCGAGACCTCGAAAGGAAGCACATGGCTTAGGGAAGCCTACTTGGTTCGGATGACGAGCAACAGGCGTACTTCAGGCGACGGCGAAATGCTCTCTTAGTCTCACTCTCTCCCTTTGGCTCACCCTCTACTCTCTCGAGCTCTCTCCCACTCTCTGTCCTTCGCTTGTGTTGGAGAAAACTTCCGTATTTGTTTTGAAACTGACAGAACGTTTCCATCGCCTAGTTTGAAGACTTGCAAGCCGTCTCGTCAAAGTCCGAAACTGCCGGACCACCAGACTCAAGATTCAAAGTCTACCCTCATTGACAGCTTTCTAGACCGTCGAAGAAGACTTATTCGAGTTGAGTATTTCTTTAAGGATTTGATTCTCGTCGACTAAAGAAGATCTCTCGGCTAGATATAGCATCTTGGAATTTATTATTCAT
The DNA here is from genome assembly GCA_014182375.1 of Eucalyptus virginea. Lineage (NCBI taxonomy): Eukaryota > Viridiplantae > Streptophyta > Magnoliopsida > Myrtales > Myrtaceae > Eucalyptus > Eucalyptus virginea. Next base: position 19,535,271 of record CM024522.1, on the reverse strand, counting down.
TTTTATTCGGGTAATTTAGATCCGTTGATTGACGAAGTATACTTGGAAGGTTCTACTTATGGAAACCTAGGTCCTGATTGTATGGGCGAGCAAGATTGGTGGGCTATCGTCATATTCCTTAAATAACTCGAAATCTCCCTAATTGATTCTGTCCAACGGGTAGATTGGAAGAGCTCATTTGGAAAGTGCCAACGGGTATGAAGGCATGGAGGAGTATATAAGGAAGACGTTTCGATTATTCGAGTGTGTGCGCGATAGAGAAATTCCAAAGTCTCGAAGCTCCTTGTTCTTTGTCAATTCAATTGTTAAGCGTGAACTTGTACTCAAAAGAGACTTTATACTTTCTTGTGAGACCTTGAGGAAGTGTAGCAGAGTCTATACACTGTGGAATCAAGAAAGAGTTATACTGTAACAACTCTTTTGATTATTAGTGAAATCCAGCCGGTGGGCTATCAATGTGGGAGAGTGGATGTAGGCTTGGATTAAGTCAAACCACTATAAACCCTGTGTTCTTATTCTCTTCCCTAAGCTCTTTAACAACCGGTTAGCATACACAATAGAAATGAAGGATCTTTGGATTGGTATGGACTCAAACACAAGCCTAGACGTCTATCAACATGCACTAGGACATCTATGAGCTTTCATGGAGGACCTATGAGGTCGGAGCTCACGCGAATAGGTCGGGCGTGAACTCCGGCCCGAGACCTCGAAAGGAAGCACATGGCTTAGGGAAGCCTACTTGGTTCGGATGACGAGCAACAGGGCGTACTTCGGGCGACGGCGAAACGCTCTCTTAGTCTCACTCTCTCCCTTTGGCTCACCCTCTACTCTCTCGAGCTCTCTCCCACTCTCTGTCCTTCGCTTGTGTTGGAGAAAACTTCCGTATTTGTTTTGAAACTGACAGAACGTTTCCATCAGTCTAGTTTGAAGACTTGCAAGCTGTCTCGTCAAAGTCTGAAAACTGCCGGACCACCAGACTCAAGATTCAAAGTCTACCCTCATTGACAGTTTCTAGACCGTCGAAGAAGACTTATTCAGAGTTGAGTATTTCTTTAAGGATTTGATTCTGTCGACTAAAGAAGATCTCTCGGCTAGATATAGCATCTTGGAATCTATTATTCATTTTTATTCGGGTAATTTAGATCCGTTGATTGACGAAGTATACTTGGAAGGTTCTACTTATGGAAACCTAGGTCCTGATTGTATGGGCGAGCAGATTGGTGGGCTATCGTCATATTCCTTAAATAACTCGAAATCTCCCTAATTGATTCTGTCCAACGGGTAGATTGGAAGAGCTCATTTGGAAAGTGCCAACGGGTATGAAGGCATGGAGGAGTATATAAGGAAGACGTTTCAGTTATTCGAGTGTGTGCGCGATAGAGAAATTCCAAAGTCTGAAGCTCCTTGTTCTTTGTCAATTCAATTGTTAAGCGTGAACTTGTACTCAAAAGAGACTTTATACTTTCTTTGTGAGACCTTGAGGAAGTGTAGCGAGTCTATACACTCTTGTGGAATCAAGAAAGAGTTATACTTTGTAACAACTCTTTTGATTATTAGTGAAATCCAGCCGGTGGGCTATCAATGTGGGAGAGTGGATGTAGGCTTGGATTAAGTCAAACCACTATAAACCCTGTGTTCTTATTCTCTTCCCTAAGCTCTTTAACAACCGGTTAGCATACACAATAGAAATGAAGGATCTTTGGATTGGTATGGACTCAAACACAAGCCTAGACGTCTATCAACATGCACTAGGACATCTATGAGCTTTCATGGAGGACCTATGAGGTCGGAGCTCACGCGAATAGGTCGGGCGTGAACTCCGGCCCGAGACCTCGAAAGGAAGCACATGGCTTAGGGAAGCCTACTTGGTTCGGATGACGAGCAACAGGCGTACTTCAGGCGACGGCGAAACGCTCTCTTAGTCTCACTCTCTCCCTTTGGCTCACCCTCTACTCTCTCGAGCTCTCTCCCACTCTCTGTCCTTCGCTTGTGTTGGAGAAAACTTCCGTATTTGTTTTGAAACTGACAGAACGTTTCCATCAGTCTAGTTTGAAGACTTGCAAGCTGTCTCGTCAAAGTCTGAAAACTGCCGGACCACCGCACTCAAGATTCAAAGTCTACCCTCATTGACGTTTCTAGACCGTCGAAGAAGACTTATTCGAGTTGAGTATTTCTTTAAGGATTTGATTCTCGTCGACTAAAGAAGATCTCTCGGCTAGATATAGCATCTTGGAATCTATTATTCATTTTTATTCGGGTAATTTAGATCCGTTGATTGACGAAGTATACTTGGAAGGTTCTACTTATGGAAACCTAGGTCCTGATTGTATGGGCGAGCAGGATTGGTGGGCTATCGTCATATTCCTTAAATAACTCGAAATCTCCCTAATTGATTCTGTCCAACGGGTAGATTGGAAGAGCTCATTTGGAAAGTGCCAACGGGTATGAAGGCATGGAGGAGTATATAAGGAAGACGTTTCAGTTATTCGAGTGTGTGCGCGATAGAGAAATTCCAAAGTCTGAAGCTCCTTGTTCTTTGTCAATTCAATTGTTAAGCGTGAACTTGTACTCAAAAGAGACTTTATACTGCTGTGAGACCTTGAGGAAGTGTAGCAGAGTCTATACACTGTGGAATCAAGAAAGAGTTATACTGTAACAACTCTTTTGATTATTAGTGAAATCCAGCCGGTGGGCTATCAATGTGGGAGAGTGGATGTAGGCTTGGATTAAGTCAAACCACTATAAACCCTGTGTTCTTATTCTCTTCCCTAAGCTCTTTAACAACCGGTTAGCATACACAATAGAAATGAAGGATCTTTGGATTGGTATGGACTCAAACACAAGCCTAGACGTCTATCAACATGCACTAGGACATCTATGAGCTTTCATGGAGGACCTATGAGGTCGGAGCTCACGCGAATAGGTCGGGCGTGAACTCCGGCCCGAGACCTTGAAAGGAAGCACATGGCTTAGGGAAGCCTACTTGGTTCGGATGACGAGCAACAGGCGTACTTCAAGCGACGGCGAAACGCTCTCTTAGTCTCACTCTCTCCCTTTGGCTCACCCTCTACTCTCTCGAGCTCTCTCCCACTCTCTGTCCTTCGCTTGTGTTGGAGAAAACTTCCGTATTTGTTTTGAAACTGATAGAACGTTTCCATCAGTCTAGTTTGAAGACTTGCAAGCTGTCTCGTCAAAGTCTGAAAACTGCCGGACCACCAGACTCAAGATTCAAAGTCTACCCTCATTGACAGTTTCTAGACCGTCGAAGAAGACTTATTCGAGTTGAGTATTTCTTTAAGGATTTGATTACGTCGACTAAAGAAGATCTCTCGGCTAGATATAGCATCTTGGAATCTATTATTCATTTTTATTCGGGTAATTTAGATCCGTTGATTGACGAAGTATACTTGGAAGGTTCTACTTATGGAAACCTAGGTCCTGATTGTATGGGCGAGCAGGATTGGTGGGCTATCGTCATATTCCTTAAATAACTCGAAATCTCCCTAATTGATTCTGTCCAACGGGTAGATTGGAAGAGCTCATTTGGAAAGTGCCAACGGGTATGAAGGCATGGAGGAATATATAAGGAAGACGTTTCAGTTATTCGAGTGTGTGCGCGATAGAGAAATTCCAAAGTCTGAAGCTCCTTGTTCTTTATCAATTCAATTGTTAAGCGTGAACTTGTACTCAAAAGAGACTTCATACTGCTGTGAGACCTTGAGGAAGTGTAGCAGAGTCTATACACTGTGGAATCAAGAAAGAGTTATACTGTAACAACTCTTTTGATTATTAGTAAAATCCAGCCGGTGGGCTGTCAGTGTGGAGTGGATGTAGGCTTGGATTAAGTCAAACCACTATAAACCTTGTGTTCTTATTCTCTTCCCTAAGCTCTTTTACTTTGATCGTAACTCTATCTGATTATTAGAATCTAATTTCATTTTCATAATCTATTGCTAAACAGAGTTGGTTTAAAAGCAAATTTTTTACTTTACTCTACAAAATTTGTTTTCACACCTATTCACCCCCTCTAGGTGCTCGTATTAGCTTTCACAATTGGTATTAGAGCCTATGTACTCATTTAAGTTGAAGTGTTTTTCGTTCAGAGTTAACGATCCATGGCTAGTGTGTTGGCTTCAGGTCTGGTTGAAGGGCAAAACAACGCCCGACTGCCTTATTTTGATGGAAAGGAATACAGCATATGGAAAAACAAGATGAAGGCATTCCTAAAATCAAAAGATCCTCTGGAATGGAACGTGGTAGACAAAGGAATCATTCCAAAAGCTGCAATAGTCTTAGAAAGAGGAAAAGAGCTGTTGAGTCCAGTGAAATGACTCAAGAAGAGATAACCAAGAGACAAACTCTTGATGCAAAATCAATTTATTCCTTATATTGTGCATTATCTCCTACTGAATATAACATAATATCTTCTTGTGAAACAGCTAAAGAAGTCTGGGATAGATTGTACATTACCTATGAAGGAATCGATCGAGTGAAAGAAACCAGAATCAATATTCTACTTGGTCAATATGAAGCATTCAAGATGAAACTAGGAGAATCTATCACTGACATGTTTAGTCATTTTACAGAAATCATGAATGGTCTTGAGTATCAAGGTCAACCAATCTCTGGACCCATGAAGCTTAATAAGTTACTGCGTGGATTTTCCAAAGATGGGAATCACATAAAGACCTCAATAAGGGAGACACAAAGAATCATGCCACTCTCTGTTGATGAATTGATTGGCACTCTTCAGTCTTATGAAGTGGAGCAAATCAACGAAGATGAAGATCCCAAAGGTAAAAAATCCATTGTATTAAAATCTAATGATGACATCCGAAGAAACAAAGTTCTCAAAAGTTACAAAATAAATCAGTTGAGGATGATGAATCCAACAAGGATGTAATCTGCTTTGAATGCAGGAAAAAGGGACACATCAGACCAAACTGTCCCTTACTAAAGAGAAAGAAAGGAAAAGTTGAGAAATACCGAAAATCTTTTAAAGCAGAAACTTGGAGTGATACCGAATGTGAAGAAAGTGATGATGATTATGCCAATATTTGTCTTATGGCACAATCAAAATCAGATTCAGACTCTGAGACAGACTCAGACTCAGACAATAAAATCGAGGTAAGTAATTTAAAAATTCCTACTAAAGTCTCTAAGTATATTGATGAATTGTGTCTTAGTCTTAAAACCTCTCTCAAGAGGATTTCCAAACTAAAAAGAGAAAATTCTGCATTGAAGCAACAAGAGATTATTTGGAAAGAAAAGATCGAAAATTTAGATAAAAGTGTTATTACTTTGAAAGAAAATGCAGACTATCTTTAAAAAGAAAATGCATTTTTGAAAAATGATATCTCAAGTATTTCCAAAAGGTTTTCCATAAGATCTCGAGAAATTAGAAAAGATTTTTTCAGCACAAAGACCTTACTTCAACAAATCAGGTTTGGGAATGACTGCTGAAACCATTCATCTAATTGATTTTCCTAAGGTAAATGAAAGAATTAAACAAAGACCAATAAAATATTTTTATAGAAATAATTTCCAAAAAGTCTTTATAAAACCTGTAGGCCGCAGTGCTCTTAAATGTTCTAAATGTAATAGCTCAGAACATTTTGAGAAAGATTGTCCTATGGTTTGGAAACCCGTGAGGAAGGTTTGGGCAAAGACCATATATCACATTAACTCCATTGGACCCAAGAAAATTTGGGTACCAAAGAAAACTTGAATTCTTTTTAAATGGAGGTTACTATCAAGAAAAAGGTTAAACGGTACTTGGATAGTGGATGCTCAAGACATATGACATGAGACTCAAGTTGCTTCATAAAGCTTATGCAAGTTAATGGTGAAAAAGTTTCTTTTGGAGGAAATAGCAAAGGCAGAATTGTGGGATACGAAACCGTAAATATTGGAAGTCTCATGATCAGTAACGTTTCCTTAGTGGAAGGACTCAACTACAACTTGCTGAGTATCAGCCAGCTATGCGACACAGGTTTCAAAATCAACTTTCAAGAAGGAATATGTTCAGGAACCAGTAAAGACTCCTTTCAGACTTTCACGGGGCGAAGACATTGGGAATATTTATCTCTTGGATATCAAACCAGAAAAATCCCAATGTCTAATCTCAATTCAAGAGGAAGCGAATCTATGACACAGAAAACTTGGGCACATCAACATGAAGCAAATAGCCAAGATCTCAACAAAGAAGCTTGTTCGTGGACTACTTAAACCGACATACCAAAAGTCTGATCTATGCACACCATGCGTGTTGGGAAAACATGTAAGAAATTCATTCAAACCAATAAATCAAGTGTCCACTAATCGTGTACTGCAGCTCTTGCATATGGATCTCTTTGGACCAACTAGAACTTAGAGCATTGGAGGTAAGAAATATTGCCTAGTAATAGTGGATGATTATTCACGATTCACTTGGGTATATTTCCTGGCAAGTAAGTCTGAAACCTTTTCATATTTTATAAAATTTGCTAAGAAAGTTCAAATGAGAAATGGTATGTTATTTCAAGTATACGGACATACCATGGAGGTGAGTTTGAAAATCAAGACTTTGCTAAATTTTGTGATGAATCTGGCTTTCAGCATGTGTTCTCCTCACCATATACTCCAGAGCAGAATGGAGTTGTCGAAAGGAAGAATAGATTACTGCAGAAAATGGCTAGAACTCGTTTAATTGAAAGTGACATTTCTTCTCGTTTTTGGGCTGAAGTAGTTTCTACAACGTGCTATATTATTAATAGAGTCTTCTTAAGGCCTATTCTGGAGAAAACTCCTTATGAGTTGTTCAAAGGAAATAAGCCAATTGTTTCCTATTTTCATGTGTTTGGATGCAAATGTTTTATATTGAAAAATGCAAATGATCGAGTTGGTAAGTTTGAAGAAAAATCAGACGAAGGCATCTTCCTTGGATATTCAACCACCAGCAAAGTTTATAGAGTATACAACAAAAAGACTCAATCTGTGGAGGAATTGATGAATGTCAAATTTCAAGACTTTATACAAAATCAATCGATTCAGACCCAACCAGAAAAATTTGAACCTGCTCTAGACTCTACAAGGTTTAAACCTCAAGAAGCAGCTCAGACTTTAGAGGACCAGCAACAAATAATCATTGAAGAATCAAATGAAGAAAAAGATCAATAGTCTGACAAGCCAACCAGCAACTGGAAGCACAAGTCTAGTCATCCCAAAGAACTCATTATTGGTAACATTAATGAAGGAATTCGTACAAGATCCAAAAGGCGTGAAGAGTCTAGTGCTATGGCTCTTATCTCTGAAATAGAACCCAAGAACATAGAAGAAGCTTTAACTGATGAAAGCTGGATTGAAGCTATGCAAGAAGAACTCAGGCAATTCAGCATCAATGATGTTTGGGAATTGACCCTTAAACCAAAAGGTAAATCTATTATTGGAGCTAAATGGGTTTTCAGGTTCAAGATGAATGAGAAAGGAAAAGTCATAAGGAACAAAGCAAGATTCGTGGCCAAAGGATATACTATGATGAGACTTATGCACCAGTAGCAAAATTTGAAGCAATTAGATTATTACTTGCTTTTGCTTGTTATAAGAATTTCAGGTTATTCCAAATGGACGTCAAAAGCGCTTTCCTAAATGGATTTATTTAAGAGGAAGTCTATGTGGAACAACCTCCCGGTTTTGAAGACCCAAGGAAACCAGACTCTGTATTCAGACTAAAAAAGGCGTTATATGGTTTAAAGCAAGCACCTCGAGCTTGGTACGACAGGTTAAGTAAGTTTTTAATTCAAAATGGCTTTGTTAAAGGTAAAGTAGACACTACCCTGTTTATCAAAAGAGAAAGCAAAAACTTCTTACTTGTTCAAATTTATGTTGATGATATTATTTTTGGATCTCTTAATGAAAATCTGTGCAAGAAATTCTCTAAGTCTATGCAGGATGAATTTGAAATGAGCATGATGGGTGAACTAATCTTCTTTCTTGGGTTTCAAGTGAAACAACTGAAAGATGGAACTTTCATTCACCAAGAAAAATATGTTAAAGAACTTGTCAAAAAGTTTGGACTGGAGAATTGTAAAAAAACGGATATACCAATGTCAAGCTCCTTGAAGTTGGACAAAGATGAAGGAGGAAAGAAAGTAGACCAAAAGCTATACAGGAGTATCATTGGTTCACTTCTTTATCTTACTGCTTCTAGAATTGACATTCTATTTAGTGTTTGTATTTGTGCCAGATTTCAATTAGATCCCAAAGAATCTCATTTAAGTGCTACAAAACGTATCATCAAATACGTTACTTCAACCTCTAATTTAGGTCTCCGGTATCCTAAGAAGGAGACTTTACTCTTTTGGATATTCAGATGCAGACCTAGTAGGATGCAGAGTTGATAGAAAGAGCACCTCGAGCACCTGTCAATTGCTTGGTAACAGAACAGTATCTTGGTTTTCGAGGAAGTAAAGTACCGTAGTTCTTTCTATAACAGAAGCAGAGTATGTGACTCTTGGAAGTTGTTGTTCACAAATTCTGTGGATAAAACAACAGTTAAGAGACTTTGGAATTGAAGATTCGTGCACTGAGATCAAATGTGACAACACTAGCGCAATCAATCTCACCAAGAATCCAATTCTTCATTCAAGAGCAAAGCATATAAAGATTCGACATCATTTCATTAGAGATCATGTGCAAAATGGAGAAGTCTCGATTCAGTTCATTGACTCAAAAAATCAACTGGTGAACATTTTTACAAAGCCTTTGAATAAAAGTCAATTCGAGGTTATTCGTTCCAGACTTAATATCTTAAAGTCTGAAGAAGTTTAGACTCAGGGCTAAAAAGTCTAAAGATACTTAGACTCAGAAGATCAAGAATCACGACTGTAAGTTATTTCTGTTTTAGAAATTTATCTCTTAGATAAAATCTCAAAAAGGTACGTTCATCTATTAATCTGTAATTGATTGATGTTATCTTCCCCAGTTTTCGTGATTATCGCAATCATTCCTTTTCGAAAAAGAAGTTATCTTTTGAAATGACGGTTATCTATTTTTTAAAAAAGATAGTTATTTTTTGAAAATGCATTTTTTTTTATTTTTCTTTTTACGTCGTTTCGTATGCCTCGTTTCGATGCTTTATATACTGTTGGTTTTTCTCCATTTTACTCACAAAACCCTAAGAAAGCACAGATCTTCAACTTCTCTTTTCTTCTCTTGTTTAATCCTCGAAAAGTTTTCACCTTTCTTACAAAACAAGCTTGGAATCTCTCAAAGATTGTGAAGAATGTCGTTCCAAAGAAAGTCTTCAAGGATCGCGAACAGGGGATCACAACAAATGTGTGAGGGTCCTACGCATTTTGACCTCACCGAGGAAGAAGAATCTACTAGACAGCAGCAGAGCCCACAACATTCTCAACAACGTCCATCTCCTCCATCTAGACCTCAGGATATTGATCATCGAGTAGAGGAAGAAATCATTGAAAATGCAGAACCTGTAAGAACTCCAAAGCCTGCTTTTATTTTTAAGCTTTACTCTGCCTTGAAGAAAGGGCGGTACTTCCTTGAACTATATTGATGAATTCTTGAAAAAGAAAGGGTATTGAAATGAAACCCACTTTTTACGCACAATGGAACGATTGGGAATTGCTCCTGCGGGGTCAGCAGAAGAAGCATTTGCAAATATCCCAAGCGATCCACGTGTTGGAGGGCTGAGTCAACCTGATGGGAATGATGATGATAAGATGTACACTCATTTTAAGCCTAGAATGGGTATTACGGCAAATATTCGAAGCAATAGGACGGATTTGTTTCGCTCGGAGGAACACACACGACTTTACTCTAAGTTGCTAAAGCGGGGGGTGATCAACCCTAGAAGTGTGGATTTTGATTTTCTTGATTCTCTGAATGTTAAGTTGCGTGAGAAATTCACTCTTCTTCAACTAGAACGGTTTTGTTCAGAGACGACAGAGGCTCATGCTGAACTCACTGCTTAGCTCTATTCTAATCTAAGTTTCTTGGATGCGAATAGATTTTCATTCAGTGTTTGAGATTAGGACTATGTAATTGACATGGACATATTGGCTGATGTGATTGGGGTAGAAAGAGGGAAATTCCAATCAATTAATGTGTCTATTGGACGTGTGACGGTAGAGCTTGTTCGGGATGGAATGGCGGAAGGACGAATTTCATATTTGAGGATGAATGCCTCAAATATTTTGCTTCACAAGATAGTGATCAACTGCCTCAGACCCAAATCGACTTCGAAGACTGATGTTTCAAACTCGGAGGCAAAGTTGATGTATGCCATTAACGCTGGCAAAAAGTTCTCTCTTCCACACACTATCATGTTCCATATGTACAGAACGGTGGTGAAAGACAAGGGCCAACTTCCTTACTCCATACTTGTCACTAAGTTATTCAGACATTTGAATATTCAGCTTCCTAGGATTCTATGTATTCGAACCTGGGATCAAATGGTAGTGGGACTGAAAATGGTTTCCAAAATGCGTCTGAAGGAACTTAACAAGGCCTTAGAGTGATTTAAGGAGAAAACCCCTGTCAAGACTCACCAAGTCTCTTCGGCTGCAAAACGGAAAGGGAAGGAGCCCATGATTGCTCCATCCAAGAAAAGAAGAGCACTCATTTTGGAGGATGAAGAAGATGAGGAAGATATTACCATTTTTGCTCTTAAAAGCTTACATCGTTCTGTTCTAGAGATAGAGGAGAGATAGGATCAAGACAGAGAAGAATCAGAGCAAAGAAGTGGAGAAAGAGAATCGTTGAGAAAAGAAGCAGAGAAAGAAAAGATTGCAGAAGAAGAAGAAGGCAGAGGTGAACAAGAGGAAACAGAGCATGAAGAGTACTTCTCATCGCCTGAAGGCAATGAAATAGGGGAGTTACTGAGAAAAGAGGTATATCTTCAACTGCTTTTACTAGTGAAGGTGTTAGCCGTTCACCTGTAGATCCAGGAGACATCTATGCCTCTTAATTCCCTGAGGAAGGTCATGAAGTTTCATCGTCATCGCCAAATCTGGGTGCTCATACAGAAATGCCATCATCTGCCAATACATCTTAGACTGATCATGCAGAGGCCAATACTCAGACTGATAATTCAGCAGACTTTCGCAGAGTGCTTGATGTTCTTATGGAGATGCGAGGATAGATTTATGCCTTGCGATTCGAAGTTCAGAACTTGCAGAATGCAGGTCAAGCCTCTTCAGTTTCCTTGCATGATCAAATTCATGCCCTTGCTCTTCAAGTTCAAGCAAAATGCCAATGGTGAAGAAGTGGCTCAACTGAAAGAGGATTTGAAAAAGCTGGAAGGGATTGTCCAGTCAATGGGAGATTTCCAGCTTGTTCGTGTTCCAAAGCAATCCTAATTCCATTCTCTTTTCGTCTCTACCTTTTTAATGCTGACAAAAAGGGGGAGAGATGTTGCAAATTTGAGATTTAACTCTTGACTTTACTTTTGTTTGGTTGTTTGGTTGTGACTGGATTTGGATTTGGATTATTTGATCATTTAAATATTTGCTGCAGTATCTTAAGCACTATTGGTATTTCATGGCAAAGATAGTTGTATATTTACAGGACTTACTTATTTCCTATGGATGCAGATTTAAGGGTATCTTTACTAAGCCAATTATCTTTTTTGAGATATCCATGTTTGCTTGAGTATTGTTTTGCAGGTCAAAAATATCCAAATTTGCAGGAAAGTTTTGTCACCATCAAAAATGGGGAGATTGTTGGAGAAAACTTCCATATTTGTTTTGAAGTTGACAAAACGTTTCCATCAGTCTAGTTTGAAGACTTGCAGACTGTCTCGTCAAAGTCTGAAGACCGTCGGACCACCAGACTCAAGATTCATAGTCTACCCTCATTGACAGTTTCTAAACCGTCGAAGAAGATTTATCCAAAGTTGAGTATTTTTTTAAGGATTTGATTTTGTTGACTAAAGAAGATCTCTCGGTTGGATATAGCATCTTGGAATCTATTATTTGTTTTTATTCAGGTAATTTAGATCCATTGATTGGCGAAGTATACTTGGAAGGTTCTACTTATGGAAACCTAGATCCTGATTGTATGGGCGAGCAGGATTGGTGGGCTATCGTTATATTCCTTAAATAACTCGAAATCTCCTTAATTGATTTTGTCCAACGGTAGATTGGAAGAGCTCCTTTGGAAAGTGCCAACAGGTATGAAGGCATGGTGGAGTATATAAGGAAGACGTTTCAGTTATTCGAGTGTGTGCGCGATAGAGAAATTCCAAAGTCTGAAGCTCCTTGTTCTTTGTCAATTCAATTGTTAAGCGTGAACTTGTACTCAAAAGAGACTTTATACTGCTGTGAGACCTTGAGGAAGTGTAGCAGAGTCTATACACTTTGTGGAATCAAGAAAGAGTTATACTTGTAACAACTCTTTTGATTATTAGTGAAATCCAGCCGGTGGGCTGTCAGTGTGGGAGAGTGGATGTAGGCTTGGATTAAGTCAAACCACTATAAACCCTGTGTTCTTATTATCTTCCCTAAGCTCTTTTACTTTGATCGTAACTCTATTTGATTATTAGAGTCTAATTTCCTTTTCATAGTCTATTGCTTAACAGAGTTGGTTTAAAAGCAAAATTTTATACTTACTCTACAAAATTTGTTTTCGCACCTATTCACCCCTTTTAGGTGCTCGTACTAGCTTTCACAGCTTGAACCAAAGAACCAGCCGAGAGAACTCCTACCTTCTCTTTGCTTTCTTCCTTTTAAGCCCAGCCAACGACAGGTGCGCATGGCTTTTGCCACCACCAGCTTGTCGTGGCCGCTTGATCTCCAACCCTAGGATCGCACCATCCTCTGCCCTCGTGATCCTCTGCTCCTTTGTTTGTACTATTATTTTTTCTCCTTTTTTTGCAAGAGCGTGGTTGGTGTGAGGGGAGGAAGATGATCTGCGCACGGGCCGAGTTGAAATAAAAGGAGATGGGCCAGCCCAAGTGCAAAAGAGAGAAAAGGAAAAGAGATAGGTGGGCGAGCCCACACATGAAGAAAAACCCTCTACTCGGCCTCATTAGATTTTTTTTTTTATACCTTTTAATGATTTTTTAAAACTTTTTTTATGAAAATTTTGGAAAAATAAAGACCATTCAATATGTTGTGCAATAATGAAAACACGATACCTTTTAATAAAAAAGAAAAAAACTTTTTTTTTTCTTTTTCCTTTTTTTTAACGACTAATTCCTTATTTTGTATGCGATTAAGTCTTAAATAAAATGGTAAAATTTAGATGTTAACAGCTGCCCCTCTTTGAATGGGAGCTCAAAGAGGTTCCTTTCAAAGATAAAAGACACCTAAATTTTGTTTGTGGAATTCACTGATTTGCGGGCTATAAATGATAAAAGGGCATGGGACGATGGCCTTATATCGTACATATGGTCATTGACCGAAATGGGAAAGTTTCATTGTATATCAACGGGTTTCAACTAGAAATGAAAATCTATGATTCAAAAATAAATCCATGAACCTTTTGAAAATTGCAGTTTAAAGGTAGACTCATGAACCTTTTAAAAAAAACGTGGTTTAAGGTGGACCCACGAACACCATGGTTTAAGGATAACTCACGAACCCTGTGGTTTAAGGATAGACCCACCAACCTCGTGATTTAAAGATAGATCCACAAATCCTGTGGTTTAAGGATAGACCCACGAACCGTGTGGTTTAAGGATGACCAACAAACCCTGTGATTTAAGGATAGACCTACCAACCTTATGGTTTAAATGTGACCCACGAACTGTGTGGTTTAAGGATAGACTCACGAACCCCGTGGTTTGATGATAGACCCACGAACCCCGTGGTTTAAGGATAGATCCACCAACCTTGTGGTTTAAGGATAAACTCACGAATCCCGTGGTTTAAGGATAGACCCATCAACCTTGTGGTTTAAGGATGACTCACGAATCGTGTGGTTTAAAGATAGACACACGAACCCCGTGGTTTAAGGATAGACCCATCAACCTCGTGGTTTAAGGATAGACCCACGAACCTCGTGGTTTAAGGATAGACCTACCAACCTTGTGGTTTAAGGATGACCCATGAACTGTGTGGTTTAAGGATGACCAACGAACCTCGTGGTTTAAGGATAGATCCACCAATCTTGTGGTTTAAGGATGACCCACGAACCGTGTGATTTAAGGATAAACCCATGAACCCCGTGGTTTGAGGATAGACCCACGGACCCCATGATTTGAGGATAAACCCACGGACCCCGTGGTTTAAGGATAACCCACAAACCATGTGGTTTAAGGATGACTAACGAACCATGTGGTTTAAGGATAGACCCACTAATTTTGTGGTTTAAGGATGACTCACGAACCGTGAAAAATATGATTTAACTGGGAAAGCCTATCCTTCGAGAATATTTTGGAATAGTCATTGCACATTTAACAAAATTCATTACAACAAATGTTCTAATAGAAAAAGTGTACCAGACGAGATCAATTTGAACATATGTCATCGAAAACAATATCAAAAGTGTATCAGCAATGAAAAGGCAATGATTGCATAAGCAAATCGAGCCTATTTTGACCCCATAAAAAAAAAATCGCAAAATTGTTATCGTGCTTGGAAAAATGTCATTAATCATAAAACTCTCTTAAAGGAAAAGTTATTGTCGAAATGACCTTGACTTATGAGAAAGGTTTGTTAAATATACCAAGTAAAGACCTCCGGTCAGAAAGGGCTTCTCACATATTCTTAAGAAGAGGGCTGTTTGATCTCATCTCATGTGGAAAAATTTGACTCCTCAATATACATCGCACTTCTAGTGCCGAAGGATTTGAGATTCATTTGCAATAAGTACATGTTGACCGATCTAGGAGGTCTTTTGGAAAGGCTGCAACACAGGTTTGGTCATGGACTTATACGAAGAATTAGGCATCGTGAGATCGGGAAAAGGATAATCGTCAGCATTACTCTTGGGTTTACAAGTCAAGAACCTTGAAGATAAGACAAGATATGATTGCCCTCACTCCTTCAAGCGGTAGCTTCTTCGTGAATTATTGTTTCTACTCGAACCATCCCAATCGGAAGAGACTTCAAAGCGGGTTGTAATATTGGTTCGGGTGAGGCTCTAAAAGGCTTGAAATATACCAGACTGGGGTTCTGTGAGTCGGTGATTACCTTGGCATAATTACCATCATACAATCTTTCAATGATCACATTCTTGAGATTTACTTGTCTTGAGAGTCCCCTTATTTGTGATATAGAGACATGAGAGCCTCGCTCTCCTTCTAAGAAGCTTACACCTATAGTGAGTGGTCTTGTGATGTATGATTTTCTTTGCATTTCTCCTATTTTCTGTTTTTGTCTCTCTTTCTCTCTATTTTTTTTTAGTGGGCATCGGCCTTGCTTTTACTAGGCACACTGCTTTTCATGCCCTCTTGATTTCTTTTCATTTTTTTTTTATGAATAGTTAGGTTTCTTGAGATGCTCTTATGCACTACCCACACTTTTGTTTTGACGGTAAATGCATTGCCCTAGTGTAGCTCGGGTTTCAGAAATGATTGCGTTAGGTCCAAATTGGCTAAGCAATGGATAAAAGGTGTTTGGATAGTGAAATAAATGCTCTTCCTCAATTTGGGATGCTTCGTGCTTTCACAAAAACCTATAGCTATTATGAGAAGATTGATGTAAGTGAAGGCAATGAAATCTCTCATAATCTTTCGCTCAATTTTTCAACCAAGCTCCTATTTTGCCCCAGCATGGGGTGGTTCTTGACAGGGGTACTTCGCGAAACTCTCCACATTTGAAAGGCTCAAACGGGCTAATCTCGATTACTCGTAATGTGTAATGTAGAGAGAATAAATGCCTCCCTTCATTCCAATCCATGTACCATTCGCAAATGAATCCCTCATCTCTTCATGACACGAACTTTCTTTTTTCACTCAGCTCTTAAAGTATTTATGGGACGTGTTTGGGAGTGGCTTGCCTTTTATCATCCTAAATGCTCCTCTTTTGGCATATTCAACATTCCCTTTTAGTTTTGTCAAAATCACTTATGTGAAATTCCCTTCACAGAGACATGAGTAGCAACAACTGAATAGACAACGTGAAAGACACCAGGCACTTTGCTTTTCGTTCATTAATCTTTTTCATCATTTTTCGATTTTTTTTTTCGATTTTTTTTTATTATAACAGGAAAAGGAATACTCGATTGCCTCTGCAGAGGTTGGATGGCCATTTGAATCGACTTTTCAGGGGCAATGGTCAATGTCTACCATCCTGTTGTAACTTCATTGAGTTGGTTGGGTACTTGAAATACAAATAAATATGCATGTATGCGATGTATGAATGATATGCATGGTGCTATGTGACTCGGATTGTGCACGAAATGGCTTTACGATCTTAATTTCATTCATGGGAAATATTTCTTGACTGCATCAGCATTTATAGGCTTAGGTAGCTTGCGGCTGTCCATTTCAACTAAAATCATAGCACCACCCGGAAGGATCCTCTTAACGACATAAGGCCCTTCATAGTTCGGGGTGAACTTGCCATGAGGATCGAGTATGATTGGCAGCACTTTCCTTAGCACTAAGTCATTGACCTCAAAGTGCCTAGGACGAACCTTCCGATTGAAGGCCTTTGCGACCCGTTTCTAATAGCATTGACCATGACATATAGCTATTAGCCTCTTCCCATCAATCATGTTTAGCTGCTCATGCCTCTGTTGTATCCATTTGGCTTCATTGAGTTTCGACTAAGAAAGGACCCTTAGCGAGGGAATCTCAACCTCTACAGGTAAGACAGCCTCCATTCCATATACCAACGAAAAACGAGTTGCCCTTGTGGAGGTGCAAATAGATGTCCGGTATGCAATTAGTGCATAAGGAAGCCTTTTGTGCCAATCACGATAATTTTTAGCTGTCTTTGCCAGGATCTTCTTTATGTTCTTGTTTGTTGCTTCAACTGCCCCATTCATTTGAGGACGGTATGGTGAAGAGTTCAAATGCCGGACTTGAAACTCATCAAGCAAGTCATCTACGACTTTGTTGTTTAAGTTAAATCCATTGTCAGTGATGATCGCCTTCGGCACACCATAACGAACAATAATATCGCGACGAATGAACTTGGCCACATTCTTGGCATTGACATTGGCGTATGAGTTGGCTTCAATCCACTTCGTAAAGTAGCTGATTACTACCAAGATAAGTCGATGTCCATTTGACGTATTGGGATTGATGGGCCTAATCACGTCAATTCCCCATATAGAGAAGGCCCAAGATTGGGACATTTGGTGAAGCTCATTTGGTGGAGCGTTTATCTTATCCCCATAAATTTGGCATTGGTGACAACATCACACGTGTTGAATGCAGTCAGATTCCATGGTTAGCCAATAGTAGTCGGGTCGCATGATCTTTCTCGCCAAGAGGTGACCATTCATGTGGGAGCCACACTCCCCTTCGTGTATTTCCTTCATCAAGCGATTAGCTTCCTTGGCATTGACGCATCTTAGTAACGTCGAATCAAAGGATCTTTTGTAAAGCACATCTCCATTAACAAAAAATTTTGATGCCAATTTTGTCAAATATTTTATGTCTGATGCGTCGCTCCCTTGGGGAAACTCACCATTATGAAGATAATCTAAGATGTCACAATACCATGGCTCTCCATCAGGCTCCTCTTCAATTATCATACAATAAACTAGGCGTCTAAGCATTACAATTCTTAATGGCTCAACATCCACGCCCCCGGTAGCTTGCAACATTGAAGATAACGTGGCCAATGCATTGGTGAACTGGTTTTGAGACCTTGGTAAGTAGACGAAGGATATTTCTTGGAAATTTTCCACTAACTCTCCCAAGAACTCATGATATGGAATCAACTTCGGGTCTTGCGTTTGCCATTCACCTTCAATTTGAAGGATAATAAGGGCTGAATCACCATAGACTTGTAATTTTTGAACTTTCATGTCAGTGGCAGCTTGAAGGTTGAGAATACAAGCTTCATGTTCTGCGATGTTGTTTGTGCAGGGGAAAGTCAATTTTGCGGCCATAGGTTAATGCTGTCCGTCTGGGGAGATGAGAACTGCTCCGGTACCTGACCCAAATAGGTTAACGGCGCCATTGAAGTACATAGTCTACTTGTCGCTTGATACCAGCAGGATTTGCTCTTCCACATCACCATCCTTCTTGGGGCTTTCTAATTCTTCAGGACTTTCTGCTAACATATCTACTATGGCGCGGCCCTTAACCGACTTTTGACCTAAGCTTTGTACATCAAATTCTGAGATCAAGATCTACCACTTGGCCAATTTCCCGACCAAGGGTGGCCTTTCCAGGAGGTACTTGATGGGGTCATTTTCGGTCACCAGTAAGGTTTGGTGGTGGAGGCTATGTTGTTGCAGTCTGTGCAATAGCCAGACGAGGGCCACACAAGTCTTCTCAATCTCATAATAATTCAACTTAGAAGCAGTGAACTTCTTGCTTAAGTAGTATATCGCATATTCTCTTCCATCATTTGGTCTTTTCTAGGCTAGCATGACTCCTAGTGACTCGTCGATATTGTCAAGTATAAAATCAAGGGAATTTTGGGAACCGGCGGGATCAAAATTGGTGGATGCGAGAGGTAGTGCTTTATCTTTTCAAAAGCACTTTGGCATTCATCATCCCACTTAACCCTCACATTTTTCTTCAAGAGCTTGAAAAATGGTTTTGCCGTTTCTGACAATTGACAAATGAACCTTGCCACGTAGTTTAACTGTCCAAATGAACTGCAGACCTCTTTGATTGTAGTTGGAGGCCGTAAATCACAAATAACCTTGACTTTTGATGGGTCGATCTCAATGCATTTACTACTAACCATAAATCCTAACAACTTTCTGGATTTTGCCCCAAATACACACTTCGCGGGATTAAGATGTAGTTTAAACTTTCGAAGGCAATCAAACAACTTTTGCAAGACCCTGACGTGGTCCTCGCCATGTCTCGATTTTGCGATCATGTCATCTACATACTCTTTGATCTCTTTATACATCATGTCGTGGAATAATGCGACCATGGCCCTTTGGTACGTTGCCTCGGCATTTTTCAGATTGAAAGGCATCACTTTATAGCAAAAGGTTCCTCATAGAGCTATGAACGACGTCTTGCTTCTATCTTCTTTCTCAATACGAATTTGATTATATCCAGAAAATCCATCCATAAAGGAAAACAGCTCAAATCCCGTTATGCTATCAACTAGGACGTCGATATGAGGGAGCGAAAAGTCGTCTTTCGGGCTAGTTTGATTCAGGTCACGATAATCTACACACACCTTGATCCACCCATCCTTTTTCATGATGGGTACAATGTTTGCTATCCAATCGGAGTAGTGTGACATTTCGATGAAATCCACTTTTAACAACTTCATGACTTCCTCCTCGATTTTCTTGAATAACTTTGGCTTTGTTTTTCTAAGCCTTTGTTTTTTAGGTGGCACATTAGGATCGGTTGGGAGGGCATGCTCTACAATATTAGGATTTAACCCCAGCATATCAGCATAAGTCCAAGGAAATATATCCTGATATTCTTTTAGGAGATTAATCATTCGTTCCACTTCTAACTTTGAGAGGCATGCCCCAATCTTTACTTCCCTGACATTCTATGCATCGCCCAAACTTATGGTAATTGTTTGTTTTTCTGTCAGCGGTTTTGATTCTTCATGTCGATTCCATTCACGCTCGATCCCTTTCTGATCATCGTTGGTATCAGATTCTAAAAGATCTTCTTCACATGAATCCGAGTCACGTGAATATGAGTCACATGAATCTTTGTCATGATTATGCATAATGTAATGCCTAAGATGTGATGAGATGAGTTAGAGCGCATTAATAACAAACATAACTCGTGTCATTTGCAAATGATTTTGAAATAATTTTCGCAAAACTATTTCAAGAGCTCATTCTCATATCCTTAGATTTCCTTGCTCTTGCGAAATTATGGAACTGGGGAGCATGTAGAAGCCCAGCCCTTAGTGACCATCATAGAACTGGTTTGGTGTGCTTCCACATGTTCTTAATAAAACATACATCTATTTTATTGAATAGGAAATGATAAGTCCGTATTACAACACATACCACCCTAGACCAACGACTCAAGTTCAAGGGCTTAACAGAGTTTTGATCATAAGCATCTCGGACAAGCAAATTAAAATAACAAAGAGTTCCCACGCAGAGGAGAAAACATAAAGTAAAAAGCTATGCTGAACTAGAACCGCCCTACTTTGAAGGGCCAGTGATGCTCCTTGAGGATTCAACCTCCTCACAAGCTAGGATGGTGCATACAATATTCTCTTCAAATAGCTCGGGTATACTGTCGATAGCTCTGTCTTCTTTCATCAATATCTTCGAGGGTCCCGGGAACGTTTCTTTCAGTGGGGGAGGAAGAACACTTTGACAACTTTCATTTTTTATAAGTTGACCTCCACGACCACTTCGGCCTCCATGTTCGTCTCGACCTCCTCGGGTGCTGTTGACACCTAAATTTTGACTAATAATTTAGTAATTATTTGCATAAAAAATTAGGGATTAATCTTTAACCCCTAAAAAAGAAAGTAAAATTGTATTTCATGTAGTCGCATTTGCATTGGTACCAAAAGGCAACAAGAAGCAGGGGCTCGCGGTCGATAACATGCACAAAAGGATGGTCTCTCTTCGCTAGTCTGAACATGCATAAGAGAGTAAGTGAAATAAAAGAGAAAAGGTACCTAAAGGGCGTTAGAGAAATCTAGCGTAATCAAGTCCTTGAACTCATTTAATCTTTGATTCGTAGAAGTGAAGTGATTCTCCCATTACTTTACTTGGGTTTCTAATTGACCCACCAAAAATAGATTAGTGGCGACTCCATGATAAAAATCATTTGCATATTAAGAACTTAAACCCTAAGTTGCGAATTGGTATAGGCTTAGGAGAGCTCGAGCTAAGTCTAGGCTTAGCAATCCATTAGCCGAACCCTTAGGTGGTCCAACTCGCTTCGGGGAGGTCGCGACAGCTTGGCGACTCCGCTAGAGACTTAATTTAAAACTTTTAGTAGACTTAGGCTAATTTTCTCTTTTCAAAAAAATATTTTTGTTTGGCAGCGAGGATACCAGGTACGTCCCTAACATTATGTGTTAAATGTTCTTGCATATGGGAGGTATAAGGGGTTTAGTCTTTGCTAACCCTTGTCTTGTAGGGAGGTGTTGGAATGAATGATTTATATTCCATGATTAGAAGTATTATTTGCATTTAAATTGTTGTGCATGTTTTATTGTTTTAGCACTACACTATTGCACACACAACCATGCCGCCAGACCTGGGCTGCGTTAAGATTTTAGGATGGTGTTGAGAAGGACACTTTCTCGAAAGCGAGACCGCTATGTAGAGGTTGACCTTCTCTTCTCTGAAAGTTCTTCATGGTGTCATATGTGTTTGTCCTTATCTGTAAGACTACGTGACTATAGGGCATTCCATTCGACTGAGCCAGAGTTAAGAGGACTTGACACTTTGAACGCGAGATTGCGACGGTCAGATCATCCTATTAGCTCCACTTAGTTAAGCCATCTTGATAGAAATCGAGCCTCACATTTCATGTGTGTGTCTATGTGATTGTCATCCCTTCCCGGTGAAAGTAAATTATCTGAATTCTGACTTTGCAATGTACTTACTTTACTGCAATTTTGACGGTCCATAACATAGGTTTTGTCGCCAGTCTCGTTTTATATGCGATGAGGAAAACCGATGTACAATTCATTTCCACTAAAAAAAAAGAAGCTCAAAATGTGGTTGGACCAATCAGATCAGAAAACCAAAGATATGTGAAAGTGAGAATTGCCCGACTTCTTCCATTGCTAGAGATCAACATCCACTCCCGTGTTATGCAGACGCTACCACACTTTTGGTGTCCACAGACTTTCACCTTCATATTTGGGTCTCTCTGGTACTACTTCTTATCATCCAAATAGGGTGGCCTGTTAATATAGAGCTCTACAAGAAATTCCTCCGCCTCTCAAGACGAAGTTGTTCCAATATCGTTTTACTCATACGGGCTATGACTACTTCGACAAGATCCACATGATCATTGCCACATGGAGTGAATGCCATCCGGAAAAGATTTTGGTGCCCAAGAGACTAAAAAGGGAGGAGAAGATTCACCATGCATCGGCGTTTTACATCCAACAGCATCAGATTCCTACTGCCTTACGTCCAATAACCCCTGATGTGACTGAGAAGCCCATTCAGCAAGCATGGATTTAGCATCTTAAACGAAAAATGGAAATGGCTGAAGCTGAGAATAAAAAGCTTCACAAGGCACTAGGCTCCCGAAAGCATATAAAATGAGATGTTTTGATGAATTTTTTGTTTCCTTAGTTCCAATGTTTAGGAAGTTTGATTTCAATTTTTAGGGAATTTGCTTTCAATTCTTAGTCCAATGTTTAGAGGGTGTTGATTTCAAGTCTTAGTTTTTGGAGTTTGGTTCTTAATTTCAAATGTTGATGAGTTTTGAATAAAATGAGGTGAATAGACCATTGTCATGGACCGTTTTCCTATCCTTGGTTCTTACATTACCTATGTTATTTTTTAAACTAGGTGATAACGGATCCGCCATGTTCGCCTATTATTACATGACCAAGAGCTAAAATGGCTGACCAAACTAAATGCGTGATCGTATTACCAATGTGGAAGATCAGCTCAAGCAATTGCTTACATTTATGCAACTTATGACGGCCCAAATCGAATCTTTTCGGGTCAACCCCGTTCTTGCACCTGCTCTGCCTGAGTTAATAATTCCAAAGTAGGCAAATGGTTGATGATGACATGCCTGAACTGGAAGATGACATACCCCCAATCACTGCTGAGAAAGCCAAGTTTGACGGCAGTCCTAAGACGGAGCAGGGTGAACGCCTTGCGAAATTTGAAGAGAAAGTGAAACAATTGCAAGGATCATAGAACTCACTCCCAATCGACTTGTCCGTTTATGAGAAGGTTAAGATGCCAAATAAGTTTAAAATGCTAGAGTTCAAGAAGTATGATGGTACTTCTTGCCCGAAAGCTCACTTGCAGATGTACCATGTAAGGATGGCTCAGCATGTAAAAAATAAGTCCCTTATGATCCAATCATTCCAAATAAGTTTGGTTGGGCCCGCACTGAACTGGTATATTATGAAAAACATAAATCTCCTCAACACTTGGAATGAGGTGGCCGATGTATTTCTCAAGCAATACAAGTTCAATATGGACATTGCACCTTCACGAGAGGATCTCGAACGAATGGAGAAAAAGAGGAGTGAGTCGTTTAAAGAATATGCCATAAGGTGGCGAAATTTAGCCGCCCAAATCACTTTCGAACCTACTAACAAAGAATTGATGAAGTTGTTTGTTAAGACCCTCCCATTCGAGTTTTGCAATCGGACGGCCAACACATATGTTGAGAACTTCAATCAACTCATCCCAGTGGGTGAAGAAATCGAGACAGGGTTGAGAGATGCATGGTTTAATGAACCAACCCCTGCAGGCAAAAGATTTACTGCAAAGAAAGACAAAGAACCGACCACTGAAGTTAATGTTGCGTATGCGTAACCAGCCCCTAATAAGCCTCCAATTGTTCGTGTCCTTGGGAATCAGTAAGATGGAAGCCGGGTGCCTATACCACGGCAATTCACCAAAAGGCAGTTCTCTCATCTTCCTAGCCCTCTATCTTAGGTCTTGCTGATACTCCAAAAGAAGGGATTGTTCTCCCGTGAACCAAAGCGGCCCAATGCTGAAAAATTCTCCAACTATGATCCCTCCAAAAAATGTGAGTATCATATAGGAGAGGTGGACCATTTGACTGTTGAATGTATGACTTTGAAGCACAAGATCCAAAATTTATTGGATACTAAGGCATTTTCTTTCTGTACCACCCAACCGAATGTCAAGAAGAATCCGTTGCCTGAACATGAGGGAAACGTGAATGCAATCTTTGAGTTCAATGCTGGCAAAAAGACAAACTTGAAGGTGTGTGTCAAAGACATCTATAGCGGATTAGTTAGAGTTGGTTACTATCCGACAGATAAGAATCCTCCCTTGCCTACCACGAGGGAAAGGGTTCAAGAAATGGTTAAGGCTGGCATGATCGTGTATGCTAATTAAACTGGAATAGTGTCAGCTATCTCCCAAGTCATCATTGATTGGGAGAAAGAATTTGCTGAGCTAAGTGCTGAAAAGAGTGAACCAGATCTGTTGATCGAGGACATGCCCCCACTTGAGGATGCTGCCGACCATGAAGGATTGATAGTGGAAGTGCCTTCAACTGATGATGAGATAATAATTGAGATGCCCCAGCTGTATGAGTACAAGGATAACAAAGCAGTCCCCTGGTCATACGAGCTAGATGTTGACCTGATTGCAAGGTTTGGTCGGACCTATGCTAAAGCTAATACCCAACCTGCAAAGCCAGTTACTGATGAAGAGGCTAAAGAATTTCTGGCTATAATCAAAGCAAGTAAGTATAACGTGGTCGATTAGTTGCGGAAAATGCCTGCTCAAATCTCTTTACTTGAACTCTTGCAAACGTCTCCTATGCATCAAATGTCTCTAATAAAGGTTTTGAGCGAAGTTCGTGTACCGGAGACGATCGAGGTGAATAGGTTGGAGGAATTTGTAGGGTCTATTCTTCTTAAAGATTTAATAGCCTCTTTTGATGAAGAATTCCCTCTTGAGGGGAGGGGACATACTAAGGTGTTATATATATCTGTCAAGTGCAAGGCTTCCCATGTGGCTCAAGTACTCATTGATAATGGGTCTGCCTTGAATATCTGTCCATTGGCAACTCTTCACCGCCTTAAAATAGATCCTTAAAAAATAAATGCTGCAAAGACCTCCGTCCGAGCTTTTGATGGTACAAGAAAGGAGGTGATAGGGGAGACCCACCTTGATATGCAAATAGGGCCGGTGATATTCAACGTCCTTTTCCAGGTGATGGACATCCCTATTGGATTCAATTTCCTATTAGGTCGTCCTTGGATTCATACTGCTGTAGCTGTGCCATCAAGTCTCCACCAAAGCATGAAATTTGTTGTCAAAGGAAAGCTAGTCACTGTTTATGGCGAGGAAGATCATCGGATTTATCATGAGACGGCCATCCCTTATGTCGAGCCGAAACGTAGGGAGGAGTCGAGTTACCAATCGTTTGAGCTCGTATCCACTATTCATGCATCTCGAGGATCAATAGCACCCATCCTTGATGTGTCGAATGCAGCAGTTATGGTAGCAAGAGTGATGGTTGGAAATGGCTTTATTCCTGGCCATGGACTTGGTAAAAAAGAGTAGGGTATCCGGAATCCTATTGAAGCCCCTCAAAGGTCTCGTTCCATCGGATTAGGGTACCATGGAAGAGGTGGAGGACATGAACAAGAGAGGAAAAACTCATTACTCCTCGATATCTGCGAGACATTCCCCAGCCCTGCTAGAATGATGCATGATGAAGGAGGAGTGATCGACACCTTGGGACAATCTAATAATAAGTACTTCTATATTGATCCCTAAGGTATCGTGCCCGATGCATGGAGTGGCATGGATGACCCGACAACTTCAAAGACAGAGGATCCAGATAATGGGATGGAAGGGATCACGACCCTATTCGGTGATCTCCTTATAGGTGCCATTGACGAAGAACCATAGGAGGAAATGGGTGCTGGCCCACGTGAGTAACACATTTACCTATCTGCACTCCCCGGCGTGGGAATCTTATCACTTTTAGGATTTGATGTTTTCTAGGGTTTCATTTCGCTTTGATTATCGTATTTTGCATATCATTTGTCAGGAGTTGATGTTTGCTAGGATTTGATTGTTAGGGCTTCATTTCACTTTGATTGTCGTACTTTCCATTCCAATAAATGTAATTCGATTGATGAATATCAATTACAATTACAAGTTTTATTTTGAGGGCATGATGGGGTATACCAAACCAGGTTAGTGATGATATCCAACCAATGAAAAAAAAGAAAAATCTAAGGAGAATTCTGAGGCCTGGGCTTCATCATGCTTCCTCGTGTCAAAAGGTTTTCCAAAATGTTTTACCAAAACTTAAAAAAAAAAAAAACAAAAAAAAAACAAATTTTTTTTTGTCAATCCTTTTCTTTCTTTTTGAGCTGCAAACTCTTTGTGCTCAAAGCTAATAAGTTCATGAAGTGATTGTGGCCTTTCAAAGGAGAATTTTGCATTATAGTTTTACTTGTTTAATTTACTAATTCCATTAGGGATTGTCAGCAGATCAAGTTAATGAATGATGTTGAATGTATTGAACATGCTAAATGAGACATGTCAGGATGATGAAAGGCAAGCCTTATCCTATACACAGTCCCTTGCTCATATACTGGTGAGATGAGTGTAGAAAGTTCTATGTTTGTAAGGTAAAGAGTTCTCTCGCGAAAGGTATGGTGATCAAAATGATGAGAGGCAGTTCATTCTTCATCCCAAACACTACATGCATATCCATTATTTAAACCCTTTTGAGCCCACACACGTGGATAATTTTTAAATTACCCCCGTCAAGAACCACCTCACGTTAGGGTAGGCTGGAGGTAAGATGACATCATGAGGTGAGGAAATTGATAGGAATATTCTTGCTCTCACTCGCGTCAATCTTCAAGTGTTGCTATTACATTGAATTCATATAGTAATTTAAGTGTCTTAAGATGATGAAGAGCAATTCATTCTCTATCCTACAGACTTTATCTATTGCGTAGCCCCTTGAGCCTATAAATTCGTTTCATTTAAACCCAATAGGTGATCATCCCCCACACTGGGGCAAGGCAAAAGGCAAATGTTCAAGCAGTAGAGTCCAAAATGCCGACAAAAAAATGAAAACCCCTCAAGTACCCAAATGTTAAAGCATTACATGGTTATTCAATGTGCCAACAATTATTTAAAAAATGGGCATGAAAAAACAATGTGCCTAGTAAAATTAAGGCTAATACCCATAGAAAATGAAAGAAACAGTCAAGATAGATGATTATCAGTTGTAAAAGGGCGTATTCCCAATGGAATGGTACTCAAAGAACTTAAATGCTGAGTTTTTATAGTACTTATGAGAAAAATCCCAATGGTGAAGAAGAAAACCGGTGATAATGCCAAGATGATCACCAAATCTCATCCCCCTAAACACATTTTGAGCCTAACGATCCCTTCATTTCTCAACCCGTGAACTTAACCTACATTACGTCCCTTACAAAGTCTTTTCAGATTAGGGCATTGAAATTAATGTAGAAATTCATATGCTTATAAGCATCGCTCGAAGAAGTGCAAGCAAAACCATTTCTATCTCATTTCGCAGCTTCCTTGACTTGTAAACCTGGAGATGATTACGAAGTATTGTTCTTTCATTAGCCTTGACTCAAAGAGTCTCTCTTTGTTGAGCCATTGACCAATTCTACATTACAGTCTTGATAAAGACCTCTCAGATTGACAAGGTCATACTGCTTGCAAGAATACTCAAACCCTTGTCGACATGATGATAGTAAGATGGAGTGATTCCTGTGATCCCACATTAATGGTCGAGACAAAATAGCCTTCTTAATAAGAGTGAGTGAAAGTCCTTTCTAACTGAAAGTCTCTCATTTGGTATTCTTGAAAATCCATGTCATGAGTGAAAATTGTTTTAAACAATGATTCTCCTTGGTGGAAATTTGGTGGTACAAATATGGTAAAACCATCATAAATAAATCTTGATTGAATGGATAAAAACTTCATTGGACTTTAGAGTGTGTTGAATTGCTTACTTCTTTGGTGAATGCATGTATTTTTGCTCTAATCCTGTTTGACAGGTAATGTTTCCTTGAAGACTCAAGAGCTCCTGACATTTATGTTGCTTTCAAAAGTCTCAAAGGTGAGAAACCTTCATGAATATTTGAGGTACATCCTCGATGTTCCAAAACTTCTTTTTACCAGGAGGTGAGTGACCATCACGAATATCCCAGGTTTGTCCTAGGTATTCCTAAATTCTTGATATATGTCTCAAAACTTTTTGTTAAGCATTTCATTCTGGATATGAATGCTTTCCGATATTTCTCGTTATACCTTAGTCTAGATCTAAATATTTTGAATCCTCTTAATCTAATATTCATCTCACCTAACATTGAGTGTCTATTGGTTAAGTTCCCAAATTCTTGACATCTCAGTCTAGATCTGAATATCTCAAAACTGTTCATTAAGCGTTTCATTCTAGATATGAATGCTTTCCGATTTTTCTCGTTATACCTTAGTCTAGATCTAAATATTTCGAATCCTCTTAATCTAATATTCATCTCACCTAACATTAAGTGTCTATTGGTTAAGTTCCCAAATTCTTGACATCTTAGTCTAGATCTGAATGTCTCAAACTGTTCATTAAGCATTTCATTCTGGATATGAATGCTTTCCGATTTTTCTCGTTATACCTTAGTCTGGATCTAGGTATTTCAAATCCTCTTAATCTAATATTCATCTCATCTAACATTGAGTGTCTATTGGTTAAGTTCCCAAATTCTTGACATCTCAGTCTGGATCTGAATGTCTCAAAACTTTTCGTTAAGCATTTCATTCTGGATATGAATGCTTTCCGATCTTTTTCGTTATACCTTAGTCTAGATCTAGGTATTTCGAATCCTCTTAATCCAATATTCATCTCATCTAACATTGAGTGTCTATCGGTTAAGTTTCCAAATTTTTGACATCTCGGTCTAGATTTGAATGTCTCAAAACTCTTCGTTAAGCATTTCATTCTGAATATAAATGCTTTCCGATCTTTCTCATTATACCTTAGTCTGGATCTAGGTATTTCGAATCCTCTTAATCCAATATTCATCTCACCTAACATTGAGTGTCTATTGGTTAAGTCCCTAACTTCTTGACATCTTAGTTTGGATCTGGATGTCTCAAATCTCGTCGTTAAGCTTTTCATTCTGGATATGAATGTTTTTCGATCTTACTCGCTATACCTTAGTATGAATCTAGGTATTTCGAGTCATGTTAATACAACAAGGCATCTCACCTAATATTGAGCGTCTGTTGGATAAATTCATATAGACTCTTCAGGGAACCTGAAATGAAAACTGGACACTTGTCGAGCAAATGAAAATTCATCCCGTACTTCACGATGCCTTGAGTGGTAAGTAATTACAGGTATGCTCTCCTCTTCAATATCTCACATTTGCATTACCATTTTCATGACATCGCATTTAAAAAAAAAAAAGGATCCATAGTCCCGCCAAAATATAATCTATTGCATGTTCATGGTCAAAATTTAGGTATCATATTGTCTTTAAATGCAACCTCTGCGAGCTCACCTTCAAAGAGGGGCAGCTGTTGACACCTAAATTTTGACTAATCATTTAGTAATTAATTGCATAAAAAATTAGGGATTAATCTTAAATCCCTAAAAAAAAAAAAAGTAAAATTGCATTTCATGTAGTCGCATTTGCATTGGTACCAAAAGGAAACAAGAAGCAGGGGCTTGCGGTCGATAACATGCACAAAAGGATGGTCTCTCTTCGCTGGTCTGAACATGCATAAGAGAAAGTGAAATAAAAGATAAAATGTACCGAAATGGCGTTAGAGAAATCTAGCGTAATTAAGTCCCTGAACTTATTTAATTTCTGGTTCGTAGAAGTGAAGTGATTCTCCCATTACTTTACTTGGGTTTCTAATTGACCAACCAAAAATAGATTAGTGACGACTCCATGATAAAAATCATTTGCATATTAAGAACTTAAATCCTAAGTTGCGAATTGGTATTGGCTTGAGAGAGCTCGAGCTAAGTCTAGGCTTAGCAATCCATTAGCCGAACCCTTAGGTGGTCCAACCTGTTTTGGGGAGGTCGCGACAGGTGCCTCGACCTCCACATTCACTATGGCCTCCTCTATTGCCATGGCCTCCACGCTCTTTGACAAACCCTAGGCCTCTTCTCCTCAAACCTCTTCGAGCCTCAATGGGCTTTCAAATCCCTTGTTCATGCAACCTTAGATCACCTCCAGGGTTGTACCCATTCGCTAGCATAATCTTCCCTACTGCCAGGGCCGGTTTGGATAATTCAGGAATTCCCACGCAAGAGCCCACCGGAACGTGGATTATAAACACCAACTCGAGAGTTTGAAAGCTTGATTCTTCTTTATACTTAGGCTCCACATACGTGATGACCGTTTCATGGTACACCTTGAAGTTTGTTTCCCCGTGCACAGTGATGAGTTTATTGCCGACCACAAATTGTATCATTTGGTGGAGGGTAGAAGGAACATCACCCGCTGTGTGGATCCATGGTCTTCCCAACAGAAAGTTGAAGGCGGTTGGTATATCTAAGACTTGAAATGGTACTAAGAAAAGCACATGACTTAAGTAGTTCCAAATCGATTTCTCCTAACACCTCTTTCCTCATCTCATCAAACGCGCGCATAGTGGACTTAGTTGAATGTATCATTTCCATCTCAACACCTAAGCAGTGGAGTGTAGCTAAAGGACATATATTCAATGTAGAGTCGTTAGCAATCAACACTCTAGAGACAACAGTGCTATTGTGCTTCACCGAAATCTGTAATGCCTTTGTGTGATCACGACCATCAGCAAGGAAGTCTTCATTAGTGAAGGAGATCTGATCCTTTAGTAGAATGGTCCCCACGAAATCCTGTAGCTGGATGTCATCGATTGTTTTAGGGACATGTACCTCATTAAGGACCTTCAACAAAGTGTTTCTATGCTTTTCAGAGGATTGAATTAGCTCCAGGATGGAGATTTGGGCCGGCATTTTCTGTAGTTGATTTACTATATTGAATTTGCTCATTTTCACCACAACTAAGAATTGCTTCACGTCCTCCTCAGTCAAGGCTTTCTTTTCAATTCCTCTGGCAAGCGCATAGTAGCGACCTGATCGAGTGATGGCATTTACTTCTTTTGTTCCGTAATCCCAGGGTACTGCTTTGGTGTTGAATTCCAAGGGAGGTTGTAGCATTATCGCCTCGTCCTTTTCTTGAGGCGGTAGTTCGATCACAACCGATGTTAGGCCTTCTTCCAGGATTTCGATCACTGATAATTCCTCGACCATAAGGTCAATCATCATTGGCTCAGTTGTTTCCATCTCGACATCATTAGTGCGATTCTCATCAGGCAATTCTATCACCACTGGGGTTATCATAGTGACTATCCCCTCCTCTCGTGGCATCAGGTCATCCATGCCCCCCCATCCGTCAGGGATGATGTCCTTAGGATCATTAAAGAAACTCGAGGCATGGGAATATTTCATGTAGTAGTCATACTTTCCACTTGGTTGACCCAACGTTTTGACCACTTCTCTTTTGTCACGCATCTTCTCCAAGAAGTCACGACTCCAAAAGGTTCTCTTAGTGTCCGTTCTCGAGACGTTTTCTATGACAACTCGTCTATCCTCCTTTGGGAAAGAAGGCTCAATTTTCTCCATTTCACGATTGCAAGTAGTATTGTGAGATGATGAGCTAATCATGGATGGTGCCATCATAGGTAGTAACCTTTCTTCTCCATTGACATTTCGAATTACCTCCATGCTTATCTTTTTGCGGATACGTTCTAATTTTTCCTTCATAGTTATGTCCTCCCCTCTTTCATAATGCCCAGCTAGCTCAAGGGCTTCATACAGTCTAGGGACATCCACCACAATGGGTCGCTTGCTCGCTTGCACTTCTCCAAGAATCACATTCACTCCTTCGGCATGAGCGGGCAAAGGGTTTTGTTGCACATTAGGCATAGCTTTTTTGAAGGTCAACTTTTCTTTATCCAATAGGTTTTGAACTTTTAATTTCAGTGCGTAGCAATTATTGACGACATACCCCCTTTCTCCCATGTGGTATTCACATGTCTTGGTCACATCGAACCCTAGGAATCTTGGGGAATTGTCTCTAGGCACCTCCTTGGCTACCAATCTCTTTTCGAGGAGGATAGGTAACAATTTTGATAGAGGTCAGGGTAAAGGTGTGAATTCCCTTCGAGGAAACTTCTTGCTTTGGTCAAATCATTGTGACACATTTCCTTGCATGGCCTTAGGCCTTTGTGAAGGCGTCGACAATGACTTAGGTGCAGATGGCTCTTGGACAAATGCCACTTCGACTGCCGTTTCCTTGTCCTTCATTGCTGGGAACTTTTTGCTATTCCTAGTAAGTATTCTTTCATCAACTATCGCCCATTCAACTCCTTCGCCAACATCCACCAGTTATGAAAATGTTTGGCACCCAGAGTACACTAGTCCTTGGAAATATTCAGATGGCAAAATCCTCAAGAAAAGCTGTCTCATTTCTTTTTCACTCAGTGGAGGCTTCACTTGTGATGCCATCGTTCTCCACCTCTGGGCAAACACTTTAAACGATTCATTTCTCCTCTTTTCTATTCGAACAAGCTCTTCTCTTGTAGGGACAATCTTAGAGTTTAATTTATATTGCTGTAAAAACTCATCAACAAGATCCTTCCATCCAATGAGCTCTTCAATATCCAGTGCGATAAACCATGACAAGGCAGGGCCGTCTAAGCTATCTTGGAATGTATGTATGAGGAGCGGGACATTGTCGGAGTAGCGAGCCATCTTCCTCAAGTAGTATTTGAGATGAGTTTTAGGGCAGTAGGTGCCATCATACTTTCTCGTGAATTCTGACTCATTGAAATTCTCGGGCACTTTTACTTTGGCATATGGGGTTAGTTTGTCCACTCCTTTCATCTCATATCCTTGAAGGACACAAAGTCGCTCCTCCATTTTGGCCAAGCGTCTTGCACTTTCTTTATTGAAGTGGACGGTAGGTCCCTCCTGTGGAAAAAGGATCCGGATTAATAATCATCGACGTAACAGAAAGGGCTTCTTCAGAAGCACCCTTTTCTATAGGATCGGTGACATGTGGCTCTCCAACTAAGGGTGGAGTGTAACCTGACAAAGCAGGAGTAGAGGCTCTAGCTACAGCCATGACTGGAGGCTCCTTGATTGTTTGACTTATCTTAGCCATCAATGCAGTAAGTTGAGCCAATTGGTTCTCCGTGTTGGCCATGCGTATACTAACATCCTCATTCTCCATTCTGGCTTTTGTACGAGTATGAATTGGAGATCTCCGCTTAGCCGTATTAACAGTTGGACGAAAGCAGACAACCTGTTAGTACCTAGTTCATGAGTGGCAAGCATACATAAACATAAGAGTTAGATAGAGTGTTGGCCCATGACAGATCAGTGTTGGCCCATGACAGTGATCTGATCTTCTCATTTCATTCACTCCATAAAAAGGAAACTTCCTACACCTTGAAGATAAAAAACACGAACCGAAACTTCCTCAAAGAAACAACGCACATGGGTGCGAGACAAGACTTCTTAGACACCGAAACTATAGTATATCGCAACAAGGCAAGACTCCTTAAACATCGAACTAAGACACAAAACGAGCATTCTCAAACTTCCTAGCAAAGTTACTCTTACTAATAGATTCAAGTGACATATTTCACTTGGCTTGATCTATATACAAATGGGAGACGACTTCCACTTATGACTGTCCACTAGTTCAAGCCGCCTTCAAAGCATAATTCTTGGCTTCCTCAACCTCCCTCTTGAGATGCTTGATCTCTGCACAGTTTGTGACATTTAATAGTACATCAAGGATCTTCGGGCGTAGCTTCTCTAGGACTTTGTGTTGGAGGACATATTCCGTTGAGGCTTGGTAGATCATTTCTCTACCCTCCAACTCCTCCTCAGGCCATACCAACTTTTGGGGGGTGGCACATGTCCCACATTGACTTGATCAAGATGATGTAATCTTCATGTTCACGATTCCCATTGGCAAAGTCGACTTGAAGTGGGTCTTCTTGCAAAGTTGGTGGGAGCTGCTGCACTACTTGGTATTGGCGAGTAACCCTAGTTGGGTTATACTCAGTGGCTCTAATGATCCCTAGTAAAGGAATAGGTCCAACACCTCCACATGTAAATCGCGCCTCGTGGACTCGAAGCCACCTAGCGTGCCATAGTAAGTCTTTAGGATCGGGGTTTTTCATGAATCCTAACCACTCGGAATAATGATAGTCAGGCATATGTTCTTTCTTCTTTTTGAATTTCAAAACAGGATGATGGGAATTACTAAGATTGTGTATTGCCATTAAATTGCCAAACCCTTTAATGTGAGAAAGGAACCAAATTTGCAAAAGCTCGGGGGAAGCATGGAAAGTTTTCTCTTTGTCTTCTTTAAAACGGGTAAAGGAAAGGAAGGTTTCAGTCAAAATAGCGTTAACAAAACTCTTCCCTGCATAGACCTCTCAAACTACCCATGCAACTGAGGGACTAACGGCATTCCTACAATGAGGGAACACTACAAACCCAACGAACGCTAACAAAAAGATCCTATTCATTTGAATTGACGGGGCATTTTGAAAAAGTTCGTTCAAAAATGAGAATGGGCAAGTGTTGCGGTTTGCTCTCAAAACTTTTCTCACTTCCTCTCTTTTGACTCTTAGGAAATCAGATAAAACTGATGCATGCTCTACCCCGATAGGCGGGCTGACTAAATATGAAACTAAAGGCTTCCCAATGGCCATGCTGTATTCCTCCAAGGTCGGAGTGAGCTCGTGTTCGCTAAATATGAAGGTGGAGGTTTTGGGACACCAAACATGCGCCAATGCTCAAACAACGCCGCAATAAACTTCTATTTCCAACAGGGGGAGCAACCGTCCTACATGGGATCGCATGAGATCACGGCCATTCTGGTCCAACTTATCCCACCAGGTGTGGAGCTCGGCTTTAGGAGTAGAAATAATGCGAAAGTCGGGTCCTCCCATCGTATATAGACCAAGGCTCACAATTAACCTAATTGTCATGGACCGACCAAAAATACAGTGAGTAAATAAATTGCAAGTGTAAGGGATTAGAAAACTTACTCCACTTAGTAAATGATGATACCAAACACATAGACATGCGCATGTGATGTGGCTCGATTTCTACTCTATTTGGCTCAAAGTGGAGACATGGGATTACCGGACTGAACCGACGGGGTTGCGGTTAAGTCAGGATTCCCATGACTCCGGCTTTGTCAAAAAGTCAACCCGTGTCGCGTGATTGTCGACTAGGGTGGTAACTCTTGACATTAAGAAGGAAATTTCGGGGTCAAGATGAGTGACTCATACTACATGATCGTAATCAAAGTGGTATCCACCTCGACACCATCCTAAGAAATCCTATGCAGCCCAGGTTTGGCAGCAAGTCGTGTGTGCTAAAGTGTAGTGCGATGCAAAGAATACATGTACGACAATTTATAAACAATCACCACTTCAAAAGTTCAAAATATAAACATTTATTCCCAACTCCACACCTGCAAGATAAGGGGTTAACAATCACTCATCCCTTTATAACTCCCAATTGCAAAAACATTTAACACTCACATTAAGAACGTACCTAATATCCGCACTGCTAAAATTTTTTTTTTTTTTTTTGAAATAAGATAGATTTAGGCCTAAGTCCTTTAAGGTTTAAACCAAGTCCCCAGTGAAGTCGCCAAGTTGTCGCGACCTACCCCTCGGGGAAAGGAATATGTTTAGGGGTATTGCCTAAAGATCGGGCTTACGGCCCATGTTCAAGCACGAGCTCTCCCATGCCCATACCTCGTGCGACATTGAAGGATTTATAAGAATTTTGTAACAAGGAGTCTCCACTAGCCTATTGAGATTAGCTAGAAACCAAGTGAGGCATGAGAGTATACCTCACTTGCTACGCAACAAGAGAATCTAGATTCGGGAACTTAATTACACTAATTAACTAATTAGTACCATTTCGGTACCTAATCTTGTTCATTTAAAAAAGAAGAAGAAGAAGATGTTTTTGTTAAGCAACCTGGATTGATTTTATACCTATCCACTAACATATGAGGTGATCATACGGGTGCATAATCATTAAAATAACAATTAACAACCAAGGAAAGCGATTAAATAAATTGCATGGAAGAGCAAAAATTTAACATCAAAGAAAAGGTAAATACTAATCCTAACTAGATTAAAGGGAAGCCAAAATCAACATACTAAAATTGCACAATTGAGGATAGTCGTCTTTAAGGACAACTAAAACCTCTTGAGCAAGAATCTAAATTGAAAAAATTCCATTTTTTAAAAAGAAAATGAACTAGGAGATTAATTTTAACATTTTTGAAGATTTTTTAAATTAATTTTTTAGATTTTTTTGGAAAAATTGAATTTTTGAATATTCCAAAACCTTTTGATTTTTGATTTTTTTTTTTTTTTTGGTGTCTTTCTAATTACTACTAAAATTTTTAGACTTTTTTGAATTTTGGAATTTTCTGAGAAATTTTGAATTTTCCTTAATTTTCTTTTTTTTTAGTTAATTGTGTTTAAAACTCGAATTTTAAATATTTTCTGAAATTTTTTGAATTTTTTTGAATTTTTAATATTTAATATTATTTTATTTGAAAAAAGGGTTCGAATCGGGTAGGATCGATCCGACCCGTTGATCCGATCTGAGCCCAGTGGATTAAAAAAGAAAACTCTTTTTAAAATTTGTTTAATTAATTTTTAAATCTATTTTTTTAATTTTTAAATTTTTGAAATGATTTTTGTAATTCCTTTTTTTTTGTCTTTCCCTCACTTCGTCCTTTTCCCTGCACACTCTACTCATTGGTCCTTCGAAAGGCCATCTAACTTCAGCGACGGTTGAACCAATTTCGGATGTAGACATCCCCCGGCTTAAACATACATGATTACTCCACAAGAATCGCATGAAATCGTAACGAAAACATAAAAAAGGGGCACGGTCCCGCATATATATGACCAAACACAAATCAGAACAAGTTTGAACACAGGTTATTTCTCGGTTCTCTTTAAGACATTTTGTGAAACATATGAGGTGCATCAGCTAGAAGGAGGACCTAGGCTTGCTTGAGGCATAGAGTTGAGCAAACATCAACACGACGTGCACGAGCGACACTCAAGATCCGCTAAGGGACATATTAATCACACTCGAACAGATATGAACACAACAAGTATCTTCAACCACTACATACTCACGGGCTCAAATCTCTTTAAGGCATTTCAACAACCGGTTAGCATACACAACATAAACAAAGGATCTTCGGATTGGTATGGGCTCAAACACAAGCCTAGACGTCTATCAACATGCACTAGGACATCTACGAGCTTTCATGGAGGATCGGTGAGGTCAGAGCCCACACGAACTGGTCGGCTGTGAGCTCCGGCCCGAGACCTCGAAAGGAAGCACGTGGCTTAGGGAAGCCTACCTAGTTCGGATGACGAGCAACGAGCGTACTTCAGGTGACGGCAAAACGCTCTCTCAGTCTCACTCTCTCCATTTGGCTCGCCCTCTACTCTCTCGAGCTCTCTCCCACTCTCTATCCTTCGCTTGAACCAAAGAACCAGTTGAGATAACCCCATCTTCTCTTCGCTTTCTTCCTTTTAAGCCCAGCCAACGACAAGCACGCATGGCTTCTGCCACCACCAGCCTGTCACGACCGCTTGATCTCCAACCCTGGGATTGCGCCGTCCTTTGCCCTCGCGATCCTCTGCTCCTTTGTTTGTACTCTTCTCTTTTCTCCTTTTGCAGGAGTGTGGTTGGTGTGAGGGGAGGAAGATGATTTGCACACGGGCCGGGTTGAAATAAAAGGAGATGGGCCAGCCCAAGTGCAAAAGAGAGAAAATGAAAAGAGATAGGTGGTCGAGCCCACGCACGAAGAAAAACCCTTTACTTGGCCTCATTCGATTTTTTTTTTTTTATACCTTTTAATGATTTTTTTTTAACTTTTTTTATGACAATTTTGGAAAAATAAAGACCATTCACGCTGTGCAATAATGAAAACATGATACCTTTTCATAAAATAAGAAAAAAAAACTTTTCTTTCTTTTTTTTAACGACTAATTTCTAATTTTGTATGCGATTAAGTCCTAAATAAAATGGTAAAATTTAGGTGTCAACAATGCTAGAAATTACTCGGGCTGATAAACTGCAAGAAATTATCACTTTAGTGTTGTAATAAGACCTCGCAACACAATGACTCAACACATGCCATCCTTTCACGGAATAATATGACCTTTTAAAGAGTGGCCCATGTTACATCTAATCTTTGTCTTTACTCGTGGTTTGGGATAGAGAAAGCATTTCGAAGCGGCTATATTGTACACAACACTTCTATAAATCTCTGCTGATCCTCAGCCTAGAGGTGAAGGGTTCAAAACTCAGGGGAGGCGCTAGGTGTCTTAAGTGTGACTCCAGGGGTGGTGGGTCCTCCTGCTTACGTGTCACCTGGGGGTTTACGGCGCGGCTGTCGGATGCAAGCCGGTTCCTCCAGAACCAAAAAAAAAAAAAAAAAAACACTTTTATAAATCTCCAAGAATTGGAAGAGGGTTGAAGTGGTTGATTGTGGCTTTTCTCTATTCTAAGAACGGAGGTTAACCATTGACATGTTACTATTAGGATTCATGGAAAGCTTTTCATGTTCTTGTCATGGACAAACATCCATTAGAATGGCAGTTCCTAATCCTTGGGAGGTACCAATAAGGCCCTTGCTTCATTTGGTTACAATTAATGTTCTTGTTCTTTGAAAGAAAAGTTTGAAGAGATTGTATTTTTATACAGTCCCCAAACATAGAGAGATCAGGGGGAAAAGCCTTTGTCTTTATGCATGATTAAGTTTCAATGGGCCGGCAAAAAGTGCAATCACCGTGTCTTGCCTCCCTATTCGAAGTAAAGGTCAAAATAGAGACAAATCAGAGAGCTGAGAATACTAGAAAAGAAGGCAAGGTGAGGCTTACCTACTAATGAGTCATGGCACCCCCACCCCTATAAAAAAATATATATATCCAGGAAATGGTTCCAAAAATGGATTTTGTAAAACTTAAAACATGAGCCGTTCGGATTATAAAGGTCTTTTGAGATGAGGTATTCTTTAATCTTGGCCAATTGAAATCACATGTTACAATAATATGGCTTCTGGTGTTGGTCCCGGCATGCGTTTTTCCTTTCTTCACATTGATCCAAATTCTGCAACTGGAAAAGATAAGGACATTTGCCGATCTTACAATGTTCTAATCACTTGTCAGGAACGCATGCGGGTGAAAAAAAGGTGCAAGTACGAACGCAACCTGCGCCGATCTTTGGAAGAGCATGACTCCATGTATAACACGACAAATTTCGGTCCCTCCTTTTAATTTTGGTCCGACTCAATAGTCAATACCGCATGGTGCTGTTTGGGGTTCCGATTAGGCGTACTACAGTGAATGCTGTTCAAAGAATGCGCAGCAGAAATCGATCGGTCAAGAGGCCTGGCCACGTACATACCCATAAAATAAGAGTCGCCGGTCCCCTAAAGCAGGAGCCACTAGGGAACAAGCGAGGGAAAATTCCACCACCGACGAGCACCAATCGGAACCCAAAGGTCTTCGCAAAATTAGCCTTTCGTTGACACTCTCTATACGTAGGCTCTCTATACCGTGTGGGCTTTTGATGTTCACTGAAGAACCGACATCACTTCTGATATTTCACTGGTCCAAGTTCGCCGATTTTTGGCCTTGCAATCACAGCGCAAAGCAAATTGAAGGAGACTTAACTATCACATTTATGTTAAAGTGATATTTAGCTCACTCATCTGGAAAAACAAATATCAATTTTACACATTCCCTTAATTACCACTTTAAATAGTGGTAGCTACAAGATCATAGCTCGCTGCGCTGATAAACAAATCTAACATATCTTAACCAAAAAAAACAAATCTAACATAAAGCGATACCTGAAAAATTATTCCAACAATGGTTGTTCCAGTTTTCCGATATGAAGGAGGGCGAACACCCTTCTCTGACAGCATGTCCTTTCTTCTGCACAGATCGAAACTAAATCCACCTTCTGGAGGGAGATCTACGTTGCTTTAGACATTTGGGATTTAAGTAGACCTACAAAAAGACAGCCAAGAAATGTTATTCCCACCACAGAAATCATTTCACCAATGAGAGAAACATAGTTAAAAGAGGGTAAAACAGAGCCAGTATCCTCAAGTTTCCAGAAAATTCATCTTCGATGTAGTCCAATGTACAACACAGTGCTTAAAAAATACAATTTGTAACTGCTCTAACAAGAAACACATGCACGATCATGCGGCCTAGCAAAGAACCTACGACAAGAAACCCGTTTCAGAAGCAACAAACCCCGGAGGGCGAAAACAAGAGCAGAATTCAGCTGGACTATAGATAATTAGCTCTTCAAGAGGCGTCATATGCCGCAGCTGACGCCACCGACTCTGCCAACAGCAACAGAAGCTCCCTTTCTCACCACACAGATCCTCACGGGACCTTTATCCTCACTCATGAACATTCTTCCACCTCATCCCAAGCTTGCACAAGATCATACAGACACCAACAACAAAAGTAGCTGCCAGAAACGTGAAGCTCGATTGATCGAGCTCCTCCCTCAATCGCGCAATCGCCTATCTTGCTGCCCTCCGCCTCCTCCCTTCAGTCTCACGTCAAAAGGAACCAAAACATGCCTAGCCTCGCCATGCGACCTCCGACCTTAAAACTCCGGAAACAACGACAGAATCTAACGAGAGAAGCGAGTGAAAACGCCAAGGCTCCTAGGAACGAGAGGCGACCGAAGCGCGTGCGTTTGAAGCTAGCAGGGCAGCGAAGAGAACCTGCTGGGGCGAGACGGCAAAGGATCTATCCACCGGAAAATGCAGACGACGGGCGAGAGAGAGAAAGCGTCTCTGCTCGTTCGTTTTTGCTTCAGGCTCTGCCTCTCTTCTCGTTCGGTTTTTTCCTTCGTCGCTCTCTCACTGGCTTCCTCGTCGAGAAAAAAAGATGGCGGGGGACTCTCTCGGGCTGGGCTTCGCGGCAACGTGAACTGGGTCGGACTTGCCCCTGATGGGCCGGACATCATCGAGTCCTTGCTTCTCGAATGGGCCCGAACGTCGGGCTTTTTGCAGTTCTCAAACTATAACATTATTTTACATTCTTTACCAAAAAAACATTATTTTACATTAGAAATATCTAGGCCGGGCCCGGACCAAAGTTGAGCCGGTCGGCTTTCTCATGAGGGCCCTGCTCAAGCCAGCGCATTTGCCTTTCGGGCCTGAGCGGGACGAGTTGGTTGCTCACCCGTTGTGGATCACCTATATCTAAAAGTAAACCCATCAAACAAGTGAGTCAAGTCGAGTCGAAAAATAATCCAACACAAATAGATTCATTTAACCCGTTTTAACTCATTTTTATGCAATGCAAATATAATGACTTATACCTGATCGATTTATACTCGTCTCGACCCGTATTATTTATACACTTCCATATTTAACCCAATTTACAAAAACTCATACTCAAATTGAGGTGAGAGTATGAAATGAGTGAATGTGAGATCAAGTGAGGGCGAAAAAATAATGAAGAGAGAGTTATAAAGGTGGATTGAGTCTAAATAAGTTGTATGACACTATCTTGTAATCGCTTAGTGGCAGCAGATGAAAATGTATGTTCTTGTCCAATAAGCTAACAAAGCAATGTCATCAACTCGATCTATGATCCATTTAATACCCATATTATGTTTAAATTCATTTACTTATTTTAACTAACTCATTTAACGCCAATATGGCTTAAGAAATGAGTCAATGACCCATTTTGACAGGTCTATCTAAAAGTACCTCCATAGTCTTCTCGAATCACTCTAGTACTTGATCATAGTATAGTAGGGCTAAGTCTCGGGGCTATAATGTGGCATCATAGGAGTGGCGTTGGGGAAATTGCCTGTGTCAGGGCTATAACGTAGCATCATAGGAGTGGCGTTGAGGAAATTGCCTTTGTTACTATCTAGACACACGACTTGAAATGATACTCTAGTTTTCTATCTAAGCTTGTCGATTCAGCTAGTTCTCATACATGTCCAAACCGCCACCTCCACATACATTGAATTAGACTCCACTCACAGACATGTCAAGCAAAACCCTCAAGATTATTTTATGTTGGAGAAACACGATCTGAACATGGAATTGACCACATTTGAATGAAATGCTTAATTACTCAACCGATTTCATTTGGTTAGTATTACCGTAAGTGAGAACCAAATAAATGAAGTCTAATGCTTGAAATGGAAGTTTGTTTTGCACAGGTTTGGAGTGCAATAAAATTTTACAATAAGCATTGCTCACGACCCCTAACACCATGAGAGTTTGTATTATATGGTCTATAAACAGATCAAATCCATTTCAATTGTTGGGCGTGTGGACTTCATGATTGAATTCACATAATTCATAATCGAGATAATATCGATCCACATGCTTCATTAATCATATATTAAATTTTCTGATCATCAAAGTAATGATACCATGTTCATGATTACACCAGAAAATAGTTCCTCCATGGATCATAGAGGGATCCATTAGACGCATCCCAAGAGCAATATTTGGCTTTCAAATCCCGCATTAGCTAGCTTGGATCTTGAGAGGTTTGTCATTGTTACCCCCTATCATGTCAAAAATTGAACCGAACCGAACCGAAAAATTCGGTTTTTTTTTGTTCGATTCTCATTA
Organism: Eucalyptus virginea; assembly: GCA_014182375.1. Classification (NCBI taxonomy): domain Eukaryota; kingdom Viridiplantae; phylum Streptophyta; class Magnoliopsida; order Myrtales; family Myrtaceae; genus Eucalyptus; species Eucalyptus virginea. The sequence goes on along the minus strand of CM024522.1, from coordinate 19,492,783 downwards.
AAACCGAAATTTTTTTTATTGGTTCGGTTTTTATCAGTTAACTTAACCAAACTGAACCAACAAACCGATAAGAGCTTATTTCTTGGAAATACAACAGAAAAAAAATGAAAAAAAAAAACAAATGCAAAAACCGAAAACTAAAAGTTGAAAACTGAAATCCGAAAAGCCGAAAAGCTAAAAAACTGAAAAACCGAAAAACCGAAAAACCAAATAACCGAACCGAACCGAACCCAAAATTTCGGTTCGGGTCTCATTCGGATCGGTTCGGAAGTTTTTCCTAACGGTTCGGTTCGGTTTGGTTTTTCAAAAAAACCGAACCAAACCGAACCGTCGACACCCCTACTCCACAACATTCTCATCAATGTCCCAACCTTAACTCTATCGTCGATATATGCAAATGAGATTAGCATCAACGCCTACATCATCACACGTTAAATTAGACTCAAACTTCTTCAATTGAATGATCCTTGAACTTTCTCCATTATTATCTTCCCATAGTTTTAATTATTGGGAGGATGGCAGGGGAGTCCCGCTTTTTGGTGAGTAGACGGGAGTTTGGGGACCGCCCCAACAGGGGTTAGCGCCCTTGCGATGTTAAAAGACTTTTATAACTTGAGCTCATATTTTATTGGTAGTTTGGGCTTGACCATGAATAGTTAGTAGATATATATTCTCTTTTTCTTGTAAATTGAGAAATGTGATAGAGAGGTGCGATGTGCTAATAATAATGGAGTCCTTAGTTCGACGTAGTCTTAATTTAAGGGTGAACATAATAAAATCTTGCATCTCAAATTCTTTTTCTCACTTTTCTGTTCTCTACTTTTTTTGTGATTGTGCGGTGAATTCTAACACTAAGACAGACAAAAATTTACTTACCATGAGATGGATTCCTACTCAGACCATTTAAAAATGATGATTTACTATCTTATCCATCTTCGATATGTCTTAATGATGAACCCTAGCATGATTCACGGCTGCCATATTCTATTCAATGCGACATGCAGATAATGATGCGCACGAATTTCATTTTTGAATTCCATCTTTTGCAGGGCCTTCTTTCTTTCCTTCTGTAATAAACATAGACAGCCAGGGAGCTAAGGAGGGAGGAAGCAAAAAAAAAAAAAAAAAACAGAGAGAGAGAGACCCAAAAATGGGACAATCAATGGCAATGTCTGGTCTCACTTTGGGTCGGCACGTGAAGATTAATAATCATTGAATTGCATCCTAAAGGTGGTGGTCCAACGTCACCTTTGCATAATATAATTGACAATCAAGGTAACTGTCATCTTACATCTGTGCAAATTACATTCATTCTCCTCCACTCACAACTCCCTCAAGATAATGATAATAATAATTATCATTATTCTCACCATACCTAAGTCCTAGGGTTTTCTTGATCATATATAAGACCCAAAGGTGAACAAAAGGTGCCTGCTCATTATATCTTTTTCATTTACATTCAAAAAACATAATCAAGGCATTTTGTTATTTATTTTCCCTATGAACCTGTTCACTATTATTTCTTCTTTTTGTCTGTAATTTAGTTGTGGTTTTCTGTTGGCTCAATCTCCAGCACCAAATCCCTCTTGAACTCCACATAAGGGTAAGCAATGGGGAAATCATCTGGTTTTGTCTTCCACCTGCATTACAAATTAACATCAGAAGCCATCCACTGGCTTGCATGAGTAAAGACTTTTAACAAATTAATTGCATACTATTCTTGCAACAGTCTCTGTAATATTGTATCGTGATCGATCGTATCCATGTCACGTTATTGCGTACAAGGTATAAAGATGAATATGCCGCCATGCTGTTTATTTGAATCATTATAGAATGCAAAGATTGAGATCGCATACCATGTCGTTGTCCATTTGTATAATGTATGGTGTGAATTAAGATTTCGATTACAGGTTTTCTCTGGTACCTGAAGCCGAGGACGAGGTGATGAAGAAAGAAGGCAATTATGAGCCGCGCGAGTTCGGCGCCGGGACAAAGTCGAAGTCCACCTCCGAAAGGCATGACCTTCTTGCCCATCGCTTTATCCTGCCGACATACGTGAACAAGGTTTTTGCATATCATGATGATTTAAGTGGAAAACTAAGAAAAACAAGTTTTGACTTTATTTTCTGCTTTTTCATATGCTTTGGACCTCATTTAAACAAGCACACTAGCGAGAAAAAGCTCTACATGCATTCAAAATAAGTGAGACAGTGTTTTTTCTTTATCATTGGAGCGGTTTGGTTTATTCGGTCAAAACAAACCCTGTCCCACTTAAATTGGGTAATTACCATGTAATCAGATTTTTCTAACTCATGTTCATGTTTGTATGATTTTAATAATCAAAGAGTACGCACCTTCCATCTCGAGGGATCGAATTTCATGGGATTTTCATGTAGAGTCGGATCAAGATGCGTCCCAATAAAGACAGGAAATACTTTCCAACCCGAGGGTATGATTAAACCTGAAAGAGTGTTTTTACAAGATTAATCTCATTTCAGAGAGAGAGAAGTACAACAAAACTACTAGAGAACTACCTTTGAACTCAATATCCTGAAGGGCTTTTCGGTGCACAAACTTGACCACATTCCCACATCTCAAAGCTTCACATATGACCTAATTATATTTAAGTTTTGCATTAGCCTGTTAGAACTTGCAAGTTTGACATACCGATTACGATTTAAAAGATACAACATGTGTGGTTAATCTCACTCATACATCATTAGTGTACTCCATTTGCTTGTAATCTTCGCCGTTCAAGGGCTCTTCTCTCCCCTTTTTCCGCCTTATTGCTAGGTGCTCTTCCTATGTACAAAAGAGGAACAAAAAAGAGAGAGATAAGAAAACATCAATACCTTCTCAATCGAAACTCATTACTGACCGTACACATATCTATATTGAAAAAACACTTCAGTTTCATGGATGAAATTTGCCTACGAAATTCTAGCTATCAACCTTGAGCTGTTATGGTCGATGCGTGAATGATCGTGAATTCTTTCAGATCAGGTGGGTCTCCTACGAAGCTCACTATGGCTATGTGTGTGTGTGTGAGAGAGAGAGAGAGAGAGAGAGATGCACCTTGAGTTGGAGGAGAGAGGCGGGCTCGTGGGCGAGAAAGAAGACGATCAGGGCCATGAGGGTGGCGGTGGTTTCGTAGCCGCCGAGCAAGATATCCAGCACGATGCTCACCATCTCTTCCTCGTTCAACCCCTCCTTCCCCAGGATCACGTCCATGAAGTCTCCTTTCTTCAACCCTGCCGCATTGCCTGTCCTTCTTCTCTCTTCTATTATCTCCCTCACGGTTGAGGAAAGCCTTGCTCTTGCCTGCCCAGGGTTCAAAAGAGCAATCATTTTTTCAGCGGCATTATTATAAGACATCAAATATAATATTTTCAGAGATCATAAATGTACGCCGAAGAGAGAAATATAGAATTTCCATATATTCTATATCAAACAATTAATAGTACAAGTGCAGGCTTTATTAAACGATAATGTAATATGCATAATTAAAGGTAGCTATATGCGCACCATTGACTTGAGAGATATAGAGAATCAAGGGATCTATTCTAACTATCCCTAATAAAGAAAAATATCCTAAAGAAATATCTCTGACATTTAGGTTGCTTGGCTTTGATTATGTACCTTCACGGCCATGGCGTATGGGGTCCCGGGAATATATAAGGGCAAGGACACGAAACCCTTCATGTACGTCAAGAAATCAGCAAGTATCTTCCTGGCCCTCGGATCTTCTGGTTCAATACTCAAAAGGGTCTTCACCATAAGGCTTAGTGCAAACTGAAAAATTGGAAACAAGAGAGAGAGAGAGAATAAACACTGTTTTCAATCATCAAAACAATAAATCTCATGATTGCCTGTACCAATCTTCTAAGTCATATACGAAACCCACTAGTTAAAAAATGAAAATCTCCCCAGACAAAAAAAAAAATGGAACCTAGAAAAGTGTCTTGTCTTGCATTAGTGATTTAGATAAAAAATTTTACTAAATCCAATAGTAGAACATTAACGGGCGTGTTTCAAAATATTTCGTTTAATGAAATGATTATAATTATCCTAAATTTAAAGTATATGTATGGAAGTGCAAACATGTCAAAATCCCGATATCTATCGAATCTAATTTAGCAGTGATTGTAAGTATTAAAACCTTGTATAATAGATTTAAGATCCTTAATCTCAGAAAGACATCATGGTAGACGGATTTCACATCAAATTGCTATTGCGTGCTTGATGGAAGCTGAATTACACTCATACCAAAAGTGGACTTACCACTTTGGCTTCTTTGCAGAAAGCAACTTGTTCACGCCCTTTCCACGACTCCAACATGGAGACCGACAGCCTCTCGACGCACCGGTGGAATTCAGAGCTCGACCTGGAGGCAGTGACGAAGTTGACGGCCACGCTCCTCAGCTTTTTGTGGAGGTCTCCAGAGACCACGAGCAGGGAGTACTTGCCAAGAATCCCGTGCATGGGCTTCGGATAGCTCGCTTGGAACAGCCTCTCCTCGTTCTGGAGGACGAACGTGTTGAGCTCGTGATCGCAGGAGACTATGGTCGGTGACCCGAAGAGATGGGACTTGAATACCTTACCGTACCTGTGCATCAAATGAATGAGATCATCATCTCTTATATTGCAAGTCCAAAGATAGTGGGAAAACGGTATATAAAGTCTGCGTAGTTGAACCGAAAGGTTTGGATGCCCTGTGTCTTTTCTGAATCGAAGCCTTGCGGTCGACTTTTCACGCACTTTCTGTAAACCCCTTGCGTCCGACAAACGGAAAAAACAAAACAAAAATGGAAACGTAGCATATTGGCTCGATGAGTCATACCTAGAGCAGTGATCTTGCAAGAAGCTACCGAGAGAGTTGGACCGGTGAGGCGAGAGGAAGGCGAGAGTTTCTCCGAGAAGAGGCCATCCCTTGCTTCCCCGAGGCAGGTTTCTTGCCGTAATGTCTTGCTTCGAGAAGAAGAAGTTGAAGAAGAGAAACAGAAAAGCCAAGCAAAGGCCTAGGAAGATGGCAGACACAGTGTCGGGCAAGCGGCAACAAAAGATATCCATGGCCTTTCTTCGAGTCTTTCGGCAAAAGCAAAGCTCAGAATACGCACGCACGCACGCACACAACACAGCACTGTACTCAAGGGGCCAATTTTGGCGAAGCTCTCTGTCGAGATAGTGTGGTATTCTCCTTGCTTTAAATAATTCGCCCCAAAACGAGATTCACTGCTGTTTTCGCTGGCCTTCTTTTGATTCTGCTTTAATCACTTTCCCCAAAAAGATGATATGATATTTGTTAAAATATGTCTCGAGTTTGAATTCAAAAAAGAAAGTTTTTTTAATTTAAGTAGATATCCTATTTTGAATAGGTTTCCTAGTTGGAGAAGGTTTACCAAAAAAAGGTTTTCTATTTTGAATTTAATTCTTGCCTATACATAAGAAGGGGATGTTCTTTGTGAAGGGCATCAAAGCGGAGTTTTTGCTTGTGAATTTCACCCAGAAGATATCCCAATGTGTTGAAACCAATTAAATTCTTGTGCTAAGAATTTATGTATAATTTCTTTGTGAGATTAATAGATTATTTTGTGAGGAATTGTCGAGCTAAACACCGTATGAATTATAGGGTGTAATTAGAGTTGGTGAAACACTGAGAGTATTTGAGTGACTCAAGTGCAGTTATAATCTCTGTTGTATCACTTGATTTATAATGGAATTCATTACTACTTTCCCCGTGGACATAGCTCACTACAACTAAATCACGTAAATTTAGTGTCCGATCTATTATCTTGTTCTGTCTACTTTATTATTGGATCGTTTGCTTTTGAAACAATATTCTAATGTAGCTGTAGGATATTTGTCTTTACTTTAGAAAATTTGCACGCCTTTCTTTCTTTTTTAATCGGTGGGATCCACGTTAGAAATTACTCAGGCTGATAAACTGCGAGAAATTATCACTTCTGTGTTGTAATAAGACCTTGCAACAAAATGACTCAACACATGCCATCCTTTCACAGATTTATACGTCCTTTTAAAGAATGGCCCGGGTTACATCTAATCTTTGTCTTTACTTGTGGTTTGGGACAGAGAAAGCATTTCGAAGCGGCTATATTGTACACGACACTTGTATAAATCTCCAATAATCGGAAGAGGGTTGACGTGGTTGATTGTGGCGTTTCTCTATTCTAAGAATGGAGGTTGACGATTCACATGTTATTATTAGGATTCATGGAAAGCTTTTCATGTTCTTGTCATGGACAGACATCCATTGGCACAGCTGGACGAGGCATTTATCCCTACAAGAGTCAAATGCTCAGCAAGGCCCTTGCTTCATTTGGTTACAATTAATGTTCTTGTTCTTTGAAAGAAAATAGTTTGAAGAGGTTGTATTTTTATACAGTCCCCAAACCTAGAGAGACCAGGCGGAAAAGCCTTTGTCTTCATGCATGATTACGTTTCAATGGGCCTGCAAAAAGTGCCATCACGGTGTCTTGCCTCCCTATTCGAAGTAAATGTCAAAATGGAGACAAATCAGATAGCTGAGGATACTAGAAAAGAAGGCAAGGTGAGGCTCATCTACTAATGAATCCCCACCCCTATAAAGAAAAATATATCCAGCAATGAAATGGTTCCGAACATGGATTTCGTGATATTTAACTTTATGAAGGTCTTTCGAGATGAAGTATTCTTTAATCTTATTCAATTGAAATCACATGGGTCGAGTTTATAATAATATGACTTCTCGTGTTGGTCTTGGCATACGTTTTTCCTTTCTCCACATCTATTTAAATTCCACAAGCTGAAAAGATAAGGACATCTGCCGATCTTACAATGTTCTAATCACTTGTTCAAGAACGCATGCAGGTGAAAAGAACGTGCAAGTACGAACGCAACCTAAGCCGATCTTTGGAAGAACATGACTCCATGTATAACACGACAAATTTGGGTCCCTTCTTTTAATATTTGGTCAACAATTTTGGTCCGACTCAATAGTCAATAGCGCATGGTGCTGTTTGGGGTTCCGATTAGGCGCACTACAATGAATGCTGTTCAAAGAATGCGTAGCCGAAATCGATTGGTCAAGAGGCCTGGCCGTGTACATACCCATAAAATAAGAGCCGCCGGTCCCCTAAAGCAGGGGCCACTGGGGAACAAGTGAGGGAAAATTCCACCATCCACGGGCACCAATCGGAACCCAAAGGTCTTCGCAAAATTAGCTTTTCGTTGACACTCTCTACAAGTAGGCTCTCTACCGTGTGGGCTTTTGATGTCGACGTATGCAACAGAGATCCGACCGGACATTTTTTCTTTTTTCAAAGCCGGGGGGGAGGGAGGACTTCTCATCATCGAATCGAACACATTTCTCGGCTTTTCTCATGAGTTCAAGTTGTTCGGAATTTCCCAACGATTATAATAAGGGACAATAGTTGGAGAGCGAGGGGGCATCACCCCGTGCTCATCTCCTTTGTGCGGCATCTGGTGCACCGTTGGATTTGCGCCACGTATCTCTATCTGCTTGCTGGGAATGAGAATGCCAAAGCTTGAAGGTTATCATTAGGGCCACGTTGGTCCTGAAATTCTTTATTTGAGATATTCAAGAAACACTGGGAATAGATTAGAGGTCAACACATTGACCAATCGATTCATTAGTTCTAATACCACTTGTTCCTTCTTATTAGATATCACCGAAATGGGGTTCAAATTTGGACCTATCATTGTATCTAGTCTATCTTCACTAAACAATTTAAGCTCTAAGATACATTATTTGATATGTGATTTTCATAAGGCATCTCTCTCTCTCCTTTTCCTTGATTGACCAATGGCTTTTGATCCCAAAATTAATGGATGTTAGACAAAACTAGTGAAACCAAGTCTTTAATCTTGAGATATTTGGTTCATAAAAGTAAGGAGGCCCACCACGCCTTACTTAGTTCTCTAATCGGTATAAAAAAGTTTAGTTGGAGTTCTAATCTCATTCATTTAATAAGAAATAAAAATTCAGAGATCATGATCAGTAAGATTTGAAAAGTTTATGCGAAATATAAACATCACTTTGTAAGAAGGGTCACCGAACAATTTATTGAACTCCTCGAGATTAATCTCAAGAGGGTATGATAATCATTTACACGCCACTGGTGCATAATGAATTGTCACATCACATGAGCGACGCGACACCCGTCTAATGTCAGGCAGTCTTCTCATGGCTCGTTTTCAAACCCATCGCCGGGCAACTGTACCACGGAGTGTTACATCAATGATGGCTCTTGGAGGCCGGGCTAGGAACGTACTTATGCTTCGATTCACCGTTTCAATTATAACCAAGGAATCTGGGGGCGTGTGTTTTTACCAGTACGGTCCCTAGAGGAGGCAATAGGGAGGCAAGGAAAAGGTGAAGTGGACTGCCGGTGTCCCCTTACTTTTGTAAAGCGAAAGGTAGCAGTGCGCAGGGTGCACGTGCAATGGATTTTGGGGCCCTCGTCTTCCTTCCTTTTTCTCCCCCGCCTTGGATCGGCGAATTGGCAGGTAGCAGATCCCCAATGATGAGCCATAGCTGGAAGATCAACTCCTTTCATCGAACGCAATCATTGCCTGTTACAACGTGTAGCCCCCCGACTCATCATGAGTTTTCCTCGTTCATCATTCCAACAGGGAAAGGGCAAAGCTCGAGCGCTGCGTCTTCCTCCTCATGCTCTCATGGCCTCTCTCTCTCTCTCTCTCTGTTGAAGTTTTTAGGCCTTACTGTCTCTTCATACCTTTATGTCTCGAACACTATAATTACCCTAAAGTGAATATTACGTGCAAAGTTCGCTTTCCGGACCACATCAACTTGCTAATTTCCCCACATCGAAGGGAGCAGACCCTAGTTTATAGGGTGTGTGTGTGTGTTTCAATCAGTGGAAAACAAGAAGTTACTCGAACCGGGTTTTCTCTATTAAGGCCTTTTCCTTTGCCAATTTAATTGGCGCATTATAGTTATCCTGAAATTTGGAAAAAAAGAAGAAAATTGCGGTTATTTAGGTACTTAAGTGTAATAAAAAAGGATTTACAAAATATAATTATTTAAGTGCTCGTTCTTATTTAAGTGAATATTCTAAACACGAAATTGATAGATAACTTTCATTTCATGGCTTACCAAATAAATGAAGTAGTATCGGCTATGTTAGGGTCGTCGGGGATAGTATGACATGGTGGCACGTTAAAAATTGCTTCATCAATCACCGTTGGCTAGTCTTTTTTTTTTCCTTGTTTTGTCCCACCCTTTTTTTTTCTGATTTTCTTTTGATTATTATGAGACAAAATTACAAATCGATATTCCCTTCTTCTAGGTTAAAAACTAAAATACTGGGCATTTAGGCCATGTTTGTTTATTTTTGTTTCTGTTCCTCGAAACAAAAATTTCGGTTCTTTGTTCCGGAGAACAAAAAAAGAACAAAAACGCGTTTGGTAAAACTTTTGTTCTTGAGAACAGATTTGAAACATAAACAAAAAGTAGAAAAAAATTGTTTCTTGTTCTCGGGAACAATTCCGAGAAACAATTTTTCTCTCTTGTCTTTTTTTTTTCTTCTTCTTTTTCTTCCTTTTGCCAATCACCGACCTTGGCCATGGCTGGCACCGGCAACCGGCTAGACGAGGGCTAGCGACCTTGCCGGAGCGTCGTTGGCCCTCGGAGACATCAAGCCACGGTGAGGCTAAGCCTTGCTGGTGGTTGGGCGAGCTCGGCCTCGCCAGATTTGGGCAAGCTTGAGCTCGCTCAGCCTAGGCGAGGCCGAGCCTTGCCGGCTAGCGTAAGGCTCGCCTAGCCACCAAGGCCACCGGTGAGGCTTGGCCTTGCCCATATCCGGCAAGCTTGCCGAAGCTTGCCCATCGGCCGGCCGCCGAAGCCGCCGCCGTGGTCGGCAACCAACCACAAAGAGAAAGAAGGAAAAAAAAAAAGAATAAAGAAAAAAAAGAAAAAAGAAAAAAATATAATACAAAATATTGAAAAACTAAAAGAAATAACAAAATTATACAAGCTCACCAAACACATTTCTATTCCTAGAGTAATTTTTTTTTTAATTACCAAGCGCATTTTTATACTCAAAAATTGTTTCCAGGAATAGAAACAAAAAAAAAAACTATTTCTATTCAAAAATTGTTCCCCGGAATAAAAATGTTACCAAACGCACCCTTAGTTTCTTTCCACGATTATCGAAAAAATTGATTTTGGTGGTCACCGAAAGAAAGCCGTCGATTGTCAAAAGCATAAAGGAAAATCAAAGAAAAAGAATGTCCTAATGGAAAATGTTTTTACTAGGTTGGACAAGCAAGAATTAGGTTGATGTCGGCTTCACCTCCCATGCACGAACCTCGAATTGATGAAGTGAAAAGCCACATTGCTTAGACGGGACTTTTGCACGGCTCGTGGTCGTGAAAGTAATTGTGTCAAAAAAATAATTTATCTCATTAATTTACTCATAAAAAGCCATCTCATATTACATCTCCCAGGAGGAGTATTTTGTACATGTTGAAGGGAAAATTTCTTGCTTAATCAAGTGTGGTAATACGTTGAGTTAGTTTTGAAAGAGCCCGAATATTTCTTTACTGCATATAATTAAAAAAAGATGTTTCACCAACTTGACCCGCACAGATACTCCAAATTATTTGAAAAATTATAAGAAAATCCCATTTAATTAATGTTTGGTATCTATACCTTGATTAATTTTTTTTAACCGATATTATAGCAAGGCGATTAGGGTTTTGCAGTTGGGCCATTCCAAGTAGGCTGAGAAGAGCGCGAGACAATGGGCCTATTTCTTAGCTGCTTGCTAGATATAGATGGCAATTTGACATCACTGTCGTCAAGTGTCAATCCTTCGATGAAGCCCATGTTTGAGGCCTTACATCTAATGCCAAGAAAAAAAGGGGATCTTATGCATCTCTTACAAAATGTTTTTTTAAAGCCATAATTGCTCGATCCATCCATTAAATGTACAAGCCTGCCGTCTCAGTCCACTGACGTTTGAATCTCAATAGCAAAAGCCCGAAATTCAACCATTAATTTCGCCAAATGAACTTATGATCTCATGGAAAAAAAATATTGTTATCATTTATTATTCTTCGCCACACTCACCGATGTGATTGGTTGAACTACTCGAAGCTCCCTAATCACGAATTTGAATCCTTTATAATTCCGTAGTTATTGCAAATCTCGATTACTTTGTTTCGTTAATGCAATATATATTTTGCGCAGAACGCAGCTCCTGCTTATTCCAATCAGAATTCAGTATTGTGGTGATTAAACTCAAATGAGCATCAACCACGACACAAACTTAATATTCTAGTGGCGGGCGTGACAGTTTATCGTCGCGGATTGTCCCTCTCATTTTTGGCTCGGGCAAAAAAAAATTACATATAAAAAAAAGGAAAATAAGAAATAGCTCCTCTAGCCACCAGAAGAACGTTATCTCTTTCCAGGTATCTCTCGCTCTCTCCCTCCTCCTCAGTCACACACGCACTTCGATCCATGTTCATAGCTCCCCATACCCACCACCACCACCGCCACCGCCCATGTCCGCCATCTTCTCCGACCACCGCCCACAAACGCTCGACCTCTCTCTCACCCGCCAAATTCAAATCCCTCATCCGGATCACGAACACCGTCACCACCCCGGACGACGCCGATGGCAACAAAACCGCCGCATCGAACCAGCCAACGCCCTCGTCGGCGGGCAGGATCAAGCGGCTGGTGCTGTCCCCGGAATCCCGGACTAAGCTCAACGCCCTGCCGGACCGCGACTTCTACTCGTTCCCGCGCTTCGTGAAGCACGTGGACGACGGCTTCCTCGCCACGTTGACGGACCTCTACAGGGACCGGGTGAGGCCCGGATCGGAGGTGCTGGACCTGATGAGCTCGTGGGTGAGCCACCTGCCGGAAGAGGTGGCGTACAAGAGGGTGGTGGGCCACGGCATGAACGCGCAGGAGCTCGCGAGGAACCCGCGCTTGGACTACTTCTTCGTCAAGGACCTGAACCGCGAGCCGAGGCTCGAGCTGGCGAGCGGGAGCTTCGACGCGGTGCTGTGCACGGTCAGCGTGCAGTACCTCCAGCAGCCCGAGGAGGTAATCATTCACGAATTTTTTCAAGCACTTGTCATGCAATAAAAAACGAAGATATTCCCGATCGGTTGAGAATGCTAAAGTAGGAACCGGAGGCCCTCGTGAATAAGACTCGATTGTGGTCCAACTGCATTTGCAGGCGAGTGCATGATCAGGTCGCTTTTGCACCATTCGATTCCTAATCTGAAGGATTGAAAATCACGAGCACATTGCAATTGGGGAATCTTGAAAAGTGATCCATTCAACTTAGAAATTCCTAGAAGTATCTTGTCTAATAGTGGGAAGTTAAGTCTAGTGGTGTTCGAATTTATAAGGAGTAGTTAGATTTTATGGTGAAGAGAAGCCCACGCCAGCATGTGCGCAGAAAGATCCAAATAATCTCTGCAACCTGCAGGGATTTTGCATTAGTGGAATGGCTCTATAAATAAAGCTTGATCCTTATTTAGTGTGGGGGAGCATGGACTAAAATACTATATCACATCATGTAGGAAAAATCATCAAAAAGTCCTAAACCTATTATAATTGCACTAATTCAGTTATACACCTTTTTTTTTGGCCGATTCAGTCCTAAATATTTTACAATTATGTCAACTGAGTCCATCTAACCAATTTTAACCAGTTAGTGTTGACATGGATGCTGGCTAGCATTGACCATTCGGCCCATGTTGACGTGGCAATCTTCTAATATATATATATATATTATAAATTTTTTCGCTTCTTCCTTGTTCGGTTTCTTTTCCTTGTAGTGGCTAGCGAGGCTCGTTGGCCATTGGGTGAGGGTTGCCGACGAGGTTGCCGACGAGGGTCATGACCCTAGCCTGGCGAGGCGGTTTTTTCCAAATCTAGGAAAGGCCAGCCTTCCCATGGCCTTGCCGGCTACAGGCAAAGGGGGCCTTGCTAGCTATGGGCAAGGCCCTCGTTTGCGGCCCCAGACCTTAGTAGGATTTGGGCGGGGCGGGCAAGGGATTTATGGCCCTCACCCAGCAGCCGATGAGTGGGGAAAAGAAGCCAAAGGAGAAGAAGAGAAAAAAAGAAAAGGAAAAGGAAAAAGAAAAATTAATAAAAAATTAATAAAAAATATTATTAAAAAATTGGCACGTCAGCATTGGTTGGACAACTGGAATCCACCGATGTCCATGTTAGTGCTGGCTAGCCAAATTGATTGGATAAACTGAATTGATACAATTATAAAATGTTTAGGATTGAATTGACAAAAAAAAAAAAAAATTAGAACTAAATTGGCACAATTCCAATAGTTAAGAATTTTCTTTGTCATTCTTTGTGATGTAGCTTCTCCACTATAGCTCCTCCAACTATTGTAAAACCATTTCTATAAACTAGCGAAACCATCTTTCCTTATACCATAAAAGTATATATCTCATTCCCTTGTTCATCCTCTATTAAATATGGTCACATGAGAGATTGTACAATATCAACTCAAATTGAATGGAGGTTATAATGAAAGAATGACAATAGACCTTTTAATTGATTTGGTCCAGTCGAGATAATCTGATAATGTTTCCCAAGAACATAAAGATCGAATAAAATTTGAGGAGTTGATTGACACTATCTCATGTCGAGCGTCGTGATAACAGAACGAGTCAAATGAGATTGAGAGTCAATTCAATTTCCTTTTGCAGGTATTTGCGGAGGTGTTTCGGGCGCTTAGGCCTGGCGGCGTATTCATCGTGAGCTTCAGCAGCAGGCTGTTCTACGAGAAAGCGATCACGGCATGGCGAGACGGGACCGGGTACGGCCGAGTGCAGCTGGTGGTGCAATACTTCCAGTGCATCGAAGGGTTCACGGAGCCTGAGATAATCCGCAAGCTGCCCGGCTCTTCCGCCGCTCGGGAAGGCAAATCGCCTCTTGATTGGATCTTCAGGTTCTTGGGATTGCTTAGCGGGCCGGATCCTTTCTACGCCGTGATTGCCCACAAGAACTTCAAACCTGTATATGAATGAGCAGATCAGCCGATCCCCCCCAAAACGAATAAGAAAACGTACGTGAACCAATGCGTTGGGTTGAATCGTCCATTACTCTTCCTGCTTCTAGGTCAAATCAAGGATGTCGCTGTAACAGAGTAGATCAAGCAAAGAATTTTTCACTTTCGAATTCTTGTCGTTCAAAGACGATTGATTCCTTGTAGAGTACAACATTCGTCATGCACGAGAGAATTCCAAAAGATCCGCCTAAATTCCCATTCTATCTAACCAAGTCAATCAATGATATGGAATTGAATTGACAAGACTCGTCTCGAAAACCACAAAAACTCATGCGACTCGAATGATTCTGACCGCGTCTGATGAAGCAACCTCGATGTGAAGAAAGCAGACTGTTACCTATGCGACTGCATGTGTTTCCGGAATATGCTATAGTGAGATTGACCAGTACAAAACCAGATTTGGGCCGCAAATTTTGGCCATAGTCAAATGATACGGTAGCCCTCCAATGGGAAGCAAGGAATCGAATATGTTGTTCCCCCCTGTTCTCCTCTCCTTTTTGAACTTTTTCGCCTCTTGTTTTGTAGTGGAAAAGCTTCATCGGCATAAGGTGGCGAAACTCAATACGCTCCCAACTCGACCAAGCAAGGAAGCAAAAACTATAAAGTAAAAACAAAAGCATCGAAATCTTCCTACAATTATCCATGATGTTAACCTTCAAGTGCATATAATGTAATGAAAACACTAATATTTAGTGCCACACATCCGTTTCCTAAGAAGCATGAGCTATCATGAAAGTAATTGCAAGCGTTGAAGTTCATCGGAGACTCATTAGTTGGCTCACCACAATAGACAATTTGGGATAGAGATCGATCGGTAGATAAATGGACAACATAGGAAATTGGAAGATATGACTTTTTCTTAATCATGTCTACTTCAAGAAAAGCAAAATGGACTTAAGATTATATTGATAATGCCTTGACTTTATGTCGCTATCGAAGATTTGATTAGTTTACTTTTGGCATGAAAAGCTGAAACGTGAACCCTAAATCTCGCTACTTTTGCACTGTTCTTTTGAGCAGGAGGATCACTCCTCCTAAACAATATCTTAATTGGTGTTTCATTATTTAATCATTAGAAGAAGCTAATCGAAATCCCACGAAGATTACCATGTGCTTCGGACATTACACTGAGAAATGCTCCGTGCATGGTCCCTAGTATCTTTCTAGCTGGACAAAGTGTAAAGTAAGAGAGCCCAAGGCTTCAATTTAACGTCCAAAACATTAAATTACAATGGAAGCAAGGAAGTCGATTCACCCCAAGGCTTTACGCCATCTATCATGCCTATAAATAGAGACCAGGCTGAGGGCTATATCAATCACCCAAAACCCAGATAACAATATCTCTCCCCCTCTTCCATAAACCATAGTCTTGTATATTCTCTAGAGTTTACATATCGCGTTATGGCCATGATGACCACGACCAGCAAGATGATGCCGCCCGCCATGCAGAGGCTGATCAAGGGCGGGGATCGAAGCATGATCACGATGTCCGACGACACTGCGATGATGAAGCAGGTCACGGACACTCATGCCCCTGATGGCCGCGAGGTTGATGTGAAGCCACTCCTCCTCCTCGTCGAGGACATCCTCAACCGCGCTACCTTGACTGTTGGCACCGGCCCCACCATGGTAATGGAGTAGGAATGATCTTTTTTATCTTCCTTCTTGCGGTGTACTGGATCAAATGCTTTGATGACATTTTACAGATATACTTTATTTAGCTAGGACAGACTAGCCCAGTTTCGTATACTCGCCAGATCTCTGGCAAAACGAGCCATATCACGACAATAATCAATCTCAATTATCTGTATTTCTTATGAGTATTATAATCGCTCGTTTCTCATTCTAAATCCTGCGTGCATGGCTCTTGCTGTGTATAGGGATCCCTATACGCGGAAAACATGGAGGACAAGGGTTACCAGGCAAGCTTCAACGCCGTGCTCGACGTGCTGTCCTATACCATCGAGCGGATTTCCTGCGAGGTGATTTATGAAAAATGTCATTTTGCGCGCTTCATCTATTTCGAATTTCGCCATGAAATTAAATGAAGAGCAATCAATTCTTTGTTAGAAAAGCAAGTCTTTCTACTGACATCTGCCAGCTGGCAACCGTTCCTCAGCTATCCGCGAAAGCGCTGACTGGAGGCGAGGCGCATTCGACCACGCTCGCCATATGCAACATGCTCGCCCCCTTCTCGTGGGACGCCAAGCTGGTGCTGACACTGGCGGCCTTCGCCTTCAACTATGGCGAGTTCTGGCTCTTGGCCCAGATCTACCCTACCAACCAGCTCGCCAAGTCAATGGCAATCCTGAAGCAGCTGCCCATGATCATGGAGCACTCGGGCGCCCTCAAGTCCCGGTTCGACGCTCTCAATGGCCTCATCCAGGCCATGCTTAAAGTCACGAGGTGCGTGGTGGACCTCAAGGACCTTCCCCCAGCTTACATCTCCGGCGAGGCCCCCGCATTGTCAGCCGCCATGGCCCACGTCCCAACTGCCGTTTATTGGACCATAAGGAGCGCTGTGGCTTGTGCTAGCCAGATCACCAGCCTCACTAGCTATGGCATTGAGTATGCGCTCTTGAACTGTTTCGATTTCTCTACTCTCGTTCAATTATAAGGCATTATAATTGCTGATCAGTTAATAGCAGACTTCATCATATTACTGAAAGTTTATCTCTGAATGAATATTTATGTAGATGCCTCCCACATGAAATCATATCATGAAAGTGAGAATTTGCAGGTACATATCATCCACAACTGAGGCATGGGAGCTGTCAACCATGGATCACAAACTGAAGAACATATATGAACATTTGCAGAAGCAAATTGACATATGTAAACAATACATAGGTAATCAATTAGCCACTGATCTATATGAACCCTTTTTTTATTTCCTGTGTAGTAATTGAAGAGAAAGAAACCTTTCCGGAGAAGACTTAACTGAGTTAATGGTGACGCAGAGGAAAAGCGGGATGTTGAAGCCTATCAGACTCTCCTGAATCTCTTTGAAACCATCCACATTGACAATATGAAGGTCCTGAAGGCTCTGATTTATCTTAAGGATGATATTCTGCCTCTTGTTGAGGGAACCTCAAAGAAAAGGGTATAACCAGTCTCACCATTATGCAACGACCATGAACCCTTCTAATCGAAAATGATTTGACCACGAGTTTCTGTTCTATCTTGCGACATACAGGTCAACCTCGAAGTCCTGAGGAGGAGGAATGTGTTGCTGCTGATCTCGGGGCTGGACATCTCACCAGACGAGCTATCCATCCTGGAGCAGATCCACTCCGAGTCCAAGGCACACGCCACCCGCCATGATATTCATCAGTATGAGCTGGTGTGGATCCCCTTGGTGGAACGCGCGGGCGAGTTGACCGACCCAATGCAGAAAAAGTTCGAGGCCCTGCAGTCCACAATGCCGTGGTACACCGTGTACCACCCAAACCTGATCCACAAGGCGGTGATCCAGTTCATCAAGGAGAAGTGGCACTTCAGGAACAAGCCCATCCTGGTGGTGCTTGACCCACAAGGCAAGGTTGTGTCCCCCAATGCCATTCACATGATGTGGATTTGGGGAAGCAATGCCTTCCCTTTCACTACACTGAGAGAGGAGGCTCTATGGAGGGACGAGGCATGGCGGCTTGAGCTTCTTGTCGATGGCATTGATCAAACAATTCTGAATTGGGTAACTCACGGTCATGTCAAGTTAGCATTTTTATCATATTAATTTAAAGGTTTGTGACATTGAGATCTTCAATGATCTTCAATTTTGTCCCTCATCAGATTAAAGATGGCAAGTACATATTCATGTACGGTGGCGATGACATCGAGTGGATCCGCAAGTTCACCTCAGAGGCACGAAAGGTTGCGCTGGCTGCGAATATCTCCCTGGAGATGGTCTATGTGGGCAAGAGCAGCAAGCGAGACCAGGTGCGGCGTGTGATTGATAGCATCAACTTTGAGAAGCTGAGCCACACCTGGGTGGACCTGGCCATGGTGTGGTTCTTCTGGACCCGACTTGAGTCAATGCTCTTCTCGAAGATTCAGCTCGGGAAGATAGACGACTCCGATGTCTTGATGCAGCAGATCAAGAGGCTGCTCAGCTTCGACAAGGTCGGGGGGTGGGCGATTCTGAGCAAGGGGTCCAGCATCACGGTGAACGGGCACGGGACCACGGTCCTGCCGACCCTGCTCGAGTACGACCTGTGGAAGGAGCACGTGCCGACCAAGGGGTATGACAGGGCATTCAAGGAGCACCATGACAAGATCCACGACATAACGCACCCATGCTGCCGGTTCGAGTTCCAGAGCACGGCAGGAAGGATCCCAGAGAGTATGCGATGCCCCGAGTGCCAGAGAAAAATGGAGAAGCTGACCACCTTCGTCTGCTGCCATGATGAGGCTGTTCCCACCATCTATGACTGATCAATCAATCAAAGCCTTCATATGGAGGAGGGACGCATGAATGTCTTGCTGGAAATAATAAGAAGCCATGTGTGTGCTTGAATTTCCTTGTTTTGATTTGCATTGGGAATGTGAAGGACAACGTCGAATAATCAACATCTGATGTTTAAGATTAAATAAGAATAGAGTGTGAACCTCTGATGAGTTCTTTGTCCTCTCAAGATCTTGCTCTCCCTCTTCTCCTCCTCTCTAAATTATGTTTTTGGTCTTCTTCCAAGAAATTGTCCTTATCATTACGTGATTGATCAGTCAATCACATACCATATGCTACATCACAGTTATTATTATTTCGCCAGTCCTCATTTCAAGATGTAGTGCCATTTGTTTTGTGAAATTTCTCACTTCTCAATATCCTAAATCGAAGTCGGATGAGGCCATTCTAAAGTAAACTGAGGAGAATTCTTCGGGGAGCTAGACTGAGAAGTAGAATTCGCACCAAGCGCCTCTTCTTTGACCCAATTCCTAGCATATATGCTTTTGAGAGCACTAATCAATGCAACTGGAAATAACGAGAACTCTCGTTAAAACATAATGACAATTCCAAAATTGTGCTTAACAGGAAGAGTACAGAAACTACCTTGAAAAACTCATTCTCAAAACATATTTAAGGAAACTTAATGAGTGCATTTAACATAGTATTGCTAGGAGGACAATGGGGGTCAACCCAGAGAATACACGAACGAACCAAACGACGTGCAGCTCATCAAACTGATAAAAAGCCAGTTCTTATCGCCGTTTTTGGCATTCCCTTCGTGTCTCTCGCCTCGAAATTGTTGTGCCGGGAGACAGAGAGAAATTGCTACTTCGATGGCTTCTTCTTCTTCTTCTTCTTCTTCTTTGAAACAGATTGTTCAGAAGAGAGGCAGCTTGTCTTGTCCAAACAGCAACCGAGGCGTCGCTGAAACCAAACACGAGCATCGTCAAAAGGTTTGACGTCGGAGCTAGTTGTGGAGGGAGAAATGGTGGGTGCTAAGGGGTTAGAGAGAGAGAGAGAGAGAGAGAGGACGACCACGACGGTGGTGGCGGTCAAAGGAGGAGGGCAGCCAACGTAGTGTCCGAAGTGAGTGTCGATTTTGGTTTGCAATTGAAAACAGGGGCTGCAATTAATTGCAATCTAATTTGGTCCCAAAATTCTCCATTCGGGGACAATAAAGGGTTAAACAGCATTGTCTTAAAAATATTTTCACTTTCGTCATCTTTTCAGCGAGCCATGTTGGAGAGTGGATATTAAATTAATGCTATGCAGGATTTTCATGCAGGTGTCACGAGATGACAAAGTTTTGGCCACGGAATAATCAATGTGGCGCCTGGTAAGTAGAGAACATCAGGTTAGCTTTTTTTTTTCTTCTATAGTTGTTCCTAATAATAGTACGACAAATCGCATCAACACAAAAATCATATTTTATTCAGTTTAGCTCAAGCATTCAGTCTCTCGAGCGAGACATACAAAACGCTTTGGTATAAGAAATGGTTTCGGCCTGCCATGGTCTCATCAAACTAACAAGATTAAATCTTGTCTAGTTTGTGCACGGGAAGCCAACCTCGCCTTTAGAACTTCTCGGAGTTATAATCATTCTATTTTAGAACTCTTAATACGAATGCCTTGATACCACTCCTACGAACAAGTTTTATTATCACTTTTACATCACTCACTCTTCATCTAATGTCATAAAACTCCACTCACAAGAGAACTAGAGTATGGAAGAATTCAGTTAGTAACGCAAGGGAAATTGCCCATGTAACTTAGTGAATGTTTTCTAAAAATTATGGCAAGGAAGGGGTGCGGTACGAAAGTCATTGAATTGTTAGTGTCATTTTTCTTAAATTGATAGGAAGATAAGTGGATAATATAGGAAATAAGATAAATGTACTAGAAGCTTTAAAACTTGTTACAACTAGTTTGCGTACAAGAGGCCAACTTTGCCTTCAGAACTCCTCAAATTTATAACTATCTTATTCTAGGAATTTCTAGCATAAATGCCTTGATACTACTCCTACAAACCAATTGTATCATCAACTATGCATTGCTCACTCTTCACCCGTTGCCACAAAACTCCACTAACAAGGGTACTAGAGTACTGAAGAATTTGGTCCATGACATAAGGGAAATTTCCTATGTAATTTTAGTGAATTTTTTCTAAAAATAATGGTAACAAAGCGAGAATTGTACGAAAGTCATGGAACTATTAGTGTCATTTTTCCTAAATTGATAGATAGATAAGTGGATAATATAGGAAATAAGATAAATGTATTATAAGTGTTAAAATTTGTCATGAAAATGCAATTGAGTTCTAAAATTTACAGAAAATATAAGCAAGTACTAAAATTTGTCAAGTTGGTGTATTCAATTTCTTTGTTAATTTCATCTAACTTGACAAATGAAAATTGTTGGCGTGACTTTTTTTTATTAGTTTCCCTATCTTATGTGGCTTTTAATTTTTAATTTTTCATTTACCCTATCCTACGTGGCTTTTAATTTTTAATTTTTCATTTACCCTATCCTACGTGGCAGTGACCTTTCCTGAAATAAGACTAAAATGACGTCCCTTTGATTAAATCATAGTTTTTAAATCAAAATCTTAATTAAATTAAATTAAAAAAAAAAAAGAGAACGATTTTTCTTTTAAAAAACACATAAAACGGTAAAGTGGTGGGCCCTTGCTGACACCGACCCATTATCACTAGAATGGACCGGTGGGGTTGCTAAGGCCTCAATGAGGTTCGGCAACTCTCACCGATCACAAGCGAGGCCTAGTGACCCTTAATCAAATTGGGGCGAGGTAATTGGGGCGAGGGTCGTGGCCCTCCACCTAAATTTAAGTCACTCAAATATCTGGATTTCTCTAATTAGGTTTTGTTATTTTCTTTCTTTGTTTATTTTTAACCCCTGATTAGAAGGTAGCTGGTTTTCGATGGTTCCTTGAAAATGCGGATGATTATGCTAGTAATAGCGCCTTTTCCTTGCAAAATTGAGACCGTGCGTTGGTTTCCTTCCCATTTTTTCGTATGCAGATGATGGCGTCTGTTACTTGCCTTCGGATGTTTTTCGGAAATCAGTTTTTGAACTTTCATCCGATTCAGAAAAACTTTCTGGTCAACGAAAATATTTATGCATAAAATCAGGAAAGTAAATTGTTAAATCTAAAATTTGAAAACATCTTCTGGAATTGCTCATCTCTTTCCCGAGTCGACTCAAAATCGACTTTTCTCTCTCTTTTCTCTTTGTCTCTGCTTGTCTGTGCCGTTGCCGATCGAAGGCTGCGGATCTCTCTCTTCTCTCCGTGCTCGTGCCATGGCAGTTGCGCCTTCTTCAAGCGTGGCGAGCATCGAAGCCATGGATGTTGGGCCTCTAATATCGTCGGGGCACCTGATCCCCTGAGGTCATTGCCTCCCGCTAGTACAAGATGTGTCTCTCTCGATCCTTCATTTTTATGGCCACGAATAGAGGTGACAAAATGGGTCTTAGATTCATATATAACCCATTTAAATCATAAATGGGTCACATATGAGTCACTTATTTTTTAAAGAAATTAGTTAAATGGGTTTAACAATTAAAGACTTAAGATATGTGAGTTTTAAGTGGATCTTAAATAGCTTGGATTTAGAATCCATTTTCAACCAAAACCTTAGAATCCCTCTCTTCCCTCTTTAACTTTACAAAAATATTTTTTTATAAAAATCGAAATTATAATTATTTTTTAATTTTCTTTTTTCTTTCCTGTTTTTCTTTCTTCTTCCTCCTTTTGGTGGTCGGCATGGCGATGGTTGGCGATCAGCTAGGCGAACCTCTAGCTCGCTGGCGTCAAGCCACTAGCTCACTGGCGTCGGGTGAACTCGAGCTCGCTGGATCTGGCAAGGCTCGAACTCACGAGCATCAAGCGATCTCGAGCTCGTCGAATCTAGCGAGGCGGAGGCCTCACCGATGTCTAGCGAGGCTCGAGCCTCGCCAATCTAGCAAGGCTCCAAATTGCTGGTGTCGGGCGAGGCTAGAGCCTCGCCAATGGGTGAGCCTCGAGCTCTCCGAATCCGGCGAGGTGGAGGCCTTGCCTACGTCCGGCGAGGCTCAAGCCTCGCCGATCTAGCAAGCCTTGAGCTCTCCGGTGTCGGCAAACTAAGTAAGCTCAAGGCTCGCCCGTGGTCGGTTGCCGGTTGTTATCGTGGCCGGTGTTCGGCCAAAGAAGAAGAAGAACAAAAAAAAAAAAAAGAAAAATTGTTAAAATTTGATTTTTTAAAAATAATTATTTTAAAAATTATAAAAATTATCTATTAAATTTGTGTCGTATAAAACTATTTTAGCAATACAATTTTAATAAATATATATTTAAATAATTTTTCTTAAATTTAGTTAAATGGGTCAGGTATGGGTAAAAAATTTTGCACTACAATAAATTGGGTCATAAATGAGTTGATGATCCAGCCATTTAGTGGGTTTAGCCATGAACTCCATGCCCTCTTCGTAAAAACTTGAAGAAAGAGCGAGTGAAGGAGACAGAAGAAAACGAGCAAAGTAAGAAGACGTGACTGGATTGACTTGAATAGAGGATAAGGAGACGATCAGAACGATTCGAGGAAGGAAACGGGACACGAAGGGAAGCAACTCAATCGGCGACGTCGAAGTCGTAAGAGAAGGAGAGGAGACGCGATGAGACGGCAAAGAGGCTGCTTTCACCAAGCTCTTCAAGGCGACGGGTTCCTCCTCCCCGTGAAATTTCGTTCGAACTTAGCCCAAATTTCACATGTCCATTGACCTAATTCAACTTCATATTGATAAATTTTCCTTTACTCATTCAAATGTTATTCAAAAGATTGAAATCATATTCTAAAAGGTTTTGCTAGCATATCAATTTTTGGATTACTATAAAAATATTGGTTTATCGTGAGTCATAAATTTTTAAAGAAGTAGACTCTACAACGATTTATAATTATTTGTTATTTTATTTTTTGTGATCTAGAAACAAACTATTATTTTCATAGTAGATTAATGATTGCAGCCCAATCAATTATCTTTTCCAAATGACATCTAAATTGCAAAAAAAAACGTTTTCAGTTACATATCATCAAATAAAGAATTATTAAAAAATATTTTTTCGAAAAATATTTTTCTTTGTTATGATTTTTTTTTTCCAAAAATATGCACCCTATGAAGTTACATACCGATTGTTGGTTATTCTTTCATTTTCAATTCTCTATTGAGCTCAATCTCCGACACGCCTGTCGAATTCGACAACCATGCAATTGAAGAAAGGTTTCCTTCTTATTAGCTCCACAGCTCCTGCAGCTGCGCAACCAGTGCAGCTGGTGTTGTTTCTTTTGTTTTTTTCTCTTTTTCCTTCTTTGTCTTTTCCTATTTTTTGAGTTTTTGGGTAGCTGACTTACTTTTTGGAACTTACTCAAAGATAGACTCGTGTTGCTTAATGTTTTACTAAGGTGAACATTACGTAGAAGAGAATAAATGGTTAAAAAAAAAAGCCACGTAGGAGAGAGAAACTAATTAAAAAAAGCCACGTTACCATTTTTCATTAATTAAATTGGACGAAGGTAACATAATGGCTTCACTGCACCAATTCGATTTTCATGATAAACATTAGGATTGGATCGTACTTTTGTAATAGAGACTTAAGATTTATAGTGAACTTATTTCTATAGGAAATTGAAAGAAATTCGAAATCTAATAACTGTTAAGAGATGATCATATGTGAGAGGGCTCATGAAGGAACTTATAATGTATATTTGAAAATATTTATGAACTTTAGAATGCGAACCATGGCAGTGGATGGGTACCAAAAGGAGGATTATTCTTCTTCACCTAACGGTTATTGATGATCGATAGGGATAATTATAAAAATAAAAAGATCTAAATTTATAGTATGAAGGCAATTCACTCCAAATTATTCAATTTGTCAATCTAATCATAAATATATAGACAATTTGTCAATGTAATTCTTCGTTGGCTGGAAATCACTGAAGTGAACATTGGTCGTTTTACGTGATATGGCTAACGCTAATAATGACAATTATTACAATTTTTTTTAAATTGAAATATTTTATATTTTCTTTTTTTCTTTCTTTTCCTTTTTTGTTTTTGTTTTTTTTTTTTTGGTCAGTTCCTTTTTTATTTAATTAAGTCTAGTGTGGGTTGATAAGTTGGCCCATAGTGGAGAAAAGAAAGGAACAAAAGAAAAAGCTGCAAAAATTGTCCACAAAAGTGTTGACTATGCCATCCACATAAGTATGAGGCTATGTCAACGATTGCTAACTAAAATTACTCGCAATGACTATATTGACAAATCGTCAAAAGATCTATGATTAAATTGATCATATTGAAAGTGCAAGATTATACAATAGGTTTATGACTTTTTTTTTTGATAATTTTTTCGATAATTGATAGTGCGACCACTAAATCCATTAGAGACATTTCATAAACATTGAAAAAGAAGGGGAAAGGACTGTGCTCAATCACATCTACTTTGAGTAAAGCGAAAGGGGCTCGGATTATATGAATCACACGCTGATTTTATGCTGACGGGGATAATCTTTCGGCCCGAAAGGCCAAGATGTAAAACCCTAGTATCATATTACAGTCGCACTGTTCTTTCGAGCAATAGGTTTACCCCCCCCAACAAAATCACATCTCATCTGTGCTCATTATTTAATTATCAGAATAAATTAATCAGAAATTCCACCAAAAATCACTGTCTGCTTCGAACATTACACAGAGAAAAGCTCCATGCGGGGTCCCATGTATCTTCCTAGCTGGACAAAGTGTAAAGAAAGAGAGGCCAAGCTTCAATTTAACGCACGAAACATCGAATTACGACTGGAAGCAAGGAAGTCGATTCACCCCAAGGCTTTACTCCATCTATCATGCCTATAAGTAGAGACCAGGCTTAGGGCTAGATATCAATCGCTCAAAACCCAGAAAACAATATTTTCCCCATCTTTCCTAAAGCCATAGTGTTCGAATTTCTCTAGAGTTTTATATTATCCCGTTATGGCCATGACGACGATGACGACCGACAAGGTGATGCCGCTCTCCATGCAGAGGCTGATCAAGGGAGGGGATCGGAGCATGATCACGATGTCCGACGACAGCGTGATGATGAAGCAGGTTGTGGAGACTCACGCCCCCGACGGCCGCGAGGTTGACGTGAAGCCACTACTCCTCCTCGTCGAGGACATCCTCGACCGCGCGACCTTGAATGTCGACACTCTCGCCGACACGGTAAAGGAGTGAAAATGATGCTTTTTGGTCTGCCTTTTTTTGCGGTGACCGGGAACGAAATGCTTTGAAGTATATTTTACAGATGCGTTTGATTTTAGCTAGGAGAGATTTTGTTCAGTTTCATACCGCTTGCCATTACTCTGTCAAAGAATGAGCAATATCACGACGATAATCGATCTCAGCGATCTGTTTTGCTTATGAGTATTATAATCTCGTTTGTAATTCTAAATCATGCATGCGTGGCTCTTGCTGTGTAAAGGGATCAACAAAGCACGCGGAAAACATGGAGGACAAGATTTACCAGGCCAACTTCAACGCCATGCTCGATGTGCTGTCCCCTATCATCGAACGGATTTCCTGCGAGGTAGTTTACGAAAAATTCTTATGTCGAGCTTCATCTATTTCGAACGCTGCCACGAAATTAAATGCAGAGCAACCGATCATTCGTTTGGAATTCGAGTCTTACTACTGTCATTTGCTAACTTGCAACCGATCCTCAGCTATCTGCGAAAGCACTGAGTGGGAGCGAGGCCCATGCGACCACGCTCTCTGTATTGAACATGCTCGCCCCCTTCTCGTGGGATGCCAAGCTGGTGCTGACCCTGGCGGCCTTCGCTTTCAACTACGGCGAGTTCTGGCTCTTGGCCCAGATTCAGTCCTCCAACCAGCTTGCCAAGTCGATGGCCATCCTGAAGCAGATGACCCTGATCATGGAGCACTCGGCCGCACTCAAGTCCCGGTTCGATAAGCTCAACAGCCTCATCCAGGCCATGCTCGAAGTCACGAGGTGCGTGGTGAAACTCAAGGAGCTTCCCTCAGCTTATATCTCCAGCGACGTCCCTGCATTGTCAACCGCCATGGCCCATGTCACAACTGCCGTCTACTGGACCATAAGGAGCGCTGTGGCTTGTGCTAGCCAGATCACCAACCTCACAACCTTCGGCTACGAGTATGCGCTCTCGAGCTATTTTGATTTCTCTACTCGTGCTTACTATAAGGCATAGATAGAAATCATTCTATAGCAAATGGATTAATAACAGAGTTAATCATACTACTGGTAGTAAATCTATGAATGATGATTTATATAGATGCCTCCTGCAAGAAATCAATAACGCGGAAGTGAGAATTTGCAGGTTCATAACATCCCCAACTGAGGCATGGGATCTGTCAACCTTGCATCACAAACTGAAGAGCATATATGAACATTTGCAGAAGCAAATTGACATATGTAACCAATACATAGGTAATCAATTAGCCACTGATCTATATAAACCCTCTTTTATTTCCTATGTAGTAATTGAAGAGAAAGAAACTCTCTCGAGGAAGGCTTAAATGAGTTTATGGTGATGCAGAGGAAAAGCGGTATCTCGAAGCCTATCAGAATCTCGTGAATCTCTTTGAAAGCATCCACATTGACAATATGAAGATCCTGAAGGCTCTGATTTATCCCAAGGATGATATTCTGCCTCTCGTCGAGGGGACTACAAAGAAAAGGGTTCGATCTCTATAGCTAGTCTCACCATTATTCAACAACCACGAGCCCTTCAGATCGAAAATGATTTGACCATGATTTTACGTTCTATCTTGCGACATACAGGTCAACCTTGAAGTCCTGAGGAGGAAAAACGTGTTGCTGCTGATCTCAGGGCTGGAAATCTTGCAAGATGAGCTGTCCATCCTGGAGCAGATCCACAGCGAATCCAAGACGCACGCGACACGGCATGAGATCCACCAGTATGAGATGGTGTGGATCCCCATGGTGGACCGTTCGGTCGAGTGGACCGACCCAATGCAGAAAAAGTTCGAGAACCTGCAGTCCACAATGCCGTGGTACACCGTGTACGACCCAAACCTGATCCACAAGGCGGTGACCCGGTTCATCAAGGAGAAGTGGCACTTCAGGAACAAGCCCATCCTGGTGGTGCTTGACCCTCAAGGCAAGGTTGTGTCCCCCAATGCCATTCACATGATGTGGATTTGGGCAAGCAATGCCTTCCCTTTCACTACACTGAGAGAGGAGGCTCTGTGGAGAGAAGAGAAATGGAGGCTTGAGCTTCTTGTCGATGGCATGGATCCAACAATTCTGAATTGGGTAACTCACTATCATGTCAAGTTAGCATTTTTATCATATTTAATTGAAAGGTTTGAGACATTGAGATCTTCAATCTTGTGCCCCATCAGATTGCGGATGGCAAGTACATATTCTTGTACGGTGGCGATGACATCGAGTGGATCCGCAAGTTCACCGCAGCAGCACGCCAGGTCGCGCTGGCCGCGAGGATTCCCCTGGAGATGGTCTATGTGGGCAAGAGCAACAAGCGAGACAAGGTGCGGCAAGCGATTGTGACCATCAATGTTGAGAAGCTGAGCTACACCTGGCAGGACCTGACCTTGGTGTGGTACTTCTGGACCCGGCTCGAGTCGATGCTCTTCTCGAAGATCCAACTTGGGAAGGCAGACGAGGAGGACCACATGATGCAGCAGATCAAGAGGCTACTCAGCTTCGACAAGGCCGGGGGGTGGGCAGTGCTGAGCCGGGGGTCAGCCATCACGGTGAACGGGCACGGGACCACTGTCCTGCCGGCGCTGCTGGAGTACGACCTGTGGAAGGAGCATGTGGCTACCAAGGGGTACGACGTGGCGTTCAAGGAGCACCACGACAAGATCCACGACGTGACGCATCCATGCTGCCGGTTCGAGTTCCAGAGCATGGGGGGAAGGATCCCGGAGAGCATGCGGTGCCCCGAATGCCAGAGGCGCATGGAGAAGCTCACCACCTTCGTCTGCTGCCATGATGAGGTTGTTCCCACCATCTGAGTGATCAATCAATCCAAAGCCTTCATACGGAGGAGGCATATACGAATGTCTTGTGGGACATAATAAAGAAGCCATGTGTGCGCTTGAATTTCCTTTGCTTGATTTGCGTTTGGAGTGTGAAGGATGATGTCCAATGATCAACATCTGATGTTTGATATTAAATAAGAAACAGAGAATGGGAACCTCTAATGAGTTCTTTGTCCTCTCAAGATTCTCCACTCCCTCTTCTCTTCTCCTCTATTTTGTTTTTGGTCTTCAATGGCTTCTTTTTCTTCATCTCTCCACAGATTCCTTAGAAGATACACTCTCTGCAAGGGTCGCCACTACTATGCGTCAACTCCAAATGCCGCCGCTGTCAACTTCCATTCTCCACCATACCCAGGTCGTCCACGAGCTGTCGTCGAAAGTCCCACTCTAGGGATTATCCTCTAGATTTAGACAGTTTACTAATACTACTACGGCTTTAATAGATGACGCTCACTTTGACGTTACTGCTCCTTAAGAGATCATTTGATTAACATAACTTCTAAAAATCAAATACTCAAGCAATATAGATTACTTGTGTTGTTGCAAAATCACATATGACATTATTCTAATATAAATAATCCGACTTGTCTCACTGGAGATGTCAACACTCAATTTATAGATGAGACAACGTTGTCTGGCAACACAAATTTGCTTGAAATCGAGAAATCAAGTTCACTTTGCTCTAGAAATCAAACCCTCAACTGAAAATCTTCTTCCAAATTGAGAAATTGTTTTAATCTTCTTCCACCTTCATTTTTGAGAGAATGTAGGTCTAATTAGATTTGTTAATGGGCTTGATTTAGGCTCTCCCTTGACAATTTAATCCCCCCAAGTAAAGGTATCAGACTTCTGTTGCGCGCTTTTGAGCGGTGGGCTTTATAGTGTAATAATGTGAGCCCGATGATAGACTTCATGATTTAGTCTAGAGAAAGAGACTAGGGATTAAGTTGGGCGTTGATGGAGATGTAAGTTGAGATATTTTCATGTGGAATAATACTTGGATTAATGGAGAGCAGATCTAACATTGAGTGCATATGTGAAGGGGAAATTGTTGATATGTCACATCAAAT
The DNA here is from genome assembly GCA_014182375.1 of Eucalyptus virginea. Taxonomy (NCBI): domain Eukaryota; kingdom Viridiplantae; phylum Streptophyta; class Magnoliopsida; order Myrtales; family Myrtaceae; genus Eucalyptus; species Eucalyptus virginea. Next base: position 19,463,078 of record CM024522.1, on the reverse strand, counting down.
AAATGTTGTGGTATATAATAGTTAATATATCTTGATCAGCTTATAACTTATTGTAAGTTTTTTAGCATAGTTCAACTGGATGTGTAGATGAGCTTATATTTGGATTCTCCCTTGACGATCTCTTCATGTGAAAGTATCATACTTCTATTGTGTGCTCCTAATATAATCAAATTATTACCCTTTGTGTACAAACTGGTAGTAAATCAATGCTTATAATAAGTCACATGATATGAACATCCGAAGTCAAGCACCCACTCATCACCGAACAAACTTGTGGTGACTGTTAAAATAACATCATCATTATTAGATCTATTATCAATTGTAGTAACAATAATACAATCAATGGTGCTGAACATTAGACCAGGATATAGAATAGCTCTTCTATTTGCTATCTCCAGATTCTTTTTGTTTGTCTCTACCTTAGAAAATCAAACCTTGTACTATATCCTACCCTAAATTATTTTTTCGTAATTTCTTTCTTACACCTTATGAAACAAGGTAGACTTTACCTTTCCCAAGGTAATCGTGATGCGCCACTATATACCAATGAATAGGTGAAGTGCTTAAAAGAATCTATTAAAGATGTCAAGAACATCATACTTTGATTTTCATCAGACAAAGCCTTATTGACGTTCTTTAAATTTCTCATGAGTTTGTTAAACTTATCTAAATGGGTTATGATGGATGTACCTTCAACCACACGGAACCAAAATAGAATTTTCAGCATATATAAGCAATCGTTCAATCCCTTCATCAAATAAAGTGCTAATGTTTTGCCTACAATGTTGGAGCATTCTCTTCAGCCACTTTAATCAATACCTCGTTTGATAGATTCAATAGGATTATGCTTTTAGCCTTCTCCATCAACTCTACTTTATCAACCTCTCTCATCATTTCTGACGTATATCATTCCCATCCAAAGCCTTCACTAAATGTTAGGTTGTTAAAAGCGCACACATCTTAAAACTCCACAATCCAAAGTTGTTCCTTCTATAGAACCCCGCAATTTCTACTTTCGCTTTGGATATGATTGCAATAACATAATTTCCATACAATGACAAGACAAGCAAAGCCCCAAATTTGCTCTGGAAACCTTAACCTTAGTTCCAACACCAATCATTGTCAAAATTAATGCAAAAGCTAACAGATCTTGCAATTTATGCTTAACACAAGAAGGAGAAAATTACTAGCGAAATCGACAAGGAACATTAAAGAATACTAAAAGATAAAGTATTGGTACCGATTCAATTGGGAGATCTAGTTGCAAGAATTCCATTATGAATCCAGAGAATACGAAGTTCACAATCGCCCAATTCCCTAGATTACACTCAAAACAAACCCAAAATGTTATTTCACAATCTCTATAAAGAACCCACTCAGAAAATGGGAGAAGATTCGATAATTCTCTTATTTGCTCTGTTATGACGTGGATTTGGGGAAGCAATGCCTTCCCTTTCACTACATTGGGAGAGAAGGCCCTAAAGGAGGAAGAGACATGGAGGCCTGAGCTTCTTTCTAATGGCATTAATCAAACAATTATGAATTGGGTAACTGACGATCATGTCAAGCCAACTTTTTTATGGTATTGATTCAAAGGTTTGTGACATTGAGATCTTCAAATTTGTCTCTCATAGGATTAGAGATGGCAAGTACGTATTCCTGTACAACGGCAACAAAATCGAGTGGATCCGCAAGTTCACCATGGCGGTGCGCCAGGTCGCGCAGGCCACGAGGATCCCCCTGGACATGGTCTACTTGGGCAAAAGCAGCAAGCCAGAGCAGGTACGGTTGCATGATTGAGACCATCAACGTTGAGAAGCTGAGCTACGCCTGGCAGGACCTGACCATGGTGTAGTTCTTCAGGACCTGGCTCGAGTCGATGCTTTTGTCGAAATCCAACTCAGGAAGGTGGACAAGTACGACCCTGTGACGCAGCAGATCAAGAGGCTGTTCAGCTTCGACAAGGCTGGGGTTTGGGCGGGTACTGTGCAAGGGGTCGAGCATGACGGTGAACGGGCATGGGATCACGGTCCTACTAACGCTGCTGGAGTATATATGACCTGTGGAAGGAGCAAATGCCGACCAAGGGGTACGACCTGGCGTTCAAGGAGCAGGACGACAAGATCCGCAACATGACGCACTCGTGCTGCCGGTTCGAGTTCTAGCTCACAATGGGAAGGGTCCCGGAGATGCATTGCCTCAAGTGCCGGAGCTCACTTGTGATGATGTCGCTCCTAGTATCTAGTGTGATCAATCAATCAAAGTTACGTTGGTGTTTTTCATTAAAAAAAAAAAAAAAAAAAAAGACTCGATTGCACCTATCGGATAAGTTATAGTAATTATTGATGGTGCTTTTGATTAGATTTATGAATTAATTACACTTTAGTAACAACTTTCAAGACTTTTGTTGCACTTATCCTTACATAGAGTTGAAGGAATTTGAAATTTGAGACTTGTGAGATAACCCATATAATGTATATCAAAATTATTTACAAACTTTAGAATGCAAACTGTGTATGCATATGGGTATTGAGAGAAGGATTATTATTATTTTTTTTTAGGGATAAGTGTAATAAAAGTCTTAAAACTTGTCACAAAAATGCAATTAAGTCCTAAAACTTGTAAAAAGTGCAATCAAGTCTTAAAACTTGTCAAATTGTTTCAATCGAGTCTTAAAGTTAAGACCGTTAGCCTTTTTAACGGAAAATGCTAACGTGGCGCGGACGTGATGTTTAAAATGATTTTTTTATTTCCATGTGGCTTTTTTAAATTGTTTTTATTTAAATTTGATTTGAAAATTAGAAAAGAAAAGCTAAAATTTATTTAAAAAAACAAAACAATTTTTTAAAAAAAAATGGCCGGCTTCCTTCGCCGTCGCCCATTGCCAAAGGGGTCGGCGACCCTCGCCTGCCCTAGGAAAGTTGTCGCCCACCTTGGGCAAGGCCTTGTCGGCCCTCGCTCGGGGCCGGCGATGACTCGCCTAAGGCAGCGACGGCCGCCGGCCCTCGCGGCCGGCCCCCCTCGAGGGTCGACGTGCCCAAATCTAGGCACCCTCACCTGAGCTTGGCAAGGGTCGTCGGTCCTCGCACGGGGCCGAGCGAGGGCCGGCCACCCTTGCCCAGTCGCCGGCCCCTCTAGCGATGGGCAGCAACAACGGCGGAGGAGCTACTAATTTAATCTCCTTCTTTTTTTAAAACAATTTTTAAAAATAAATTTTAACTTTTCTTTTTAGTTTTTAAATCTAATTTTTTTAAAAAAAATTGAATAAAAATAATTAAAAAAGCCATGTGGAAAATGAAAAATTATTTAAAATGCCACGTCAACGCTACGTCGTATTTTCTGTTAAACGGTTGACGGTGTTAACTTTAGGACTCGATTGAAACAATTTGATAAGTTTTAGGACTCAATTACATTTTCATGATAAGTTTTAGAACTTCTATTGCACTTATCATTTTTCTTTTTTTCTTTTTTTTGTATCTAATAGTTACTAGTAATCGAAAGGGATAATTACCAAAAAATTCCTTAATCTATCGACTGGAAGCCGATTTTATCAATTTAACCCTAAACCTATAGACAATTTGCCAATATAGTCCATGTGTTGAAAATTACTGATGTGGATATCGGCAATCTTATGTGGACGATAGATGCTAATGTTGACAAATTTTGCAATTTCTATAAAAGATTTTCTGAAAATTTTAAATTTTTTTTTTTAATATTCTTTTCGTTCTTGTCCTTTTTTTTGTTCTATTAAGTCCGGTGATGGTCAACGAGCTAGTGGAAAAAAAGAAAACAACGAAAAAACTTTATAAAAATCTAGAAATTTTTTAAAATATTTTTTTCTTTTTCTTTTCTTTCGCATCCTTTTTTGTTCTACCAAGTTTGGTAAGGGTCGACGAGTCAATGGAAAAAAGAATAAAGAAAAGAAAAGAAACTTTTGTAAAACATTTAGATAATTTTTAAAAAATGCAAAAATTTTGTCCATTTAGTTGCCAACTGAAATTTATTAGAATGATTATATTGACAAATCATCAAAAAGATTTAGGATTCGATAGGTCAAATTAAAAAGTTTATAAATGAATGGATATTTATATAATAAATTTAGGATTTTTTTGAAATAATTATCAATCATCAATCATCCTATCAATGAACCCAGTAAATACTCTACATAAAGATTAAAATAAGAAGAAGAAAGGACTTTGCCGAATCACATCTACTTCAAGTAAGCAATATGCTAAGGATGATTACTTTTGGGCACGAAAAGCTAAAACGTAACCCCTAAACCATACTACATTTGTACTGTTCTTTTGAGCAACACGTTTTACTCTCCCCAAATCACATCTCATCTGTGTTCATTAATTAATTATTCGAATAAATTAATCAGAAATTCCACAAAAATCTCTGTCTGCTTTGGACATTACACAGAGAAAAGCTGCATAAATGGTCCCACGAATCTTATTAGCTGGGCAAAGTGTAAAGAAAGAGTGGCCAAAGCTTCAGTTTAACGTTCAAAACATTAAACTACAATTGAAGCAAAGAAGTCGATTCATCCCTAGGCTTTACGCCGTCCATCATTCTTATTTATATAGACCAGGCTTAGGGCTATGCCAATCACGCAAAACCCAGATAACGATATTCATCCCGTCTTTCCTAAAACCGCAGTGTTAGAATTTTCCTAGAGCTCATAGTATCCCGTCATGGCCACGACGATGACGGCCAGCAAGATGATGCCGCCCGCCATGCAGAGGCTGATCAAGGGCGGGGATCGGAGCATGATCACGATGTCCGACGACACTGTGATGATGAAGCAGGTCACGGACACTCATGCCCCTGATGGCCGCGAGGTTGATGTGAAGCCACTCCTCCTCCTCGTCGAGGACATCCTCAACCGCGCTACCTTGACTGCTGGCAACGGCCCCACCATGGTAATGGAGTAGGAATGATCTTTTTTATCTTCCTTCTTGCGGTGTACTGGATCAAATGCTTTGATGACATTTTACAGATATACTTTATTTAGCTAGGACAGACTTGCCCAGTTTCGTATCACTCGCCAGATCTCTGACAAAACGAGCCATATCACGACAATAATCAGTCTCAATTATCTGTATTTCTTATGAGTATTATAATCGCTCGTTTCTCATTCTAAATCCTGCGTGCATGGCTCTTGCTGTGTATAGGGATCCCCATACGCTGAAAACATGGAGGACAAGGGTTACCAGGCAAGCTTCAACGCCATGCTCGACGTGCTGTCCTATACCATCGAGCGGATTTCCAGCGAGGTGATTTATGAAAAATGTCATTTTGTACGCTTCATCTATTTCGAATTTCGCCATGAAATTAAATGAAGAGCAATCAATTCTTTGTTAGAAAAACAAGTCTTTCTACTGACATCTGCCAGCTGGCAACCGTTCCTCAGCTATCCGCGAAAGCGCTGACTGGTGGCGAGGCGCACGCGACCACGCTCTCCATATGCACCATGCTCGCCCCCTTCTCGTGGGACGCCAAGCTGGTGCTGACACTGGCGGCCTTCGCCTTCAACTATGGCGAGTTCTGGCTCTTGGCCCAGATCTACCCTACCAACCAGCTCGCCAAGTCGATGGCAATCCTGAAGCAGCTGCCCATGATCATGGAGCACTCAGGCGCCCTCAAGTCCCGGTTCGACGCGCTCAATGGCCTCATCCAGGCCATGCTTAAAGTCACGAGGTGCGTGGTGGACCTCAAAGACCTTCCCTCAGCTTACATCTCCAGCGAGGTCCCCGCATTGTCAGCCACCATGGCCCACGTCCCAACTGCCGTTTATTGGACCATAAGGAGCGCTGTGGCTTGTGCTAGCCAGATCACCAGCCTCACTAGCTATGGCATTGAGTATGCGCTCTCGAACTGTTTCGATTTCTCTACTCTCGTTCAATTATAAGGCATTATAATTGCTGATCAGTTAATAGCAGACTTCATCATATTACTGAAAGTTTATCTCTGAATGAATATTTATGTAGATGCCTCCCACATGAAATCATAACATGGAAGTGAGAATTTGCAGGTACATATCATCCACAACTGAGGCATGGGAGCTGTCGACCATGGATCACAAACTGAAGAACATATATGAACATTTGCAGAAGCAAATTGACATATGTAAACAATACATAGGTAATCAATTAGCCAGTGATCTATATGAACCTTTTTTTATTTCCTGTGTAGTAATTGAAGAGAAAGAAACCTTTTCGGAGAAGACTTAACCGAGTTAATGGTGACGCAGAGGAAAAGCGGGATCTTGAAGCCTATCAGACTCTCCTGAATCTCTTTGAAACCATCCACATTGACAATATGAAGGTCCTGAAGGCTCTGATTTATCCCAAGGATGATATTCTGCCTCTTGTTGAGGGCACCTCAAAGAAAAGGGTATAGCCAGTCTCACCATTATGCAACGACCATGAACCCTTCTAATCGAAAATGATTTGACCACGAGTTTCTTTTCTATCTTGCGACATACAGGTCAACCTCGAAGTCCTGAGGAGGAGGAATGTGTCGCTGCTGATCTCGGGGCTGGACATCTCGCAGGACGAGCTCTCCATCCTGGAGCAGATCCACGGCGAGTCCAAGTTGCACACGACGCAGCGTCAGATCAACCAGTATGAGGTGGTGTGGATCCCTATTGTGGACCGCTCGGTCAAGTGGACTGACCCGATGCAGAAGCAGTTCGAGGCCCTGCAGTCCAGAATGCCGTGGTACACCGTGTACCACCCAGGCCTGATCCACAAGGTGGCGATCCGGTTCATCAGGGAGCAGTGGCACTTCAGGAACAAGCCCATCCTGGTGGTGCTTGACCCACAAGGCAAGGTTGTGTCCCCCAATGCCATTCACATGATGTGGATTTGGGGAAGCAGTGCCTTCCCCTTCACTACACTGAGAGAGCAGGATCTGTGGAAAGAAGAGAAATGGACGCTTGAGCTTCTTGTCGATGGCATGGATCCAGCAATTCTTAATTGGGTAACTCTCGGTCATGTCAAGTTAGCATTTTTATCATATTTAATTAAAAGGTTTGTGACCCGGAGATCTTCAATTTTGTCCTCGTCAGATTAGAGAAGGCAAGTACATATTCCTGTACGGTGGTGATGACATCGAGTGGATCCGTAAGTTCACCACGGCGGCACGCCAGGTTGCGATGGCCGCGAGGATTCCCCTGGAGATGGTCTATGTGGGCAAGAGCAGCAAGCGAGAGCAGGTGCAGCGCGCGATAGATACCATCAACGATGAGAAGCTGAGCTCCACCTGGCAGGACCTGACCTTGGTATGGTACTTTTGGACCCGGCTCGAGTCGATGTTCTTCTCGAAGATCCAGCTGGGGAAGGTGGACGAGCATGACCTCTTGATTCAGCAGCTCAAGAGGTTGCTCAGCTTTGACAAAGCCGGGGGGTGGGCGATACTGAGCAAGGGGTCAAGCATCGTGGTGAACGGGCACGGGACCACGGTCCTGCCGGCGCTGCTGGAGTACGACCTGTGGAAGGAGCACGTGCCGACCAAGGGGTACGACGTGGCATTCAAGGAGCACTACGACAAGATCCACGACGTGGCGCACCCGTGCTGCCGATTCGAGTTCCAGAGCACGGGGGGAAGGATCCCGGAGAGCCTGCGGTGCCCCGAGTGCCAGAGACTCATGGAGAAACTCACCACCTTCGTCTGCTGCCATGAGAAGGTTGTTCCCACCATCTATGAGTGATCAATCAATCAAAAGCCTTTATATGGAGGAGGGATATATGAACTGTCCTGCGGGACACAATAAAAAAGCCATGTGCGTGCCTGAATTTCCTTGTTTTAATTTGCGTTCGGAGGGTGAAGGATGATGTCCAACAATCAACATCTGATGTTTGAGATTAAATAAGAAACAGAGAGTTTGAACCTCTTATTGACTTGTCTGTCCTCTCATATTTTGACAGTTCTACAATTGTAATTGACGAGAAAAGTATCCAAATTACCAGGAAAAACTTACAGTCTCAAAACTTATTTAAGGAAACTTAACAAGTGCTTTTGACATAGTATTAAGGTGAAAATTAGTCGCGATATCAGCAAAAATTTGGTGTGGATGGATGACTATGATCGTAGTAGGACAACGTGGTCAACCCAGAGAATACATGAAAGACCCAAACGACGTGGGGCTGATCAACCGACAAAAAGCCAGTTCTCATCGCCATTTTTGGCAACCCATTTCACCAAAATTTAATCCAAAATTTAATTAATGATGGAATATTTTTCCAAATGTCCAAAAAGATGTTCACCAAAATTGAATCAACGATGAAATAACCTTCGAATATACATGGACCAATAAGCGAATCAACAAAGGTTGTGAAGGATCCATGAGGAATCAACAAAGGCTGTGAAAAGTATTTTCATGATTTTGGACAAGATGTAAATGACAAGAAATTTAAAGGTACGAAAACTGGAAACAATCATGACTAGCCATTTAAATTATGGAAATGTAATGATAAAGATAAATTTGCCAAAAATGTTAGGTTGTGTGATTGATTCGGGTTACAAAGAGTACACTTGGGGAAAAGTGTCATAAATAAACCTATTATATTTGTGCTAATTTAGTCATAAACTTTTCGACTTTGTGCAAATTCAATCTTTCCAACTAATTTTGGCAGGATATTATTGACTAGATGTTGGCTGGCTTACATGGCACTATCGGTTAAGGGTGAGCGGTTCCCACCTTAGAATCGGGAACCGCCAACTAAGGATCAATTCCGAAAAAGTAGAATCAAGACTCATCCATTAGTTCCATGGATCCACTAGTCCAATTCCTAAGTGGGTCCATGGAACTAGTCTCCAATCCCTACTTGCATCCATCGATTAATATCTATAAGTTCATATATAATTGGTCAAAAAACTACAAAATAATTAAGTAATTAAGATAGAATATCTTTATATATACTGGTCGAACGAGTGGGAGGGTGGGTGGGCAATTTCATGGCTAGAACCAAGAACTGAATTGGTACTCATTGGTTCCATTAAATTGGAACTAGGAACCGGACCGGCTCCCATGGGAATCGCCGGTTCAGTTCCCGGTTTAGTTCCCGACGGTCCAAGCGGTTTGCATACCCCTTATTGTTAATGTTGATATGGATAGTTTTTAATAATATCTGAATTTCTTATTCTTTTATTTTCTATTCTCTCCTTCATTTCTTCTTCCTTTAGACGGCCATGGCTAGGCAAGCATACGCCCTTATTGGCGAATGTTGAAGAAGAAAGGAATGGAAAGGAAAAATAAAAAGATAATAAAAAATAAAAAAAATATTAAAATATTAAAATATTATTAAGAATATCTTAATTATGTTTGGTAAAAAATTTTGCAAATAGACTTTGAGTTGAATGTGCTTTGGTAAAAGAACTTTTACAAGGGGCTTTTGATTTATATATTATTTTCTTTTCTTTTCATTTCTTTTTTTTTTTTTTTTCCTTTCGCCAAACCGGCGAAGGGCTATGGCCAACCATTGGCCATGGCCGGCGGCAAGTTGAGGTCGCCCGAGGTCGGGCGACCTCGGCGAGGGTCGCGCGACCCACCCGAGGGCCGCCGGAGGTCGCCCGACCTCGGGTGACAGGGCCGTCGGAGGTCGCCGGACCTCGAGCGACCAAGGTCGCTCGACACGAGGGCTGCGCGACCCGGGCGACCGCCGCCTGGTCGCGCGACCCTCGCCTGCGGCTGCGAGACCCAGGCGGCGGTCGCTGGGTCGCCCGAGGTCGGGCGACCTCCGGCGGCCCTCGGCCGGGCGCGCGACCCTCGCCGGAGGTCCCCACCTAAACCTCGGCGACTCAGAAGAAAGGGCTGCTCCTTTTCATTTAAAAAAAAAAAATAGAAAGGAAAAAATAAAAAATTATAATAAAAATAAAAAAATATTAAAATATTATTAAAAATTTTGGCTAAAGTTCACATTATCCAAACGCACCCTAAAAATTGTTCACATTAAGGCCGGTGATGCCACATAAGTCGATTGGCATTTACATCAGCAATATCTTAGCAAAATTAGCTAAAAGGATTGAATTGCTACTAAGTCAAAAAGTTTATGATTAAATTGATGCCAATGTCATACATTTAAGACTTTTCTAACACATTTCCCAACACACTTGGGATATTATAATTCACGACTGACAGATACATAGGTGGTTACTACAACTCCACTACTCAATGGTCATTAAGACTCTACTACTCGACTGCTATTGAGACTCCATGACTAAACGGTTACATCGACTCTACTACCTTGACGGTTTCATCTATTCTACTATTTGTTGATTCCTTTAAGCTGTCAATTCATCAAGTTGTCGATTGTTCTGACCAAAGTATCTTTATCGACAAAGTTTGTCACTCGTCGATAATCACTAAAAGTTGACCATTTTTGGGTGTCAACGCCCCTTCTCTCTCGTGCACGCACCCGACAAATCACTATTTCAATGGCTTCTTCTTCTTATCTATAGAGACTCCTTAGAAGATCACTCTCTCCGGGTCGCTTCCACTTTACGTCAACTTCAAACGCCACCCCCGTCACTTTACCCCCACCTTCACTCCCACGTCGTCAATGAGTTGGAGTGGAAAATCCATGTATTTTATCAACATGATGGACAATGAATATTAATAGTGCCACAATTTTTATACGGCACTTGTTTAATATCATATCTTTTTAAGTGCTCATTTGAGTGTCACAACTTCTAAAAATCTAACACTCAAATGATATCAATCACTCACATTGTCAGAAAATTATAGGAAGAAGTACAGTGCAAATGATAAAACTTGATATGAGGGAATATTTAATTGTTGAAGATTATGAAAGGTATACATAAGTATCATTTTAAAAAAAAAAAAATTAATACATTTCAATGCCAATTCCCTCGAGGGGTCCCATAAATCCTATGTGGTATTTTGTTAATAGTTTTACTCGCTACATGACTTACTAGAAAGCTAATTTAGCAAAGAGGAGTCAAAATGATGTCATTTTGCCTCTTATTTGAATTTTCGTATAAATATTAATTAAAATAAATTTAAAACTAAAAAAAGGGAAGATGGTAGAACTCAGACGGCGAGGGCAGGCCCAGCAACCCCAGTTGACCTTCACCCCACCATCGTTGACCATTCTCAACGACAGAGGATAGGTAGCGGCAAGGGCTATGCAATCTTCTTCCTCTTTTTAGTTTTATTTTTTTTAGCCCTTGTCACCTTCTGCAATCTTCTTCCTCTTTATTTATTTATTTATTTATTTATTTTTAAATTTTATTTAAGTAATATTTCTATTAAAATTCAAATCCAAAGCAAAACAATGTCGTTTTCGGCTTATCTAGCCACGTTATGTGTAAAACGACACCATTTTGTACTCGTCTCGCCGGAAAAACGCCATGTCAGGATTTTGAATGGAATTTCTCGTTGTTAGCACTTAAGTGATGCATTTTTTCCAATTTTGACACTTAAGTGTACTTTTCCAAACTTTTGATACTCAAGTATCCCCCATGCTAAATTTTGGTACTTTAGGTATCTCCACCTCGAAAATTACATGTGCTTTTATTTCACAAGAAATTATTTGATGTAACTCGCCAAAGATGTTCAACACTCAAAATATAGATTGAACACATTGTTGGGCAGCATAAGTTTGTTTGAAATTGAAAATTTATGTTCAATTTGCTGTATAAACCAAACCCTAAACCCAAAATCTTTCCCCAAATTGAGAAATAAGGTTTAATTTTCTTATGAGCAAACCTAGTGCCGGATTCCAGTTTCAATTTGCACAGATTGTTTACCAAGGCGTTGGTGTGAAACCGAACATGAGCCCTGTTGGAAAGGTTACCCAATAAATCGATGGTCCTGTCAACAAATCCGGCAAAGATTTTCACAAAGATTAAAAAAGAAGACGAAAGGAAGGGCTTGTCTGGTCATATCGAGCAAAGCAAAAGGGACTTTGATTATACGAATCGTACCCCGATATTATGTTGCCAACGAGCATTTAATTAGACATTAAATAAACACGTCTCATCTGTGGTAATTATTTAATCATTAGGAGAAATTTATAGGAATCCCACAAAAATCATTGTCTGCATACAGAGAAAGCTCCACGCATGGTCCCAAGCATCTTCCTAGGCTGGAACAATGCTGACCCAAAAAAGAGGCCATAGCTTCAATTTAACGTAGCAAGGCATTTTAACTACAGTTGAAGCAAGGAAGTCGATTCATCCCAAGGCTTTACTCCATCCATCATTCCGCTTTATGGAGACCAGACTTAGGACTAAATCAATGACACAGAACCCAGATAAAATTATACTTATTTTCCTTCCTTCCTAAAACCATAGTGGTTAAATTTCTCTAGAGTTCATATATCCGTTATGAACACGACGATGACGGCGACTGACGAGGGCTGGGTTCGGAGCATAATGATGATGGCTGACGAGGACCTGATGAGGAAGAAGGTCGAGGAGACTCATGCCCCTGACAGCCGCGAGTTTGAAGTGGAGCCGCTCCTCAATCTAGTTGAGGATATCCTCGTCCGCGCCACCACAGATGTCGACACTGACCTCGCCCCCGTGGTAATAGAGTAGGAGACCTGGAATCAAATGCTTTGAGCCCATTTTACAGTAATTTTGGCTAGGAGAGATTTGTTCAGTTTAATATCACTCACCATTTCTATGACGAAGGATGAGCAATATCACGACAATAATCAGTCTCCATTATTTGTTTCTCTTATGAGTTCACGGAATACATGGAGGACGCGACTTACAGGGACAGCATCACCACCATGCTTGGCGAGTTGTCCTCTACCATCAGTCGGATTTCTGGCGAGGTGGTTCACGAACAGTTCCATTTTGTGCTTCATCGATTTCGAATTCCACCAAGAAATTAAATGAAAAGCAATCAATTCTTTGCAACAAAATCAAGTTCTTTACTGATGTTTGCCACCTGGCAACCGAACCTCAGCTATTGGAGAAGGCGCTGACTGGGGGTGAGGCGCACGAGACAACGCTCTCCATACTCCAGGTGGTCGCCCACTTCCCGTGGGATGCCAAGCCGGTGCTGACCCTTGCGGCCTTCGCCTTCAATTATGGCCAGTTCTGGCTCTTGAACCAGGTCTACTCCTCCAACCAGCTTGCCAAGTCGATTGCTATCCTGAAGCAGCTGCCCGTTACCATGGAGTCCATGGGCGCACTCAAGTCACGGCTCGATAAGCTCAACAGCCTCATCCAGGCCATGCTTGAAGTCACTGGGTTCCTGGCGGACCTCAAAGAGCTTTCCTCAGCTTTCAGCTCTAGCGAGGTCCCCGCATTGTCAGCCGCCATGGCCTCCGTCCCAGTTGTCGTCTACTGGACCATAAGAATCGCTGTGTCTTGTGCTAGCCAGATCACCAACCTCACTAGCTTCAGCCATGAGTATGCGCTCTCGAGTTATTTCGATTTCTCTCCTCGCGCTCATTTATAATTCATAAGGCACAGATACAAATCATTCTATAGCTAATGGATTAACAACAGATTTAATCATGTAACTATGAATAATTAATTGAATAGATGCCTCCCACAAGAAATCATAACGTGGAAGTGAGAATTCGCAGGTCCGCAACTGAGGCACAGGAGCTGTCAACCTTGGATCACAAATTGAAGAGCATAAATGAACATTTCCCTAAGCAAATTATCATATGTCACCGATTAGTAAGCGGTAGCCCAATGATCTATATAGACTCCCCGTTATTTTTTTCATAATAAATGAAGAGAAAGAAACCTTTCTGAAGAAGGCTTATCCAAGTTCACGGTGATGCAGTGGAAACTGAGCGGTTTGACGAAGCCATGTACATTGACAATATGAAGATCCTGAAGTTTCTGATTTATCCGAAGGATGATATTCTGCCTCTTGTGGATGGGACTACAGAGAAAAGGGTTCGATCTCCATAGCAATTCTCATCATTTTGTAACTAATGACCTTTCATATATAAAATGATTGGACTGTGATTTCTGTTCTATCTTACGACATATGTGTCCAAATATCCCACATTGCTTGACAGTCTTATACGCTCTTTCTCTATTTGTGGTCTCCCTTTAAGCTTTTGGATTGGATTTTCTAATAATACAGGTCAATATTGAAGTCCTGAAGGGGAAGAACGTGTGGCTGCTGATCTCAGGGTTGGACATCTCACAGCACGAGCTCTCCATCCTGAAGCAGATCCACAGTGAGTCCAAGCTGCACGAGACAACAAATGAGATCCACCAGCATGAGATGGTGTGGATCCCCATGGCGGACCACTCGGTCCAGTGGACCAAGCAAAAACAGAAGCAGTTCGAGGTCCAGCAGTCTATGATGCAGTGGTACACCGTGCGCCACCCACGCCTAATCAGCAAGTTGGCAATACAGTTCGTTGAGGAGAAGTGGCACTTCAGGAACAAGCCCATCCTGGTGGTGCTTGACCCACACGGCAAGGTTGTGTGCCCCAATGCCATTCACATGATGTGGATTTGGGGAAGCATTGCCTTCCCTTTCACTAAACTGAGAGAGGAGGATCTGTGGAAGGAACAGACATGGACGCTTGAACTTCTGGTCACTGCCAGTGATCAAACAATTCTGAATTGGGTAACTCACAATCATGTCAAGTTGACATTTTCATCAAAGTAGTTCAAAGGTTTGTGAGATTGAGATCTTCAATTTTTTCCCTCATCAGATTAGAGATGGCAGGTACATATTCCTGTACGGTGGCGATGACATTGAGTGGCTCCGCAAATTCACCGTGGAGGCACGCCAGGTCGCTCAGGGTGCAAGGATCCCCCTAGAGATGGTCTATGTGGGGAAGAGCAGCAAGCGAGAGCAGGCACAGCGCGTGATCACGACCATCAACAATGAGAAGCTGAGCTACACCTGGCAGGACCCGACCGTGGTGTGGTTATTCTGGACCCGGCTTGAGTCGATGCTCTTCTCGAAGATCCAGCTGGGGAAGGTGGACGAGCGCAACCCCATGATGCAGCAGATCAAGAGGCTGCTTAGCTTTGACAAGGCCGAAGGGTGGGCAATGCTCAGCCGGGGGTCGAGCATCACGATGGATGGGCATGGGACTACGGTCTTGCCGGCACTGCTGGAGTATGACCTGTGGAAGGAGAATGTGGCGACCAAGGGGTACGGCATGGCGTTCAAGGAGCACCATGACAGGATCCAGGACTCAATGCACCTGTGCTGCCGGTTGGACCTCCAGAGCACGGTGGGGAGATCCCGGCGAGCATGCGGTGTCCGGACTGCCAGAGTCTCATGGAGGAACTCACCACCTTCTTCTGCTGCCATGATGAGGAAGTTCCCCGCATCTCTGAGTGATCAATCAATCAAAGTCTTTGTATGGAGGAGGGATGTATGACTTGTCTTGTGGGACATATTAAAAAGACCATGTGTGTGCTTGAATTTCCTTGTTTTGATTTGTGTTTGGAGCGTGAAGGTCAATGTCCAATGGTCAACATGTGATGTTTGAGATTCAGTAAGAATAGAGAGAGGGAACCTCTGATGAGCTCTTTGTCCTCTCAATAGTTTGCACTCCCTCTTCTGTTCACCTTTATTATGTTTCTGGTCTTCCATGAAATTGTCATTATCATCATGTGATTGACTGATCAATCATATGCCATATGCTCTATCGCAGTTATTATTTTGTCATTCCTTAGTTCAAGATGTATTAGCAAAATTATGATATTTTTAGAAAGTATAACTCTTAAGTGATTGTTTGAAAAATTATGATATTAAAAGAATGTTGTATGAAGGTTATGATATCATTAATTTCCTTCTTCTGAAATTGATAGGTAGATAAAGTGTATGAAAACGGAAAAGCGGAAGAAATTCGAAATCTGATAACCATTGAGAGATGATCATTTATGACGGAATTGACCTATAATGCATATCAAGCATATTTATGAACTTTCAAAATGCAAACCATGCTTGCACCTGGTTATACCTTCCAAGACTAGAACGAGAGGAGGTTTTTTTTTTTTTTTTTTTGGTAACCAAACGTTTACAAAAGATCGATGTTCACCACCAAACCTCCGTGGTGGCTCTGCCCGGGTACCCACCACCGGGCTTTGACGAGAACCTCATGGTTCGAAGCCCCCTACAACTTGTGTTGCGGGAACACCCGACTATTAGGTGATTTACGCATGGCGCCGGGGTGGTGGGTCCTCTGCTAGCGACATTTTGGGGTTTATGTGGTTTATTTTTATTTTTTGGTAACCAAACGTTTAAAAAAAAAAAAGAAAAAAAAGATCAATGTTCCCCGTCAATAAATCCAGTAAAGACCTTTTGTAAAGATTAAAAAAAGAAGAAGAAATGACTTTGCGTTATCACATCTACTTCAAGTAAAGCAAAAGGGAATTTGATCATGTGAATCATGCCCTGATTTTTCAGCATTTAAAGCTAAAATGTAAAGCCTGAACCGTATTGCATTTGTGCTGTTCTTTTGAAAAACAGGTTTACTCTTCTAACCATATCTTATCGGACATTACACGGAGAAAGCTTCATGCATGGTCCCAAGTATCTTCCTAGGCTGGACCAAAAATAACAAAAGAAAAGGCCAAAGCTTCAATTCAACGTGCGAAACATTTAACCATAGTTAAAGCAAGGAAGTCGATTCATCCCAAGGCTTTACTCCATTTATCATTTCTTTTAGGGATAAGTGCAATAAAAGTTCTTAAAACTTGTTACAAAAATACAATTAAATCCTAAAACTTATAAAAAGTACAATCAAATCTTAAAACTTATCAAATTTGTTCAATTGAGTCATAAAATTAATACCGTCAAACTTATTAACGGAAAATGTTGACATGGCATTTTAAATGATTTGTTTATTTTCCATGTGGCTTTTTAAAATTATTTTTTTATTCAATTTTGTTTTTAAAATATAGATTTAAAAACTAAATTTATTTTTTAAACTATTAAAAAAAAAAAAAAAAATGCAACTCCTCCGCCGCCGCTCCCCATCACCAGAGGGGCCAACGACAATCGCCAACCTCAAGCAGAGGTCATTGGCCGCCGCCCGACTAGGGCAAGGCCTCGTCAGCCCCAAACAAGGGGCGCAAGCGAGGGCGCCTAGATCTGGGCACGCCGACCTTCATGGGGGTCGGCAACTGTCGCCCACCTTAGGCAAGGCCTCGTCGGCCCATGCTTGGCAAGGGTCGGCGACCCTTGCCTGGGGCCGGCAACCTCCGCCCAAGGTCGGCTACCGTCGCCGGCCCCTCTGGCGATGGGCAACGGCAAAGGAGCTGCCATTTTCTCTCTCTTTTTTTTTTTAACAGTTTTTAAAAATAAACTTAGCTTTTCTTTTTAACTTTTTAAATCAAATTTTGAATAAAAATTATGACAACCTGAATTTTCGACTCGTCCAAATATATGAGATGGGCATCTCGTCGACGCGCTTATGGTCCTTTTTCTCTGAGCTGATCACTCACGAGTTAACTAATTTATTGGGTGAAGCCGTTAAGGGATATAACCGCGGTAAAATCTCTAAAAACTACTTGGTAGGTCGGATTGGACTAAAATTGTGTTCGGTCAATTTTAACCATGAAATTGAATTTTGTTTCAGAATTCGAACGTTCGAGTATGTCATGGTTCATTTATAGGACGTTGTCTTGTCTTTCGGAGAAATTCCATCGAGTTCGGAATTTTTACGAAAAATCAATTCAGACGATTCGGAAAAGAATAGAAATTCGGATTGGCCAAATTAAAGGGGTTTTTGGCCTCCTTACCGAGTTATTTGGTTATGGGGACTTGTGGAATTGATGTGGGCTTTTTCCTTGGTAAAATTTTGACATCAATTGGGGAAATTTGTGTTAAAATTGAAGCTCATTTTTAAGAAATTCGGAGCTAGGTGGGGGGTGCAACATTTGGCTTCAAATTGGAATTTTTGTGGATTAATTTGCAAGACTTAATTGGGGGACATAAGAGGATAATTATGTGGATTTTGGGGCTAAGATATGATGAATAAGGGATATTTATCTTGACTTTTCCCCATCCACTGGCTTCTCTTTCATTTCCCTCGTGCTGCCCTCTCCACGTCGGTCTCTTTCTTTTCGTTCCTTCGAAGACCGTCGGCAGCTTCTGTTTTCATTTTCCTTTTTCCCGGACGCCCGCAGCTTCTTCTCTCTCTCTTGCTGTCCATCTTCCCCACCGTTCGAACGCCAGCACCTGCTTCCATTTTCCCCCTTCTCGATCTCGTTTCCCTGCTCCATACCCCACCATCTTTGGTTCCCCTTGGTCAACCAACGAAGCATCCCCACCAGTGTTGACTCCACTCCACCAATCCTCCTCCACGTTGAAGCCAGCTGCTTGCTTGCGTTTTCAATTTCCTTCGAAGCCCATCTGTTCACGTCGGTTCTACAGCTCCCTTCTTTCATTTTTGTTCATCCGACTCCAGCTGCTTTCCCCTCCATTTCACTGCCACTTGCCAGCCCACAGCTTCCACCGATTCTCTGCAGCAGCCCATTAACCGAGCCGCTTCAGCCCAACTTCGGTGCCAGCTTCCATTTCCTCGTCCAGCAGCAGCCGAAGTCAACCCCAAACCGGTTTGTTGACTCCGCTCCACCAATCTTCCTCCACGTTCCAGCCAGCGAAGCCAGCGAAGTCAGCCCATAGTTCGGCCAGAATCAAGCCCGTTTCAGCCCATTTGAAGCCCGCAAGTTCAGCTGCAGCCCCCGCAAATTTCTCAGCCCGTTAGTTGAGCTCAACGGCCGCAACTCGGCCTGACCAGCAGCTTCTTCAATTCTGGACCAAGCCCAGCAGGTTGCTGTGGGCTTGCAAGGCCTTTTTGGCCCGACCCAAGTGTCCGTTGACGCCGCTGAAAGTTCAGGTTTTGGCCGCCGTCGCGCCGCTGTCGCGATGATCCGGTTTTCGCGTTAAACCGGTGAGTTTATGCATTAAACTCTTCTTAGTAGGCTAATGATGTTTAATGGGTGTTTAGATTTAATTAAGCTTAGATTAGTGTAATTATTAGTTTATTTAATTAATTTAGGTTAGTTAGATTAGTGATTTAGGTGGTTAGAAATTGTAATTAGTTAGTTTATTATGTGGCCTAGTAGTTAGAATGGTTAGGATAATTTAATTAGTTCAATAGGTGGTTAGATTAGCAATTTTAAGCCTAAATTTGTATTTATTTAATTAATTTCAGTAATTTATTTAATTATTAATTATTTTCCGAAAATTAGATTGGGATAGCCGATGATCGTAATTTCGTGCTAATTGCAATGGTGCGATTAATTTCTGCAATTGAGTGTGAATTGTGCAAATTGAGTGGAAACTATAATTTTGGGTATTTATCCTAAAATTAAGTAATTTCAATAATTAGTTAGAAATTATCGGGGTGTCGGTTTACAAAGCCAAAAATGTTTTCAGACACTGTATAAATAGTGAGATTTTCTAAAGTAAAGATATGGAAATTTTGGCTCAAGCCGACCGTATATTCACACACAATTATTTTATTAGGTATTATTAACGTGATGAAAATAGGCTAGACATTATTTTTAATTGAGGAATTTAAGTGCAAAACGCAATGTCCTTAGCCAGGAGTGGATGATCGTGTACTGGTTAGGAGAATTCGTCATCCGCTATGTGTCGGGTGAATGATGCTTTCAGATGGAAAGTCGTCTTAAGGTAGACGTTGTCGTGCTCGATGGGGCTTAACTATGTGATGGATAAATCCGCTATGTGATGGATAGATCCGCGGTATGTTAGATAGATCCGCTATGTAATGGATAGATCTGTTATGTGATGAATAAATCCACTATGTGATGGATAGATCCGCTGTATGTTAGTTAAATCCGCTATGTAACGGATAGATCTGCTATGTGACGAATAATTTTGCTGTATCTCAGTTGGATTAGCCGTGTAACGGTTAGGTCATACTTGTGTGATTGTAATTACTTGAAATACATGATCGATTGAGATGTGGTGATTGGTAGAGATGTGATTTGAGACATTCCAATTGGTGTGTAAATTTGCTATATACACACGAGCATTTGAGTTGATGCGCCTGATTATGAGGCAAAATTGTGTGGCATGGTATGAAACGTGTCATAACGGTTTGGCCTTATAATCGAGATCTTATGATTAATTGAATTGATGAGGTATCTCAATTGTTATATGCATTGTGATATGAACTGTGCTGACATGTAAAAAGGAATTGAGGCAAGGTAGGTTCTCTGCTCTAATTGCATGGTTATGTGGTTAGGGCGCCTCTAGGCGTATTACCCTCCTAATCGGGGTTTCGAACGTGAACTCGCTGAGATTTATATCACACCCCGTCGTTGACTCATTTTTCAGGGCCATAGAGTGGAGGTTCCGAGTCGAGAGGTGATCTGTGTAGTGTACAACTTCTTTTGAGAGCTGGTTTGTTGAAGTCTTTTTTGTTATAGACTTTTGTATTTGGCTCAATGTATTTAAAAGCATATTTTGTTTGAGAATCTGTTATCCTATCTTTCTATCCCGAGATGATTACTGTTAGAGGATTTGTTATTAGCTTCCGTGTGTGTAATAAAATGCAAGTGTCGGCGACTCGTATTAGAAAGTCGCAAAATTTTATCGACCACTGAGGGATGGACACGCGCTCGAGAATCGGGGCGTGACAAAAATAATAATTAAAAAAGCCACGAGGAAAATGAAAATTTATTTAAAATGCCATGTCGACGCCACATCAACATTTTCTTTAATAAATTTGACAATGTTAATTTTAGAACTCAATTGAACCAATTTAATAAGTTTTAGACTTGATTGCACTTTTTACAAATTTTAGGATTTCTATTGCACTTATCATTTTTTTTAATAAAAACCAAACTTAGAATTATATCAATCGTAGTTTCTTGACTGCCAAATAACTTGTGCGGCGCCTAATGAGCAAACAACACCAAACTAACCCTCATTTTATAGTTGTTCTAGAGAACAATTTGACAAATAATTTTCTCAAATCGGATTGTATAACGTTTAGCTTAGCTCGGGTGTTTGGTTCATTAAGTGAGATAGCATATCACTTTAGGTTAACAATTGGTTTCGGTTTGCCATGATTTCATCATGAGAGTGGCATCGACTCTAACCAGTTTGTGCATAGAAGACTTACCCGTCTTCAAAGCACTATCGAGATGTATTTGTTCCATCATAGAACTCCCGACACTAATCATCATGATGCCACTTTCATAAGTCAGTTATATTCATTTCCTTTCCATCACTCACTCTTTATTAGATAATCCCAAGCTCCACTCATAAGGGGTTCACAAGTACAGGATAATCATGGATCGTGGTCCCAAGCATCTTCATAGGCTGAACCAAAACTAACAAAAAGAGATGACAAAGCTTCAATTAAACGTACGAAACATTTACCATAATCGAAGCAAGGAAGTCGATTCATTCCCAAGGCTTTACTCCATTTATCATTTCTTTCAAGAGACCAGACTTAGGGCTATATATCAATCGCACAAAACACAGATAACAGCATTTTCCCAGTCTTTCCTAAAACCACAGTGTTATATTTTCTCTAGAGTTTATATCCGTAATGGGCCTGATGGCCGTGACGACGACCGACAGGACCATGCCGCCCTCCATGCAGAGGCTGATCAAGGGTGGAGATCGGAGCGTGATCACGATGTCCGACGACAACGTGACGATGAAGCAGGCCGTGGAGATTCACGCCCCCGATCGCAGCGAGTTCGACATGATGCCACTCCTCTCTATCATCGACGGCTTCCTCAGCCGTGCGACAGAAGTAAATAGACGAGGAATGATCTCTCTTCTCCGCCTTTTTGCGGTGACCTGGAGTCAAATGCTTTATGACGCAATTTTGTAATTTTTTAAAAATTTTCTGAATTTTTAATAATTATTTTTATTTTCTTTCTTTTCCTTTTTTTGTTCTACAAAGTCCAGTGAGGGTCAGTGAGGAAAGAAATAAAAGAAAAGAAGAGCATCAAAAAATTTATTATTTTTTTAAGAAAATTTTTAAAAAATGTAAAAATTAGCCATATTAATATCGGTCATACTATGTAAGGACAATCAATACTTATGTTAGCGACTACCAACCAAAATTAGTTGGAATAACTGTATTGATAAATTATTAAAATATTTATAATTTAATTGATCAAATTTAAAAAATTATGATTGAATTAGTATCTGCCCAATAAATAAAGGGTTTGTTTTTTGTAACCTTCTCAATAACAGCGATCCTATCAATAATACAATAAGGACTTTTCATAAAGATTAAAAAGGAAGAGGAAAGGACTCTACCCTGTCGCATCTACTTCAAGCAAAGCCAAAGGGAGTAATATTATTATTATTATATAAAAAGTATATACCCTGATTATATGCTAACGATGACTAAATCACACTACACTTGCACTGTTCTTTTGAGCAACAGGTTTACTCTCCCCAGTCACATCTCATCCGTTCATTATTTAATTATTAGAAGAAATTAATCAGAATTCCACAAAAATCACTTTCTGCTTCGGACATTACACGGAGAAAAGCTCCCCGCATGGTCCTGAGAATCTTACCAGCAGGGCAAAGTGTAAAAAAAGAGAGGCCAAAGCTTCAATTTAACGTACAGAACATTTAACTACAGTTGAAGCAAGGAAGTCGATTCATTCCAAGGCTTTACTCCATCTATCATTCCTATTAATACAGTCCAGGCCTAGGGCTATATCAATCGCACAAAACCCAGACCAAATATTTTTCCTATCTTGCCCAAAACCATAGTGTTAAATTTTTTCTAGACCCCATATATGCCATTGTGGCCATGATGACCACGGGCAAGATGATGCCGCCCGCCATGCAGAGGTTGATCAAGGGCGGGGATCGGAGCATGATCACGATGTCTGGCGACTACGTGATGATGAAGCAGGTCGAGGAGACGCACCGCCCCGACGGCATCGAGGTTAACGTGAAGCGGGTCCTCCAAATTGTCGAGGACATCCTCAAACACGCTACCTTGAATGCTGACACTAGTGCCGCCGCGGTAATGGAGGGGGATGATGCTTTTTGTCTGCCCTTTCGTGTTGACCTGGAATCAAACGCTTGGAAAGAGTTGTTCATTTTCATAGCGCTCAGCATTTATCTGACGAAGAATGAGCAACATCACGACAATAATCAATCTCAAGTGATATATTCTTCGTATGAGTTTCATAATCTCTCGTTTCTAATTCTAAATCATGCATGCTTGGCTCTTGCTGTTCATAGGGATCACCAGTGCACGGGGAAATCGTGAACGACATACTCGAGGAGAACCGAATTATCGATCAGGTTTTCGACAACATAGTTTACGAACAAATTTTACGTCGCGCTTCATCGATTTCAAATACTGCCTCGATATTAAATGGAAAGCGATCAATTATTTGTTTGAAAATCAAGTCCTTTTACTGACATTTGCTCGCCGGCAATCGACCCTCGGCTAAACTTGAAAGCACTGACTGGGGTCGACGATCACGCGAGCACACTCGCCATATTCAATATGCTCGCCCACTTCTCGTGGGATGCCAAGCTGGTACTGACCATGGCGGCCTTGGCCTTCGACTACGGCGAGTTCTGGCTCTTGGCCCAGGCCCGCTCTTCCAACCAGCTTGCCAAGGCGATGGCCATGCTGAAGCAGATGACCTCGATCATGGATCACTTGGGCGAACTCAAATCCCAGCTGGACGCGCTCAACAGCCTCATCCAGGCCATGCTTGAAGTCACGAGGTGCATCGTGAAACTCAAGGAGCTTCCCTCAGCTTACATCTCCAGCGAAGTCCCCGCGTTGTCAGACGCCAGGCCCATGTCACAACTGCCGTCTACTGGACCATAAGGAGCGCTGTGGCTTGTGCTAGCCAGATCACGAACCTCACAACCTTTGGCTACGAGTATGCGCTCGCGAGCCATTTCGATTTCTCCACTCATAACATAGATACAAATCATTCTATAACTAATGGATTAATAACAGAGTTAATCATATTACTGGAAGTAAATCTATGAATGATGATTTTTATAGATGCCTCCTGCAAGAAATCAATAACGCGGAAGTGAGAATTTGCAGGTACATAGCATCCACAACTGAGGCATGGGAGCTGTCAACCTTGAATCACAAACTGAAGAACATATATGAACATTTGCAGAAGCAAATTGACAAATTTAACCAATACATAGGTAATCAATTAGCCACTGATCTATATAAACCCTCTTATTTCCTATGTAATAATTGAAGAGAAAGAAACCTTTTTCGAGAAAGGCTTAAATGAGTTTATGGTGATGCAGAGGAAAAGCAGTATCTCGAAGCATATCAGACCCTCCTGAATCTCTTTGAAACCATCCACAAAGACAATAAGAAGATCCTGAAGGCTCTGATTTATCCCAAGGATGATATTCTGCCTCTTGTCGAGGGCAACTCAAAGAAAAGGGTTCGATCTCTATGGCCAGTCTCACCATTATGCAACAGCCATGAACCCTTCAGATCAAAAATGATTGGACCACGATTTTCTGTTCTATCTTGCGACATCCAGGTCAACATCGAAGTCCTGAGGAGGAGGAACGTGTTGCTGCTGATCTCGGGGCTAGACATCTCACAGGATGAGCTGTCCATCCTGGAGCAGATGCACAGCGAGTCCAAGTTGCACGCGACACAGCATGAGATCCACCAGTATGAGATGGTGTGGATCCCTATGGTGGACTGCTCCGTCAAGTGGACTGACCCAATGCAAAAGCAGTTCGAGGCCCTGCAGTCCACAATGCCGTGGTATACCGTGTACCACCCAAGCCTGATCGACAAGGCAGTGATCCGGTTCATCAAGGAGAAGTGGCACTTCATGGAAAAGCCCTGTTGAGGAAAAAGCCCATCCTGGTCACTTGCACCTTGACCCTCAAGGCTGGTGCAAGGCCCATCCTGGTATTGTGCCCCAACGCCATTCATATGATGTGGATTTGGGGAAGCAACGCCTTCCCTTTCACTACACTGAAAGAGGAGGCTCTGTGGAAGGAAGAGACATGGAGGCTTGAGCTTCTTGTCGATGCCATTGATCAAACAATTCTGACTTGGGTAGCTCACGATCATAAGTTAGCATTTTTATCCTATTAAGTCAAAGTTTTATGACATCGAGATCTTCAATTTTGTCGCCCATCAGATTAGCGAAGGCAAGTACATATTCTTGTACGGTGGGGATGACATCGAGTGGATCCGCAAGTTCACCAGAGCGGCACGCCAGGTCGCGCAGGCTGCAAGGATCCCCCTGGAGATGGTCTATGTGGGCAAAAGCAGCAAGCGAGAGCAAGTGCAGCACGCGATCGTGACCATCGACGATGAGAAGCTGAGCTACACCTGGCAGGACCTGGCAATGGTGTGGTTCTTCTGGACACGGATCGAGTCAATGCTCTTCTCGAAGATCCAGCTCGGGAAGGTGGACGAGGACGACCCCATGATGCAGCAGATCAAGAGGCTGCTCAGCTTCGACAAGGCCGGTGGGTGGGCGGTACTGCGCAAGGGGTCAAGCATCACGGTGAATGGGCACGGAACCACGGTCCTGCCGACGCTGCTGGAGTACGACACCAGTGGAAGGAGCACGTCTCGACCAAGGGCTTCGACGTGGCGTTCAAGGAGCACCACGACAAGATCCCCAACGAGACACGACCTTGCTGCCGGTTTGAGTTCTCGACCATGATGGGAAGGATCCCGAAGAGCATGCGGTGCCCACAGTGCCAGAGACTCATGAAGAAGCTCACCACCTTCGTCTGCTGCCATGATGATGCTGTTCCCACCACCCATGAGTGATCAATAATCAAATGCCTTTATATGGAGGAGGAATATATGAATGTCTTGCGGGACATAATAAAAAGCCATGTGTGTGCTTGAATTTCCTTGTTTTGATTTGCGTTTGGAGTGTGAAGGATGATGTCCAATGATCAACATATGATGTTTGAGACTAAATAAGAATAGAATGTGAACCTCTTATGAGTTCTTTGTCCCCTCACAATTTTGCTCTCCCTCTTCTCCTCCCATCTTCTATGATTATGGTCTTCCATGAAATTGTCATTATCATTAGGGAAAAATTGTCCAAAATGTCATAAACCTATTACATTTTAATCAATTCAGTCTGAAAAACTTTTATGTTACCAATTGAGTTATAAACATTTTGATAATTTGTCAATTAAGTTATTTGGCCAATTTTGATTGAAAATTACCAACAGTAGCACCACTTGTCCTACATGACATAGTCAGTGTTGAGTTGACATTTAAAAAAAAATGAATTTATTTTATTTCTTTCTTTGCTTGTGACTGATGAGGCCGTAATGGCACTGTGCAAGGCCTTTGCAACATTGCTAGCCATGGGTGAGGCTTCAATTTTGTCACATCCCAAATCCTAAAGGGATGGGGGAGACACAACCGTCCTTCTACACAAAGGACGTTACCTCAAACAACTAACAACTTGTTATCAACATATATATCTCAATCCTCATATACATATATATGTATTAGATAAATCAATAGGTTGGTTACAATATTAAAGTTTCTATAATCCACCAAAAATAATATGTATAACTAGAATTCAGCAAACCCAATAAATTAACAACAATCACATATGCAAACTCCTTAAACCATATCCAAAGTATAACTCCCAAAACTCCCCATGATAGCGCTCTCATACTGTTGGCTACTAACCAAAGAACTTGAAAAGATTGGGAAAAAGAAGGGTGAGCAATTACACCCTAGTGGTAGTACATCTCTTTTAAGTACAATGAGCAATCGCTACGCATGCATATAAAGCAATACCGGAACTTCATAATCCAAACTCAGGTATAAAATTATATTGTATTCCATATAAGTTATTTCATTTCAACAAAACTTGTACAAGTCAAAAATACTCATTTAAATCCATAATCACAATTGAAGCATCAATGGTCGAGTCCATTGATTAACCTCTATCACACATCACTTGTACATTTCATTGATGGAACTCATATCACATATTGATGGTCTATTCCACGATCAATATCATAGTACATCATATCTTAAGACTCTAGAGGTGACTCTCACAGACCATGTCATCGTGTTGCACTTAGCCTTTGGGTAATACAAGGCCCTAGAGATGGCTCTTATGAAATTATGTTATCATGTAATACTTAGTCCTTGATCAATATATATATATCAATAGTACAAGACTCTAGAAGTGGCTCCTACGAAATTACGATATCGTATAACACTTAGCTCTTGACCACAAAGCTCTAAAGATGGCTCTCATAAATTACGTTATCATGTAACTTAGTTTTTTACCAATCCATATCACAATTGGCTTTGTAAATCAAAACATAACTTTTCACAAATTAATTCCCTCCATAAAACTAATTCAAAATCCGTATCATAAATCAATTTCACATACCAAATCAAATTAATTTTCATATACCATGCTCAAGTCAACGCAATTCTTTTATAAAAAGGTTTCACAAACCCAAAATACATCATCTCTCATTACTCTATTTATCAAACATAATATATATATTTCACAATACATTTCTCATACCATTTTGAAATTCATTTCATAACCCAATAACATATCAAAATGTCTCTCTCGTTAAACGTTTCCCCAATCATTAAAGATCCATTCCATAAATTAGTTCTCATTGTAAAACATACATTTAAACTTTCACAATACTTTGCATAACACATTTCTCAAATCATTTTAAATGAATAAAAAGTAGTAAATGTTTGATCTAAAGTTATCATCAAATATGCTATAAACATTACTTTTGCCTTTTAGCCAATTTTAAATGTGCATATAATACACCTCATACTTTTCATTTTCAAAATATGAGTTTTCAAATTCAAAGATGATATAGCATCATTCACCCGAGAATGCCCAAATCAAACAATGTGTAGCTAAACAAGCAAATGATTTTGTAATCCCACTAGTTAAATGAGAATCAACATTGAAACCAAATAAAACTTTATCTCAATTACAAAACAGCTAAACTATGCCTAAATACCAATAAAACAACTTATACGCTCCAATAAATCACCCACCTAAAGTGATTACTCAAGCTTAAACTCAATGCGAAACTTGCTTGTGAAACTATAAAATTTTGCTTGGACCAAACCGCTACTTCAAATCAACCTCCATCAATCCCCACAACTCTTCAACACATAATCCATTATTTTCATAAAATTCCCGAAGCTCCTTAACTCAAAGATCGGACTTCGCAGGTCGATTTTCACATAATTTTGAATTTAAGCGCTAATTTTGAAAAACTATCCCAAATAAACAAATGAGGGGCACGAGTACTTACCGGATGTTGCAATACATAGTTGATTCGGCTTGGCAAAGTCCCCATGATGAGTAAACACATAACCCATCCTTTCTTCTTCTCCTTTCCTTTCTTTCTTTCCTTTCCCCCTTCTCTCTTTAATTCTATCCTTGAAAGCTCTTAATTTAAAACAAGCCAAGCATCCCCTTCTTTTCCTTTTTCTCTTTGACTTTTCAAAACTTAAGTTTTTCCTTTTTTTCTTTTTCTTTTTGGGTGGGTCTTGATAAGGTTAATAATATTATTAGTGAACCATCAGAAGATTAGATTAGAGTAGGAGATATGATTTGATTCCGATTATTCTAATTGCGGTTAATTGATTTGGTCAATTCGTAATCTTTATTCGAAATATAGAATATGAAATCTGGTTATCTTTTAATATAAATAGTAATATGTAGTGTAGAAGCAAAATGTGTATTATGCCTTTCAATGAAGAAACATTCTTCTCTTGGGAAATTTACCTTTGAATTGACTTTCTTAATTCCTCTTATTTTCTTCATGGTATCAAAGCCTTATACCGAGAGCTGGTTTTAACATATTTGTTTTCATCCTTTTCCTTGAGTTCGTCTTTTCTTCATCTACACAATCATGGTGAAAAACCCAAATCCAAGAAACCCATACCCTATTCATGTAAACCTCTCAAATTTGTGACTACCAAACTTTTCAAAGGAAATTTCCTTCTATGGCAAACAAAATTTCTTTGCTTCTTTAGAAGCCAAGATTTGTTAGGTTTCATCAATGGTCAAATTCAACCTCCACCACTCAAAATCTTACATAGAAGGGGAAAATTTTGAATATGTCCTTAATCTAGAGTATCAACAATGGTATCACACAACCAAATTATGTCATTATGGATCACTAGATCTGTGTCAAAGGATGTGCTGGGATTCATAGTTAGTCTTGAATCGGCTTTTGAGGTATGGAATACATTGTGTAATCATTTTACTCAAAGATTTGTGGCCAAAGAATTTGAATTAAGGAGTAAACTTTAATTTTGTCAAAAGCGCAATAGGCCCTTAATCAAGTATTTGGGTGAGTTCAAATTGATTTGTGACCCGTTAAATGTGATTAGAAAAGTCAAAGAAATCACAAAGGTCTTCGGTGTTTTAAGGGTCTCAAAAGTGACTATGAGACGTTTAAGATAACTATGTATTGTCTCAAACCCGAATCGAGCCATGAAGACATTATTGCTTAGCTTGAGAAATATGAAGTGTGACATCAAAATTACTTGTTGAATCAAATAAACCATAATTTGGCATTTACTGGTGAAAAGTTTAATTAGTCTAAAGTAAGCAGTGAGGTAGATTCGAGTTCATTTAATTCAACATTTGTTTTTGCAGGCCAAAGAAATTTTAATAGAGTTTTGAAAGAAGGAATGACAAGTTTAACAATAGAGGAAAAGGCTATAGTTTTTGTGGAAGGAGGTCTGGAAATTATCCCAAATTCCATAACGATGGACCATCAGGAACTTTTGGTGATCTATTTGGTCATTATTAGTCTGGTGGTTATCAATTTGGTGGAAAGTATAGACCAAATTCACTTTCTCAAAATCGAAGCTTCCGACCCTATACAAACACTCCAACAAAGGTTGCTAATTCAAAGGAGTATCTGCCTGTGGGTGGTAATCCTACTTCAGACAAATAGTTTTATGTGGATAATACAAAGCTTCAATGTCAGATATGCAAGAGGCCGGGACATGACGCTCTACGTTGGTGTTATCGCTTTGATAATTCTTATCAAAGTGAGCTGATATCAAATGCCTTAGCTACTCTTCACTTGGAGGATGATCAAGGAGGAGATTGTTTCCTAGATTCTGGGGCAACAGCTCATATCACGTCATCAACTGGTAACCTCAATTCTTTCTCTCCTTACAATGGTTTAGACACGGTAATTGTGGGGAATGGAGTTTGTTTGCCCATTAAAACATATTGGATCAACACCTTTATTAATTGAATTGCATTCATTTCCTTTAAATGAGGTTTTGGTGATCCTGGAGATTAAGAAAAACTTAATTTCGGTGTCTAAGTTGACAGATGATTACCCCTGCTCACTAATCTTTAATGAACTTGGTGTATCTATTGAGGACCATCTGACGGATTCTGTAATCAATCTGAGAAAGAAATACGAGGGTCTTTACAAGGTAAATTAAGCACAAACACAGGCGTGGTACTCTCAAAGACAACGGATTGCCAGTAGTGAAGTATGGGACCTTTAGCTTGGGCACTCAAACTTTCAAATAATAAAGTTTCTGGAGAACAACAATAAGATCAGATCTACAAAGGAGACAAAAAGAATCTGTGAAAGCTGCCAAGTTGGAAAAAGCAGCAAGTTGCCTTTCAATATCTCGGAGTCTCTAGCTAGTAAACCATTTGAAAAAAACCTATTGTGATGTATAAGGGCTTGCTGTAGTAGAATCTTTTCAATGGTTTAAATTCTATGTAGTCTTCATATATAGCTTTTCACGGTTCTCATGGGTGTATGCAATGAAGAGACAGCCTGAGTTCTTTTCCATCTTTGTCATGCTACAAAATCTTGTTGAGAACCAATTTGAAAGTCGAATTAAATCTTTCCAATGTGACGGTGGAGGAGAATTTAATAGTAGCCTGTTTGTTAATCATTTGAATGAGAAATGAATTGAAATGTTGGTCTCTTACCCACATATACCAAAACAGAATGGAAATGCCAAAAGGAAACATCGGCACATCATTGAGTTGGGTCTTTCTATGCTCTATCATGCATGAGTACTGTTAATTTATTGGGTCGATGCATTTCTAACTGCCACATTTCTCATTAATCTGCTACCATCACTAGTGTTGGGAATGTGTAGTCTATTTGGTAAGATCTTTGGTAAAGAGCCCGACTATGGATTTCTTCGAGTATTTGGGTGTGAGTACTATCCACACCCTAGACCATATGGTGCAATAAAGTTTGATCAACATTCATTACCCTGTGTTTTTCCCAAGTATAGTTAGAGAAATAAAGGTTATTGATGTCTTTATCTACCTATAGGAAGGGTGTATGTAAGTTGTCACGTGATATTTGATGAGACGAAATTCCCTTTTTCTAATAATTTGGGGACCGTTTTTCCTAGGTATTCACAATTGTATCAAAGTCGGTTGCAAGAGGTGAAATTCTTTAGTAAACAATCTGAAACAATAGTGAGTGAAGGGTAAACATCACTACACACAAGCATAGGATTTCTATTCGATGATAACAGCTCTTGACAACAAAATTATGAGCTGCCTAATGAGACAAATGTGCAGCAACCACAGTTGGGTTCACAAGAACTATGCATAGACTGTGAAACACATGAAGAAGCAATAGTCTCTACCTCAAGTGATTTACCAATTTATCCACTCAACAACAGTCTACTCATCCAATGCAAACAAGGCTGAAATCGGGAATAAGGAAGCCCAATCCAAAGTATGTTTTCTCTACAGTCAGTGAGATTCGAAAGGAGCTGAAAATAGTTAAAGGAGCACTAAGTCATCCGGGTTGGAGAAAAGCTATGATTGAAGAACCGAAGGCTCTCGAATTAAATCAATCATGGGAGCTGGTACCAAGATCTTCAAATATGAACATTGTCGGATGTAAGCCAAGTTGGATGCGAAAGGAAACCTTGATAAACTAAAAGCACGATTTGTGGCAAAATAATAAATCAAGAGGAATGTGTTAATTTTGCTGAAACTTTCAATCCAATGGTTATACCAACAACCGTGAGAATTGCTCTCTTTGTGGCAATTATTAAAGGATGGTTTATCCATCAAATGGATGTGAAGAATGTGTTTCTTCACATGCCATTGAATGAGATGGTGTTTATGGAACAACCGTTAGGCTTTGTCAATTCTACGATGCCTAATTCGGTTTGTTTACTCAAAAAGGCATTATATGGTTTAAAACAAGCTCCACAAGCTTGGTTTGAAAAATTCAGCAACTTTTTGCTAGAATGGGGATTTCATTGCAGCTCTACCAATCTGTTGTTGTTTGTTCTTCACACGGTCGGTGCACATTGGTATTGCTATTATACTTTGATGACATTCTTTTGATGGGCAACTCATCATCTCTACTTCGAGAATTAATAAAAGCTTTAAGCATAAATTTTTCTATGAATTATCCCGGACAACTTCACTATTTTCTCAGTTTTGAAGCCAAGTTAACTGGTCCAGATATATTTCTAATACAATCTAAATATGCTGGTGATCTATTGTAAAAAGTATAAATGCAAGACAATAAGCTGATTGAGACTTGAATGCCTATAAAAACTCATCCAATGGTACAAGACATGAAATCTTGTCATGATCCTCACTCATTTTGAAGTCTTACGGGTGGATTACAATATCTAACAATCACAAGACCGGACATCTCTTATTTAGTAAATCAAATCTATGGAAAATGCATTCTCCTACAAATGGCGATTTCAAACCGTTAAAACAGGTGTTGTAATATGTGAAAAAGAACTTAGCAAGTGGGCTTTGTCTTCACTCTTAATAGCACATTGAATTTTTACGGGTATGCAACTCTTATTGGGCTGGCTATTTTGAAACTCAGAGGTCAATGACCAGCTTTTGCACTTTATTAGGATTGAATATTATTTCATGGTCTATAAAACGGCAATTGATAGTGTCAAGGTCATCAACGGAGGCTGAATATAGGTCCTTAGCTTCTGCCACGGTGGATCTTACATGGGCCTCTTTTGTATTGAGATATATGGGTATTTGAGTATTCCACTCACTTTACAGTGATAACCTGAGTTTGCTTTACAATGATAACTGCTCGGCCATTTCATTGACAGCAAATCTAGTCCTTCATGCAAGGACAAAGCACGTGGAGATCAATTTTCACTTCATTCGAAAGAAAGTCACTCTCAAGTTACTTGAAGTCCACTATGTTCTTGCTACTCATCAAATTGCTGACATATTTACAAAAGCTTGACCACACTTTGATTATTGCGGGTTACGATACAAACTAGGACTAGCTTTTCCACCTAATTCAAGTTTGAGGCTAATAAGGTTAATAATATTATTGGTTAATCATCAAAAGATTATATCAAAGTAGGAGATATGATTTGATTCTGATAAAAATAATTGTGGGTTAATTGATTCAGTTACTCCATAAGATTAGATGTTCAGAATATAGAATAGAAAATCCAATTGTCTTCTTAACATAAATAGCAATATGTACTGTAAAAACAAAGTGTGTATTATATCTTTCGGTGAAGAACATTTTTTTCTTGGAAAATTTATCTTTGAATTATTACTTTCTTAATTCCTCTTATTTTCTTCAGGTCCCACCACTTCATTTTGACCGGTCCAAAATTCTCAAGTATTGCAGATTCGGAATCAGTTTCTGCCGGACGAGCGATTTTCCTGCTTTGGAGAATCCAGTGGAGGAAGCGATTTGACTTGTTGCATCATAAGGGAGAGAATTTAGGAGGACAGGTAGGAGAAGAAGGTGATCTTGGGGATGAATTGAATACATGTCGCATTGACCTTAGCTGCTACTTTAAAAGTTCTCGACCTATTCGCCTGGGGAGCTCAAACAAGACTCGTTTTGCATCGACCAAACACGGCCCCATTGCGCCAAACATAGCGAAGCTAATTCCAGATTTTGCTCGCAAGAGCTCCCTCACCGTCTGTTGGACGAACAATTTTATCGCTCTTTCACAGTCATGTAGGACCAAGAAGCAACTTCATCTAATCCATGCCCAGGTAGTCTGTCATGGCCTTGAACGGAACCACCATGCTGCTCCAAAAATCATCACTACTCGCCAGTCCTCGGTTCAAGATGTATTGCCATTAATTGTAGAATTTATCACTTCTCGATATCCTAAATCAAAGTCCGAAAAGCCCATATTGAAATACATTATGGAGAATCCTTCATCAAGCTAGATTGAGAAACAGTATTCGCACCAAGCGCTTCTCTTTGAGCCTATGTTTAGCATAAGCCTTTGAGAACACTAACCAATTTAATTGAAAACAAGGAGAACTTTCATTGAAACATACCGATCACATTTCGACAATTTAAAAATTATACATCATTAAAATATACCGATCACATTTTGATAATTTGAAAATTATGCGTCACGAGAAAAGTATCCAAATTACCAGCAAAAAATGGGTCTCATTTTTTTACTCATATATTTGGGGCTGGGTTGTAAACAGGTTGCAAATTACCAGAACTCGAGTGCGCCACTCTGGTCCAGGCTCGATGTGCCCAAAAGCCTCAGCCAGGACATGTTTGAAGCCACCAGGCTCGTAGTGGACCTCAAGGAGCTTTCCTCAGCTTACATCTTTGGCGAGGTCCCCGCCCAGTCAGCTGCCATCGCCCACGTCCCAAATGCAGTCTGCCCGACCATAAGAAGCGCCATGTCTTGCGCTAGCCGGATCACTAACCTCACTTGCTTCAGCCACGAGTATGCGCTCTCGAGTTATTTCGATTTCTCTCCTCGCATTCATTTATAATTCATAAGGCACAGATACAAATCATTATATAGCTAATGGGTTAACAGCAGAGTTAATCCTTGTAACTACGAATAATTATTTGCATTGATGCCTCCACAAGAAATCACAACATGGAAGTGAGAATTTGCAGGTACATAACATCCGCAACTGAGGCACGGGAGCTGTCAACCTTGGATCACAAACTGAAGAACATAAATGAACATTTTTAGAAGCAAATTATCATATGTCACCAATCAATAAGTAGTAGCCCAATGATTCATATAAATGTCAATTCAATTCAAAACTTTTCAATTTGTCAAATTTTATCCTAAACCTATTAACAATTTGCCAATGTAGTCCTTCATTGACGGGAAAATCGATAAATTGAACATTGATTGTCATTGATTGTCCTCGGCACTAATGTTAACAATCTTTACAATTTTTTTATAATTTTTTACTTTTTTTTCTTTTCTTTTCTTTTTCCTATTTTCATTCTACTAAGTCTAGTGAGGTCAACAAGCCAAGCCACGGTGGGAAAAAAAAAAAAAAGAAAAAGAATTATAAAAAAAAAATGTGAAAATTGTCCACGTTAATGCCGTTAATGCCGCGTAGGACGATTAGTATCCACATCAGCAATTACCAGCCAAAATTAGCCAAAATGAATACATTAACAATTCGTTAAAAGGTTTAAGATTAAATTGGTCATATTAAAAAATTTAAAATTAAATTGGCATCTATATAGTAAGTTCAAGATTTTTTTTTTTTTAAATTTTCCTCATAATCTATGGTCGTATCAATAAATCTACTGAAGACTTGTCATAAAAGATTGAAAAAGAAGAAGAAAGGATATTGCCTATTCAAATCTACTTCAAGGAAAGCAAAAGGGGCTTTGATTAAATAAAATCATACCCTGACTATATGCTAAGGAGGACTACTTTTTGGCACGAAAAGCTAATATGTAAACCTTACATTTGCACTACTCTTTTGAGCAACAAGTTTACTCTCCCTAATCACTTCTCATCCGTGTTCATTATTTAATTATTGGAAGAAATTAATCAAATTTCCACAAAGATGGCCACAGAGAAAAGCCCCATGCATGGTCCCCAAGTATCTTCCAGGCTGGACAAAGTGTAAAGAGAGGCCAAAGCTTCGGTTTAACTTAAAAAACATCAAATTACAATTGGAAGCAAGGAAGTCGATTCATCCCCAGGCTTTACTCCACCTATCATGCCAATAAATAGAGACCAGACTTAGGGCTGTATCAATCACCCAAAACCCAGATAGAAATACATCTCCCCCTCTTTCATAAAACCCCAGTTTGTATTTTCTCTTGAGTTTACATACCCCGTTATGGCCATGACGACGACCGGCCAGATGATGCCGCCCTCCATGCAGAGGCTGATCAAGGGCGGGGATCGGAGCATGATCACGCCATGTCCGACGACAACGTGTTGATGAAGCAGGTCAAGGAGACTCACGCCCCGATGGCCGCGAGGTTGATGTGAAGCCGCTCCTCCATCTCGTCAAGGACATCCTCAACCGCTCGACCTTGAATGTTGACACTGTTGCCGCCGAGGTAATGGAGTAGGAATAATCTTTTTTTTCTACCTTCTTGCGGTGTGCTGGATCAAATGCTTAGAGGACATTTTACAGATATGCTTTATTTACCTAGGAGAGATTTGTCCAGTTTAGTATCACTCGCCATATTTCTGACGAAGAACGAGCAAAATCACGAAAATAATCAATCTCAATTATCTGTATTTTTTAAGAGTACTATAATCGCTCGTTTCTAATTCTAAATCACGCATGCATGGCTCTTGCTGGGTATAGGGATCACCAGCACACACAGAAAACATGGAGGACCAGACTTACCGGGCCAGCGACACCGACCTACTCGACGCATTGTCCTATATCATCGAACGGGTTTCCAGCGAGGTAGTCTATGAAAAAATTTTATGTTGTGCTTCATTGATTTCGAATTCTGCCACGAAATTAAATGAAGAGCGGTCGATTTGTTTGTTTGAAAATCAAGTCTATTTACTGACATTTGCTGGCTGGCGACCGATCCCCAGCTACACGCGAAGGCGCTGACTGGGGGCGAGGCACATTCGACCACGCTCGCCATATGCAACATGCTCGCCCCCTTCTCGTGGGACGCCAAGCTGGTGCTGACACTGGCGGCCTTTGCCTTCAACTATGGCGAGTTCTGGCTCTTGGCCCAGGTCTCCTCCACCAACCAGCTCGCCAAGCTGATGGCGACCCTGAAGCAGCTGCCCATGATCATGGAGTACTCCAGCGTGCTCAAGTCCCGGTTTGACGCGCTCGACAGCCTCATCCAGGCCATGCTTAAAGTCACGAAGTGCGTGGTCGACCTCAAGGAGCTTCCCTCAGCTTACATCTCCAGCGAGTTCCCTGCATTGTCAGCTGCCATGAATCACGTCCCAACTGCCGTTTACTGGACCATAAGGAGCGCTGTGGCTTGCTATAGCCAGATCACCAGCCTCACTAGCTATGGCCTTGAGTATGCGCTCTCAATCTATTTCAACTTCTCTAGTCGCACTCAATTATAAGGCATAGATAGAAAGCATTATATAGCTTATGGGTTAACAGCAGAGTTAATCATAGTACTGAAAGTATATCTCTGAATGAGGATTTATGTAGATGCCACCCACATGAAATCATAACATGGGAGTGAGAATCTGTAGGTACATAACATCCACAACTGAGGCATGGGAGCTATCGACCTTGGCTCACAAACTGACGAACATATATGAACATTTGCAGAAGCAAATTGGCATATGTTACCAGCACATTGGTAATTAATGAGCCACTGATCTATATAGACCCTCTATTATTTTCTTGTATAGTAATTGAAGAGAGAAACCTTTTCGAGGAAGGCTTAACCGAGTTAATGGTGACGCAGAGGAAAAGCGGCGTCTCGACGCCTATAAGTCTCTCCTGAACCTCTTTGAAACCATCCACATTGACAATATGAAGATTCTGAAGGCTCTGATTTATCCCAAGGACGATGTTCTGCCACTTGTTGAGGGGTCTACAAGACAACGGGTTCGATCTCTATAGCCAGTCTCACCATTATGCAACAACCGTGAACCCTTCATATCGAAAATGATTTGACCACGAGTTTCTGTTCTATCTTGCCACATACAGGTCAACCTCGAAGTCCTGAGGAGGAAGAACGTATTGCTGCTGATCTCAGGGGTGGACATCTCACAGGACGAGCTGTCGATCCTGGAGCAGATCCACAGCGAGTCCAAGTTGCATGCAATCCGGCATGAGATCCACCAGTATGAGTTGGTGTGGATCCCCATGGTGGACCGGTCGGTCGAGTGGACCGGCCCAATGCAGAAGCAGTTCGAGGCCCTGCAGTCCACAATGCCGTGGTATACCGTGTACCACCCAAGCCTGATCGACGAGTTGGTGATCCGGTTCGTCAAGGAGAAGTGGCACTTCAGGAACAAGCCGATCCTCGTGGTGCTTGACCCACAAGGCAAGGTTGTGTCCCCCAATGCCATTCACATGATGTGGATTTGGGGAAGCAATGCCTTCCCTTTCACTACACTGAGAGAGGAGGCTCTTTGGAAAGAAGAGAAATGGAGGCTTGAGCTTCTTGTGGATGGCATGGATCCAACAATTCTGAATTGGGTAACTCACTATCATGTCAAGTTAGCATTTTTATCATATTAATTTAATGGTCTGTGACATTAAGATCTTCATTTTTTTCCCTCATCAGATCAGAGATGGCAAGTTCATATTCCTGTACGGTGGCGATGACATCGAGTGGATCCGCAAGTTCACCGCGGCGGCACGCCAGGTCGCGCAGGCTGCAAGGATTCCGCTGGAGATGATCTATGTGGGCAAGAGCAGCAAGCGAGAGAAGGTGCGGCAAGTGATTGCGACCATCAACGTTGAGAAGCTGAGCTCCACCTGGCAGGACCTGACCTTGGTGTGGTACTTCTGGACCCGGCTTGAGTCGATGCTCTTCTCGAAGATCCAACTTGGGAAGGCGGATGAGGATGACCCCATGATGCAGCAGATCAAGAGGCTACTCAGCTTCGACAAGACCGGGGGGTGGGCACTGCTATCCCGGGGGTCAGCCATCACGGTGAACGGGCACGGGACCACGGTCCTGCCGGCGCTGCTGGAGTACGACCTGTGGAAGGAGCACGTGGTGACCAAGGGGTACGACATGGCGTTCAAGGATCACCACGACAAGATCCGCGACGTGACACTCCCGTGCTGCCGGTTCGAGTTCCAGAGCGCGGGGGGAAGGATCCCGGAGAGCATGCGGTGCCCCGAGTGCCAGAGGCGCATGGAGAAGCTCACCACCTTCGCCTGCTGCCATGATGAGGCTGTTCCCACCATCTGAGTGATCAATCAATCAAAGCCTTCCTATGGAGGGGGCATATATGAATCGTCTTGCGGGACATAATAAAAAAGCCATCCGTCTGCTTGAATTCGCCTGTTTTGATTGGTGTTTGGAAGGTGAAGGATGATGTCCAATGATCAACGTCTGATGTTTGAGATTAAATAAGAACAGGGAGCGTGAACCTCTTTTGAGTTATTTGTCCTCTCAAAATTTTCACTCCCTCTTCTCTTCTCCTCTTTTTATATCTTCAGGAATAAGCTCTTTTGAAATCCTATGACTTATCAACAAAGTATAATTTAGTTCTAAAATTTTCAAAAAGTATAATTAAGTCTTAAAACTTGTTACAAAAGTATAATCAAATCTTAAAACTTATTAAGTTAGTTAAATTTCAAAAAAAGTCATCAAAATTTAAAATTTTTTAAAAGTTTTAAAAACTTTCGATTTACATTATCATAATAATGTTTTAAATTTTGATTACTTTTTTGAAAGTTTATCAACGGAATGACTTGATTTGACTTTCGTGATAAATTTTAAGACGTGTAAAATACTTATCCTATCCGTAGTCTTCTCGAAATTGTCATTGTCATTGTCATTGTCATTATCGTCTTGTGAATCACGTGACATGTGCTCTATCTCGGCTACATTAAAAAGAACTCTTCAACAAATTGGGTCAAGAAACAGAATCGCTGGGCTGAACGCCTCTTCTTCAAGCAAAATTTTCAACACACATCTTTGAGACCGCAATTCCATGCAATTAAACATTGGGAAAACTCTAATCAAATCATATCGACAATTCTAAAGCCATACTTAATTAGAAGAGTATTCAGGTTGGCCTCCAAAAGCCTGCATTCTCGAAGCAAATTTAAGGAAGCTCAAATAAGTGGTTTTAACATAGTATTAGGGGACAAAAAATTGGATATAATGTTACCAAAAAGTTATGTGTGGACCGATGACTGACTATGGTCCGAGGAGGACGACGTGGTCAGCCCAGAGACAATACACGGACGACCGAAACGACGTGCGGCTTATCGACCGACTGCCGTTTTGGGCATCCCCGCTCTCCCTCTCGCGTCTCAAAATCGCCGTGCATCGAGACAGAGAGAACCCCAGGATTTGGTACTTCAATGGCGACTTCTTCCTCTTCTTCTTCTCTGCAGAGACTCCTCAGAAGATCGCTCTCCGCAAGGGCCGCCGCCACCTCGCGCCAACTCCCGCCGCCGCCGCCGCCGCCGCCGCCGGCGGTGGGCGACGGATCGCAGCCGAAAACCCCTCTGGGCCCGCTCTGGGGTTTATCCGGTCGGACGGAGAATGCGGCGGGGCCTCGGCTCCTCCCCCCGCCGGTCTTCCCGTCCTATCCCTTCGGGCTCTATCTAGGACCGATTCCCTCGGGCTCTCCCGTCGAGAGCGAAGAGGAGGATGCCGCGGGCTCGAGCGACGCGAACGCCGTGTGGGCCGACAGCGTGAAGAAGAAGAGGAAGAGGAAGATGAACAAGCACAAGTATAAGAAGCTCCGGAAGCGGCTTAGGAGGCAGACCTAGGTATTCTCCGGGGGAATTGTACTTGGATCATTAGGCCATTACGATTCACATGACTTGATTAGATTTTGTTTATCCTCTGTTTTGAATCCTTCTGAGGGGTGGAATAGATCGTTCGATGTTGAAATTGGGTGGCTCTGAGCTGATTTTTGCTCTAGAGGTTTTTCTGAGACATTATGTTTTGTATGACGGACGGATTTTGGGCAGAGAAAATAAGTTTTTCGTTCTTAATTTTGCGCCTGCCTTCACCATTGAGTATGCTCTATCTTGATCTGCACCCATTGCCTAATCTTTCGTGCGCGGTTTGTAAGGTTATTGTGCTTTGTTTCATGTGCTGCCGTTGGGAATGTTGCCTTACCTCAGGTGCATCAGCTTTTCCACTCTTTCTTCTGCATTATCCTGTTGCCAAGGCAAGAAATTTGTGTATCTTTCTTCTGAATGTGCATCGTGCATCTGTTGTCGTGGGTTCTTGGTGTCTCTATTAAATGAAGCATTGTGGCTACTTGGTCTGGCCGTGGTCAGTTTGCCTAAGTGGTATGGCAAATCTTATGGGCCTGAAGGTGTGCTCCTTCGGATGGTAATGTAGGTGGTGCTTGGCTGAGTAATTGTTACACGATTTTCACGTCCTTGCTTTGTATTGGTGGGAATAGAGTTTCCCTAGTTAAGGTTGGATAGTTTAAGGATTAGAATTAATGAATTCCAAGTTTTATGCCGGTGGGTTGACCATGTCATGCCCATGTATGTAACATGTTCATTCATAAATAGTGCACTGCACTCTACCCAACGTTTGTAATACTGGTGGAATGGACATCTATACTGCATCTTAATTTGGTGCATAATAATATAGGAGTGGCTGTTGGGCAGTTCTGTATCAGCATGGTCAGTTCAAATGGGAGTTTGACAACATGAGATAGCCACTGTAAAAGACTCAGTATTACAAGATCAGATTGGCCACATTGTTAACAATTGGAAGGTTCATTACCTTATAATGCATGACACCATGAGAGTGCATACACATAGTGGATTAAAAGGTGCTGAAGTTCGGAATGAGTTTAATCATCAAACCTCAGTTGAATGCTAAGAAGACAATGATGAGCACATTAATTTACCTTTGAAGTATCCAAGATGTGTTTCCTGGATCTTTGAAGTTCAGCTTGTCAGTCGCTCAGTGTGTTGAATAGATGTTTGGCTGTACTTTGCCTGCAATAGCACAAATATACTTGTATCATACATGTGAATAGTGGCTTTTGACAGCACTCTTTGTGGCAGTATGGAGGCCAAGGCAGGTGCTTGGACTTAGATTGATTGCTTGAAAATTTCTTTAGTAGATCAGTGTATCAGGCTATCAGTAGAAGATATGATTGGGAAAATCGTGGAAATATCAGTGGAGTTGCGGAATGATGAGGATATTCAGAAGATTAAAAGATTATATAACATAAGGCATAAGAGTTAGACTGAGAGAAGATGAAATAGTTGTCAGCTAAATTGGTGGAGAGATGGTGGTTGCCTGAGTGCCCTTTACCTAAGGATTATACTGTATACTGTTGGTCCTTTTGTCTTATAGCTGTCTTGTTTAGGTGGATCGCTTGCAAAAGTGTAGAGAAAGAGCCATAGATAGGGTATTGATTAGATGAAGTGGACAAATGCTTTTGCATTGACAATGATTGCTTCTTTAATAAACTTCTCGCCATATAAGCTTGAAAGAGTGTTGGAATTCGGGTTGTGCAACTGGTATTCCAAAAATCTGAGGTTGAACCCACGCGCCCATCCAGGAACGATTAGAACCATTTTTTTTTAAATGATGCTGGAAGAAGATGATTTACCTTTCTTGAATGAACATGACTTATCTGTTGCTTTAGATTTCTATTTGTTTTGTATCGATAATTTAATTTGAGGCGTTTTGTTGCTCATACCATTTTGTTGTAACTACTGCTTGTCTCAGTTTTTAGAGAAACTGAAGTAAAAAAGATTAGAAACCGATTTCTGGGTAGACCCTAGAACTGGATCAGGAAAAAAAGGATAGGTTATAGGACAAATAGTATAGGTTCCAGGTTTCAAAAATTGAGAATCGGTTCTAACGGGATAAATTTTAGGTTTCAAGTCCAGAACCGATCAACTCTAGTTGGAACACTTCGATCAGGTTTACATAATTAAACACCATTGACCCCAGTGCATACCTTCATTGATTTAGCTGAGCTGA
The DNA here is from genome assembly GCA_014182375.1 of Eucalyptus virginea. Lineage (NCBI taxonomy): Eukaryota > Viridiplantae > Streptophyta > Magnoliopsida > Myrtales > Myrtaceae > Eucalyptus > Eucalyptus virginea. The sequence goes on along the minus strand of CM024522.1, from coordinate 19,420,252 downwards.
GCTGTATGGTTGCAAAAGGTCTTTGATCGCTGGATGAACAACAACCTGCTGATATCATGCTTCCATACCCGCAAGAGTATTATGAACTTTTGTCAGTTCCTTCTGATGCTCCTACTTATCGGCCAATGTGACTTTACTATGGGAGATTTGTGTGGAAGAATTAGTTAAAAAAATTGCATGATTATCCGTTGGTCCACTGCCAGCCATGTTATTGCATCTGTCAGTAGTTATTCATATCTGAGCTCAATAAGCAATTCAAAGAAATAACTTTTACCTGAGAATGCTTAACCGTTTGGCTGATTCTCTGGCTTTTTGATGGATCGTTGGTTGCAAGTACTTGAAAGGAGCTGAATCTACATATCTATACTACGATGGTAACAATATGAACCCCTCAGATCTGCATCTATGTTTCTGCTGAGAGACATGTCTTGTCATCCCATCAGTGGAAGAACTAGAAGATGGATTAAGGTGGCAGTGAGCCCCGTTCCTTTCTCTTTACCTGCCTCAATTTTCTGGGACCCGTGATGATATGAACATGCTTTCCTCCTGTTCCTGCTCTCATTCCTCGTTATTCATTAATTACTTTGGTTGTTGTTTAGTCGCATTCTCTATGGGAATAATTGGTGCTCTTGCCAATGACCCGGGTTCCGACCTTAGTCCAGGAATTTGGGTCCCCTAAGTTGTGATAAATCACGCATTGCATTTGCACTGTAAAGACAGGGCCTACCACCAGAAAGGTTCAAGTAGAAAATGTTTTCATATCATGAGGTCCACCAGGTTAGTTTGACTGACTAAACATGTAGCACATGCGATCCGGTTACTTTCTCGCAATCCCCTTTCTGTTTGTCTTGATACGTCTTTAATAAATGAAATCTCCCTTATCATGTTCTTGATTAGATGTCGAGGTAAATTTGCTGTGTCTTCTTCCCATGCATAGTAGCCCTGCACTGATCAAAAGCGAAAGGTAAATTGTCTGTGAGCTAGCTTAGAACCGGTGGAGATCACATGGGTACATCGGTTATTTGTTCAATGAGATAGACAGCTATTCAGTTGCTGCATTGATAAGGCAAATGCGGGATTCGCGTGTCCTCTAATCTCGTGATTGAAATTGAGCCTATGGGACGATCTTTGGTGATTGACGATGACGATTGATAATCTCAATGCCTTTGATGATGAATTGGAGAATTGGTTGGGTGCATGTGCTATACACATATGGAGCAGTAACTATATATGTAGATACATGAGGTGAATCGGTCTAAGACTTGGCAGTTTTACTGCCATCAGATCTTCTTTTCGAGGACCAGACAAAAGAACATGATGATTTACCCATGCTTGGTCGAGCACAGGGATTTTCACCTCTTGGAAAATGCTGTTTGCTACTGGTGTGTGCTGTCTCTTTGGCATCTCTTTTGGGATGGGAAAAGTTGAAAAGTGTGAAAAGCGAATGAGAATCCTTTAACGTCGTTTGACGACCTTTGTGATGGCGACTGTTGAGCTTCCCGGTCAATGGGTTTTTCTGCCAAACCGTCTTCATCAAGCCTTGGTGTTTTCCTCCCTTTCCTTGTCATTCTTTAATGCAATGATGCTTTTCGGTGTTGAAGAATTCGCTCGTTAGGAAAAAGGAAAGAATGAATTAGATTCTTTTTCTCCAAAAGTAATTGGCTTGATTCACGTCCTAGAGAATCGGGGAGACAAAATTCACAATTGAGGAATAGTGGCGGAGAAGTATATGGAATTCAGTTCGCCAGTAAAGAAAAGTATTCGATGCTTGGAGCCGTGGAACCGAGTTATATTCGAACTGCGGATCAGCACATTCGGACGATGCGAGAGTTCATCTCTGTCTAGAGGCGGCCCTTTTTGTTTTTCAAAGTTGATTAATTAGGTATAAAGTCGAGAGGGACAGTAGAACCTTCAATATGTTAAAAGCTATGGTCTTTCCTTGAAGTGCCGTCTAGAGGTGAACATATGTTACAAACTCTTTGTTAATGAGCGCTTTTGAAATTCTTGTTAAACATATTTAATGAGGACATAGTTGATCTTCAAACCATCAATTGTGCATAGCATGATGATAAGAGACGTCAAAAATTGCAATATAATCTTCGTTTTGGTTATTTAATAATCAACAAATCAAATTTATAACTTAGGTGGTTATACCTTATAATATATATAAACGAGGGAATAGCTTTTGAGAAGTGAAAAAATGAGGAGAGGCATGGGTCGGATCGGAGTGGAATACGAGGTCCAATTTTGCTCCAGCTGGACCCATAAGACTTAGCTATCCCTTTCGGTCGATAAATCTAATCCACGTAATTAACAAAGGGAGGGTCCATGGCAATCATAGTACAAAATTAATCATTTTTTCTTTGCCCGGATCCCCACTTCCATTTGAATTTTCTTCTGCCCTCCACTGTTAATTTCTCTTGCACACGCCACTCCCTCCCCTTTGATAACTCAGCCCAAAAAGTCACTTGCATGCTGTATTACAACCAAGGACACAACATGACAAATTAAGTACAGTCTAATTGCCAGCCATCTAATCTGTCTTAAGATAGAGCTTAGGAATCCTTGTTTTTCTCCTCCTTATCTCTTTTGGCCGGATCCTCTGAAAAGGGTTTGATCCGAATTTTGTTTTTCGCTATGAAATCCTGGTCCGGCTCAAGTTGAAATTTGGCACATGTCAAAATGGGTTGGTGACGGTTTCAAGCATATATACTTTGCATGTTCGGTTTAACAATCCGGATCCTTGTGGATTTCGTCTACGCATCTCAATAATTCAACATCGAAGTCGTGATCCGACGACTCGATCTTGTTCTTCGATCGACCTTACTTTATTGTGTCGCTGTCCGTCGCCTGAATCCGAAAGACGTTCCGGAGCTGGTACCGTGCATCATTTCGGTGCATAACGATTAGGAGTGGGAGACTCATTTATTTCCTTTTACAAGCCTAAAGGCATGAAGGAGTGCAGTTAATCAAAACATCTTGCAAAATGGACCCCACAAAAAGGGAGAAAAGATAAATTATTAAAACAAAACGCCCGCGTTGAATAATGGTCCGTCCCCTTTCCTTTTCCCTTTCCGACCTACATTTTTAATTAAAAAAATATAAAAAATGGAAGGCAGCTTAGAAAATAAGAATATAAAAATATAAAATATAAAATAAAAAATTTCTTTCTTTTAACAACCCAACAGCACCGAACTCCCACTCCTACTAAGTAAGAACGAAGAAACGAACCACATCCTCTCTCTCTCTCTCTCTCTCTCTTCTCTGTCTCGCAAGTTCAGCTCAAAAGCAAAGCATGGAAAAGGCAAAAGGGAACGGAGGGCTGTCGATCTGAATTCCGCCAGAAAAGAAAAGCCCGTTTTTTTATGACTCGTTGCGCAGCCGGGAAAGGCGGAAAGTTTGCTTTTTTTTTTCTCTTCCATCTTCTTCTTGGTGTGGAAGGAGCAGAGCATAGCGGGTGGGGGAGTGAGGGAGTGAGGGAGTGATCGGTGGGTGATCATCGTCGTCGTCGTCATGGGGGGCGTGACGTCTTCGATGGCGGCCAAGTTCGCCTTCTTCCCGCCGAGCCCGCCGTCGTACAAGCTGGTGACGGACGACCTGACGGGGCTGCTGCTGCTGAGCCCGTTCCCGCACCGGGAGAACGTGGAGGTGCTGCGGCTGCCGACGCGGCGGGGGACGGAGATTGTGGCGGTGTACGTGCGCCACCCCATGGCCACCTCCACCCTTCTCTACTCCCACGGCAACGCCGCCGATCTGGGCCAGATGTACGAGCTCTTCATCGAATTGAGCATCCACCTGCGCGTCAATCTCATGGGGTATAATATCTGTAGCTCGCTGGCCTCTTTTTTGACGGTTCTCGTTCTTGGTGTGTGATCTTTTGAGCTGGGTGGTTGCTGCTTTTGGACTTCTTGGGCTATTCCTGAATCTGGGTTTCGCTTCTTTTTTTTCATTTCTTTCCATTTTTGGGCGGCTCCCCTTTTTTCTGGTTCTTGTTGTTGTGTGGAATTGCGTAGCTGGTGGTTTTCTTTGTAAGCAGGGAGAATTTGCGGGGGATTATGTTGAGCTTTGAGCTGGTAATTATGGGAGATTCAGTTGATCTGGTATCTAGCTCTTGTTAGAGCCCTTTTGTGGCCTCGATGGTTGAGGAGTTGAGCTGATTGAAGTATTTGGAGAAACGATAAGCTAGACTCGTTGTCCACTGGTGGATTCAAATTTCGAAGATGATTTTGCCTGGATAATTGGGTTCCTATCCATTGTTTTCTTGTTCTGCTTACCTGATTTAGAAGTGTAGCTACATATGATCTTTTACTTTATCATCAGCTTACAGTGACTGTTGAGACCATTTTGGTGTTTCGGCAATGGACTAGTCTTCACTGTAATCAGGAGGGGCTCACTCAAAGCTCAGTTTTTCTTCTGTCCAGTTGGAAACACCTCTTTCCCGTGTCTTACATTAACAATTGACTCTCTTAGAGGTTAGGTAAAAAAAAAAAAAATTATGAAAATATTCTAGAGGTTAGTTTAGTTTTTATATCACAGAAAGTCAGTCAATGTCTTTTCTCTGCAGCCGGCAATGTCTACATGTGCAAGCAGTCCATCGAAGTGTCATTCAAGTCAGTCGTTTGTTTAATTTATGAGATATGTGTATAGCCAGACGATTTAGTTAAAGTCATCAATTGTGCAGTCGAAGTAATATAAAGGTCTGACATACTTTTTTGAACTTTAACGGCATTCATAATTGCGAAAATTTATATTTTGGAAATAATTTAAACTAATTTCAGTAAATTTAGAATACACCTGCCTCTTGGAATCTGACTTTGATCAGCTCTATTCAACTGATTTTTTATGTAAACTCTGTATGAAGAATGCATATGAACAGCAAAAGTCATGTGAGATTTGCCAGCTTGCACCGTTGTAGCTTTGAAGTAATCTTTTCTATTTCAACTTGAAGTCTTACTCTTTGCACTGAACATCTAAACTTGAGTCCTTCAGAGGTTTCAAATTTGTTCATGAACCTCTCTAGGATACGAAAATATTGATCTCCATGTCCATGTTCAAAAGTATATATCGCAGAATACATAATTGAATTTCCAATGAATGATGCTAGATCTAATGAATAACATTACTTCCGCAGGTATGATTATTCAGGGTATGGACAATCATCTGGAAAGGTGTGTTAGAATCTGAAGAAAATTTTATCAAGTAAATAAGTATGATGTACATTTAATATGCTTTCTGTGGAAGCTAAAAGCTTTATTTTGAAGAGAGAAGCTTTTCTGAAGCCAATCCCTTGCATTGTCGCAGCCAAGTGAGCAGAATACTTATGCAGATATAGAAGCTGTTTACAAGTGTCTTGAAGAGAGTTATAATGCTAAGCAGGAAGATATTATCCTTTATGGACAATCTGTTGGTAGTGGCCCCACTGTGGATCTTGCTGCAAGACTGCCTCAGCTAAGAGCTGTCGTTTTGCATAGCCCCATACTTTCTGGCGTGAGAGTCATGTATCCTGTAAAGCGTACATACTGGTTTGATATATACAAGGTAGCGATACTCTTGGTTTAATATTTCTGTTTCTTCTCCTGCTCAAGGATTAATTCTTTTGCTCACTTGAAATGACAATTTTGTTGCTTGGCAGAATATTGACAAAATTCCACTGGTTAATTGTCCAGTCCTCATCATTCATGTGAGTATATATTTCTTCATATGGCTATATTGTGCTCGACTGGCAAACCACCATATGCGTGAATTGATCTAAGGCAAATTCTTCTCTTTATGTTCCATGGAATCAGGATGACAACGATTTGGTTTTTATAAATTATGCAAAAATTCTTCGTGTGAAGACAACTAACCAAGTGCCATAATTTCTTTAATCTTTTCTCACATTCTAATACCACCCTTTCGCTGCTTCTCTTTGTTCTTTGAAGCTTGAGTTCTCAAACATGTAATCATGTTTCTTCTTCATCGGGAATTTGCTACCCTTTCTTTAGTATTCCAGGAATGTAAGATCCACAGCATGCCTCTGGAGACATATGTTTGGATACTGTCCTGTCAGCTGACCTTCAGTGCTGACATCATAAGCAAGTAATAGCAATACTTTTCTACATGACATGTCGTTCAGAAATTGTTAAGGGAGTTTGGTAGAGGCGCTAATGTGCATATGGACCATTGAGTATGGTGGGTTCCACTGGATCCCACCGTATAGATGTATTACCCATAACATGCTGACCCAATGCTTTCTCCATGTCATCATGTGCAGGGGAGCCATATTCGAGTGGAAGAATGGCTCTCGTATTGGCTGTTATTGCTTTGGTGTGGACAGTCGGATGATAATATTATGGCCTGTAATGAAAAACTGCTGCATGCCCCTCCATTATCTTTTGGAGGTTCACAAAAATGTGAATGCTTTGTTTGGAGAAGTTTCATTGGTACCGTAATGTCAATGAAATTTCCTTCTCGAGGATAAAATATTCTACATGCGTTATGTAGAACCTACGGTCCATTAGAGTGGAGGGGATGAGGGGACATTTTTCTTGTCGTCTCTGATCTGACACAGTTGAAAATTTAGCTAATAATGCGGTGAAAACAAACCAGAGAATTGAAGAGTAGATGCACTGTCAGAACACGCATTGTGGTCCATCTAATTCCTGCAGATGATCTAGACATGACTTCTGTGCAGTTTTCATTTATTTAAGAGAAGTGGCTGTACCTTCTGTAAACAGTACTCTGGAAGCAAGTACCCATGCAAATTAGCATGTCTAGTCTGGTCTTCTGGCAGTGGAAAATTATACAACACCAGCTGAAAGTTGCATTCGGTTGGTTGTTTCCTCTTATATCATTTGCTTGAAACAGAAAGCATACTCCAGACCCTTCTATTTTTATGAAGAAATTCCCAGAAAGTCATTGTTTCAGTAATAGGAGGATAAAAACATTGCAGCGAGAGAATGTTAAGTTAAAGCAATACTTAATAGGAGTAGGCATATCATAGCGAAGAAAGTGATGGGACCTCTATATGAAATTGGAGATACCATTAATATGCTTATCCTGCTCTTGACTTGCGTGCTTCCTTTTTTCTGTTCTTTTGCAGTTGAAGACCTAGTTTACTTTCATGTTTGTACAGAAGAATGCTTAGAGTAATTTATACCATTTACAGGGAACTGCAGATGAAGTTGTTGATTGCTCCCACGGGAAGCAACTGTGGGAACTGTGTAAGGAGAAGTATGAACCCTTATGGATTAAAGGTGGAAATCACTGTGATCTAGAGCTCTATCCTGAATTTATAAGGCATCTTAAAAAGTTCATAACTACTGTCGAGAAGTCTCCTTCCCAAAGATACAGCTCCAGGCAAAGCACAGATCAGTTCGAGCAGCCCCGCAAGAGCACTGATGTGTACGAAGTGTCTAGAAAGAGCACCGACAGGAGAGAGAAGCCGAGGAAGAGCACAGACAGGCCCGAGAAGCTGAAAAATCAGGGTCTCAGCGCTGATAAGCTAGAGAAATTACGGATCTCTTTTGACCACATGCAAAGGTCCCGGAGAAGTGTGGATTGCCACGAGAAATCCAGAAAGAGCATTGATCACCAGTTGGAAAAGGCACGGAAGAGCGTCGACCGGCTGGATCGGATACGGAATGGATAAAGATTTTAAAAGCGAGATGTCAGAAGCGAAACACGATGACACGATCATCCCATCTTGCCATATAATACCATTGTATAATTTTATGCATGACCTTGGTTGTGTGGGGATTATTGATTTATCTCTTGGATTATGTTTTCTCTGGTTGTGTAGTTGGCTCTGGCTGTGGAATCTCTATATCACTATGGCAAAAAGAAAAGAGGTTTTTGGCGTTAATTGAACACCCAGTGACCCCAATGCTGGTTTTCCTTTGTTCATTTCCCAAGTCGCCGTGGACTCCACAAAGTCTTCCCTATCTGAATTGCGTCAAGCTCAAGTATTTTCCTTAGCGTGAATTCTAATTTTACCATTGAGTTTGGTAAATGATATAGACCTCGGCAAAAGTCTTTTTAAGTGATGTCTGTGTTCTCAAACCAAAACATGATTTAAACTTCATAATCTCTGATAATGCAACAAAACTGAGGCAAGCAAGCGCAGAATTTGCGAAGTTAGTTTGCTTCTATGAACCCCTCAACCAGCACAGATCCAGTTTTCAGAGTATAATTAACGCCATAAAGATAATACAAGCTCAGAATGAGCAAGAGCATCAATTTCTTCAAAGAGTAAAAACTTTTCTCAGTACAATAAACAAAATTCGATATCTTCTACTCCAACACACTCATGGACAAAAGACTCGTCATCCTTTGACCTAAAAAATTGGCACCAATGCTGCTGGGTTAAAGCAGTAAACGATAGACAATTGTGGGATGCTCATCTTGCAACAATTTGATTGGGAAAAGGAAAAAGAGTAAAGACAATGGAAACCATGGAGACTTTATTTTGGTGGTTCTACTCTTCTATGACTAAAGATTTGATCCACCTTCCGATATGCACCAGTGTCCATTGAAAGATTCTAAGAATGGTAATTCCACTTGATGGGCATCAACAAGCGCCAGAAACCACAAAATCACGGAGCTCTGTCAAATGGCTGTGTATCATTGTAACAGACATCCCACACAGCTTCCATCGCATCCTTTGCAGCAGCTTCTGAGCAGTGAGGATTCGCAGTAACCGACTTCATTACTCTTCTCCTCACACATTCCTTAGAAATATCAAGACAAGATGAGCATGACCAAACATAATTAATCAAACGCTCAAAAAGTACAAAGCATTGCTCATGTAGTCAAATATGGAAAGGTTAGATCATATTTGAAAGAGCACTGTGCAAAGTGCTGAAAAACTAAACTGCAAAGCATAGTTTGCTAACCATTCCGTAGCTGTCTAAGAAGACAGTAACTAACGAGAGAATAATGGTCACAACCTGACCCGAGTCAAATGGATTTCTAGATTTCAATGAAATAAATAGGCTAGGAAAATTTACTGCACAAGTTTCAGTATGAGGATTTGCTTTGCTTTTTCCTTTTGGGTTTGAACATGAGAGCTGGACTCAGATTATGAACAGCATTTTTGTTGGTCTGTAAGCAACTAATTGAAAGATCCCCACTGCTTATATTTTTCGTGTGATCTGATTCTCTACAACTTTCCTAACTGCTAGTCCCAAATTGAACTAAGAAAATGCAAGTCTCCTTGATCATCTAAATTCCTTTTTTGCTGCCTCTGCTTAAATATTTGATAGCATCATCATCATCATCATGGCCTGGACCAGAATGTTTCCTACTTGCAAAAAATTCTGAAGTAAAGCTCCATAAGAAGTTCTCCAATCAGAAAAACAAACGAGAAAGAATGTTTCATTACACAACCGTCAAATAAAACCACACAAGTGTACTGTAAACGTATATGGCACACTTAGATATTGTAAGACTTGACAGACGGCAGTCCTTCAATGATAGAGTGTGGAGATGTATAGGCCTAGGTAAGTTGGCCAGATGCCCGAGATACGCTGCAACTAGCAGAGAATCCAAGGGCCTTCACTAGAATGAAAGGCAATTAGGCCCCATATAGCAATTTGCATCCAGGTACACATACACATTCCAAATGCTTAAAACTGACAAAGAGCACATTGTCCTCCTTATTTCAGGCTTTTTTATATCAGGAAATGGATTTTTGGGGAAAGACAAGTAAATTTCAATTTACCTGCTCATGACCACGTATCTTCATGAAACCCCGCAATAGTTCCCGTTTGTAGTGACAATCACCACTTAAATGGCCGGCACGTATCTAATCATCGGACATATTCACCAAAGATATAAACAGTCCTGTTTAAAAAGACTGCATCTCCCAAAAATCAAACGGCAGTTACAAGAATAGATTATCGTACCTCGCTACAGGCATGATGGGCACAATTACTCCAGTCCAAATTTGCAGCTCGGCACTCATCATATGCATGAATGAGTTCGTGTATGACTACTTGATTTACATCATCTTGGAGTTCCATGTGGTTACTACACACGACTATCTAGAAAGCAGTGTGGCACTCATGAATGACAGCTCTTTACATCAAACAAAGGAATACAAAAAATTGAAAAAGAAAAGAGAGATTCCAATGAACAGGGTCAAAGAAACACACGAGGATAAAAACTGAAAACCAAATTTCACCCGACAAGCTCATCAGACTTCAAAAGCTTGAAATATGATACAAGCTATAAGCTTGACCAACTCAAACAACAACAGCCTCTTTACTCCTCTGCTCTGACCACGAAGGTGATTATCTAACAGATCCACGGAATTATAAGCGAACGAAACTTTTGAGAGTTTAGCATTAGACCCATCAAATGTAAGTAGCAAGAAAACAGCAAAGGCGTACACACACGGATCGAATTCATTTCCAAATGATGTATGCAGGTAATTCAAATTCATACCCCTAGGCCCGGCATGTAGCCGCCGCTGACTTGCCCGTCGCAGTTAACGGCCTTGATGAAGTTATCCCCCAACGCACACCCCGCCTTCTCCAGCTGCTCCTTCAGGAATCTCACCATTGGAGCTGCACAACGACAAGGAGAGAAATTCAAACGGTAGATCCAAAGCCGACAAGGCAATTCCATAGACCTCAAGCTCCCTACTTCGAAACGGACGAGGATCGATAAAAGGGAAATGGAACACACAAAACATGGCAATAGAACCCTGTCTTCCCCAATTCACAATGCGTCAAATCTCGAGCAATCAAGGCGAAATCCCTAAAACCCTAAACCCTTCTCGGAGCATAAAGGTGGGATTTTTATCCCGACGCGCGAAAATGCAGAGATGCAAACGAGGCGGGGGAGATGACAAATTTGCATGGGGATGGATCATTACTTCGAAGGCTCCTCTGGATCATCTTCTCGCACTCCTTCACCGCTCGGCCGCCGCCGGGAGAGGAGGAGGAACCTGCCGGCGTAGGCTCCTCGGCCATCCTCTCTCTCTCTCTCGCCTCCTGTGTTCGGGTCAACTCGCGGGTCCGAAATTTGCTATGTGCTATTTGACGGGTTTTTTTTTTTTTTTTTTTTCAGATAAAAAAGGAGAAAACGAGACATCAATTGTTGGAGAAAATATTAGGTACCCTAACAGTGCCACGCAATCCGTGCTCTGAACCATTCATTGCGTGACACCTGTTCATGCGTCAGTCCACGTCGGCTCCCTCGGCTCCCTCTTCTCTCCGACGTCGTTTCAGTTTAAACCAACGCGCGGGCAATTAAAAAAAGTGGAAAGGGCATTCTCTCTCCTCTGTCTTCTCTCTTCCGACGACGACGCTCCTTCCGGTATAGCGATTCCTCCGACGACCGTCGCTCCCTCCCGACGACGGCCTTTCTCTCTCCACTCAACGGCCTCATCTCAGGGCTCCATTCTCTCGGCGCACTTCTTCCTAAATCGCGCTCTCTCCCGACGGCCGATTTCGCTCGCCTCTCTCTGTCCCCCGACTCACGACCGAGAAGCAATCGCTCGGCTGGTGCCGTGGTTTCTCTGTCGTTTTCCGAGAAGCCCCACTTCAATTCCTTGCTCTGTTCGTCCAGCGAGTGCCATGTCCGAAGACCCTCTGGGCTTTTAGAAAGTGGGTGCGTGAAAAGGTGCGGCCTTAGGAGGAGCCTGAGCAGCTTCGTGACGTCTGCCATCGCCACGCCGAACTCGGTGCTGAGCGAGGAGGCTTTCAAGAAGTTGGGGACCGGTGGGTTCTCGGAGAGCGAGGTTGACGCGAGTGAGGATGAGGGCGGCTTCATGTCTGAGGGCGGCGAGGCTGAGAGTGTGAGCGAGGACGAGCTTTTTCTCTCAAGCTGGGTTTGCCTCAGAGGCTCGTGGAATCTCTTGAGAAACTTGGCATTACCCATCTCTTTCCCATTCAAGTATGCTTTATCCTTTGTTTCCTTCCCCTGTGTTATCCAATATTTTCGCTTTGGTATGAATTGCTGTTGTTTATTGCTGGCTGAGTTTTTCTTTGTTTGAGCATACTTAGTTGGCTGGAAAATTAAGTAGAAAACCTTGACCTTTGTTAATGTGCTAGGCGAACCAGTCAGGTTCGATTTTATTTCCTGGGTTTTTATGTTCGCATCTTTGTTTTGGGGGAGAAAGGTTGGCCTAAATCTGCGACCAGAAGTTTGCTGGTTTATTGCTTCTGATTCTAAGCGCAGCAATGTGAGAAAGCTTAGGCGAACCATTCATGACAAAACGACAGTGATTTAATTTGCTTGCTGTCCGACCATTGTTTCGTGCAGATACTTGAGCACTTGGCAGATCTCAAGTCTCCTTGGAACTGCCCTGATGGAAGGGCGGTCATGCATCGTTGGTCGACTTGACGGCAATAAGCAGAAGGTAAGACAAGGACTCTGCTTAGTTCTGGTGATTCATGACTTGATGCTGCCGTCAAGTGCATCGTTTCCTGCAATGTTGTTCTTACATAAGCGAACATTTTACAGATGCTGGTCTCACCAGTGTAAGGATGGCAGCATATTCTGAGATGTCGCTCAATTATTTGCCTCTACATTTAGCATTGCCTAGACTCTTTCGATTATTTACTTGAATTTTAACAGTGCTTAGTGGCCAATTTTTTCAATAATCCAAAGGCTAATTGAGTCTACCACTGTAGCAATGTAAGGGTGTTAAATTGATATTTTATCCTTCATGAAGGACGGACGACTTGCTCGTGAGATGATATTAGTATAGTTGTGGGTGTGAATTCTTCTGCTTCTTCTTCTTCCAACAATCAAGCTTGATGGGTGAACGTGCTTATGTCCTGAAAATAACTGGGAGTAATTGATCATGCGTGTTCAACACATTGGATGAACTGTCTTTCCTTTATCTGTTTCGGGAGAAATATTATTTGATCAAGAGAGCACCTGATCTTTGAACCTTCAACGTCTTTGCTGTTCTTTTTTTGTTTTTATTGTGCATATTTGGTTGTCTGATTATGCTTTTTTATGTTTCCATTTCTTCAGCAAAGCTATATCATTTTAAAGGAGGAAGACATAAGACAACGTCAAGAGGATGATATAATGAGAGTTGCAGGCGTCCTATCTATACCTAGAGTTGCTGCTATCACCCTGCTGCACCATTACAATTGGTAAGGGGGTCCTTCGTTGGTGCTTTAGCTGTCGCACCTGATGTGCTATATGATGTGGCTTTCTTGCCATTGTTTGTTTCTGGTGGTGCTTGGCATTATAATGCTTTTGACAGTCAACCTGTATATGTAATTTATTTTTGGAAAATTGCATTTATCTCCATGCTGCCGCTTTTAGTTGTGGTAATTGAGTTGTCTATAGAAATGCTTGATGTCGTGATGTTTAGGTGGTGAGTTAAAATTTAAGTTTCTACCATTCCTGCTATGCTTTTTAATGGATTAAGTTGGCATTGCAGGAGCGTAAGTAAAGTTCATGATGCACGGTTTGCTGATGAAGACAGAGTGCGAAAAGCAGTGGGCTTATTGGAAAGACCGGTTGTTGAGCATCCTAATTTAAGAGAAGTATGTTGTCTTAATTGTCTGAATTGTTTCCAGGCTCAGTTTCCACTTACTTTCACTGACTATGGACCGCTCTCTTTGCAGCTTACCTGTGGAATCTGTTTTGAGTCCTATCCACGTGATAAAATTATGTCAGCTGCTTATGGTCATCCTTTCTGCAGTACATGCTGGGCAGGTTTTGTCTGATTTCCCACTCTTGTCATCCCGATGTTTGGGTTGTTATATGCAATGTCTTCACAATCTTCACTATCTATAGCTAGTTATCTAAAGAATGACTTCACTATCTATAGCTAGTTATCTAAAGAATGACTGTTAACATATCTTGGTTCTTTCGTTGTTTATTGTAATCTATGGTTCAATATTGGGTCTTTTGCCTTTTGAAGTAATCTGAGATTTTGGGGCATGTTTGGTGATTATGGAAGGGTTTCTTCCTCAAGAACTAATGTGTTAGAGCTGTTTTTTATGAACTTCTTTATTCATTTAATAGATTTTTCCGTTGCTATCCAAAATGATGTTATATTTTCTTTCCATCTAGTTCTTTGAGAATATAATCATCAATTTAAGATGGTGCATACGTGTTCATAGTAAGTCTCTGACCAGCAGGCCTCAGCTAATGTTAATTTTGTTTTTTGGATGTGTATGTTTGCAAGGTGACAGCTAGAATTTGTCTTATTATCCCTTGGTCATATCTTTCTGAGGGTTGCTTCTTGGAAAAGCTGCGGCATGCAGGGGCTTTGAGTTCCTGTAGACTGTAGAGCAAAATGAAAATGTGTGAAATGTGAGAGTGGGACTGGAAAAGGCAATAGCACTCTGTAGATGATCTTGGAGATTTGCTTCTTGGCTATTGTATTTTGAAGCAGTCCTCGCTCTATCATTTTGGTGAAAAGAAGTACCCCAAACAAAAAGATGTGTGACTATTACCAAACATCATCTGTGTGTTTGTCTTCAGCTGATAGATATGACTCTCTTGGAAGTATTTCTTTGGATTAACTGTGCACCTTAGAAATTTACATGCTTTTACTCCTGCGTCTTTGCTGTCATTTAATGAATGTGAGCATTGTGATAGGTTACATAAGCACATCAATAAACGATGGTCCTGGATGTTTAACATTGAGATGTCCCGATCCATCTTGTGGTGCTGCCATAGGTCAAGACATGATAAATCTATTAGCGCCTAAAGAAGATAAGAAAAAGTATTCTCAATATCTTCTTCGCTTGTACATTGAAGACAATAGAAAGGTATATGTGCAACCGTATTATTTTTCTTTGTCTGAAGTTTTTTTTTTTTTTTTTTTAAAGTGTGATAATGACTTTGCACTACTGGGTGCCTGTTAAATGAAATGTAACTTCCTTTACCTCATTTCCCTACTGCCAAACCAAGTGGTGTCCTGCCCCTGGTTGTGAATACGCTGTAGAATATATTGCTGGCAGTGAAGGTTACGATGTTTCCTGCTCTTTCAACTTTTGCTGGAATGTAAGCTTCTTTTTGGAAATTTCTTGTATCGATATGTAGCAAGTAAGTAGTGTGTTGACGTCCGTTTGATTTGATCTGCTGCAGTGTACAGAGGAAGCTCACCGTCCAGTAGATTGTGGCACTGTGGCACAGGGGATCATGAAGAACAGTGCTGAATCTGAAAACATGAACTGGTACAGATAACTTTAAGCATGTAGAATTTGCCATCATTTGGGTTCTATGACAATGGTGTACAACGGATTGTGTGGCCTTTCCTCTTTCAAGAAACAAGAATGTTTTATGTGACTTACTAGGTTGGACATAGATAGTCCTATTTTGGCATGCTTTTATCAGCAGTATGAGATATTTGAGGGCCTAAAGGGCTATCATATATGGTGTAACCTTTGGACCTTCTAAAATCAACCAGTCGACTGCATACAGGAGTTCCACAATTATGTCCTTTCTGTAGTTAAATTTGGAATCCTTGGAATTTCTTAATAGATGGATATGCTTGTTCTTGCTATCATATGGTTAGTGCATTCACATATTTTCTCTGGAGGAGATCCAATAATGCTAAATTGGATGATTTGTCTGGAGGATAATGATGTCACCCATGTCAGTTTGAAGTTTGAACATACAGCAATTCTAAATGTGTCATTTCTTTTTTCTTATTTTAGGAAAAATACTAAGTTTAGCCACTGCAATTCTCCTTTGGATTTATTTATGCATGTTTATTACTCCCATCTAGTCCTATACAGATATAGAACTACCAACAGGCGGGAAAAACCATCTATATGGATTATATAACAAGTCAATGCTTGCGTGGAAGCTGACTAGTGTTATTTTCCCTATATAGTTTTCCAGTTGATTTTTTTTTTTTTTTGGGGGGTGGGTGGGGCGGTGGGAAATCTTTTGGAGATACCAGGTAGGATTTGTTTAAGTGTCTATATTTGTGCTTGATGTTAAAATTCTACATTCATGATCCTTCTGACCTCGACAAATGTCTATCAATATGAAAATTTATAGGATAAGGTCTTTTTTCTGTGGAGGGTGGTGGATGGGACCGATGGAAATGGAGTCCAATCATTCTGCTACATTTCAAAGCTTTGATTGAGCTAGTAGTGGTAGGAGGCGCTTCAACAGATCTGACTGGGATGGGTTTTCTAGAATACTTTTAATGACTGATATGGTGTTGTCAAAATTAACACTATTGTTTTGATGTCACCTTTCCTATTGGAATCTTTTTATCCTGTTTCCGGACGGTTTTATCGGGCTTATCTCTGTTATTTTGTCTGCCTTTTGGGTCATACCCAGTTTATCAGAGCAGGCCGGGGATTCATGCTGAAAATATATGTTTGGAGAGTTTGTTATTTGTGAACTTGTTGGTGCCATGTTGACAACCTGTGTGAATGGAATTGAAGCTCTTTTATAGAAATAAAATTGACCTTGTGGAGAATGTTGTGATGGGACATGCTAAAGTTTGATCAACCAAGTGCCGGTTGTTTGTATCTTTCATGATTTGTTGTGGCAATATGTTTTGTTAAAGTGGGATGACAGGATAGAGCTGAGGTTTACAGAATGTCTGGAAGAATATGACTCTTTATTTCACGTGAAATGTTGGCAATCCTACCTCAGGTTTGCCTTTAAGAATGAATTTGGACAGTTGTGCTCCCTCCAATAATTGCCACATTTTCTTAATTTGGATGCAAAAGTTTGAGGAAGTCTTAAATAAAATAGTGATTCAAGTGTCCAGAAATGTCATTATGTGCAAATATGTGGTTGTTGCTCGGCTTTCCTAACAGATATGAAATGATATGTAGGATTCTAGCCAATTCAAAGCCTTGTCCGAAGTGTAAGCGGCCAATAGAGAAAAACCAAGGGTTTATGCATATAACTTGTACACCTCCTTGTAAATTTGAGTTCTGCTGGTAAGGTTATTTTCTTCTAAATGGAGCATTTTCATTTATTTTTATGTACTCATTTTTATTGGGCGTATTCCTGTGGTGATACAATGTAATTCCCCTTGGAACCGGTATTCTATTGCTGGTTTCAGTTGTTAAGGAAACCTCATCAAAAACCCTTCTGGAGAAACAAGGCCTTGTTGCTGCTGCTGCAGGATCTCACCCAATTGATCAAGACAGTGCTTTTTTGAGGACATGAGGTTTCCTGCATAACATTCACCAAGCCAGCATCTTTCAGTTTTTTGGCACGCATTTGGAGATCTCCTTTTCTATTTTCATCTTTTCAGAAGAAGAATCATACGGACACGATCCTAATTGAAACAATTCACTTGTGCGTTCGCTGTCTTCATCTTCACTTCCACAGGAGTCCGGGCTTTCCCACTGATTCAAGAGCTCATACGGAAAGGCTTTGCACTGCAGCAAGCCACAGGGAAGACTTTAGCTTTCGGGATTCCATACTGAAGCGTCTTACTGATGGTGATGAACATAGAAGTCTGAGGTATTTGAGTAATAATTTTAATTATCTTGGTGACCTCCAATGTTTGAGCATTTTTCTAATGACAGATTATACTGTAAATGTCTCTTAGATGTGGGCGACTTCCTAGAGTTTTGGCCCTAGCACCAACAAGGGAATTAGCAAAACAAGTAGAGAAAGAAATTAAGGAAAAGAAGTGGTTGCTTATTGGAGCATGGACCATTTATGTTGGGAAAATAATTTCTGTTTCCTCTTAACATTGATCTTTATTCATTGCTGCAACTTTCAGCATATCCATGGGTCAGAGAAGGAGGAAATGCATCAGATATCCCTATTGATATATAAGTTTTGAACAATATGAGACAATTTGTGAAGTACGGTCGACTGAAACAATTTGCTTTACGGGTAACAAAACTGCTCTGTAAGATTTGTTCAAGGAGGAAAGGATATTATATCATGTCAATGTCTAACGAATATTGCCTGCAGGCACTAGCAAGCACACTTGATGAAGAGGAACTTGCTGACCTCAAGGATCAATTTGCTGCAATTGATGTAGATAAAAATGGTTCTATTAGTCTTGAAGAAATGAAAGAGGTATCCATTTCTTTCTCATTCCACATTCACTCTGATGAATATTTTAATTACATCATGATCATGAGTGTTGTATGCATGCAGGCCCTTGCTCAGGATCTTCCCTGGAAGATGAAGGAACCACGTGTCTTAGAGATTCTTCAAGCGGTAACTTTTATCTTTACCTTTGTTATGGCCTTGTTTTCTCCTTGTGTATTAGCAATTGAGATTTGTTTTTCTGGTGGGTTTTGTGGAATACCATTTCTGTCAGTTTCACGTTCTTCTTTTATTGTTTTGGTGATTCTCTTTTGTTCATATTCGATGCTTGAAGCTTCCATTTAGTTCTTGCTTCATGTTTCATCATTTTGAAAACTTGCTTGTGTTGTTAGCCAAGAAATGTTGGACTAATTTTTTCGTTCATAAGATGAGCTGCTGCCAAGCTTATAGATTTTGCACAAACATGTGAGTCCTGAATGGTGCATAAGAATCTCTTTTATTTTTCCTTCATGTAGATCGATAGCAACACGGATGAGCTAAGTGGATTTTACTGAGTTTGTTGCAGCTACTCTTCATGTGCATCGAATGGAGGAACATGACTCAGAGAAGTGGCAGCTGCGGTCACAGGCCACATTTTGAAAAATTTGACATTGATCGTGATGGTTATATAACCCCAGAAGAACTTCGACTGGTAATTTTGACTATCTTCATTTATTCATCCCTTCCACATTCATTTGCCCTCTAGTTCTCATTTGTGTCACTATGGGTATGGGTAGAGTGAAAATTAAATTACGTAGACAGGGCTAAATGTATTTGTTTTAATTTGTAACTGAATTTTGACCCTGTCTCTTGGGAGCTTGAAGTTTGTTTCTTGCAAAATTGCCCAAAAGTTGGGATAAGTTCTGTCTTTTTGCATATTGGGCACAAAATAGTAGCATAGCTACTTTCTGTTGCAGCTTCACATAAAGAAACTGTTCAGCTTGTGACCTTGATAATTTGGTTATTGTCTCATCTGAAAATACTAGCCGAATGTATTGCCTCTTGTTGTATATTCTGCTCAAAGTAGTGGCGCAGGTTTTTTATGTTGCTTGCTACAAAGCAATGGTTAAGCATGTTAACGTGTAACCTTGACATGATGCTCCCATGCCCTTTTTAGCAGACAGGTTTAAAAGGCTCCCTCGGTCCTCTGCTAGAGGAAGCCAACGTCGACAAAGATGGGAAAATAAGTTTATCGGAGTTCAAAAGGCTGTTAAGAACTGCAAGCATGGGCTCTCAAAACTTGCCGAGCCCATCTGGTTATTGGAATTTGAGGAAGATATAGATCCATTCTGGAGCTTTTGGGTGTTAAAAAGAGAGGAGGGAGCACGAGACAGGTTACGTATTTTGGTTACTCAAGATATACCGAGCCAACCATGATGACCGCCTCTGTACTCCGCTCCATTGCCAGTGGAAATCCCTGTACAAAAGTTAGTATCAAGGGATTTTGCATGGCACCCCAAGTTAGCCGAGAAGTGCTTGAGGATGAAGGTTTGGAGAGATTGCTGGCTGTGGTCGTTTACTTGGTGAGAGGGAAGGGCTATACGGGCGTACGTCTTCTAATGAGTGTGGGATGTGTAGGCTGCGAGTGTATATTTAACGCCCTCAAATTTGGGGGCCTGTTCTATTATAAAATGGGCAATGCTTTTTTACTTGTAAGGCCTTCTCTTTTCCCAATTTTTTTGGCATCGCAAATGAATTTAAGTGTAAACATTTTTCAGTCTCTGTCAGAGATGGGCAATGCACCTGCTTTTCCTGTGAATTATTTAGAGATGTATGCTGAGCAGCCATTAACGAAAATAAATTGATCATATTATTTAGGGTGACGCTTCTTGGTTTCAACAGCCATTCATCATCGTGTTGAATCATGGCCAATAGAATAGCGAATGTAGGAGGTGATGCGCAGAACATAAAGAATTCGCCTTTTTCTGCTCCGGTCAATGATGTTGGGAATACCCAAAAGCATATGCTAGCTCACATCTCCATCGGTACACTGATTCGTTACCTCTTGATGACAGCATCTCTAGAGACTTTTTTATCTAATAACCACCAGGGCATCACAAATACACGATGCGAATGACTCATGCAGGAGTACAACCTGGCTTTTGCCTCATGGCAGGTCAAAAGTCGCATGATAGTTTGGATGCAAAACAGAAGCTCCAATCAATTATGTCATGGTTGCTGGAGCTAAACCCTTAAAAAAGTAATGAATGTGCCCTTCATTGTTCAAGTTTCAGGCATATGCTCTGAAATCTGTATAAACTAAAAAAATTTCCCGTAAGTTAAGCAAACGCAACATAATATACAACTGACCAGCCTAGGGGTACAAACTACGAAAGGACTAGAAAATGAGTTAGGCCTGTAACAGGAAAAGAAAATTGTGGCATTAAGATTTTCTGGACTCAACTCTTCATCTACTGGACTTTGGGTTGTCACTAACACTATTGGAGGAACTATCTGGAAAAGCCTGAGATGAGGAAAGCTTGCTCGATGAGCTCCCATCAGTAAAATACTTATCTCCTTCCTCTGGGTCTGCTTGCCCTTCTTTTCTCCGGACGTCAAGTCCTGCATAATATATACTGTTATGCATATTGTGCCAATTTACAGAGTAGATCTAGCTCTGGTTCAGAATATTAAAAAAAAAAAACCTGATGTGATGATGTTCCAGGCATCTTAAGTTCAAGGTCCGTTGCCACGTCATTTGAATCTTCGTCTTGTTCTGCAATGCTGCCCCTTTGATGATCTGAAGACCTGCTTTTGGAGTCTTTTTTATTTGACACGTGAGAAGTGGAAGCACATTGGGTTGACTGCTGTTCAAATGTGGGATTGGCAGGCATTGAATTTGGGATAAAGGTAGAACACAGAGCAGGAATAGCACTTGCATTCTGAATTCCAAAAAAAGGGAAAGGCTGAAGTTGTGAGAGCATGGGTATTGGACCTGGAGTGACGAGTATTGGAACTGGATATGAGTAGGCTGGACCCATGACGACGGATGGATCCATGGCAGCCCAAGGGTACATAACCCTCGTCCTTTGCTGGTACTGGACATTAAGATTTTCAACTTCAGATTTTAAAGATGATTTCTCTTCTCTGAGCTCATTCTTCTCCTGCATCAGCTGGTTGTAATGCAAAGTTACTATTAGCATCAACGCAAACAATGGACATTAGAACCTCAGGATACTGGATGAAGATAAAATCACCTCACGAGATTCTTCAATAAGAGCTGCACATTCAGCTTTCAATTTGTTAACTTCCGTGGTTAAATCCTTCAGCACCTGGATTGTGTCCGTAAGAATGGTTGCCTTGTCATTCTTAGGTCAATCAGGATCTGTAGTTCATATAGGAAAGGCAAAAGCAGTTGTTCAAAAGTCTAGCATGAACAAAAGGCAGCTCTAATTACAGAGAAACGGCACATGCTAAATAATATAACCACAGCATTTATGTCCCTGCAGTAGCAAACCAATGCAATGATTTTGTATAATGCCTCCTTCCCAAATACCCTTTTGATGAGACTTCAATTTTGTTTCTCCACGGTTCATCTGGATCAGATTAAGAAGCCATGGGTGGAACATCTTTTAGCCTCTGAGAGAAGAAAGTTTGTCTTTGAACATCTTCTGGCTAAGCGCGTTTAGCATCGCTCTCAACTACTGGCGTGAAGCCATTTTCCAGTTCATGACCGTTTTCATCATGGCCTTGAATTCATCATAACTGATTCGACCGTCCTGGAATACATCCATCACAAAATGAGCACTCTATTTCATATATGAACAAGATATACACAGATTCCAAATTGCAGGTTCTACTGGTTATGTATTACCTTATCTAGATCAGCATCGAAAATGATGTCTTCAATAAATTTTTCGTTGTTCGGACCAAGATTGTCATCTATCAAAGCTTCTTTCAACTCATCGAATTCAATATATCCGCTTCAATTCTTGTCAAAGAATTCAAAAGCTCGAGTAAGGTGGTCATCGTTGCCAATCCGTCTCGAGTGGACTGACATAGTCACAAACTCCTTTAAGTTCAGTGTTCCGCTTCCATCTTCATCAGCCTGTTCTCATATAAGATGGAGTTCTATTTTTAGATGCTAATACAAGAAATCGTGACTCATCAGCATCTGCACATCAGGATCAGCAACTTGCTGTCCATATTTGTGCAGGCCATGTTTCAACTCTTCAAATGTCAGATCTCCATTTTTATTGGTGTCCATCACGTCGAACAGCTCTTTCATATGATCCACTTGCTCATCAGGCAAATTGTCTACTACTACCTACATTAACAATGCGGGAAACACAATTCGAGTTTAACTTTGCACTAAGAACAGCAATGAAATCCAACAAGGCAATGTTCAAGGACTCACTCTGAGAACTTTCTTCTTGAACTTCTGATGGCAGATTTAGGTCAAGCTTTCTCCCCCAAAACAAAGATGCGAACATAAAACCTCGGGAAATAAAATCGAACCTGACTCGCAGATTTAGGGCTTCTCGAGCGACTGCTTCGAGCAGGGCGGAGCGACTGCTTCGAGCAGGGCGGAGCGATTGCTTCTTAGTTGCGAGTCGGGGGACGGAGAGAGGCGAGCGAAATCGGCCGTCGGGAAAGAACGCGATTTAGGAAGAAGTGCGCCGAGACAGTCGCAGTTTCACTGCACGCGTTGCTGCGCTTAGAATCAGAAGCAATAAACCAGTGAACTTCTGATGGCAGATTTAGGTCAAGCTTTCTCCCCAAAACAAAGATGCGAACATAAAACCTCGGGAAATAAAATCGAACCTGACTCGCAGATTTAGGGCTTCTCGAGCGACTGCTTCGAACAGGGCGGAGCGACTACTTCGAGCAGGGCGGAACGATTGCTTCTCGGTTGCGAGTCGGGGGACGGCAACAGGCGGCTCGGCGACGTGTCGGGACAGCACGCGGGTCGTCGGGGCTCGCGGACGGTGGCAGATCTGGAGCGACGCCGTCGGGGCAACTCCGGTGCGGCGGATCGTGCGGCAAGATCGGTGTCCTCCGTGGGGCGGCGCGAGCTGGAGTGCTGCAGATCGGCAGCAGGGCGGCGTGCCAGCGCAGGGGATTGGGTCACAGATGCTGCGAGGACCTCGGATTTGCAGGCGGAGGGACTCCGACGGCTGGATTTCGGCTCGGCTGCGGTTGCGATGCAACGGCGTCGGACGCGGCGCGGCTGTGGTGGAATGGAGCGGACTCGCGGGTCACCGGCGGAGCGGCGATGGGCGGCGAGCGAAATCGGCCGTCGGGAGAGAACTCGATTTACGAAGAAGTGCGCCGAGAAAATGGAGCCTTGAGATGAGGCCGTCGAGTGGAGAGAGAAAGACCGTCGTCGGGAGGGAGCGACGGTCGTCGGAGGAATCGCTAGACCGGAAGGAGCGTCGGAGGAGGAAGAGAGAGCAAAGAGGAGAGGGAAGACAGAGGAGAGAGGAATCGCTAGATAGAAGGAGCGTCGGAGGAGGAAGAGAGAGCAGAGAGAGAAGACAGAGGAGAGAGAATGTCCTTTTCACTTTTTTCAATCCGCGCGTTGGTTTAAACTGGAACGACGTCGGAGAGAAGAGGGAACCGAGGGAGCCGAGGGAGCCGACGTGGACTGACGCATGGACAGGTGTCACGCAATGAATGGTTCAGAGCACGAATTGCGTGGCACTGTTAGGGTACCTAATATTTTCTCCAATTGTTGTCCGGAGGAACATTGGCCCCAATTTTCAAGTGTCGCATAACAAAATATCAACGGTCTTCCGGTAGTTAATTTTGACCCAAAGTATTTTTTTTTATCGGTCCAATTCTAACTCTCAATACACTTTTAAATTTTTACATGCCTCTCTATAAAGCATAAGAGCTGAACCCCAAACTTAAAAACCAAGGACACGAATAATAACATTTTAATCAGAAAATTGATTTTTAGAAAAAGAAATATATTTTTTCATTTCTATTAGTGGATGAGTTTTTAAGAAAATATACATTTAATGACGATACAAAATTTCTATTTTGAAAATAAAAATTCGTTTGATAGTGATACAAAATTTCTCCCTCCCGAATAGCCGTCGATGGCGGCGGCGAATGATGGCAAGCGACGACAACGGTGGACGGCAGCAAATGGGCGACCAGCTAGTAACGAGAACGAACGAGAAAAAGAGTTTTTATTTTTATTTTTATTCTAAAAATAGAGAATTTTAATCCTTATTTCAATTCCAAACCCATTTCGAAATAAAATTTTATACCAAACATAAAAATAAAATTATTTTATCAAATGGATTTATTTTCTAAAAATAATTCTAAAATAGAAAAATAATTCTGAAATATAAATAAAAGGGTTAAACATCTCTATCCTACCTCAAACCCTTTGAGAATGTGGACAATCGAAATGTCCACCTTTCCACATGGCACATGATAAGAATAGCTTATCTAGAAATAATTTTAGACGCATGCTAAAATGTGCGTCGGTGGGACTTTGGCCGCATTGGGGATAACTTCAGGACACATGACACATAAGGGCCCGGCAAACGGCAAATTCTATGTCAGTGGATGTGACTTTATTAATCAATCAAAATAATGCATTATGCGATATTTAATGAAAATGACGTCATTTCTCATTGAACGGAAATACCTTTGAAGTTATTGAAATGACATTATTACCACTAAAATAAGTGGAACCGCGTCGATGTTTGAGCCAGATAAAAGGGTTTGAATTGTCATGGAGAGAATGAGAGAGCTTTGCAAATTGGCATGGTTTGGGTATAACGACGAGGATTATAGCGAAGACTAAAATTTGTCGGATTGTGATTGAATCTGTCCCCCCAAAAATGAGAAGACATTCCCCAATTTCTCTTTCTAGCAGTTCACTAAAAGTGTAGGAAAGAGAGATTAAAGAGAGCCTTATCGAGTATCATCTCTGTTCGTCCTGTCCTATCAAAAGGCATACAAAATTAACGTGAGATCGAGTCTATTTTTATGTCTAGATAAGAAGTGATGATCATTGCTTAAAATAAATATTCAATCATAACCTCAAACACCCAGAAAATCTCTCGCTCTCTCTAATTAAGGACCCTGCCAAAAATAAACCAAATCCTTCCCCACCACGCACGTTGGCTCGCATGTAAGAACTCGATCACTTCTCAAAACACGCACGTTCGTTCCTCCAAAATACCTAAAAATTCCAAACTGGCTTTTACCTATTTTTAATCTACCCTTCGGATCCCTATTTAAATCCTCTCCTTCTCGTCGCAAATCTTCCCCTCTCAGATCTTCAAAGCTCTCGCAGTGTTTCTCTACGTTCCTTAGAGAAAGCTGCGTCCTCTGCAATCAAACCTCGAAACAAGAAAAGACGAGAAGAAGTTCTTCATTTCGTTTCGTTTTTGGGAGTTCTATACTGCGGAAAGAATGGCTAGTCGACTTGTGGTGCTTGCCGTAGCTGTCGCGGCGGTTGTCGGGTCAGTCTCGGCCCAGGCGCCTGCTGCCACGCCTGCTGCCGCCCCTCAGGGCTCCTCATCGTCGTCGTCGTCGTCATCGCCCTCCGCCAGCTCCCCGTCCGCCTCATCCCCCAAGGCATCGTCCCCTGCCGCGTCGACCGCCCCCGAGGCTTCCACACCCCCACCTGTCTCCGAGGCGCCTCAAGCCTCGTCCACCACCTCTCCTGCCGCCGCCCCATCCAATGATGCCACTGTCGAGACACCGGCGTCGTCTCCCGTAACCGATGTGTCGTCCCCACCCGCACCCTCCAGTGAGGCCTCCGTTGCACCAGCGGGCGATGCCTCTGACTTGTCATCGCCGGCCGAGGCTCCTGCCGAGGGCAGTGCCACCGTCGTCAAGATCTCGGCCCCGGTTGCTCTCGCTGCTGCCGCCTTATTTTTCTTTTAAGTTGTAGGGCTTAAGAGAAAAGCGTCCATTTCGAGAGAAGATTCTTTCTGGATCTTTTTCGTTTTAGTTTTGTGAGCAAGTCTCATGGTATAATTTGTTTTAGTGTGACATATATATATTTTCAAAAAACTTGTTTTCCTTGGATCGATGTGTCCATTCATCTAAGTTTCCTTTCTAATTTTCTTGGTCGTTTGACAATTCTTCGTATAAATACCGACCTTCTCTTTCCCGTTTGATGCCATAAAAACAACATACGAAATGATGATAAGCCACGTTCTATCTTTTTCAAAAGATAGAAATCAAGGTACTCACACACCTCGGACATTTGTAACTTTCGTATTTTCCATTACGAGAATTGATCGCATGATAGATTACTTCAAAAATTTTGGAAGCCCTTCAAATCAACCATTGATCCACTTGAAGTGGAATTTTAGAATCTACTCGGCCTCGATAAAATTGACTTGGTGAGTGATTTGTAAGATAGAAGCAAAACTTATCGGTTCCATTACCATAAACAACTGCTCCTCATTTTAGCAATCGTTAGCTTATATATACCTTGTATGAAATATAATATAACCGTGTAACTTAGTCACACGCAATTCAAAGGCATGCCTAATTAATTCATATCGATTCGAGATCAAATCGATTACACGTTACAGAGCGCGACGAGGATCGATAGGAAAGAGATGCATCCGGGCCTGTGCAAATGATAGACATCGTCTTCCCGGTGTATCTCCACAACGGTCATGTATAGAGGATTTCTGCGTATGTTGGAAATAAATAACGAAATTTAGAGAAGCCTGGCAGTCATGGGCATTTGGTCTAGTGGTATGATTCTCGCTTAGGGTGCGAGAGGTCCCGAGTTCAATTCTCGGAATGCCCCCCTTTCTCTTTTTTATTTTTCATTTTTTCGGTTTTGCTTTTCTTTTGGGCTAATTAAAGTATTGGTGAAATGGAGCGTCGGTGGGGTCCATTGATTGCATGGCAGGTAAAATGTAAACATAGTAAATCAAAATAATTCTTTTTAAAGTTCAACGCAGTAAATTAAAATGCTTCTTTTTATTCTGTCAAATTTGAAAGAAAGATATAAATTTGATTACTAAGCTCAATTTTAATCATAATATTCGACGAAATCAACATGAGACCCACGTAGTCATGTAGGGCCCCAGCTACACAAGCTGCCCTTCTCCCATTTACTAATCAGAGGAATCGTGATTTCTCCACGATTGGTTTCCTTATTTCAAAATAAAGAAATAGTTGTTTGATTAGTTAGCAGTAGTTAATTAAGAAATATAACTTATTTAAAAGAAATTAAAATTTTCAATATAAGTAAAAAAATCCCGATTCACATTGAATATTTAGTTACACTAAACTACCACCATTCTACAATAAATCTAATTGATAACTCTATGTTATATTTAATAAATCATAATATATATATATATATATATATAATCTATGATGGACTGCAAATAATAATTTTTAATGGTAGCTAGCAAGTTACAACCAATGAATCACCATTATAAAGAACCAATAATATATGAGATGGCTAATAATTCCAAACTATAAAGAACCAATTGGTATACTATTGAACTACAAAAAAAAAAAAAAACATCACTTGATCGTGCCTGAAATAACATAAATTTAAGTATGTATTTTAATATACTTTAATTATTATTTTTGTAATTGCAATGCAAATTGACTTTTCTTAGAACATTCCCATTCAATTCAACATTTTTTCTCCAAACTACCTTTCTCTTCCATTCTCGAAATTCACCAAACAAAATCATTAGAGCTATCACTCCAGTTGCCTATTTCATTTGATTTTGTTGTCCTAAACGAGAAATTAGTGTCTCACCGACCCACAACTCTTCAACTTTCCAAATTTTGTACCGGTCCAAAATTTAGAAAAGAAATACAGTCGACCCAAATACACGTGAGCTCAATAAATGTCCTAAATATCCTTCTTGTAGATGATTAAAATACGAGACCTGCACGATTTTAAGGGGTAAATACGTCATTAGGCTCACGGCTCATCCGCTGCGACCAAAGAATCCGTGCAATATCCAACCCGAACCCAAGCGAAATCTAGATAACACAGCACAATCCACTTTCTCCTCCAGTAGCAGAGCGCCACGTGTCGCACCATCACCATCTCATCTCCCTCTCCCCCTTCCGCCCTTCGTGTGCGTCAGCATCTCTCTCTCCAGAGCGGGTCCCGCACTGAAAAAAGCCCATGCACTTTTTCTCGCTTTTTCAGGCAGGGACCAATGACTGGCTGAAGCAGCCTAGAGAGAGAGAGAGAGAGAGAGAGAGGGAGAGGGACGATCGCCGGGAGATGTGTCCCAAGAACTGCCCTCCTCCTGCTGCAAACATGAGGACCAGGTCCAGGTCCATGTCCAAGTCCTCCTCCGCGCCCGGCAAGCCGAAGAAGCAAACCCCGTCGTCTCTCGCCGCCCCGTCTCGCAGATCAAGAAGCAAGACCCGCAAGCCCAAGTTCTTGAGCCTCGGCCTCCAGATCTCTCCTCAATCCTCCCGAACCAGCGCCTCCCCGATGAACCTCACCTACCACCGCAGAGCCGTCCGCCGCCACCGCCAGAAGCACCGGCCGAGCTCGTCCCCCCTCCGCCCGGGAGCCCACTTGGCCAGCGGCGACGACGCCGCGGGTGGTAGGGATCAAGACCACCACCTCCAGGACGAGAACGACGTCGCCCTGCTGTTCGACTCCGCCGCCGCCGCCGACACCGCCACCCTCACCGATCTCCTCGACCCCGCGGCCCCCGCCTCGGCCGTTTCTGCCGCGGCTGCCGCCTCCTCCGGGGTGAAGGAGGAGGAGTCGGCGGTGTCGTCGCTGATACGGTGCGCCATGAAGAGCAGCAGCAGGGAGTGGGGGGGCAGCGAGGAGCGGTGGGTGTGCTACAGCGAGGTCATCGTCGAGGCGGAGAAGAAGGCGGAGATGGAGGAGGTGACCAGCTGCGCCGCCGACGCGTGGTGGGGAGGGCGGAGGGCGCACCCGCAGGGGGCGACGATGCTGTCGCTGAAGCTCGATTACCAGGAGATCCTGGACGCCTGGTCCGACAAGGGCTCGCTCTTCGTGTACGGCGGCGACGCGAATCACGAGACGCCTCAGACCGTGCCCGACTTGATGCGAGTCGACAGCGTAAGACCATCCTCGTCAATCCCTCCATTTAGTCGATCTTCATTCATCATCGCTAATCACTTCTTAACATTTGCACCGACGGGCACATGTCACACCCTCGCCCTAGTGTCGATGCACGCGATCGTTATGATATTCGTATATCTATGAAAATTAATCGAATATCTATGAAAATTAGTCCAGTCGAAAAGCGGAACTGACACAAATCCATTAGTTAATTTAAGCGCCCCATTAGTCCGGGGCTTGCGGGCACCAATAGTATCCTGAAAAGCGTGCATTTGAGAGCTTACAATTGAATTTTCTCTATTGTTGAGATGCTTAGGTTTGTATGTGTTAACCCTTTATCTCTCTCTACTTGATCTATTTCATGAACTACGGTGATTGCCAAAGGAAATTAATAAAAATTTCTTTCTAAAGATTCTTTTTTTGAGATTGTCGCGTGTTAAATGCGAAGTAGGGAGCTTCGGGTTTGGATTATGCAGAGAGATTTTATCCCTTTCTTTTTCAGATCGATGGGTGAGTTCACAGGAATCTAAAAGCTCCATCACCTTTTTCTTCAATGCTTTCATTTAATGGGGGGACCGTTTGGTCACCGAGCGAGCGTTGTCGTGGACCCATGGTAGCACGATATCGATCGGTGATATTATTGTAGTTTTTGAGGAGGTTGAGCAAAGCGCGCGATCACGATTGTTGATCCCGTTATGTAGAGATTACTCCCAAATAGTTAGGGGCATTTTGGTCATCGATGTGAAACCCCTCAATCACACCTTGACCTTAAAAGGCCTTGGTTCGTCTATAGCATAGGTTTGATCATACCATGGAAAATAACCCCGCCTCTACTCTCATTAGCAGTGTAAGGCCGGAACTTACTCAAAATAAGCAATAGTTACAACTCAAATCGAATAAAGAAATAATTGTGTAACAGTTTTTAATACACTATGAGAATTATTCTTGGCCACAGAATGTCAAATCACAAATAATTATAAATTATTATAGAACCTACTTTTTGAAGAATTTGTGACTCACAATAGATTGGTATTCTCACGGTACTCCAATGACTATTATTCTAGCAAAGCAATATTCTGTTGCGAGTGTGGAATTCCTATGATTATGCTGAAAGAAATGCCACAAGGGTCTGTGTATTTTTATAATTGCGATTGAAGGAAAGTCCTTCCAATCATATTTCAACTATAATTTTGATCGGTGAGATACAAGTATGTAAATCACCTGTTACTCTGGTTAAATTTACATGCAAGTGATACTTGTAACCCATCAATAAGAGGAATTTTGGTTGGAAGAAGCTTCCTTTAGCCAGGCTTGCAGGAAAATATTATTGTCATGGAAAAGATGTGACTTTTCACGCAGTCGGTACATTGAAATTAACTCTGCCCATTGCATTCCATTGGTAACACGAGTCTAGCTACTTTGTCTCGACAGAGTAAATTTACCCACATGAGAAGTGTTCATGTTGTAGACTCTTAAAGAGAATGTGCTGATCTAGGTTCGAAAAAGATCCATCCCAATCCCAATGCCCACCACCGATGCACTCCCATCATCCCACGTTTCCTTCTTGTTGCATCGTTTGTTTCTGCACTAGAAGCATGTCCATGGGTATTCAAAGGCGATAATAGCTCATGGGTTCTGCAAATCAAGCAGGGGCCGATGGATGTATGGGAGAATGTGTGGAGAGTCCCGGAGAAAGCAGCAGAAAGCGAAGCCGCCATCAACAGGGACACGATCGTGGAGGACGGCGGCGAGTTCAGCGACAAGATTAGGCAGAGAGAGGCGAGCGTGCTGCGGTACAAGGAGAAGAGGCACAGCAGGCTCTTCTCCAAGCGCATCCGGTACGAAGTCAGGAAGCTCAACGCCCAGAAACGGCCCCGTATCAAGGTTCGCATCGCTTCCCCTCTCTTTTCTTTCTTTCCTTGGCCTCTTCTCGAGATTGTTTTTCCTGTTTCTGGTGGAATGTGACGTTTTTTCTTCTTATGTTGCAGGGCCGATTTGTGAGAAGAGATTGCGAAGATTAATTGAAGCTTGCGCATATGATTATGTATAGCAAATAGTCGATAAGCAATAAAGGGTAGAATAATGTTTCGATGTGCGTCGTTTGTTTCTTGCTTCTTTTTATTATTATTAAAAGTTTCCGAGTCCTTTACATAGCTCGAAGGTAAAGAGGTTGCGAGCTAAATCCTAATCTCATATACCTGTTTATAATGTACAATTTACTAGTGTGACTGGCTTTGGCTTCAGTCCGCCGTAAACCACGGTTTAATTGATTCCCGTCCCGACACGTGAACCTCATTTTGATATTTGACAACAGTTTAATTTCCTGGAAATCTTTTTGACTGGAGATAAATGATCTTATTTATGATCAAACTAGGCGAGCCTAAGCTTCCTCAACGTATACTCTATGAACTAGGCCATTGATATTGTGGACAAATATTGAAGTAAAGTAATGTCAAGGCGACATCAAATGTGCTGGGCTTCCATCGAATTTCAGTAGAGCTGGGGTCGGAGACCTTTGCTCAGGGGCGGTCCCCATATGCCATGATGATTGATGATGACGCGCAACTACTGATATGGACAATTGAAATTAGTCCAATTGTAGCAATTCAATCCGAATTATTCAGGGGTATTTCAAGCAATGGAAATTATGCGCCATGGCCATTGATGTAACCTTATCCATATTTGACACACGTTTGGTCATCTAAATGTCTAATCATAATAAAATTGGACTAAATAGGATATGAAATCTATAGATTTTGCTAAATCATATCCACTGTTTGGTGAATTACACTAATAAAATAAGATATTTTTACATTCTATTTGATATAAATTATAAATGAGCCTAAAAACTGCACAAATGGAGATAGTAAAGAATCTTTCATAACACTCTAGGCAACTTCATTTTTATTTGCTTATTATTTTTATTATTTTCCCTCTTTTTTAATTATTTTATCTCCTTCCATCTTTCTCTACTAAAATATTAAATAGTAAATACTAAAATACCTAAAACTTGAAATAAATATAAATACTATATCTACTTTTATATATTGAATTTATACTATAAGATTGAAAGAAATTCGAATATATAAATAAAAATAGGAATAAATAAAACAAAATTGTTGTTATTTTTTTGTTACTTTGAATTTTCTTACATTAGAATTCAAATATTATTTATAAGCAGATATTGTTTTATTTTATTAATTTAAGAAGTTTGTTATTCAATTCAAATAACTTTTATATTATGGATATTAGAATTTATATACACATTTCTCCTACCTCCCTAATGAAATAATTTTATTTGGGCTATATTTCTCTTACAACTAACTTTATCCTATCTCGAGCATACACAAGATACGGGATAAGATAAATTTTAATCTATCTAGAATTTTATTCGACTATCAAACTTAGCCAAGATTGAAAAATTTGGAATCATCTCTTAAATTTTGAAACAAGCTTGAAATATATATCCAATACAAATGGGGAAAACAAAGTCATCATGACCAGCCTCCGAAATAGTGCCTTATTTTAATTGCATAATAAATAGAAGATATAAAGCATGGAGACGTTTCTCCCAGTTTTAACCCATCCAATTTTAAGATATTTTCGCATATACTTCCATAAAATAAATAAAGGCACATCTGATCTTTATTATATTTTATCTAGATACATGCTTTAAAAATAACATAGTTCATTAAGCGTATTGAAGGGAAAAGTATAACAAACAAGTCTTAAATTTATTATATTAGTACCAATTAAGTTATACACTTTTTAATTTGGTCAATTTAATTATTTACATTTTCACAATTTTCAATTGAGTCAATCTAGTCAATTTTGACAAGAAAGCACTACCATTGACCTTTTTTTTTATAATTTATTATTATTATTATTATTTCCCTTACATAAAGGGAACAAAAGAGAGAAAAATAAATTCATTTAAAAAAATCATACAAATTTTCCAAGCCAGAGCCAACCGCATTACATAAGACAGTTGGCATCCATGTCAGCTGTTCTCGGTTGATATTAAGCGGACAACTAACAAAATTCGAAGATGTTTAAAATTGAATTGATACTAATATAATAGGTTTATGACTTTTTTAGTACTTTTTCTATGAATCAAATGTGCATATTTATCAAATTTGTTTATTTGTATTTTGAATTGGAGAAGTGTCACACGTAACTTCATTGCATGTCATGTGATCAAGTGATGTACATATATATATTTATGCACATCATTACAGTCGATGCGCACGAATAATATCTCTTGTAAAAATCCATGCCAAAATGACCCATGAGATTAAGCGAGAAACAGACTCAAATCATGTGCCGTCTTTCACATATTACCTAAATAGATAAGTATTGTATTACATAGGCGAGAGCTTAATTCGGGGTGAAAAAAGAAAAAGGAATGATGCTAAAACAGTGCGTGGAACGCAGGAGAAGGTTCAAGCAGCACGCTGCGGGAAGGTCGTAGAACCACCCTCGATGGGATCTTATCTTTTCCAATAATCACGTCAAATTGAACAGACAAGAAACTTCAAGAACGCATCCAAGCTCGCCCTTAAAAACCCTCAAAGCCTCCTAGCCCAAACCACTCCAGCGCACACACACACACACACGCACAAACCAACACGATCATTGTCTGAATCATCGCCAGTTTCAGCTACCGACGATGTCTGTGATCTCTCAGCTCATGGGGAACGAGATCCTGGACCCCTTCCTGTCGATGGTCAACAAGTGCCCGGTGCTCAACGCGCCGACCGACTGGAAGGAGACCCCGGAGGCCCACATGTTCATCGTCGACCTCCCGGGGCTGAAGAAGGACGAGGTGAAGGTGGAGGTCGACGGCGACGGGTACCTGATCATCAGCGGAGAGAGGAAGGTGCCGGAGGACAAAGAGGCCAAGGGCGGGGAGGGCAAGAAGGGGAGGGCGAGGGCGAGGAGAAGTGGCACAGGGTGGAGCGCTTCCGGGGCAAGTTCTCGAGGCGGTTCAGGCTGCCGAGGAACGCGAAGAGGGAGGGGATCAAGGCGTGCATGGAGGACGGGGTGCTCACCGTGATCGTGCCCAAGGCGGAGGAGAAGAAGCCCGAGGTCAAGAGGGTTGAGATCCACTGATGAGAGAGATCGATCGACTGTATTTTGCTCTTGTGCCTGCGCGTGTGAAATAGTTCCTGAGTCTGTGTTCCGTTCCTGTCGTGTTTTGGTGTGCCTTACTCGCATGAGTCGATGCATGTAAGCTATCAATAAGTTTGTTCAGCTCTTCTTTCTGCATTAAAATTTGGGAAGTGGTGTGTCGTTCGGCTTTCTGAATCTTCCATTACTTTTCATGAAGACTAAATTTATATTGCACGGCATGGATAAAATTGCAGAAACATGAGATCTCCCATACATGGAATCACAAGATTAGGGTTGAAATTGGACAGTCCAAACATTTCCTTTTTTCTCAATGACGAATGGCTCGACGGGGTGTTATGGGCCGCATCATCGACATGAGCAAGTCGCTACCCCAGTCGATGAACCGCCCATCTCAATCGGATGCTTGTTCAGTACTTTCAGCGGGGCCTCAACTTATCTCAATTGTTAGCAAGTGAGCCCTTTAATTTCACAATGGCCCAATGAATCCACTCGCGAGAACATTGAGAGGATTCATTCCCAACAGTAAAAAATTGTGGTATTATAGAGATAAGTTATAGGTTTTAGGAAAAATTTTAAATAAAGGCATGAAATATTTTTTTTTTTTTAAATAAATGTATGAAGTAGATATTGATTTGCTTAAATAAGGGTTAAAATGAATATTATTTCAAATAAGAGTTTAAATGACTCAAACTCTTTATCTGATTAAGAGTAATTTTGTCTTTTTATATATTATTTCTTTTTCTTTCCATAAAATACTAGGATAAAACTAATATTTAATAAATAAATAAAATAAACCCACACGCACAAGGGGGAAGGCTCCCTCCTGCCTATGGCTATCACCCCCATCGCCAATGTGGTGGCTCCAATGGCTGGCGGGGCCGCTGGCACCTCGGCAAGAGCCCCAGACCAGGGCAAGGGTGAGGTGAGGGCAGCCAAACTTGCGTGAAGGCCGGGAACCCTCGCTCATATCAAGGTGAGGATAGGTGATCCTCAACCAAATCTAGGAGAGGGTCATTGCCCTCTCCCTTCTTGATGGGGGAGCAGCCTATATTTTTGCTTCTCCTTCTTCTTCTTCTTTTTCTTCTTCTTATTCAATTAATATTTAACTTTAAAATATGTTCAAATGAAAATACACCTGATCGGTTGGAATATTATGTTTCAAGTCCTCATTTAAGAAAATAAGGACACTTTAGGCCGTTCTTTGAAATTTCTTTAGGTTTTATGCGCAAAATGTTTTCATCATATGTGTTAGTAATATCTTAATGGCTCGGACAGAGGAAATTGCTAATCAATAAGTTGAAAAGTCAAGTTCCTCACTGTATAAGTTGAGAAATTACATGTCTATACTTATTATCGTATCAACATTATGTTATTAACACCAAACGACTAATTCTGGTCAATTCTCGCGTCTATTCGATTTGGGTTGTGATAATTTCGTGGCATCTACCATAAAAGGCTTGCTAGTTCTCGTCAACCTTCTCGAAAGTTAGATTAATAGCTTTTAGATGATTTGGTATAGGGTTTTTGCACATTAGGAGCGACATCTTTAGAAGACAGAATTCCTCTGTGAAGCAAGTTTTTGCACTTTGATCTTCAGGGCAAGACAATTGTCGGTATAATGGCCTTTCTCCCCATATGGTACTCACATGACTTTGTCGTATCGAATTCAGCAAACTCTGGTCAACCCTCAGTGAAGAAATTGGCATTTTGCATAAAAAGTCCTAAATAAGTGTCAATTTGACATTTTCATTCACAATTAGTCATTATACTTTGTATTTTCGAGAAAAAAAAATCGAAGTCCGAATAATCAATTGGCTTTTTTAGTGTTAAATCGAGGAAAAATCAACATTTGATCAACTCTTCACAAAAATTGTAAAAATCATAAGAAAATTTCATTTTATTAGGAAAAGTGATACTTTAGTTGGAGAGACTACTAAATCATACAAATAGAAATACGCTTAAAGTGTGGTACATGTTCAATGTAGTCCCTGAACTATATGAAAATATTAAATATTATTCTTTCATTAATTCAAGTTCGAAGATCAAATTGTACATTTGACTAAAGTTTATGAGTTATTTACGTTATCATTCCTTTAAAATGCATGAACACTTGTCTTCAACTACAAGTGGAAAATAAAGGAAATGGGAGAAAGAAAATCTAGATAGAAAACGGGAAATTTTTTAAAATTTTCAAAAGAAAGGAGATAAAGGAAAATTGAAATTTAAACCTCGTTTGTTTTGTGAAAAATATGATATTTTTGAAATATATTTTCCAGCAAGTCATTTTCTAAAATAATGATAATAATTTATAGTATTTAGCTAAAATTTGCAAATGAATTGGAAAATAGTTTATGTTGTTTGTTTAGAAAAATCTATTTTTTTTTCTTAAATAGATGTACCTTATTCAGGCTCTAGTGACTTGCACATTGCCAGTTTAGAAATTGAACATGAGCATCAGGGCCTCAACATCAGCCTCGATCAACCTCGACTCAAGCACAAGTACTTGGGTCTTAGGAAAGAATTTGGGCATTGATCTTGGGTTTGGTCTTGATGGACCAAGCATGGGATTTGGGGTCCAAGGCATAACCTTGATGGACCTAGCACTAGATCTTGGGTCTAAGCCTAAGGACACTTGCTTGGGTACTAGAGGCCCAAGCACAAGCATCAAGGTCTTCGACCCAACCTTTGTGGACCTAGGCCGGGGCGCTAGGGAATCGAACAATAGTACCAAAGTCTTAGGCCCAACTACTAGCGTGAGTGTCTCCAGCCCAACCTCTATGGACCTAGGCTTAGGCACTAGGGCTTTGAACTCGGGCTTCGTCTCGATGAAACCTGAGAGAATCGACCATGGTCTCTAGACTCGAGTTTGCTACCAAGGACTTGGGAGCAAGTGTTAGGGTTCCTGTGCCCAAACACAAAGTTTTTAATTCAAGCACTAATGTCTAATCATATTTTAAAAAATAATTTTTAATTTTTTAAGAGAAAATTATTTTCTTAAATTTAAGTATAGACTTTCCATTAACTCAGTTTCCTAAGCATTTCGAATGCGAAAGAATGAGGAAAATATCTTTCCGAAGGCTTTATTAGTTTCGTAGAAAATAAATGGTTTAAAAAATAACCTTACCAAAAAAAAAGAAATAGTTTAAAAAATATTATCTTAAGAATGATAACTCCTATCACTTGTTCTTTCGAGCAAATAAGTCCTTTCGTATCTTGATCCACCCGCTCGTTATCTTCCCCACCGCCCTTGTCTTAAATTGAAACCTCTTGGCAAAACAAAGTTGATTATATTTGTTATATTAATGCCCGACAAGCTACTACCGCATAACGCTCCACCTACCGCACTCATCTCCTAAAGTTGGACAGCGATGAAGACCTCAGTCAACAAGTACGATGCCGACACGGTCACGTATCTTGAGTAGTCCTTACTAATTCATTTGATGACTGCTTCAATAAAAAATATACAATGGTTTACACTAGCTAGAATTGACTCATCCATCACCGCGTAGGATACTACTTGACCTATTGGTTTCCGTCTTTCGCCGTGATCGGAAAAACTCATTTCAAAATTCAATATGGTTGGATCTTCCGAGCTTATGACTGAATACATCGGCACAACGCTCCTCTTGCGTTAGTGGAGTCCGATCTTTTCTTTCATATTATAACGGTGGAATGTCGCTTTTGATGAAACCCTTTTTGCCTAATGCTATGATTTGACAAGGTATTTGTGGTCTAGCCCTACGTTTTCTAACCTAATTCTCATCACCTCCTATTCTTAAACAAAGACAAAGGACTCACCGATCTGACTCTACATACAAGAAATGACTATAGTTGGCAACTCAAAATAAAGCATGACATGAATAGAATGTGTTGCTATTCCCATTTGCAGGCCGAAAACAACGAGGAACCACCATTCATCGTCATCGATGGCGACGAAAATCAAACATTCGTATATTGGATGTCATGTTACTAAACAAAACTTGACATCATTTCATAGAACATAAAAGAGAAACTCGAAATTGTTTTAAATCGAGCCGCTACTAAGTAGTGATTATTTTGAATACGTTTCACTTGGTCCAATCATAATTCATCATGTTTTTTCGTACGATTTGTTTTATAAACTAATGTATTCACCTTAAATCTTCTCAAGAAACCCCCGTTAAAAAAGGGCCAATTCCATAAAAAAGCACGGACTTTAAATGTTGTTCCAAATCTGGTTCGAACTTTATTTTGTCTAAAAAAAAAAAGCACCAACTTTCACTCGTGTCTCTAATCTGGCCCTCCGTTAACTCTCCTTCCATGGACATTCGAAGTAGCATTTCCACTCAAAGTCTATTTGAAGATGAATGAAGTAAGTCTATTACAAATAGACTTCACATCTCTATTTAACTACAAATTACACACACTTTTAATATCTCGCTTTAACACAATGTAATCTTCTACTTCCAACCCAGCTTCTGACATTAAAAACAGCTTGCCAATTGTTAATTGATCTAATGGCCCTATCTATGTGCCTCGTCCCCTAGAACTGAAGCTGCTGAATTATTTTTCCCATGAGAATCATCTATAAAGTTCACCTCATTGGATGGCAGACTTAAATTTAACAATTAACAATTGGCAAGCTTTTTTTCGTTCTTAAATTTAATGCCACATCAGATGACTGTAGAATGAGGGTTAACTGAGAGCTAGATTTGAGACATAAGTGAAAGTTTATGTTTTTTTTACATAAAATAAAATTCGAAATAAAGTTCGGGCCATATAAAGTTTTTTTTTTAAGATAAAATAAAGTTTAAAGTTAAAGTCTTTTTTAAAAAATAAAGTTCAAAATAAAATTTCGAGTTAGATTTAAGACAACATCTAAAGTTCGTGTTTTTTTTTTATGGGTTGGCCCGAAAAGAAAAACTGCCAAAAAAAGAAGAAACAAATAAAAAACCCACACGAGAGCTGTCGGCATTGGTTGATGAACTCCTCCTCGTCCTCAAAGTGGGGTTTTTTCCTTCGTTCCCACGCAATGTTTTAATGCTTGACGACAGTGAAATGGGACACGGACGAGGCGCGTCGTTTCGAGTTTAGCGTTTATTTACACAGTTGAAATGGTTCCAAACCGAAAGATTTTTTGAAGATAAAAAATTCGAGGGTTCCAGCCAAAAGAACAGAGAGAGAGAGAGAGAGAGAGAGAGATCTGGCTTGAGGAGGGTGGAGAAGATTTGTTTCCTTTCCGGAAATCCGACAGTAACTGTTCTATCTGCAATTCGTCGCTCCAGGTTCTGGGAGTCTTCCAACGGTTGCTAACGTGCCTCGTTCTCTCCTTTCCTTCTGTTCTATCCTCCAGGACCGCCCCTCCAAGTTTTCGCATTCTCTGTTCATCCGGAGCTTCGATTTCCCCAGTACCGA
The DNA here is from genome assembly GCA_014182375.1 of Eucalyptus virginea. Classification (NCBI taxonomy): domain Eukaryota; kingdom Viridiplantae; phylum Streptophyta; class Magnoliopsida; order Myrtales; family Myrtaceae; genus Eucalyptus; species Eucalyptus virginea. The sequence goes on along the minus strand of CM024522.1, from coordinate 19,380,723 downwards.
GAGCTGCAAAGTATCGAACTTTACTCAATCCTTTGCTTTATTCCAACGCCAGAGGTCAGGGGATGACTGCATCGAAGAGGTAGTGTGAGTTCCGCTCGCCTTTCTTTTGTGGGTCTCGTTTGCTGGTTTTCTTTCCGTCTCCTCCTTGCGCGACGTGAATTGATTGTTTTGCGGGGTTGGAAATTTGTTGTCTTTCTGGGTCGGAACGAGGCATTGGGACTTGATGTGAAGTGGGTGGGCATTGATTGAGGGAGATCTTGCGGGATTGAGGAGAGATCATGGAGCCTCCGAGGGGGGCTCTGGCTAAGATATGGAACTTCATTTGCTTCTTGCCTTACTTCATTGGGCTGCTGCTCTTGGGCAATTTCAAAGGTCAGAAATCCGTGCCTCCTTTGCTTGTTGTTTGCTTCCGTTTTTCTCCTGTGCTATTGAAGAATGTGAGTGCACTGGGTTTGTTTCCGATCCGAATGTCAGAAACAGTCGTTCGGGGAAAGAACAATTAATTCGCTGATGTTTCGACTTCAACTCTCATCATTATAGAATGTTGGCGATAATTTTGTCTCAATTTAGTTCCGCATACTAAATTGGCAAGTACGTAAGTCTTCTTTGGCTAGACGTTGTTGAGTGGCGTTTTCTTGTGAATCGACGGGACATCTCAGTGACTTGCTGAATACAAGATTGGAGGCCCCCTTGCAATGTGTTTCCCCAACTAGACCATTTGAATAATCATCCTGCATCAACTCATTGTTTTGTGTTTCCTGGTTTCCCTGGGCTGATTAAATTGTGAAGAAGCCTTTTATTTAGATGATGGCAACCGTAGTTTCTAGGTCATGACCCCCAACCCTGGTTTCTAAGTTCTCTTGTCAATGCATAAAAATATGATATTGAGTGCTGGAAGTTGAATGTATGTCTCTTGTATTTCAGGTGTCATATTTTGTCCCTTGGCGTGCCTTATCATAACAATTGGCAACTCTGCTATTATATTGGGTCTTTGGCCCATTCACTGTTTCTGGACCTGTCATTGTATCCTGAGGTGATTCCTTGAACCTATCGCTGAAAGTTGCCTCATTCATAATTGGAGGTCCTCTATTTTAACTGTTGTCTATTTAGCAGATCAAAGCAATTAGGGCCTGGATTGAAGCTTGTCCTTGTACTGTGCATGCCTATTCCCTTGGTGTTGTGGCCAGTGGTTAGCATTCCTGGCAGCGTCATTGGTGGGATAGCGTATGGGTTTCTTTCACCAATATTTGCCACTTTTGATGCTGTTGGAGAGGGGAAGACCGATAAGTTTTTCCACTGTTTCTATGTATGAAGTCTTTGTTTTGCTGTTCCTGTGCCTGGACCAAGAATATTGACAATTTTCCAATGTTTCCCAGGATGGAACTTGGAGCACAATCAAAGGGAGCTTCACTATTGTCCGGGATTTTGGGGATGTTTGCTTCCACTCTTACTTATCTTATATGAATGACCTGTGGCATCAGGGGCCTGCGGAAGGGAAATATTATGAGATTAGGTCTGATCTTTGTGCCTGTTCCTGTATTTCAATTTTGAGCTTTAGGAGTGTAAATAAACAATGTGCAGATCAAAGGCTCTAATTTCGGGTCAAGAATGCAAATTTATACAGTGATAATTTCTCTGAAGTACAAATATCTCCTAGGATGAAGATACATATGCGTTTCAGGAGTTTTGAGCTCATGTGGATCCCATTGAACTCTGAACCCACTATTGAGAGATCATTGCCTAGAACGAGTCCCTTTGATATAAGCCCTGAGCAGCTCAAAAAAGCATGTGGTCACCCATCCACCTAAATATAATGGACGCAACTTGTTCTCTAAGTTGGAGTTTTCCACTTTACATCATTAGCCAGTTTTTCCTAAAATTATTTTTACTTATTTTTATTTATTAATGCGAAATTTCTTTGCAGGTTGCTATATCTTCCGGGTACTGTTATAATTGGAGTGCTTGGATTTATGGTTGACATGCTTATGATCTCACTCATTGCCCTATACAAAAGTCCTTACATGCTCTTCAGGGGATGGCACCGTTTGTTTCACGATCTCATTGGTCGTGAAGGCCCATTCCTGGAGACGATTTGTGTTCCATTCGCTGGTCTTGCCATTATACTCTGGCCTTTGGCGGTGGTTGGAGCCGTATTGGCCTCCATGCTATCCAGCATCTTCCTTGGTGCCTTTGCAGGAGTTGTTGTTTATCAGGTTAAATTCCTTTTTCTTTCTACTATCAAATTCCTCCATTCTGGCCTTTGGAGTATGTCCTGTTTATGCACCTCATCAGTTGGCAGAACCAGGGTTACGAGGTTGTTCTGCTCGGTTAACAGTGAAACTAATATTGAATATGACCAAAATGGGGTCTTAAGAGTTGTCAAGGTAGATCTTCTGAATACATATAGCATGAGGAAAGTTGGATGTCACGGTATTGATATTGCAGCTCAGTGGTTCAACTTAAATGTAGCATGTCTTTCCCTAAATTCTTCATAGTATGCCCAGTCAAGAGGACATTTTGACTAGAATAAAGAGTCATTTGGGGGTTCTCAAGGAACACCTTAAGAAAAGCAAATCTGGAGATCGGTAACAACTGTTTTGTATGTACTGTGTTCTCAAACTCATCTGGTGATGGAATTACATTACAGGAGTCCTCCTTCTGGTTGGGGCTCTGTTATGTTATGGCATCCTTGGCGATCTATGACGAATACAGCAACGACATTCTTGACATGCGAGAAGGGTCCTGCTTTCCTAGGTACTTACTATTTTCTTTTTCTTTTTTTCTGATTTGAGATCCAATTTGATGGAATTTGGATTCCATACATGCTTATAGAATTCTTGGTCCATCAGGCCAAACTACAGGAGACAAAAGGTCGAGCTGTCAAAGACTACTTCTCGTGCCGCTTCTTTTAAAAGTCCTCCAGCTCGTGCAGATTCAATAAAAGACACCATTATCGAGTTGAAACCAATTCAGGTAGCTTGTCATATCCCTCTTTGCTTCAAGGACCTCATATTTGGGGAATGAATGTCTGCAGCATTCATGTGTGCATCAAGAAATGGGCATCCACATCTGCCTCCTCCATAGATCCATGTTGAATAAACTCTGTACTCTGTTTTCTCTCACTCTCTTTTAATTGCTTTCACCAAGCGAATAGAAAATTGTGTTTGTGTAGTTACTAGATGGCTTGTTTGACGAGTGTCAACGCTATGGAGAAAGCATGGTATCTGAGGGATTGATAATTCCTCCAGACATTGAAGATGCTAAAGCAAGCAGAGGTAGTGGAGTGATAAGCATAGGCCTGCCAACTTATTGCCTGCTACAAGTGCTCTTGCGTTCAGTAAAAGCCAATTCTGTGGGCATCTTACTGCGTAAGTTCTTTCCTAAAAGGATAGGTTTTTTACGATTTTCCGCAATTTTCTTTTTAAATTTTTTTCCTTTGCATGCTACAATCTGGGGTATTTGAATATTTGCTGGAATCATGTTGTGAAAATGCAGGTGATAATACTGAAGTAACAAGCACCAATAGACCTAAAAATGCAATTTTTGAATGGTTCCTTAATCCCCTTTTGATTATCAAGGAGCAGATTAAAGCAGAGGACCTCAATGTGGCTGAGGAGGACTATCTTTGTAAACTTGTTTTGCTAAGTGCTGACCCTGAGAGGTTCAAGAATTCATATCTAGGCCCACCTCCTGAACCCGAGCGTAAAAGAGCTGAGCTCGAAGCTTTAGCTCGAAGGTAAGCAGAATGAGAACACTTGTCTGCAATTTTTATATTTGGATTTCATTACTTTTCCCACTTAAGTCTGTTTGCGTGTTCCATAAATTTGATGTTATAATGAAGGCTCAGAGGGATCACCAAGTCCATATCGAGGTATCCAACATTCAGGCGTCGATTTGATACTCTCGTAAAGCTATTGTTGGAGGATCTTGCCAAGAAGAATATTGGAAGCAAATCCAATGGCGGGAGTCGAAGCATTAGCGTTTCAAGATCGAAGAGCGCCATTGTACGAATATTCAGCCAAAAATCTTTCAAGGTTGAAAAGTCTAATGACGGGTCCGTTCAGGAGTCACAACACGCTCCCAGAGACGTTGATATTGCATGATGACCATGCGACTGGTCGGTGTTTATCCTTCACAAGTGTAATATTTCCCTACCTTCTTCCCCAGCCCATTTCAGTTAGGATCAAGTGTAGTTTCTAGTTTTCTGTAGAGTGAGTTTATTCTCTGTGTCTCAAAGAGATCGGAAATGGACGAATTCTGATGACAGATCAGAGCTTGTGATTGTAACCTCATGAAAAATTATGCAGCAAGATGCCAATGAAGAGGTAACATTAAAGAGGTGCATAGTTATAACTGTGCCTGGAGTTGTGACTGCATTAAACGATTGAACAAAGCCAATATCGACATTGTTATCTGCAGAGCTAGTAAGGGTCCCGATCGCCCGCAAAGTATCGGTTTCTTCCTTGCACCTAACTTATCTTTATGAGAAGGCTTTCTAAACTCGACACTCGACTCGTTCGTTATAAGATACGACCTCTCACTTCTCAAGCTCTCACCTGTGGCCTGGCCGAGGGGGTTATGCGCCTATTTTCTGGTCTGTTCTTGCGATTAGTAGCTTATAAAATTTCAACTTGGTCAATGATCTCATTAGATTGACCTCGATTACAATTCAACGCATACAACAGTACATCAATTGAACTATGTTGAATTATCCCCGGTTTAGTTTAAACATGCTTAATATAAATTAATGATTTTAACATGAATGCCACACCACCACCATGTTAATTTTTTTTTGCTATTTCCGTTTTAGTACAATGCGATAAAGGGTCGATTCTAAATATTGAAAAAACTCTGAACGTTAACATATAATTTGAACATGATTAATATAAATTAGCGATTTCAACACGAATGCCACGCCACCACTGTATTAAAAGTTTTACCATTTCCGTTTCAATACCATGCGATAAATGGTTGATTCTAAATTTTACCATTTCCGTTTCGGTATCATGCGATAAATGGTTGATTCTAAATATCGAAGTAAATCTAAATCTCAATATAAAATTTAAAGGAAGTCATTCAAGTTGCAAAAGAAAGAGATTCGATAATGATATCCTTCCTTTTCTCGAGACCTAGGAGACCAGTACTTATATTGAACAAATCGCAAATGTCCTCGGTGCGAAACTTCTCTATTCAAAGCTTGGATTTGAATCGCCATTCCTATATATTATTCTGGAGTCATCTCAAAAACATTAACTCATGTACTCCGCCACTCGCCAGAAATTCGTGAAATTGAGGTAAAACCAACAAACTTATATCGTATCATATCATATATTTTAGACGAAAACATATCAAGTCATGTTGGTTCGAATCATATTTTGTGAATTAGATCTCTCGGAAGTTGCAGACTTCTTTTCAATCAGGTGCTCTCCTCGCCGTGCACGTTTGCAGCTTGAAATTTTAGTGCGTCTTTTCTCGATTCTTGGAAATTCCCTTGCGTCGTCAAGCAAAAAGAATTACAAGAAAAAAAAAAAAAAAAAAAAGATTACCTTTTGCATTCGCATTGATGAGTGAAGTGAAGAGAAGCTCATTCGCTTTCGCTCGCTCGCTCGCTCGCTCACTCTGCGTCTTGTTCTTCTGAACAGGGGACGAAAGATGGCAACTTTCGAGGGCGAGGCCGAAATCTTTCCCTCCTCCCTCGAGCTCCTCCAGCGGCACCGGCCGGCGCGGCCCGACCCGGATGAGCCGCCGCCGTTCTTTCCCTCTCCGCCGCCCGCCGTCGGCCCGGCCGTGGAATCTGCGCTCGTGGAGGGGATGCGGAATGTGGCCTTGGGGGAGGCGGGAGACGGGACGGGCGAAGAGAAAGACGGGAATTTCGACGATCGGGGACCGAAATCGCACTACCCTTTTGGGATTTACGCGCGGGATTGCCAGTTTTATGTCCGGAACGGGTGGTGCAAGTTCGGCGCGAATTGCAGGTTCGGTCACCCTGTCAAGAGGACGGTATGTGTTCTTGGGCTTTTCGTCAGTTTCGTTCGTTCCGTTCGTTTTCTTTTGTGTGTGTGTGTGTGTGTGTGTGTGTTTTTTGCGTTCTTGGGAATTTACGGTGGGTTGATGCATGAACCGGTTGACCTGTGGGCGTGATTCTTGAAGGGTTTCGAGGAGAAGCGGGAAAGAGGAGAGTTCTTGGAGCCTACCAAGCAGATTGAGTGCAAGGTCAGGATTTGTGCCACTCGTTTTAACGGTGTTGTGTTGCTCTGTCTTTAGTTCAGTCAAGCCGAGGCATGATAAATCGATGATGTAGTAGGTAAGGAGTTCAAGGAAATTTAAATAGGAAATGTACCGGTTTTACTTGCAAAACTCACAGCATTGTGCAGGTGTTAGCGACATCTGAATGGCTGCTTAATGACTACTCCTTTTGGGGCTGGACTTTCTTGATAATCACTAGTCAATGTTTGCTTGTTCCCTAGATATGTAGTTATGCGGTTTATGTCCTAATGATGCTGTGACGTTCACCCACGACTGGAGATGTATTTTGTGACAAATGGCCTTCATATAAGATCCTTTTCAGTTTATATGTCTAGGCATATGAGGGCTAGATTAGAAATGCGCTTCATATATGTGATAGTGACAGCAATTACTTGCCTTTTGGCTTTGTGCAATATAGCAGCCTCCTACATTTACCTCAAAGGCTCAAAATGACATTTGATCGCCTCTTTCTTTCTTTTTTTGTGCACACACATGTATGCACATGTGTTGTCCTGAAAATTGAGTTATCTGCTTAATTTGTAGTATTACTCGACTGCTGGAGGGTGCAAGTTTGGAGAAGCTTGCAGATATAGCCATTCCAAAGAAAGAAATGAAATCACAGACCAACCACAACTTAATTTCGTTGGCCTGCCAATACGATTGGTAAAGAGTACATTCTTTCATGCTACAAATTCACAAGTTCAATTTTAGTTGACTTGTTAGGCCTTTTTCTCCCTCCATTGACTAATTGATTTATGAGCTCCATTTGAAGCACGCATAAAAAGTAATTTGTGCGACTTACATGATTTTCATGGTTCACTTCAGGGAAGAGCAGAGTGCCCCTTCTACATGCAGCATGGCACGTGTCGATATGGAATTGATTGCAGGTTTCACCATCCTGATCCTACAACGGTTGGGGACTTCAGTCCTGATAAGACCTCGGCCAATCTTGCACCAGTTGGAAGGGAACTGAAGTATCCTAAGGAGGGTCCTATGGAAGACTCTGATTATCTGAGATATAATGGAATTCTACAGGAATATTTAGCATCCCGGTCTTTGAACACGGCTTCTGGGACCCAGCCTTACTGGGATAATGGACTGTCCCATGTCCCTGGGATTTCTCAAAGTTCTCAAAAGGTGCATTTTTCTACACTCGGAAGAGTTCACAAATCTATTTGATTAGTTTATGCTTTTGTATTCTTGTATATTTTTTAATTAAGTGTTGATTTTTCCCTCCATTTTTCCATTTCTGCATCTTCTTTCTTGTCGGTCCTGTAATTGCTGCTTTATATATATATATATATTCTTGCTTTCCATCTTTCTGAGTGTATTCTATCGCCATTGCTACCTCAAGAATGTTTCGAAGTGCTATAACTTGGGAAAGAAGGATTGATTTATCTGCAAAATGAGTAATTTTGCACCAATTGTTGTTTTATAGGCTTTGGCTTATCCACAAGAAAGGGCAGGGCACAGCAAAGGGCTGCTACCTCCTGAAGAATACCCTCAACGACCCGGTCAACCTGAGTGTGCTTATTTCATGAAGACAGGTTATTGCAAATACAGACATACTTGTAAATTTCACCATCCAAAGGATCGGGTTTCGATGGTACCCTCCTATTATCAAACTGATAAGGCGCTCCCTTTGAGTTCAGTAAGTCACTGCATTGCCCAAAAGAACTGTGCGGCTTCTTATTTAAAGTTAAAAGGTTTTCGGTTTTCATGCATTGATTTTATCTATTTAGGCTAAAATCTCTTATGATTCTTCATCTCCAGTGGACCACAATCAAATGACTTTACCGTAACTTTGACATTTTTTATTTATTCTGATCTAACTATTGCCATCAAACTTAAGTTTCATTCTTGTGCCATGCTCTGAAAAATTGATTGCTTAGCACTATGTGGTCATTTTTGCAGGATAGGAGAACTTGTAGGAATTATGCACAGTTTGGGCTCTGTAAATATGGAAGTGCTTGCTTGTTCGATCATCCAGTTCCGGAAGATTCTGGCTCCTCTTCTTTTGGAATAAGTCCTCTTGAAGATCCACCTGCATGGTTCTAACTCCCCTGGATATGGCAGTGACATTGGTGCTATATCTCTGCATTTTCCTGGGACTCTGCAAACTACTCAAGCCCCTTGCACTTTTCTTTTACTTGTTTTAGACTTTGTTTGGGATTACTTTCACCTAGTTGTGGCAAGCAGTGTTTACATGGTAATCGGCTTTTATCCGGTGATTCGGAAGTGGAAGCAAGAGTTGGACTGATCATTCTTTAGATTCAAATGTTTCCCTATAGAAACTAAACCAGTTTTGGCATTGTATGGGCATATGAATGGCCTCATCATAATTCTTGTTTTTACCTGTTAGGAATATAAGTCATAACTTCTTGAATCTTGTATCTCTCGGTAATGGATGATTATCATTAAGCCACAAAATATGATGACGAGAAGAATGAGACTCTGTTTTACTTGGTGCTTTTATCTCCTCGTTACATTTCATGGAAGTTTTGAGTATCAATTCAGTATCTCATTTCTTCTGCATTAGGGAATGGAAACCTTTTCGAGAAAGTTGTTAGGATCATTCTGGAATGCTTGGTTAGTAGAGAAGTTGCTCAACCATCTCTAGTATATGATGAGATGGAGGAATGTAATCAAGAGCACTCACAATATATTAAAGCAGATTCTTATATAAAGCACATGAAAGGGCATTATCTATCAAAACTTAGTAAGCAAGGCCGTTCACATCCTTGTAATGATGCTGTTTCTGAGCTCTAGTTAGGATTAAAATAATATGAAAGAGCATCATCCGAATTATTTCTGATCACACAGATTTAGGATGACACTGCAGATAGATGTAAAAGACAATGTTTGAATATAATGCCTACACCTCTTATGTGCTATATAAACTCTGAGAATGACGGTAACTTCACCCACTAAATTGCTAACTCACATCAGGCTAATAGATTACAATCTTCAAAATCATGAATGTCATAAGATCCTGTTTTGTGGTTCTCTTGATCTCTGTCTATTTCAGAACGAATCTTGTCCAGCCGAGTCCTCGGCTCCAATTATTTGTGAATTACCAGGACTATGAGACAACTCGGTATGTCACTGTAACAGGTAATGCACCAGTTCTTGTCCATTACACTTCCATGTTGAGTTTCCAATTCGTGCATGCACTTTGATTAGTTAAGATGAGCCATATTTGAAGCACGGACTGCAATCTCTGATCCTCAAAATTTCTGTCTTTTGACAGGATGCAACAATAACTGTGATACAGCATGCTGTGACTGTGACATCGCGAAGCAGCCACCCGTATGCGTCAAGTGCTGTAAAGAGGAGCCCTGAATTGCAACGCTCCCCACCTTCTCATTTTCTTTTGGATGATTCTTTTTTGCGCCTCAACTCGAGACAGTCGGCACTGCTGGTCAGCCGAGTCATGTAGCAGAAGTCCTTATAGCCAGAAAAGTCGAGAAGTAAATCTAGAGCTCAATATCTTCCCTCGCCAAAGGCAGGGAATCCTCTATATACAGAATTCCTAGCTTATAGACTCACCAAATGCTGAATGGGAGAGACATTCAAGAAAAAAGGTTACATGATCCTAATGGATATCTCATAACAGCAGGCGAGTATAGTTAAATCAACTGTATAACGGCAGAATGCCAATTCTTTTCCTTCAAATTCTTCCTCATTTTGGATTTTCAGGACTCTAGTTCCATCAACAGAGAGAACAGTCGTTAGATACAAAAAGAAGTCTCATGCACAAGTGCTTTACGTCAATAGGAGTCTTGAGCATGCGCCAATGTGATCAGGGAGATTTGACCATTTGAGTACAATATCTCAATTCGCAAACTAGGCAAAAATTTTATTGTTACAAATTGTTTGGCTGCCCATGGACGTATAAACAGAACAAGTATAAAAAACTAAAGCGACAAATGCTGTGCCTCACACTACAAAGTTATAACGAAATCCGAGAGGGGAAGGATTGGGAGTACGAGAACTAAATCCTTCTCGAGAGTGCAAGAAAAACAGCTGCAGATGATATCTGCACCTTGAGATCTGCAATATCCAGGTCGTGCCCGCCTTCAACTAGACCCCACCTGTCCACCTGCAAGGACATATAAGATGACTTAACTCTCCAACGCTATACATCACCATGAACTGAAGTGCAGCTGTCTGGCTTGCTGTGCGATCGTCAATCTGAGGCGTATGTCGGTCATTATATGCGATGCCTCCATGTTGATTAGTATATGAACGTGGGCGAGGATGGGTGGTATTTGGGTGGTAGAGAGACAACGAGAGAGTTACAGGGCAATGACAAAGAAAAAATTAAATAGAAGTACCTGGAAGTCTTCTTCAAGTCTGATTAACTCAATAGCTCCCTCTATCTGCAACCTCCCACGAAAAATTCCAAGAGCAATAACCAGAGAGTGTGCTGCTGCAGCCATCGCATCAATCGCCGCCAGTTCACAGTCATCAGCATTCTTCAGAAGGTTCTCTATGGCCTTTATCAATCCCTCGTCCTGCTTGCCACCGAAAAAGCTCGAGTACAGAACAGGCTGAAATCCAAATTCTGACTTCAACCAATCAAGCAAAGGATCAATTTTCTCCACCTGTATATCTACGAAATTTATGCAACAGATTAGTCAGTCGCCATAGCTATGGAAAGCCAAAGCTAATTGGGTTGTGCTAAGTTAACATGAAAAATACATTAAGCAAACAAAAAATTGCAGAATATTGTCTCTCAAGAGTTCAGAGAGATACATTCTGCATATTATCCCTGAAACATCGGTCGAGGCCTATAGATTCATTTTGGTTGAAATGCATCAGCAGAAATTTCACCGAGCTCCAACACGATATTAGTTTTGGTTAAAAGAGGAACATAAACTCATGAAGTTCCATATATAATTGCCAACTCAAAATCGAAGAACTGAAAAACATACTCAAGAGCAAATCAGACCTCACAAGCCTCATTCACTAATAACATACCGTGAACATCACTCGTCAAGACATTGTTCTCTGGCGCGCGGCAGAAGACCAGGTCCTGATTGAATTTCTTCATCAGGTGCTCGATGATCTTCGGCCGAGTGAGCGGAACTCTCTCCAGTGCCGTGCAAGCAAGTTTCATCAGAGGCATCGTGAAAGGCCTTATCCCATCTGTTTGCTACAATGATCAACATTTCATTACACAGCCCCAACCATATGAGCTTGAAGCACACTCTCAGAACTAGAGACTTCTATACAAGGAATCAACGCCAGATCAACTTTGCACAGACGAAACGAGCTAAACACCCCCTAATCATTTCAAATTCAAGAAAATCCATGGAAAGGAATGAACTTGAGCTGAGACAATGATGGGTCTTAAGCACCTGATATTCCCACTCAGCAGCGATGGCCTTGGCGAGAGCGAGGGTCGGAAGCTTGAGGGACCTCTTGGAAGGCGTCTTCAGGGTCCGGTAATCGAGCATCACGGTCCAGCCGTTCCCGTCGTCGGCCTCCCTCGTCGTCACCTGCTCGTAGAACCGCCTCCCCACGATGGACCCCGTCATGAACGCCATCGGCATCGTCACCGAAGAAGGGTTGGAGGCGGACGCCGGCTTCGGGCTCGGGGCCCTGACGTATATCGCGTCGTCAGCCTTGTCACCGCCGCCGCCGGCGGAGAACTCGAAGGAGGACGAAGACGGGCCGCCGTCGCCTTGGGTCTGGGCAGGGGGCGGGGGCGGCGGAGCTGAGCCGCCGGGAATGGGAGGTCGACAGGGATGCCAAGATGGAGGGATTTCGAAGCGATTTCAGGGTCTTGCGCATCAGCAGCGACGGATTAGCCATGGATGGATTACCGGGGTGCACCAAGAACAACCGCAAGATTGCTATGTGAAGCAGCGAAAGGTTTTAACGTGGGGTTTGGGACCTGCGCAGGAGCACGCATCCAGCACTGAGCAGAGACACAGAGCGAGATGAGAGGAGAGAGCAGGACCGGGAGAGCACGAGGCTGGGCCTGGATCTGCAAGAACCTTTCAAGTTTCGAGTTTGGTTTGGCTGAAGCCCATTGGCCATTGCCCAATGGGCAAGAGAATGAAACAAACAACGCTCGCCCATAAGTTTTGTGTCTGTCTGTTGACTTCTCGGCAGACACCGTGATCTCCACTCCTTAAATTCTGCAGAAGTCTTTTTGATCTACTGAGTCAGCTCTTGTGCTCAGAGGAACTAATTCGCAAAACGATGCGGGTCACGCTGGATACCCACGAAAATATCCGACTGCGTTACTTGGATTATAGTCTTGATATCAATCTTAGTAATTGCTTCTGTTCACTTCCCTCAATCGATCCGAACATGGCAAGAGCAAGTGTGCATTTTTGCTTTGTACTCTTTCATTCTCTCTTTATTTCTGATTGAATCACTAGGGACGACAATTCTCATACGAATCACAAGGTTTTGGGAACAGAAAATCCAAATCTTTACAGCTTACTGACTACTAACAAAATGAAGCTATGCATACAGTATGAGCTCTCCAAATCAATCCAGTCCATGCCCATGCATTTTCCTCGGGTTGATATTTGTTTCACGACAATAAGAGATTGTTCTTCTATCTGTTCGACAGAAATTTAGCCTCCTGAACAGCGTTCGGTGCAATTCCTCTGGCAGTAGTTGTAGCTACACATCTTTACACTTGAATATTTTTTAGGACATAGTATATTAACAAGCCTCCAAAGCATCGGGACTTGGTTGGCGCTTGACCCTTCCTTCCCTTGACATGTCTTGGGTGATCATCATTCATCAAAGATCTTTGAGGAGATGGAGAGATCGTGCTTTGCATCATCGTTGTTGTCATGAGCTTTCTTCCTATCCTGCTGGATTGGGAAGGAGTGTTGGACCTGCAAAATTAGATATGAAGAGGAAAAGGAAAAAAACGCAGCTCCATATAGATCTGTCTACTGTCTAGACTAGAGTAAGGAAAATCGTTCGACGTGAACTGGGAACATACGCTTTTCATCCGATGCTCTGCTCTTTCTTTTCCTTCGCGAATACTTGAAGAGTTCCCCGCGCAAAAACAAAAGCCAGGACTCCATTTACTTGGTTCTTTAATTGCTTTGTCCTGTGTAAGTAAATGTAAGTGTTGCAAGCTGAACCGAGTTGCTTTAGATGAGAAAAAATATGAAAAGAAAGGCCAAGGCAAGTTCTACTACTTGAGAATGGAATATTTTTAGCTTGGCTTTTTGATGCAGTCAAGTTACTATGTATGATTTTCATACAAAATGTTCAAGATTAACAAAGTCTCATTTTAGAGAAGATGACCTCTAATCTTGCTACATCTTTACATTATTTTCCTAGCCTACATGATTTTGCCCTGCTCTCTACCTTTTAGAAATGGCACGAGAGAGAGAGAGAGAGAGACAGAGACAGAGACAGAGACAGAGACAGAGAGATGCTGCGTTACCTCCTTGCCTTTTGCAGTTTTTCCTTTGGTGCTCGATCTGGGTGGAGATGACTTTAATGATTGTGAATTGCTTTTGCATGCAGACAGAAACTTTGAAAACCTGGTAAAAAGAACAAGATGAGTCAATATAACTGTGCTCTACTTTAACAGGGACTCGGATGGGGATGTGCCCCAAGCAGTTGATGCTTCTATAAGCAAAAAATGTGACTAAGATGATCTTAATATAGCCTCATATATTTCCGCTAATGATTAAGAATTCCAATGTGCACAACAGGAGAATTGATCCTGTCTCACAATATTTAGCCTATATGGAAACATGAGCACCAATTTGAACATGTTTTTGGCCTCCAACTTCGCAAAAGAAAAGGAAAAATTGGTCGCAGAACATCTGTGAGGATGCACTTAGCGGAAACTATTACTTTTGCCATCATACTATTTTATATACAGAACTCAGTAAGACAAGCTGAGACTTGAGATGACATTCCAATATCTGACTCCACCCAAGTACGGTCAACACAGTTAAATTCTGCAATAATCCTATTCTGCAGAACCTGAGGTGAAATGAAATGCTATGTGGTCGTGGAAATTTGGAATGAGAGTCAAGACTTCTTACTTGGCAGCAAGAGAGCCCCTTTTTTGGGTGGTTTTCTTTCTAGTGGCTAAGTGATCCCCCAGTATCCTGCAATACAACTCGAAAATGTTGAATGGATGTTGGAGATTGCCATGCTTTAATGATCGAAATCATTAAAACCAAAACAACAGAATTTGCACCCTGCAAAGAAAAATAAACAAGGCACCTCTTCCTGGACAAAGAAGTGGCTGAAGGGTATGCCGATGTTGTGCTTTTAACCGCCTGCAGTCCACAAATAAGATATTCATTGTCGTGATACAGGGCAATAAGAAAAATCGACACAACTTATCATAAGAATTAGAGCAAGTGCCTGCAAGAATTTCTGCCTCTACTGATATTTAGAGTTTCATATGAACCTCGAGTTCACTTACGACCACCCATTGCGACAGTCACTTACAGATTTTATTTGTGAATTGAGGCCCTTCTCATTTAAATCACTCATTCCATATTTGTCACTGCTAGAAGTAGCAAAGCTCACCTCAGAGGATTTGGCTGGGGAAGAGTCCGTTCCAAGCTCTTTCAATGATTCATCCTTGGCATCTTCCACAATCACGACAGATTTATCAGTTAACTGTGATCCTCCATCCTCGCAGATATCTTTTTTCTCCATCTCACCACCCAGATTATGCACTTGCCTTAAATTCTTCACCTCTTGGTTAGGATTGACAATTTCTTGAGAGTCTAAGACATCACCTTCACGTTCCAAGTCTGCAACATCACTTGAGTCCGCATTCCCTTGCTCAAGCAAGGCCGCTGCTTTCTTCTCGGCCAATTTCTTGTAGTGAGCCTCAAAAAAGGCTTTCTTTTCTGCGACTGATCCAGGCCGGGAATACTTCTCGGCCTCTTCAACGTAGCGCTTCCGAGAGAAGCTTGACCACTTCTCCCATGACAAGGACTCTTCTGACACGAACCTGCCAAATGAGACGGACTGCCCGAGAGTATGAATTGGGTTCCCCTGCATCAAGGAAGATTTCCTACATTTAATGCAAAGTTCAGATCCTAATGTTCCCAATAACCACAGATACTTAAAGTTCTCCTATATCAAGTACCTGCTCATTCATTTCAAGCAGACAAAAATTTTAGAAGGTACCCGAACGAACACGAGTCACGAAGAATTATCTATATAATGTGCGATGAGTAGAAAAAGCATCATTTTACACCAACCCTCCAGCTAAGTTTATCTTGGTCATGCAATGATCAGATGAAGTTGATCATAGACATGAAACACAACAATCTGAACACAAAAGAAGAAAAAAAGAACGTAAAGGAGGAAGACAAATTCACAGTGCAGTTTCCTGGAGTTACCTCAGTGGCATCATTGGTGAAGACCGAAGGGTGAGACAGGGGCTGCATCATGAGACAGCTTGAATCTCCCATGGTTGGGGCTTAAGCAATGCTGCAAAACCTCAGTCAAGATACAAACTCGGAACTAGAAACACCAAGATTGACGTTTCCCCTCTCTCCGGATATTTTTTTTCCTTTTTTTTTTTGTTTGAATTGAATTTGAAATTCAAAAGTAAAGCAAAAGGTGCACAACCCACGTTCTCAATGTAGTCCTCATCATAATGTGTCTACTGTCAATGGGGATGAAAGTGAAGCGTGCTCTTTTTTAATATCACCACAAAAGTGGGGTCTCATTTGCAAACAAGCTTCGGTTAGTTTTCAAGTGCTTCTCTCTTTTTCGGCTTGCTTGGGCCCCGCTTAGTTGACGTTAACGTTAGATACTTTATTAATATCATCAAACATCTTCGAGTATTTTCCTTTAAGGCAAAAAAAAACAAAAGCTGTTGGCTTGACTGGTGCTAATCTTTCTTGAGCCCCCACCGAATGTATTTGTCATGCTGTTGGAGAAAGTAGCGGATCAGGGAAGCAAATGCTTGACAGTTTTACACTACGAACATTGCCCAAGTTGACGAAATTGTTATCTCATTCACAATGCTTAAAAAAAAAAAGAAAAAAAAGAGAGACATAAATCCAGGATCAGGCAGTCCGCGCCAGAACTCAGTCGAAGAGTTCGCATGTATTCAGCTCGAATTAGGAAGCAGAGGGATCTCCACGCGAGATCCCGCCCAAAAAAAACATATTCCCCGTGCAAGCATGCGCATCTTGCTCGATGGTTAAACTCGATTCGCCGCCCGCATCATCTATAGGATTAGCCTAACGCGATACTTTTCTCACTCATTTGCGGGCTAAAGTCATGTGGGTGCCCAATGGCCATGGCCAGCACCGCTGATTCAGGGGACAAAGATGTCAACGGCTGAACCACCAGCAGTTGAAATGTCAACCTCCGCATAACAGAACAAAGGACCATCAATCCTCCACTGTTATGCTTTGGAGCTAATTCTGTTGGTGAGGATTTGCACAAGTTTGATCTGTAAAGCCTTTGGCGATTATACCAACTACCAAAGATCTGGGAGTAATTTACGCATTTATCATACCCAACATCTTTAAATTCTTGAACGGCCAATGCATTAAGAAGGAAACTTGATTCTTTTTATTTTTTCTTGATTTAGTCTGTGAGTTGGACCGAAGCACATAAATTTTCTTTTCCTTGAAGCGTAAACTTCCACCAAGAAACATAAGGAGTGCATCAATCTGTTGAATGCTACATATAAACTGCGTTACCTCCACTACAACATAGAGCATGAACTCAAAGGTGATGTAACCGTGCAAACTGCTAGTTTATCACTACATTCTTCTGAGAAAAGGAAAGTCATAACGCAAATGCTCTAACAAACTAGACGACGACAACATTCTCTTGCAAAATCTATATTAGCATTTGAGAATATTTGTACACAAATCACATTGATTGTAGACGTAATTTTCTATAATATTACAGACAAATACACCATTTTTATTACCTCTGCTTCGATCTTCTCGAACTTTTCTGCCAATGCAATCCCTTTACATTTTCCATGGCTCCAAGGAGATCCATTTTCATCTACAACCATTTTTAATTCCGATTGTACTGAATCAGAACATTAATCAAGCTTTCTTGTCAAAATTCAGAACTGGGAAATTTTCCCTTGAATCTAAGAGAAGACTTAAAATCTTCAAAACCACACCAAACAAGAGGCCAGAGAAGCACAAGCTGAAAGAACCTGTTTCGGATACCTCATCTGTGAAGACTGAAGCCCAACATGCCTAAAATTACAATCTTCACTTGTCTATATAATAAATTTCCATTTCCATTTTCAAGCAATCAGCCCTTACTCTTGAGCAGCGCATGCAAGTAATTGAATCGAAGAGTTGACCTTATCCCTTGCTGAAATTACCACTTCCATGAAAACTACCAGTTATAACCAAGGAAGAAAGTCGCTATCATTTTCTTCTGGAAGGATCCCGGCTAAGTCCATGCTTCTTGAGTGTATTAATGTAATCTCTCATGAGGGTAAATTTGTTGCTTCCAAGATGATAAAAATAGTCCCATGTATAGATCCCAGTTTTATGCAAGTCATCAAAAATTATCCTGCATCATTAAGATTACAGAATCTAGGTTTAGTAGGAAAATCACAAGACGTTCAAGCTGTAACAATTTTTCCTTTTGAGGAACCATCCTGAAATTACCTCACCCCGTAGTTTCCTATAGGTTCAACTTTCATAATTCCAACATGACGACGCCCAAATATTACCTGATGAGGAACATGAAGCGCTTGAGCCAAATGATATTGGAGCATGAACAACAACAGGCATGTTTTTTGGCCACATAAGAATCATTTCAACTGTGAGACTCGAGAGGTAACACATTAAATGAAATGATGGTATCAAAGAAAACAAAATCAGTTCAGCTCTGGACAGATTCAATGCCGATCTTTAGGAGGCCAATACATAAGGGAAGATTTCTTACTGTGATCTTTTTTTCTTTTGTTTTCTTTTTTCCTTTTTTTCTTTTTTGGGTTGGTCTCCTACTACAATCTTGGCTAACTTTTGACGTTTCTTTGTTTATTTGTGGGCAAATAGGATAGCCAATTTCCCTATGGTATAACACAACATATGTACAGAAATTAATCGAAGTTAACTGAAATTAGCAACTCGATATGACTAGGTTGCAAAGACTACTTTGCTGAAGTCCAAAGGTGTGTGCATCACTTAGCACAGTGGTAAAAACCCTTCTTCCCACTAAATCCATCCTTGCATGCAGGCTATAACCCAGGATACTGGTCCATCAGCTAACTATGTACGCAATCAAAGCCTTTCATACTTTTCCCATTAACATGAGCACCATCTTAGGAATTGGTGGCTCAGGAAACACCTAGAATCTGAGAACAAAGAAATCAGTTATCCAAAGGGTCAGGAATTTCCAAATTGTGAGATGATCTTAGGAGAAGAACAGAGTTGCTTCAGTTAACTCAGTTGATAGAGACTTGTCTCTTATCATCAGAACAGGTTCCTGTTGACTCCAGAGTAGCACTGCCAGTTTTTTTATTATAAGAAAAGTGCAAGCAACACAGGATAGCCTTTCCCATCAAGTTCAATTTTTCCAGCGCAGATCTGAACAGAGAACATACTGAACAATAGAGCTTATTCCAATACTAGCATCTGCTGAGTAAACGATTGTAATATTTATCGACAAATTTATCTTATCTACAAGACAGAATATTTGAATCCATCATTCTAGTCTTCGTGATGAAGTTAATTTGACCCCACAAATGTGAACACGAACTAAGGCTACAAGATGAACAACCATCATAGAGGTAGATACGGCTAAGTTGTTCACTTTAATTTTGCAGTAACCCTTCACATGGAAAGCAAAAAAAAAAAAAAAAAAAGTTTCACATGTTAAGAGAATGCATGCATGTATTCTTCTCTTTTTGTAAACGAAAGTAGATTGTTGCATTGCTGAATACACAAGAGATTAATGCAAATATTTTGAATATCAACCTTTTCACCTCCTATAGACCTCATCTTGCCATCTGCAGCAGGACTGCAAATTCTGAGAAATTCAGCGGACAACCTAAATGTGCTACCATTAGTGAATTCCACCTCCACCTGAAATAGGACAAGCATATTTGAAGTGAAAACACACTACATAAAATTTGTATAAGCAAGTTTACTTGATGCAATATGTAGCTTGACAGGATGCATTTCTGCCAATCCTCAACGATTAGTTAACATATAAACTGAAGCTTTCTGCCAATCCTCAACCATAGTTAACATATAAACTGAAGCTTGCTTGTGCATTGTTGTGCAACACCTTACAACAAGTCTAAGGATACGATACAGGGGTAACAGGAAAAAAAACACGAACTACTGAACCATAAGTGACAGATTACTGATAGCTTGCAGTCCAGGTTTGTATGATATTTGTGTAGCAATAAAAGCTTAGCAAATCGCTATCTGTATTTTTTCCACAGAAACACCTAGAGAAGTTTATGAATGCTTAAACCACGCTTCAAATGCTAATTATCCATCATTCAGCAGAGACAACCTAACCCACAACTTTCAGGGAAATAAAACTATGATAGCTTACTACTTATCTCTCTTCTCTCGATGTGGCGCCAAACTATTATAGTTTTGACATCCTCTATTATGATACAAGTAAGGGCGACCCGAGATTCTATGACTTGTGCTCTCCGAGAAGGACAATGACTTGAGCAACCCACTGATCTTAACAAAGTCCCGAACCGTTCACCAATCCACCAACTGCGCATTTCACAAGATTCCACCTTGAAAATCAAGGTCCAAGGTCCCTACATAAAATCTGCACTCAACCAACATTCACGTTATGGCCCATTTACGTTTCTGTGGAACACAAAGGATGAACCCAAACCCATCTCTACCACACAATGGAATCGACCCAAGAGCCATGGAACTCGGAACAATCAGACGACATGCTCAAAACCAAGAACGCGAGATCAAGAATAACGAGAATTCGAGAGGACGAGGTGAGCGAAAAAGCTTACGCATTTAGGAGCGTGGAGAGAGAATTTAGAGAGGCGCGGGGCAGCGACGGCCGTGTGGATGGATTTAGCCGCTCGCTGCAGGGATATCATACTGCTTTTCCTCGGTCACGACTCTCTCTCTCTCTCTCTCAAAAGTTCCACGCCTCGAAGCCCATGTTCCGCGTTCGGTTTCTACGATGTCAGTGTCGGCGCAGGAAAGATTCCGACATGGGCGAGCTTAAAACTGGAAAAAGCTTCGAAATTGCAGACGACCCGACGACGGAATGCGGTCGAAGGGACCAAGGAACGCGGACGCTGAACGGCGAACGCTGCCTGGTGACCTGCGGCCGAACCGAACGAGCCCGATCGAGTCGAACCAGGCGAAACAGTGAACGGGCCGGGTCCACACGTGTAGAGTACTTCACTATGCCCGATATCAAATCTTCGGGCCGCGGCGGGCCCAACATAAGGCCCAGGCTCATGAACAGAGCAGCAGGTCCGCCGACAGATCAATTCATTCATGTAGGCGTGTTTTATAGCAGCAAGGGTCCGTATAGTAATACTTCTATTCCAAAAATAATTTCCTTTTAGAAATAGTCTTTTTTATTTTTATTCCCAAAAAAATTTCTCAATAAAAAGTGCATTTGATAATTATATAAAATTTTATTCTTGAATGAAAAAAAAGTAGGAATACGTTTGGTATGATTCCAAGGTAGAATTTTTTTAAAATTTTTTCTTATTCTTCCTTACCGCCACTAACCATCATCGCCACCGCCAACCCTAACCGCTGATGACCACCAACAACATCAATCGCCGCTCGCCGCCGCCACCACTAACGTCACGGTTGATTATTGATCAAGGCCGGCCGAAGGCCGACGTTGGTGATTGGCGATGGTGGCGGGGCGGTGATCGGTGTTGTCAACAAATCATCCGCGGATAGGGTCGTCGGAGTGACAACGGTCAACAGCAACGATCATTGGTAGTGTGGCATCGACAGTCATTGGTGTTGGTGAGTGGTGGCCTCAATGGTCATCGGCGGTGGGCCATGGCGAGTGGTGGCGACAACGACAACGACTGACCGGCGAGGGCGGTTAATCAGCAAGCAACAAGAGGCGCCATTGACTATCAACCGGCAACAAAGGTGATTAGTTGCAATGATAGGTAGTCGGCCAACGGCGATCATCCGTGGTCGGCGGCGGCGATCATTCGGTGGTGGCCAATGGCGATGGCTAAACAATAGGGGCAATAGAGAGGGGCAAAGGGCAACAAGGAAAAAGAAAAGAAAAGAAAAACTTATTTTTAGAAATTATTTGGGAACAAGAAATAATTTTTTTTTTTTTTTTTACTTTTCATTTATGTTCCAAATCTATTATCTTGCCATTTTTCTATTCCGGGAAATATAAAATTTAATTGACATTACCAAATGGTTTTTTGTTCTTTTTTTATTCCGAGAAATAAAAAAATAGAAATTGAGAGGAATAAAAATGTTATCAAATAGAGCCTAAAAGGCCATGGAACATATTTACTAACAACTAAATTTACATGCGAAAATGTTATAAAAAAATCTTAAATTATGCCTACTATCACACATTTATCCGAACTTTATAATGTGATATCAAAAATCCTAAATTATGCTCATTGTGATACAATTACTCTAAATTTTTTCTTATGATTAAAAACTCCAAATTTGTATGTATGTAATACATTTACTTTCTATCAAGATCTTGTTAAAAATGATTTTTCAATTAAAACAATGTTTTTTTATTTCCCTTAAGTCGTATGAGCGCTATGTCAATATTTTTGCTTTCTAGCATTTATGTAGATAGATTTTTAATGGTTTTCATTAATAGAACTTTAATGGAGGATAAATATGTCATGCATATAAAAATTTAAAAAATTTTGTGCCACAAAAAAAGTGTAGAATAAATGTGTCACGATTACCCTAACTTTTTTTTTTATTTTTTATAAGTCATCTTCAACAAGTAGAATAATCAAATTTAATCCATAGATGGATCAAATCAACCATGTCTTTGTCGACCTCGTTGTATGTCGGTGCATAGTCTTTTGTCGTCCAACAGATGAAATTATGTCGAGTTTGAAGAACCGATCATGCCCGTATCATACCATAATGCATTTGTCGGGAAATTAGACACACTGGACCTAAGTGGAATATCAATCCTCCTCTTAGACCTCGTATTCGATAGGCGTACCGACGAAAACAATCTATTTTCCGTACAAGTAATTAATGCGAACGAAAATGAATTCCATTACGATCTTCACCTATGACCCGGAACTCGACAGGATGTCGTTCCCTCACATGTTATGATCATGTCAGTCATATCGAAAGCTACCTACACACCGTGACGTCAAATTATCGGCATCAGCAATGAACTATGTAGTCACAACACTGGCAAGTACAAGGACGTTAAATTAAGACCTGCCCACTTATCTTTCTTATTCTTGGACCACTTCTTAATCTCGCAGTTGGCATCTTCGCATTCACATGAGCTTTGTCATTGGTTTAGGGTTGGCTCTTTCCTTACTGGCTTCTAGCAAAGAGCCAAAACCACATCGAAAAAATTATGATTGGGGTCGGCGTGTACATTTGTTAACATGCAACTGTCCTGAACCAGACATGGGTGTTTTTAGATTAATTGCAGGCAATAGTAGATTATTATCACATGCTTGACTTGATGCCATCAAGTCTTCACGCTACCAAAGCCACGGTTAATGACCACCTTAGCAGCTGACACCGATACAAAACGAAGCCCTTAACATGTGAAAAAGAAAGCATTACTTCACATGTTCAACATGTTCAAGTGTAATCAGTCAGTTGTTCATTGGAAGGGACCATCATACATGATCCTACAAAACCTAAAGTTTCTAATCATATGGAGCCTAATAGAAAGAATAATGAAGATAGCTCAACTGAAATATATATATATATATAGTCCAATACATTGATTTAGGGTTGGCTCTGGCTTGCTGCTAGCAAAGAGCCAAAACCACATCGAAATAATTATCATTAGGGTCGGTGTGTATATTAGTTAATATGCAACTATCCTGAACATTACCTTATTTTAAATTAATTGCAGGCAATAGTAGATTATTATCACATGGGTGTTTTAGATTAATTGCATGCTTGACTTGATGCCATCACGTCTTCACGCTACCAAAGCCACGGTTAATGACCTCTTTAGCAGCGGACACCGACACAAAACACAAAACAAAGCCCATCACATGTAAAATAGAAAGCATTGCTTACAATGTTCATGTGTAATTGGTCAGTTGTTCATTGGAAGGGACCATTTCACATGATCCTACAAAACCTAAAGTTTGTAACCATATGGAGCCAAATAGAAAGAACAATAAAGATGGCTCAGCTGAAAAAAATATATATGTAGGCAAAGAAGTCAAATACATCTATATGTGAAATTAGCTGGAAGCTGCGCATACATGATTAGCCGAAGTACCTACCGGAAGATTTGCTTGAACGGTCGCATCTGGAGGGACTAGGAGAGGCCATTGGAAAATTGAAATGTTAATAATATTCTGAACCAGCTCACTGATTTCTTCCTCTATTTTCTTCTCGTGTCCAGTTACAACCTGGGATTAGTTGGTACGTCTTATTAAGGATGGAAAATCATTGCAAAAACATTTTTCTCCATGGGCACCATGCTTCTTTAAACAATGGCGCATAACAACAGCACAAGCTGTTTGGTTTTATGTATTCTAACGTACATTCAATCTGACTGACTGATTGCGCGGGGGTTTCGGGGGTGGGGGATCGTGCCAAATTATTGGAGACGCTATGTTACTTGTCTAGGGTTTAGGTGCATGCACGGGGAGATGACCAAGAGCGAATTGACATTTTGCGTTCAGGAGGGAGCGCGGCTTCCGATTTTCTAGGTGCTAGGCACGACCTAACTCCTCCTGCCGTTTCGGCTCCAAATCTCCAACCAAGCAAAAGCGTATATCGTCGAGGGAATCTATGTAGTGGGCTGCATTTACTTTGATGCCGGAGAAATGTACCTAAGAAAATCATAGATTAGTGGTTGACAAATCCAAATCGTCCTTCGATTGCGAAGATGTGGACTCTCAACATATTTTTCCGCGGCTCAGCACGCCTTTTACTTTGACCCATTTGGAGGATGGTTAAGTCCTCATGATATAGTGCAAATCTTGCATAAAAGTCGATCGAAGATAGATCATGAGGAGAGACCGTTTTAGATGTGGGAGGCGGCCGGGGAGGCGGTGTTTCGTAAATTTTTTCGGCTCCAAATCTCCAACGAAGCAAGCGTAATATCTTCGAGGAAATCTACGTAGTCGGCTGCATTTACTATGATGCCGGAGAAATGTACCTGAGAAAAATATAGACTAGTGGTTGACAAATCCACATCGCCCTTCGTTTGCGAAGATATGGACTCTCAACATCTTTTTCCACGGCTCGGCACGCCTTTTACTTTGACCCATTTGGAGGATGGTTAAGTCCTCACGATATTGTGCAAATCTTGCACAAAAATCGATCGACGACAGTTCATGAGGGAGACCGTTTTAGATGCCGGGGAGGCGGTGTTTCACGAATTGTTTGCCCTTCTAGTTAGGGTTTAGACTGCTTGTTTCTTCGATATGGATGCGGATTTAATTTGGCGATTGATTACTAAATATCTAATCTTTCCTTATCAATTCAAAGGGAACTTGTATTGGGCATGATTTTTTTATTTGTACATGTTTACTTGCATAATTTGATATGAGAGTTTTGTACATGTGGGATTGAGCGAATTTGGTGCATCAAATGCAAAACGAGCAAAGTATGTACATTCAACCTATAGTCGTTGATTCAAGTTAAAAGTACTAATATTCTTATAAATCAACATGATGGATTTATACATTTTCAAAGTATATTTAGTAAGATTTAACGAGTGCTTTGAAGACATTAATAAAATTAGAAAACGAAAGTCATGGAGTACATAACTAAAGATTTTGCATTTTAATCAAGTACAAAGAGAGGACCCATGATATGAAGAAGCGTAATGAAGTAAAAAGTAGACACTAGTAGCTGTCACAATCGGTACGTGTTCCAATCTTCGACGATGTGATGAAATATTACGAAGCTCACAAGACAGAAGGAAAAAAGTGTTTTGTATGTTCATAGTAACTCTCCATTTTCCAAGAAGAAAAGCTCTTGTTCTAAGTAATCAAGCCCATCCCATGACACTACAGACTCCCCGCTATCAACCCATTGTTGTTGCTGTTGTTGCTGATGTTGCTGAGGCAAATGAGAATCTTCCACAGAAGATGATGAACTCTGCGAAACATGGGTGTTCATTTCTTGCTGATTTCTCCGTGACCCTTCTTGATCTTCATTGAAGCTTCCACACAACCACTCGAAATTCTCCAGCAGGTTGGCAGTTTCTTCGAACGTCATTAGTCCGATCTCATCCTCCATTGAAAAAGCCTCCACCTTGTCTTGATCAGCCTCTAGTACCGTGGGTTTATCATCACTGCACGAGCTTCCTTCTGTAATTGAATTCGGGTCCACGTCTGTCTCGTTTACGATCTCTTGTGCATTGTTTTCGTCTTCTTGAATCGGCTGGTGGGTCACTGGGTCTAGCCCGAGAAGCTTCAGCTTCTTCTTGATTCTGGTGTTCCAATGGTTCTTGATCTCATTGTCGGTGCGACCCGGAAAATGCGAAGCAATCTTGGACCATCTGTAACCGCAAAAAGGAAGTTCCAAAACTTTTCAGGACTTGATAAAAATACAAGAACCTATTTGCTGGACGCTGCTACAGTAACTTGCAGTGCATATTTTAAAAAGTGGCTCAATTCAAATCACGAACTTTTCTTTGTAACTCTAGCATTACTGAATGTATATTAGCGACCTGTTGCCGAGACGTGAATGAAGTTGAATGATTTGATCTTCCTCCGCCTCAGCGAAACCACCTCTCTTAACATCAGGCCTCAAATAATTGATCCACCTCAATCTGCAACTTTTGCCACATCTCAGCAAACCTATAAAACTCATCACACCATCCAATCAGTGTCTACTAATCTGACTCTCAAAAAAATTGGAGAGAGACTAAACTAACCTGCAAGTTTAGGAACCGTCCTCCAGCAATGGATCCCATTATTCATGATGAAGCTTATGAGCTTATGGTCTTCCTCGATAGTCCACGGACCGCGCTTCAGCCCAACCTTGTCACAACAGGGTTGCCTTCCCATTATTCGGTTTTCCAATGCTTCAAGCACTGCAGAAATGAGAAAAAGAGTTTGCAAGCGAGCTTGAGTTTGAAAAAATCAAGCCAGAGCTTGTTTGAAAAATTCAAGCCACAGCTTGCGAAATCATTTATAGTCAACCAAAGATTCCGACAGATCACCCCGGCATTATAAAACTAGGATGTTCCTCGAGTGGGGTGAAGCATGATTAAGTGGCAAAGCATGATAAAGAAATGGCAATGACTCCAAAATTATTGATAACAATTTGGGTACCGCCTTTTGGTTCAACGAGTGACCTAATGTGTGATGGTAAAGACGAACCAGACGTGGGTGTGTTCCCATTGACAATCTTCACTTTGTGTGTGTGTCCATTATTTTTGCAGACCAAAGCCCTCTCTTACTGGGTTTAATTATTGAAGACAAGAAGACATGCATTCTTTATTGCAGGAGATTCCTTGGCATTTAGGGTTTCTTTCTGCTTCTTTTTTTGTTGCTGTTTGGAGGTGGCTTGTCAGTTGTCACTGCTCGTGTGATGAACGAGGAAAACGAGAGATGCTTTTAACAAGTTCTCATGCTCGTGTAAATATTCCATCAATGGATTTACTTCGAAGTTAGAGCGACTAGATTTGAGAAGACATGCAGAACTAGGAACATGACAAAACAACAACTCGGGCGAGACAGAGAGAAGTACGGATTACTTCACCTTTGGAAAAGTTTAATAAGATGGACGACATTGACTTGAGTCATGTGAAAATAATTCAATCTTGACCTTAGAGCCAAAAAAAGTCTCTCATTCAATGAACTTACAGAAAGAAACATGCCTGCCTCATTATGCGCATTCTCTATGATTCAGTGGGCCAGTTTATGTATTTAGAAAAAGCTTAATTAAGGGCAGAAAACGAAGGGACCAATTAGTGACAAAGTGTGATTAAGTACTTGAGAAAAAGATAATGACTACGATTAGAGAGGGGTGACAGAGAATTGACAGTATTAGAGCAAAGAAAGGAAAGAGAATCCAATGCCACTTCATGTTCAATAAAAGGACATAACAAGAGTGAGCCCCGTGTATCTGTTCCTTGATGCGAAGTCGTCATAGATAGAGACATATGGGACTGATACGATCTTGTGTACTTTCTCGGATCGTGATTTAGTTTAAACAAACCACCAACTAAAAAAATTCTGCGTCATATGGTAGACTGTAGATTTAACAGACAACAGCGGCGATAGTGATGCATCGTAATCTCGGTTGAGTAGATGAAGTAGATCATATATCAGGAGAATCACGATGATCCGATCCATGTCATTCATGACCACAGCAGATAAAAGATACTGCTTTGGAACTAAATGACAAAATCGACGCGCCATCAAATTTCCCTTGAATGAGTGTGAAACGAGCAGGGAGATGAATGCTGCCTCAGTTGGCACCTCTTCCGCCTCCAGAATCGAGAAACTGGCAACATGAGCGTTCCATGTTCTTTGTCGATCCGACAAGTTCATGAACAGACGAATCCAACAATAACTTAAATTAAGGATTGATATTGACAAATTCTACGGATGAAGAATCTTGAATCCCCATGCTTCCCACGTTGCTGTTCTTGTTATTGCTTCCTTAGAATTATCGAATCCCTCACGATTCATATATTATCATGGTAGTCTTTTTAAGGAATACGAACATTATATTCATAACGAATAATTGATAAAAATAGAGGACAATGTCTTAAGACCCATCTATGATTGGTGGATTACAAGTTAAGAACATCACTCACATGCAAGTTTAAATGAAATTGAAAGTGGGTAATATCTAAAGGTGTCAAAATTACCCAACCTGAACTGAACCAATTTTTTTTTCAGGTATTTTCAGTTCGGTTAATAAGTAAAAAAATTCGGGTTGTTCTTCGGCAGGTTTCGTGCTTCATGTTTTATTTTATTTTTATTTTTCTTTTTATCTTCTTGCTTTCTCACTTGTGTGATCTTTTTGAAGCACACGCCACACAAGCATTATTGTTTATACACAACTCATTTATTCACAAGTTGTGTGCAAAAAAAAAATATTAATTATCTTGTAAAGAATGACCAAGACACTCGTGTCATTAACGGCAAGCAAAGAGGAGTACTTTTAAATATATCAAGTTCATCCATGAGATCAATACATCCAATGATGCGACCGACTACAAAGACAAATCAATTTCGTCATAAATGATAGACGCCACCAAACCATCAAAGAAATCTTTGAATATAAAAGACTAAGTCATTTTTTTCAGAAGATAAAGCTAAAAAGTTAAAATAAGAAGAAGAAGAAGAATCAATTTCGTCGTAAATGATAGAGGCCACCAAACCATCAAAGAAATCTTTGAATATAAAAGACCAAGTCATTTTTTTTAGAAGATAAAGCTAAAAAGTTAAAATAAGAAGAAGAAGAAGAATCAATTTCGTCGTAAATGATAGAGGCCACCAAACCATCAAAGAAATCTTTGAATATAAAAGACTAAGTCATTTTTTTCAGAAGATAAAGCTAAAAAGTTAAAATAAGAAGAAGAAAAAACATCATAAATAATCTTTATATTTTAGATTAATATTAAATGTGATCCTTAAATTTTTAACTTATTTAATATGATCCATGAATTTTAACCAAATGTATAATATGCTCCCTAAACTTTTAATTGATTCAATATGACCCGGCCTGAAATGACAAGACCCGGATGTTGCATAAGCCCAACAGAAGTATCTTTCCTTGTCACTAGAGTTGATAACCGTTTTTGTAAATTATATCTGGGGTAATAACATAAATAATCTTTATATTTTATATTAATATTAAATGTGATCCTTAAATTTTTAACTTATTTAATATGATTCATGAATTTTAACCAAATGTGTAATATGCTCCCTGAACTTTTAATTGGTTCAATATGGTACCTAGATTTTTTGAAAATGTTCAAACTAATCCATGAACTATATGAAAATGCCTCATATCATCCTTACATTAATTTAAGTTTATGGACAATATTGAACGATTTTATGTATTTTAGGGATTAGTTTGAACATATCTAAAAAATTCAAGGATCTTATTGAACAAATTAAAAGTTCATAGACAATATTGCACAGTGAGCTAAATTTAAGGGATCGAATTAATAAATTAAAAGTTCAAAGGTCACACATTACACATTGGGTCATAGTTCATAGATCATTTATGTCATTTTCCCATCATATTTTGTCACAAAATTTCAAATATTGCTCTTAAAATTTGAGATTTTGTAAAAAAAAATTTATTACAGAATTTTTGAATTATTAATGAATGCAAAAGAGTTACCGATACAACGTGAAGAAATTGCACACATTTATGAAATAAACAATTATTTCAAGGTTTGAATTTTTATTTTTTTGTGCAAAGATTGTTTATAAGATAGAAAAAAATTGAATTTTTATATTATAATAAATATTTAATCCAATAGGATTATTAATTCATGCATTTAACCATTGAAGACTATTTATTAAATAATTAATTGATGATGTCTTTATAATCCCTTAATAGTAAAAGGTTTTCTTTACTTTATGTAATCACAAAGATTTTACGTTTACTCTGAATGTGCTGTCACGGAAAATTTGAATGATGGTTTGCAATGAAAGTAATACACTTATCGATGATTTCATTGTTCATCGATGGAAAAGCAAACATGGCCAACCACATCATATCGATGTCAATAAAACTATGGGAAACAATGCATTATTTAATTTTTAAAAAAAAGATTATTGGAATAAAATCTGTGTGGATATATAAGTTGACACATATCCATCTTAAAGAAGATAAGTAGCTCTCTTAATAAAATCTTGATAATCACTAGCCGATTAACACACTTGGTTGCATATAAAGAAAAAGGAACTAAAAGCGCATTTTAATCGTGAAAGGGAGAGGATGTTTAAAGATTTGAAATAGTTATTTGGAAAATGAATTTTTCCTAAATATAGTAATTAGAGTAATATAAAAAACCGATGAAAAGTAGTTCTCTCGATATCTCTTCCAATCATGGGTCGAAATCAAAGTGAGTGTTCATCCTCAAAACTTATATTAGAAAATTCCTATGAAGTTCATGTTGAGTATGCAACAAAAAAATATATATATATATATATATATATATATATATATATATATATATATAATTATAACGTATTACAAATAAACTAATGTTGATTTAAAAGGATAAGCATACTAACGATGTTATCTCAAGATCCCAAACTTAAATAATATTTCTTACTCTCTTTTTCAAAATAATCCAAAATGTACTGCGTAATTAATTTTGCTTCTTTGCCACGATATGTATCTATATAAATTGTGTACGTGTGATTTAGCTAGGAATTGGATAAGCAAGTTTTACCTTAACATCTCAAGAGAGATCTAGCGAAATCGAAAGCGCTCGAGCGACGCACGAAAGCGACTAAAGCCACGCATCTCACATGCTGCCCGTGTCCATAGAAATTGACCCCTTGGTTACTGATAATTAAAATATAGATTTTCCATTTTTTTTGGTAAATAAAAATATATATATATTTTTCCATTCATTTTTTCTATTATTATAATTTTCGTAAAATTGGAGAAAGTGGTGGGTCCCACACCCCGTGGAGATATGACGTCATCAATGAGATGATCGATTAGGTTCCAAATCAAAATTTTCCACCCTCCGTCCAATTTTTCCTCAGTGAAGACTCTAGAGCAATTCATATATAAATGAAACACCTATATGTGTTTTTTTTTTTTTTTTTTTGATCTAAAAACACCTATATGTGTTTGACATATCATAATGATCTCATATCTTATTGACGAGAGAATAAAACAATTGATTTGCATGGTCAAAATTTTTGTACCGCACGCATGCTTTATAATATATTACCTTTTAAATTTTTGTTAATTACTGGCCCAACTAGGTCGATTGCTTCAAACCATTGGAGGAAAAAAAATTAATTTTTACGCTTTACAACACTTCGCGTCTTGAAAATTATGTTACATGTTGATAATTTTTTTTAAAATATATTTTTTAATTAATTGTTTCTTGAGTGACCGGAAAAACTTTAGATCTATATTTGTTGGCCATTCGATATTTTCTACAAATCTTAGTTTTAAAGTTGATGCGCCCCACGTAATTATTTTTTAAATCAATTGATTGCTAATCTAAGGTTTCATGTAACACTTATTTTGTCATACGATTGTCAAATATTTTGAATTTGAAGAGTATACGAAATGAATCCTTATATTCTCTACATATCTAGTCTTTTGAAATACGAGCATAATCGAGCTAACAAAACTAGTATAATACAAGGTAGTCAAATATTTGCTACCTAATTTGCGGAAATTGATCTTCTTTGTACTGACTTATTTGCTCTACTTTCTTTCCTTGTTAACTAGCAAATGTGCACACGTGATGCTTGTGCAAATGACGCTTGAAAAGTTACGCAAAAATAACTTATTAAAGATGCTGAACGAGGAAAAAAAATCGTTGATAAGATAAACAACAACACAGAAAAATTATATGGTACATGTGTAAAGAGAGAAATATTTTAAGATTTGAATTTTTTTTCAATAAGATTGTTGTGAGATAGAAGATATTCATATTTTAATATCACGACATGCTAAGATAAAATAAAATTACTAACTTACCATTTGTCCATGCATGGAAAAATTGTAAAATAAGTAATTAAGGATGATTAGAGAAGAAGAAAAATATCAAAACTGCTTAAAATAATTAGAAGCTCCTCCTTATCTTATACAGCAGTTTAGATTATAAGGCAAGGGTAGGGCAATTCTTCAATTTGAAGGGGAAAAAAAATAAAACATCTTTCTAAGGTGACCATCGGCTCGGATCATTAGCAAAATCTACATTAAGCTTTCGGCCGTCCTATCAAAACTTTTTTCAAATGCTTTTATGCACCCCGACACCTTCCATAGTATCTTAATCTGGCCGACTAGGGTGGGAGAGAGACATTAAACCTAGTGAAAAACTAGAGAAATGCATTGCATGAACTTAGTATTGATATCGAACTGAGTTGTCCGATGTATCGAGTCGATCGAAATCGATGTTGATGCATGCATGCATGCTAAGTTCGCGAGATTGCTTAATGCAAATCGACAGCAGCGTCCCCATCATCGACCGACCGTCCAGTGGCGCGACGCCATTTGGGGCGCGATTCTCCATCGCAGCTACAAAAAGGAGGCATGAAAAAAGCAAAGGCGAGCTCTCCAATCCACCATGATGACGAGCTAACGACCGCATGTAAACCGACATGAACGGTCGAAACACCAGATCCTCCCCCACCACCTCCTCTCTCCTCCTGCCCTCGATCTCGACCGCGATTTTCTCTCTCTCTCGAAAGCCAAGATTTTCGTGGAGGGTTCGAGTGGAAGTTAGAAAAAAAAAGGGGGCAGGAGAGGGGGGTAGGAGAGGAGGTGGAGAGAGAAGGTGGGAAAGGTGGGATTTTTTCTTCTTCTGTTTTTTTTTCAGGTGGTTTTTCATGAATGAGAACGGAGACGGGGGGGAGTGTTCGGTGCGCTCATAGTGACCGGAAGCGGAAGCGGTTGTTTCCATGGCGGCGAGGGACCGTCGGAGATGGGGCAGCGGCGGGGGGTTCGGCGGCGGCGGCGGCGGCGGCGGCGGCGGCGGGGACGTCGTCTCGGTCTCGTGGAGCAGGTTCTTCTGGTGCACCATCTTCGTCGTCCTCTCCTGCGTTCTCTTCACTGCCTTCACCTTCTCCACCCTCCGCTTCTCCGTCGGAGGTTAGTTATCAACTCTCTCTCTCTCTCTCCCATCTCGTCCTTCCTCAAACTTCATCACTTCTCTCCAGAATCGACAATTATCGCCGACGTGGGGCGAAAATTTAAGAACTTGCATTACGAACTCCGATTGATTGGGATTAACTTTGCCGATTGTAACTTTGTTTGGCGTGGGATTTCTTATGCTCGAATGAAATTCCACGAGATGCTCTGTTTTCGAGTGTGAATTCGTGGTTCAATTCCAGTTACCTGGTTTCTTCTTCCTTCTATTTCTTGTAATCGTCGACTGCGATAACGAGCTCAAAAATCAAATTTTGCCCATTCCGTTTCCCCACTTCTTGCGCGGATTTTGCGTAACCAGAAAACTCTTCTGCAAAATCAAGGGCTTTGCGCGATTTTCTGTTTGCGGATAACCTTCTAATTTGAATAATTCGTCGGAATCGATACTCGCGGTGCTTTAAAAAAAAACCATCTTTTACACAATTGAAAGTTTTATGTGTTGATTTCGTCGTCGTCGATATCTGTGCAGAAACTTTTGAACCGGTGGTCGTCCCCTCATGGCGGAATCCGGTGATGAGAGCCGTCTCCGGCGACTCCGAGCCTGCTCCGTCGGTCTCGATAAGGGAAACGGTCATATTCCCCGACCAGGCCGTGATTTTCCTCGAGTACCCTCCGTCGTCCCGGTTATTTACGAAGGAGGACATCCACTGCGTCTACGTAGAGGTCGCCGACTCGACCAAGCTGCGACTCAGGCAGCCGCCGGCTGGAGTGGACGGTGAGGACTCCGGCGAGCAGATCGTGCGGTGCCCGCTCGCCGAGAACGGGTCCTTGGTCTCTCTTGCGTTCGAGTCGAAGGAGCACGTCCCGCCGGGGCCGAGCCACAGGTGGGACTCGCTGGTGTACGAGGCCATGATCGACCGCGACAACACCACGGTCATCTTCGTGAAGGGCCTCAATCTCCGGCCCGAGAGGGTCTCCGACGCATCGAGGTTCGAGTGCGTCTTTGGCTGGGATTTCGGGAAGCCGAGGTTCTTGTTGCGAACCGAGGTCGAGTCGATCGCGCAGGAGATCGTGCGGTGTAAAACTCCCCTTAGTGTCTTGAGTAGTCCGCAGAGGAACAGCGCCACCGTCAAGGTCTCGGTCAGGGTAAAGGGCGGCCGGACAATGCGGTCCATAGCCCGGCCGGACCGTCGGGCTGCGCTCAAGCCAACCGCTAGGAAGCTTCATAACATGTGCATTTGCACGATGGTGAGGAACCAGGCCCGGTTCATCAGGGAATGGGTCATGTACCACGGCCGGATCGGGGTGCAACGCTGGTTCATCTACGACAACAACAGCGAGGATGACACGGATGACATAATCGAGTCCCTTGCCGGCTCCGATTACAACATCTCGAGGCACTTGTGGCCGTGGATCAAGACGCAGGAAGCTGGGTTCGCCCATTGTGCGATGCGGGCACGGGATGCCTGCGAGTGGGTCGGGTTCATCGACGTGGATGAGTTCTTTCACTTGCCAACAGGTCTGTTCCTGGACGACATCCTGAGGAACGAGTCGAGGCCCAGGAACGTGGCCGAACTGAGGGTCTCGTGCCACAGTTTCGGTCCGTCGGGGCTCAAGCACGCCCCGAGGCAAGGGGTCATGGCGGGGTACACCTGCAGGCTGGCGGCCCCGGAGCGGCACAAGAGCATAGTCCGGCCCGAGGCGCTGAACTCCACGCTCATCAACGTGGTGCACCATTTCCACCTGAGGGGCGGGTTCGACTTCGCGAACGTGGACCGAGGGGCGATGGTGATCAACCACTACAAGTACCAGGTCTGGGAGGTGTTCAAGGAGAAGTTCTACCGGAGGGTGGCCACCTACGTCGCGGACTGGAAGGAGGAGCAGAACGTCGGGTCCAAGGACCGGGCCCCGGGCCTTGGGACCAAGCCTGTGGAGCCCCCGGACTGGCCGAGCCGGTTCTGCGAGGTCGAGGACACGGGCCTCAGGGACCGGGTGCTGCACGTCTTTGCCGACCCGCGGACGCGGCTCTTGCCGTGGCAGGAGGAGGTGGGATGAGCGGGCGGGGTTGAGACACTGAATTTTTTTTGGTTCTCTTTCTCAATTTTTGGTGGGTTGGTGCATTTTTTGACGTTGTAAAGTACCTCCTTCTAGAGATGGTCTTCGATTAGATTTTGTAGATATTGAGCAATAAAATTCAGCGACACCAGTGGTTACATTTTGGTGGGCGTGCTCTAGTTTTACCTCAATTTTATACATGTGATTTTTATGTAAGAATTCCATATCTTAAAAAATATATGTTAGGACCATTCTTTTTTCTTTTTGTTCAAATGTTAGGA
Source organism: Eucalyptus virginea (assembly GCA_014182375.1). Lineage (NCBI taxonomy): Eukaryota > Viridiplantae > Streptophyta > Magnoliopsida > Myrtales > Myrtaceae > Eucalyptus > Eucalyptus virginea. Next base: position 19,345,226 of record CM024522.1, on the reverse strand, counting down.
TCATTCACTCAAATTTTTGGCTGGTACGACTAGTATTTACGGATTGTAATGGGTATTCATGAAATATCAAATATTTTTAATTTTTGGAAAAGGTTAATATTACAAACTAATCTTTTAACCATTTCAAAAATCTTTTAACCATCAAAAACCTCAAATTAGCATATTTATGATAATTTATCTTTCATTAATTTTCATTAAATTAAATTAATATCAGAATTCACTTATTGTTATACAATAATACCTTAAATTAAGACACGTGTTAATTGTCACATATTATTCAACCAAATAATTTGACAAAGAATAAATTTATTATAAGTATACTAATTTAAAAAATTTCATGGTATTAACTCTTTTGGATACTACATTATTAGCATTTCAAGTTGATTGAATATTTTATTTTAACGATTTTCTTTAAGTAAGATAAAACTATAACTTTTGTTTTGAGGAAAGTTTTCTCGTAATCTCTCCCCCGAATTCACGGTTGTACACTACCCCGTGATTATAGCCGTTAGAGGAAACCATTTTTTAAATATAACATCCGACCGTTGGAGTCTTGGCAGAGACACCTTGCGACTAAGAATCAAAACAACAAGATCGCCTCCCCATCTCCACTTCGTCCTCTTGCTCGATCTTGAAGCGAATTATCTCTACGGAGTAGGAAAAACCCTCGCGAGAAATGGTGATGGAGGAACCAAAGCAAAGCCCCAAGGACCCGAAGAACCCGCGGGCACATCCGAATCAGTCGCAAAATGGCGCAAAGGAGGAAACTTTGTTCAGCCCCAGGCTCAAGTCGGCGGCCGCCATGGCCGGTTGGGACGAGGAGACGCTCATGATCGCAAGCCTCATCGTCGACGACACGCCAGTTCGTGAGTTCAAGCAAAAGAAGCGGTCCCATCTGAATTTCAAGACTCCCCCTTCAAATTCGAGGAGGTACTGAACGATCATTTGATTTTCCTTTTCTTTGGCTTTTGATTCCTTCTTTTTTTTTTTTTTTAAAAAAATCGATCCAAAGAGACAGATCCTTAGATTGATGATCTTTATGTATGTTTCAGGAAACGAAGGGATCAGAGGAAGAGTCCTGCTCCATTGCCCGCGACCATTCTTGATCTAGATGATGAAGAAACTAAAGCTACCGGTATCTTATCACAGTCAAATTTCTCATATTGATTGATTGGAAAGACTGAAATTTTCCATTTTGCTTTTTGAATCTTATGGAAAATTATTTTTTGAATCAATCTTATTGACAGAGAGGAAGGAGAATGAAACCTTAGTGAAAGAAGCGGCAAAAAACGAAGAGAAAGGCGAAATACCCGAGCCAGGATCGTGTGACCCGAGTCCAGTCATTCCATGCTTGGACCGACTCAGGGAAGAACTTTCATGTGCAGTAAGTAACCCAACTCTTTCGTTCTCGTGTTTTCTGCGGAAATCGAGTTACTCTTTGCTTAATTCCTGCAAGTCGAAATTCTGGAATTGTTTGTGTTAATCGGGTGGTTCTTGATTTTGCAGATCTGTCTGGAAGTTTGCTTTGAACCCAGTACCACATCTTGTGGTCATAGGTAAACAAAGCAACAGCCTTCGACCACTCGCTTAGAATGCTTGCTCACAATGCTTGTGTCTTCAGCTTGATTTTTGGTGGATGAACAGATGCTTAAGTATGCTTCATATTTTTCTGTAGTTTTTGCAAGAAATGTCTGCGATCCGCTGCAGACAAATGCGGGAAGCGATGCCCAAAGTGCAGGCAGATAATCAGGTGATGAAGCCACATCTCCAAAGAGACTATTTGGCTAGATTTAATCAACATGAAAATCTTAATGCTGACCTGCTTTTCGTATTACTCATGGGGACTGAAATGGAACTAAAACCACCCAAATTAAAAACCCAACGAGTGGCTGATATTGCTCAACTATTGATTTGGACGGTTTGTCACTCTTACACATTGTTTCTGAATTTGCAGCAACGGAAGATCCTGCACTGTGAACACAGTCCTGTGGAACACAATACAGCTTCTGTTCCCGAAGGAGATTGAAACAAGGAGGGCCACCACCAAAACCAGTGAAGCAGAAACTCGAGAACCTGAATCTCAGAAACCAGAAAGAAGAGAGAGTCGCAACCATTCGGACAGGAGTCTTCGACCGTCAGTTGCATCAAGCAGAGACGCATATCCAAGGAGGAGAAGAGGATTGCCGAGCCAGGATGAGGATGCCGCATTTGCTCTGAGGTTGCAGAGAGAAGAGTTCATGGAGGCTTTTCAGGGAATTAATGAGAGTTCCAGGACTTCAACATCCTCGGCCAGAGCAAACTTAAGAGCCATGGCTTCCAGAGCCATCAACATTAGGATTAGAAGCCAGCAAATCTAGCGCTGGCTTTTCTTATGGTTCAAGATTTCGTCGTAGGCTTTTCTAATTTTGTCATGAGGTTTATGGCAAGGATCATTTTGTCATGGAGCGTAAGATCATTAATTCTCCATCGACTAAATAAAAAGTTGTTCTGATTCTTTCTCATTCAAGAGAGTGGAAAAACTTTTTCGGATTCACCAACCTCTAGCATCATATTATTTATATCACGACTTAACCAGCAAGGACCACAAAGAAAAGTCAAATGCGAGAGGAGCGGTAGTTGTAGGACAGTTTTAGCGGGAAAGACTATCCCTGAATTTAGCAGGAAATAGGAAAGTCTTTTTTTTCTTGGTCGAAAGGAAATAAGAAGTTTACCAAGTTATAAAGACAATGGAAATGTTGCTATGAAATGCCACCGCCAACCCACTTTATGGTACCTAGGTAAAATGACGATGTTTCATAGTCTCCACAAAATGAGTTTTAATTAAGAGGGACAATAAAGAGGCAGAATGTCCTTTTGCCAGGTTAAGTGCAGCCAAACACCAGATAGACAAGAAAACAGGATCCGTATACCTAACAGATGTGGTGCCAGCAACGATTTAGAACCAAAATATTGAGCATCTCAAATTTGACAATAGATCGAACTCAGATTTCACCACTTTCCTTGACTAGTTAAGATAAATCTCTCACGCTGAAATGCCAGCAGATGAAGAGAGTTGATGGAAAGAAATCGTACAAGGTACTTAATTGTACCAACTGAATTAATTGAAGCATTGTACATCTTAATTCACAGGAAAAAAAAGTTGCCGAAGACAATGTTCTGATCAGACATATTAGCTATATATCAGGAGCATATGCATCTCACGCCCAAATCTATCCTAATCTCTCATTACATATTTCTCACAAATAAACCCGATATGGGTTAGGTATTAAAATCGATGAGCTGTCATCCCAACTGCTGTGTCAAAATTCAGAGGTGGTGGCAGCAAGAACTTGCTATTTCATCCATCTCGAGCAAGACTGCCAAGAGTCCAGTTACAAGTCATTCCAGTTGTATCTCCTGCCTAGTATGAAAACTCGTGTCCCCGGAATGAGATGTACTTCTTGACCCAAATAGCAATGTCTTCTGCACACGCCTGAGCCTGGGGGGCCTTGATAAGCATATCAAGTGTCGCAAATTCATGAACTGCATCCTTATAGTCATAAACAGGAGCATCGACGTTCACCTTCCGAAGTTCCTCCGAGTAAGCAATGGCTCTATCTCTCATCCAGTCGTGTTCTGCCACCACTGTGAGTGTTGGAGGCATGAGCTTTAAGGGTGGTCCTCTGCCAGGGATGAGTGGGTTTGCAGCTGGATGGTCCAGGCTGAACTCTTCTTCGGGTAAGAAGAGTTTCCAGGCAAGTAGGCACGTATCTTTGTCATAGAAATACGAATTTGCTAGCTTTATCTGGGAATGCGTAGGGACACTTCCCATGAAAAATGGATACAAGAGAACCTGAGCGACAACCTTAATAGGATCCAATAATCTACCTGCCTCTACAGCTTTCCGTGCCACATAGTCTGCAATGTTCGCACCACAACTCACGCCCAGGAGAACACATCTGTTTCAACAATGGAAAAAAAGATTTAGAGTTCTTGATGCACGAACAAAAACATGCTCCAAAGGAGGGTTCGCCTCACTTGCAAATAGGGACAAACTATAACAAAAATTATAAAATATGTACACCTCATAAAAATGTCCAAATCATAATTATGTAAAAGCCACCAGCTCTGAAGTTTACCTACAACTATAGAATAGGCAATGCAACAGCCTATTAAGTGTTACAATCGGTCACCTACAACGCATTGAAAGGTATCATAAGCCATCCACAGGCAAAAGCCATATCTCATAAAAATAGGACATCCCCCATGTAAAATTCAACATTTGTTGTTGCGAATGCTTTAATTCAACGTGAGAAAACAGCAGAAAGATTGAATCAATGTAATCTATTGCGGTGAGGGAAATCAAAGATGACACACACGCACACACATATATTTGTGTGTGTGTGTGTGTGTGTGTGTGTGTGTGTGTGTGTCTACGTAACCATATAGCAAGCCATGCAAAAGGGAAAAACTCAACTGGAACCAATCATGTCTTATGCTGCTTAACTTCAAAAATAGGCATAACTGTACACAACACAGCACGGCTGAATTCGTTCTAGAAGGTTTTGTTAAGTTTGCAAAAGCTATGGTATGTGTACTTGATAGGATGAGCAAGAGATTCCATTTTAATGGCATTAAAGGGTGCCAACTGCTGATCCATTGTGCGAGTTGGACATTTTGAAGCATTCCACTGCAAATATTGTCATTGCAAATAGAATAGGGGAATATAAGAAATACAAGGCAGCAAAACTACGAAAGGAATCTGCTTCTCTTAAAATACAAAGTGAAGCAGCAAATATATGCTGCATTGTTTGTGTGCGTATGGATGCTTCAGCTTGGTGTAATAAGACCAAGTTGCTAACAGTGCAAGATTCTATTAGCAACATTATGAAAAGCGCCAAAAGGGGAAAAACCACTTCAAACCTCCCTATATCTTCAAATGCATCTCATGACTCTATTAACAGACTAAGATAGTTCATCAAGATCCAATAAAGTAAAATCTACTCATCCATATCCAACATTTCTATGATCATACCCAATGAACCATATGCTAACTTGCATTCTCCAACAGAGCCAAATTCTAAGAAATACATCAAAGACATCATTAACCTAGAAAGTAGTGTTGCAGAGAAGCAGAAAGAAAGGTTTTGCTACGGTGCCCAGGCACTGTAACGGGATTTTCCCGTTCAAGTTTGGCCTTAACACCAGTAAAGCAGATCTTGAGATATTAAACAACCAAAGATTCATGGAGACAACAGGAATTCAGATATCTGCCCAAGGATATCAGAACATGGCAGTTTGGCCCATAAATCAGATAAGAGAACTTTTAATAGCTGCTCCAAGCTTGCAAACTTCAAGCAAAAATAAGTGCAAAATGGCAACTAAACCTCCTAGTAGTGCAACGGACACTAAAGGCTAATCTTGCGGATTCAGAAAAGAATGAACCAATATCACCTTTCCAACAAGCAATTGAATTCCCCTTTGCAATTCACTAGCTTTAAGAATGAAGTTTTGCATAAGGGGGAGGCTCATGGGGGTTCCAGTTGCCATTGCCACCTCACCAATCAACAACCATCAAGATGCCTTTGCACATCCATAAATCTATTCGATTATCTAAAACAGCAGCTCTATGCAACATGACTTGCAATTGAAATTCATAATATAAATAGGAAATTTCCTCTAATCAAGCAAATTGGAGCCAGATATAAGGTTATTTTCCGTCCTTGCACAAAGGTAGCGAATACGAAGCTAGTGAGGCCTATTGCCATAAACACTTTGGTTACAGAAAATGGAGTCTTCAGATTTTAGTGTAAAATAATAAGTCCTTCCCTGATCTACAATATTCCACGTTCACACTGGTAACTAGGAATCACTCCAGGTAAGAAGCTTGAGTCAGTTTTTTGAAGTTAGTTCATTCCAAAAGTGAGTCATAATCACAATATCAAATCTACAAAATTCCTCAAGAGAACATGACATATATGCTTTTGGCATAGCAACCGAATTATGGTACTGGCTTTCTTTCTCTATATCATCTGCATCCTACTTCCTCAGTGCATCACCAAACTTTTAAATTCTCTTTTTTTTTGCATTCATCAATTATGAAAAATAAAGCCCATGAAATTCATCAAATCAGATCCCTATGTATATGGAAAAGAAGCAGTACAATAATAACATTGAGATGGATAAAAAGCATATCATGCTGTCTAGATAACTGATACACAGACTTCAATTCACAAACTGAAAAATCATTCAAAGGAAGAGGATCGGAAGAGGATAAAAAACGTGACCTGGAGGGATCTCCATGAGCTGCCAACCAGGGCTCAACCATCTGTGCCCCAAAAGTATCAACAATATTCCTGTGAAGGTCAGATTTCTTAGACTCGGTGGTAACTCCTCGTGAACTACCCATGGATTTACTACATTCTGCCAAATTTGCCTGCTTTGCCAACCAATTCAATACCTTCATCCCATCCTCAAATGCAGCTGGGTACTTATTTTCTGGCGCAAGCCGATACCCGACCGCGACGACAATCACATCACACAACTTCGCCATCCTCCGACAGAAGACATCATTCACCACCGAATCATTCGAACCGCTCACCCAACCTCCACCATGAAACTGCAACATCACTGGCAATTTCCTCGCGTTTCCCATCAAGGGCGAATACCCTCGGTATGGCAAACCACCGCCATCAGACGATCTCAAACTCAAGCTCTCCGCATCGTTGCCAAACCCTCTAAAATGATTACCATTCAGCTTGGCATTGTGCGGGTGTGTCGCGGAGGATCCGAAGCTATTGCGCCGCCCGAGGCTCAATTGCGAGCTCTCCTCAAGATTGGGGGCTTCCCGGGATCATCTCTCGCCGCGGCGGTCGGGGTGCCGTAGCTGTGGCGGCGGGAAGGTTGATTACCCTGCGAATTGCCGTTGAGATCGGCGGCCCTGGACGGGATCCGAGCCCTAGGCCGGGGTTGGGGTTGGGACTTGGGGTCGGGCTCGGGCGGGGAGAGGGCGGATTCGGGGAGGAAGATGCGGACGGAGAGGGAGGTGAAGGGGTCGATGTGGATGTCCTTGGTGGCGACGCCGTCGGCGAAGGAGGGGTTCACGGCGGCGACGGACTCCTCGGGGCGGGAGGTGACGCCGAACGGGTCGGAATCGTCGGGTTGGGACTGAATCCGGTTCTGCAGCCGGTGCTTCAGGAGCAGCTTGAAGAAGACGCTGTAGAGCTTCACAGTCACACTCGGCATCTCCCACCACCTCCTTCCAATCTCTCTCTATCTCTCTCTCTCTCTTCCCGCCCTCAATCTCTCTCAAACAGGGATGAATTGGCAGGGAACGAGGATGCGGCGGCGCGATCGATTCGTGGGTCGTGGAGTTTCTCGGCGGTTTCGTGCGCTCGCGACCGATCAAAAATCACATTTTGATGCGGATTCCGAGCTGCGGAGGGAAGAAGAAGCGAGCCCAGATTAGGGTTCCTCGACGGCACTTGCGGGATCGATCGAATCTGAGGAATGCTGCAACGGCATGAAAGTCTGCAACGAGGGAGAGGTAGAGAGATTCAGATGGCGAGATGGAGAGGTTGGAGGTGATGATGGCGGTGATGATGCGTTGCATCGCATGGCGACATAACATGAAGGTGAATGAAACTTGAAGGTGGGATTTTTCTTTTTTTTTTTTTTTTTTTTTGGGGGGTGGTGACTGGTGAGGGGCCTTTATCTCTTTTTCAAATTTACGCTTTTTCTGTTTTTATATTTGTTTATTTTATCGAATTAATTTAATTATTGGGGCTATTGTGGGATTCCAATCTGTGCCAGGTAGGGGTGATGAGAAGAAGGCAAGGATCTGGTGATTTAGGTTTTGGTGATTCCCATATTCTAATTTTAAGTTTAAAATTAGTTAATCAGAGTTATATCAATTTAGAAAGAGACAAAAAATTTGAAGATCTACAAAACTCGCGATGTGATATTCATTCGAATGATGAAATTTTTTTTAATCTGGTAAAAAAACATAAAATGATGTCGAGGGCATTATGGTAACGCTCTATTTAAATATCCATATTTTTAAGAATGAATTGGATCTTGATAACTCGGTACTAAATGTGGATACTTTTAAAGTATTTGTTGAGAATCTGTTCTGACCACACGAAAATATTTTATTAAGGGTAGTGAGTATTTTCTTTTCTTTTTATTTTGGTCGGTAGGGTAGTTGGTATATTTGGTGATAAATTCTCTTTATGACAAGGCTTGCCGAGTTGGAATATGTAATATAATAAAGGCTGCGCACGTAAATCTAGATTTTGGTAATTGGGCATCAACCCATCCTGTGTCCCATTTAGTGTTTGAAGCAAATGAAACTTTATTAAAATTATTCGTCCTAGGATTTTACACAGGGCATGACATGATCGGATGGCACATCTTATTATACAACTCATATCACAAATTGCACGAGCATATACAAACAAGATTTTGATTCTCCCATAATTTGGTTCATTCAATAGATCCATTGACCATAGTGCATGGTGCTCAAATTTATCGAAATCTTAATTGAAATCGAAATGATCCACATATGTCACGGGATAACTATGACGAGATGACGCGACAGACTTGCCAATAGGGCCGTGGGTGACCGATAAATTACTAATTTAAGCTAAATTAACTATGGTGGTCATCTATCATGGAGCCACCCTATAGTCTTCTATGTATAGCTTTGGGTTTAATATTTGGTTTTTTCCCCTTTCTAGTGACATCACGTCTCGGACATGCAACATCGATAGAAGCAACACGGCAATAGGCTTTATATTAAAATGGAAATGAGTAGGTTAGATTTGTCAAACTATAGGAATCAAGACAAGACAAGACAAGACAAGACAAGACCAAGTATGCGATTACGAAACATGTTGAACGGTTCACTCTTTCACCTACCCCAACTCAGTTTCAAACAAGAAGAGCAAAAATAACATGAACATCAAACATAAGAAAACGCTCAAACGTGCCTGTCTTAATCCTTTCTTCGGTTAACCCAGGCGCAGTGCGCGTTGCAAGAGAAAGATTGTCATATCCGGCACAGGATGGATCAACAGCTCAAATACAGACATACTATCTGTAGAGTACACAAGCAGAAAAGGCAGCAAAAAGATGAGTAACTAGCACGGGCAATCGCGTCCCTTGGGGCGCAGAGCTTAATGTGAAGTTAAGTAAGATTAAGACCTTTCCTGAAAATTACTCTAAAGATGTTCTTGACTGATAAGTACCTGAAAGGATTTAATCTGCTTAACAATTCAACAATTAATATACAGATTTATTTGCAAGGAAAGGAACTCAGTTTCATCAATCACATGTGGCTGAGTCTCACTGAACGCTAAACATTTGGCAAAGCATAACCAAGCAGAGATATAGGTATAACTTGTGCACAAATGCATATCAGCAGATAAGCAAGTGCACCTCTTTGCCTACCGTGTCCGTACTGCGACTAGCCCAAAGCTTGATCACCAAGAGTGAAATCAATCAGACGTTTCTCACAATGTAGAAAAGTGTAATGTCACCAAAATAATAACCAAGCTTCTTCATACATAAACATGGGAGCAACCAACAATCCCATCTCGAACTCAACAACTTTAGGGTGGCATAAAATTGAGCGGAGAGCGACCAATCTCCAATGAACCAAATTTAACAACATACAAACAATCATCTCCGACGCGCTATCTATCGTCATCTTTAATAACAGCTTTAAGAGAGGAAAAGAAGCAAGCTTACCAATACTATTAACGGGAGCACCACACAAACATGTGAGCCCATTCGTCTTGGCCACCCAATCTGCTATGTACAGCAACTGCATACAAAGCTCAAAATGAGGCATTTTGCGCACCTCATTTGACGGCCATAAGTGACCGCCAAAATCGCATGTAGAGGAGGACCGTGAGCTGCTGAATCCATGCATCTAGCAACAGTGTGGGAGTATTCCACGTGTTAAGCTGCAGGGACCAAACAGAGGGGGCTCGCACAAGGATCAGAAGTAGCTTGCATCGGAAACTTCGAAAAGATCATGGACCATCCTAGCCAGAAGGTGCATGTGCTAATCTGCGGGGCACAAGCACAGGTTCGTTACTGGCAGCTTTCATTGCAGCGATTTCTTCTAGTCGTTTCCACGTGGCTTCGCGCTGCAACTTGACATCCTTTTCTTGCGCCTCATCTTCCTGGAATTTGGCCAGACACTCCTCAAAGAGCTCCGGGTCAACGTCAGAGTAGATCTTGCGCACATTCAGAGTCAAGCTCTGAACTGCTTGATTCCAGTGGCTTCTAGCATTCCTTTCCAGGGCAGGGAAGATAATTGGCAGTATCACTTTGCGATTTTGCTTGATTAGATTCTCAATGTGATCGTTGTTCCATAAGAAAAGAGCCCTCTCTGCAACCTGTAAAGGGAGAAATGGTCAGGTACGGAATGCTCACATTCAAACCTCAACAATGTTGACATTGCCAAGACGAACCTGGAACACCGAATTTTCACTACCTACCATGACCAATTCGAGACATCATCCAATAATCGAACAATTTTTTAACAAATAAGATTGAGCTGAACAACTGCAGATATAAACAAAACAAATCTGACATTCATATGTACCTAGAGAACTTTGATCCCTTTCAATGCTCAGAAAGACATTCTGTTTTTCGGCCAAATAAGATATCATTGTGCCAAATTCAGCATTTTTATCAAATTCCTATTACGGTTATTCCTCCTCTACTTTGAAGTTTGAAAAGATATCAAACTAAAGGGAGGAGAACAAAATGACCTCAGATACGCCACAAGATTGTTGTTCTCTCAATGGTGAAGATGAACTGTCAGGACAAGAGTACCAAAATTGCTCTAAATAATCACAATGTTTCAATGACTGCATTTCTAAATGCACGATAGGTAGTCCGTCTCATGCTTTCAGAATGGGACAAAAACGTCATCATCTGCTCAAGATAACCAGCGACCATCATCAAATACTAAAAGAAAGGAATTTTCATATTTCATCAGACCAATCAACTGGACCAGAATTTCAAGATACTAAATCACATGTTCATTCAAGTTTGGTTCCATAGCATAGATACCATCCTTATGAAGCTGAACCAATAGCCATGTTGGCATTTCCAGCATTCCTTAAAACACCAATTGATCCAAAATCACCAGTGCTATTTTTCACCCACAAGCAAAGACAGAAATCTTTTACCAAGGGAGATAGGGGATATTCAGCCAATAACAGTCAACAAACCACAAACAAGAATGCTTAATTTATCTACCACGTGTTTTGAATATTTTCTTGCCGGAATGCACATATGCTAGCAATTCAGCATGAAAATATGCTTTTGTTTCAAAATTTAAACTCATTCATTTGTTGTTACCATGTGTCATGAATACCCACAATCGTGCATTATGTTAAGCAGTTACTAAAGAACCAGAAAAATTAAGCATACAAATGTCAAGATGAAAAGCCTACAATCTTTTTTAAATTTACTTATTTTTATTTACTGCATAATACACTCTGCTACCACTGGGCTCAAGGACCCATTCACTCTTCCTTCATGCACCCTAACTAAAAAAGAAGCCCATCCCACACAGAAAATAATGTAATAAGAAGAATGAATAACTGATTACATGCAAGCGTTGTCAGCATTCCATATAGGTTAAAATTACCAAGACCGAACGTGAAAGATTGGTTGACACTATCAAGGGCAGAGAAGCCAAGGGACCTTTCTACCCTATTATGATTTAGCTATGTACTATACAGAAGAAATGTCATTGGCCATGTTTACATCAGATATTTTCTATTAGAAATGGGACGGGACACTAGCTCTCTCGCGCACGCGGGCATGCCCCAATGCACTCACTCCAGAGATTGTAGTACCAGAAGTGATCCCTCAAGGGCTATCAGTTGAAGAGTCACAGAAGCATATTAAGAGCCAATTCCTTAAATTGCAGCACCAGTTGCTTTGTAGGTGTTATGGAGCAGTCAGTCATACTGGATGCCTAACTGGGGAATCTACGGCCATTCCCAATACGATCCATGACACGTGAGTTTAATAGATTGAATGTAAACACAGCTAGATTCTTAATTTCAAGCATAAAACTTTCATAATTGATGAATTCTAAGAACCATTACAAATAGCCAAGCATTTAATTATGATATGACGACTATGAGTGGGATGATTACTGTTCCTATTCTGATGAGCAACATGTTTTGATGACCAACTCAATGCAATCCCATAAAAATTTGAAAGAATGCCATTAATTGATAGGTGTAGGAAGTCAACAAGGTGCTCTACATTTCATTAATGAAAAAATGAAAAAGGAAAGAGAGGACCAAAGGACATAGAGATTTTTTAGTTTGGAATGCAAAAATTGACATCCATAGCTGTTACTTCCAACCAGTCTGTAATACCCACTATGCCCATCATTCAAACCACAAGTGTCAATTTCATTCACCATTCAAATAGCAACTGACAGCAACAACAGTATTTATCACAAGTTCACAACCAAACCAAATTATTGTAAATTTAAATCTTAAGTTAAAACAACTACCCATAGGTATCTACAGCAAACCGAAAATCCAACCTTTTTATTTCTTTTTTTGCTAGCCAACGACCTCAGATATATCATAAATTTTTATAACAGCAACCTGAATACTACTTATTAATGCAATGAGGCATTTATAGGTAGCTGCTCCCTATTTCCCACACCAGCTAGAAACCAGTAATTTACATCATGCAGGCATAAAGTACATACCAGACAAATGTCATTGCAGATTAAAATTTTCAGGAATGACTACCATAAAAGACTCATTTGTAATCACACCACCAAAATGATAAAAATTATCATTCTGTTTAATTTAGTTACCCAAAACCTCTCACTTGGTTTTTGAATTTTTTGGCAGTTGGAGACACTGCATGTTAAAAGACAACACCAATGGTATTTACACCATCACTCAAAGAACTCCCCCACAGAGAGATATTTATCACAGTTTAAGCAACAATGAGCAACCAAATAGGGAACCAAACCAACCTAACATCTTGCTTGGGTTATATTTGATTTCACACGGAATATAGTACAGTTTGGTCTGGAAAAAGACCACATGCACAAATACTCCATATTGTTTTCCAAATTAGGCGATATCCATCCCTATGCCTAATGGGACTATAACAGAAAGGTCCTTCTTCACCCATAAAACAGATCAAATCAACCACCATTTAGACAATCGGCACGGCCTAGAAAAGGGATCCATATTGGAACTAAGCAAGCTCAGCAAATTTGACAGTTACATTTCCATCCGAATGCAAAATTATGGTTGTGAAGGGAACTTTAAAGGGGAAGGGTAATTTGATTCCATCACAAACTACAATCAACCAAGTATGTAAGCTTAGCGCCCCCCCAACACAAACCAAAAAAAACAAAATAAAACTTCAGCAACCCTTGTCTTCTCCAAACACACACTTTCCAGATGAATCTGATAGGTTCAAGAGCCTGACAAGAGCACTTTATTAAGCACTTATGAGAGCCATGACAACCGGATGAAATATTCTTTTAGCATTCTTTTAGGACCTATCAGGTAAAAATGTCTATCAACTTCCTCAACCTATAAGATCAACCAGTCGAATAGGAATAACATTGGTACCATCAATGCCTGTAAATATCAGAGACAGCCTCACACATTATTCTACCACTTTCTCAATCAGTTTAGAATTAGTGCCCACAAGCATAATCACAGGAGGCAATAAAGCACCAAACGCATGTGCATAAACCCATAAAGCAAAAGTTCAAGCATCGGTCTAAAAATTTAATTAGGGACAACTGCTGGAACCAAATCCATAGTAGAAGTCTCTTTCTGGCAATGTCATACTACAAAAAGCTCAATATGCTCAAGGGGAATCAAGTAGAAGTAAGATACGTATAACACAACACAAGTATAATCCAGATTTCCTTTAGCTAATAGGTCAAGTTATTATTATAGTTTGAAAACAGGGTATACTCCTCAATTCTATAGATTATAATACTTTTTTCCTTTGAAGTGGAAGAAACATTTTACACAGTCGGACGCACGCGTGCGCAAAGATGACCAAAAACAAAAGGGCAAACACATAAATACCCTAAAAACCAGATTCTTTGCAATAAGATGAAGTTCATCAGAGAGAGTGGGAGAGAGAACCTGAAAATGTGAGCTGCTTAAGCAATGTGCTATCCGACGAAACAAAGGAACCATACAGCGCTGAAATTCTGGGGCTTGAGTTGCTTCTAAAACTTCCTCCAGCTCTCCAAGAAACATGACTTCCTTTGAACTATTTGTAATTGGCCAATACTTTAGCAAACCCCTTATAACAGTATCGGCAAGCTTGCAATCTTTCTCCACGAATTGTGTAATGCAGTAGGATAGCTGCTGGTGGTACATCGGAATACATTTTGGTTTGTGAAGTGGAATGAGTGCTCTAACAAGAAAGAGCTTGTGCTCTTCCTTCAGTGGCAGAGCAAAACCATTGATAATGCTTCCCAAAATTTCCAGAAGTTCAGCAATTCCATTGTGCTTCTCAGTTTCAAATATAAAGCGAAAGAAGATGTTGTTGATAGCTTTCCGGATATATGGTCGGTGCACCATGAATTTCCCATAGATGCGATGAAGTATAGTTTTCAAGTACTCTCTTTCTCTCGGGTCCTCGGAGTCAAAAAGATCCAATAGCCTGAGAACAAAAGAGTGGTCAACATACCTCTTGGCCAGCTTGGCATCAGTTTCTGGCGATGCCACAAATCTGAGAAGGAATTCATACACAATTTGCAAGTGAGGCCAAGCAGGGTCCATTGAAGGTTCCTCTTCTTCCAAATCGAAGGCTTCTAGGACTTTGTTCTCACGTGGAGGAGAAGTTAATGTCCTGAACAGATTTATTGACACCATCCTTATAGTTTCTTGCATCACGACTTCAGGAAATTTTCCATTTGCAGAAGTAACATAATCAACCAGCTCCACCAAGGTCTGACGCTTAATTTCTTTTTCCTTGATATGCTTTGTAGGATCAGTAAAATCAAAATTCGCACAACACAAATTTAACTTTCTGATTAACAAATTTTGCTTCTCCGAGTTGGGGACATCTTTAAAACTAGGCAGAGCCTCATATGAAGAAGCTGAAAATGTGCCATTCAGCTTAAAGTTCGAAACCTGAGGGAGCTTACTTCCATAGTTCAACCCCAATCCCGAATTGGAATTAACGCCTGGATGAGAAGATCCACTCAAACTCCCGTATTGGCTACCCACTCCATCATTGCTTCTTGAAACTGTAGAAGCACCATACGAGGACGTAGAGGTTCCCCCACCTTCACGATTATCTGCAGACTTAGATGGCTTCTTTGGCAGCCTATTCAATATCTTATTAATCATAGCTGAAATGACGAAAGAAGCTCTTTCCGGTGTACTACTGCCAATATAATCCCCACAACTCCTCTGATGATGATCTGAAAAAGGAGACTAATTCTCTTCACCACAGACAATCCACCCCAAAGCTTCAAGTTTTACACATCCAGCTCCACATACAGAGAGAAAAGCTACTCCAATCCAGATAGGAAAAGTACCTTCTTTATCTAGAAAAGTACTTTAAGCCAGCTTTACCTTGTGTGGAATAGGATCACCAAGCCATCCAAGCGACAAATACTTCACACAACCGACCCAACCCTCGATCGAATCAGCAACCAAAGCCCCTAATTCACTTTTCCCACATCAGGAAAATCCAGCAGAGTATTCCCTCTTTTCCCTCCAGGACGGCGAGAACACGCCCTCTCGACTTATCAACACCGACCCGTATAGCAAAAAGCACTCCAAATGAGATAACATCACAATTCAGCAAGGTTCAATCGAGAAAAAGGAACGAGAGAAAACAACGAATTTTTCCAGCTCGCTTCGCCTTTCGGCCCCCGCCCGTACAGCCACCCACCGCTCGAAAGGGAAAGGCGTGTAGACAGAATCCACACCTTTCTCCCTCTCTCCCTCCCTCCCTCCCTCTCTCTCTCTCTCTCTCTCTCTCTCCCCCTCAGGCGACCCAAGAATCGATGAGCAGCTAAGACGACCCAGCCACAATCGAGACGATAGCAGATCTAACGAAACCCACAACGGAAAAAAGCGACCTACCCAGAATCACAGCATCGAAAGGAAGAGATGGGTCGAAATTCATTCACAATAAGAAAGACAAAAGATGCGATTTTTTTCCTCCCCTGCGCATGCTTACAGAGAAAGTCGAGCTCGATATTCCCTTTCCTTTCGAGAGAAGAGAGACAAGGGAGAGAAGGAAGAAATAGAGGAGAGAAGGGTATTTACGAACAGCAGTCTCTGGCTGCTGTTTTCGTTCTAACTGGAATTTGCGATTAATTTTTGTTTTATCTCCTTTTCTTGAAAAAACTTTTGTTCAGCTTCTTCTCCTTCTTCTTCTTCCTCCTCCTCCGCTCGATCCGAAGGGAATTTCCAATTTTTTTCAACCCGCGATTTGACGAGATTGCCCCTCGAGCTGTCCCGAGGAACCTCCTCCGCCAACTTCGAGGCGATGGAAAGGGGTTAAAAACGGTAAACCGAGCCTGTCTGAATTTCGGGGAAGTTTTTTTTTATGCATCTCACGCGCCACGCCAGTCGCGCGTGCCGGCGGTGCACCAGCAACTCGAGAGTTCCAATTTGCGACCCTTGATTTCGGGTAAATTACAAAAATGACCCCACGTATGGTTCGACCATCCTATAAAAAAAATTGAAATTCAACTCCATCATAACTTGAAAATTCTTTAGGGCTTTTGTGCAATCCTAGTCGCTTTAAACCGAAAAATAGAAAATTAAGTTCTTTAGAAACGATGAAGCTTGACACCAAACCATCGATGCGAGTGAACGAGGATGTCGTACTAAAATTTTCAATCGAGATTATGATATTAAGCATTTTTTGTAATTTCATTAATTATTATTTTTCCTTTCCGAGTCTCACGTAAGCAAGCTCTTTTATAAGTCAATTGATTGCGTACTGTGATAAAAACCACAATTAACTATTAAAATAATGACACTCAAGTATATTCAAATAAGAGTTCCAAATATCGCTTTTCCAAAGATGAATTTTGTAATCTACCCCCAATCCTTCAGAAATTAATACAATGTGTGGTGGGGCAAACCTGAAGTTCAACACATTTTCTTTTCAAAGCCGAGACGTACTTGCGACTTTCAAACCTGCGGCCTCATGCCGTTTTGCGCACGGCCTTTTTGTCGAGAGGTTTGATGAATCGGTCCGACCAACAAACGACCACCCCGTAATCGACGGTGTCCTAGGAAATGCCGACGTTCAAACCATGGAAAGACAAAAGGACGAACCCCACCTGCTCCTTGTGTGGCCATATGAAGCTTTGAGCTTTTTAAGCTCGTAAATGAAAAACCCTACAAGCTTACCCAAAATAATAATAATAATAATAAAAAGAATATAGTGAAAAAAAAAAAAAAAATGTCTCCTTTTCCCATCAATTTCACAGCTCACTCCCACATTTTTGACTTGTCCGATTTCTATATTATCTCTTTGCCACCAACAAAATTACTTTGGCTCTTGTGATAAATCATAAAACCCGTTATGCTTTTCAAGAATCGATAATGGGAGGCGTGACTTTCGTTAAATTTTTGGACTGCTAGTCAACCGAGTATGGATAAAACACTCGGTTCGGGTTTAATCAATGGAATTTGAAGTAGGTGAAGGGATCCCATCATGCGCACTTGTAGTCCCAGGTTGCAAGAGAAGAAAATGTTCCAAAAAACTTATAAAAAAAAAAAAGGAAAAGAAGAGTAAGGCAAAGTCAGAAATGCGTGACTAGCATTACAGTCCCGATGAAAGGAAGCTCCATCCAATCAAAAGAATATAAACAAAGAACCAATGCCAGGTCAAGATAAGACTCAATCAAATCCTGGTCTTACCCCAATGTCCCACCTCTCAAATAATCATCTTTACATTGACAAAAGAATAGCCAATAGGATCTTTTGATTATCTTTTCTTTTCTTCCCTTTGCTTGTGGGTGAATTTCGATGATGCATCATACCGAATACATCTCTCCAATCCGATCAAAAAGAGACATTTAACACCCGAGATTAAGGGATTTTAGAGAAATGCCTCCTTGTGACTTGACCCTAAGGATTAGGCCATTCCTTTTCTTAGCACATAAACAATTTTGAGAGTCAAAGGGAGCAAGCTGTATGGGAAGAGTATATTATAAGATAAGATTGCAAATCATGGAGAGACAGTCGTGTCCGCAAGGGTTCGACTCGGGCAACTTTGGCTGGATTGAATTATTAGGCCTGCCAAATAGACCGACTTCGTGACTTTCCAGTCAGCTGACTTCAAACAAAACAACCCAAGAAATGGTCCAATTCCGATCCAATGTCAATCAGACTCCATCAGCCAATTTAAGAATAGAAAATAACGAGTAAAAGCAACAATTGATACATCTCCACAATATCATGAGATCGTTTCCCCGAAAAGACAAAACCAGAAGTCTACAAAGAAGCCCTTGGGATTGACTAGGCTAAATATTCAAAGAAAAAGGAGTTGTGAAGGATGCCAGTGCATGTAGCCGCTGGGGACTCGCTTCCATACATTAAGTTAACGCAAATGAAAGACAACAACTGTGTGTGGACAGATGATGAATACAAATAGCATGAAGTTCGAAGAACTCGTTCCTATCCTATCATGACATGGTCAATAATGAGAATACACATCTGGAGGAAGAGAACAAATTTTTTTCCCAGAGCACAACCACAAAAGCCCAAAGATTTTACAGCAGAGTCCTGAATGCTTTGTCAGTAGAATTTTCAGTACCTCGCCAAAGGCCAAAACAGCTATCTATTGCTAACCGGCCATCCAAATACAAGATTGAAGCTTCTTCGGATTAATATTCCCCAAAGTCCCCATGCATCTCCTGTGTAGTGGTTAAACTCTGCCTAATGGTTATTGCCCTCCAAGCAGAGATGTCGACTTTGTGAGATAGGCCGATCATACAACAAGAAGGAAGCAGGCATTGCACAATACCGTGGCAGTGGAAGAATAACACAATATGGGAGAATTCCAATTGGGATTTAAAGGGAATTAAGCACAGTTACCAACCCATTTCTTAAGGTGTGTTGCAAGGTGGCCAATGCAAGGCTGCAACTTTAATGGTCCATCAAAGCAGCTTCAGTTTCAGATATCGGAGCTGCATGATAAGAAAATATTGTAATTTAAGAAGTCATAATTCATGTTCTCAATGGAGATATGATCCTGTTTTCAGTATCTCCAGTGAAAAAATTTGAAGGTTGACAACATCCTCTCCATTAATTGTCATTGCTAGAGAACCACCAGAACAACAAAGGTCCCTAACAGTTGCATCTAAGAGAAATCGCAATTAAATTTTGAAATTATAATAGCATGACAACTTACCAAGCAAGTCCTCATAAGAATCAGCTAACAGAGACGTTTCCATCAGCAAAGGCGGTGAAAAGACCTGATCCTGAGTCCCATCAATGTCATAGAACAACCTTTGTGTAGCCGAAGGAGTGTGCTTAGAAACAGAAGCCGAGAGAAAACTGTTTACTTGATCAAAGTCATTAAGGGATTCCAGATCACTCATAACATCAGGTAATCCATCAAACCTATTACCAATGTTATCATCATTCACAGAAATGCCATTTGAGGAAGTGTCTACGTGAGATCTAAACAACCTATTGCTCCTCGAAGCATCCTTCCTTTCCGGGCCAACATGAGAAAAACCAGTCACGGGAAAAGGCAAAAAGAAATGCTCAGATCCTTCATCAGAATGGCTATCTCGTGACCCTTCTGAATTACAGGATTGAGATGACAGGGCTGCTTCTCGAACAGATCTCTTCAAATTCTGAATGTAAGAATCATCACTATCTGCATAAATTGAAATAAACTTGAAAAACTCCAATGATTTTATTCAAATTCCTTTCTATATTTAAAAAAAAAAAAAAACCACTTCACACACCAATTATGGTAACCCTTTACAGGCAAGGCAATCAAAAAGACAAACCTTGTGCTTGATGGTCGGGATGATTTTTTGGAAAAATCTGGCTTGGCAACTTTTTTTCAGATGCATTTTCCACTTGATTATTCTGAGCAGCCAAAGTTTGTCTCTTTTGTAAGTTTCCAGCTTTTCCAGAAGAATTTGGTGTCAAAGTAAATAACTGTGGGAGTTTCAAAGCAGGAGCAGCTGAAACTTTGTCTAGCAGAACACTGGACATTTTTGAAGTGAGCTCATTGATATCATCAGCACTACTTTCCTATAAAATCCAAAAGGAAAACAAATTAGCTCATGAAATACAACCTCATAAAGAAGACATGTAGCAGTTGCCACACCTACAGTTCTCACATAAGACAGGGTGTTACATGAACACTTACTATTCCTCTTCCACTGCTCTGTGTTTGGCTCGGTGAGTTCAATGGAGCACGATGTTTCATCATAGGAGGAAGACTGGAAGATATACTATTTACATTATCCGTGCATTCCGAGATTGAGTTTTGTATAGCAGGAGCTACTTCTTTTAATTGGTTAATAAGCACCTACATATGTGAATATAACAATAGATGATCTTCAGTTTCATCTTCGATAGTATGCAGGCAAAGGGACCAGAAAGGCCCGATCCAAATTAATAATCCTAATAATAATAAAAATAATCACCTGAAAGCTAGCTAAGTGTTGTTGATGTTCTGCGAGAGTTGCTGCTAATGACTCCACATGACCAGTTGTACTGCCATCGTCTGCACTTCGTAATATTTCTGGACCCTCCCCATCATTAGCTTTTGCCTATGCAAGAGACAATTCCACATTTTGGGTTATGTAGATGGAAAGGAAAAGCAAAACCTCAAAAGTTCAATCCTCAAGTTAAAATGAAGACATGTTTGCAGGTTCAATGTCAGAGAAGCAAGTTTACGTTATGCAACATTAATTATTGGCACATTGTATACACTCAGCCTAACTAGTATGCACTTGACAATATTGTAGGGCTTGGGGAAATAATACACTGTAAGTTGCCAAATGCATTAGTTTTAAAACTGAAAGATAAATTTACATCAGTTGACTGAAATATTCTTAATCAACCAAACCCAAAATAAATGCCTGCTTATATCACTTTATAAGGTCAATGCCTAATTTTGTTTTCTCTTTTTGAAGAGTATAGATCCTTTCTAATGAGCATGAGTGAAAAAAACACTTCCTCTCACGATAATCAAGAAAAATATTCGAGGCAGTCAAATATCTAGCATAAAAGAACAAGTTTTTACCCTGAACTTTCTGTAAAACCCTAGGTTAAAAATCTGGAAGGGCATCTATCTTCATATGCATTGACCAGTCGTTCAGACTTTATGACTTTCTATGTAGGGGAAGTAACATTAAATGAAATTAAGAAGGTAAATCATACCTTACTTCGGCACCCACAAAAACAGGTTCATGTAAAATAAACAATTCGTGTTACAATAGTAGACTTTAGACTAATGTACTAATTCAAAAGGTTGAATAGGTGGAAGAATCACACTTTGAAAACCCCTCTATGAGCATAAAAAACTATATCTTTTTCTATCCCTGTAATATTCTCCATATGAATTTCAATGGGCAAACAAGATTAAACAAAAGATTCCCCACAATGTTCTCCGAAGCCTGGAATGTATGGCCCACTTTTGAAATTTCACACAGTTGCTAAAGAAAATGCACCCAGCAACAATTACTGTGCTTCCTTCCCCCAAGATCAGAAACCAATGATCTTCAACAAAGCCCGTCACATCCTCAACGAGCAACTTACCAAGGTGACGACCCCCCCCCCCTCCACCCCCACCCCACTCCAAACCTCACTTTTCACATGACAAAATTCATCAAGTGTAGTCTATTTTCTAAATGAGACCGCATTAAAAATTGCAAATCTCACCATGTGTTGGGTAAGATAAGCAACATGGTTTACATTTAAAGAGTGGCAACTGGTGATGAACATTAAAGGCTCAAACTCAATCTTTATGTTAAAAGGATCTCAATCTCAAACAACGTAATGAAAGGTGCAAGATTTCATAGCATAAATGAAGAATCGCATACCAAAAGCAGTGACTGCTTATGAATCCGCTGTAAAGCATGCGTCCAGCGTCTTATAACTTCCGCTACATCAACAGTTGGGTGGATTCTTCCACTTCTATCATCAACCCGAAAATGTGTTTCATCATTTGCAGGATTGGATGCATCCAGGCTGTTGTTCCACTTTTCTTTATCCATATTATCAAATGACCCATTATTTTGTTCTTTGTCATCAGAATGTTCTGAAGCAACATCACTAGGCTGGATGGAAAGGATCTCTGCATGAGGAACCTGAGAACTTTGATCCATTGCCGCAAGCAACGATGATCCAGAGATCCGGTACCTGAGCAGGATATAAATCAGCCAGTCCATGGAAAATAATTGTAAGCCAGAACTAGTACGGGGGATAACAATACCTATGCTCCCGATGAGCTATCAAGTCCTCAATGGGACCTGAAGCGAGCACTTCATGTTGACCTGCACTTGAAGGTTGTAATTTGTAACTCTTAGGTTGTGAACAGTTCATGAATATCATGATAGAGAGACAAGAACATTATAGCAAGAACACCATTAATATAGGAAATGTGAAAGCTGTGAGAAGCTTAGGAATATCAACAGGAGCATTTGCGTGGAACTAAAGAAAGCAAAACTTAACTCTTTTCTTTTCATGCCAAAATCTAAAATATAATCCAAATTTCAGAAACTAAAGAACATTAGATATGAACATTTGAATGTTTGAAAGGTTTCATGAGTTTCGGGTCAGATTCTCTTTGAAAATAAGTTTGATCCATCAACTAAAGCTTGAAGAATTCCCCAAAGACCAATGTATTAGTTAAAGTACGTGTATTGCATGAATTGAAAAAACAAAAAGCAAAAAGTAACAAGTAAAGTGATTCCAAACACACCATTTTTAACACAAAACAGCGTCTTCAAAAGGTGACAGAACATTTGCAGCTCTGAATTAAAACTTCTCAATAAAAGCCAAACATGCAAGGAAAACTAAAACAACAGAACTGAGCCATATGCAATCAATGGTTCAGTCCACATATCCATGGCAGGCGTCTACATAGGATTTGAAGAAACTGGCAAGTACTTTCTATACCAAAACAAGGATTTCTAGCAACATCAATTACGCAATAATGGGCTCAACATTCGAACTGCCAAACAACACTAAAAGGAAAATGGAGGATGGGATTCTTAGGCAAAAACAAAAAAGAAAAAAAAAATTGGGGAAGGTATTTTCAGATTGAATGATGCAAAGCAATATCTCTGTGGTGTTTTATCTCAATCATGAAATCCACCTGCTAAATAATTGGGCAAGAGATTTAAATATTAGAAATTATCACAACTTTTACATAGAAAGCTTCATGGTTGTACATACTCTTTCTTGCTAATATGGACTCCCATAGGCGTGTGGCCTTTGAAACTAAATGAGAATTCTGACTGGAACTAGATACGAGATCATCCCACAGCTCCCCTTCCAACTTGACTTTGTTTCTCCAATCGTGAAGTTTTTCCAGTTCTTGCTGCAAATAAGCCTGAGATCCAGGTTCTTAAGCACATTAAAGACCTACATATGATGGCTTATTCATGAGAGTCATTAGTGAGCTAGAGTTTTACCTCCTCAGCACACAAGCCTCGGAACTCTGCAGTCATTTCATGAGCCAAATTGGACCACATTGCCTGCCTCTGTACAGCTGTTTCAGCATTTTTCAGGAACTTTCTTCTTTCCAATGCAATTCTAGCCTATGGAAAGTTAATTATTTAAGTCAAGCTCCTAAAATTCAATTTCATCAGTCTCAAAGTAAAAGTATGCTTGTTTGAGATAGTAAAAATGGAAAATCTCAACCATATAGCAACAAGAAATGAAAGCCTACAGAAACCATCGCATGTATTTCAACACTTGCATCCTGAAATTAATATTCATATCTCACCAAAACCAAGCACAAAATTTGTCAATATGTGCTGTCTCCTATAGTTATTGCCAACTATTCACATGAGGAATACAAAAGCCAGATGTTACCATTTCAAAGGAAATTGTAGAACATCTTGAATAAGACCCAAGGCTCATGATAAAGAACTAAAACATTAATTCTTCTTTTTGATGGAGTCCATCATTCTAATACATACTTGACTTTGCTCTTGTCTCCAAATCTACTTGTATATTTTTAGAAGCACCGACCAAGAAAAGACAGCCGGAAGGAACTTTAGCAACTCACATTACCAGGGGAGGGCAATGCTAGTAAATGCATTTCCTAACAGTTATTTTGCTCTTCGAGGGTCAATTGGAGTAAAGTGGTGTCTATATTTCAAAAGATAGCCCAGTGCACACAGATGGAGACATATAGACAAGGATACAAAAAGGCCAATGCTAAATTCAACTGCCTTATTAACATCAAAACAACCTTAGTCCAGCGATGATGGCAACAACAATAGGTATCTCCAATAAGTAATACACAAAAACCATTTATACCTTTGTTACTGGAAGTAGGGTGGCAGCATGGGAGAAAGCTACATCCGTCAATGAAGCTGGTAAAGGATTAGTAGCCAGATCGGCTGGAAATGTCCGCCTATGAACCTCTCTTAAAGCATGCAAAGAAAGTTGCCATAAGAGTTCGACAAATCTGCAACACCAGATAAGAATTGTATAGTCAATTATCACAACAACCAAAAGAAAAAAAAAAGTCTATGGCCCAACATCGGCTTACATATAAAAAAAAATTTTGGGGATCCAAAAGTACATCAAAATTTACATTTGGGAAGCAAATGTTCAAACTCTCATCTATGCATATCTTCCATGACCACTAAAACCCTCCTTGCAAATTCACATAATATCATAGTTCTCTGATCTGATCTCAACAATAGCACCAGAAACCACGTCCCAGTCATGCCAAGCTATCAAAGGGTCAACTGCCTACTCACAAGGAAATCCTCAATTCTATCACGAAATTTCAAATTTCCAATCTCCAGCCAGCCCCACTGCTCTCATTTCTTTTTGCACATAAATTCTGTGCATAAAGTCCGATTCATGTCCTTTAATTTCAATCATCAACACTTGCTCAGTGACGAGAAAATAAAGAAGTAGAGAACATGTCATGTCATCGTTCCACATGGCATGACCACAAAAGCTAGCATACCCGCTAATTCATTTTTGCTAAACTAAATATAATCTTTCGCTTCAATCTATAATGCTACCGTATGGAATAATCAGCATATATCGTACTCATTGTCATGAAAATGATGTACTGCTTATATTTATACAAAATAGCCCATGTCTAGGAGAAACTCACATGCATTTTACAAAATAATGGAGGTAGTATTTGGATTAGATTTCAAGCTTTCTTCTGTTGATAAATCGTGACCAGTTAACTTATATTGAATATCTGACCAAAAAATTAAAAATACATTGAACAAAACACATGCCACAGATATTTTCGAATGAGATTTAAGACTCCTCCTTGAGATTAACTTACTTATTTCAAGTAAGCCAAATGACCATGCAGGTCAATTTAATTCCTAGGAATTAAGGGAAAACTAAAATTCTCAACCTAAGCAAGCTTAACTAAGCAATTTTAAACGATTTCCATAGATTCCGTGCAAACTCCAACCTTAGTGCTCCAAGTACCCAAGTAAAAATGGAGAACGGAGATCCGAAACACCCAGGCAATTACCTCGGCCCACAACATGTAGCCAGCGAAGAAACCCTGGAATTGCTCCTAGGAAGCGCCCCTTGCGATTCGAGCTCACTGATTATACTTTGCACCACCTTAACCACAGCAATATAGTTTAAGCATGTGAAATCAGCGCAAGCCACAAAGCCACCAACCAAAAATCCGAAAATGCCGACAGGCGAACGAGGAACACAATTCATTCACGAGAACCGCACCTTCCGGAAGTCCCGCGATTGGGCCGAATCGAAAATCGGCCAGACCCTGTCGAAATCCTGGGGGAAGATCCCGACCGTTAGTGAGCCGGGAACAGCGAGATCAAAACGAAAACTAAAGAGATTCCGATCACACGAGCAGGGGACATCGGACTAATCGCGAATGCGCGTCCGACGGAGACCGGGAGAGGGAGAGATTTACTTTGGCGGATTGAGCGGGGCCGCGGAGGGAGGAGAGGATGAAGTAGAGGAGCTGCTCGCCGAGTTTAGGGTTGGAGTGGCGGAAGAGGCCGACGCGGGGGGCGCCGTTGGAGGCGCCGACGCCGATGACGGACGGATCGAGGCCCAGGAGCAGGCAATTAGTGTACATTGCGCTCTCCAGCTCTATCTCTCTCTCCTTCTCCCTGTCCATCGTCATCCCCCGCACCGGAAAACCACCAGTCCCCGCCGTCCTCCGCCGTCCTCCTTCCTTCCTCCTTCGTCTTCTTCGTCTTCTTCGTCTGTCTGTCTCTCTCCGGGCGAGAGCGACGTTCGGTGATCTTCGTTTTCTTCTCCGATGGTACCCCCTTTTGCTCGCTCGCTCGCTCGCCTGCTTATCCTTCGCCCCACTCTCTCTCTCTCTCTCTCTCTCTCTCTTTTTTTTTTTTTTTTTTTTTTTGCTTCCTCTCTTTCTTCTTCTTCTCTTGCTTTTTTCCTACTCCGGTTGGTTATTCTATTCAAAAAAAAAAAAATTTAAAATGCGATTTGGATTTTATTGGAACTTTTTATTTCAAATCTGAGGCCCTCCTGAACCGGTTAATTGCCGGCCGCCCCCAGAATGGTGGGTTTAGCTGGGGCAAATTTGAAATTCCGTGCAATTTGCCACGCCCCCTTCCTCTCGCAACCTATGTACGAGTCCTCTTTCTTTTTCCTTTTTTTTTTTTTTTTTCAACTACGTTCCAAATCATGAAACTTATAACAAAAGTATAATTCAATCTTAAAATTTATCAAATTTATATAATCAAGTCATTACATTATTTTCATCCAATTTAATTAATGAAAAATATGGATATAATTTTTTACTATTTTCTCTATTTTACGTGACACTGACATAATTAAAATAATGTCGTTTTAGTTATATGTTTCATTTTTAGCTACATTATTGTCATTTTTCCTTCCCAAATTAAAATTTTAAAATGATACTTCTAAGTTCTAATTTCAAAACTATGCAAATGGGAAAAACAAAAAGATTACCAAGCACAGTATTTCTTTAATCTGAAAAAAATTACGAACATTTGACTTCTTACAAAAGTCAAGTCACGGGCGAAGAGTAGTGAAGAAAACAAAGTAGAAAGTGAAAAACGATAATCACATCGGCCCCATAAGTCATGCGATCTAAAGTACATGAAAGACTCCGCCAACGACTTCTTTCCAGACGTGTCCTGAATAATTTTTTTACGACTTTTTTAAAAATCTTAGTAGTTGCAAGTCTTTAAACTTTGGACTTGAGATTTTTAATTTGTCCTACAGCAATTTAAAAATAAAAGCGCATAAAAAGACGTGCTGATGCCTTTATGTTTTCTGTTCTTCAGCAAATGATTTCTTGGTGCTCCTTTTGACTTTCATTTCCCCCCGTTTGCAAAGGACAGGCATATCACAAGATCTAATTTTGATGGATTAATCTCCAGCTATATCCAGAGTTTCATCTTGCAATTCAATTCATTTAGAGTAAATCAAGAAATCTGGTCTTGTTCTTTAAATATTGAATCTCCTTTTTACAAATGATCGAATCTTAGACACCTAGCTTCAGCAGTAATTTCAATCTAACTTATAATTCTAGAGGCACCGTCGTGCCCCTAATCAGATATGAGATCTCGTTAATTGTATGGAAGGACCATTATACAAATTAGGCATGTCTTCACAACCTCCAATCTCCCATTTGTTTGCAAATCGTTTTACTTATCTACTCCATCTTTCACCTTGAAATACTCTCAGATTCCTCTAAAAAAAAAAAAATCTGGGCCAAGTTGACTCGATTAAACAAAACCTTTTTACCTGGGCGTTGACCCCGGCGCAGCCCCGTTG
Organism: Eucalyptus virginea; assembly: GCA_014182375.1. Taxonomy (NCBI): domain Eukaryota; kingdom Viridiplantae; phylum Streptophyta; class Magnoliopsida; order Myrtales; family Myrtaceae; genus Eucalyptus; species Eucalyptus virginea. Next base: position 19,317,234 of record CM024522.1, on the reverse strand, counting down.
GTTAGGACTCAGGCTGTCCACGTTTGGCAGCTGGCCGATCTCGTAAATTTGAATTTGGGAAAACCCCGGCAAACAGCTCGAGCCGGTTTTCAACTGCTGCCGGCCTGATGATTCTGGGTCCGCTTTGCTTTTCCATTTCGTCTTCTTCGTGCAATGGAGACTTTTCTGTTGGGTTTTCACCTTTCTTTACTCCTCAGCCTGTCCCTTTCCCCGGTCCCCAGATTCAGCATAAAAACGCTGCTTCCGTTGCCCCGTTGCTTTTGGTTTTTAGCAAAAGACTCCGGTCCGGTAGTTATTCCTGGATACGGGAGATGGTCGTCTCTTTTCCAACAGTGACTTGTCACCCGAACTTCACCAGACCATGGCGACTTCGTTTTTGCTTCCCTTACTATATCCACTCTTCTGAACTCTTCGTTTTTGGGTAGCTTACAATGGAAGGAAAATTGGAAAAAGGGTAAAACTGAGAACTACGGAAACAATGAAGTCCGAATTCGCCCAAGCAAGTGGGGGCCGTCGATGATGATCACCTCGTGCTTGGAAAGGTACTACTCTGTGTGACGGTTACGTGCGGAGGTGCCACGTAGAAAAGTAAATCAATCAAATTTAAAAATTTCGGTCTTCTAAGGCTCCGTTCGTTTCACGGAAAATAATGTTCGGAAAATATTTTCCTGGATTTTCCAAAGATTCATTTCACTTAAAATGAATTTCTAAAAAATGTTTTCCATCAGAAGAAAAAAGTCTTATAAAGTAGAGGAAAATATTTTCCACTTTTCAAAAGTGAAATTTTTTTTTCTCATTTGATCTTTCTTATCTCACAGCTTTACAAATTCTCACTTCATCCTCCCCTTTCTTCTTCTCATTTTCTTTTTTTATTCGAATTATTTTTAATTTCCTTTTTCTTTTTCTTTTTCTTTTCTTTGTTTCTTATTTTTTTCTTTATTGGTTAGTCGTCGGACCAGGTGAACCTCAAACTCGTCGATTTCAAACTCGCGCTTATCGATCTGGCGAGCCTCGAGCTTGACACTCGTGCTCGCCAATCTGACAAGCATAAAATATTTTCCTTACCAAACACTGGAAAATTTTTTCCGAAATATTTTCAAATTTTAACCGAACATCATAAAATATTGTCATTTTCCTGGAAAATGACTTTTAAGAAAATATTTTCCGGAAATTGCCCATTTTTCCGTGAAACGAACGGATCTTAAATAAAAGTTTGCCGACATGCATGACGTGCTTATAACATTTTTTCCTATTCTACTCCAGTTTTTGGATTACTATAAGGCGAATCAATAATACTCTTGGATTATTACGGCGAGGGTTGTATCGATGAGTAGTTTGTCTAGTGCACTAATGTGAAGTAATTCGGTCCTCAAAATCATATATTACACATGATGTAAAATGAATCACTGACCAACTTGTGTCAACAGGTGCTTATGGAACACCTTCTCGTAATAATATTTCTATGATAAGTTTGATCAGGACAAGGAAATAGTCATGAGACAATGGATCATTTTTAGTGCTCAATGTAACTCAGACGCGTGTCATGAGAGAGACGACATGTCAGTGCGTAAAAGCCAAGTGGGTTCTTGTTAACGAGTTTGCTGATCATTTTGGAAATGGCTGGAGGACGAAGGTGGCAGATGAAGCACGGCACATTATGAATTGCTTGAATCGTAGGCTACAACGAATGGTCCCCAAGTCGTTCGTGCACGACACGAGAGAGGGCAAAACGCACGAGTCAAGACAAAGGCTTTTCTGCAATTTCCCCGAGGACAGAGGACAGCGCGGCTCATATCCGACAAGCGGGTCTCTATCCGAAGCATGTTCTCGCATTATGATGGTCCGGAGTTTGTAAAGCTCGAATGGTGTTTCGTTCCATCTCGCTGGTCATAATCAATTTTAAATTCGAAGATACGAGTCTCTGCTCCTAATAATTACGACGATAAGAATCGTAAATTCAATGATTGGAACTCGCATCGTTAAGCTAGGAAGATAAAATGCAATAATTTTATATTTTTCGAGAAGCGAAAGTGCCGGGAGGGGCACTAAGGCCAATGGTGCAACTGCATTTTCTATAAGTTATCATACCAATGGTACATCACTATACTCACATGAAACCCCAGGATCAAATGCTGACGAATTCATCGTCATAGTTGTAGTAACGTGCTAGAATTTGGGATTGCTTCGAGTTGGTTGTATTGGACTTTAGGGTCTGATGCAGAGAGTACGCTTGGTTCAATTTTGCAAATGAGTTTTAGGTGTAATACAAATGTTAAAAGTCAAAGCATTGATAAAATGTAAATTGTGTTTGGTCAAAACCTCTTTATAAATGAATTTTGAGTCGAATGCGTGTTTGGCAATGAGTTTTGGGTATATATACATGTTTATTTATTTTTTAAAATGAGCCAAACCCTTTGTCGGACCGACGAGCTAGATTTGGCATCGGCGGTCGTTGATTAAGGTTGCGTGACCTAGCCAAGGGCCACTGAAGTCACATGACCTCGGGTGACCCTCGACAGGGTCTCTTAACCTAGGCGACATGCTACCTAGGCGACCACTACCTAAGTCTCACAACCTCAAGTGGCTCTCGCTTGGGTCTCACGAGGGTCACACAATGGCGATTGCTTGGGTTGCACGCCATGTGGGTCGAGCAACCCTAGTCAAGCATCGCTTAAAGTCGAGCGACCTCAAGCGACCTCAAGCGACCTCAATTGATGGCCATTAGAGACAAATCTAGCTTGTCGGCGACCATAGCCTTGAATCGGCGAAGGGTCGTCTCCTTTTTTTAATAAAAAAAAAAATCAAGTAGAGACAAAATCAAAAATTTGAAAAATTGGTAAGGACAGTTTTTGAAGAAAAAAATTAGTTTTTTTTTTTTTTTGGTAAAGAAGAAAAAAGTTAGTTTAGTATTTGGTTAAATGTTGAAAGCCCAATACTAGTCCCTATTAGCATTGAGTTTTCGACTTTTCCAAGATAAGCGTTTGGCTAAAAGCTCGTTTAAAATAGTTATTAAATGATTCAACATTTTTTCGAGAGGTTCCGGGAGTTGAAAGCCCTTTAAAAATACTGAAAAGAAAAGTATTTGAATAAGCATTTTTAGGAATTCGCTCATCGCATGTTCCAAAATTATGACCTGGTGTAACATAATGCGAATTTTAATATTTGATTTTATTATATGGCATACATTTTTATATACATAAGTATATTAGTGAGAGAGGAGGGGGAGGGGGGGCTACAAAAGTCTAGTTTGATTGGATAGCGGGCCACTCGACTAGCTAGAGACCCTAATGATCCCAACCCAACAGGTCGGGCGGGCCCAAAAAGCCCATTGAATCAATGGGCTTTTAGCCCGAACGGGTTGGTAGCCCAAGAAGCCCAACTGGCCCCGACCTAATCCTACGCCGCAACACGCGTGTTCCCCGCCGCGGCACGTGCTGTCTCCAACTTGATGCCCAGGCACGGCAAGAAAGGGATCAAAAAGGCAAAGGCGAACGCGAAAGCAAGCGAAGCATATTCCCCAGCTCACGGGCAAGCGGGCACGATTCCCACGTCTATGCTCGTTTCGATTCGTCGATTCCCCGATTCGTCGATTCCCGATTCGTCGGTTCTCTGTTTCGATTTAGCTGGGTTATGTGATGATAGTTGATGGTTCTTCTTCTCAGCTGCTTTTGAAGAGAAGGAGACTCGCCATCCCCGACCCCATGGAAGCTGAACCCGCAAAGGTCCTCTCTCTCTCGCTCGATTTTCTCGATGTTGATGCTGGGTCTGTGATGGTTCTTCGTTTAGTTTCTTGGGTCGGTGATGGATCGAAGCTGCGATTGTGGCGCTTCTTGGGTTTTTGCTCGATCGGTGGTAATTCGCTTCACGAATTGTCGATAGCTTATAGTGAGAAGTAAAGATGGGTTTTTTTAGGTGCATTGCCATTAGAGAGGGAAAGAGAATTTGAGGAAGTTGCCACTGGATGGTGGGGGTTGTGTGTTTGTGCGTACAGGGATGAATCAAAGAAAGGGCGTGATGGGCGAATACGTCGTCTGTCTCGTTGTCGCATTAGACGATGCATTGTCGATGCTGTTTGCTTCTGTATCTAATCACCGGTCCGTGTCCAGTGTGGTGATTGGCCAAAAAAATTTGTAAACATTCTCCGGCATTGGTTGGAAGTGTAACTCTAGCACTTCCTGCTAACTAGAACTATCCATGGAAGAGAAAAAAAACTGGTTAATGTCAAGTACTATATGAAGTGAAGAGATACGGGTAGGCCAGTTGCATAGAGTGTAGGCGTATGAGACAAAGAATTGACTCGTTGCAGGATAGGAGGACAGTAGAATTGACTCGTTGCAGGATAGGAGGACAGTTAGGTTGTGAGGGAAAATCTATGGTGCAAGTGGTTCTAAAGTTCATGAGCTTATGGCTAGCTATCTGATTCGTGATTTGGATTTGACTTGTGTCTTGCCTAGAGTTATGGAGTTGTGCAGTCTTTGTTGCTTTAGAGACAAATCTCAAATGCGTCTCTTATTAATTTAAAGTTCCAAACTCTAAGATAACTTGGTCGTATTCATTCGTTGAACCAATCAACTCCTCTGTACTGGACTGTGTTCTACAAAAGTGAGATAAGAAATGTTATTCTAGGCCTTATTTCTTTTGCAGACCTTTGAATACTCTACAGCTTTTGGCATTTGTCTCATCAAATGGTTAAAACCCTTGCCTTTTCTTATCTATATCAGCAGAACGTGACGTTCTAAACATGTTTCTTGCCAATTGTCTATATTACTTTCGGTCCTGACTAAATGTGTGTTCTTGTTCTGATTTAAATTAGACAAGGGCCATACATGATGACGAGTTCAACTGACTTCATTGTGTCTACTTTATCAAACACCTGGTATCACTAGATACCTCGTATAGCCTAAGATCATTGCAAATAAATTGGTGTGACTGTCAATAGCAGAACTAAACACATGACACATCATCTATGGAAGGAAAGTCTTAAGACTCTTTTATATTGTGTGAGGAGGATATTTTGCATATCTTGGATTTGCTGCGTGCAATCTGGTTGATTGTTGTAGCTCATGTCAGGTGAAACTTGCTGAAATAAAAGAAAAATTTGGTCGTGAAATATGTGTGTTTGAAAATTCAGCAAGTTCTTCTACAGAAAATGCAGCTCCAGATACCGGTAAGAACAAGTTCTACCAACTGATTTTCAGTTCAAGCTATGTATCTTTTACCTGTCCAGGTATTTTGTCTGACTGTATTTTACAACAGATGAAACGGATGACTTCTATGAGTTCACTGCAGAGGATTATCACCGACTTTTAAGTACCAAAAAACAAGGTATTATCCAACAATAAGTCATGTTAATTGTGCAAATAGAGGAAGAGGCTTTAATTTTTACTGGTAGGATAGCGTGCCTTTTGGATGTTTAGGGAAAAAGACATCTGATTTCTAATCAACTGGGGTATAGAGTTACAGATATGTTTCCTTCTCGGACGTTGAATCCCTGGCCTGCCATACAAATTAGGATGGAGTGGAAAATATGTTCTCTGTGATTATTTGTGCGCTCTTGGAGTGCTGTTTTCTCACATTATTGCTATTGGTGGTTTGAAATTTTAGTTTGATAAAAGAGTTCCTTTCTAATTCCATTTTCTAGTAGATTCACATTAATAAAAATAATTGATTTTGTGGTTGTTGATTTTTTGGTTGGATGACTGTGGCAGAAAAATATTTAAAGACTAAAAAAATCCGAGAAGCAGAAGAGGCAGCACGGCGCTCAAGAATAACAAAGGTGATTTAATATCTACTCTACCAGTGCCCCTTATGATTTTGTTTTTGATGCTCAATTTTTGTGTGTAGCTTGTAATCTTGATATATAGCTTGTGTTATATTGGTTACTTGTGCAACATACCCCTAAAATTCCTCAGCTTTGTGATGCAGACTGTTATAAGGGTACGGTTTCCTGATAATCATACGCTAGAGGCTACATTTCATCCGTCAGAGAAAATAGAGAGTTTGATTGTTCTCCTTGAGAAAGTGGTAGCTAAACCTGAACTGCCATTTTATATATGTACGTTTGCTCACGTGATGTAACTAATTTGCAATATTTCAATGATTTCGATATTCATGTCTCGAGAATGTGTTTTTGGAAGCTAAAGCATAACACAAATATCTGATCATGTTTCAGATACTGCTCCACCCAAGAAGCAAATAAAAGACTTGTCTCAGGACTTTTACTCTGCTGGCTTCATTCCTGGTGCAATAGTTTATTTTTCATATGACACCCAGAAAGGTTTGTGTGCTTATTATTGACCTCAAATGTAGAGTATCTTCCCTTTTCTTTATGCTCACCACGGGTTGTTTCTTCGTGTTTTATTTAGAGTGGCTCATCTTTAAGCTGTTTTAAAGAAACAAATTTGAGTTTTACCGTGTGCCTAAGTGATCCGAAACTGCCCCGAGTGCAGTTCACTTTTTTCTAAGCACCTCAAAGCTGAAGCACATTTACAGGTCCTTCTTGGTAATCTGCCTTGGGTATACCCACTCACATGAACTACCAACTGCTGCACGTTAGTGGCGATGTCAATTGAATAATTTGTTAAAAGGCTATTTCACCAAGATTGGATGTCGTTAATCCGTTGCTCATTGATTCTTGTGACATCAATGGTAGATTACATGGGAGTGCTCTGACAATGGAATGCTAATATGGTCTTTGTGTCATTCCCTGTCAGTTTCAAATGAGGATATAGCAGCTGCTGAGACAGGTCCTTTCCTTCAAGAGTATGTCATGGCTCTGAAAGGCTTGGAGCGTGACATTGAGATTGTAGAGCCGGTTCAATCTGTGCCAGAGCCTGTAGAGCCAGCTCCTCCGCCTGTTGTCCAAGAGCGCAAGCCTGCTGATAAAAAGCCTGTTAAGCCAAAGTGGCTTAAAATGTGAATTGAGACCCAAGTATTCCCTTGAAACTCTCTTTTTTTCCCCTGTACAATATCTTTCACGTCAAGATTTCTAGTTTTACTCCTTTCTCAGATTATGCCAATCTTGGTGCAGGTGCAGTTAACTCAGGGTATCTTGCATTGATCGTGACACTTTGAACCAGTTATTGTGGGCAACTGAGCACTCAATTCTGAAAGTGACTTAGTCGAGGATGGGTTATAGGGAGAATCCTTCAGAATTGAAGAGGGATGTCATAAGTGACTGACCAAGTGACTTTCTCCTAATGGAGAGAACCTTGTATTTCGATCATGTTTATTGTAAATCAACTGTGTCCTTTTCTGGTTGTGTATATCCATACGGTTCACTAGATTATGGCCATGCGACCTCTCTTTATTCACCGCATTTAAAGTTTCAATTTAGATTATCAAGTTGGGTTTACGTATGGCCCTGTACGTGGTACCAGTTGGATCCGTTTTCCTTTCCGCCAGAGACCGCAATGACCTGATGTCCCTGGAATTGTGGACGGTGGTCGATGGTCGATGGATTTTTTTTTACTCCTACCAATCGGAGGCCTGTCATTAGTCTGGACTCCCCAAAGTAGTAACACCTTATCAAGCGTGAACAGTATTAGCTTCATCTTTGGACCCTCGTCCTCAGGGTCAGTAAAGAGATGTGACAAGTCTCTTTGGCCTTCAGCAATGCTCCATTGCCAGGGTCGACTGATGTGAGTCACATTTGGCAAAATCTTTCTTGGAGGCGAGCAAATTCCAAAGCAGGTAGGATATTCGCCTTATCTTGGAAACGGCGAAAATTATTCACTTTTAAATCCGGTTTGTCATACGAAAAAAGGGGATCGAACAGCGCGTACTCCCATGTTAAATGTGGTCGTGACTCGTGAGAGATCTAAGAGAAAAGCCGAGGTCAAAAGTTTCTGAATGATCGATCCGTCGCATGTGGGGTTGCTCCTGGTTCGTTCAACGGAGGCACGGATTTCAGTGGACAAGCTTGGCAAATTAGAACGGAGGTAGCTAGCCGTGATTGAGGAGAGGGGAAGTGGGTGGTTGCTTGGCTAGTCACCAGTCACCCCCCCATTTTGCATGGAAGATGCGACGGCGAAAGGAGACGAATTGGTTGGTTTTTAGACTTTAATCACACGCATGACGCGTGGCCCCACCTGCCTAACCCCACATTAATTTGTGTTAAGAGGTACGAGTTCAACTAACCTTCCATCATTACATCGACCGCGCGGGGAAGAGGGTTGGGGTGTTTTCGGAATGATTGCTCGTCAATGTGCGTTGTCGTCGAAGATGGAAAACAGCATGTTCTGCCCTTTGACCGTGCGGTGCTGGGAGATTGGGTTTTGGGGGATCCGAAAAATAAAAGTAAGGTATTTCTTTTCTTTTTTATGTTTAAAAATAGTCAAATTGTGCTCTTCGACCTGTTGACATTATTGTAAAAGTTTCATACCGGTGATGAAATGTTGGATTTGAGCTGTGATTGCTGCTTCATGTCGAGCGAGCCTGTCACCAAGGCTTATCATATATCTTGGCATGGTCAAACCTAGGCTTTCCAAGACCGACGATTAATAGGAAGGTTTCAGACTTGTACCAGGAGACCTTGAATCGCTTGAGAGTGAGCTCCACCCGAAACGTCCGCGCACGCATTTGCCTGTCTCCCTAATGAGAAAAAAGGCTGCATACTTCCAACCTTTGGAATTTCATCAAAGAGGGGGGCTTGGGTATGTCCAGATTCGTTAATCCAAACTACAGTGAATAAAATATTTTCGCTAGAAGCTCTCATTCATGTAGTAATCCACTTAGAACAACTGGCTATTTGCCATTTACCTATCAATTCATGTTTCTTTTTCTTTTTTTCGATCAATTTCACTCCTAGGAGGGAGTGATAGTCATACCGATCAACGCCCAGCTCCCACATTTCCATGATTGCGCAACGGCTGACTTCATAATTCAATTCATTCTTTTTCTCAAATTAAAAAAAATTAAAAACAACCACTTCATTTTCCTAACACGTTTCTAATTTTGTATGTCAAAGTGCAAAAGGTGAGAAATTTCTTCTTCTTCTTTTTTTATCTTTTTTCACATTGACGAGCACCATTCATCTTTATATTGTGAGTTCTCTATTGGCATTTATTTTCTAAAAGACAAACCAAATTGGACCGACCGATTCAAGTAGGTGAAGACTTGATACTTTCATCTTTTCTTTCTTTTTATAACTTCGATTCGGTTCAATTCAACTCCATGTTATTTAAAATTTATTTAATTATACGACCGACCTCTGCATCCGTGCAACAATAATCTCAGGATGTGGAAATCCAAAGTAATCCGAGGGATCGAAATGTCATCTTATGTGATGTGATTATGAAATCTACTATAAAGTCAATGACGGCGGCCATTGAAGTGGCGTCCACCGAGAGAGAAAACTGCCCCTTTAGAGAAGGGTCAAACAAAATAGGCCACGGAAGACTTCCTGGTTTGACCATGTTGGCGACCCGACTCGAAACTTGAGTCCGACCCGAACCCGAACCCGAAACCCTGTCCTTAACAGGTGGGCCCCACCGCTACGAACCCAAACAAACTAAACTATCTCGGCCGCCTCCGGCGGGCGATGCGCTGCGATGCGATGACTTTTTCATTTCTTTTAATTTTTTAATATTTTTATTTTATTTTTCATTTTTTCCTTTCTTTTTTATTTTTCTTCTTTTTGGCCGGGCCGCGCGGGCTCGTGCAGTGCGGGGATCGCCTGCTCGCGCGACCAGGGGACGAGCAGGGTCTCGACCAATCGGATCGGCGGAGCCTCGCTACTTTGACTTTCTTGGGTCTCGGCCGGCATGGGGCGGGCGATGCGCTGCGATTGACGTGGCGGGGCTCGTGGTCCGCGACCAGGGGACGAGCAGGGTCGATCTCGACGGCGGAGCCTGTCGACTTTTTGGTTTCGGCCGGCGGGGTTTCCGAATTCCGCACGTTGGCGGCGGCCCGTACTGCTGCGTGCGTCTACCTCTACGTCAGGGTGTCTTGTGGGGTGCGAAATTGAAATATCCGGTTATGGTGGACCGAAGGATAGAATAAAAAACAAAATATAAGGTCAGGAACAGAAATAGTTGATGTTCGCTTCGCGGTGACCCCGCCATTATTAAATGGACCCACTTATCTTTTCTTAATTTCGGTTTAGGGTCCCTCTCATCCGCTCATGGCCGTAAGGGCCCGGTGACTTCGAAATAAAGAATTAAAGTGCTTCTCGGGGGGAATTGATGCTGCTGCCCCATATAGAAATGTTTTGCATATACTTTTTATATTCATCGATATATGTTTGTACATATTCGGAAGATGGTGATTCGTTACACTCTCTTTTCAGTTGGTTCATTGAATTATTGAAATTTGCACGCGGGAGATTTTTTTTCATATGAAGATACCATTATCTTCACAAGTTTTTTTCTTGTCATTTTGCAGATATTAATGGTAGAATTTATGAATTCAACTATATGTGGAATTGACTTCCCTAAAGGAATTGACATGCGGCAAAATGTTGAGAAAAATAATACTATAGAGTTAATATGTGAAATGATGTGATAAACTTTAGTTCGGTGTGAAATAAATGCTGTTAGATACATTTAATGGGTAGTTTACTTAAATACCCATGGGCAACATCACTTGTGGTTGACAAATTCAACTTGGATGCCATAAAATGTTCCTTTTGTGGTACACATCAACACCACATCTATTGATTGTCATTTTCAATCGGATGCAAATAGATTTCAACAAGTCACATTGACATACAAGATATGCGGTGGTCTCACCTTTCCCATTGCCGAGGGGCATAACATTGCATCCCTCATTCAATTCAATCATGACACTTGTGTTTTGTGTCCAATCTAGTAATCTCCAAAGTCTAGATTGTCTTTTTGCCCCCATCTATTTGAAGGAATATACGTCTATACCCAGTCAATGCTAATTGTCATAAAATAATTGCTTGTCTGGCCCAAGTTATTGTTTTCTTATGAAGCACATCGAATAGTTAATTTCAATGGATTGATTGAGTGATACAATATTTAGAATCTTGTTTGCAAAAAATCTAGGAATCACGTGTGAAACCATACATAGAGAGATAATTTCTTTCCAATTTTAGAGCCCTAACATTAATGGCTCATCTCTCAAGATTGGAAAGATGAATCTAGTCTTCCGTGCGAAATTTGGTTCGCAATACCAATAATTATTTACATTACAACCTAAAAAGATATATCACATCCCAAAACACAACACCAAATATTTTTTACCTTTTCTATTTTATTTTCCATACATGTTCATTTTCCTAAGAAAGAATGCAACGTCAAAATCACTCTTAACGTACGCCCTAGAAAAGCAAAAAGTTGATCTTTTCTCCCCTGGCCAGAACACAGGACGAAGTACTCCTGAAACCTGGAAAACGGGATCTCATGCAACAAAAGGAAGGCCAGCGGGGCAGAACCGCAAATACGAGAAAAATCCGGGGGAAAAGCGAGACGGACAAAGCCAGATGGCTTCTTCCCACGTTGAATGCGGGAGCAGAGAGCAAGGGGAAGGGGACAACCATTTGGTAAGGCAATTCGTCATCCATGGAGATGGACTCGACCGCGACCGTTCCGAGTTGGTGACCGACTTTCTCTCCCCCTCATTTCCTTCATATACCCAGCAAAGCGTCACTTCTCTCCCCCTCTCTCCGGCCGTGCTTTTCACCTTCCGTGCTCGCACCACCACCAGCGAAGGCGGCTTTTGGTAAAAATGCCTTTCTTGATCTCTTTATCCTCCTTTTTCCTCGCATTAGCGTAATTGCTGTCGCATGCGTGACGTTTTTTTTTTTATTCCGACCCCTTTTTTGGCTCTGTTGATTATTATAAGCTCATATCCCGCGACTCTTTCAACCCTCATCAATTCCGTCCCTCTCCCTCTGTTTCTCTCTCTTCAACGCCTCAGCGTCCGGGCATTGCGGAGCCTCTAACTTCCGGATCCGGCTGCTGCCCTTTTGCTATTTGGGTCCTGCGCGTGCCCTTCGGTTGTTGGTTTTCTCAGGCGGGCTCATCTCAGGTGACGGGTTCGTTTTCGAGGAGCAATTCTTGTTATTGTTCGTTCGCTGGGGTGGTAGTTTGACCGTGAGAGTGAGGGAAGCCAATAGAGCGCGGTGTGCAGCGACATGCTTTTTATGCTGCGTTAGTTGGTTTAGGATCGCGAGCGAATGCTGTGGTTTTTATATGTGGCGGTGTCTCGGTAGCTGAGCGGTGTGCATAGCGGATCCTCGTTCCTAGTTCTTTTCTTTGTCTTTTCGTTTGGAGTGATTGTGCTGTGCATCTTTACCTCTGTTGTGGCCGAATGATGATCAAGTTCGTTCATTTTGCTCTAATCAACCCGTGTCTTGCTTCTGACTGCAGATCAAAGAGGTGCCCTGTTTGTGAAGCAGCATCTTTGTCTTCAAACTCTTTAAAAGATGGGATCGGGTCAGTGGTCCGTTGAGAAAAGATCCAGTCTCAGAAGCGATTCCTTCTCGAAAGACATCGATGATGTGCCCGAAACTGGGTGCCTCTCGATTATAGTGCTCGGTGCTTCTGGAGATCTTGCCAAGAAGAAGACTTTCCCTGCGCTCTTCAATCTCTACCGCCAGGTCTGCTGCAGTCTCCTGTAGTTGATATGCTCGCATCAATTAGCATACTAAGTGGACTTGCATTCTTTACAAGGTTTATAGCACTAGGTTGTTTCTGGAAAGGCATTTTCCTAACCGTAGGCTGCAGGAGTGTCTGCCCAACAATGGACCTTTTTCTGCTGTGTCAATGCTCATGCCACTGTGTCCTTATCTGGACTTCACCATCGTCTTGATTCTATAATCACATGAGGACATCCTATTATTGCAATAATATTGTTGGCCAGTGGTTCCTATTATTTTTTTTTGGTTCTGTGGTCATATGAATTATCTTAACTCTTAAACTGGATGAATTGGTGCAGGGATTTTTACCAGCAGAAGAAGTCCACATTTTTGGCTATGCTAGGACTAAAATATCAGATGAGGAGTTGAGAAATCGCATCCGCGGGTAAGATATCTGTCAACATTCACTTTTGCACGATTTATCTGGCTTTCGTTTTCTTATTTTAATGTTTCATCGCACTTCTTTCCTTCTATAGTATGATTAAGAAAGGACCTATTTTGTTTATCTTTTTTAACTCTGCTGCACCTGATATGAACATCATTATCATTAATACTTACTTGGGACTACTTTTGAGAAGGTATTCTATTTCATGGTAATCTATTTCTGGGTAACCACCTCAGTGGTTCTTTATATTAGCCATGATATGCATGATTTTCAGTATTTTAGCTTCAGGAATTTTATAAGTATTGACAATGGATGAAACTCATTGGCAATCAATATATCAGGTTTCTTGTTGATAACAAGGCTGCTTCATCCAAGTACTCTGACGATGTTTTGAAGTTTCTCGAGCTGGTTAGTTGCTGGTCCAGTAACTAGAGTTTTACAATGCATTCTCAAGCTAACTCTCTTGATGATCACTTTCAGATCAAATATGTAAGTGGTTCTTATGATACTGAAGACGGTTTTCAGAAGTTGGACAAAGAAATTTCAGAGCATGAAATTTCAAAGAATAGTCATGAAGGGTCATCAAGGAGATTGTTTTATCTGGCACTTCCCCCATCTGTATATCCTTCTGTCTGCAAGATGATCAGAAACTGCTGCATGAACAAATGTAAGAGGATATCTGAAGTTTTATGAAGCTATATTGTTTGAATACTTGCTCTCCATCCGTGTTTCATTAGAAGTTATTATGGGAGTGCTAACTAGTAATTGAAGGCCAATCTAAATTTGTTTACTGGCCCTTTATAAATCGGTGGTTGTTTAGCAAGATAGCCTGGGATGCATCTTCTTAGGGAGTGCATGGTGCTGCTTTAATATGCTCATATCTTTGTCTGGCTAGGCTAAGAGTCATAAGATCCCCTTAAGTTCTTGGGATCACACTTTTTAACTGGGCAACAAGTATTCTTTTTGTATCTAAAAAGGTTCTTCTAGGCATCTCTCTTGTTGTTTTGGGGATGATGACGAAAAGTTTGGAAGTAATTTCCATGGCTGAATTGTTGGAGTTATTGTGAATCTTACGAATAATTTACAGTTGCGGGCAAAGTTTTGGGCAATAAGAGCTGGGGCTTATTTTTTTGTTCACACAAAAATGTCTCTATTTAACATATATGAACAACTGCATCTTGCCTTTTCAGCTGATCTTGGAGGATGGACTCGAATTGTTGTGGAAAAACCTTTTGGCAGGGATCTCGAATCTGCAGAAAAACTTAGTACTCAAATTGGAGAATTATTTGATGAACCACAAATTTACCGTATTGATCACTATCTTGGAAAAGAACTCGTGCAGAATTTGGTAGATATTTATTTTATGGTGCTCTCTTTTTCATTCTCTAAATATCCTATCTCTTCTCACTTCTATTCCTTCATACAGTTGGTCCTGCGTTTTGCGAATCGATTCTTTTTGCCCCTCTGGAACCGTGATAATATTCATAACGTGCAGGTAAGTGCCATCATCTTAAGTTATTATTTTGCCAAAATGCTGAATTTGCTTCTTTGACAAGCTTTCATTATTTTGTGCCTGTGTGCTGATTGTCCTTGAAATAAGAAACACTAGCAACACGGCTTTGTTCATTATTGACATTGTTGTTTCATTGCTGTATTTGCAGTTACTTATTTTTTTGTTTATTGTTTGCTTCTATCTTTGGCAGATAGTATTCAGAGAAGATTTTGGAACTGATGGTCGTGGTGGATATTTTGATGAATACGGGTATGCATGCTGTTGGTATTTTCTCCCTGTCTATCAAACTAGATGTCTGGATAGAGATTGTTTCTCTACCATCGAATCCATTTAAGATATTTAATTGTCTTGCACCTTTCATGATGGTTTACTTGATGATATTTCTTTAATGATGTCTAATCATCATGAGGTTGTTTTTTCTATGCTTTACTTGATACTAAGACCCATGAACTGTGCCATCTGAATTTTTCAGGATCATCCGTGATATTATTCAAAATCATCTTTTGCAGGTACTGCCATTTTGATTTTGTTATTTACTTGTACCCTAGATATAATTAGGAAGATATGCCTTAGCCCATTTGTACTGGATTTTAACTTGAATTGTCTTGGCACTTTTTGCACCTTGGGTGCCAACAGTTTTTCTCCCCATGTCCTTCTGCTACCCTGCTAGATACCCATCACCCATCCTCTGTGCCCCAAACCTGCAGAAAAGAAATTATAAACTGAACTCAACAACCTGAGTATCGTCTAAGGGGGAAAAAGATCTTCATTTGATTAATAAAATTTGACTGGTTGCAGGTTTTCTGTCTGGTTGCCATGGAAAAACCCGTATCTCTCAAACCAGAGCACATTCGCGATGAGAAAGTGAAGGTATTCTCTTATTCCATGGCATGGCAATGGAATACTTCCAACTAGTAGCATATCAGTATTCCTTGGCACGTAATACTGGTTGGTTGCTGATTATCATATGACATATGCAGGTCCTTCAATCAGTACTTCCGATTACAGATGAAGAGGTTGTTCTTGGACAATATGAAGGTTACAGGGACGATCCAACTGTCCCTGACAATTCAAATACTCCCACTTTTGCAACTATGGTTCTACGTATACATAACGAAAGATGGGAAGGTGTGATACATGGAAGTTGAAAGGAACCACTATCCAAACTTCCCTATGGACATTTGTTTTGTACATTAGCTACATCCTCACAGACATATGCTAATGAACAGCTGAATAACATTGTTTTAACTGCTCTAACTAATCATGCCATTTCTTTTTTAGGTGTTCCTTTCATACTAAAGGCAGGGAAAGCTCTAAACTCAAGAAAAGCAGAGATACGTGTCCAATTTAAGGATGTTCCTGGGGATATATTCAAATGTATGGTAGTATACATTTTCACTTTCCACTGATTTTCTAAAGTTCATGCTTGGTCAATCCATTGGTTAACTCAAGGACTGTCAATTTTTTTTTTTTTACCTTTTAAGTGTAATCGGCATTTAAAGCATAAGCCTGAGGATGACATTTAGGGAATGTGTCCTGTCTGCTGTGTAGTTGCAATATATGTGACAGTAGTTACTAGAATTTGATTTCACTACCAGACGGGCCTATATGTACTGACCAGAGGACAAGAAGTTTTCATGTTTAAAACTTTTGGTTTTTAAAAAACTTATCGATTATGAATTTTGGCCACGTGAAATACTTTGTGATGTACTAAACAGTCAAACATTACATGTCCTCCAGTTTTGCTGCATATAGTCATTCTCTTATGGGTATTTCATTTTGGCAATGGGTTGATTTGCTCCTTGAATGGCAACTTTTCTTCAGGTAAGAAGCAAGGGAGAAATGAGTTCGTAATTCGCCTACAACCTTCTGAAGCTATGTACATGAAACTCACGGTATGTGACTGGATTTGCTAATAATAGCTTTCTTCAGAGTTAGTATGGCCAGAATGTTGTTGCTAAGGCCTGCTTAATGTTACGTGCATAAATTCACACACACTAGCATCTATCCGTAAGTAAAAGGCTCACAATGAGGTGTATGCTATCATATGCAGGACTTGGTATTGTGTCAGTATAGCCCACTCTTAGGTTGTTTGGATTTGTTATTTCTCACTAAAGATTGGAACCCAGAGGCAGCACTTCACTGATGTTGTGACATTATTATGGGGAGAAAATCATGATGTTCGAGAGCGATCCATAACCTACTCCTTTTTCTTCATGCAGGTCAAGCAGCCTGGGTTGGATATGTCAACTGTGCAGAGTGAACTTGATTTGTCATATCGGCAACGTTATCAAGGAGTCGTAATTCCTGAGGCATATGAGCGGCTTATACTTGACACGTACAATTCCTTCCTCTTTATTTAGAGTACTTCCAACTTAAAAAAATCTCGTAGCTCTTTGTTTGGAGCTTAGCTCAGTGGAGTAGACTTGCATTTGGGCGGGCAATTAAATTGAGGATAGTTTTCTCTGGCATCTGATATGAAAAATCATATAATATGCCTCTTCAATTACTGCAAGTTTTTGTTGGTCGAAATTACTGCAAATAGAATAATATGAAATTGAGAGGTGTCTTGCTTTACCATAACGGTTCTTTTATCGATAATGTTGAAGTTTGGTATTGCAGAATCAGGGGCGACCAACAGCACTTTGTTCGGAGAGATGAACTTAAGGTACGAGCATTGCCATACTGTTGCGAAACTTTTATCCACAAGCAGGCACAACTTTTTTTTTCCCCGGTTTTGCAAAAACAGGATTGCCCATTGACAGTTGCATTGTTCAATTGCAGGCGGCTTGGGAGATTTTCACACCGATGCTTCACAGAATTGACGATGGTGAATTTAAGCCAATTCCATACCAACCAGGGAGCCGAGGTCCTGTTGAAGCGGACGAGCTGCTGGAAAAAGCTGGTTATGTTCAAACGCATGGTTACATTTGGATCCCTCCAACCTTGTAGAAATGAAGACACCGTCCACAAATAAATTTTGGTCCAGCGCCCTATAAGCTGGCAGTTTTTGAGGCTTCAGTCTTTTAGTACTATAATACTACCAGTACTACAAACCTACCTGTATACAAGCAAAGTGCAATATCTGCTGCAGGCGGCCTTGTGCTTCAAAGAAATCTCAGCAAGGTGCCAGCTCAAGAGAGTAAGGAGGTGTTGTAACTTGTGTGTAGACTTGAAACAATAAATGCTATTGAGCCTTTTAATAAATAATGAGTTGTGTCCCAATTATCTCTCGGTAGTTATGTACTCGATTACAGCTCTCTGATTTCTACGAATCGATTAAACGGGACAACTAGCTTGGTTATCATTGATTATCTTAACTAATTTCCGAAGCTTATTGGAGTACCAGCGATGTTGCATTTTCGGAAATCAAACTCAATACAATTTTACAAGAGCTAATATTGAAGCAACTGGTCAAACTCCTTTCCTGATTAGTAAGAACACGGTGTCTATACGGACCTAGGAGCAAATGCTTTGACCCTAGCCGGTGCTAGTGGCTATTTTCCTTCCCTGAGCATGTCCTGGAATGTTGAACTAAACGTTTAGGGTGAATTATAGCGCGAATCTTTAGGTAAGGTGGACCAGGTTGATTTGACATGAAACTTAACCAACCTTAGAGACGGTGAAAGCATATCCACCGGATGCATATGACGTGCATACCGAGGGCAAGGGATTTCGGGGTGCATAAAATGAAATCTCGTGCGCTTCTAGCCCTCAAAATATCCATGTAGTTGTTACATTTTCTCATCATAAGCTGATTTACAATGATGCTCGAATCAAGCTCATAGCAAGTAGGATCTAGCAACTCTTCGGGATAGGGGGTTTGATCGGCTAATCAAGATGATTACTTCTTACAGGCAATAATAACCTTCCTCAATGGTGATGGCCAAAACCATCTTATATGCAATAATAACCGTCCCCAGTGGAACTTAGCAACGACTTCTTTCCTGTCACAGTTGTCGTCACCTCCTCAGCATGCTGCTAACAAGTAGAGATGGTCTTGTGAAGCCGGTTGCTGGCCAATTGGGGACCACATAGAAGGCGGTCTCAGGTTTTCAAGGCCTGTCCCTGAAGCGCTCTGAAAACCATCAACAACATACGTGGGCAATGACCTGCATTTGTGACCAACGTCGCTATTGTCATCCACACGTTACAAATCAGTGCATTGAGGACGGTGGAGCGGTGACTATGAGTGTGACTTGCTTTTGCCCCCCCTATCACCATGTAATGAATTGTCCATTCCATAATTGCCGCTTTAACTCAAAGCCGATTTTGATGTATTCAGAACTAATTCAATATTTAATCGGGTTTAAATCATACAACACCATACACTGCCAAAATGAATTGAAAGCATATAAGTATCATGAGTGCTCTTCAATGAACAGACAAGAAGTATATAAATGAATTCATTCACTTATGTTCTTACATCAATTCAATTAATGAAATCTCATTTTCTCGGATGCAATTGCAACTGAATTCTTACATCAGTATTCCCTAGTGATAACACTTTGCAATTGCATCTTAGAAAATGAGATAAACAAAACACCGTGTCCTAAAGCATTGATTGTCTAGACTAGTAACCTAAAGCTTCTCATCCTCGCACAGGCATCCAGAAACTGACATTTTATAGAGAAAGCAACTATCCAAAGAAGACTGCTTATCTGTGTGTCTTCACTGGCATCTGCAAACATCCATAAGGACAGCACACAGGAAGAAAGCTCAAGATTTAACAGAATTTGTGAAAAAGAAAAACAAAAAACAAGCCTAAAGAACAAAAAGGAGAATGCAGTTGACAACCTTCACCATGCTTTGATCATAATTTGTTCCGGGAGGTCCAACAGACTCATGATCAAAACTTTGGTGGCATTGAAAGTAACTGATGTTAATTTCGCCACGCAAGGAAGTCTGAAAACCTGATGCTGATCCATCTTGTTTTCCCAACTTGTAAAAAGTGACTCACACAAAGATTTGAGGACTTATACTTGCCAGCCAAAGTATCATTCTCATAACCTGAAAAAATATGTAAACATATAGAGTTGCTTGTGTTGATCAGTAAAAAGTAGGAATACATTAAAGGTAACATACTCAGAGTAATTTGTATTCTGCATCATGCATTGTCAAGAATGATGTAAATTTCTACGCTTCCAGACCATACAGAGACGTGGCTCCTCAGCAAAAGCTGGCAGCACTGAATTGACAACCACTTTTTAATCCTTCCACGAGGCAACTGATGAGGACTTCTCACGTTACCAAATTATCATGAAAAAGATAAGGACAAACTGGAAAAGAAGAACAATGGTAAGGTAAAACTTAAGTGATAACAAAGGAATGAAGGTATAAAGTTGACTCTTCTTAGTTACTACCTAGGAAGTATCGACACTTTCTAGGAGCTTTCATGCCGTGTCTGACACGTGGTCAACTCTTCCAACACGTTTCGACACATGATTCCGACACACATCGAGTCAATTTTAAAAAATTTCAATAAATGATGGATCAAAATATAAATATGTAAAAAAATAAAATAAAAAAATTTCAAAAAAAGGTGAACGAAGTGATTAATTGTCAAATTGAAATAATGAATAATATTAACAAATAGTGGATTAATGTTTTTAGTGTAAGTTCATTTTAGGCTCTTCTTTTATCATTTATTTATTTGTGAATTTGAATCATGTATATAAAAATATACATTAAAAATATGTATCCTAACGTGTTGGAATTTTCTATTTTTTGAGAAATAACGTATTGGCGTGTCATGTTGTGTCATGTGTTCGCACTATTTAAGTTACATACACTAGGGCAATGATATCCATTAGTCACAGGATTAGTGGATTTGGAGCACTATAATGTTCTCAAGCAAGGGAGGAAACTAATATTTTACGAGATAACAGACTCTCTCTCGTCACATGTATCTAAACAGGCAATCCATTTCATTCCCATGGGCTGAGCAAATGGAAAATGCATTGGTTTCTCCATATTCAAAAAGCAATAGCTTGTGTAAAGCAGTCTGGATTGCTGAGACAAGGCACTTAGGGATTCAGTGTGTGTCAGGTATATTTTAGTCCTGAAGAATAACAGAATGGCTAGCCAGTTACAAGACATTTCTCAGAGTACCTGCAGACCAAATGGTCACAGAGCGGTTTCAACTTCTTTGAAGCAGAAGCAACCCTCGGTGTTGCGGCATGGAACAGATGATGGATATTTACTTTATGATGCTCAAGATCATCTTTAGACCTTGACATTTGGCCTCTAGTTGCATAGGAATAGACTTGGGATCCAAGTCCGATCCACCTGGCAGATACGAAAGGCAGCCATAAGTTGAGTATTTAAGAAAAAAGAACAAAGCCACTGAAGTGGAAATGATACTAGAATAAAAGGAAATCAAGTTGCAGGGAGTACCTTAGTATCAGATATGCAGGTCACTGCAAGACACTATGAACTCCATCTTCAAATGACCAACTGGGGTCTGATGATACACTAGGAAATCAACCACTTGACATTGAAGCTTCAGGCAGATAATTGTTCCTTTCAAATTGTCCATTTACAAGGATATCATATGTAGTATCATCAGGCACAAGTCCTCTGTCAAGCATTTCATCATGCAACCTAAAAGCCTCTTGAAGATTGCCTTCCTTGAAGTTTCCAGCAATCAATGTGTTGTATAAAAGAACATCAGGCCTGACACCTTTCCTATCCATCTCTTCCAAAATCTTGCCAGCATTCTCTAGCTGTCCCTTTTTGCAGAGACCCTTCATCAGGACATGGTACAACACCAAATCAGGTACAAGGCCCTTTGTAAGCAACTCAGAGTAAAGATCCAATACCATGAGTAGTTTACCCTCTTTCAACAGTCCATCAATTAAAGTGGTATAGGTTCGCAAGTCGCAAGGGATACCCTCATCTACCATTTTCTTACGAAAACGAAGTGCTGCCTCCATGTTGTTTAGATCTCTAAACCCACTAATGAGGCAATTATATATGACTGTATTAGGAGATAGACCAACTTCTAGAAGTTCAGAATACAAGTCCAGTGCCCTTTCCATGTCTTTCATTTTGCAGAATCCATCAATTAGAGCACCATATGCGGTGATATCCAGTTCAAGACCTTTCTTCTTCATCTCATTCCACATCTTAAGTGCCAGATCAATATTATTGCTTTTGCAAGAACCTCTGATCAAGCTGGTGTAAGTAGCTACATTCGGGGTAACTCCAAAATCATGCATATCTTTAAAAGCACATAAAGCAGAATTGATGCCACCCTCTGCAACAAATCCATCTATAATGCTATTGAAAGCCATGCAGCTCGGGATGAAGCCTTCATCGATGAACTTATTCAACGTGTCCCTTGCCTCAACAGTCTGGCCAGCTTTACACAAACCATCGATGACTATGTGAAATGTGAAATCAGAGGGAGCAACTCCTGCATGCTCCATCTGTTGAAACACATCAAGAGCACGAACTGGATTGCCTTGTTTAAAGTATCCATTTATTAAGATGGTAAATGAAAGTACATTAGGTTTTAGTCCCCTTCCTTGCATCTCTAAGAACATGGTAGATGCCATATCCATATTGCCACTTTTGCAGTGTCCATGAATCATGGTGTTGTATGAAACTGCATTTGGCACTACACCGTTGACCATCATTTTATCCCATAATTTGCAAGCTTCAGTCAAATCACTCTGAGTGCAGAGCCAGGACAGAAGATGATTATAGGTAATGGTGTTAGCAGCTCCACACTCAACAGCTTCCTCAAATATTTTACGAGCCTCTTCCCATGACTGAGCTTTTAAATATCCCCTAATCAAATGATTAAAATTGGAGTCACTAGGTTGTACACCGGCAAGTTTCATTTGGGAGAACACCTCAGATGCCTTTTTGACATTCCCATTCCAACAGCATCCGCTAATCAAAGCAGTGTAGGTCAGCTTGTTTGGGACAAGACCATCCTTGCAAATACTTTCGAACAAATTCAGGGCAGAATCTAGATCACCTGACATACAATATCCCTTGATTAAACTTGTTGCCGCCACCAAATTCATCTCATACCCTCTCTTTAGCATCTCATCCTTAACCCTCAGAGCCTCTTGCTTATAACCCTGCTTCACACAAGCAGTGATCACACGAGTAAATGTAAAGTTCGAAGGGACCAGTCCCTTTTCTTTCATCTCATCCATCAACTCACACGCCAAATCTGAATTCAGCTCTTGACACCTAGCCTGGACTGCAACAGTATAAGCTGCATCGTCCAGTTCCACCCCTCGATCCTTGGCCTGTCTAAAGTACTCTCCAACCTCCTCAGGCTTCCCTTCCTTCATACACGCTCGCATCACCACGTGCAACGTAAAGACATCACCTCTTTCGCCTTTTGCGACCATGGCATCATACAATTCTCGCACCGCCCCAATCCTGCGCCTCCTAAGCAATGCATCCAAAAGACCATTTAAGTACTGGAGGGAAGGCATCACATTGCTCTCAATCATTCTATTACAACAATCCACGGCTTCACCAACCCGGTCAGCACGGACGAGACTACCCAGCAAGTAATCAAAGACCCGTGAACCCAACTCGAAGTCGAACCGCTCGGCGCACTCGACCAGACCATCCACGAGCGCGGTCGGGGAGTGCCCGGAGTCGGCGGCGGCGTTCCAACGGAGCAACCTTCGAGCCGAGGGCCAAGACTCCGGAGATCCCGTCAAGATATGAAGCAAGACGCAATACGCATCGACGCTCCGAACGAAGCCGCGCCTCCTCTCGGCTCCCAAGTAGAACTTGAGCGCCAGAGACGGGTCGTCCCTGAGGCTCAACAGGGCGCCCACCACATCGGCTCGTCCAGAAACCGAACCGCCCGGACCGCGCCTGGTGGGTTCGGCATCATTTCCACCGGAGTCAGATGGGCTGTGAGGAAAATCCGGTCTTGAGCCGATCTGCTCGGGATCGCTCGACTCCGGGCGCATTCTCTCGGGAAGAAGGGGTTCTGAAGCGACGGAGCTCGGGGGTTCCGGCATTGAGCAAATGCGTCTCGAGATGGTTGGAGAACGGAGCAAGAGCGGAGCCACTCGCACGCGACCGAATCGAGAGCTCATTGTTTTCTGCTAGATTCCAGCTGCGGAATCTTCGGAGCTGCACAATCCCCTTGATAAACCCTACGGAAAATGGAGTAGAGTTTTTCAGGGACCAGGAGGAGAGTGACGATGCAGATCCAGCGCAAGGGACGTGGGCTGGGCTTCTCACGTGGAGGGCTTGCATGGCTAGTTTTGGAAGAGTCTTGGGCTGATTTGCTTTGCAATTTGTTTCTTGGAGGAGGCTTAATTAGGGGAGTTGAAAGGATTTTAACAATTTACTCGGGAAATTAGCCTTGTCTATTCTTCATATACTTTTCAGATGGATTCGATAGTCTAATCAACAGTTTGATCGATTAGCTTGGGTAGATTATTCCTGATAAAATGAGTGAGTTCGGTTTCTTATCATCCTGCTTTTTTAGATCTCATTTGGTTATATGTGGACAAAGTGAATCACTTACTTTATGAGATCTTTCAAATCTGCTTGTACTTGGTAATTCGTATTCAAGCATGGAATTTGAGTTACCAATCCGTGCCACAGCAAAACAATATAGTTTACGTTGGGTGCATTGAAATATCGATTTATTATTGGAAATCAAACCCATTGGTGTCATTTCCATGTTTCCAATATGTGTTTTCATAAAACATATCTATCGTACAAAGGATAAGGAATGACATCCCTTTGGGTTTTCCTCATGGCATCAAAGAAAGTTTTAAAGTACGTCTCACTTTTCTGACCAAAAAACAAAAAAGAAGAAGTATCGCTCACCTTTCTGACCAAGAAAGCATATATTAGCATTGAATTCCACAGAATAACCCCTTTGGTGCTTAATTGATCTATCCATCATCTTCCTAATTGGTGTAGACCCTGGCCAGGCTGGTTGCATAGGCTTTAGGTTTTGAAAAGCTCCCGTTTTGCTAAGCATGGAGGACGGGGCTCTGGCTGTCCTAACACGAGCGCACATGGTGGCATCTGACAAGCAGCTTTTTTTTTTTTTTATGTAGTTTTCCTTTTCAGCAACGTATACGGTGGGGTTGAGAGTCCCATTCTTTTGTTTTTTCTTAAACAGGAACAGCTAGCTCTCTGTCGGGACCCCCACAATCTCATGCTGATTTTCGCGTGATACTGGGAAAATTAAAAAGAAAACAAAAAGAAAGGAAAAATGGCAGAACAAGCCAGTTATGCAGACCTGAAAAAGAGGGATATAAACCGGGGAAAGGAAGGAAAGATATGATTGGGCGCAACTACACCCACAAGTCCAAAAGTAATTCCTACTCAAAGCACCACCTTCCTTCCTTCCTTGCCCCCTCAGCCAAAAGAAGAAAAGTGTCATCTTCCTCGTTCCCAAATGCTCGCTTGCTCCATCACTCCAACCTATCTTGCATTGTCCCTAATCTATATGAGACTCATATGTGGTGCCTAAATGATCAACGGTCCCGGTATCAATTTGGATCCGGATATAGGTAAGTATTTGCCCATGCTTATTGATCACGCATCGAAAAATTATTGCACAAATCTAGGTCTATTAATAAAATTGATCATCACAGTTTGATGAGGGAGAGTGTTGCGGAAGCCCCACCAATGGATCCCACGGCACCATTGATTGCGATTGTTTCCCGGTCCCCTACCTCGCAATCTGAATATTTTCTCACTGATTAGACTTATATATTTCTTTTTATGCACACTTGCTTTTCCGAAGGAGATTGGCCCATGAAAAGTCGCAAAACCTCAACTTCAGCAAAATGAACCCCTCAAATCCTCCTGTCCATTTCCTCAACCTCATCATTAAATCTTTCAGACACCCACGTCTCGTACCGCAGCCCTCCACATTTCTCCATTTCCAACAAACACAGCTTTTGTCCTCACTCTTGAAACGGACTAATGAGACATCGCAGAATGACACTTCCCTCACGCTCACGCATTTCCAAGTGAGAGTGTCCTCTCTCTGACCATCTCTTTCACCTTTTCTTCCTTCCCTCGCGTTCTTGATCTTCTCGATGCCTCCCGCGTTCTTGCCTCTCCGGTGGGCGAACACCCGAGACCAGTGGTGGTGCGCCTCTCCTATAGAATGCGCAGCCGCCAGCGGCCACTACGAGCTCGTCCGCGAGCTCCTCCACATCGACCCCAACCACCTCATCGAGCTCACCTCCCTCCGCCGCATCCGCCGCCTCGAGGCCCTCTGGGAGGAGGCGGGCGACGCCGGGCGCTTCCGCGGCATCGCCGAGCACCGCTCCCGGGTGGCCCGGCAGCTCCTGCAGGAGTGCGATTCGAAGAACAGAGATTCCCTCGTCAAGGGCCGGTACGGTATCGGTGGGTGGCTCATGTACACTGCCGCGTCGGCAGGGGACTTGGGTTTCGTCCGAGAACTGCTGGAGAGAGACCCGTCTCTTGTTCTGGGAGAGGGCGAATACGGCGTGACCGACATTCTCTACGCCGCTTCCAGGAGCGGGAGCCTTGAAGTCTTCAGGATGGTTCTTGATTTCACGGTGTCTCCGAGGGCGTTTTTGTCGGTGACGAAGATTGCAGGGCAGGGAGGTGTTGCTTCCGTGTACAAATGGGAGGTGATGAACAGAGCAGTGCATGCTGCTGCCAGAGGAGGCAATCTGGAGATCCTGAAGGAGCTCGTCGCGGGTGACGGCCGCTCCGATGTTCTGGCCTATAGAGATGCTCATGGCTCCACCGTCTTGCACTCTGCCGCCGGCAAAGGACATGTCCAGGTGAGTTGGAAGCTCGCGGCCTTTGTGGCAGGTTTATGTCTTTCGATTGGATTATCTTGCTAGAGCAAGGCCCAGGACGCACGGTTTATTTCATGAATGGAGAATTTTGCTCAATGGTTAGATGATGTCTTTCCTGTTTTACGGACTTTGAGGATGATCACGTTTTGACTGCCATATAGGGTCACCATTGTAGTAAATGTAGCTCTGCATTGTGACTGAATTTCGGCTTCATGGTGTCTCAGTTCAATTGGAACATAGCTTAATGTCGACAGTAAGGTCTCGGCCAATCTGATCAATTCATCAAGCCTGTTAAACGCACCAAAACCTTTGTTAGGAAGGAGACCGATTCCCGGACCTGCTAGTTGTTTTGTATTCGTTCGTTTACATATCACATAGGCTGAAATCACAGATGATGCTAGTGCAGACCTAGTTTGTGATCTCCGATGTCTAGAGCAACTCACCAGGAAGATTAAATGATCTCAGTGTCTCTCCCATGTTGAAAACAATGCAGGTGGTTGAGTATCTCATGCGAGCCTTCGACATGATTGACTCGACCGACCATCGAGGCAACTTGGCGTTGCACATGGCTGCTTACAAGGGTCAGTTACCCACCATTCAGGCACTAGTTTCTGCTTCTCCGTCTTCTGTCCTGTCGACGAACAAAAATGGAGAGACTCTCCTCCACATGGCTATTTCCGGTCTCCAAGCTCCGATTTCCGAAGACTGGATATCCAGATCGAGACAATGAAGAAATTCTTGAGCGGGGAAGTCTTCGATGTGGAAGACATAATCAATGCGAAGAATAACGATGGCCGGACCGCTCTTCACTTGGCAATCATTGGTAATGTGCATCCTAAACTAGTGGAGATCTTGATGGCAGCACGAGGAATCGACGTGAACGTTCCTGATGAGGACGGGATGTCCCCACCCGATTGGCTCAAACGGCGACCTCGCTCCGCATCATCCGACATATTAATAAGGAAGTTAGTTTTGGCCGGAGGCCGAATGCTCGGGATTCAGGAACTTTCTGCTAGAGAAGCCTTGCCTTTGGAGATAAAGACGCATGGTAACGGAACTACTAGTCCCGGAACAACTTTTCGAATAGCCGATAACGAAATTTTCTTGCATGCCGGAGTTCGGGACATGTCAGATGCGGACGGCTATCGGAATAGTGCAGGAGTCAACTCTTGCTCGTTTGACTCGACCGACAGAAACAGCAGTTCGTGCATCAGCGAAAGACCTGGTTCTGCGAGTAACATTTCGAGGCGACTCAAGAGGTTCATGTGGCCAACGGTACGAGCAAACAAGCATGACCCAGGAATCTGCAACAAGTAAGGTGTAGAAACGTAGGGGCTTGAAAATCATAGTGGGAATGTATAACTTTAAGAACTGAAGGAGAGAGTTTTTCTTCTTCGGCTGTTCAATGGAAGTTATAAAAACCCCGGTACAATTAGAGAGGTTCATTTCATTCTTGATTTTTAGCATCTGGGCCTAGTTTTCGAGCTCTGTGCATGGTCATAAAGCGCGGGGTATCGTCGGGTCAATTTACTCCTAACTAAAAAGGCCCAAAGGATGATCATTGGATAGATCCGGACCACTCAAGAAGGCGGGTCGGGTCATACAAGAAGGATCTCTCCTCAAGACTACTCAAATTTGGTCTTCGGGCCCATTTAATCTGGGCAGGCTCAAGCAGGCCTACTGCCGTAAGATCCAGTCTAATCCTAACAATTAATGACAGAGAATACTCGTGTAACTGGAAAAAAAGAAAAAAAAAAAAAAGGTTACCGAGTTGCTCCTATTTTCCCATTCCTAACAATAGATTTCCAATGAATGTTTAAATATGCCTCACTCACTTGAAATGAAAATTATGCTTATCTAATTTCTCTGTTATGCAGTACTAAAAATCAGTGCTTGTGTTATTGTTATTATTCTTTTTGCTAGAAAGCAATTGACTCATTTTGCTATAAAGCTAAATCTAATTGAAAATGAAGAGATAATTTGGTATATGGGATAAGGCTGACATTCTCTATAGCTTTATTTTAGGAAACAATAATTCAAAAAGTAATTTAAGCACAATAAAGAAATATATTGGAGTAAAGAAATGTTAAACTTTATTTCCGTAAATTATCCTCATGATCGTGGATTTTTTTGCTTCAAATTTCAGTACAAATTTACTCAAAGATTAAATATTATGGCTAATATATGCATTATACATAATTTACTCAAAGATTATTTTTTATCCGTGCTTAAATACTTTTTGAATAATTGTTTCCATGTAAAAAAGAAATATAAAAATCAATAAAAATAATTATTTTTGCCATAAAAAAAATTAGGTAGCTATCTATCAAATAAATATTTTTTAAAAAGAGGTGCACCAAGAAAAAAAAAAAGGAGAAGATAAGGAATAATTTTAAATTTAGGGTGGAGTCCATAAGGGCTAATATAGTCAATTCAATGTAAAATGGGGTATCAAAAGCTAATAAAAGGGTGGAAATAGTGTGAGCCAAAAAAGAGAAAAAAGACAGCTTTAATAGGAAAATTCAAGCTTCTTACAAAACTTGATGGCTAAGAAGGAAGGTAAATGGAAATTATAGGACAAAGCAGAATCGAAGTATGCTGCTCCACATGATACCTGTCTTAAACCTTAAGCCAGGGGCGGCCTGTGGATCCTCGGTGCTCCAATCAATCATTCTCGCAGGATATCTAGGGTGCATCTCTAGCTCCAAAGCACTTTCGGTAGTCCCACGCGTTTTCCAACTACTTCAACTTGTACAACGTTTGGTCAAAGATGTTATTATATATCAAAACATATAATCATGAAGAATGTTGACATAGCATAATATGGAAAGTTTCCTTCTTTTCAATACGGAATACGGAGAAGTACCACATTTTTCCTTAATATAGGCGCGCGGGAAGGGGACTGGGGGAAGTCCGTAGGTCTTGACGGGTCGTGGAACAGGTAAAAAAAACCGTGCAGTCCGGAGCGACGCAGGATAAAAAGCACACCTTCTTTCCTTAATTCCTTTTTCTCGCTATCCCTGCTTTCCTGTTTCTCTCTCTGTGTCTCTTTTTATTATTTATTCCATAGCCAAATCGAAGTATTCGGCTACACGTGAGGCATGGACGTGTTGCCTTAAATGCAAAGAAAAGAAACGTTACCATTAGAAAAGATTCACTCAAGAAAAATCAGATAATAAATAAAAAGAAATAACTAACATGATGAGATGGAATTGTCTATATATATGTGTGTGGAAAGAGAGACTCATGTCAAAATGTCAAATTTTTGTTCTAACATAATTCTTTTTAGATAGAAAACATTCGAATGTTAAAATTGAGCTGCGCGAGGAATAACCGGAAATGACCGTAATTCTTTGAAAGTAAAAGCAATCGAATCCTTGGCCCTGCCCTTTTGGCTTTTTGTCTTCTCTCCATAAACATGAGTACTCCTAGACCCCACACGCTCCAAAATGGGTCCAGTGGTCCAGCACGTTCTCCTTACCCTCTCAATTTTACAACGTGTTTTTTTTTTTTTTGTAACTGAAGACTCCGCCTTGACCCGCCACGCCCGGTGGTGCCGTCGGGCCTGACTCCTTTAATTTTACAACATTTGATGAAGGCTTTATTCATAAATCGAAGGGTTTCCTGTTTTTCATATCGAATACGGATAAGTACCATCGAATGACGGGCACACGGTGGGAGGAGAAATCGGATCGGTAAATCAGAACCGTGTGGTCCATGGCGACAACCATCGCAGGAAAAAGCGCATTTCCTTCTCTCAATTCCCTTCCTCCTTGACCGTCCTTTTCTGTTCCTTTCATTTCTTCTTTTTGTTTTCTTTCTTGTTCTCTTCCTCTTCTTCCCCTAGCTGGTGAGATGCCTCGTCTTGGCCAGATGAGGCTTCGGTGCGGTAGTTGGACCTCGGTTGGTCAATTGCTAGCCATTGCCATGGCCAACAATCGGCTAGAGGAAGAAGGAGAGAAAGAATTAGAAAAAACAAAAAAGAAAAAAAAAAAAAAAAAAGGAAAAAGTAATAAAATTATTAAAAAATTAAAAAAAATTAAGTCATAAAAAATTTAAAGGTCATACTAAATGCATTTTTATTTAGGGAATATAAATTTTGGATAATTACGAAATGTCTTCGAATGCTTATAAACTCGTCTAGGGAATAGAATTAAAAAAAAAATTATAAGTAGAAATTATTCCTGAAAACATGATGGTTACCAAACGCATCATAAATATCTAAAGAATTAGTATTAACCACGAGTCACCCTCAAGCTATAGGGAGCTTGCCATTGAATTGACCGTTGACCTTTTAGTATTTCCCATCTACACAAAACTTTTGGCTATGTCTCGTGGTGTTGCCAAAAGGTAAATGGGAATGAAATTATGAAAAAAATAGAGATGGTCGGAAAGGGACTTTTTAAAAATTAGAGATGAGATTAATGACTAAATGCCCAAAGCACTAGTATTAGCCATGAGTCACCCTCAAGCTATAGGGAGCTAAATTTGGACGGCAACCTCGTGAACATTCTCTCGAAAACGACTGAGATATTTCCTCAAGGTAAGATGCACTGGCTTTTAATGGATTAAACAACGCCAAAAGCAACCAATTATTCGATCAAAGTACACAAGTAAAGCTAGATTCGGACGGCAACCTCGTGAACATTCTCTCGAAAACGACTGAGATATTTCCTCAAGGTAAGATGCACTGGCTTTTAATGGATTAAATAACGCCAAAAGCAACCAATTATAACCACGACCTAAATTTATTCTATTGCACAGCTCGAGTTTTTTTTAATAACATGAAGCATATAAACCTTTTCACTCCACTAATTTTTGCTGATATATGTAAACCGGTCCATCCGCGCGCATTAGGTTAGACATCATCCACATGGCGGTTTAATATAAACGAGGGACGTTTTGATCATAACACTGTTATATCTAAACAACACTTGCCTAACAGATTTCTGTGTGAACAGAAACCAATGGAAGCCTGAAAATGCTTGCGTGAGTGCTTGTGTCACTATGACGTGAATTTATACCAGCCAATACTAAATTTATTTAAATCTTTTCAATTCAAATTCCCCCTTTTTCTCCGGCAAATCAATTAAATTCGTTGTCGTTAACATCACCAGGACGAAGCCACCAAGAAATTTCCACGCCTCGCAGTCCAATCTTTCCAAGCATTTTACCCAATTTGCCAAACTCGTCGATAAGGACAGATCTAGAATTTAGCGGTCTACTGTTATATCTAAACAACACTTGCCTAACAGATTCCTGTGTGAACAGAAACCAATGGAAGCCTGAAAATGCTTGCGTGAGTGCTTGTGTCACTATGACGTGAATTTATACCAGCCAATACCAAATTTATTTAACTCTTTTCAATTCAAATTCCCCCTTTTCTCCGGCAAATCAATTAAATTCGTTGTCGTTAACATCACCAGGACGAAGCCACCAAGAAATTTCCACGCCTCGCAGTCCAATCTTTCCAAGCATTTTACCCAATTTGCCAAACTCGTCGATGAGGACAGATCTAGAATTTAGCGGTCTACCCGATTTTCCTTGTTCTAAATTGATCGACCCTCTAAACGTTTTGACTGATCAATCCTCTAACGTTTCCATTTTCTAACATTGTTTAATCAATTGGGTAAATGTGAAAATCGACTTCGTCAAATAAATGAAGTTTTCAAGTAATTTCTTGGCTGAAAAAAATTGAAAAAAAAAGAAGAAGAGAAAATTCCAGTGTGAATGAACGGGACGAGAGAACTCGCGGTTAATAAACATAACTCAAATTACACGATTTGTTCTTATTTGTGTGGCTTAATAATCTTAAAAAATCACAAGCGAATCATTCGATTCGACAGCAAGAACACGAAAAAATCAACCCCACAATAGCAGCCGAACATTATAGATGTCGGCTAAGATCATCAATGGAGTCGGAAACCATGGTGGGTGCTTCTGTGCACAATTAGTCCCAAGTCAGCCCCAAGCCGTCGTGGGGTAATTGCGTTGTAAATTCCAAGGATGAAGGGCCCACTTGTTTTTTTTTTATTTCTCTTCCAAAGCCCCGCGGCAATGTTTCCTAATATATTTGCTAATATATATTGGACACATTTTTGTGGTCGCAATACCTTAACAATCGTTACTAAGAAACTGCCTCGTCTAGGTTTTTATTTTTTGTCTCATCTAACTTAGGCGCTGCAATTTGACAATATTAGTATATAAATGCATGAGTTATATCAGTACAACAGACATTAGCTGCATAGAGCCACAACGCCGCCCGGAAGACCCTAGTTAAGCTTAGACAATACTTATGGGCTATTGAGAAAAAAAATTAAATTGAACTCTCATGGTATATATAACAACCACCTCACGTAGCATACTTCCACCGCAATTTCTAAACACGTGTTGCCGACACTGACGTGAGCGATGACGATTTGATAGCCGACCTTTAAGACTTTGTGACCCACACTCTTGTGAGCCCGCCCTTTCAAAGTTTTCCACGCTCAAACCAAGTTGCGTCTTTGGCCCCACATTCATCACATGTCTCTCTCTCTTGATGGCCCACCCTTTGAGACTTGCTACGCTTAAGCCAAGTTCCGTCTTTGACCCACCGTCGTCATTTCGTTCTCTTCTCGCACAATTTGGTTGAAGGGTAGAGCCTCTATATTCGAGGTCGGAACTCTCTCTCATATATGTAAGGGCCGAAGCAAACCCGATCCTCACATTGCAGAAGATTATTCTACGGACTAAGGAGAGGACGCAGTCACGGGGGAACTCGAGCTCGGAACGATCATATTTCTGATCGCCAGTGCAGTGTAACAATGCACGTCTCTCCTCCACTTGCAGGGTACCAGCAGTACGATCTCATTCATTGCGGTAACCACAAGTGATTTCTGTTAGCTGACTAACTATATAATTACTCTCAAACAAATTAATTAGTGATGAAAATGTAAATTATCCACAGGTCTCGTGCCCGGACATCTGGGGGTGTAATGACAACCCAAAATTTCTGTTCAGAAATAGTTTTTACATTGCTCCGCACTATTTCGGAAGAGAAATGGTTTGATAAATAGTTTTTATTTACGGAATGATTTCATTCCGTAAATAGGTTTGGAAGAAAATCGAAGTTAAAATTTTCTACTTCGATTTACGAAAGAAAATCAAAAATAATTTCTCTTACTAAATCCTAATTCCGTGAGTCCTCCCTCATCTCCTCTATATCTCTGCCTCCTCCTCCTCCTCCGCCTCTCCTCATTTTATTAAAAATAAAAATAAATAAATTATTTTTATTTATCATTTTATTTTTAGTTTATTAAAAATAAATTTATTAAATTTATTAAAAATAATTTATTTATGATAAATAAAAAAATTATTTTTATTAAAAATAAATTTATTTTTATTTGCCTTGAGTGTTTTGCCAAATAAAATTATTTTTATTTTTTATTTTTATTCGTTTTAAAATAAATTTATTCGTAAAATAAAATAAAATAGAATAAATAAAATAAATTTATTAAAAATAATTTATTTATGATAAAAATAATAAATTTTAAATAAATAAAATAAATTTATTTTTATTTGCCTTGAGTGTTTTGCCAAATAAAATTATTTTTATTATTTTTATTTTTATTCATTTTAAAATAAATTTATTTGTAAAATAAAATAAAATAGAATAAATAAAATAAATTTATTAAATTTATTAAAAATACATTATTTATGATAAATAAAAATAAATTAAATAAATTTATTTTTATTTGCCTTGAGTGTTTTGCCAAATAAAATTATTTTTATTTTTTATTTTTATTCATTTTAAAATAAATTTATTCATAAAATAAAATAAAATAGAATAAATAAAATAAATTTATTTTTATATTTTAATTTTAAAATAAAATGATATTTTTATTTTATTTTTTTATGATTTATTTTATGATTTATTTTATTTTATTGTATTCATTATTTTTTTGTTACTAAATCACTTTTATTTTTATTTTTATATTAAAGGTCATCGGTCCGTCGCTGCTTTGCCGTTCGGAAGGAAGAAATTTCGTGTCGTTTATCAAACGAATTTATTTTTAGAGTAGAAATTTTGTGTCGTTATCAAACGGTTATTTTTGCTTAGAACTCTTCTAGAAATAGAAATAGAAATAGAAAAATATTTTTGTTAAACTATTTACGGAACGGAATAGTTCATGCGCGCCCTGGTAGCTCTTGCTCTCTCAACAAGTGTTGGGCTCTCGATGGGGGCAACCCAAAACTCTTTAATTGTACGTATGGGCAAAAGTAAAACGATTCTTGATTCGAACTTAGGATCATTTGTTGGGAGAGTACATGGTGAGTCTTTAATGAAGCCCCTTATATTGAGATGCACTTGTGAGTATGTTTAGAAAGCCTAATATTGAAAAATTAGTATGATCTAGAACAGTTAAAATATCATTTACTTATTAGTTTAAAACTTTTGAATAAAGGTGAACATATCCGAATATGTTAATGGGTTTCGACCCGAATTCTCTTTTGGTAATCTCCCCGAGTGAAGATATCACACTTCTGCCATGCACTCCCAACACTTTACATTTTTTAAATAATGATCTTCCAAAATCATTTAATTCGGCTAAAATTTCTTTTCTTAAAAAGAAACTATATAGACTGGCTTCGCAAATATAGACACATAGTAACAGAATTATTGAGCCCCAAAGCATCTTTCGAATAGCTAATACGAAATTTTCTCATCAAATGTGGACAGATGTTGGAACAGTGCGGCAATCAACTCTTGTTCGTTAGAACCGGTTCCACAATTAACATTGCATGGGGGCTTAGGAAGTTCATGTGGCCAACAATTTGAGCAAACAAGCGTGACCCAAGAATCTACAACAAGTAGATGCACAAACGTGGGGGCTTGAAATTGGTGTTGGAATTTATGATATTAACAATTGAAGGAGAGAATTTTACTTCTTCAGTTGTTCAATCAATTTAAAAGAACCTTGGTACTATTGGAGATGTTCATTGTCATTTTTGACTCCATGGGAACGCTCTGAATTTTCAGGAAATAGCTTGTGCGGCTGCGTGGAGAATCGTTGGGACCGCTGGACTAAAATATTATGACTTGAAGGGTCCTTAACTCTAGACCTGGGCAAGTCTTTAAAAAGTTCAAAAGGACAAAAACAAGTGGGAGATCCACCTTGAGATGAGAGACCCTATAATGTCACCTATTGTACTCCTTCATCGGGGAAGAAAAATTCTAAGAAGGAACCGGAGGGCCTTTAGTGGTGAAACTAGACATTAGGGGTGTGGAAAAAAATTGAGCACACTCGGAATCATACTAGAACCTAGCGGTTCCGAAGGGGAGTGGTCCAATTCCCAGTTCCAATTTAGTAAAGTCGGTGAGTACTAGTCTTCTCAGTTCTAGGTATGGAGTCGCCTGTCCATCCACCTAGATTGGACCGGTATATATTAATTTTAAAAAAGAAATTTCATATCAATTATTTAATTATTTTGTAGTTTTTCAACCAAATATATGTGTACATAAATGTACTTTTGTAGTTATTTAACACTATTGATTGACTAAATTTGTCTCTTTGGCGTATAATAGGATTAACCCCTTTTTTGTCCATTCTAATAATTCATTTACTCACTTTCTCAACCAAAACAAAATAAACAAATGTAAAGGAAGGAGCGGCCAGATTAAAGATGTCTATAAACGCCAATAGCTCATTTTAAGAGTATAATTAGGTCTCTCCTTAACCATTTTCCTGATTATATTAGGTTGACATGAAAAAAAGATGGATCAAGCGATTAATGTTTTAACTTATGTGGGGATTAAGACTTTTAACGTAAAGTCTAATTCACTACATATTTTCCGTGTTGGGAAACCTTAAGAGGATCACATTATAACCTTCAAAGAAATTATATTTTTAGCTAATGAGTATTATCTATTTATTTCACCCTTAGTTTTCAATCCTTAATCGAAATCAATGGCTCACAATTCAACCCGAGTATAAGTTTGAACAATCTTTATAGAGATTGAGGACTGGTCCATAGACCCACTTGTGAACCGGACCAGACTGGCAATTTGGTTCTCGGATATATCCATGAAACCAACGGATGGTTTTTAGTTCTAATTTTTAGAAATCGGTCCTTAGTAGGCGGTTTCCGGTTCCAAGGTGGGAACCACACCGGAAACCGCCTACTCAAACTATGCTTACCCCTAATAGACACCACATCAAGGTCTCGGCCTTAGCTACCGTCGAATAGACAGGTACAGTAGCCTCTTGCACCTAGGGTGAGAAGGCGAGGATGAAATGCCCTCTACTAGGCTAGCTGCCTTATGACAAAGTCTAAGCAATCGATTGCCATCCCTAATACTCTTGGTTATGTAAACTTTGCCGCTAAAGTATTATGACCCGAAGGGTCCTTAACTCCTAAATAGAAGGTGATGATTGGACAGGTACAATCGTCGGATTGGACTCAACTTGTTGCTTTGGCTAGTCCATCGACAAAAACATCGCTTATTTAATCTAGGCAGACACAAGAAGACTAGGTGAGCATGACAACTATTTTGTTTTTCTATTTTTCTCGTTCACAGAATAGATTTGAAACAGAATTAGTTTGATAATACAATTTTATTTTTATTTTTTGAATAAATTTTTACTACAAAAATAGGTTTATGATAGAAATGAGAAGTAAGGAAAAAAAAAAAAAAAAAAAAACTCTTCACATCATTTGCTCTCGCTACTAACTAGTTGCTCACTCGTCACCGCTTGCCGCCACTCGTCGCCCTCTCATCGCTGCTCAGGAAGGAGAAATTATATGTTGTTATCAAATGAATTTTATTTTGAGAATAAACATAATAGAATAGCTATTATTTGCGGTTGCGTTATATCCAAATAAAACGCCTACCTAACAGATTCGTGTATGAATGGAAGTCAATGAGCGCCTGAAACACGTTGATGGGGACAAATATAGGATTTTGCGGTCTACAAAGGCAGCTGTTTTCTGTAATATTACGCGGTATACCCAATTTTCCTTCTTTTTAACTGACCGACCCTCTCACGTTTCGATTTTCTAACAGTCGTAAAATCAAGTAGGCAAATCTGAAAATCGGTTGGACTTTGCCAGATAACTGAAGTTTCCAAGCAATTTCTTTGTACAAAAAAAAAAGAAGAAAAAAGAGAAATTTCATATACAGATGGATGAGAGAACTCGCCGCTAATTAACGGAGCTCAAATTACTCGATTTGTTCTTTTTTGCGTGGCTTCAAGAACCTTATAAAATCACAAGCAAATCATTCGATTCGACGCCAAGAACACGAAAACATCAACCGGATAAAGCGGCAGCCCAACATTATTGGATGCCAGCTAAGATCATTAATAGACTCGCAATAATGGTGGGTGCTTGTGCACTAGCATTAGTCCCACCGTTGACCGGCCTCGTCCTTAGAAGTCCAAGTCGTCGGGGGTAATTGCGTTGGATCTTCCGATGGTTAAGGACCCACTTGTCGTATTGCTTCCTCTTCTGCCTTGATTTGATTTCTGGAGAGGCGCAGGACAATGTTTCGTAATATATATTGGATACATTTTTATAGTCGCGTTATCTTAATAATCATTACTAGCAAACTGCCTTGTCTAGACTTTTATTTCTTGCCTCACCCAGCTAGTATTAGTATAATAACGCATGACTTATATATAGCACATCAAACATTAGCTGCATAGAGCCACAACAACACCCGACGGACACTGGTTAAGCTTAGACAATACTTATGGGCTACTAAGCAAAAAAATTAAATCGAACTCTTATAGAGTGTATCTATACAAAAACTCGAGTCAGAGGGTGCGGCATAATTGTTTCGAAAAAAGAAAGAACTCGTCTAGCTTACCCCGGCAATTTCAAAACCCGCGTTGCCAACACCACGAGATCGATGCGGATATGTACGATAGCCCCCTTTCTTTTTTGCTTTTCTTTTCTGGCTACACGTCTTTGGCCCGCCATCGTCTTATGTCTCTCTCCAACGCCGCGTGAGCGATGACGACATGAAAGTCCCATCTCTAAGAGTGCGCATGATAAAATTTCTACTTTTCTATTTTTCTATTTTTCTGTTCCCGGAACAGGTTTGGAATATAAATCCGTTTGGGAATGCAATTTGATTTTTCTATTTCTGGAATAGATTTGAAGAAGAAATCAGAAACTAAAATTTTTAACTTCTCAATTTCTGAAATATAAATTGAAAAATCAATTTCTGATTATAAATCAATTTATGTTTCAGAAATTTTTGTCATACACACTCTAAGATTCACGCGGTCAAAGCAAGTTTACGTTTCTGACCCACTATCGTCATATGTCTCTCTCTCCACGTACAGTTCGGGGGAATTATGAACTTGCAAATTTCCCTGTCGGGACTCGGAACTCCCTCCCTCCCTCTTTAAATACGAGTTCCACATTTCCTCGACCCGCACATTTTGCATGAACTTATCTTCTCCTCTCTCGCGTCCGGCTGGTCTGCGAACGAAAAAGAGGTTGCAGTTATGGGACTCAAACTCAAAGTTCCATCGATCATGCCTACGATGGCCTGCGCAGCCTCTCTCTCTCTCTCTCTCGTGGGTATATGCGCATGGAAAATGTTATTTTGCGCACCCCCGCCCCCCAAAAAAGAAAAGCTCTATTTGATAAATTAGCTGTAAGAATGCCCGTCTATCCTCCACTTGCCGGGTGCTAGTAAGTACAATCTCATTCATTGCACTTACCACATGTAATTTCTATTAGTTGCTTAAATATAAAATGATTAATATCATGAAAATTTTAAATTAATAGATTTGCGACAAATTTACTAGATATTTCGTGTTTGGACATATTGGTAGCTCTTGCTCTTTCAACCAATATTTGGCTCTTGATGGGCAAGCCAGAACTTTGCTGTTTTAGAGATGGGCAAAAGTTAAAACAATTCCTTATTTGGAATTTAGGATCTTTTATTCGGAGAGTACTTTTTGATTTTTTAATGGAACACCTTATGTTGAGATATATGTGTGACTTATATTAGAAAATCCTATGTTAGAGAATTGATACGATATAGTAGGCAAAAGAACACTTCAAGTGCTATAACTTTGGCTAAAGGGACACTTAAGTGCCATAATTTACGAAATGTACGTTTAAGTGCCACATTCGAAGAAAAACGGATCACTTGAGTGCCACTCCGGCCAAAAATCCGGCCAAAACGCCAATGTGGCGTTTTTCCGGCGAAGCGCGCAAAACGACGTCATTTTGCACGTGTGGCCAAAACGGCATCGTTTTGGGCCGACGTGGTAAAAAAAAAAATTAAAAAATTCATTAAATTAAATTTAAAATTAATAAATTTAAAATTAAATTTAGTTAAAATATTTAAAAATAATAATTTTAAAATTAAATTTAGTTGAAATATTAAAAAACTAAAAATTAAAAAATTAAAAACTTAAAAAAATTAAAAAAAAAAAAAAGAAAGTGGGGAGGCGGCTGAGGGATTAGCCCTCGCCCGCCGCCGCCGGAAGGGCCGGTGACGGCGGGGGAGGGTCGGCCGGGGTCGCCGGCCCTTCCGGCGGCGATGAGGGCTCGCGAGCCCTTCTGGATCTGGGCGAGGGTCGCGACCCTCCCGGATCTGTGGCGAGGGCCGCCGACCCTCGGATCTCCGGGCGAGGGCCGCAACCCTCGCCCGATCCGGGGTGAGGGCTCGCGAGCCCTCGCCACGGCCGGCCGGGGTCGCCGCCCCGGCTAGGCTCGGCGACCACTGGCCGACCCTCCCCCGCCGTCGCCGGCCCTTCCCGGCGGCGGGGGGGCAGCGGCGGCGGCGGCGGCGGCGCGGGCGAGGGCTAATCCTTTAGCCGCCTCCCCCTTTCCTTTTTTTTTTTTTTTTTTTTTTTTTAATTTTTAATATTTCAACTAAAATTAAATTTAAAATTATTATTTTTAAATATTTTAAATAAATTTAATTTAATTAATTAATTATTTTATTTTTTTTGCCACGTCGGCCCAAAACGACGCCGTTTTGGCTACGTCAGCGTGCAAAAACAACAAGTGTTTTGGGCTCGCCGCCGGAAAAAAGACGTCAACATTTTGGCCGGATTGGCACTCAAGTGATCCTTTTTACTCCGATTTTGGCACTTAAATGTACCTTTAAATAAGTTATGGCACTTAAGTGTCCCTTTGGCCAAAGTTAAGGCACTCCAGGGGTCCGCGCGTCCAGTATAGTATTGGTGTGAAGTAGTTAATATATCATAATTGGCTCATAATTCATTGACCTATTGAGTGAAGATAAATCCAACTGAATATGTTGATGATTTGGACTTGGACTCCTTTTAATATCTTCGGATAAAGGTGTTGGATTTATGCTATCCTCTCCCAACAAATAATATTAGAGTCAATTGAAAATTGTTGGATCCCCAATTTGTTGTGGTGCTTGGTAAATATTTCAAGGAATGAATCTCGTTCCGAACGGTGGGAGCAATTTCATGATTCGGTCTGGAGAAAGAGACTAGGGATGAAGTTAGACGTTGATGGGATATATTTATGTAGAAGGATACTTGAATTACGGATGATCAGACCTAACACCAAGTGTTCGTAAAATTCTAAACGCAATTGAACGTGTTCAACAAGTAATATAATGATAAAAAAGAGTATTGTCCCATAGAGATTGATGATTAGTTTATACTAAAAATAGATTAAGTCTAAAATTTATCTAACATATCAAAATAGAATTGAGAATAAATTAAAACTAAAAATATTAAAAGCAAATTTTGGAGACTAAATGCAATAAATCAATCAGATAAATATGTTAGAGTATTTAATTTCACCATAATCGCTAGATATAAATTTCAGATTGTTACGCACACGAAAATGATATCAAATATGTCATGGTAGAATTTCCTAATTTGTTCACTATTCTATCTTTAAGTATAGCAAACCTACTTATTTTATTAATCAATTATATCTCTATATAACATAAGTGCATTAAAATCTATGAATATTGCCAGCTTATAATAAGTCTTTTAAATCATCTTATCACCGAAAGTTACACAAATAACGCAGTATATTTCTATCCACATTTAATTCATAGTTATATATTATAAGGAGCAATTGCATTGATCACTTCTCAATCTCAAACATGGACATTAAATCATTCAAGTGGTGGTTAGTCACTTAAAAGTATTAAGCACAATAATATATAACTCATATTAATGAAATCACTTGCATGCAAAAAAAAAAATATGAAATTCATATAATCATGGTCAAGCTACATTGTAGCCATAACAAAGAAAATTAAAACATAGTAGAAGAAGAAATGGAAATATAAATTAAACCCAACATCTTGAATTAAAGAACAAAAATTTTGTCACCATTTTGTTTGCTATCCAGAATGCTCGAAAAACTCCCAAAACAATGAAAAACGATTTAAAAAAAAAAAAAACTAACTATCTATATTATCCTATTTATAAGATATATTCAAGAATCCTAACACAATGCAATTACTTTTTTTTTTTGCATAAAATCGGAGAATAAATCGCAAAATCCTTGATTTGGTATCCATCTTCCAACACTTTTTGATTTGTATTCCCGAATCACAGAGTCTTCCTTTCCTTCTTTTTGCCTTTTTCCCTTATTTTCTCCATATCTCATTATTTTGCATAAACAAGGAAGATTTGAGTAAATAAAAGGAAATCCAAATATTTTCTAACGAATATTGCATTATAAAGTACCATATTTGTTACCTAAATTATGTGAAATAACTTTATTATTATAGAGTTATTACTAAACTCATACGTGGGGGGGAGATTATTAAAATACACATGTAAATTGTGTTAAAAAAATCTCACATTAAAGAATTGGTGTGATGTGAACTCATTAACTTGAACTTTTTAGTAAATGTGAATCGAATTGAATATGTTGACGGATTTGGACTTGAGTTCCCTCTTAACAATTTTCCCAAACGAAGGTATCGGATTTCTACGGCGAGTTCCAATACCTTACAATTTATTGAATGTTCTCCCAAGACCATTTGACTCTTTCCCTAACTAAAGTTTGTGCATCGGGACCCGAATCATCATAATTTTGTTGGCTTTCCTTAGAAAGAAACTATGTGCAGTGCCTCTGGGGATAAAGACGCATTGTAATGAAAGTACCAGATTAAAACATCTTTTCGAACGGCTGATAATGAAATTTTTTTGCATGCGGAAACACATTCAAATGCTGACAGATATTGGAATAGTGCAGGAATCAACTCTTTTCTCGCTCAACTCGATTGATGAAGGCGGTAGTCCATGCATAAGTGAGAGACCCAGTTCTACAAATAACATTGCAAGATGGCTTAAGAAGTTCATGTGGCCAACAATTTGAGCAAACAAGCATGACCCAAGAATCTACAAGAAGTAGATGCACAAACGTAGAGGCTTGAAATTCATATTGAAATATATGACATTAACGATTGAAGGAGAGTTTTACTTCTTCAGTTGTTCAATCAAGTTAAAAGAACCATGGTACTATTAGAGATGTTCATTGTCATTCATGATTTGATTCATCGTAGTGCTATGGCCATTTCCCACTGCCAACACTGAATTCTCGAGCTCTACCTCATGGTCAAAAAGCGTTGACCTTAGGAAATAGCATGTGCGCTTGCGTAGGGGTGCCGCTGGATCAATTTTGGAGCTCCGGCGAGCTAAAATATTACGACCATAGGATCCTAACTCCTAAATAGAAGGTGATCATTGGACGGGTCCCGACCAAACCCTCAGATTGGACTAACCTTGTTGCGTCCAAAAATGAAGACAACACTTATCTAATTTGGGCAGGCTCAAGCAAAGCAAATTCTTTATGTGCTTATCTTATGTAAGGAAGAAGTACAGTGCAAGTGTCAAAATTTGGTATCGGGGAATACTTAAGTGTTAAAGGTTACTGTTGGAAGATATGATTCCTGAAATCATGCACAATTAACGATAGACATAAAATCATGTTTATTTTAGGATTAGAAAGATAGAGGAATACTTTTCTTCCTTTATTAATTTCTTGCTTTCCTTTATTAATTTCTTGCTCTGTAATTAAATACAGATTGTACAGAACTCAAAATATACAGAATATACAAAAGAATTTCTTCCTCTCGATATTCTTCTTCTTCCTCTCGATATTCTTCTTGGTCTTCTGACATGGTATCAGAGCTCATGCCGATCCTGGCGTAGCTTCTATCTCTTCGAATTGCCTGCATTTCTTTGTCTGTTACTTGTTGTTGCCACATCGCAAGACAAAAACAACATTCAGTAGGAATTCTCTTTTCTTTACCTTTTGTTATCAACCTGCGATTCTGGAATAATTTCTGCATCTATTCAACCTGATTGCCTTGAGAAACTGTAACCTGCGAAACAGTTATCGAAAGGAGTCAGTCTCTCTTGGAAGAATTTTTTTTACAATGAGTCACAAAAGACATCGGCGGCCATTACCATCGTAACGGATGATCGGCCGGCAAGGGATGCGACGCCACGAGTACACCCAATCAAGATTCAACAAGCCCATGTCGACCGTGGCGGAGCAACAACTCGGCCAAAGCTAGATCCGGCCCCACACATGCCTTGGCGAACTTTCCGCTCGCTTCAATCTGGGCAGCCCTTCTCGGGCCATCCATACCGATGGATGCCATATCCATGGATCCATGGGATAAACCCACACACATCACAGCCAGGCTACCAAGGCAATGTGCGGACTGACGGAGGCGCACCAACCAATAGTGGGGCAGGCTCTACCTTCGGCCCGGAGCAGACGGGCGGATCAGGCGAATTGGGAGGAACGAATTCCTACCCAAATTTTTTCAATGCGGGTCAAGAAAGCGGGTCGAATGTAGGGGCGAATACCTACCCGACTTTTTCACCTGGTTTTTTTCCTTACCGGATCCTTCTTTGTCGGAGGACGGCCGGAGCCCGCGACCCTCTTTACACGTCAAATGCCGATGGACCCGAGCTCAAGCTTATCGGTCGAAGCGACGGGCCTAGATAACTACTCGACCAGTCGCGGGAGCTCGGCGTGCCACCGGTAACAAAAGATACGGAAGGGTTTCTCGGCGGAACCATTCCGATCCCAACCGATGAGCGAATGGCCCGTTTTTGGAGAAAATGCAACCGGCTTGTCGGGACACGGATCGGAAACGCATCACGACCGAAGTCGCGGCGGGACTCCCTCCCACAGAAGATGCGAAAGAGATGTGGGACAATATTAAAGAAAGGTTCGGAAAACTAGATTAGGTCAATATTTTCTCCATAACACATCAAATTTCAGATCTGAAACAGGGGAATATGAGTATCGCGACAGTTTATAATAAACTGTCAGCGCTGTGGAATGAATTGGAGTTAGCCGAAGAGAAATTCGACTGGCCCGAACCCATTTTGCAGCAGTATAAGAACATGCGCGAGAGAGAAAAGGCGATTAGGTTTCTCCTAATCTTAAACGAAACGTACCTTTCGTTTCGATCTCATATTCTGACCATAGATCCCATGCCAAATCTTGGCCGGATCTATCAGCTCGCCGTCCAGGAAGAAAGCCAACAGAGGACGGCGGCT
Organism: Eucalyptus virginea; assembly: GCA_014182375.1. Classification (NCBI taxonomy): domain Eukaryota; kingdom Viridiplantae; phylum Streptophyta; class Magnoliopsida; order Myrtales; family Myrtaceae; genus Eucalyptus; species Eucalyptus virginea. The sequence continues at coordinate 19,272,404 of CM024522.1, read as the reverse complement.
TACGGAAGAGGAAGCGAGGCGATGGCTCTGGTCGCCAGAGGCCATTTTCGCCCCCACAGAGAAACCCTGGAATCGGAGAACGGAAGGGGGCGAATGCAGGGTTACGAAACCCTAATCCTAATGTTGGAGAGCAAATGGACGGCCCTGATCTGGTCGAACAATCCGACGGCCCCTGTTATTTGGCAACTGGGCCCTTCTCAACAGCCCACGGAAGTTATTTGGAGCGAGACGGAGCCGCGAGGAAGAGTCCCGGCGGCGAAGTTAGTGGGCCGCGAGTCTTTCAGCCCACCGAACCAGAACCATATGGGCCTACTTCGGCCCAAATCTTTCAGCCCAACAATAAATTTCCTTCAACTGCCAAAAATAGCCAAAAAGGAAAAGGTAAATTGTACTGCGAATTTTGTAAACGTCTGCACCATACAATTGAGAATTATTGAAAATTACATGGGAGACCTGGAGAAAAAGAAAGAGGGAAATCTTCACAGGTTTTTCAGGTACTGGGTTAGCCAACAGAAAAATCAATTTCACATGAGCAGTATCAGGAATTGATGGAGGCTTTGAAAAGGCTGGATACATCTGATAAGGTTGGGAGCTTCACAGGTACATCTTATTGCTTGAATTCAATCTCAAAGAATGCATGGATTATAGATTCAGGTGCCAGTGATCACATAGCCTGTGATAAGGGATTCTTTTCAAAGATCAAAAAATTGTCTTTCCTATATCGATGACTTCCAAATCGAAACTCCACACAAGTTGTCATGACCAAGCACTTTGTGACTCTCGAGTCCCCTAATCACACTTCAAAATGTGCTTTATGTGCCCGACTTCCAATTCAACCTCATATCGTTAATCGAGCTTCAAGAAAATTCATGTCATGTCTGTTTACCCAGGATAATTGTTTCTTTCGGGCCCTTTCGACGGGAAACCGATGGGCTTGGGTAAAGCTTATCAAGGACTCTATTTCTGGATGGATTTCCCCAGCAGTTTTAAATTATCGTCTGTTGAATTCAATAAATCATTGTGTAACTATGTTATCAATGACAAAAATTCCCTTTGTCATAAAAGATTGGGACATAGTGCCTCATTCCCTTGTCCACACTGTCCTATATGCCCTTTGGCAAAACAAACACGTGTTCCTTTCTCAAATAGTAATTCCTGAGCAGATAGTATTTTTTCATTAATCCATGCAGATGTTTGGGGGCCTTATCATACAGAGCATCACGATGGGTCGCGATTTTTCCTTACAATTGTTGATGATTTCTCTCGTGCGACATGGATATTTCTCATGCAGTCCAAGAATCATGTTTTTTCTCACCTAAGGACATTTCTTAGCTTATCCAAAACTCAATTTGGAAAGACAGTCCGTCGCATTAGAACTGATAATGGAAGAGAGTTTTTCAATGGTGAGTGTGCTTCCTTATTTTCACTAAATGGAATATTGCATGAGAGTTCTTGCACTTATACGCCGCGGCAAAATGGTGTTGTTAAAAGGAAACATCGTCACCTCTTGGAAGTAGCACGTGCCCTCAAGTTTCAAGCGTCTATTCCTGAAAATTTTTGGGGAGATTGTGTGGTTACTGCAGCATATTTGATTAATCGAATGCCATCATGGATCCTGAAAGGAAAGACGCCATTTGAAATGTTATATGGCAAGAAACCGAATCTGAGCCATCTCAGGGTTTTTGGATGCTTATGTTATGTCACTACAGTCGGGCACAGGGATAAAATGGCACCATGTGCTAGTGAATGCATATTCATGGGATATCCCACCTTAAAAAAGGGATATCGGATTTATGCACCATCCACATGAGAATTCTTTGTCAGCAGAGATGTTGTCTTTCATGAGAATATTTTTCCTTTCCAATCTCTTACTTCTTCACCTGAAGATGAAAAGACAAGGAATTCGGCTTTCTTATTGGAAGAAGATGTGATTTCAGGAGACACATTTATTGCTACTCCTCTACCAAGACCAACTGGTGAATCATCTGCATCACCTGTTGAGATATCTACAAATCATCACTCCTCTGAAGAGTCCCATGAAGAAGAATCATCACCATTAATTGAATTCCCATAACCAAGCCCTGCTGTAGAATGGTCTTCCTTGATACCACAAGAACCTCTATGGCGTTCTAGACGAGCAGCTCGTCCACCAACTTGGACAAAGGATTACATATGTGGTTCCTCGAAGTTGTCAGGTACTCGCTATCCCATATCGTCTTACATCTCATTTGATAGGCTATCACCAGAACACTTATGTTGCATGAGCCGCATTTCTCAAGAAAGAGAGCCGTCTAATTATAATTAGGCCAAAGATGATTCTCGTTGGCAAAAGGCCATGGAGGCCGAGCTACATGCTCTAACCGAAAATCATACTTGGGATGTTGTGACATTGCCTGCTCATCGCAAACCCATAGGCTGTAAGTGGGTTTACAAGATCAAATACAGGGCAGATGGTTCTGTGGAGAGATATAAGGCTAGGTTGGTGGCCAAAGGCTTCACACAGTGAGAAGGTTTTGATTATCATGAAATCTTTTTGCCCGTTGCAAAGGATGTCATTGTTCGATCCTTTCTATCCATTGCTGCTTTTCGTGACTAGCCACTACACCAGATGGATGTGCATAACGCCTTTTTACATGGTGATCTGGATGAAGAAATCTACATGGATCTTCCACCAGGATTACGGAGACAGGGGGAGTCTAAGGTGTGTCGTCTCCGTAAATCTCTTTACGGATTAAAGCAAGCCTCTAGACAATGGTACGCCAAGTTCACTAATGCACTTGTGGCTGCTGGATTCAAACAGTCCAAATATGACTATGCCCTATTCACCTGCACAAAAGGTATGTCATCTATTTACTTGATGATTTATGTTTATGACATACTTATCATGGAAATGATAATTCTGCTGTGAAGAAGCTTAAAGAGTATCCGCATTCCACCTTTCACATCAAAGATTTAGGGCCACCTAAGTATTTTCTTGAAATTGAGATAGCTCGTTCAGATCAGGGAATCTCTCTCAGTCAGAGGAAATTCATAATGGAGATCATATCGAAATGTGGATTATTAGGTTGTAGACCAACCATTATTCCCATTGAACAAAATGCCAAGCTGACATCTGTTGAATATGATACTGGCATATCCTCCTCTTCTGATGATCTATTGTTAAAAGATCCATCGGGATATCAGAGATTGGTAGGAAAACTCATATATCTCACTATGACTAGGCCAGATATTTGCTATGCAGTGCAGACTCTCAGCCGATTCATGCATAGTCCAAAGCAATCTCACATGAATGCAGCCTTGAAGATTGTGAGATACTTGAAGACATGTCTAGGGTTAGGGATACTCCTTTCTCGAAAATGCAACATGAAGATGACGGCTTATTGTGATGCAGATTATGCCACATATCCTATGAGTAGGAGATCAATTACTGGTTTCTGCATCAAATTTGGGGAATCATTACTCTCATGGAAGACGAAAAAGCAATCTACTGTATCCTTATCTTCAGCCGAAGCAGAGTATAGATCCATGGCCAAGACTGTTTGTGAAATAGTTTGGCTAAGGGGCTTACTTCAGGACCTCGGGGCACGAGTCAAAGGACCAACTACACTCTTTTGTGACAATGACTCGGCACTCAAACTTGCAGCAAATCCTGTATTGCATGAGAGGACAAAACACATAGAAGTTGATTGTCACTTTACTCGAGAGAAAATCCAAGAAGGAGTAATCGAGACAAAATGAATCAGGACTTCAGAGCAACCAGCAGACATGTTTACTAAGCCACTTTGCCAAAGACAACATGCATATCTTCTAAGCAAGCTTGGTGTCTTGGACATCTACAAGCCACCAGCTTGAGGGGGAGTGTTGGAAGATATGATTCCTGAAATCATGCACAATTAACGATAGATAGAAAATCATGTTTATTTTAGGATTAGAAAGATAGAGGAATACTTTTCTTCCTTTATTAATTTCTTGCTTTCCTTTATTAATTTCTTGCTCTGTAATTAAATACAGATTGTACAGAACTCAAAATTTACAGAATATACAAAAGAATTTCTTCCTCTCGATATTCTTCTTAGTCTTCTGACAGTTACAAAAGGTACACTTAAGTGTCATTTTTTTAAAAAATAACAAAATTAGGACACCTGAGTGTCAAGTCCGACGACCCTAATTGGAAATCTTACGTAGCAATTTTTTATTAATATAATTCACTTACATGACTTGCCGGGAAATGAGTCGGCGAAGAAAAGCCAAAACAACTCGTTTTACCTCTTATTTGAATTTTAATATAAGTATTAATTAAGTTTAAATTTAAAACTAAATTTTAAAAAGGGGAGAGGGGAGATTGCAGAACAGTGAGGGCCTCGCCCACCTTTTGCAACTTCTTTTCATTTTTTAAAAATAATTGTTTTGAATTTAATTAAATTAATATTTATAGTAAAATTCAAATATGAGACAAAACTACATCGTTTTTTGCTTATCTAGACACGGTAGCATGTAAAATGACATCGTTTTGCATTTGTATTATAAAAAAATGTCATGTCAGCATTTGAGTCGGATTTTCTTGTCGTTGGCACTTAATTGATCCATTTTACTTGTATTTTGATACTTAAGTATACTTTTCATAACTTTTGAAACTTAAGTGTTTTCCGATACCAAGTTTCGGCACTCCATGGATCCGAGTGTCCTTTTGTTAATATTTAGATATGATCTAAATATAAAGTGTTTGACATTTGATTATGAAGAATTAATCTTTTTCATATTTCGATCAATTTTTCGTTTCCATGTTTATCAAGATTGGCTAGATACTAAAATTTAATTTAATTTTAATTTTTGACTTTGAAATATAGTTTCACTCACACTATTAATAAAAAACATGTAACTAATTGTGATTGAAATATATGAGACCATAAATTAAAAGACCCTTGGTATTTCCATCCATTTATTAACTTTTGATACTTCTTATCACATTGAATTGACTACATTATCCATTGTTGATCCCATTGTTAATTTAAGATGATTTCATTTCTTTTTGGTCTTCTTTTTCTTCTGTTCAACTAGAGAGAAACTACCCATTTACCCATGACCCTCTCACATAACATCTATTAAGATTAAATATGGGCCTATTCTCGATTCAAGATTATTTCTCGCCTTCCTTTTTACTTTTGTTTCTATATTTGGAACAAAATTGGTGTCCCCCTTTTTGAAAATAGTTTATTTAGTAGATAGTTAAATAATTATCATGTTAAAGAGTCGTATATTCTCTTTTCTTGCACTAATAAACTATTATTTAAAAAATAACAAAAGCATAAGTAAGTGAAAAAGAAAAATCTACCAATTTTAATACACATTTTGTTTAATTTTAGATTTACTATGTGTCATTACGTTCTAGTTTATGTATTTTGACTACTCTACTTTCAATTTTTTAAGTGACTCTAATAGTCTAATTTTTAATTATTTTTCATGCATCATTGCATGATGTTTTAAAAGAATTTCAGAAAAAATTAAAACTGTGACGAAGTTAACTACTTAAAGAATTCTAAATGTATTGCAATAATAACAAGTTACATATGCAACTTGACAAAAGATATTGTCTATTCAGCTGCTTTGCACCCCTAAAAAAGTTACTCTCTCGAAAATAAATTTTACATGATCGGACAACAAGTTTTTTTATTATACCAACGAGAGAGTCATTCTTCATTTAAAACAATATATATCTAGGAATAATTTGCAATTTTATCATGGAAGAAGCTCCAAATGAACTTGTTGACATAATTGATTACTGTTCTTCATTCGCAATTTCATCATAAAAAAAGATACATTTACGTAATTTGAATCATCTTTAATATTGTCTTTCATAGTGACTACACAAAAAAAATACAATGAAATATGAGTAATTGTATAATGCATTCATCGACCACAATATTCCAACTTCGAGTAATTTCTTATCAATTTGTGCTGCAAATGGAAGTAAAAAAATTCATGATTATAATAATTATTTCTGAAAGTAAAGTTAATAATTAAGTTTAGCAACCGACAAACACGAAGGACGTTAAACTATAGGGCTTTTGGAAGAAGCGGTTAGGGTGAAAAAAAGTTATTTGCAAGTGATGTGGGGTGATTTTTTTAGTAAAATTGAAACAAAAGAAAAAAAGAAAAAAAATGTAAGAAATAATCTTAAAATCGATAGTGGCACCTATAAAGAATAATGTAGTCAATTCAATATGATAAAGTGGTGTCAAAGTTTATAAAGTGGTGAAAATAGCACAAGTCAACGAAAAATTGTTGTACTAAGTAGTTGGGTTTCAAACCTTTGACCGCGGTTATAACCCAACTCGTGCAGTGCAATGCCGTCCTTGCTTGTCTTTGTGCTCGTTCGTCGCTTTGCATGGTTCCAGCAATGTCTTATTTGATATTTTTCTGAAAGTTCCAATATGCACTGAACTTGGTCTATGTTTTGTTGGAAAAATTCTCCAAAAAAATCCCAACCTTATTATATTTTTACCAATTTATTTATAAACTTTTCAATTTTACTAATTAAGTCATAAATTTTTTCACGTTTTGTAAATTAAGTACACTCGGGCAAATTTGGTCGAAAATTGGTGACATGGACTCCAGCCGTCTTATGTGGTACAATCGATCTTAACTGGATAATTATTAATTATATTTTAATATTTTTTTGAAACTTTTTATTTTTTTTCCTTTTTCTTCTTTTCCTTCTTTTCTTTTCCCAAGCCTCATCGATGGATGGTGGAGGTTGCTAGCCTCAGGCGAGGGATGCCCAAGCCTGGGTTGGCAAGGGCAAATGTTGAAAAAATATTAAAATATTATTAACAATTGTCCATATTAGTGTTAAGCCGTCTTCTACGTAAAATACATCTTGCCGTTTATGTCAGCAATAATGAACTCAATTGGCAAAACACAAAAAGATTTATGATTGATTGATAAAATTGAAAAGTTTACAACTAAATTAATAAAAATGCGATAGGTTTATGACTTTTCCGATAATTTCCCCTTGTTTAGTTGGTATCTAAGGTGAAAAATCGAAATACTCATGCCTCTTTTTCTATACCAAAATTTATTTTCATGAAATTCAAATTTATATTACTAGATTTTTCACTATTTGTTTTTTCATCTAATTCATCGGTCTTAATTAGTTATTATTCTAGAATAGGAGATAAAAAGAAAGAGAAGAAGAAAAACATCTGGACCGAATTTAAGCAATCATTGCATCATAGGACTAGGTTAACTCATAATTAGTCTTATTTCTCTTTATTTTGTTGACACATAAATTTTTGTTATCTAAATTTCATCGTACATTGAATGAGAAAATTAGGGATTGATTCTAATCTCAAAACAAAAGTGTCATTAATATAATTTGCATTTGTATATTATGAATATTTGATAGTAATAGGCAAAAATAATTTGCATTTTAATTAGTCTGGTTATAAAGATGTTGAATGGGTTTAAGTAGGACGGCCTAAACTAAATTAAATTTTCGAAAATAAGCTCTCACAAGAATAAAATTCTATCGGAAGGACTACTTTCGCGCAGAAGATTAAGGGATAAATTGGTGAAATTAAAACTTTCAGAATTGAATTAACATCTGTAAATAGATATAGGATTCATTTCCTAAACAGTGTGAACTCGTACATGAACTCAGGGTGAGCTTGAAGATCATCAGCAAAGTAAGTTTAAACAATACTTAGGAGCTAAGGAAGAAAAATAAGTGGAAATTATGGGAAAGGATAAGTAATATTTGTCTAATCATTTTTTGCTATTCAGTTTTTAACTGATCGCATATTCCTGCCTACTTTTAGAATATACCGACGGCCTTGCTGATTATCGCTCGTTAGCGGTGCGCCGGCGACTCACCTTTGCCGTTTTCTCCACGCCCAGTTTTTTTAAAGCGTGAATGCAAATTTCCCGGTAGGAGAACAAACGACTTCTCCTCCACACCCCCCCAAAAAAAAAAAAAAAAAAAACAAACGCTCATTTTCGGGGGCGCCCTTCTATAAATTTCGCACGAAGAGAAGCTTGTTCTCCCACAAGCCCGTTGTCACGGTTTAATCTACGAGAACGCTTTTGACAAGGAGACGCTTGTATTGTGGTGATTTGAGCTTTCGATGGGTTAATCCCGGTTTCCATCTTTGAACTTTTGAGGGAATGACCAGTAATCGCCCATGGCCCAATTTACAGATGTTAAATCAATTAGGTTAAATTCTCCCTGCGGTTTCCACCAACTTAAAATGAATCCCACAAGCCCGTGACAACGGTTTAGTCTACGAGAACGCTTTTGGCTTCTTTTTTTCCAGCTTATTGCAGGTTTCGCGATTTTATTCTCGCTGTTTCGCGAGAAGATTTCCAGAAGAGAAGATCATTCTCTCGGTTTCGCTATTTCCTGCGAGAGATTCTCGCGGTTTCGCGGCGAGAGAAGATCTCCAGAATTCCGGCGAGAGAATTCTCGCGGTTTTGCGGCGAGAGAAGATTTCCAGAAGAGAAGATTCTCGCTTTCGCGATTTCAATCTCTCGGCTTCGCGGCGAGAGAAGAGGGCGCACCCTTATGGCAACTCAAGTTCCAGACACCCCAGATAGCCAGCGCACTGTTACTCTCTCTCTCTCTCTCTCTCTCTCTCTAGAATTTGATACCTCAACACAGAGTAGTTTTGGTCGCACATCATTTTTATTCTTTATTTTAATTCTAGATAACGAAATTTTGAGTGGAATGTAGTGGGTACATTCACGTGGCGGTTTAAAACCACTCAACACATGGGGAGGAGGGGAGGGGGGGTGGATGACAATGTTTTTGTATATATATCCCAAACAATTTAATTAGTAAAGAAAATGCAATTATCTAACATATCTCGTGTCCGGACGTAGTTTGGTGGCTCTTGCTCTCTCAACAAGTGTTTGGATTTTGATGGGGCAAGATCGTGCTTGATCGTCTGACACAGCCAAAACTTTGCAATTGTAGAATAATCTCGATTTGGAATCAGATTTTTTGTTGGGTTGATCGAAGTTTTTGGATGAAGCACCTTACATTAATTTGAATGGTCCCACGATCAATTTTGATTCTTCCCCTTTTGGCTAACGTTTTTACATGGGGACCCAAATTCATCAAAATTTCGTTGGCTTTTCTGAAAGAGAAATGATATACCTATCGATGGACTGCAGAACTTACAAAATTTGAGTATCACACAAGTTCCCACGTTTTGACTTTATTGGCGCAAGTACCTTTTCCTAATGCTCTTGCACGGAAATGGTGGCTTGGTCGTGCACCTTTGATTTCACAACACCCATTTATAGTCCAAGTAGTGTCTTTCAAGAGTCAGGTGCCATATTTCAAAACTCAAACCTAAAACTATAAGTAGATAATGTACGAAATATGCACGTAATCAATTAAACCGTCCCCTGTGATGGGATACCTCTTCTGGTGGGCATTACTGAGGTCAAAATCAGTAGCCTAAGTTAACCAAGAACCTTCCATGTGGCCATCCCGATTCTTCTTCTGCTTCTCCCAAGTTAAGAGGATCTTGACTTTGGGTTGAGATCGATCTCATTTACCCATTTCTCTTTTCTTTCTTTTAGGACTATTTTCTTTTTCTTTTGGTCAGAAAATATGTTAAGATCGGGTCCAATTACAAAAGCAAGGGAATTTAAAACATAGTAGCTCCCAAAGGGGAGTGGAGGGCTAAAAATCCAGTTAAGTGGAAGGGCGCCTTGCTGCTGGAGACCTATGAAACTCAGTCCGCTAACTTATTTGTTTTTCTCGGATAGTGGGCCAAACTAAGGATTTGGAAGTAGGCCAGAAGAGGTAAAACTAAATCTGTAGATATGACCCAGCAGATCCACACCAAACTGCTAAATTCGGAACGTCTCTAGGAAGATCAATCCCAACTGATTTTAAATCCTACAACTCCGATAGTAAGGTCCGACGGTTTGCCTGACGAAGCCGTGGTTAGTATTCGTCACTAGACGGACTCTTCCCTGATTTGAATGTCCAATTTATTAAGATTTTGTTTATTTTGTTAAAAATATTTTATAAGAAAATATTTTTGTTATTTTCCAACTTTTCAATCGCTTAAAAAAACGAATCAACGAAATGTTTTTTAAGTCAACGCAAAATTGATACTTAAATTTAAGAAAATAATTTCTTCAAATAAACTTAATGGAATTTTTTTTTTTTTGTTATTGATAACAATTTTTTTGTCCATTCATTTTTGTAAACAATATAAGTTATTATTTTTAAAAAATATTTTACAAATCATTTATTTTCTCGAATAAACGGAGCTAAAAAAACAGAAATCATTTTTCAAAATATGAATATATATCATCGCTTAGATCAAGAATTCTACACTTTGGCAGGGGAAACTTAATGCTTGTTCTCAGCTCCACCGTGTCCAAGACTGAGTCTTCGACACCTCAGTCCAGGTCCATCAAGGCCACCCCTGGCTCCCGTGCCCAATAGCCATGCTTAGATCATTGGCACTTGGGCCATAGGCCCATAGTCCACAAAGGTCTAGCCTGAGGCCCCAATACCCGAAATTGGGTCCACAAAGGCTGAACGGGCTCTGATCCACAAAGGCCGTTCCCGGTTCCTCAGCGCTTGGGCACGTTTAACAAAAAGGAAGGAGAAAAGAAAAAGTGGGCACGGTATTGTCCTCTAAGACCAACGAAGGGGGATCGATCTCCTTAGATACGTTCCAAAGAATTTAGCAGTTTGGTGTGGATCTGCTGGGTTACCTTTAAAGATCTAGGATTAGGTGCATCTTCACATAGTATCTGTATCAGCCCTAGAGTCACCATCTAAAATGTTTTAACCTTCTCTCCCTCCCTCTATAACCCGTTTGTAATGGTAACGAACTTTGTTAAATGGACAGCCATGAAGTGATGAGGGTTCTAAAAAAGTCAAAAATAACATTATTTAATTCGTGTACTATTTTGCTTATGATGTGGTGTTGAGTGCTCTTTGCATCGGCATCATCAAAGCATAGGATTACTCTGTTCATACTTGTGTCACCAAGAACATAAATTTGCAGCATGGCGTGTTCACTCTTTCAATCTAGTAAAACCGATGCTCTAACTAGTAAGAAGAATGGACTTCGATCTGCAATATGTAGCCTGAGTTGGATGTATTATGGTGTCAATAGGTCGAAGAGAAATTGGAGAAGCAGAGGGCAATTGACGATTGGCTACCAATTACATCTTCAAGAAATGCAAAATGGTGGTACTCGACTTTTCACAATGTCACCGTCATGGTTGGAGCTGGCATGCTTGGTCTCCCGTACGCAATGGCCGAGCTTGGATGGTGGTTATTTTTCTATCAAACACTTGACCGAATTCCAACATTACTTCCAATTTTACCTCTTTTTTTTCGAATTGAATCATGTTATCCTGATCAATTTTGTCTTGCTTTCCATTTCAGGGGTCCCGGTGTGGCGGTGCTGGTCTTGTCCTGGATTATCACCCTCTACACGTTGTGGCAAATGGTTGAGATGCACGAGATGATTCCTGGAAAGCGTTTCGATAGGTATCACGAGATGGCCCAGCAGGCATTCGGCGAAAAACTCGGTCTCTACATTGTGGTTCCTCAGCAGCTCATTGTCGAAGTTGGAGTTAGCATCGTCTACATGGTGACTGGAGGCAAATCCCTGCAAATGTTCCATGACATGGTTTGCTCGAGCTGTAACAAAATCAAGACGAGTTACTTCATCATGATATTCGCTTCTGTTCACTTTGTTCTCTCCCACCTTCCCAACTTCAACTCCATTGCTGGCGTCTCCTTGGCTGCTGCTGTCGTGTCTTTGAGGTATGTCCTGGTCTATTCTCTTTGAACTTGTACTCCAAATTCAATATCAGTTCTATGGATAAACAATCGGTAGCCTCGTCTAAATCAGATCGCTTGTCATAACTCATGACAAACCAAGGACAAAAGCCTTGCTAGGCAAAACATTAATTAAATATATACACGAAGAAGCGATCCAAAATAACAAAAACTAGTGCTATGTTATTAAATCATGCAACTTGTGTATAGGGGGACTTAAGCATGTGTCCTTCATGTTTCCGAACAGCTACTACACTATTGCTTGGACAGCTTCATTCCACAAGGGTGTTCAGCCCAATGTGCAGTATGGGTACAGAGAAAAGTCGACAGCGGGAACGGTATTCAACTTCTTCAGTGCATTGGGCGACGTTGCTTTTGCCTATGGTGGGCACCATGTCGTGTTAGAGATCCAAGCGACAATCCCGTCAACGCCAGAGAAGCCATCCAAGGGCCCGATGTGGAGAGGAGTCGTCATTGCATACATTATTGTGGCTCTCTGCTACTTCCCAGTCGCCTTAATTGGGTACTGGATATTTGGGAACTCGGTTGAGAACAACATCCTCATCTCGTTGGAAAAACCCGCTTGGCTCATTGCTGTCGCCAACCTGTTTGTGGTTGTCCATGTGATGGGAAGCTATCAGGTGAAGATTGCGTCTTCTCATATCTTATCCCTTATCTTCCTGCAATTTTTCAAGAAGTCGGACCAATCTTACCAGCTATATGCCTGATCTCATTTACGATTCTCCTGGCAGATTTCTTCAATGCCGATGTTTGACATGATAGAAACTGTATTAGTGAAGAAACTGCACTTTAAGCCCACTCAGACACTCAGGTTTATTACGCGCAATATCTATGTTGGTAAGTGGATTCAGACTCCATTCTATGATATCTTCTCCTTTCAAATTAGATGGCTTATCACTTCTATTGAGGTTTAATTGAACTCTCAAATTGGTTTACATTGTAGCGTTCACAATGTTCGTTGCGATTACTTTCCCATTCTTTGGTGATCTTCTTTCGTTCTTTGGGGGATTTGCTTTTGCCCCTACCACGTATTTTGTAAGTGTACCATATAAGCACGGCATGCATTTAATATCTCTAGCCAAATAGCCAATGTGTATAACGACTGAGTCTTCTGACTTCTGCTGTTTCCTTTTTGAGCTTCCCTGCATGATGTGGCTCGCGATTAAAAAGCCGAGGAGGTTCAGCTTGTCTTGGTGGACAAACTGGGTATGCTTTCTTTTACCTGATTTTTTGTTCACTGTTCTCTCCTCTAAATAATTATAAGTGAGCTGGTCCAACTCGCGTTCGTTCATCCTGTCAGATGTGCATCGTGATTGGAGTACTCTTGATGGTCATAGCACCTATGGGAGCATTGAGGCAGATCATTATCAAGGCCAAGACCTACGGATTCTACTCTTAGGTACCACACTGAGGGGGTGGGGTTGTTTGTGTGTATCTTATGTTGCTCTTTACGCGGACTGCGTTGTGGGGGGGGGTGAGGAGTGTGGGGTTTGTTGTGTGTTGCATATGTTATTTTGCTCTTGCCGACTGTGGCGGGTGTGAGATGCTGCTTTTAAATTTGGAAAAACATATAAGTCTCTTTGTGTTCGACTGTCCGACAAAATTCCTTCATATCCCTATTATTATACTCTCCCTCAATAAGAGAATCCTAGACAGTCTATCATCGACGGGATCAGTCTTCACTTTTATTTTTTTCAAAATTAATCATTAATATCATTATCATTCTAATGTACAGTTGAAATATGCCGTAGTGGCTTCAACCCTAGTCGTACCTGATCATACCGAATCCTTGGTTCGGTCGGTACCCAAGCTGAGTGGCCACCAAATTTTCCTTTTGGTGGTGTTGTTGCTGTCATTCTGACGAACCCTAACATACTTCCTCTTGGTTCTCGCACCCGAAACTGAAAGTAGCAAGCCCCTTGCTTCCTGCGTGCGACCCGCCTGGGCCTGGGTCGTCCATGGCCTGCTTCGGAGGAGATATAGGCCCGTGTCAGCAATTTGCAGTTTGTAAAACCCATAAGCTCCCACCCATCTCACCTCCCGTCCGCCTCGGCACATCTGGTTGTAAAAAAATTTGGCCGGAGTTAACACGCATTATCTATTTTCACTCGTCACATCTGGTTTTTTCTGTTTTTTTGGCCCTTTTGGCCTGACAATGCCGAGAGAGTCGACGGGAGAGGAAAAGAATCTCCTCCCTGTCTAGGGCATTTCCCAATCATGTGGATGACGCGATTGCCCCGAATTTCTCGGTGTGGGGGCCCACTGGGCACATCGGAGAGGGCGAAGAAAATCAAGCCTCCTCCTGATTGGTCCCTGGGGAAGCTGCCAATGGGAGGATAGACAAGTGTCGAGCACCGCCGATAAGGCAAGGGACACATGGTGCTTTCGTCCGGAGTCCTCGGCAAGAAAGATCGGATGCGCGTCCTAAACCCTAAACCGAGAGCGGCCTCCTCGTCGAGCCTTCACGCATGGAAACCCTCCGAGGTCGTCCGTCCATCCTCCATACGTCGCTGGGCACGGCCCTCACCCTCGTCCGCCTCTCGTCCCGCCATGTCCCTTGGCACGTGAACGCCTGATACCATGTCATGTCAACTGCCTTGTTGGCTGGGTCCTCCTCGTATGTGGGGCCCAGCCAATATGATAAATAAAATAAAAGAAAAGAAGAAGAAGAAGAGAAACAGTCAAAAAGCAAAGGAAAGAAAAGGAAAAGAGTGGCTGCTTCGTGCATGTGCGCACAGTAGTATAGAGAGAGAGAGAGGAGCGCCTTTCTTTTTTTTCCAAAGTTAGGGATCGTTGCCCCTCCGCCTGTTCCCTGCACGATAAGTCCAAAAAGCTTCATCCTGAGGCCGGCCCTACTCAACATTCAACAACGCCACTGGTGGCAGGTGCCCTGCGTCAACTGCCTTCCCTTTGTCGGTTGGGTCCGCCTCGCTTGTATATGATAAAATAAAAGAAAAGAAAAAAGAAGAAGAGGAACAGTCAAAAAGCAAAGGAAAAAAAAGGAAATAAGTGGCTGCTTCGTGCATGTGCGCCCAATGGTGCGAGAGAGGGAGAGAGGGAGAAAAGTGAGAGCTCACCGAGAGCATCGGGAGAACAGGGGAGAAGAAAGAAAAGAAGGGGCGCGGCTTTTGCGGTGAGCTCCTCCTCCTTTTGCACTGGCTAGTGTTCTTCCAAGCCCTAGCGTACCTCCTCTTTGCTCTTCTCTTCACGGTGAGCCAGCTCTTGGTCCCCAGGAGGCTACCAGGGCCGGAGACTGTTTCGCCAAAGACCGGCTTTGGTGCTTTTGGCCAGAATCTAAGCAGTATCGGATCAATTATCGCGATGCGCTTGTTAGCTCCACCGTCAGATATGCAAAATGTGTTCCACTGTCACATGAAGGAGCTCTGCCGGCGCCACCACCAGCTCAGCCCTCACGAATTCACCGCCAAAAATGGAAAATCTGGGGTTGTGGCCCTGAGGGATTCAGGCTGTGAGCTTTGACAGAATAGGAGCTCTCTTCAGGCGATAATGTAATAAAGTGAGAAACAGAGAAAGAATTTCTGTGTTGTTGTATTCAATGTAACACAATTCGTGTATTTAATTACAAGGGATGAATCAATAAAAGGAAACTAGATATTTTTCTATTCTTCTAGTCCTAAAATAGACAAGATTTACAATCAATTACAATACGATACGATTTAGTGAATCATATCTTCCAACACTCCCCCTCAAGCTGGTGGTCTGTATATGTCCAAGACTCCAAGCTTGCTTAGAAGATATGCATGTTGTCTTTGACACAACGGTTTAGTGAACATGTCCGCAGGTTGCTCCGAGGTTCTGATTCCATTTGTCTCCACAATTCCTTCTTGAATTTTTTCTCGGGTAAAGTGGCAATCAACCTCTATGTGCTTCGTCCTCTCATGTAATACAGATTTGCTGCAAGCTTGAGTCTTTGAATCATTGTCACAAAAGAGCGTAGATGGTCCTTTAACTTTTGTGCCAAGATCTAAGAGTAAACCCCTTAACCAAACTATTTCACAAACTGTCTTGGCCATGGATCGATACTCGGCTTCAGCTGAAGATAAGGACACAGTAGATTGCTTCTTTGTCTTCCATGAAAGCAATGACTCCCCAAACTTGATACAAAAGCCAGTGATAGATCTCCTGCCCATAGGACATGTAGCATAATCCGCATCCCAATAGGCTGTCATTTCCATGTTGCATCTTCGGGAAAGGAGAATCCCTAATCCTGGACATGTCTTTAAATATTTCACAACCTTCAAGGTTGCACTCATGTGAGATTGCTTTGGCTTGTGCATAAACTGACTGATAGTCTGTACTGCATAGCAGATATCTGGTCTAGTCATGGTAAGATATATAAGCTTTCCCACAAGTCTCTGATATCCTAGCAGATCCTCTAGCAATGGATCATAAGAGGAAGATGATATACCAGCATCATAGTCAACAGAAGTCAGTTTGGCATTCTGCTCAATAGGAATAATTGCTGGTCTACAGCCTGACAGTCCTGCTTCTAATATAATTTCCATCACGAATTTCCGCTGACTAAGGGAGATTCCCTGATCTGAACGAGCTATCTCAATTCCTAAGAAAAACTTAGGTGGCCCTAAATCTTTAATATGAAAGGTGGAATGTAGATACTCTTTAAGTCTCTTTACAACAGAATCATCATTTCCCATGATAAGTATGTCATCTACACAAATCATCAAGTAAATAGATGACATACCTTTTGTCCAAGTGAATAGTGCATAATCATATTTGGATTTGTTTGAATCCGGCAGCCATGAGTGCATTGGTAAATTTGGCGTACCATTGTCGAGAAGCTGCTTTAGTCCATAGAGAGATTTGCGGAGACGACACACCTTAGACTCCCCATGTCTCCGTAATCCTGGTGGAAGATCCATGTAGATTTCTTCATCCAGGTCACCATGCAGAAAAGCATTATGAACATCCATCTGGTGTAACGGCCAGTCATGGAAAACAGCAACCGATAGAAATGAACGAACTGTGACATCCTTCGCCACCGGCGAAAAGGTTTCATGGTAGTCAAAACCTTCTCGCTGTGTAAACCCTTTGGCCACCAATCGGGCCTTGTACCGTTCGACTGAACCATCTGCTTTGTATTTAATTTTGTACACCCATTTACACCAAATGGGTTTTCTATCAGCAGGCAAAGGTAGAATATCCCAGGTGTGATTTTCCATTAATGCATGTAATTCAGCTGCCATAGCCTTTTGCCAACGAGAATCATCTCGTGCTTCATTATAACTAGAGGGTTCTCGTTCTTCAGAAATACGGCTTATACAACATAAATGTTCTGGTGATAGCCTATTGAATGAAACATAGGACGAGATAGGATAACGAGTACCTGGTGACCTTGAAGAACCGCAGATGTAGTCTTTGGTCCAAGTCGGTGGACGAGTAATGCGACTAGGATGTCGGGACGGCTCATGTTGTATTGGTAGCTCATCTTGCATTGAAGGCGATTCTTTATTAGGGCTTGCTTCTGAGATGTCCAGTGATTGAACTGGTTTTGCTATGATATTTCCTATTAATTCTGTTGGCTCTTCAGGAGGTTCTGTAATAGCATGACCCATAGGAGTCTCAATGGGTGTTGAAGGAGATACTCCACTTGATCTTGGAGGAGAAGTAATAATAAGAGTTCCTCCGGAAGGCAAGTCATCTTCTAAGAATTCCTTACAAGCTGTCTTGGTATCTTCAGGGGAAGGAGTTATGGTATGGAAAGGAAAAATATCCTCATGAAAGACAACATCCCTGCTAACAATAAATTCTCCTGTGGATGGCATATAAATACGATATCCCTTCTTTAAGGCTGGATAACCCATAAAGATACATTGATGAGCACGAGGAGCCATCTTATCCTTATGTCCCACTGTAGTTACATAACATAGGCATCCAAAAATTCTAAGATGACTCAAATCTGGTTTCTTTCTATACAACTCAAAAGGTGTCTTTCCTTTCGAATGCGAGATGGCATGCGATTGATCGATATCTTTGCCGTGACCACACAATCTCCCCAAAAGTTTTCAGGAACATATGCTTGAAACTTAAGAGCCCGAGCAACTTCTAAAAGGTGACGATGTTTTCTTTCTACCACACCATTTTGTTGTGGTGTATAAGTACATGAACTCTCATGCAATACTCCATTCACGGAGAAAAAAAGAGGCACACTCATTATTGAAGAATTCCCTACCATTATCAGTTCTAACCCGACGGATTATTTTCCTGAATTGAGTTTTTGACAGGGATAGAAAAGTTCTCAGGTGTGAAAGAACCTGATTTTTTGACTGCATGAGAAATATCCATGTGACATGGGATAAGTCATCCACGATTGTGAGAAAAAATCGGGATCTATCATGATTCAAGGTATGGTAGGGCCCCCAAACATCAACATGTATTAAAGAAAAAATGTCATCTGCTCGAGAAGTGCTATGAGGAAAAGGAGCACGAGTTTGTTTTGCCATGGGGCAAATGGGACATTGAGGACAAGGAAAAGATGCACTGTGACCCAATCTTTTATGATTACGAAAATTCATATCATTGGTAGCAGCATTACACAATAACTTATTGAGTTCAATAGGAGGTAAATATTGTGGGAAATTCTCCCAAAAATACAGCTCTTGATTGACTCTACCCAAGCCCATCGGTTTGCCGAAAGAAAGCCTGAAAAAAACAATTATCAGATGGAATAGAATGCGGCATGAATTTTCTTCGCAAACTCGGGAAACCGATATCGAGTTGAAATGGAAATTAGGGACATATAGCACATTTCGAAGAGTAATGAGTGAGCTAAGATTCACAGTGCCAGACATGACTACTTGAGTAGTGTTTCCATTTGGAAGTTGTACTAATATGGGATAAGACAACTTTTTAACCTCAGAAAAGAAAGATTTATTGTAGACTATGTGGTCACTAGCACCTGAATCAATAATCCATGCATTCTGAGAAATTGCATTCATCAGACAATAGGATGTACCTGTAAAGCTCCCAGTTTTATCAGAAGCATCCAATTTCTTCAATGCCTCCATAAGTTCCTGATATTGATCATGGGTGATTGATTTTCCCATTTGTTGACCCGATACCTGAAAAACTGTGGAAAATTTCCCCTTTTCTTTTTCTCCTGATTTTCCATGTAATTTTCAGCAGTTTTCTATGATATGGTGTGGCCGCTTGCAATAATCACAATATAATTTACCTTTTCCTCTTGGCCCACCATTTTTTGCAGCTAGGAAGACCTGTTCATGGGTTGGAAGACTTGTGCCGAAGTTGGGCCGAATGAATTGGGCCCATTCGTATCCAATCCTCTGAGAAAGGCACCGCGCGGGCCGTCTGGCCCATTGAAGCTCATTCCACGTGAGCCGTCCGATCCACCGAAGCCAGATCCCCGCGGGCCGTTGGATTCATTCGCGCCCAAGATCATACGCGAGCCGTCCGATTGATTAGCTTGATTTGGGCCATCGGAAAATCTTCTGATATTTCTAGGGTTCTCGTCGAGGAACCCTAGATCCGCCCCCGCCTCTCTTCCTCTCGCCATGCTCTTCTGTGAGAAACGGGGATGGCCCCTTGCTGCCAAAACGATTCCTTCTCCTCCCCTTGCATGATCCGTCGTTTGTTGCTGACTTTCCTCCTGAACGGCGAGTTGGTAAATCCGATCGAGGCTCAGCATCGGCTCCATGGTAAGAATTTGGAAGTGAAACGTCTGGTAAGCTTCATTGAGGATGAGGAGGAACCTCGTCGCCTTCTCCCTCTCCCTCATGCTTCTGTACTGCTGTTGTATATGTTCGGGCCAGTCGAATTTCTCTTCGACGGCCTCTAATTCATTCCACAGTGCCGAGAGTTTATTGTAAACCCCGGCAATTGTTGAGTTCCCTTGCTTCAGATCTGATATCTGCTGTGTGAGATAAAAAAATCTTTACTTGGTCGAGCTTTCCGTACATCTCCCTTATGCTTTCCCACAATTTTTGTGGATCTTCTGTCGGCGGAAGTCCGGCTACGACTTCGGTCGAGATGCAGTTTCCAATCCATGTTCTGACTAATTGGCTACATCTCTTCCAAAGGCGCGCCGATCTTTCGTCGGACGGAATAGGAAAAGTTCCGTCTATGAAAACTTCTTTTCCCTTCGTGATTAGTGCTCGCCGGAACTCGCGTGACTAGGTTGAATAATTGTCAACGCCCGTTAACTGTTGGCTGATGATTTTCAGTTCAGATCCCTCGGCATTTGTTGTATAAAGTGGGTCGCCGAGTTCCGACCGACCACTGGTAGTAGGGAATTGATACGGAAAGAAACCCGGGTAGGGATTTGCATTCTGACCCGACCCTATTGCAGGCCCCGCATTGTGAAAACCCGGGTAGGGATTCGTTCCCATACTCGGTCCAGTCGATCCGCCCATCTGCTCCGCGCCGATGGTTAAGCTTGCCCCGTCATTAGTCGGTGGGCCTCCATCGGTTCGCACGTTGCCTTGGTAGCCCGGCAATGATGCATTAGGGCTTGGTCCCTAATACCATGGATATGGTATCCATTGGTAAGGAGGCCCCGAGAAGGGCAACCCCAGATTGGTTTGAGCCTGGTATTGCTGCCATTGCGCGTGTTGCGGATGCAATGCGATTTGACCCTGCTGCTGCCCTGATTCGGAAACCACAACAGAAGAGTCTTGGCTGCCGAGATTCTGTGGCGCAGTGTTTCCAGCAGACTGGTCGACTGGATTCGTGGTAAGGTCTTCGGCTTTGTCATGGTAAATGGAAATTAATTCCTTCGGCAACTCTTTTGTAGGTTGAGTTCTTCTGAAATAATTGAAGCTTTGATTCCTATGGCAACTCCTTTGAAGATTGAAGTTCCTTTATGAGGCAATCGAGCGGAAGCAAAAAAGGTCGAACCCGTAGGCTCTGATACCATGTAATAAAGTGAGAAACAGAGAAAGAATTTCTGTGTTGTTGTATTCAATGTAACACAATTCATGTATTTAATTACAAGGGATGAATCAATAAAAGGAAACTAGATATTCTTCTATTCTTCTAGTCCTAAAATAGACAAGATTTACAATCAATTACAATACGATACGATTTAGTGAATCATATCTTCCAACAGATAATGAATGGCAAACACACGGTGGTCTGGTATACAAGCGTCCCGTGCCTGTGCAAACTCGCACTGATAGCATTTCCTATGTTGATCACCCCTATATTCTAGAATTGAAAATAAATATTGGACAGGATGACCGTGCGATGGTAAATATGGGAGCTTATATTTCTCACTAGTCAAACGAAAATTTAATTTTGAATCTAGAATCTCGTAAACTAATATTGATGGTGCTAGATACAACTCTTAAACAAATTAGAAAGGTTTCTTTTATTTTTAATGAACGTAATTTCCTAATGTTGTCAGACACACGACAAAGCTGCAACTAGGTCCTCGTCGAAAATATTATGAAATTGAGATGAGAAAGACTGAATTAAGATTGACACTTCACTTATTTATCTTTTTAGTAACCCAAGGACTCAGCCCTTGAGACTTAACTATTTAGAGGCTCATAAAAACACTCTACAAGCTTCATGAATTGATTAAATCAAGCCTTTGGCTTGTACAAAAAAAATTACTAAAAAAATCACTAAAAAAATCTTAAATTATTACATTTAAAACTTTTTAGTGATTTGCTAATGTAGTCCCTTTAGCTAATTTTAATATGAAAACATTGATGCAGCAGTCCAATCAGTATCGGTCATTCTATGTGGCATGACCAGCGCTAATATAGATAATTTAAAAAAAAAAAATTCTAATTTTTTCTCTCTTTTTCCTTTTTTTATTTTTATTTTTCTCTTTCCTTTTCACCGATAGCCGCTCTTAGGTGATGGCTAGAGAGGATTAGGCGAGGGTCACCCTCGCTTGATCTCAGTGAGGGACCACCTCACTTGGGCAAGGGTCGCCTTGCTCGTAGCTGATGAGGCCTTAGACAAGGCGTCCCTCACCCAAATTTGGTGAAGGCTTGCATACCCTTGCCCAATGATGGCAAGGTTTGTTGGGCCCTTGTTGGCCACAAAAAAGAAAAAATAAATAAAAGAGAAAATAACAATTCAAAATTTCAAAAAAATTATAAAATTGTAAAAATTGTCCACATAGAACATCCAATGTTCATGTTAGTGTTTTTAGGTCAAAATTGGCCAAATAAACTACATTGGCAAAATGTTAAAAGGTTTATGATAAAATGTTTAGAACTGAATTAATATAAGTACAATAGATTTATAACTTTTTTTAGTAATTTTCCTAGCATGATAGTGTTGATCCAAAATTACTTTTTTCTTAAGATTGGAATAAACTAAACTCATTTAACTTGCATCTAGATCGAATCTTATTATTATACTTGACATATTATGATCTATTAGAAGATTGAATCTTTAATAGAGAAAAATAATCTTAAAGATTTTTTTTTAAAAAGGCAAGGGCGGTGATATCATTGACTGATAACATGTTCTTCCCCAAAAACTAGCTCAAAGGGTGATCTCCCTCTCACACATCAACATCAACCCTCTATGAGTGACGTTGGGGTTTGGACTTGTTGGTAAACTAGTCTTTGATACTAGTGTTAGGTGGTCTTAAAGCTCTCTCATCCTAAAAGCTAGTTTAAATAGTGAGACTTCTCCTCACACTTATTTATCAATCACCAACTTCTTTCAAAATCGATGTGGAATAAACCCTAATTTTTTTTTTTGGTAAGGTGCAAACCCTAAATTTTGTTATAGAAGATTGGGAAAACTCTAAATAAGAGTCGAAGTGTCATCGTTTTCTCAAATAAGAGTTAAAGTGGCCAAATTGTTTCAAATAAGGCCTTTGGCTGACCAATGACAATTTTGGTCATCGGAGAAGGGGTATTTTGGTAAAAATTTGTAATTATATATATTTGTAATTATTTTTTTGTTCTTTTTCTTTGTTTTTCTTTTTTTCTCTTCCCTCCCTTAGCCATTGCCGTCAATGACCAGCCGAGGTTGCTTGTCTCAGGTAAGGGCCACCCTCATTGGTGTCAGGGCAAGGCGAGGGTTACCCTCCTTATCCTCGTAGGATCTGGCAAGGGCTGCTCAACCCTAGCTTGATGTTAGTGAGGAGCGCCCTCGCTCTCGTCTAAGTCCGACGACCTTTGCCATGGCCGATGGAGGGAAAGCGGAAAAGGGAAAAAGAAAAAGAAAAAATAGAAAAAAGAAAGGAAAAGAAATAAACAGAAAAAAGTAAAGGACAAAAATGCCCTTTGCTATGAGAGGTTGGACTATTTTTGAAATTGATATAATCACCTCAGCCTTATTTGAAATAAAATCTACTTTGGACTCATAATTTGAGAAAATGAGGGTATTTTAAGCTCTTATTTGGATTTTTTTCCCAGAAAATTAAAAGAAAAGTGCACATAAATGATAGAAATTAACATCGTTCACATCATGGAACCAAGCATAAGGTTATTCCATCTAGAAATCTTTGAAGGAAGAAGCGTACCTGTACGTGTAGAAGAAGAAGAGAAGAAGAAGAAGAAAAGAAGAAGAAGAAGAAGAAGAAGCGTACTTGTACGTGTAGGCATTGATATCTCTTCTTGGCTCACTGCAATTTTAGCTTTGGTATCTGGTGTAGACATATACGTTTCATTGTTTCGGACATTAAAAAGATAGTTATTTCGATAATCCTTAGAACAATAAAGTCAATGTTAGGCAACTGGTGTAGACATATACGTTTCATTGTTTCGGACATTAAAAAGATAGTTATTTCGATAATCCTTAGAACAATAAAGTCAATGTTAGGCAACTGGTGTAGACATATACGTTTCATTGTTTCGGACATTAAAAAGATAGTTATTTCGATAATCCTTAGAACAATAAAGTCAATGTTAGGCAACATGGTCTCACGTGCTCATTCTTGGAAGCTATGATGAACCCCTCTGGGCAGATTTCAAGCAAAATTCTCCCAGGAATGTGGGTTTATCAGGTCCAGGGCGTTGAATTTTGGGCTGTGCTTCTGGCCCGCATACGTAGTTGGTTTTCCAATAGCTAGTTCGATCAAGTTACAAGAACTTTAGTACAATTAAAGATGTTCATTTGTCATTCTTAATCTGATTCGTTGTAGTGCTAGCAATAGGCCACTCCCTAATTTCGGAGCACTGCACATGTCATGAAGTGTTGAGCCTACGGAATTGTGTGTGTCAAGTACCTTCGGTTCATCAACTTAGGCGCTAATGTTAAGAACGACAGGGTCCTAACTCTAAACTCGAGTATGATCATTGGACAAGTCTGGACCAGACCAAACCCTCGAATTTTACTCAACTTGTTGCTTCGGCCCACCCATCAATGGAGAAAAAAAAAACAACATAGAATTCTCCAAGCTAGATGGCTTCTGGCAAGCTCAATCAGGTAAGCTTAGGCTCTATAGGAAGGTCTTTCCTCAAGCCTTTGAAATTGGTATTATGGCCCATTTAAGCTGGGGAAACTCAAGGATGTCCATTGCCATTCACGTCTAATCGTAACAACTAAAGGCAGAATGCTCCTGCAATTTAAAAAAAAAAAAAAAGCCGAGTTACTCTTAATTAAATAACAATGATGCAAATGATACAAAGAAAGCTTTGAAAGTATGGTTCACTTTTTCTGAAAATGCAAAAGATTAAGCAGTTGCACACAATCATATCTTCCCTTCCTTTCCCCTGTTTATTTCCCCATTTTCAGGTCTGTATAACTGGCTTCCTCTGTCATTCCCCCATTTTTTTTTTTCTTTTTTGATTTACCCAGCAACATGTGAAAAATAATAAGATTGCAGAGCATGTTTCGGGAGGTCCAGACAGAGAACTGGTTGTTCTTGTTAAAAAAACAAAGAATGGGACTCCCCCCCGCCATCTATATCGCTGAAAAAAAATAGTAAGAAGCTGTTTCTCACGTGCCATCCTCTGCTCTGGTAATTACAAAGCCAGAGCCTTGTCTTCCATATTTGAGCAAAATGGAAGCTTTTCAAAGACTAATTTTTATGCATCAAACTGAGACACGGTCTACACCAATCAGGAAGGTATTGAACCATCCAAGCTTCACCAGAGGGATTATCGTGTGGAATTCAGTGCTCATTTCTGCTTCCCTTTCAATTTTCAACTTCCGCAAGCTTCACCACTTATATCCAAAACTACAGCCACAAGTCCTTAAGTAATGCCTACTCAAAGCACCAGCTTCCCTTCTTCCTTCATTGCCTCCTCAACCCAAAAGATGAAGAGTGGCATATTCCTTAATGCTTACTCGCTTATTCACACCAACCAATCTCTCTCCCTCTCTTCACCCTCCGACACACAGTAAGTCTTGCATTAATCTGGGTCCCACGGACCCAAAAACATCATGGTCATTGATTCTATGAGACCCATATAGGGGGCCTAAATGATCAACAGCGACAATAAATCCAGTATCAATATGGATCTGGATTCAAGCAAGTGTTTGTTCAAGTTCAACAATTACCCATCAAGTTTCTTGCATAAATCTATGTCCATTGGACCAAATCAATCATCAATGTGGATCATGGCCCGTCACATGTGCCCTATTTATGAATTCCACAGTATCAGTGGTTGCAATCCATGATCATCGATGTTGGGATGAATCTCCCCACCTCACATACTGAATAATTTCTCACTGAACAGACTTGCGTTTCTTTTTATGCACGCTTGCTTTGCTGAAGGAAATTGGCCCATGATGACAGAACAGAACACGCACCTCATCAAAAGCCTCAAACCTCAACTTCAGCGAAATGAACCCCTCAAATTCGTTTGTCCATTTCCTTAGTCTCATCATTAGATCTTTCGACATCATCTCCTGCATTTTTCCTCTCCACATTTCCCGATTCCAACAAACACAGCTTTTGGCCTCACTCTTGAAACAGACTAATGAGACGACGCACCCTTCCCTCACCCATTTCCATGTGAGCGTTCTCTCTCTCTTTCACCTTTCCTTTTTCTCTCGTATTCTTGATCTTCTTGATGCCTCCCACGTTCTTGCCTCTCCGCTGGGCGAACACCCGATAACAGTGGCGGTGCGCCTCTCCAATAGAATGTTCAGCTGCTAATGGCCACTATGAGCTTATTGGAGAGCTCCTCCACATTGACCCCAACCACCTCATCGAGCTCACCACCCTCCACCGAATCCGCGGCCTCGAGGCTCTCTGGGAGGAGGCAGGCGATGCCGGGTGGTTCCGCAGCATTGCCGAGCACCGCTCCCAGGTGCCTGGCAGCTCCTGCAGGACTGCAATTCGAAGAACAAAGATTGTCAGGGGTCGATATGGTATTGGCAGGTGGCTCATGTACACTGCTGCGTCGGCAGGGGACTTGGGTTTCATCCGATAGCTGCTGGAGAGGTCTCTCGTTCTGGGAGAGGGCGAATAAGGCATGACCGACATTCTCTACGCTGCTTCCAGGAGCGGAAGCTGGGAAGCCTTAATGATGGTCTTGATGTCACGGTGTCTCCAAGGATGTTGATGCCGATGACGAAGAGTGCAGGGCAGGGAGAGGTTGCTTCCTTGTACAAATGGGAGGTGATGAACAGAGCAGTGCATGCTGCTGCCAGAGAAGGCAATCTGGAGATCCTGAAGGAGCTCGTTGCCAGTGACACTCGCTCCGATCTTCTGGCTTATAGAGATGCTCATGGCTCCACCGTCTTGCACTCTGCTGCCGGCGAAGGACGTGTCCAGGTGAGTTGAAAGCTCGTGGTCTCAGTGGCAACTATGCTTTTCAATTGAATAATCTTGCTAGAGCAAGGCTTAGGAAGCGAGGTCTTTCTCGAATGGAGAAGTTTGCTTGATGGTTAGATGATGTCTTTGCTGTTTTACGGGTTTGGAGGATGATCGTGTTTCGACTGCCGTATAGTGTCACCTTAGGAGTGAATGTAACTCTGCAATGTGACTGAATTTTGGCTTCATGGTGTCTCAGTACAATTGGAACATGGTTCAATTCAAAAATAAGGTCTCAGCCAATCTGACCAATTCATCAAGCCAGTTAAACGCGCCAAAAGCTTCATAAGGAAGGAGACTGATTCCTGCAACTGCTAGTCGTTTTGTATTCACTCAATCGCAAATCGCATACGCTGAAGCTGTAGATGATGTTAGTGCAGACCTAGTTGTAATCTGCCATGCTTAGAGCAGCTCACCAAAAAGAGTAAAATGATCTCAGTCTTGCTCCTTTGTTGGAAACAAAGCAGGTGATTCAGTATCTTATTCTAGCCTGCGACATGATCGGCTCGACCGACCATCGAGGCAACTTGGCATTGCACATGGCTGCTTAAAAGGGTCAGCCACCTACCATTCAGGCACTAATTTCTGCTTCCCCATTTTCTATCTCTTCCAAGAACACAAATGGAGAGACTTTCCTCCACATGGCTATTTCTGGTCTCCAATCTCCGGATTTCCAAGAGATTGGATGTCCAGATCGAGACAATGAAGAAATTCTTGGGCGGGGGAAGTCTTTGATGTGGAAGACATAATCAATGCGAAGAATAACGATGGCCGGACTGCTCTTCACTTGGTGATCATTGGCAATGTGCACCCTAAACTAGTGGAGATCTTGATGGCGGCACGAGGAATCGATGTGAACGTTCCTGATAAAGATGGGATGTCCCCACTTGATTGGCTCAAACGGCGACCTGGCTCTGCATCATCTAACGTATTAATCAGGAAGTTTGTTTTGGCCGGAGGCCGAATGCTTGGGACTCAGGAATTTTCTGCTACAGAAGCCTTGCCTTATGGAGATAAGACGCACGGTAACGGAACTACTAGCCCCGTCACATCTTTTCAAATAGCCGATAACGAAATTTTTTTTGCACGCCGGGGCTTGGGGCATGTTGGACGTGGACAGATATTGAAATATCAACTCTTGCTTGTTCGTCTCGACGGATGGAAACAGTAGTTCGTGCATCAGCGAGAGACCTGGTTCCGGGAGTAACATGTCAAGGCGACCTGCGAAGTACATGTGACCATCAATACGAGCAAACAAGCATGACCCAGGAATCTGCAACAAGCAAGATCGACCCTTGCCTAGGTGAGGGCGAGACTCGCCGGTCTCGCCATTGCTCAGTGAGATCGACCCTCACCTGTGTCTAGCGAGAGCAACCTAGGCAAGGCTAACCCTCAACTGCCATGGCTATGACCGATGGTTGGCGATGGTTATCATGCAAAAGAAAAGACTATTAATATATTATTAAAAATGTTTATATTATAGCTGATTGTATCACGTAAGACGGCCAACATTCTCATCAGGTAATTTCTAATATAAATTAGCCGAATGGACTAAATTGATACAAATGTGAAAATATTTATAATTAAATTAGTTTAATTGAAATATATATGACTGAATCGATACAAATACAATAAATCAAAATTTATTATTTACAATGTATAATTCTAAAGAATATTCTTAAATATATATGGAACAGTTGCTTTTTCAAATGCCCCCCAGAAAAACGAGATCTCAATCTCATATTGAAATATACAAATTCAGTGGAGTCTCCGTGTGGAGAAGTTGGTTGTTCTTGAAAGGGGGAAAGGAAAGTTATAAAAAAAAAATTCTAAATATATTATATCGATACAAATTTAGTTATAAATATTTTAATTGAATCAATTTAATCCTAAACATTTTTATATCGGTATCAATTAAGTCAATCTAGTCAATTTTAGCCAATAATTGTTGACGTGGATGCCGGTTATCTTACATTCGTGTTAGCGATTTGTAGCTAAAATCGGATTGATTCAATTGGCAAACGTGAAAATATTTAAGAGTTAATTAACATAATTAATTATTCATGACTGAATTAGCAAAAATACAATAGGTTAATGATTTTTTGGATAATTTTCCCGTCGAACATGCCTAGTGCCATTTGTCCCACGAACAGGTCTAATCCTAGCAACTAAAGAAAGAGAATGATTGAATAAAAAAATAAAAAAAAAAGCCACGTTATTCTTATTTTTCTGGTAATAAACAACAACGCAAATGATACAAAGACTAATTTACAAGATTACGTAATACACTTCGAATGAACGTTTTAAGTATGTCTAGCTTATTTAAATGGAATTATTCTTCTCTGGTCTCTCTGTTGTGCTACTGAATTAATCGTTGTGTCATTGTCACTACTCTTTCTGCTCAAAAACGATCGATTCTTCTTCGTCCAATCTGAGATTCGTATGCTATCGAGTCTATCATGTCGCATTATGGTCATATCTCGGCAACTTCCTATTCTATCAAGTGCACAAGCAAAGCTAAATTGGAGGTAACCTCGTGAGCATTATATCGAAAATGACGGAGATATTTGCTGAAGACCCGTTAACTTTAAAGAATAAGATCACCACAAGCATCGTGTTAAAAACTAGATATGTTAAATACCAAAACTCATATTTAATTTAGAGATATATCCATTGGTAGTCTTAAAACTTGTTAAGAAAGCGCAATTAAATTTTAAAATTTACAAAAAGTACAATCAAATCTTAAAATTTGTTAAATTGATATAATCAAATTCTTCCGTTAATTCCGTCTATTTAGATTAACAACAAATGCCGACATGGCTTTTTAAAAATATTTTCTTTACCAACATGGTGATGACGTCTGATTTTTACCAAACTTAATTAAATAAAATTTAAAAAATTTAAAAGGAAAAAAAAAAATCCAAGGCAAGGGCTAAGCCTTGCCACCGTCACCCTCATCATCTAAAAGGGCCAATGAGAGCTCAGTGAGGGCTGAATGACCCTCGTCGAGCTCCCACTGGTCCTTTTTGACGATGGGGTGGCAATAGCAAATCCTGCAGTCCTTGCCCTTGGCTCCTTTTTTTTTTTTTTTTTTTTAGTAAATATTTTCTTATTTTATTTAATTAAGATTTTGGTTAGCATTTAATCCAAAATGATGTCATTTTAATCATGCATTTTATGTTTTAGCTGCATTCTCACCACATAAGAGAGAAAATATGGCAAAAAAAAAAAAAAAATTTATGTTAGCATTTCTTGTTAATCTAATTGGATGGAATTAACGGAATAACTTCGATTGTACCTATTTAACAAGTTTTAGGACTTGATTACACTTTTTGTAAGTTTTAATACTCAATTGCATCTTCATAACAAGTTTTAAAATTTTTAATGCACATATTCCTCCAATTTGTTACAGCGTTGAATACCATTTTTTGTTTTCTTTTGTTTTTTTCGTAACACAAAACATTCCGACCGTTTAACTTGAATACAAGTCATTCCATTCAAAAGGTGGCAACCGTGGCTCACAATTACTATAAATGGGAGATACCACGAATTGAACACATTACCTGCTGCATCTAAGTAAAACTCTCAATTAACGTCCTTTGAAAGCTGAAAACCGTTTCTTTCTTTTTCTGCTTAGAAAAAAGGGAATACATAAAATGCATGTTGCATTGCAGCATGATTTGAATACAGATGATGTTAGTGCAAACCCAATTATAATCTCCCATGCCTAAAGCAACTCACCAAGAAGATTAAATGACCTTCAATCTCACTCCCGTGTTGAAAACAATGCAGTTGGTTGAGCATCTTATTCAAGCCTTTGGCATGATCAACTCAATTGACCAACAACACAACTTGGCATTGCACATATAGTTGCATGCAAGGGTCAGTTACCCACCGTTCAGGTGCTGATTTCTGCTTTCCCATCTTCTATCTCGTCGACGAACACAAATGGGGAGACTCTCCTCCACATGGCTATTTCCGGTCTCCAAGCTCTGGATTTCCAGAGATTGGATGTCCAGATCGAGACAATGAAGAAATTCTTGAGCATAGAAGTCTTCAATGTGGAAGACATAATCATTGTGAAGAATAGCAAACCGCTCTCCACTTGGCGATTATCGGTACTGTCCATCATGAACTAGTGGAGATCTTGATGGCGGCACGAGGAATCCACCTGAACATTCCTGATGAAGACGGGATGACCCCCCACTTGATTGGCTCAAATTGCGACCACGCGCCACATCATCTAATGTACCTGCAATGGAATTACTAGCCCTAGAACACCTTTTCGAATAGCTGATAACCAAATTTTCTTGCACGCCATGGTTTGGAACACATCAGACGCAGACAGCTATAGGAATCGCAGGGAATCAAGTCTTGCTTGTTTGACTCGACCGCAGAATCTGCAACAAGTAGATGTACAAATGTAGGGGATTGAAGTTCATATTGGAATGTATAATATTAAGAACTGAAGGACAGAGTTTTACTTCTTCAGTTGTTCGATAAAGTTATAAAATCCTCGGCACAACTAGAAAGGTTCATTTGTCATTCTTGATTTGATTCATTGTAATGTTAGCAACTTTCCATTAGAACACTCCGAATTTTCTAGCTCTGCATATAACTAAGTGTTGAGCCTAGGGAATTGGATGTGTGAGATATGTCCGGTCAGTTTAGGATCTCTAGTGAGCTGAAATATTAC
This sequence comes from Eucalyptus virginea, assembly GCA_014182375.1. Lineage (NCBI taxonomy): Eukaryota > Viridiplantae > Streptophyta > Magnoliopsida > Myrtales > Myrtaceae > Eucalyptus > Eucalyptus virginea. The sequence continues at coordinate 19,241,132 of CM024522.1, read as the reverse complement.
GACCAAAGGGTTCTAGCTCATTGCTTTGAACCCACTGCAAAGAAAAGAACATGGTGTTTCTCCGAGCTAGATGCGCCTCTCTCATGCTCAATCAGGTTAGGTCGGGCGCTCCAAAAAGGGTCTCTCCTCGAGCCTATTTAAATTGGTCTTTTTAATCTGGCAGACTCTGACATGCCTAGTGCCGTTAGATCTACAATCAGGTTTAGTCCTACCTAACTACTAAAGACGGACAACTCCCTTGTAAAAAAAATAAAAAAAATGCCGAGTTACTTCTTTGTTCCCAATAATAACAATGACATCATTGGGGGAGAACCGGGCATCAATTCACCATGAATAAAATATAATCCAAGATCAATTTCTTCCTCGAAAAACTAAACCGACCAAAATCAACTTAGCCTTAACAACAACTAGGCAATATAACCTTGGAATAAGCAATATAATGCCAAATCGATAAGGAAATAAAGCTAGCAATAGCACAAAGAATTTAACGTGGAAACTCAATGAGGGAAAAACCTCAAACCATCCAAAAACTTCCGCTAAACACTAAAAATAGTGGGATAGATAAACTAGTCTTCTCTAGTCACACATTAGAGGTCCACATAAATATTATAAGCTCATTTCCTCATCACAAAGGTGAATAAATATAAATTGGGCAATAAAATCCTAAACACGATTGGAGAATTTGGAGGTGGTTCTCGACGAACGAATATATTAACTCATAACCCTTAGTCTCACGAACAACATACTCAAATTTGAGTATGTTTTGTCAATGTTTAGCCTTTCGAATGGGGACCACAAAGCTGCAGTAGTTTTCTTCCTCTTTCACCCCTAATTTAGTGAGGCTTCTATAGGCGCACTCTCTCTTTCTCCTCTCTGGACTCTCTCTCTCCGGGCTCTATTGGGCACACACGAAGCAGGCCCTTCTTTTTTTCTTTTTACTTTTTTAATTTTTACCTTTTGTTTTCTTTTATTTTATTTTATGTTAACTGGGCCCACGTGGACCTAACGAACAGATGTTAATGTCCAAATGTCATGCGAATGAATATTTAAGTATTATTTAAATGAATTTAAGCTTACCTAATCTCCGTTGTGTAATTTGAAAAGGGGAAAATTTCAAAAAGAACCCAAAGTATCCTTATTTGAAAAAATAAGAATTTGAAATGGACTTTGTTTCAAATAAGGACCTGAAGTAGCCTTGATTGTTTCAAATAAAGGTATCGATCTCACCGGTCGTTGGTCAGCTAAATTTTCTAACCAATTAGGGGCGTTTCATTCAAATTTTCACTTTTTCTTTTTCGGTGGCCGTTAGCAAAGGCTAATGAGGGCTCGGCAACCTCATCGGCCTCTGGGAAGGGCCAACGAGGGCTTGCAAGCACTCATCGCAATGGGAAAGGGCCTGCAAGCCCTCATCATATGTGAGCAAAGGCCTATAAGTCATCGCCAACCACGAGCGAGGCCATCCTTGCAAGATCTGGCAAGGGTTGGCCTTGCCCGCCCCAGGCAAGAGCTCGACAACTCTTGCTAGTGAGGGTCGGCCTCGCTTGGGATTAGCGAGGGCTCAACAAGCCTCATTGGCTGTTGGTGAGGATGGTCGAGCAAGCCCTCGACAGCCCTTACCTGCGGCCCACGAGGTCACCCAACCCTTGCCGACTGCAGGCCCTCGTTGGTCGCAGGCAACGTCCACCTTGCCAAGGGTTGGAGAGGGCCAACCTCGTGGATGGCCATGAGAAGCGATCTCCCTCAAGGCCAGGGCTGCCTCGCCCAAGCAAGGCCGTCCCTCGCCTGTGGTTGGCGTGGGTGGCCCTCGCTAAATTGGGAGAGGGTTGTGCAAGGGCAACCTTCACCTTGCCCTCTATGGGCATCACCGATGGCCAGCTGGCCACATCGGCCACTAGCGAAGAGGAATAAGAAGGACAAGAAAAAAAAAAAGGAAAGAAATAAAAAAGGAAGAAAAAAATGGAAAATGACAAATGATGAAAATACCTTTAACTACCTGAAATCAAGTCTTTATTTGAAATACACATAATCGTTTCATGCATTTATTTGAAATATACATAACTATTTAAAGTCCTTATTTGAAATAAGATTCATTTTAAATCTTTATTTGAGAAAGTAATAACACTTTCTATCCTTATTTAAAATAAGATTCATTTCGGGCCCTTATTTGAAAAAATGAGAATATTTTGAGTCCTTTTTGGAATTTTGCCTTTGGAAAGTTAGTCCTTCTGCTAGTGTCGTCACTCTATTGCTCAAAGGTCCCCCAAGTTTTACTTGAGGACGACGAGGAAACAATTGTGTTTGAGCATTCAAGGCCGTGTCGCTGTCATGCTGGCTTTTCACTCGGCAAGTTCCGATTCGATCATAATAGCAGAGCGAAGCTAAATTGGAGGAAACCCATCAACGTTGGACATCGACTTTAATGCATTGGATATCACCAAAAGCAGAGAATCAAAAACTGGATACGTCGAGACTCAACCACAACTCAAATTTAATCTGTTACACCGCTATATTCCCTTTTTCCCTTTTTTTTTTTTTTTTTTTTTTTTTTTGTAAAGCGAGACATTCGAAACTTTCAAATGGACCGATTTTCACGAATTCACGCAAGTTGTCAATTCCACATACATTAGGCAAAACACCATCCAAAGGGTGACAAACATGGCCGTCCTAGTTATTGTAAATGGGAGACAGGATGATTTGAACACTTAATCCGCTCAATTAACCTCTTTTGAAAGTTGATAACGTTTATTTCATTTTCAACTTAAAAGAAGGTGATATTATTTATGGATAATTAGTGAACTGGAATTTTCAAAGCTTATCGCAAAATGTAATTGAGTCCTAAAATTTTTAAATTGGTGCAATCAAGTTATTTCGTTAACATAGTTCAATTTGATTATCGGAAAATTTTGACATTCTTTTTAAATATTTTCTCTCTTTATGACCAAAGTGAAGTCGTTTTGGTTCAAATCTAATTTTTTATACAAATTTAGTTAAATTAAATAGTAAAAATAGTTCAAGCCTAAAAAAGCAAAACTAAATAAATAAAAATAAAAAAGTTGGAAACCAGCCAACAGCGCTGCAAAGCCCTCCCGCCATCATCCAACTAACGCCGGCGGGGGTGGCTGGCGGGGGTGGCCAGACTAATTGCACTAATTTGATTACGAATCACATGGGCTTCCGGCATCGTGCTTTTTTTAAGTCAAAGGTACACGTAGGCTTGTTGTGTATCTTCCGGCGATTCCTGGTTCCTTAGTCACCCATCATTTATTAAGTGACGTACGGTGTGCAGACGCTTAGATCACTGGTAGATGACATGACCTAAGCATGCTTAGGTAAGCACTTAGGTCATGTCATCAACAATGATCTGGAAAAGCCTCCCAAAGACACGCGTGAGGAAACCTTCTAAGGAATCAGCCGCCCAGCCAAATTTCCACGTCCTTGATTCGTTTCGTTTTCCTCCAAAATGACGAACCTTCGACCTTCATTCCATTCGTTAGCTTATAAATCGCGTATAAATGATTTAATTGCACTAATTTATTAAAATTTAGAACTTAATTACACTTTATAAATTTTAAAACTTAATTACACTTTTATGACAAGTTTTAAAATTTCTAATGTATTTATTTCTATATAAATAATATAATGCAAGTTGTATTATGGTGTAGTTGGAACTTTACATGATTGATATAGTAAAATTATCTAGAAATCAACGAAAAGTATATATATGTGCGTGTATGTTAGTATCGTGGTTTGGTTGGAACTTCACTTAACCGTTATAGTAAAAAGTATCCAAAACTCGACAAGAAGTCTATATATATATATATATATGCATGTTGTCTTATGGTGCGGTTGGAATTTCACGTAACTGTTATAGTAAAAGTTATCCAAAACTCGATGGGAAGTCTTATATGAAAATAAGAAGAAGATTTTCTTTTTTAAGGAGAAAATGGTAAATTTTGTTTTTTAATAAAGTATTCTTTGAGATATTATTGAGAATTTTTTTAAAGGGAACAAGATGACGGCGGTTTTGTATATGCACGAGATCCTCTTTATATTATATAATAGTGTCGACTAAGGTCGCTGAAAATAATAAAGAAAGAGGTTCATAAATCTTGTTGTACTTGACTGCAACAAAATTTATTAGAAAATTTAAATAATAAATCACGCATTCATCTAATAACTTAAACTTTTAAAACAATCGGCAGTGGCCTCATAAATCTGACATGATATCAGAGCAAGAAGTCCTAAGTTCAAATATTTCCAAGCCCCATTTGCCTCTCCAATTATATTTCCACACTTAATACTAAGCATGAGGGAGAGTATTTTCAGGCCCCATTTGTCTCTCTAATTAAATTTTTACACTTAGTACTAAGCGTGAGAGAAAGTGTTAAAATATTTAAATAATAAATCACGTTTTCATCTACCAGCTTAAGTTTTTAAAACAGTCCGTAGTGTGCCTCTCCAATTAAATTTCTACACTTAGTACTAAGTGTGAGGGAAAGTGTTAAAATATTTAAATAATAAATCACGTTTTCATCTAACAGCTTAAGTTTTTAGAACAGTCAATGGCCTTACAAAATCTAACAAAATTTTCTTCGTATCACACAATTTGGACTGATTGTGGCCCTACAAAATCTAACAGAATTTTCTTTGTATCTCACACAATTTGGACCAAGTTCACTCAAAATGGGTACATAAATTGTCGTACGCGACTTCGATCAATTACCCCCTCCCCTCTCTTTGCAAAGTTTGTGTGAACTTGGTAGCTACATCTTTCCCTGATCGAAACTCCCTCTCTTTATATACGATATTTTCATCTAACAGTTTATGTTTTTGGAACAGTCAGCAGTGGGATCCACAAAATCTAAAAAAAATTTCTTCGTATCACAAAATTTGGACTAAATATGGCCCCACAAAATCTAATAGAATTTTCTTCGTATCTTGCGCGATTTGGACTAAGGTCGCTCACAATAGGTACAGAAATTGTTGGATCAATTACCCCCCTTCCCTCTCTCTACAAAGTCCGTGTGAACCCACAAAATCTAATAGAATTTTCTTCGTATCTTGCACGATCTGGACTAAGGTCGCTCAAAATAGGTACAGAAATTGTTGGATCAATTACCCTCCTTCCCTCTCTCTACAAAGTCCGCGTGAACGTGGTAGCTGCATGTTTCCCGTGTCGGCACTCCCTCTCTCTTTATATACGAGGATTCTTGGACATTCTCCTCCACCCACGCACTTCCCATAAGCTGGTCTTCTTCCTCTCCGCCATCTCTCTCTCTCTCTCTCTCTCTCTGTGGCGTCCGGTTGGTCTGCAACACCAAGAAGAGGACGCAGTTATGGGGACTCAAGCTCCGGCCGATCATACCTACGACTGCCAGCGCAGCGTTAGTCTCTCTCTCTCTCTGTCTCCAAAGTACGTGCGCATGGAAGATCTAACAACATTACAGAATCTCTTCTTTGTTTTTTGGTCGAAAGAACTCCCTCTCTTTAAATATGAGGATTTTTGGACATTTTCATCCACGCACGCATTTTGCATAAGCCCTTCTTCTTCTTCTCTTCTATTGCGTCCGGTTGCTGTGCAAAACAAGAAGAGGACGCAGTTATGGGGACTCGAGCTCCCATCGATCATACCTACGTTCGCCAGTGCAGCATTAGTCTCTCTAACAAATTGATCAAGTTTTTGTATGGGATAAACATCTTCGCTGCTTCCCTAGTGCCACTTACGCGATCTCCATTCCAATACTGATCGCCATGTGTCCGTGCAAAACCCGTGAAAAGAAAAGAGAGATGAAAAGGCACCTCCATTCCCTCCAATGGTGGATCCCTCGGCTGGGAACACATCATACAGAGAACCCAGCAACGGCGACGGCCGCCTTAAACACGCCGAGGACACCTGATTTTTCTCCAGTGCACACGCCCTGATTGAAGACCCCAGTGACTCCGTAAAGCTCCAACGCTGGATCGGGTGGGCGACAGTTTCAGGCTATTCTTGGAGTCGATGTTTTCTGAGATGGTGAAAACCCTCTCTTTCAGAGACTACATCAGCTTCGTATGGTGTTCTCTGTATGGTGTGTTCCATCCATTGGAGGGAATGGAGGTGGGCGCGCTCTGTTCCATACCTTTCTTGTAAGATAAAAAAAAAAAAAAAAAAAAGCATTTTCTTCCCTCCTCATTGTAGGGTTTTGGCCCGCGTTAGGAAGGAGGAGGCAAAAAGGTAAATGGCTCATTTGAACACATGGTGATCAATTATTGCGAGTGGAGATATCCTAAGTGGCACTCGGGAGCACTCCGGATAATGTCACCTAAATTCCGATATCTGTATTTTGTTTGCGCAAATAGCTTTTCCTAATGTTTGTGCACGAAAGCGGTGGTTTGCTCGTGTACCTTTTGCTAACGAACCCGATATGCACGTAATCAGTAGAACTGTCCCATCTGATAGATACTTTGGTAGGGGTGATCCTGCACGTACGGCAGTATACGCGTTGCAATTTAATGTCATCAAAGGTCAAAATCAATTGCTTTCGTGGACAAAGAATATTCCATAAGGACCCGGCATTGTGCGATTATCTTGACTCTTGTTCTACTTCTCTACATCGTTTATGGGGTTAATTTTTTTTTTAAAAAACACCAATTTTAGATTAATGGACAAATTTGGCCCAAACTTTTTTTTTTTTGTATCATAAAAAAACACCAATTTTAGGCCGAGTAACAAATCTGGTCTAAACATTTTTTTGTCTCGTAAAAAGGTCGAGTGACAATTCGACCCAATTTTTTTTTTTGTTTCGAAAAATAATCACCAACTTTCACGTAAATCCTAAATCTGACCCCCCTTAACTTAGATTTATTGATTGTCCTACAATTGCTGGCTAATATTATCTATTGTCTTCTTGTTTGAGCCATAGCTTGAAGAATAACGGTAAAACTGTGCCATCTCCTATACTTCACTAACAAGTAAAAAAATCTCCAGATTGAATTTTTCTAGTCAAACTTTATCGTTTTGTTGTAATATGACGTTGTAGATCACCACCGCCCATCAAGAGAAACTATGGATGAGATCCACTAACCTCATGGCTAGAGCATTTTCTCCCGAAATAAAGTTAACTTCAAATATAAAGTTAATGGTAGGGGTTAGATTTTGGATAAGAGTGAAAGTTTGTGATTCTTTATGAGAGAAAAAAATTGGGGCCAGTATTGTCGCTTAACCTAAAATTGGTATTTTTTTATGAGACAAAAAAAAGTTCAGGCCAAATTTGTTCCTCGACCTAAAGTTTGTCTTTTTCATGAGACAAAAAAAAGTTATGGCCAGATTTGTCCATCGACCTAAAGGTGATGCTTTTTTTTTGGAATTAGCCCTCATTTATGTGTTCACTTTCGAGTCAAATCGATCTCGTCAACTCGAGAAAACATCGCATAGGCTAGTCTTGTTAAGTCGACAATAGGTCACTCATTCAAAGCTCGCGAGGGAGGAAGGGACAGAGAGTGTAAGTAAAGGAAGAGAAGATGGAAAAGTAACGGGGAGAGAGGCAGAGCCTTCTGCAAAGTGAGACCCTGTGATACACTCAACGAGATTTGAGTTGAGTGTCATTTTATTGATTTGGTAAAATTGGCCTGTACGATATTTTCTTCATGAATTACAGTCTTTGAACTACTATGAAAATAATAGTATACCATGAGCTATAAAATCTTAAAGAAATAATCTCCATAACAATTTCTAATTATTTCTTATATATATTTTTTGTGGTATAAAATAGACTGTTATTTTCACAATAAATTAATGATAGTCATATAAGCATTTTCATTTCTCTATCAATCCATTTCTATTTTCTTTTTCTTTTTCTTTTTATCATATTTGAGGATGATTTAGTGTTCACTTTTCTTTTTCTTGAGATACGTGCATTGAAGTCCTAAAACTTGTTATAAAAGTGTAATTGAATTCTAAAATTTTTTAAAAAGTACAATTAAGTTCTAAAACTTGTTAGAGAATATAATTAAGTCCTAAAACTATTCAAAAATTTAATCAAATCCTAAAATTTGTCGAATTGATTAAACCAAGTCATTTTATTAATTGCACTTTTTGAATGTTATAGGATTTGATTTCACTTTGGCGACAAGTTTTAGGACTTGATTGCACTTTTTGAAAGTTTTAGAAGTCAATTGCACTTTCTTGATAAGTTTTAGCATTTCCAGTATACTTATCATTTTTTCTTGTTAAACATGCACACCGCAACTATGTGTAACCAACCATGGCTCATCAATATAAAGAGAGAATATTGCATAAATAACATCACTTAATTTGCGTACTAGTTTGCTTATGATGCAAAGCTTTGTTGAGTGTGTCCCTCGTATCGACATCATGAAAGAATAGAATTGCTTTTTCATAATCATGTCGCCGAGGAAATAAAATTGCAGGATGGCACTTTGGCTCTAGTTAAATCGATGCTCTAATTAGCAAGAGCAGTGGACTTTAATCTGCAATATGTAACCAAAGTTGGAAGTGTTATGGTGTCTATAGGTGAAAGAGAAATTGGACAAGCGGAAGGCGATCAACGATTGGCCACCAATTACATCTTCAAGAAACACAAAATGGTGGTACTCGACTTTTCACAATGTCACTGCCATGGTTGGAGCTGGCATGCTCGGTCTCCCGTACGCAATGGCCGAGCTTGGATGGTGAGTTATTTTCTATCAAAGACTTGACTAAATTCCACTATTTTCCAATTCTACCTCTTTTTTTGGAACTGAATCATGTTTTTTAGGAGAAGTATAAAAAAAATTCATAAATTTATTGTATTGATACTAATTCACTCTTAAATCTTTCAATTGGACCAATTTAGTCCTATATATTTTCACATCGGTACCAATTGAGTACATCCAGCCAATTTAGATCGAAAATTGCTAATACGAAAGCTGGTAGTCCTATATAGCACGATCAACACTGACGTTAACAAATTTTATAATTGTTAAATATTTTTTAAGAATTTTTGTATTTTTTGTATTTTTTTTCTTTTTCCTTACCCTTTGGCCAATGCCGATGAGGTTGCCGGCCATAGGTTGGTCTGGTTGCCGGCCATAGGCTGGTCTGGGTGCACCCTCACTAGCCAACGGCTAGGGCTGCCCCCCATCGGCCACAGGCGAGGGCGTCGGGCCTTACCCAGATCCAAGCGAGGGCCTTCGCCCCCTCACCCATGGCTGGCAAGGGCCACGACACCCTTGATGGAAGTAATTTGAAGGTGAAATATTCACAACTTACACAATATCTTACCTTATCTCATTATATGCATCATATCGCACCATATTTTCAAAAATAATCACTACACTTAGAAATACAAACAGACTCGTTAAAGATAATGGAGCAATTATTACTCTTCTTCAATGCGAGTACCAAATAGTCTTTGGTACCAATTCTGGAATCTTGGTGTCGAAGTATTGGTGTCGAAGTATTGGCATTGATGAATTTTGTTTAATTTCTAACAACTCTTGCCTAGTCTGAGCAGCACTTGCCGGCTAATAGGCAAGGATTTTGGCCCTCACCTGGATCTGGGTGGGGGCCCAATGCCCTCACCTATGGTCGACGAGGGCTCGGCGGCCCTCACCCAAACCAACTTGTGTCCAGCGATGGTTGGCTGGCGAGCTCTTTTTTTTTTTTTTTTTAATTGAATCATGTTTACCTTATTAATTATGTCTTGCTTTCCGTTTCAGGGGTCCCGGTGCGGCGGTGCTGGTCTTGTCCTGGATCATCACCCTCTACACCATGTGGCAAATGGTCGAGATGCATGAGATGGTTCCTGAAAAGCGTTTTGATAAGTACCACGAGATGGCCCAGTACGCGTTTGGCGAAAAACTCGGTCTCTACATTGTGCTTCCTCAGCAGCTCATTGTCGAAGTTGGAGTCGGCATCATCTACATGGTGACGGGAGGCAAATCCCTCCAAATGTTCCACGATACGGTTTGCTCGAGTTGTAAGAAGATCAATACGAGTTACTTCATCATGATATTCGCTTCTGTTCACTTTGTTCTCTCCCACCTGCCCAACTTCAACTCCATCGCCGGCATCTCCTTGGCTGCTGCCGTCGTTTCTTTGAAGTATGTCCTGGTCTATTTCCTTTGAACTTCAACTCCAAATTCAATACAGTTCTATCGATGAATAATCAGTTCTCTTGTCATAAATCGTGACAAACCCAGGACAAAAGCCTTGCTAGGCGAGACATTAATTGAATATATACACGAAGAAGTGATCCAAATAAAAAAAGTCAGTGTTATGTTGTTAAATCATACAAAGGGCGAAGAAATGGATTGTGTATTCGGGGACTTAAGCATGTGTCCTTCATGTTTCCAAACAGCTACTACACTATTGCTTGGACAGCTTCACTCCACAGGGGTGTTCAGCCCAATGTACAGTACGGGTACAGAGAAAAGTCGACAGCGGGAACGGTATTCAACTTCTTCAGTGCATTGGGCGACGTCGCTTTTGCCTATGGCGGACACCATGTCGTGGTAGAGATCCAAGCGACAATCCCGTCCATGCCAGAGAAGCCATCCAAGGGCCCGATGTGGAGAGGAGTCGTCATTGCATACATTATTGTGGCTCTCTGCTACTTCCCAGTCGCCTTAATTGGGTACTGGATATTTGGGAACTCGGTCGAGAACAACATCCTCATCTCGTTGGAAAAACCCGCTTGGCTCATTGCTCTCGCCAATATGTTTGTGGTTGTCCATGTGATCGGAAGCTATCAGGTGAAGATTGCGTCTTCTCATATTTTCCCCCCGTCTTCCTGCAATTTTTTGAGAAGTTGGACCGATCTTACCAGCTATTTACCCGATCGCATGTGCGATTTATTTTGACAGATTTCTGCAATGCCCATGTTTGATATGATAGAAACTGTACTGGTGGAGAAATTGCACTTTAAGTGCACTCGAACACTCAGATTTATAGTGCGCAATATCTACGTCGGCAAGTGAATTTAGACTCCATTCCATGATATCTCTTCCTTTCAAATTAGACAGGCTTATCACTTTTATTGAGATTTAATCAAACTCTCGAATTGGTTTACATTGCAGCGTTCACAGTTTTCGTCGCGAGTACTTTCCCATTCTTCGATGGTCTTCTTTCGTTCTTTGGAGGATTCGCTTTTGCCGCTACCACATACTTTGTAAGTGTACCCATATGAGCATGACCTGCATTTAATATCTCTAGCCAAATTGCCAATGTGCATAACCACTGTGTCTTCTGGCTTCTGCTATTTCTTTTTCGAGCTTCCCTGCATGATGTGGCTTGCGATTAAGAAGCCGAGGAGGTTCGGCCTGTCCTGGTGGACAAACTGGGTATGCTTCCTTTTATCTGATTTTTTGTTCATCTTTCTCTCCTCTAAAGATTTATAAGTGAGCTGGTCTAACTCGGAGATATGCATTGTGATTGGACTACTCTTGATGGTCTTAGCGCCCATGGGAGCATTAAGGCAGATCATAATCCAGGCGAAGACCTACCAATTCTACTCTTAGATTGTCTGTGTCTATATCTTATGTTTGCTTTACGCGGACTGCGGCATGTTGGATGCTCTTCTTATTGTTAAAGTTGGACAAGATGATGACCTACTGGTCAGACCATTCTCTATGTTACTCAACATATGTCTGTTTTTGTTCACCTTATCACTGTCCGACAAAATTCCTTCATATCCCTTTAGGATACTCTCCCTCGACAGCCCATCATTAATAGGATTATTGCTAACTTCTAATTTTTTTCAAAATTCCTTGTTTCGGCTCGTGCCCACCAAATTTCTTGGGATGAATATTAGCTGAGCCCAAGCTGAGTGCCCACCAAATTTTCCTTTTGGTGGTGCCGTTGTTCTTATTCCTACCTACTCTTGGTTCTCGCACCTGAAACTGAAAGTAGCAACCCCTTGCTTCCTGCATGCGACCCGCCTGGGCCCGGGTCCTCCCCGGCCGGCTTCGGAGGAGCTATAGGGTGGAATCCGAGCATTACCTGATCAATCCCCACGATTGCATGCGCCGTGTCAGCAATTTGCCGTTTGTGAACCCCCATAAGCCCCCACCCATCTCACCTCCCGTCCGCCTCGGCCGCTGCTCACTGCCGAGGGCCCTCTCTCTCCTCACAGAAAAAATTTGGTCGGGGTTAGCACGCATTATCTATTTTCACTATCACATCTGGTTTTTTCTTTTTTTTGGCCCTTTTGGCCTAACAATACGAGACAGTCGACGGGAGAGGAAAGGAAGCACCTGTGTGTAAAGGGCGAAGAAAATCAGGCCTCCTCCTGATTGGTCGCTGTGAAGCAGCCAACGGGAGGGGGATAGACAAGTGTCGAGAACCGCTGATAAGGCAAGGGACGCGTGGTCCTTTCGTCCTGAGTCCTCGGCAAGAAGATTGGATGCGTGTCCTAAACCACAAACCGAGACCGGCCTTCACGTTGAGCCTCCATGCAAAACCCCCCGAGCTCGTCCGTCCATCCTCCATACGTCGCTGGGCACGGCCCTCGCCCTCGTCCACCTAGTAGCAACATATACAACAAGTCTGCTGAAAATGCTAAAGAAGTTTCTCACCTTTGACATGATATTTCGATCACGTAATACTGAAGCAGATAAGAATAACTGCAGCAAAGACAATAAAGCACATCATACAAACTCTGGGCACTCGTGTAGAACATCATATGCAATGTGTCACAATTTTAAGAAGAAAGAAGGAAAGGAAGGAAAAATTTGGGGAGAGGAACTAATATATTGTGTACTTCTCATTCGTATTAATTATGTATACAAGAGAACCAATATATAATACAAAGAAGAATCAATAAAAAATAAAGAAAATATTCTCTAATCTACGTGTATCAAATCTTATCCTAGATTGATCGCAATCTCGATTAAATGTATCAATTACAATTGGTACAAATCTCCTGAATCTTGAGCATATCTTCCGACAGAATGCAAGAAGTTTGTTATTGAAAAATTCATATGCTTAACTATTTCTGCAGAATGAACAATTGAATTTTGTATAAGTCCAAGGCTTACTTAGGCTTTTGTCTTAATTTAGCAGCCCTTTCTAAATTTCGATCAACTCCAATTTCACATCCTTCATAAATTCGATTCACACCCACATCCTTCATAAATTCGATTCACACCTACAATCCCACCCTAAACCCCCTTTCTGGTGAAAATTGTGGCACCCACACTCTCTCTGCCTTCCAATAGCTGACAGAAACGACAAAGTGCGTTGGGTCGACTGTGATATCTCGATCATGGCTACGACCTCTCATTCAAACCCACAAAACAAACCCACGTCAGAACGATCGCGCGCACATTGAAGGGACGTAACGGCGGTTTCCGTTTGGAAGGCTCAGCATTGTATCGGAACTGGATCAAGCTCGAAGTTTTGCGTGTGTCCTAGGATTCTTGGTGAATTCTGTTGCCATATGTAGATATAGGAGTGCGGTTCGACGCGTGGTTAGGTGTTGATTCGCAAGGTGGAGTTTCCATCTTTTGTTTATCCGTTTACAATGACCATGACCAGCGTGGGTATATCACCTTCGTTGGGTAAGTTTGGGCAGAGGGAGGAGATGGAGAGGAGAGGAAAGTAGATGAGGAAATCAAAGAGTGAATGAGGGGTTGACCGTTTAAAACGTCAGAGGAAGTCTCTGGGAAAAAACTTGGATGACCTCTGAGGCTTGACACATGGTGGGTCTTTTGATAAGTTGATGGATAAGCTCAAAAGTCGGATCTTGACTCTTTGAATCGCTGTGGAGATAGAGTGAGAGGTAGCAAAATGGTACCGACATCATTGTCGTCGATCTTTCTTTTGAATGTTTGATAATTGAACATGTGAAATTGACCATGAAATTTCCTATGTGTCCTGTTGAAGCTCTCTCACTCGGGGGAGGAGGTGGAGAGCACCCCTTCTTATACTAGAGGCCCTCAGATTACATCCGTTGATTGACTTTTTATCCGGCGGACGAAATCGCACTGTTATATCTACCAACTACTGATACTAATGACACGAGACTTCTAAAATTTGGCGTAATGACCGTATCGCCCGCCCTTGAAAAGTACCGGAAGAAATCTTGTTGGCAATCCTAGCAAAAGGTCCTCCGCAGCAAGGTACAACCCTTAGACTACCAAAATCTCTTGGCCGTGACACTTGCATAATGGATGGAGTGCTATTAGCACAATAGTTAATATGATCATAAGCCCTCCGATGAGATTTCCAAGTGTTATTTCTTTTAATCTTTAATTTAGCATACCCTTGATAGCCACATGATATAGCCTATTAGTAAATGTCAATGCTCGTTTCAATGGCCAGAATTATCATTTGATCTCATAAAAGAAAAAAAGGGCGCGAGCTCATGCATGTGCAAAAAATAAAAAAGAAGAGAGAGAGATGGTGCCTACAATAAAAATTCAAAGTGATTGAAAAAGTTAAAAAAAAAAAATGGATGTCAATGAGTAATGAATTTATTAAGTTATTAGATTTGTAACAACCAACATCTTACTCAAGATTTTTAATTATCACATTCAAATTATTGCAATATTGCATGTACATTAAACATGAGCATGATGAAATGTAGATAGATTATTACTTTTAAAAGTACGATCTTCCTTTCCATTCAATAATACAGATATAGATTGACACCTAGTATTTAATTAAAAAATGATCTATTCATGAAATTATTGGCCCCTCGATTTTCTTCCCCCATCTATCATGTGCGATTAGACTTAATCTATCCAGGTAAGCATTAGACCACGAGAGATTAATGACATGTCGGTCTCTCAAATGCTGATTTTTAAATAGATTCTTAACAATAAGGTAAAATTGGCAAGATGGGGGAAGGAAATCGAGGGGCCAATAATTTCATGAATAGATCATTTATTGATTAAATACTAGGTGTCAATTTATATCTGTTTTATTGATTGGAAAGGAAGATCCTACTTTTAAAAGTAATAATCTATCTACATTTCATCATGCCTATGTTTAATGTACATGCAATATTGCAATAATTTGAATGTGATAATTAAAAAATCTTGAGTAAGATGCTCATTTCAATGGCTAGAATTATCATTTGATCTCACGAAAGAAAAAAAGGGCGCAAGCTCATGCATGTGCAAAAAATAAAAAAGAAGAGAGAGATGGTGCCTACAATAAAGGGACATGTTGGTCTCTCAAATGCTGGTTTTTTAAATAGATTCTTAACAATAAGGTCAAATTGACAAGATTAATTGAGCCAGCATGTAAATGCATAAATGGTGTCTGCCTAGTCAAGATAATGACAGCATCCACTTCAATACTTTAACACCATGTTTTTCTAAAGACTAAAGGGAGACCATACATACTCAAGAAATTGTGTCTCTCGATATTGTGTGACAAGAGAAGTCTGTGATTATTATTATTATTATTATTATTATTATTATTATTATTATTATTATTATTATTATTATTATTATTATTATTATTATTATTATTATTATTATTATTATTATTATTATTATTATTATTATTATTATTATTATTATTATTATTATTATTATTATTATTATTATTATTATTATTATTATTATTATTATTATTATTATTATTATTATTATTATTATTATTATTATTATTATTATTATTATTATTATTATTAATGAATTGCTTTCTTATAGGCATTACAGTTCGAATTACACTTTTGACGAGTGCTCGAAAATGCTTGGATCACTCAATCCTATCTCGAGCTTCATGCTCTCCATTGATATATATTAATTTCATGCTTTTACATGAGAGATGACTTATAAAAATCAACAGATCAAAGAATCTTAACTATTATAAGAATTATACATGACATCACACATCTAGCAATTGACCCCATAAAAAGACATGTTTAAGTATTACAATAATTGAAGTCACTTGATTAGAATGATAATCTTGAGTTGATATGTATAAATGTGATAATAAGTCATATTATCCCAATGTCTTTTGCCTATCCAAAAGTCTTACCATATTTCGTGGATCTTTAATTCTATATTTGAGTATTCTTTGCTTAGATTGAACCTAAATCCAAACCAAGAGATTGCACGTATAAAATGTTGGTGATCAATGCCTTACTCTCTTTAATATTGTCCAATCAAAAGCAAATTAAAAAATTCATGATGAAGTCGCATTCTACAATCAGAATGTTTTAGTTGGCAGATTGCTTCCAATTCGATCGTGACTTTCTCGCTAGAGTTTCTACACGGCTCCGTAATCCACGAAATTCGTGATAATTTGGCAAAAAGCAAGCTACTTTCCTTCCCCCAAATCCCAATCGTGCCAAAAGGCAATATCCTTTTCACCCATCGATTGGCTTTTTCCAATTTTTAACTTTATTATAGGTATACATCCTTTTTAAGTTAAAGATTTAATTACAGGAATTTATTAACGAATATTTTAAGATACCTACTAGCAAGAAACCAAATGAAGAACTAAATTTTCAAAACATTAATTTTGCTAATCGAATATATAATTGACCGTTTCCAAAATTAATTCTATTTAAAATACCCCTTCTTCTTTTTTTATAGTACTTTTCGCAAATATATATATTCAAGTCTCAAAAGACTTTTCAAAATTTTCCCAACTCATAAATACGCAACGAAGGTCGAAATTCTTAAATTGCCCTCATCAAGATATTACAGTAAATGATCCCTATCCACCCCTTCCCACATCTGTCCTTCCTCCACAATAAATTTCCAAGATCTTGCCCCCAAGACTCAATTCATCTCCTTAGGATTCGATAATCAATTTCCAAGATCTTGTCCCCAAGACTCAATTCATCTCCTTAGGATTCGATCCAAAACACGAATAGACGCCTAAGTCAACGCCAAAGTCAAGCCAAGCACGTCCTACTATTGATGTTGAGCCTCTAGTATGTAACTAGTGAACAACACTTTATATATCTTACTATTTTTAGTGATTAGTAAAAAAATTTTGACTGTCCGTGATTTTCTCCTCATTGGATTTCCACATTAAATTTTTTGTGTTATTATTGTCTTTGTCTTCTTATCATTTCAATATTATATACTGTTGGTTAATGTAGGAGTTAAGTCAATTTCGATCCATTTAGTTTTGGTGAAGAAATTGATCCTAGCTTAAGTTAGCACTTGATGAATTGTTGCGTGATTCTCCCCAACGCCCTTCACCACTAGCCTCGCCTCGATCTCTAGCGGTGGCCGATGATGATCATGATAATCTCCATTTTGGCCACTCCCGGACCAGACATATGCGTCATTTGTTGGGAAAATATGGCTTCGTATTGGATAGAACAATGAAGTCGGATCTTTAGAATAATCAAGTCGATTTGAGGCATAATATCACTTTCTTTAAGGATTTATTTGCCTCACAAAGTTGCTAATAGTTACCGGCAAATATCCTTAAGGATATAACAAAGTCTCAAAAATGAGAATACTATATAGCGATTTTAGTATTTCTCCAAGATCTCTCTAGAAAACAATTGAAATGATGTTGTAGTTTTCAAAAAGAAGGCTCGAAAGGATAAAAAATGATCACACTCACGTTCTTCTGAAAACTGACATGTATATATATAAAACAGTCTTAAAACATAAGCAACTCTTCGTGAAAAATTGCAAAATGAACAGAAGTGTCCTTTCGAAAAATTGCCCATATGAACAAAGGCGTCCATTCGAAAGAAGTTGAAAAAACGAACAAATGCAACCCTTCGGGAAAAGTTGCAAACTGAACGAGTATTTTTTCCAAAGGTTGTCTTGAAAAGGCACAAACAAAAATTTGGAATAATTAAAAATATATATTATTTATTTTAATAAATAAAATTTCAAATTTTTATTTTTATTTTTTTAATAATTTCTGAAAATTTTCAAAAACGAAAACAACCTTTGAATTGATTAAAATTAATAAGATAACCGTAATAATAATAATAATAATAATAACAAATGGGTTAGTGCTAATTAAACCGCGAGCACGCGGGCGTGTTAAGTGCGTCAAAATCATGCAATTATTCGCACACCCGCACGCGAGTATGGTGGGGTCTAGCCCACACCCAATCATTTACATAAAAGAAACCCCACACCTATTAATTGGCTCACTTCCTCCCACTTTTCTTACGTGGGATAAGGAAACATACACTTAGTTTGTTTTACAAACAAACTTCCAATATCATTCACCTAGTGAACAAGGTTTAGGAAGTCCGACACCAGACTGGGACAAATGTCCAATTGGAGATTCTTTATCATCTCGTCGTCCATGCGCCCGAAGAAGAATTCTCCCACCGTTCCCTTGCAGGGATCAACGCCGAACCACTCCTTGTCAGCCATGACACGCCGGCGGCTCGCTTAAGCAGATTCACCATCGTCCAATCCCACAAGTTCTCGCCATCAGCGTGGAACTTTAAGGGCCTTGGGCAATCTGTCTAGGAAACCTCCCATGGCGTTATTATCATCGGAACAAGATCAAGTGAAAAGCCGGCAGCCATCAACTCTCGCAGCTCAGCTTTCTCTGGCAGGACTTGGAGGGTCAAGACGGTCTTCCCGCGATGGCGACCTCCGGCCTGTGAGCTGCTCCTCCTTTTGCACTGGCTATTGTTCTTCCAAACCCTAACGTGCCTCCTCTTGGCTCTTCTCTTCACGGTGAGCCGCCTCTTGGTCTCTGGGAGGTTACCAGCGCCGGAGACTGTTTCGCCTATGACCAGCTTCGGCGCTATCGGGCAGAATGTAAGCAGTATCGGATCAATTATCACGATGCGCTTGTTAGCTCCGCCGTTAGTTAGGCAGAACGCGTGTTGCTGTCACATGGAGGAGCTCTGGCAGCGCCACCGCCAGATCAGCCTTATATTCTAGAATTGAATGGGATCGGCAAACACATGGTGATATGGTATACAAGCGTCTTTGTGTCTAAGCAAACTCGAGCTGATTGTATTTCCTTGGTTGATCACCCTCGTATTCTAGAATTGAAAAAATATTGGACAGGATGACTATGCGATGGTAAATATGGGAGCTTATATTTCTCACTTGTCAAAAGAAAATTTAATTTTGAATTTAGAATCTCGTAAATTAATATTGACGGTGCTAGATACCACTCTAAAACAAATTAGATGATAGAAGGTTTCCTTTATTTTAATCAAATAAATTTCCTAACGTTGCAAGACATACAAGGACAAAGCTGCAACTAGGGCCTTGTCGAAATTATTATGAAATTGAGATGAGAAAGAGAGAATTAAGATCAACGCTTCAGTTATTTATATTTTAAATAGCCCAAGGATACAGACTTTGAGACTTAACTATTTAGAGGCTAATAAAATACCCTAGAAACCGATTAAATTTAAGCCTTTAGCCTATAAAGGGAAAATTACTAAAAATGTTCTAAGTTTATAACACTTGTACTAATTTAATTCTAAATTTTTAATTGTAATAATTATGTCATAAACATTTTAACAAAAATTGTCATATTTTCTTTCAGTCAATTTCGATAGGAAAATGCCGATGCGATGGTTTAGTCAATGCTGGTCATTTTATGTGGTATGGTCAATGCTAACATAAATAAATTTAAAAAAAAAACTTATTTTTTTTTCTCTTTCCTTTTGCTAGTGGCTGCTCTCAAGCTATGGCCAAAGCTTGATTTGGTGAAGGATGGGACACCTTGCCTGTGGTTGACGAGGCCCTGAACAAGGTGTCCCTTGCTCAAATCTGGCAAGTGCTTATAGGCCGTTGCCCAATGACTAGCGGGAGACGCTAGGTCCTCACTAGCCACAATAAAGAAAAATAAATTAAAGAGAAAATAACGATTTAAAGTTTCAAAAAAAAATTATAAAATTGCAAAAAAAATTGTCCATGTAGGATGGCAAACGTTCATTTTAGCGTTTTCTAGTCAAAATTAGCCAAATTGATTATATTGGCAAAATGTCAAAAGTTTATAACTAAATTGTTTTAATTAAAATATTTATGATTGAATTGGTATAAGTGCAATAAATATATGACTTTCTTAGTAATTTTTCCTGGCCTATAAAATTAGTGTTGATCCAAAATTGCTTTGTTCTTAAGATTGGAATAAACTAAACTCATATAATTGGCATTTATTTCCTTTCTTTTGCGTCTGTAATTTTAGTTCTGGCTTCGAGCTGTAAATTTTTTAAGTCAGGGGAGAGCATTACCCCCTTTTGCTTTTCCCTCCTATTTCTTGCATGTAAACCCACTTGTATCTATGGTATCTTTTTATTCTGTAAATTTGTTTTGATTTAGTTTGAGAAAGATTTATCTAGCTCTGTTTATTTAATGGAAAATGTATAATTGAAAAAACATTTTTCAAAAAAAAAATAATCAATTGTATTTGTTACAAAAATAAATAAACGAAAATATTTTCATAATCCACGAAAATATTTACACATAATATTTGTCTATAATGAAAACCTTTTTTTATTGATTAATTAATTTAAGAGATCATTTCTATTAAAATATTTTTTAAATCATCTATTTTGCTCGAAATAATTGTATCCCGGTTCTGATTCTTTGTGCTAATAGAGACCAGGTTAGGAGTCTGGCCTAAATGGCTAGATGTGGGTTTCATGAAATTTCTAGGCTCAAAGGTTGTATCAAAGTCCGCCCTTCAGAGTTCCACTCGCCCAGCAAGAGCCAGTTCTTGGGCCCAAAAACCCAGCCCAACCAGTGTTAGGAGGGGCTCACTGGCCACTGACTACCCTGCGCACACAGTTAGCCCAGTTGGCCACCATATTAACGATATGCAAAATTATATTAGACCCAAATAGCACGTTAATTTTTTGGGCCCTAATAGCCTGCCATCTAGCCCATTTAGCTCTTGTTAACAATCTACATAAACTATAATAGGCCCGAATAGCCCGACAATCAATCTGCTCAGTCCCGAATAGCCCGACAATCAACCAGCCCAAACTATATCAGGCCCAAATAGCCCGAAACCAGTTAGCCTAAACTAAATCAGATCCGAGTAGCGCGAAACCAATCCGAACAATAGATTTCTCTGTCATTAATTGTTAGGATTAGACTTGATCAAAATAAAGATTATGCTTAACTAATCTCTCTATTTTGCAATGATTAAAATCAATGCATTGTCATTGCCCTTTTGCTAAAAAGCAATTGATTCTTAAATAAGCGCAATTTGGAACATTGTCGCTATCATGTTGCAATTTGCTAATGTCTTGGCATGTTCCCATTGTAGGTCCCCAAAACGGCACTCCAAGATCTCCATAACTTAAATCTAGAACACAAATAATGGAGAAAAAATATTTGTGCACTTGATTTGGTATCGATCATTAAGCTCAAATGTTTCTCCTCTATTGCTTTCTATATTGCTAGCTTAATGCCCCTCACCCTCAGCATTGAGTAAGCATTCCTTATGTGAGGAAATCTCTGTATCAAAATTAAAGAAGAAACTTGAGCATTATATATAAAGTTTTAAGACACAAGCCCTCTCATGACAGACCGGACTATACTAGGCATATACTAGCTAACCCCATATTAAACTAATTAAGAATCTATCATATCTTATTAGATCAATCCTGTAAAATAATAAATTATAATCTCAATTAATGTAGCTTACATCTGAAAAACTTTTACATTCATTTGGTCAAATGAGGGAAGTAAAGCTAAATCTTTGGGTTAGATCGAAGGACACTAATAGTAATTTGGGTAGTTGCCGGACTCTGTCATCGATTTCAATTGTCATTATAATTTAGCAAGCAACGCAGGTTGATTGTTTTGCAGTTCGAGATTCTGCTAAAAAACAGAGGAAAAGATGTCAGTGTCACGGAGACGTTTGGTTGCATCTTTTGTGGGTTCAAGACTTCAAGTTCGAAACCTTAATGGGTGTATTTTAGGATCTTGAGGCGGCAAACGAGTTCCGTAACGGGAACGGAGCCTTATTCGCTAGCGATTAGAAGACAATTCCAATCTAGACATCTGCTAATCGACTATTTAATCATGTCTCTGTGATTCGGATGAGAACCGGACAAAGTTTCGGTCAGCGACGAATTTAAGTTCTTCTCATCGGTTGGAGGATGGACGTATCGCTTATGTCGATAAGAAGGAACCATCGTTAGTTCCTTCTGCGTTATGCAGCTTTCAGTTGCTTTTAAAGACTGTCGTGCCGGATTGCAATGTCTTATGAATACCGCCTTTGATTTCTTATATATAGCTCTACGCGATTCCTTTTCCTAGCATCAAAAGCGAAAAGCAAGAACATATTAAAAAAGACACAGAAAATGAACACCTTCAGCTTTGTGTTCTTGATCTCATTGCTTCTTGTTCTTCTGGCTGTGTGTTGCGTGCTAGTGCAAGCTCAGTCGTGCAGGCCGAGCGGCAGAATCAGAGGGAAAAATCCTCCTCCTGGGTGATGCAACACCAGGGACGACTCGGACTGCTGCAAAGACAGCCAAATGTATCCGCTTTACAGGTGTTCGCGGCCAGTGTCGGGTCACACCAGCGCCCACCTCAACCTGAACAGCTTTGAGAAGGGCGGAGACGGAGGTGGCCCATCCGAGTGCGACAACCAGTACCATTCTGACGACACGCCTGTAGTGGCACTGTCGACGGGATGGTTCGATAACATGAGCAGGTGTCTCGGGAACATAACAATCTACGGCAATGGGAGGAGCGTCGAGGCTTTGGTGGTGGACGAGTGTGACTCGACTATGGGGTGCCATGAAAAACACAATTACCAACCTCCATGCGATAATGACATCGTCAATGTGTCCAGAGTCGCGTGGGAGGCCCTGGGCGTGCCTAAGGACAACTGGGGCTGGCCCAATATTACATGGTCCAACGCCTAGTTCTTCATGCTATGCTTATCACATGCTTATATGTACCTATCGAACGATGTGCTTGTAACAAATATTGAAACTTATACCCTTTCTAGCCAGTAAGCTGGTAGCCAGTAAGCTAGTGTTTTGCTGCTGAACTATTGAGAATGACAATACCCGTTTGCATATTGAGCTAGATTATCAAAAGAATCTTCTCATATCTTTGATGGATTTTTATTTACCTCTTTTTATATTAAGGACTTAAATTTATCGAGTGTTACATGAAATTACCAAATCATAATCAAATTATTAACAAACTATTTTTGATTAAGTTACTAACTAGTTTGGGGTTATTGGCCCTCATTTGAGTTGTTTGCCAATATTTTTGTTTGTCTAATTTTTCTCTGACGAGCAAACAAGCATGAACCAGGAATCTGCAACAAGTAGATGCAGAAATATAGGGGCTTGAAATTCATATTGAAATGCATAACATTAAGAACCGGAGGAGATAGCTTTTTACTTCTTTGGTTTTCAATCAAATTAGTAAAAACCTTGGAACAATTAGAGAGGTTCATCGTCATTCTTGATTTGATTCGTTGTAACACTAGCGAAAGGCCTTTTCTCATTAGAACACTCCAAATTTTACCAGATCTCATGTACGATTTTTCCTGGCAGATTCCTGCAATGCCAGTGTTTGACATGATATAAACTGTACTAGTGGAGAAATTGCACTTTAAGCGCACTCAAACACTCCAATTTATAGCGCACATTATCTATGTTGGTGAGTGGATTCAGACTTTATTTTATGATATCTCCTCCTTTCGAATTAGATGGGCTTATCGCTTTCATTGTAATTTAATTGAACTCTCAAATTAATTTACATTGCAGTGTTCACGACATCCGTTGCAATTACATTCCCCTTCTTCAGTGGTCTTCTTTCGTTCTTTGGAGGATTCGCTTTCGCTCCTACTGCCAAATTGCCAATGTGCATAACCAGTGAGTCTTCTGGCTTCTGCTATTTATTTTCTGAGCTTCCCTGCATAATGTGGCTCGCCATTTACAAGCCGAGGAAGTTCAGCTTTTCTTGGTGGACAAACTGGGTATGCTTTCTTTTATCTGATTTTTTGTTCATCGTTCTCTCCTCTAAAGATTTATAGCTTAGCTGGTCTAACTCGGGTTCGTTCATCGTGTCAGATGTGCATTGTGATTAGAGTACTCTTGATGGTCTTAGCGCCTATTGGAGGATTGAGGCAGATCATAATTAAGGCCGAGATCTACCGATTCTACTCTTAGATTCTACACTTTACTTACCAGCTTACGAGGTGACATGGGAGGCACAAGTAATCGACGAAGAGGAGATTCATCGTTTCTACAACGTTCTTGACAGGTTCGACCTTCTCTCTAGCCTCTCTTCCTCTGTGCGTTTCGTCTTGTCCGAGGCTTCTTTGTTTAATTGCTAGTAGAGAGGGTAAAAGACGTACGTGGCTCGACTCTTTTCAATTTGGAAGTGTTATTTACCCTGAAACCAAAGGCTCATTCTTGATCGAAGAAGGCATTAACTTCAACAGCAGAGACCACCCCGACAGCTTTTCACACATTCATCACTGCAAGGCAAATTGCCCGCGATGCAGAGTCGCACAACCGAGGATGATTTTGCAACAGCGTTCGGGAACTGCGACGCAGCACTGGAACTCGTTTTTAAGCTGACCGCTCTCTGTGCAAAGCCAGAGAAACCCCACAAGATGCTCACAAACATAGCAATCACAAAATCTCCACGACCAGGAATCTAAAAACTAAGCCTCCCTGAGGGTGGTGTTTGTAATTTGTCAACTGTTGCATGAATATAATAGACAGAAACAGATGCTGCCAATTCGTCATACTTCAAAGATTTAGGCTCAAGCAGGCCTAGTGCCGTAAGATCCATGATCAAGTCTAATCCTGACAATTAATGACAGATAATACTTGGGAAACAAAAGAAAAAAAGGGTTACCAAGTTACTCTTATTTTCCCAATCCTAAAAATAAATTTCCGATGAATGTTTTCATATGTCTCGTTTGCTTGAAATGAAAATTAAGCCTATCTAATCTGTCTGATATGCAATGGTAAAAATCAGTGCTTGTGTTTATTGTCGTTTCCTTTTTGCTCAAAAGCAATCGATTCTTAAATTACCATAATTCGGGACATGTCACTATCATGTTGCACTTCACTAATGTCTCGACGAGTTCCCATCCGGTCAAAGGAGGCAAGTAAAGCTAAATCTTTGGGTTATAAATCGAAGGAGGCTAATAGTAATCTGGGCATTTGCCACACTCTATCATCGATTTCAATTGTAGTTACATGTAGCAAGCAAAGCAGGCTGAAAGTTGGTTTTGCAGTTTTGAGATTCTGCTAGAAAAGCAGAGTTCGAAACCTTAACGGGTGTATTTAAGGATCTTGAGACAGCAAACGAGTTCCGTAATGGGGAACGGAGCCTTATTCGCTAGCAATTAGAAGATAATTCCAATCTAAACATCTGCTAATCGAAAGTTTAATCATGTCTCTTGGACTCAAGACGAGAATCGGACAAAGTCTCGGTCAGCGACGAATCCAAGTTCCTTCTGCGTTATGCAGCTCCCAGTTACCTTTGAAAACTGTCGTGCTGGATCGCGATGTCTTATGAGTACCGCCTTTGATTTCTTATAGCTCTACGCGATTCCTCTTCCTAGCATCGCCAGCTAAAAGCAAGAAGAACATCTTAAAAAGACGCAGAAAATGAACAGCTTTAGCATGATGTTCTTAAGCTCATTGCTTCTTGTTCTTATGGCTACGAGTTGTACGGACTTGCAAGCTCAGTCCTGCAGGCCGAGCGGCAGAATCAGAGGGAAAAATCCCCCTCCTGGGCAATGCAACACCGGGCACGACTAGGACTGCTGCAAAGACGGCCAAATGTATCCGGTTTAACAGGTGTTCGCCGCCGGTGTCGGGCCACACTGGGGCCCACCTCACCCTGAACAGCTTTGAGGAGGGCAGAGATGGAGGCGGCCTGTCAGAGTGTGACAATCAGTACCATTCCGATGACACGCCTGTCGTGGCGCTGTCCATGGGATGGTTCGATAACATGAGCAGGTGTCTCGGGAACATAACAACAATGGATACGATGAAGAACACGATTACCAACCTCTGTGCGATTTCGACATCGTCGATGCGTCCCGAGCCGTGTGGGAGGCTCTGGGCGTGCCTAAGGACAACTGGGGCTGGCTTGACATTACGTGGTCCAACACCTAGTTCTTTATGACATGCTTATCACATACTAATATGTACCTATCGAACGATGTGCTTGTAACAAGTAATGAAACTTATATGCTCTTTTAGCCAATAAACTGGTGCTTTTGCTGCAAAACTATTAAGAATGACAATACTCATTTGCACATTGACCTAGATTATCAAAAGAATCTACTCTTATCTTTGATGGATTTTTATTTACCTTTTTTTTAATTAAGGACTTAGATTAATGGATTATTACTTGAAATTACCAAATTTTATTCGAATGATTAACCAACTATTCTTTGATTACGTTACTAACTAGTTTCGGATTACCAACTCTCAATTTGAGTTGTTCATCAATATTTTATTTGTCTAACTATTCTTTGACGAGCAAACAAACATGAACCGGGGATCTGCAACAAGTAGATGTAGAAATGTAGGGGCTTGAAATTCATATTGGAATGCATAATATCAACAACTGGTAGAGAAAGTTTTTACTTCTCCGGTGTTTCAATCAAAGTTATAAAAACCCCAGTCCAATTAGATACTCAATGTCATTCTTGATTTGATTCTTTGTAACACTAGCGAAAAGGACATTTCCCATTAGAGCACTCCAAATTTTCAAGCTCTACGCATGCTCATAAAGGGTCAAGCTTAGGGCTTCGCATGTGCTCAAGCGCACAGGGTATCCCCGAGTCAATTTAGGAGCTTCGGTAAGCTTAAATATTACGACCCGAAGGGTCCTAAGTCCAACCTAGAGTGTGATCACTGGGCAAATCCAGGTAAAACCTCAGGTACGGCTCTTAACTTGTTGCTTCGGCCCATCCATCCAAAAGAAAAGAACATGATATTTCTCTGAGCTGGATGGACCTCTCACGCTCAATCGGGTATCCCCATCCAATTTTTATTTAATGTAAGGACTGCCAATTCCACAGCGTACCTTCAGACCTTGAAGAATGGAAGCGGCGTGGTTGACACATCCGGAATTCCCAGATTTTGTTCAGAAAGCTTGGTGCTTTGAAGAGGGTTGTATTGCAGAAACCATAGGCTGTTTCGGGCTATACAAAAGGGTCACTCAAGCCTATTTCAATTAGTCTTTTGCCCCATTTAAACTAGGCAAGCTCAAGCAAACCTAATGTCACTAGATCCACGATCAGATCTAATCCTAATAACTATAGACTAAAACACTTGTGCAATAGAACAAAAAAATGTCAAGTTACTTTCGTTTTCCCAATAATGACATCGACGTAAATGATATGAAGACTAATTTACAAAATTACATAATAGTTTTGAGATGAGCGATTAAATATGTCTCAATTACTTAAATAGAAATTATGCTTATCTAATCACTCTATTATACAATTGGGAAGTCAGTCCTTGCGTCATCGTCATTACCCCTATTACTAAAAAGAAATTGAGATTCCTCTTCGTGCAATCTGGGATGAGTTGTCATCTTAGCGTTTTGCTCATTTCTATGCAAGTTCCCATTGGATCAATGACACGAGTAGAACTAAAATTGGAGGGTAAAACCTCATGAGCACTCCCTCGAAAAGGATGGAGATATTTCCTCGAGGCAGGCACATTGACTTTACTGGATTAAAAATATCCTCAGAAGCAATCAAATAAAAACTAAACCCGCCATAAACCACGACACATTTGATTTATCACACCTTTGAATACTTCATTTTTTTTTTCAATATCATGAGGCATTCAAACCTTTCTACTCGACTAATTCTTACGAATGCATGCGAGTCGTTCTATCCACATGTATCAGGTTAAAATGTCGACTCCCATAAAGGAGCAAGCGTGGATCTCATAAGACATTACAATCCAAATAATTAACCTGCTGCATCCGAATAAATGCGTTCCTTTCATTTTCAACTTAGAAGAAAGCGAGTATACATGAGGCGTGCTGCCTTGTAGCGTGATTATAGCTTCTTGACACGGCATTAAGATTCATCCAAAAAGCTTGATGTGAGAATGAGAAAGAAGAGGGCATCCATCCTCCTCGGACCACTTCAAAAAAATCGAAAAAATGAAGAGAGGATTTGGAGTGGTTGTTAAGCAATAAGCATAAAATGCTTACGTGAGCGTTGGGTCACTCACATGTGGATTTATACAACTAACATATTTATTTTAAAAAAAAATTAAATGCAATTCTAATTTTCCCCCCAAAAAGTCAATAAAATTCCTTGCTGTTAACGTTACCAGGACGAATCCACCAGCAAAGCTCCAGCCATCTGTGCCCAATTTGTCAAGCACATGGATATGGACAAATGCAGGATTTTGCGGGCTGCGATTACAGCTGTTTTCTTTATAAATAATTGCAGGAAAATTGACAATTTTGGCACAAAATATGATTAATTGAGAAATTTTCCATCTGCTGTCCTCCGGTACAGTAATTTGTGGATAAGAGTTGAAATTAGTGTCCCTCGCGCGGTTTCAGTTTTCCTTGTTTTTGACCGACCGCCCTCTATCGGTTTCGATTTTTCTAACGATGCATAATCAATTGGGCAACTCTGAAAATTGGCTGGACTTTGCCATATAACAAAAGTTTCCAAGCAATTTCTGGGTCAAAAATATATATAAGAAAAAAGAGAAATTTCTAATGTGAATGAATGCGACGAAGGAACTCAACACCTAACAGACGGAGCTAAAATTATTCAATAATTTCTTCTTCTTTTTTCGTTACGTGACTTCAAGGATCTTAAATAATCGCAAACAATCATTGGATTCGATATCAAGAACATGAAAATATCAACTGATGTCGGCTAAGATCACCGGTAGAGACGAAAACCATGGTGGGTGCTTCTGATCACTATTATTAATCCCACCGTTGACCTGCCTCCTAATTGGAAGTCCAAGTCGTCGGAAGTAATTGCGTGGGATATTCCAAGGGTTAAGGCCCCACCTGTCTTTCTGATTTAGAATCTTTGAATGTATTTCTAACACGTCAAAATTTGCATAATTTTAGGAAGGGAACCTATGTACTAGCAAGTGATCATCACTTCTTAATTTTAGATATGCCACTGAGAGATTTGATTCCTTTATTAATAGGAGATCAGGTTCAATTTAATTTCGTTAGGCGAATTCTAGTGTAAGATTTGGGTTTTGCCCCTTTCAATAGAGAAAAAAAAAAGGCTCGGCTTGTCGTTCTGATTTCTTTTCCGTTTGATTGGATGATAACTTGAAGGCACGCCCCAATGTTTCCTAGTATATATTGGGAATATTTTCATCGCCGCAGTACCTTATCATTGATTCTAGGAAACTGTCTCATCTAGATTTTATTTCTCGCCTTATTTAGCTTAGCACTGCAATTTGATATCAAAAGTCATATGTAGCACATCAGACATCGGCTACATGATAGAGCTACAACAATACACAACTGGATACTAGTTAACGGTTGCGGAATCTTACGGGTTATTGAGTGAAAAATTAAATCAAACACTTATATTACGTATACAAACACTTTGGTCATAGCGTGCCGCATAATGTTTCGAAAAAAAGAAACGTCATCTAGCTTACCATTGCAATTTTATAACATGTGTTGCCATTTCATGGAAACTGCTCAGCTTAGCCTACTTGCGCTCCTTGATTGACAATATATACCTTAGGGCAAGCAACCACACCGATTCACAAGGGAACCGATTCAATTTCCGATTCAAAAATGTTGGGAACCAGCTTTGACCATTTCAGTTCCTAATGCTACACCCTAAACTAATCAATTGTACCCACTAGCCAAAAACCGAACCAATTTTTGAACCGATTTGTTTCTAACTCTAAATAAGTTATTTCGCTTTAAAAAAGAAAATATTTGGTATTATTGAATATATTTCATATATTTGTATTTATATTTGACACGGACATATTAAACAAAAATCCCCAATTGGTTCGAATCGGCTAGTTTAGTTCTAGGTCAATTTCATGGTCAACAGAGTCGGTTCCGGATGCCAAAAACTGGGACTCTAAGCTCCAGAGTTCAGGTGTGAAATCTACCTATCCGAGAGCCAATTGCCTCCGGTGGACCCATCACTTGTTGTCATCAGTGAGCCTTTTTTAGTTCCAAAAACTTTTGAAGCGCTTCTTAGTCTCCTCGAGCGTGGAAGTGGGACCGATTGAAAAAATTTAAAAATTTAAAAATATTAAAATATTATTAAAAGCATGATTATAATAGAATAGCGCCATCCTTATTTTCTTATCTCTTGTCAATATCATTCAAAGCCAAGCATGATTAACAGAGAATGCTATTGCAAAATATCTTGCCAACCCCCCCTTGCGGAAGAAACCAGCACTGACAATCTAATCATGCTAAAAAAAAAAAGGGGCGAGGCCGACGAGATTATCTCCGAAGAATATTCAAGTTGCCAAGTATAAACGCGACGATGCTTTTGAGAAAATGCCGCCGTTTGACCGCCCGCACATGAGTCAGATCTCATCAGGTTCTCCAAATGCACAGTTCGATAATTTGCACGTGCGAAGATCTTTGCGATGAAGTCGAGTTCACAGACCCATGTGTTTCCGAAAGGCGGAGGAGATGGGAAGTCAACTAGGAAATTATTTGGATCTAAGCAAGTCCTTAAGAAGGCTTAATCTTACTCTCCATTCGGATCTCGAGATCATCGAGATGTAAAACACGAAAGGATATTCATTCCTCTTGAAAAAGACACAAATACAAGGAGAATTAGGGATATGTGGTGTGTGGAAAATACATTTGTGAAGTCCGCTATCCATATAAATGAAATGGACAGGTCAGGAAAATCCAAGTAGGAACACGAGGTGTTGGGGATGGGAAGTCAACCATGGAATCAAATGACCTTTCTTTTGGGCCGTGGAATCAAATTTAGACAGCCGAAACCACAAAAAGATAAGGGAGGGACGAATTGGGGATTGGGTGGCGTGTGGAAACACGTAGCGAAAAGGCGTATTCTTTGGATTCTACAGCGACGGGTTGATCAAAAGGAGGCTTAAGGTTCAAACCCTCGAATCGGTCCAACAATAAGAAAGTGCGCTTATCGTTGTCGAGTGGGGACTAGTTGATTTTTCTTCTCCTCTTAAGCTTAAAAGATGCTCAGTCCACGGCTCCTGTGGCATGCCCCCGCCACTTGAGGGACGGACTATGTTTCAAAGTTGAAATTGAGTTTGTAAGACAAATGCGCAAGCGCTCTTCTTTTATGTGAAAATCATCAAAAAAATCATAAAAGTATTATATGTCAACTCAATTATAGAATTTTCAATTGTCAACATAAAATCATAAACCTTTAGAAAATTTATCAATTTTGCCTGAAAATTACTATCGTGGATGCTGGTCATCCTTGCATTGATGCAGATAATTTTTTCAATTTTTTTCCAAAGTTGTAATAATTTTTTTTTTTTTCTTTTTTCCTTTCTCCTTTTCTTTCTTCCTCCAGTGGACTAGCTAGAGGTCAGGTATTCTTTGGATTCTACAATGATGGATCCATCGAAAGGAGGCTTAAGATTCGACCCCTCGAATCGGTCCAAAAAATAAGGAAGTATACTTATCGTTGTCAAATGGGGACTTGTTGAGTTTTTCTCTTGCTAAGTTTAAAAGATGCTTTTTACGCTACGCGTCTGGCATGCCCCACTTGGGGGCTATATGTTTCAAAGTTGTACTTGAATTCGTACGACGAAGGGCTTGGGCACTTTTTTTTTATCAAAATGACCAAAAATTCATTATATTTATATCAATACAATTATAAACATTTTAATTATATTAATTGAATTTTGGATCTTTTAATAATTTACCAATTTTAAATGAAAATTTTTGGTGTGAATGCTAATTGTCCTACGCAGCTAACGTTGATTAATTTTTGGACTTTTTTTTTTCAATTTTTTAATAACTTTATTCTTTTCTTTTTATTTTCTATCATTTTCTTTCTTCCTCTGTCAGTCGTCGTGGCCGGGGACCAACCAGAGGCATTCTTTGGATTCTACAACGATCAAAAAAGGCTTAAGGTTCAACCCCTCGAATTGGTCCAAAAGTTAACGAAGCGCATTTATCGTTGTCAAATGGGGATTTGTTGATTTTTCTGTTCTCTGAAGTTTAAAAGATGCTCATTACATGACGCATCTAGCATGCACCACTCGGAGGACTATATGTTTCAAAGTTGTCCTTGAGTTTGTGAAATGGAGAGCACATGCACTCTTTTGTGAAAATTACTAAAAAAGTCATAGATTTATCATATTTGTACAAATCCAATCCTAAACCTTTTAATTAAACTAATTAAGTCATGAACATTTAGACAATTTGTCAATTTAGTCCTTTCGACCAATTTTGATTAGAAATTGTTAATGTAGACGTTGGCCATTTTACATGATACTCCTAACGCTGATGTGAATAGTTTTATAATTTTTTCCTGAAATTCCAATTTCAAAATGATTTTTAATAATTTTACTTTTTTAATCTTTTATTTCATTTTCTTTGTCCTTCATCCTCCTTTGGTGGTCATGGTTGATGACCCATTAGAAACCTTGCCAACCCTCGCCACTCGACCTCGCCGGCTTTGAGCAAGGCTTGCTCAAGGAGCTCA
Source organism: Eucalyptus virginea (assembly GCA_014182375.1). Lineage (NCBI taxonomy): Eukaryota > Viridiplantae > Streptophyta > Magnoliopsida > Myrtales > Myrtaceae > Eucalyptus > Eucalyptus virginea. Next base: position 19,208,590 of record CM024522.1, on the reverse strand, counting down.
AGCCTTGCTTGGGAAGCGCGAGTCTCCCCAAGACTCAGGTAAAGCTCCACCTCGATAGATCCAGTGAAGTCGAGGCTAGCAAGGCTTGAGCGCACTAAGATTTGGTGCCAAGATTTGTCGACGTGGAGCCTTGCCGGCCTTAGGCAAGACTCATACTCACCAAGCAAGGGTGACTGGCGTATAGGAAGGAAAAAGAAATATAAATAAATTAAAAAAATTCAATCAACTCTTGCAATGATGGTGACTGGCGAAGGAAGGAGGAAAAAGAAATATAAATAAATTAAAAAATTCAATGTTTTAAAAAAAATTATAAAATGTATCTACGTCAACACTGTCTATATCATATAAGACAACTAATATCCACTTTAACAATTTCAAATTGTCTAAAAGTTTATAATTCAAATGACACAATTAAAAGTTTCGAGACTAAATTATTATAAATATGAAAAGTTTAGATTTTTTTTTTGGTTGATTTTCTCCACTCGTTTTGATCGTGCGAATGTTTCAATTTCTATCGTTGACCCAACCGGTCGGCCGGACGATTTTAGCACATTTAATTACGTGCAAGCTATTTATTTCTGATTTTTCCAAGGGAGGACATATATAGGAGATATCGTGCCCTTCATTAAGGAAGAGAAATAGTTCACCGATTCATGTACGGAATTGGTGAATTTAAGCCTTTTTGCTTTTTCCCCGTACGCATTCTCTTGCTCTATTTCCCCTTCACGTGGGAGAATGAACAATCTACCCATTCCAAAGATCGGTCCGATATCTGTCTTAAATCCTTCTTTCCCACTTTCTTTTTCCGAAAACAATTTTCATAAAAAGAAAAATATCGCAAATTGTGCTAATTTCGGCATGAGATGTCTTGTGAGGTAATGGCATAACGACGAAGAACTAGTTGTAAAACCCGAACCTGTAACATCGAAATATTTTATACACGTAACTCTCGGAGTTCACATAATGTGCGGGGAAAGTGGAGATGGACAATTCGCTCGGCTCGACGGTTTGCATTTTTGACCAAATAAAATATTGCATGAATTTGATACATACACTCAATCAAGTTTGGATCAGGCTTGATTGGCTTGGATCTATATGGAACCGTCCACTATCATACTCGAGTCAATGCAGCAATTTCTCATTTTGAGTCCACAGGGACGGTAGGGGTTTTAGGCGTTTCCCTCAAATTGCCAAGAATATTAAAAGTTGGGGGAGAAGGTGTTTCTTCGATTTCAAGACCCATCACCATCCATGACCACACATGAGACATGTTGCGTGAACGCGTTCACCAATATCACCTAATTAGAAAACATTTGGATCATTGATCAATAAAAGGAATTATTCATACCCAATTGTGGGTAGATGTACTGATATTAAAGTCCCTCCCTTATCGCCAAGATTGAGAATTCGAATCAGGGCGGTTGTCGGCGTTGTAAGTGGGGGGTCATGATGTTGGGGTCTTGTACTAATCTCCCTTGAGGTATAGAGGCCCGACCCTACAGTGCCATCCAAGCCGTGGCTAGGCGAGGCATCGGCCGTCGGCCCGTCGCCGGAAGAAAAATAAAATAAAAAAGGAAAAATAAAATAAAAATATTAAAAATTAAAAGAAACAAAAAAAGAATATAAATTTATCAAACATATTTTTATTCATTTTTTATTCCCAAAACAAGTTTACCAAACGAATCTTTCTAGTAAAAAATTGTTACCCGGAACAGAAATAAAATCCCTGGAACACTTTTTGAACAGAAACACAAACAAACGCGTCCATAGAGACCCGGCCCTATAGTGTTGTCCAAGCATGGGGGCCTGTGGTGGAGTCATTGGTCATAAAAAAAAAAAAAAATGAAATTATTCACATGGTATCTTATACACATATGCGTGGGACAAGGAAAAATATCATGGTTGCTCGATTTTTTTTTTTTTTAATGCGACATTGTTTATAGAGATAAAGAAGATTCAAAATTTTAAAATGTAAGGAATAAAAATGGGATTTTAAAAATGGGATTGTCAATTCACGCATTTATTTATTGATAGAGTTTTCTCAAAAAAATTAATTAAAGTTTTTGGAAAGGGGAGAAAATGACCGCGATTTTATATATGCACGAGATCCTCTTTTAATTTATATAATGACATGGATGAAAGTCGATGAAAATAATAAGAAGAAAGAGATTCCGGTTCCGTTATAATGACTTCAGTCGAATTTTCTTCGTATCGCCCGACTCACCCGGCGCCTCCCTTTCTTTTTTAAAATTATTCGTCGCCGTCAGATTAGAAGACTTTCCACGGTCAAAGCAAATAACGTCACGACTCGCCTTCGTCCTCTCTTTCCCACTCTCTTTCTCTCTCTCTCTCTCTCTCTCTCTCTCTCTCTCTGCACAGTTCGTGTGAAGTGCGAAGCTGCGACATCCCCGGTCGGAACACCCTCTGTCTTTATATACGAGGAGTCTTGGACACTTTCTCCCAACCACGCAGTTCGTGTAAACTGGTGTTCTTCTCCTCTCTCTCTCTCTCTCTCTCTCTCTCTCTGAGGCGTCTGGTTGGTCTGCAAAATCAAGAAGAGGACGCAGTTATGGGGACTCAAGCTCCGGCCGATCAAACCTACGACCGCCAGCGCAGCGTTAGTCTCTCTCACTCTCTCTCTCTCTAAAAAGTTCGTGCGCATGTGAACTGTAATGTCTGGTAAATGAGCTGCAAGAATGGCCGTCTGTCCTCCATTTGCTTTGGAAAGGATGGGGCCTAACAGTTCCCAGTCATCTTCCCGGCCCTGGTCTTTCCATATCTATTAGTGCTAATATAGATGCTTAGCCTAGATGTTAGAACAGGGCTTGGGATTGATATTAGGGTCATTTTACTTACCCGCCTTCCCCGACTAGCTAGTTCGGTTCATTTTTATGGATACTCCCTTTTCGGTTCATACATAAAGGCCACCCTTGAGTTCGCTACTAAACAAAGATGGGAAGGGATAGCTGAGGGGGGGCGAAACGATCAATTCGGTTTTTCCGCTCATCCCGGAAAACTAGTTAGGCTGACAGAGACCATTTCCTAGTCAAAAAATTGGGAACTACAATCACTTGTTAGTGCAATCTCGTCCATTCAGTATTTAGTATTCATTACTATATCAATTAACACTAGCAATCCTGCTGGATACATAACTACAGATTCTCGTCAAAACGTAGATAGATGGGTAGCTCTCTTGTTCTTCTCAAGTAACTTCGGCCTAGATAATGAAAAAGAGAGTATCTTAAACAAATTAATTAGCAAAGATAATGCAATTATCAGACGGATCTTGTGCTTGCGCATAGTTTGGCAGCTCTTGCTCTATTAACAAGCATTTGGCTCTTGATAGGGGCAAGGTCATGCTTGATTGCCTGGCGTAGCCGGAACTTTGCAATTGCAGATTTGGGAAAGTTGCAACTTGTTGGGTTAAGTTAGGTAGGGAACATAAATGTCTAGTTTTCGGATGGTCTACATCTAAGCTTAGGCTTTTGGGTAGAACATTTATAAATATAACATCCGAGTGTTCAAGTATTTCGGATCGCTCGAACGTCGTCTCTGCACCGGAATGCGCTTTTGTTTTCAGCAATTGGTGGTCTTGTTTCAAAACCCAAACTGGAACCCACAAGTGAATAAAGTAGTATAAAATATACACGTAGTCAGTCAAACCGTCCCAAGCGGTAGAGAATCAGGCACAATCCCAAACCCTACGGCAACCATGCACGTGTCGCGTCATTACGTGTTCAAAGGTCAAATATTAATTGCCTTCGTTGACGAAGAACCTCGCAGAAGGGGCCGGGACCTGCGTGCCCATCTTGATTCTTCTTCTCTGCTCCTCTCTGCACTGTTCGTGTTGACTTTTGAGTCGGATCGATCTCATTTACCCGTTTCGTTTCTTTTTTACTTCTTCTGTCGTTTTCCAGGACTATTCAGCGCCCGCTTTTTCCTTTTCCTTTTTGGTTAAACGTGCCCAGCTGTATGTAAACCAAACCATGGCTTATAAATATGATTAACGCATGAAGGGATAATACAGCATGAATGACATCACTTGATTTGCGTACTAGTCTGCTTATGATGCCGATCTTGTTGAGCGTGGTCTTCGTATTAGCATCATGAAAGCACAGGATTGCTCTGTTCATACCCGTGTCGACACCAGAGATATAAACTTGCAGCATGGCATATTAGCCTTTTTGGTTCTAGTAAAATTGATGCTCTAACTAGCCAGAATAATGGACTTCAATATGTGGCCTGAGTTAGATGCTTTATGGTGTCCATAGGTCGAAGAGAAATTGGAGAAGCAAAAGGCTATCGACGAATGGCTACCGATTACTTCTTCAAGGAATGCGAAATGGTGGTACTCGACTTTTCACAATGTCACCGCCATGGTTGGAGCTGGCGTGCTCGGTCTCCCATACGCCATGGCTGAGCTTGGATGGTGAGTTTTCTCTAAAAGAGTTGACCAAATTGCACTCTTGCTCTCAACTTTACTCTTTTTCTTTTTTTTTCCCAACTGAATCATGTTTTCCTGATCGATAGTGTCTCAAATTCGATTTCAGGGGTCCCGGTGTTGCGGTGATGGTCTTGTCTTGGATTATCACCCTCTACACATTGTGGCAAATGGTCGAGATGCACGAGATGGTTCCCGGAAAACGTTTTGATAGGTATCACGAGCTGGGCCAATACGCATTTGGCGACAAACTCGGCCTCTACATTGTGGTTCCTCAGCAGCTCATCGTCGAAGTCGGAGTGAACATTGTCTACATGGTGACCGGCGGCCAATCCCTGAAAAAGTTCCACGATACGGTCTGCCCGAGCTGTAAGCAGCTGAAGACGACTTACTTCATCATGATATTTGCTTCCGTTCACTTTGTTCTCTCCCACCTCCCCAATTTCAACTCCATCGCCGGCGTCTCCTTGGCTGCTGCCGTCATGTCTTTGAGGTATGTCCCGGTCTATTCTCTTTGAACTCCAACTTCAATATCGGTTCATGTGGATGAACAATCAGTAACGTCATCTAAATCAGACCGCTTGTCGTAGCTAATGACAGAGCACTGAAAGATGTCATTTGAATGTACATGAAGAAGCGATCGAAATAAACGAAAACAACTGTTATGCTATCGAATCATACAAAGAGTGAAGCAATAAATTGTTATTCGGGGACTTAAGCATGTGTTCTTCATGTTTCCAAACAGCTACTCCACTATTGCTTGGGCAGCTTCACTCCACAAGGGTGTTCAGCCCGATGTACAATACGGGTACGCAGCAAAGTCAACACCGGGAACGGTATTCAACTTCTTTGCTGCATTGGGTGATGTCGCTTTTGCCTATGCTGGTCACAATGTCGTGTTGGAGATCCAAGCGACGATCCCATCCACGCCAGAGAAACCATCCAAGGGCCCGATGTGGAGAGGAGTCATCGTCGCGTACATAATTGTGGCTCTCTGCTATTTCCCGGTTGCCTTAATTGGGTACTGGGTGTTTGGAAACTCGGTTGAGGACAACATCCTCCTCTCGTTGGAAAAACCCGCTTGGCTCATTGCTATGGCCAATATGTTTGTGGTTATCCATGTGATTGGAAGCTATCAGGTAAGGATTGCGTCTTCTTATATTCTTCCCCTTATCCTCCTGCGGATTTTTTTATGAGATTGGACCGGTTTTACCATATCTCATTTACCATTTTCTCATGGCAGATTTATGCAATGCCGGTGTTTGACATGGTAGAAACTGCACTGGTGAAGAAATTGCACTTTAAGCCCACTAGAACACTTCGATTTGTAACGCGCAATATCTATGTTGGTAAGTGAATTCAGACTCCATACTACGCGATGTCTTGTTTTTTCAAATTACACAGGCGTATCACTTTTATTAAGATTTAATTGAATTCTCAAATATATTTACTTTGCAGCATTCACGATGTTCGTTGGCATTACTTTCCCCTTCTTCAGTGGTCTTCTTTCGTTCTTTGGAGGATTCGCTTTTGCTCCTACCACCTACTTTGTAAGTGCACCCATATAAGCAAGATATGCATTTAGAATTTCTTCCCAAATTTTGCCGATGTGCATAACCACTGAGTCCTCTGGCTTCTTCTATTTCTCTTTTCAGCTTCCCTGCATAATGTGGCTCGCGATTTACAAGCCGAGGCGGTACAGCTTATCTTGGTGGACAAACTGGGTATGCTTTCTTTTATCTGATTTTCGTTCGTCGTTCTTCCCTTAAGATGAGCTGGTCTAACTCGGGTTCGTTTATCATGTCAGATATGCATTGTCGTCGGAGTTATCTTGATGATCTTAGCGCCTATTGGGGGACTGAGGTTGATCATAATCAAGGCTAAGACCTACAAATTCTACTCTTAGATTCTTTACTTGCATACCAGCTTACAAGGTGAATCGGGAGTCGCTCCAGCAATCCAGATTCTCGCAAAATTATGGATGTAGATGAACACAACGGCGAATCGGTGCAAATTGTCATTGCCCAAACGGAACCGTTACCTTGTTTCCACGGGACCCCAAACAGGATCTTTGTAGTGTAAGCGTGCAGTATTTGTCAGCGGAGAAAATGGGAAGTTTATGGACATGAAATCAACTTAAAGGGAAATCTACTGTTCTTAGTTTTTGAGTGTATATGTCAACCTGTTCTTGTCTCAGGCTTGTTTGTTTCAGCGCTAGTATAGAGGGAAAAAGACGTGTGTGGCGTGATTCTTTTCACTTTTGGAGTGTGTTATTACCCTGAAACAAAAGATTTATTCTTGATTGAAGCAAGGACCAACTTCAACGGCAGAGCCTACCCTAGTAAGCTTTCCACATATTCATCACTGCAAGTGAAGTCACACAACCGGAGATGATTCCGGGACGGCATCGGGCAACTGCAAAGCGCTGCTTGAACTTATTTTTAAGCTAACCCCTCTCTGCACAAAACAGAGAAACCCGCAAAATGCTGACAAAACCAGCAATCGCAAAATCTCACCACTAAGAACCCAAAAAATAACCCTCCCTGAAGGTGATTTGCCCGTAATTTGTTAACCGTCCCATGATAGATGATAATACCATCTGCAGCCTTATAGCAAGTCTGCCTAGAGTGTTTTTCTTGGTTTATCAGAAAATAAAAGATAGCAGCCGATGTGGGTCGAACTCTGTAGAATTGGAGCTCATGCGAGAACTCCTTTTTTAGCCCTGTCACCCTTTCATTCTCCCAAGACATCAAAACCACGATTGAAGCAATTAACCGTAGAGGATGTCCTTCAATAGCACCTGCTGTGATGCAGAGTTTGCATAATGCACTCTTTTTCGGGACACGAACTTCCACAAAACCACCTTTGACACAGTAACAGTGCAATTGCCAAAAAAAAGTTTTAGGTGGCACAAACAAATCCTGCCTTTTTAATTCCCACAAAGCACACATTACAACTAATATACATTGGCAAGATTAGTTCGTCGCCACAGCTAGAATCTAACATCGATTTCATCAGAAATATCTGATCTTCCAGATTTCCCGAATGCATATCACCACATACAAGACTTAACCAAATAGATTTATTTTGCCACCACTTTCATCTTTCCATAGGTACATAAAACCGCAGAATACTTTTGAGGCTATAAGCTTTAGACCAAATTCCCTCCAGTCTCCAAGCTTCGGACTCTACATTGCTCCATGTTTGACCGATCTTTTTCAGCTTCGACTCACTTCATTGCAGATCACCTACAAAGTCAGGCCACGCATATGCAGGGATTGATACTAAATGAATAAGGTGAATAAGACAGACCCAAACAGAGAGTCACAGAAAATCACAAGAAAAGTGCCAAATTAAACAAACTGATTCAGTACAGAAACTTATCTCACTTATGATGTCGACTATTTGCGTGACCAAGCAGGCTGATAACTATTCAATAAGCTCTCAAAGGTTACCACATAATAATCGATTTTTGTAATCCGATTTGAACATATATAAGCTCTAATATTCTAGTCACATTCAATCTATGCACACAAGATGAGATTCTTGGCACTTTTATTGTGATACAGACAAGTGGCAGATATTAAATGGACGACCATAGTTCGGTCCACACACTTCAACACGAACTTGCAATCTGTCTGTCTGTTGGTTCTGGTCTACACTATGTTCACTGCATACAAAGCAGTGAAAAGAAAACTCCTCCACCTGTACCGTTCAAAAGTTATGTCCGATCAAGAATCTAGCGACTTAGTTTATTAGTATATTTAGAAGTAGCTACCTATAAACACTGTTTATGAGAAATTTGTTTGTCCACGGTGATGACAGGAACCAGTTTTCACCAACTTTTGACTCGAAACCTATATGTTGCAGGCCCAGTAATCTATTAGGGCCACTCTACTTCCTGGAATACCAACGTTGAGAATTAAATTTAGTTAAGCGCCAGGTCTAGGTCTAAATAACATGAACATATAAGCAAGATTTAGTGAAACAACATGGTTCGCTGAAAATAAATCATTGGCACAAATTTATGCAACATGAACATATGAAGAAGTTAATAGTGAACAAAACAAACAGAACTGTTCAAAAAAAAAAAACAAACAAAACAAACAGAAGACTAAATATGACACGTGGAGAGATGGCTAAAGGAATTTGTTCGAAAGAAACCGAAAATCGAAATACTAAAACCAGATCAACAAAACCCCGACTCACTTGATGTCTTGCCTCGTTTTATTGCCTCTATTCCAATCTTGAAACAAAAGCAATAATAATGAAATCTGTCTTCAGGCAGGTTAATCAATTTTTTCCTGAAGCAAGTTATCGGTTTTGTATCATATCGTCCTCTCTCATATGTTCAAAGCGTGCATATTGAATGCCTAATCAATCTGTGTCATTCCAAAATACTGGTTACAGTGAGAAAAGCCCAGAACTTACAGTTCTTGTTATCTTGAGCCTTTCCTTATCTAGTTAAATAAGGAAATTCAGATTTGGACTAAGGTTTAAATTAATTTCGGCCCAAAAATTTTGAACTTTCATATTTTTACTTGGTTCGAGCATTTGAGTTTGGATAAGTTTCTAAGTCAAAGATAGTCTGTTTAATTGAACAGAAACTCAAGTCATGAAAACAAGAACCAAACTAATCAGTTTGGCATAGGCTTCTTGTTTTGCTCTTTTAGTGTTGAGTGTAGGGATCTGGCTTCAGTGATGGCGCAAGGGAGGACGGAGAAGGGGTTAGAGAGGAGATTCTTAATGCAACAGACTGTTATTCTAATTATCATCTAGGAAAAAGTCACCAAAAACCCCAAATTATATTTATTGTGTCACATTTACCCTAAACTTTTTTCGTGACAAAAAAAAAAAATTGAACTATGCACACCATGACACATTTACCTTAAATTTTTTCCTGTGACATCAAAAATCCTAAACTTGCACCCATGTAACACATTTGCTTTCCATCAAGACAACGTCAAATGATGTTTTAGCCAAGATGATGTCGTTTTGAAATAGCCATAAGGATGTCATGTTAACCCTATTTACCTTTTGTTGTCCATACAGGCAAATTTTTAATGATGCTTGTTGATGGAATTTCGATGGGATAAACATGTCATACAGATACAAGTTTGGGAATTTTAATATCATTAAAAAAGTTGAGAGAAAATATGTCACATTGAGCAAAATTTAAGATTTTTGACAATTTTTCCCTAATTAATATCAAGTCATCAACTTACTAATAATTCGATAATTAAAAAAAGAAGATTTCTACCACAATGACATATGCGATTGAAATGCGGTAAAACAAATTAACTAAGACCAACGTGGAAGCAAATTATGAAAACATAATTATCATAACGTTACTTATCACTTTATTTGCTTTTATGAAGAATTAAAGGTTTAGCTTCAGCTGCCACAAATTTTCGGATTTATTTTGTGAAGTTTAGTGTTTTTAAATATACTTATAATCGTAATAATATTTTGTGATGCGTTAATATACAAATCCAAATTTATTAGAGAAAGTAATACTATCCTCATACTAAATATGGGTTATATAACTACTTCTATCTTGTCTAAAAACTAATGCAATTAATTTAAAAAATATTTCTAATGATAAACGTAGGAGAAAAGCCATGCAAATATCCTACCGTTTTTCTTGAGGAGCTGGAGTTGGGACACGGCGAATAAAATTCCCTTAATTTTTCCCAAAGGGGAGAAGGGCAGAATGGTCAGACTACATGAAATCTACTGAAGTGCTACATATGATGGAAAACGTTTTTTTACGCAATTAAACGTTAGATTCACGTAAAAATGGTCATCGCTTTGTGCAGTCATGTTTGAGAGCTTATTTTAGGGCCTAAGTCTACGTGTAACAGACTAAATTGTCAAAGATGGTGCCAAAGCAAGGCTTCCTTCATAGATGTGTGGCTCGAAGACGGACTAAAAGTGCATTTGTCTTATGGAAAATTTCACAATACAAAAAAAAAAAATATATATATATATATATATATATTTCATAGAAATTATTTTCAAGAAAAATGGTTAATTTTCACTTATTTTGTGGTTTAAGGAAAGTAATTTCCTTCTAGCTAGAAGGAAAATTGTTTTCCCCAATCTCAACTTGTTATTTTTAGTCTAAGGAAAACATATATCGACATCCAAACGGCAAAAAGTAAGAAAATAATATTCCAAAATTAATTTTCCTTCAAATAAAAGGACCTTCAGTTCAAGCTAACATGTGTTAATCCAGCCAATTTTACATTGGCCAAGCCCCTGAGAAAAGTACTCAAAGTAACAACAAAAGCTAGTGACCAATTAGAGGCAGGTTTTAATTTACAAATCACTCCTCAAGGTATTTCCCAACTATGAGACACTATGGAGTATTCTCACCTAGCCATACTCTCCTTATTCGATATGAGGCCTAATCCATTCTTATTCACCATCCTAAAAGCTTGCAAGAATTAATACCTTATCTGATCCCTCTCACCCCGGTGATTACTCACCGTGCTCTTCAAATCGGACATGGGGCTAGTCCATCCACAAACCATATGTTTGTTGGAGGGAATCCTGCCCTGGTACTGCCTAAATGAGGCAGCCCGTTTCACGTGGGCTAAGTTCCCAAAAAGAGTACATGAAGTAACTTTGCAAGCTAGTGACAATGGTTGGGGTTAGATGTTTACTTATTAATCACTCAATAGAACCTCTCGCAACCAATTCTGGCTTTAGGATGTCACACAATCTAAGGAGAACGAGGACAGAATGTTGAGGCGAGAGTGCTCAAAATTTGATACATCTCTCGGTTGGCTTCCAGAATGAGTAGAATCATGCACTGAATTAGGAGAGTATTGCTCACTGATATGGCTCGAAATCAATGAGGAAGTCCTTGCTTCTAAGTGGAGAAGTCAATATGTGATGCCCCTAGGTTCCATATTAAATGGAAGATGCCCTTTTTAGGCGACTCATAAAAAGACTCAACCATAAATAGGCTTAAATGATAATGTAATTGAATATTATCTACTCTTTTTGAAAACTTGACCTGTATGGAATGAGTCGAGCCATTACATTAACCCATTCCATAATTTGCCCTCAGGTTTAATTATCAAAATCCCAAATACAAATGAATTAAGAAAAACCTAAAGCCAAAATAGCATCAAGTACAACTAATTTAAAAACCCAAGCTAAGGTTGAGGCGGGATTCCTTTTCTATACCATCAACTACAAGTAACCTAGGGAACTTGTCCAGTCAGTCCTAGACCTATTATGTGAATGTCAATTTAGTCTAAACTTTCCGATTTTATCAATTTAATTATAAATCTTTGCGCGAAATTCCAATATAGTCCTTCCAACCAATTTTCGTCGGAAATTATTAATACCACGGCATGCCATGCAAGACGACCGGTGATGACTAGAGCGACGTCAATAGTTTCTGCGCGAAAAATTAACCGAAATGACCACATTGGAATTTCACGCAAAGATTTATAACTAAATTGATAAAATTGAAAATTTTATAACTGAATTAATATATGTATAATTGATTAGATAATTTTTCCTAAATAAACTTATTTCGAACTCCTCATGCAATTTTTAACTCATTTTTTACTTGGCCGATTAGGCACTGAAACACTTTCGTGAACTTAGAGGTTATTTAAAGAAGTTGGAGTTTCATCAACATAAAAATTACAATGAAAAAATTGGGTTAGTTGCCTGAGCTTATAGGCCCTAGTTTGTACTAAGTGTGCCTAGTGCCTGGTCCGACATTGAGGGACGAGGCTGGGCACATGAGAACTAGACGTTCCACGTGTCGATAAGATTAATCAAGAACGGGTTTGAGAAAATAGAAAAAGGAAGTGGCATTATTTACTTTCACATTTTTAATCTAAATCATGCAAGAGATGTCCTTATATTAAGATCGATGTCATATTCACATGCTAAATTAATAATTAGAAGCAAAAGTCTAACTAACATCAACTTGTTAAATTAACAATTTTGTTAGCATTAAGTTCCGATGTAATTCAAGTAAATTACATGCACGAAACTCCATCTATGAGGAAATGTATCGATTAAGTTTAGCCTAACTGTATGAATGTCAATGACGAATATTTAGTTTTTAGCTACAAGTGAACAATAATGGTAAGAAAGAGTGACAGCATTTAAATAAAGCAAAGTTCAGAAAAATGCATTGTAAATTCAAAAGGAAAAAAAATAATTATCAAGCTAAACGGCAGATTTCCCCCGATAAAAATAATGACTTTGACATATTTAGCGTGTAATGTGGTGGAATAGTCAAAAGAAAAGGAAAGCTAATTAATAATTGGATTTATTAATAGACTTAATTGGACAGGTGGACAAGGAAAGAAAATGACTGTAAGATTAAGAAACTACGAATCTAAAAGCTATGGTGATTATCGTATGTGTAATATGAGTATATAAAGTTTGGTGATAAATTATACGTTTAGAGAGGGATATTCAAAGATAATTTACATTGCTTTAACGAAAAGATTTTCTTATTTAAGCATTTAGATCTTGACCATATCTAATTTTACTATATAAGGGATATTATTATTATGGTGCAGCTAAATATGTGCAATACGGTATCTTGACCCATCATGCACTTGTACTAAAGTCATTACTCTTATTTAATCGAGTGCCACTAAAAAAAGTCTTGCTAAGTATTGACCAAATTCGAGATCTTAAGTTCCGTTCATGATTCCAGACTTATATCTGAAAAGAATTAGATGCTTTCCGAAAATAAACTTGACATTTTCTTTGCTTTTCTTTCTAACCCCTTTCTTGCAATATGACTCCTTTTGTTAGCTAAGTAGTGCAAAAAGGAAGTAATTTCACATGCGGAAACAAAGGACAAATTGAAAAGGAAAGAAAAACCCATTTTCTCAACCTTAATATGGTTTATAGAATAAATAGTTTATCGGTCCTTATAAGTAGGACCGTATATGTTACCCTACAGGAGAGAATCCTAAAGATCTCTATTAATAATATTTTAGAAGTCGAAGATTATCTCCGAATATCTCATGTACTTCTCAAAAATAAATCTCTTTACTAAAACTGTGTTTTTGATGTTTCATGGTTCAACTATTCCTTCATATCCTTTTATTATATACTCTCCCACTCTCGACAAGAGAATCCTAAAAAGCCGTAACATCAACAGCATCATTTCTAACCTTTCTTTAATGTTTTTCGAATTAGTTATATTTGATCTTGCTCAATTAATCATTAGTTTTTATTATCATGGCAATGCACGGGTCGAGATATGATGCCCTAGCTTGGTTCAACCCTAGTCGTACCTGATCATACCGAACCCTCATTGCTCGGTCGGTGGCCCCCGGGATTATCGGGTCGTGTCAGCTGAGCCCCAAGCTGAGTGCAGCTTTGACGTCCAGCCTCCATGCAAACCCTCCCATCTCGTCCATCCTCCACACATCGCACGGCACTATCCTCGCCGCCCACTTCTCCTCGCCCCACCACGGGTGCTGCCGCCGCCTCAACGTCGCCCTACACGCGAAGGCCGCGCGTGTCTTGGGCAGCTCCTCTTTCGCCACCACCCGCACCGCGATCTCGGCCGGCAGCGGGCCGCCGTCGGCGCCGTCGTCCGCCAGATGCTCTCTCATCACCATCCTCTCGAACGCTCCGTTCACCCACCTCACCCGATTGCTCGGATCAGCTAGGAACCCGGGGCACGCGTCCGCCTTGAGACTCCTCACCCGCTCGGCGTCGGTGAGCCCTACCAGCTGATGGTGGTCCTGCGCGTCAATGTGGGTGTCGGCGACGGACTCCACGATCACCCAGCATTCCAGCACTGTAGGGTAACGCATCCGGTGAGGCGACTGGAAGGTCGGGTGGACGAGATCAATGGGGTCCGACCTAGACCACAGGGGCGGGACCACATTAGGTATGGCGAGATTCACGGTGCTGAATTCAGGACCGGAGTGGGTGCTGCAGTGATCGATGCTGCCGCGCCATTGAGGTTCCTCCTTCTCAGATTGCTCAGGCTTTGCTTTAAGCGCTTTAGATTCTCCATGATCAGCTTTCTCGGGCAACAATTGGAGGGTCACTATTCGCTTCTCCAGCCCCGACGAATCATCAGGCCCTCCTTTTTCTTTTGGCCCTTGCGCTGCTCTTTTCCTTTTGGTGGTGGTGCTGCTGTCGTGGTTATTATTACCGCTGCAATTACTGTTGGCCTTGGCCTTGCGAACCCTAACGTACTTCCTCTTGGTCCTCGCGCCCGAAAGTAGCCACCCCTTGCTCCCCACATGCGACCCGCCTTGGCCCGGGTCCTCCGCTGCCGGCTTCGGGGCGATAGGCCGGAACCGGAGCATCGCCTGGTCGATCCCCGCGCCCCCACGCGCCACGCCGCCCCCGCCGGCCCTTTGTTAACCCCGCCCGCCCTACCCATCTCGCCCCCACAGCCGCCTCCGCCGCCGCTCGCCGCCACCAAAGACCCTCTCTCTCTCTCTCTCTCTCTCTCTCTCAGAAAGGTTTGAAGACTGACGGAGTAAACATTTTTTTCCTCTCAACTTTTTTTTTTTTTTTTTTTTTGGGAGGGGCGCCTTTCGGCCTAAGAATACGGAGAGAGAGGACTTGGTAGGAGCGGGAGAGAACCACGTGTCTAGGGCATTCCCCAAACATATGGACGACGCGATTGGTCCAATCGCAAGGCGGAGTGGGGGCCCACAGGGCACATCGGGGCAGGGGAGGGTGAGGGGGGAAATCGAGCCTCCTGATTGGCACCGGCGGTTCCAGCCAATGGGAGGCGCGACCGTGTCGAGCACTGCCGATAAAGCGATGGGACACGTGGTGCTCGTGCGGACTTAGCGTCCGGTTGTCCCTCAGCTTTATATTCAATCGAAAAGGAGGGTTTTGCATCGTTCGAGAGAATGGGCGCGTGGCGCGCCCTCCTTGGCTCGAAGGCGCATATTTGAACAGAAAAGTCGAGCGGGGGGAGCTGTGGAGAGCACCCCCACGCGGGGGCGAGGCGCGTGGCGGTGCACGGGGCTGGAGGCTGGCACCGTCTGGGGCACGCGCGGGAGGGGAGAGTGGGGGGTCGGGAGGAGGGTGTTGGGCTCGGGAGGTACGACGAGGACGCGTGGATGGTCCGATGGCGGTTGCGGATCCGCGACAAGATCCGCCCACGTCATCCGAGGAACCCGATCGGCTCGGTCTCTGTTGCCGTTGCTGTTGTTTCGAGTCGAGTCGGACTTGGATTGGATTTGGATTGGATTGGCTCCGGGACTCCAGCGCAGATGGTCCTCCTTCGATAGCGAAGTTTCGCTGCTTGCTACTGGTCCACTCCCCCTTTGGGACATGCCTTGTTTTTCCAATCATCTAAAAATTCACCCTCCCTTGGAACTTTCTCCACAACATTTTCTAAACTTATTTAAATTTATAAAAATAAAAAAAAATCGCGAGATTATTATATGTACATCTACATGTCAGCAATTATATATTGTTAAAATTTAAAAAGTTTTTTTCATTAAAATGAGTCCAATCGCAAGTTTTTCATATTAAACTAAACGTAAAACTTTATCGAGACACACTCTTAACACTGACGGCCAACCAATCACAGAAGGATTCGAGTATGCCACCAATACCAACACCGAGTGGGTTTTCATGGAGTTTTGAACTTGAGTGATCATTCTAATATTTATTTATGGTCTATCACGTCACTTTTTAAATTTAAAAGTTACGAATTGTGATGGATTTTCGATTACTCTCTTCTTAACCTAACATTTAGACGGCTAGAAGTCAAAATAGACTCAGCACAATGCTCATACGATGGATATAACCGTTTTATTCACATACCTAGACGACAACTTCCTTCAATCATGGTTCAAAGTATGGCTAATTCCAACTTGAGTGCGTCACATCAATAGTAGAATTGAAATGGTATTATTTCCTTCATTCAATAACACAAGATGATTAGATTCCAAAACTTAGATAGTCCAAAATGTATGTCCAACATGCATCGTCATACTATGATCACGCTCTATAGGAGACTCATTCACAATCTAATGTAGATCTATGGTGAAAAAATTAACATTCATTAGAGTAGCGATCTCTATGACCTCACTACGAATTATCATGTTCTCAATTCAAAACGAAATCGTATCGAAATTGCACATGAATCTCTTCGAGCTAAAGAGAGCCAAAATCAAAGAAATGTATCTCACGTGTTCGCACGCATTCACTTCCATGTGGAAGTTGGACGGTCCATATAAATGACGCCGATGAAAATGATGACTAATCATCCATCATCATGCTCAGCTCTGGACCGAATCAATAGGAGGATGCCAACGCATCTACCCCTATAGGAAAACGGCCGATTATGCGTCACTTGAACCCAGACCACGTGTCAGCAAGAAGAAAAGAATCAGCCCAAGAGCTTGCATTTCCTCAAGCCGGAATGGTGGTGTTCTACCAACTTTGTGACACCACATTCCGAGGTAACATGCATTCTGGCCGTGGACCAGCACACCTTTTCTGACATCGTAACATACACGATGAAGCATGTGCTCATCCACCAATGGACAGCATGTGCCAGTAAACTTAGTTACTGTCCAAATAAAATGTGAGGATTGTGGTTTATTTCTCGCACATATTGCGGTGTAAAACCCAAAGACGGTGCAAACCAAAACTTTCTTCGACCACCGGCCGGCATATTGTCTAGATCACACTCTCAATGCCTTCACCAGAGAGTGAACTCGAAGATTTAGTTAAAGCTTATTCTAAGGCAGTCGATGATTATTCAACTATAAAGGGTTTCATAGCTATCTCCCCAACTAAAGTAGCACTTGATAATGCAAGCTAACCTACCCTTTACAAGCCCCTCCATGTTGACAAATGGCACGCATTCATGATGATGAAAGAGGTTCGATCTCTTTGCAAATTGTGCAATTTTTATTGCTTTATGTGATAGTTATCAAGACACAACACACAGACACAGCCCCAACAACCAAGAAAATTAGATACGTGTCAATTTGGGACTCTGAGAAGCTTCCTCTCAAGGTCCTTACGTGTCCACAAGAGAAAGCCACAGCACACTTCAATCAATGTGAACAAATCCGATTCTTTTTTAAGCATATCGGAGCCTAGCTATCGGATCTTTCTTCTTTTTTTTTCCACACAGTTCATCGCTCCTCTCTTCAATCCCCTTGCTTCTTAGCGTGTATATATATATATAGGAGGACATTCAGCCCCGTCCCTCGTCTATGTATCATCACTATTGTCTTAAAAAGACACCTCGCACATCGCTTTTTCTGTTATCTTGCTAGCATACGCAATCGTTCCTGAGTTAGGCAAAAGCTTTTCAGGGCCATTCGAAGATACACACAGATATATATATGGTTATACCTGAGCTTGAAGTGACCCTCTGCCTGGAGGGCTTTGGTCCTTTGCATTATTTGTTTCAAAACCCTAAACCGAGAGCGGCCTTCACGTCGAGCCTCCATGCAAACCCTCCAAACCCGTCCAGCCTCCACACGTCGCAGGGCACGGTTCTTGCCCTCGCCCACCTCTCGTCCCGCCATGTCACTTGGCACGTGAAAGCCCGCTGGCACATCGGCAGCCTTTCCTTAGCCACCAGCCTCACCTCGACCTCCGGGGACGGCGGCCGATGAGGATGGTGCTCGACTTCTCCTCTATTTTGGCCGCTCGCGAACCAGACGTACGCGTCGTTCACCCAATAAACCCGGTTCTGGAAGTCCGACACCAGACCGGGACACATGTCAGACCGGAGATTCTTTATCTTCTCGTCGTCCGTGCTCCCAGGGAAGAATTCCCCGACCGCTCCCATGCACGGATCGACGCCGACCCTCTCCACCGTCAGCCATGACACGGCGACGGCTCGCTTGAGCGGGTTCACCACCGTCGGATCCCACGAGTTCGCCCCGTGCACGTTTAACTTTAAGGGCCTTTCGCGATCCGGCTGGGAAACCTCCCTCGGGGTTATTATCATCGGAACGAGATCGAGGGGAACGCCGGAGGCCATCGACTCCCGCGGCTCGGCTCGCTCCGGCAGGAGCTGGAGGGTCAAGACCGGCTTCCCCCGACGGCGACCCCCGCCCTGCGATCTGCTCCTCATCTTGCACTGGCTATTATTCTTCCGAACCCTAACGTACCTCCTCTTCGCCCTCCTCTTCACGGCGAGCCAGCTCTTGCTCTCCGGGAGGTTACCGGCGCCGGAGACCGGTCCTCCTGTGGCCGGCTTCGGCGCTATCGGCCTGAATCTGAGCATTCCCGGGTCGATTATCGGGACGCGCTTGTCGGCACCACCGCCAGATCTACCGAACCAGAACGCGTCTCCGCCGTTCATGGAGGAGCTCCGGCAGCCGCCACCACCAGCTCAGCCTCCTCGGGAGTTTCTAAACGGAGAAGAGAAGAATCTCGGGCCGTCGCTCAGGCTGGGAGCTTCGAGAGAACAGAACAGCAGCAACCTCTCTCCATCTCCAGCCGATAATGAATGGGGATCGGCGAACACACGGTGGTCTGGTATACAAGCACCACGTGTCTGAGCAAAGCGCGAGCCGATATTATTTTATGTAAAGGATCGAAGATTAATTGGACGGATGATTATGCAACAGCTACAGGCTACAGTAGATATGGGTTTTTTTTTTTTTTTTTTGATTTCGCCTAATTTTGGATTTTGAAGAATCTCGAATTTAAAATTCTTATTCCGAGTTCGAGAATTTTTATATAAATTAAACCACATGATGGGGGGGCGTGAGACAACTGTTATTATAGGCTAGATAATGTCCCAACTCAGGAGCAGCGAGGGGACGTGATTGGAGAGGAGTTTTAGTTGAGGGGGGGCCCACGGAAAAGTGCCATATTTGGAGTAATTGCTTGGTCTGTGGGGGCGGGGCCCACGCGGGGGGGAGCTCGGGCCAATGGGAGGCGGCTTTGTGGCCTGCACTCCCGGAGGAGATGGACACGTGGACGTGTGGCTGAAAGCGGCTCTTGCCCTTTCGCTTGCTTCGTTGGGGGGAGAAAGAGGCCAAAAGAAAATGCTGCTGCTTCTACCACGGAGTAGCGGCTTCTCGCCCGGGGACACGTGGCCGGATCTCACCGGCGGGATCGGCCAACATCCCGTGCCTCGGTTGGTTCGGTGCGGGGAATAATTAAATGGGGCTCGACATCGCGATTTGATTCGGTTGGTGGACGGTCGTTTCTCCGTAACGAGGAGACGCAGAGACATCCTTTCGAATTTTTTTACCTTTTTCACTCGCGGTTCAAATTTCGCGTGACCCATCTACATGTGCTCCAATCTAAGTTCAGTCTGACACGTTTATCTCTGAATTTTTTTTTTTGTACTATCAAAAATCTTGAATTCATTCCCGTACGATAAGTGATTATCTCATATTTATATACATAGCACATTTATTGTCGTATCAAGATTTCTTTTTCTTTTCTTTTTTTCCTTCCACCTCCGTTTTTACTGCCACCCTTTTCACCGCTCCACTTATTGTCACAATCACTGCACCGATGAGGAAAACGAGCCAGGAAGTTCAAAAGAAATGAAAAAGAAAACGAGGAAAAAAACATACAATTAGTTGACATATTTTTTTGCCACGTGATGTTTGTTTTCCATCATCCACGTAAGCATCCACGTGAGATTTTTAGTAGTATTTGTAAATAGAATTTTGATAGAAGGTAAATGTATCATACGCTATAAGCGAATGTATCACATGTATACAAAATTTGAATTTTTGTATCACAAATAAAAGTTAAGGTGCTACACGAGTACAAGTTTGGAGTTTAATTTAGTGTAAATGTATCAGAGTGGATATAGTATTGGATTTTTTGTGACATTTTCCCAAAAAGAAATAATATGATAAATTCACCATCATTGGAGTGAGAAAATATGACTTATTATTTTCATAAACCCTAAATTATACCCATTGTACTACAAATACTCCAAACCTTTTTTTTTTGTCACTAGAAATCATTAATTTGCCCATTGTGACACAAGCAACCCAATAATTTTTTTGTATCACAAAAAATCCCAAAGTTATATTAACATGACGTATGTACCCTTTAATTCAGTTCCATCCGTGTGTAACTTATAATGTATATACCCTCCTTGGGTATATAAGTCACACATGTATAAATTTAAGTTTGTTTTTTACAACGTAAAAAAAGTTGAGAGTATTTATGTCACGGTGGGTAATTTAATATTTTTAATGAACGAAGAATAAAGTTTGGGGTATATATGTCATATTAGATGCAACTTGAGATTTTTTGCCCCTTTAGTTTTTTTTATAATATTAAAAGCATTGAAAACTCTAGCAAAGTTCAAAATTTGTTTCATCATTTGACTCGAATAATTTTTTGCCCGTTTTAGTTTGAACAATAGCCGTAAAAGAATGACATCAACAGACTTGCTGAAAAGCACATAAACATTAGATCAAGTTTTCTGCTCTAGTCAGTACTCTCTTCAAGTTCTATCCACACTAATCAAACCATACCGACACTTGTCTTGTACTTGATTAAAGAACGGTAATGACAATTCCTAAATTATAAATCTAAATAAATATTAAGATATTAGTTGTTCTTATCATGTGGAGTCATGGACCTCATTATCTACACATCCAATGTCAACGAGCTTTATCCTTGTATATAGCCAAGTCGAATGGACAAGTCTCGAAGTCGCTAGAATCAGTTCCCTTTAGCAATTGACAGAGCCACGAAGCACTCATGTTGATTCGACTTGGATTCGAATTATCGCTTCACTTAGTGCGGTAACTCAATCATTGTTGGATAACCTTACACATGGCAACTACGAGAATCAATTTCCCGATTTCAAGCATCCGGCACTAATTCACTGTATATATATTAAACACAATGGTTAAAGAGTAATTAGGTGATGACATGAGTTGAGTGCCCGAGGAATTTCAACTGGCTAAGACTTCACCAAACCCTGAATATCATTGTCGATGGGAGAGTGGTCAGCATCCTCGAACGTGGAAAAAGTTGACGTGAGCCGACGGGACGACGCGTGTCCCGGGCTGTCCAACGGAGACGCAGACGCTCGTCCTCTTCACCTCTCTCTCTCTCTCTCTCTCTCTCTCTCTATCTCTCTAGATAATCAGAGAGAAGAAAAGGAGGGGAGGGAAGGGGCAAAGGAAAATGATTCCTCCTCCATCCCGACGAAACGCAATGAGTGCAGCGCAGGGGAGGCAGGCCAATGGGATGCGTCGTTTTGGCAACATCAACATCATGTCCGACGTACGATCGAAAAGATAAGAGCCGTGCGCCATCGAATCATCTTGCTCCAAATGCTGACGGCCCACAACCAGAAAAATAAAAAGGAAAAAAAATAAAACAAAGGAGTACGTAAGAATATTTTTCGATAAGTGGTGTCAGACTGTCAGTTGTTATTTACATGTCCAGCAAAATCCGGCTCTTCACCTGGAGAGAGTGATTTCGCACGCCCGATTGAATCGACCATGATGGTTTTCTCAGAGATGTTGTTCTTGGTTTTTTGCTTACTTGCTTCCATGAAAACAGACCGATTAGTCTTGTTCGTTCATTTGGGTACAGGGTTTACATATCTAGACGGGCTTCGTCGATGGTAATGTCCCCTTTCTTGTAAGAACTTGGGGGGTGTCCAATCGTGACCCTATGATATTCGGAGTTGGTGGCTCGTTATGTCAGCGAGGAGTGATGATACGTTTGGGCTATGGAATTGGGACGCGAGGAAAGTCTTATCAGATTCTCCATTATCTTCGTGGAAGTCAGCTCTCCTGATTCTCTTTGCCCTCCCCCGTTTCATCTGCCGCTCCAACCCAAAAAGTCGTAACGACCCGCATTTACCCCCCAAGCCTCACCTTTCTATTTCACGTGAATCGTGTCAATGTCATGACAGATCGCTCGATGTGGAAGGCCAAAGATAAGCCGGAACCGAACACGGCCTCCTCTGGTGCTGTCCTGTCTGGGCCATGGATTCAGGACCAAGGGATGGAACTCTTTTGATGCTAACCGGGTGCTTCTGCAATTGTGGGGACATGAGTGTTCGCGGAAATTACAGTCTCAATTTAGATATCTGTAATCCATTAGTGACAGGGCAGGTCACTCTCGTAACTAGAGTGAAGGAACAAACGACGTGCATCATGCTACAGAAACCTGCTGTCCAGTATTACTTCATCCAGGAAAAAAAGGATTCTTGAGGTGGTATTTCCAACTCAAGAACATAGCATTAGGAAGATCAACATCCAAAACTCAAGTCTGCCAAAAAGAAAAAATAGCATCTTGCATCATGTATATCGAAAACCTTATTTCCATCTCAAATAGCGAAGAGAGATTCCTTAAAGTAACTACGTCGCCAAGTAGTCGATTGAATCAATTTTCGAGGGCGATAACAAAAAAATCATTTGATGAGAGCTTATTTCCAGTGCTCCACATGGCAACATATCTTAAGGCAGCTTAGTTGACAACGTCGAGAACCAACTTCCGCGACTTTAGCACCGACCATCTCAACCGCCGATAGTAAGCAGCTTGCAGCAAAGCCAACGAAAGTACAAAGATCCACTTAAATCCCATCTGCATTTGAGGAAACAAAAGAAGTCAGGGATGCAATTGTTTCCACTTTGATCCTTTTAACTAACAATGACCAAGTAAAAAGGTACCAGCTTCCTTTCTTCCATTTCTGGTTCAGCAGCCCAAGACAAGAATGTGACGACATCTTTGCCCATCTAACATCATGACATGGAGACAATTAGCAGCAGAAGATAATGAATTAGAATAAACTAGAATGAACTTGTCTGGAAACTTTGAGGCATTTAATTCTAATATGTGTCAACCTGTGCTTCAGTCGCAGATGTTCCATCTTCATACTCAACAGCTCCATCATTGAGCATTTTAGGCATAGCAATTGCTCCACCGGGGAAATAGGGGTTGTAGTGTAACCCTTCTCTTATCTTCAGTCATTAAAAGAACGCATCAGGTTAAAACTTATTAGCCAATGCCAACAACACATGAACTCCACAAGCAAACGAGTACGATAAGAAACTTCCAAAAGGGATAATCTCGACACTAAATTACCCATATCAAAGAAGGAACTCTGAATTGATTTAAGGTGGCAATATAAGGAAATCGAAGTAGAAGAGAACTGATTAGTAATTCTCCACCAAAGCAGAGGAAATCACAAGCAAAACATCCAGTGCATCAGCTTATTTTTGCCGGAAAAAGAACTAGCAACTCAAAATGTGGAAATACAGGATATAATCATTCACAGTCCGCATAAAATATTATAAAGCCATTCAACTCATTATTCACCTCCATCAAAGTTGAATAAACTATTGTGTGAAAACTAGTATTAAATAAAGTGTACACCCCATTTCGGTTTTAGCTCCTACTTTCCAAAGGAATGATGAAAATAGGAGAAGCTTGGCAACTCTTACCATGACTTCAAAACACAAACAAATAAGGACAGTTTGAGTGTGTTAATGCTACAGCTACCATAAATGCTACTACTTCAGCCCACCAAACAAACAGTCATTCACGATAATTCATGAAAAACATATGTCGTCGCGACAAATAATTACAAAAATACCTACCGCAACACCAGCTGGGGGATCACGGTAACCAGTTAGGAGAGCGAACACATAGTTCTGACCATTGTGCCGAGCCTGGAAACGAAAAGATTCACAATATTAGCGAAATTTTCAGCTTAATGTGATTTCTGTAAAGTTAGTAATAAAAAAACAAAACTCACTTTAGTTATTAGACTTAAGTCAGGAGGATAAGCCCCCCCGTTGGCAAACCTAGCTGCAGCTTCATTCGAATATGGTTGAGGGAAACGGTCACTTAGTTTACCAGGACGAGTGAACATCTCACCCTCATCATTAGGTCCATCTTCCACCTCAATTTCAGCAGCCATGGCCTTCACCTCCTCTTCTGTGTAAGCAACCCCTACCAGATCACGGTATGATATTAGAGACATAGAGTGGCAGGATGCACACACTTGCTGATACACCTGGTGACCACGACGAATCCTGCCCATCCACAGTATTTAAGATGAGTAGTTGCCATTAGAATCAGACAGCAAATTACTTTAAAATAAAAGATATGACTGAATTTGATGAGGATCAAAATCCCTAATAAAAAGGTAAGAAAAACAAGAATCAGAAAGGTAGAAGGAAAGTCCGTGCTTAGGATTCACATGTAGATGTACATATGATTGAAAAAAATTTCACGATCATGCTCAAAATTACAAAAGCAGACTCATGAGCCAAGTGACGAGATTAACACTGATAAAGAAGTTAAACAGAGATCATGAAAAACTCACGAAGCATGGTCATATGAACTAAGAATGCCTTTGTGAGGCCATGGATAACTAGGGCACTCCAATCCATGTTCAGCCTCATCAGCAGATGCGACTGTTCCAAAGCTCAGGAATCCGGAAACTCCAGCTCCAACAAGTGCGATACTCCTGAAATAGTTTGTGTGCGCGGAGCTAGAACCATCATGACCTCTCTTTGAGAAGATAGACGACAACAAGGCAGAGGCCTGCTAACAGACAAACAATTTTCATAAGCCAACCATGTGAGAAACAAGCAAAAATGTGAAGAGATATTTGCAACTTTAGATTAACACTGTCTATGATCCGATAAAGTTAAACAAAGAATTACATTACATCAGATATATTACAAATAAGATACTATATGAAATAAGAGAGAGCTAATGGATTATCTTCATAGGAATCAAAAATTCATGTTAGACAAAGGCAGATATAACATGAGAAGCAATGCAACTTCACTGATACAGAATGATGATATTTCATACTATCAAAATCAAGTGAACTGCATCACCAATTCTGAATGTCTCTTTGATAGGCTTATAGTCCTTTTAAAGTATAAGTCATCAGTGGCACTGGTAAATTCACCGCTGTGAGCACACCAAAATCTCATGCAGGTGCATAAAAGATTAATATGATTGCATCTCTGCAAGATATGAACTAAAAATGCAATAAATAGATGCCTGCGAAGTGGTTCCCTAATAAATACATAATCCCACCACCTGAGACTGAGGTTGAAGTTTCCTCCGTAGAAGCTGGTGGATTGCCCCTCCTCCAGCCATTTCACGTAGGCGAAACTTTCTGCTAGTGACCTAAAATCAAAGAGGAGAAGGCAAAAGGGCACCATAAGATAAAAGAATGCGATTGAGGAAAAGGAGAAAATTTATGAACCCCATTGTCCAGCAATAAAGTCATTTCCATAATGCCAAACAAATGAAAATAGCATGTGTCGGATTAAGAAAGCTACTCTGGTTGATTCAGTATCTATGGAACAAGATTAAACATTGACATCCTCATAACCTCGCATCAAATGCAAGTAGACACAGATACAACTAATCAACATTCTACAAGCAGTGTGTCATGCGCATTAGGTTGGACGACTCTTCAGAAAAGCCAGAAAGCAGCTCATTCTGCAAAAACAGCGAGACCAAGTCATCTATTGAATTTCAGGGACAGTATCCAGCTCATTCTTAAATTTCTATAGGCAATAACAGGTTCGCATCATTGTATTAGCTTTGCAAGCAGCATTTTCTGTCTTGATTGCCTTAGGTTAGCATCACCCTTTGAACTGCAAAGACAGAGTTAACATGACACTGCAAAATCCCCAAGGACGCTATTATCAAAAACAGGATCTCCTGAAGCTTCGGAGAACATGCGCTAACCCGAGGGCAGACACCACTTTTACTCAGTCTCTTCAATTATTAGCTAAACGATAATGCATCCAGCTACTAGGAACAAACTTTCTTCCTTGCTGCGGAAAACCTATAAACACAAAATGGGAACTCTACAAAAGAGCTCCCCGATCGCGTAGAGGAAAATTCCTTGGGAAGGTTGCAAAAACCCCATTAACTCGATAGAAGATATTTCGTCGTTAGTCATAGGAATCTACTTCTCAAAAAGACCCTCGAGCTCTCCAGAGACACATGACATTTCTTCGTGATCAATGCGAGAATCGAAACGACCGCCCACGAAATCCGAACCCGACATCGTTCTAAATTCACAAACTCAAAATGAACGCGTAAAAAAGCGAACCCATTCAACTAATAACACCGCAAATCTATCCACGCACTAAGGGTCTCGAGCTAACAACAGCTACAACCAGACATGAATCTGCACCGCCCCAAGTCAATCGACCCAAGGAAAAAAAATCTCATCTTTCCTAAATGAAAACCGAACCCAGTAATTCCATTCCATTGAGCTACCTCACGCAGCTGAAAAAACGCATCGAGGGTAAAGTCTAGGGAATGCAAACACACAGATTGGCGGCCAAATCGAAAAGCGCGAAACGATTCGGATCGAGAAAGCGTGGAGGCGAATTGCGGAGCGCTCACCCGGGGACGGCGGCGACAGGCGAGAGGTCAAAGAAGGGCGACGCGGCCTCGGCCTCCTCGGGAGATCCAGAACACAGAGATGAGGACTGAAGAGAACCAGCAAGGCAACGAAGAATAGCGAAGTCAGGTGACCCGAAAGATAGAGAGAGAGAAACGGGAACGGAACGAGACGAGCCGAACCCTTTCCGTCCCGATGGGTCGGGGCCGATCCTGGGCCTTTCTCTGTGTGGTTTGGGCTTCATTCTGGGCCGTGGGCTTCTCGTTTTGCGGGCTGTAACATCCTACAAGCCTGTCCAGAGACTCTATTGAAGCCTTGAAAATGGAATTTTCTGTTGCAAAATCCCAAATTTTAAGAATTGCTCTTTCGATTTTTACGAATTTTTAAACTAAAAAGAAAACCCGCCCTGCTATTTCCACCGCCACCACGTGCCTATGTCCCCATCGCCTACCGTTTAACAAAAAAAAAAGCAAAAAAAAAAAGAAAACTCGGCCACATGGCAAGTTTTCAACTTCCTGCAAGTTTTCAACTTCAACTTTCTCTATTCATTTAAAAATCTTCGAAAAGGATGAAGATATTATTCATATACACATGTAAAAAAACTTTCGCATCAAAAAATTAGTAAGTTTTTTTCTTGGTAAAAGATTTTAAATTTTTGGTAAAAGCAAAAAAAAAAATAGTAAGTTATAGAACAATTAATCTATAATTCACGAAATTAAACTTTTTAAGTGGCGGGAATCAATCGAATATGTTAATGGACACAATCTTACATTTCTTCTTTCGGCAATTCCGCCGGCAAAAATATCGAATTTCTTCTGCTGCACGCCTAATCCAAAAAAAGACAGAGAGAAGAAAATAGAATAAAAGCCGAAAATAAAAGGAAAAGGAGACCAAAAAAAACCATTGGCGCCCAACTCTTTCCTGCCTCAGGAAAAGAAGGCGCCTCTCGAACCAACGTTCTCCCCCCGCCTTCCAACGCCTCTCTTTTCTCTCTCTCTCTCTCTCTCTCTCTGTGGCAATAAAAATGGGTGTTTTCCATCGTTTGCGATTCACCGGTTCAGGACCTTTCGGGTGAGCAATGGCGAGGATCGTCCCCCACAAGCACGCCGCTTCGTCGACGCATTGGATCGCGCTGGCGACGTGCATGGCTCTCCTCGGAGCCGCACTGTTCGTGGACTTCCGGTGGGCCTACTCTTCTTCTTCGTCTTCTTCCTCCTCCCCTCCTTCGGCTACCTCCGCCTTTTTGTCGCTCGCTTCCAACTGGGCTCTCGAGAAGTCCGGAATCATCGTCTTCCCCGACCTCGGATCCCGCAACGAGTCTGGTGATCAGGTACCCCTGCTTTTGCTGCATTCTTGTGAACGTCCTTTTGTTTTTCAGTTTGTCTGTGGAATAGCCATTGACCAGCTTGATAGCGATCCCGCTCTGATGCAGCATTCTGCTTTGATCTTTTGATATATGAATAATGAGCTCAGAAATGAATTTGATTATTCCGAGTAGAATGGCGCATTCGCCGTTTTTTTAGAGAACGAGTATAGGGAGATTAAAATGCCAACTGAAGTAGCTCCATTGCCGTGAACTTTGGTAGTTTCACTACCTTGTTTTGCATAATCAAGAACGAACATTTATGCGCTCTGCATTCCGAGATGATCAGAAAACCAGAATCTAGATCAGACCCGGATACGGTTTCTCCCCTTTCCTGGTCATTCAATGCCTTGGTTGAATTGTCGTGTTTATGTTATTGAGTGAAGCGTGTGAATTGTGATTGTGTCTGGGCAAACTTCCAGTTGCAGGAGGTACGTGCTCAACAAGATCGTGGTCCAGGATCAGACGCTAAAGAAAAGCGTGATCAGGGACCGGATGCTAAAGAAAAGCGTGATCGGGGACCGGATAGATTTTTATCAGCTACTTATGCCGATTTACCCGCTCCAGACATGAAATGGGAAGAGATGCCACCGGCACCGGTGCCTCGACTGGACGGTGCTGCAATCCAGATCGATAATCTGTTGTACGTCTTTTCAGGATACCGCACTCTTGACCATGTAATAACCAATGTCCTCGACTTTTTTTCTCTGCAAAGTATATCATACCTATGCTTTTTTTTTTTTTTTCTTTTGGCCACAGACACATGTTGCTATTAGATCTCTGGCTCCTAAATGCAGCTACCATTTTTAGAGTTTGTGATATGCGTGCAACTGGCTGACCGGATTCCGCTACTTTCACGCTTGCATTTCCAGGTGCATTCTCATGTGGATGTGTTCAACTTTACTAGCAATACATGGGGAGGGAAGTTCGACACGCCGAAAGATATGGCGAATTCACATTTAGGAATGGCAACTGATGGAAGATACGTCTATATCGTCTCAGGCCAATACGGTCCACAATGTAGAGGGCCGGTGGCTCATACTTTTATCCTCGACACAAAGACAAAGAAATGGGATAAAATGCCCCCATTGCCAGCCCCGAGGTATATAAGTTCACTGATTAGGCGTGAAACACGACTGCCAATTTATTTAGCCACCATATGGTTGACTCGATCTTAAGTGATGGTAGGTAATTTTCACGTCCTTCAGGTATGCTCCTGCTACGCAATTATGGAGAGGTAGACTTCACGTGATGGGTGGAGGCAAAGAGAATCGCCATACGCCTGCATTGGAGCACTGGAGTATAGCAGTAAAGGATGGCAAAGTCTTGGAGAAGGAGTGGCGAACTGAAGTGCCCATTCCTCGCGGAGGACCACACAGGTATGGGAGCAATCTATCTGGTAATTGCAATTCACGTCCAGAGATTGCTCATTTAGGTTGAATAATGTGAGCTATAACTTAACAACAGGGGCGTTCCAATCTCTATTTCCGGTGATTAATTAATTGATCAGTAATTTGGTTTTTGCAGGGCTTGTGTCGTAGTGGATGATAAGCTATATGTTATCGGCGGTCAAGAGGGTGATTTTATGGCCAAACCTGGGTCACCCATTTTCAAATGCTCACGCAGGCATGAGGTATGTAGACTTGTTACCATAATTAAATAGAAACATGCTTAGATGCAATCTTTGCAGGTCATGCTACTCATCATCTGGTCGTTGCTTCTATTGTCAAAAAGTGCATGCTTGTGTCATATGATGTTCCATTCGAGTTGATTCTTCAAACCGGGATCTTTCCTATTTCAGGTAGTCTACGGCGATGTCTATATGCTCGATGCTGGAATGAAGTGGAAAGTACTGCCTCCTATGCCAAAACCTAACTCCCACATAGAATTTTCTTGGGTGGTTGTGAACAATTCCATTATCATCACGGGAGGTACCACTGAGAAGCATCCAATAAACAAGAGGATGATACTAGTAGGGGAGGTGTTCCGGTTTGATTTGGACACACTGGTACGATTTCTTCTCTCTCATTGAATATGAAGGACTGATGACGCAGGCGGGTGGAAGAACTTTTCCTATCCAAAATTCGACAAAAAGCAGAAAATGATTCGCTATTTGACGTCTATTTTAACGGAGTACTCGCTTTGGGAAATTTATGTGGCCATTGTTCAATTTCTCTTTAGTAGTTTTCTCTAGGTAAAATGGACCTGGCATGGCGGCCTTGCTCTGCCTGTTTCTTTAACGTCCTCTTGCTTCTGCACCTGAATGGTGATAACATTTGTGGACGGTGATGTTTTGTGGCAGAAATGGACAGTGATCGGGAAGCTTCCTTACCGCGTCAAAACCACAATCGCGGGCTTTTGGGATGGCTGGTTGTACTTCACATCGGGGCAGCGGGATCGAGGGCCAGAAAATCCGCAGCCTAAGATGGTCATTGGAGACATGTGGAGGACCAAGCTGAGATTGTGATGCGAGTCGCGCTAAGTCGACCATTCAAAGCATTGTCTTAGCTTAGACACTTTTTTTTCCAAGCAAATTTTCTCTAGGCCCGGTAAATAGTCCAAGTATTCTTTCCTCAATTTTTCTACTTGAGCGAGGCATACAATTATTTAACTGCAGTTTGTCTTACATCCTTGTACAAAAGCGACAGTGTCTTGAATTGAATAGAGGAGAGCATTTACAAAGCAAACGCTGCTTTTCTTTTCTCTGTCTTCTGGTGGATAAGTTATTATTTTTATTGAAGTACTTAGTTGCTAGATCGAGATTCTTCCATTGTGCTTTATCATATTAAGTTGCCTTATCTCTCGATGCTTTGAAGTGTTCCAGGAGGGAAAGACTCGGATAGCCAAGGCTATATTATACGAGAGTCGGAGAGGACAAAATTGTCCTATCGAAACGTTTTGAGTGTCCTGTCATGGATCTGATCAATCCGGACTAGTCCATGAGGAGCGTAATATCTAATCCTACCTGGAAAGGATATGGAAAATATAAACAGAAATGGAGGAAGTCTAGGCTCGAGGTCGTAGGAGACAGACGTGCAAATGACCACGACTGCGATGGTCTCTCTATTTGTCTCTCTCTCAACCATCTCATGATGGTGACGGCCGCCAGCTTACGGTGGGTCACTATCCTGAGCCTAGAGCGAGTGGCTATGGGAGTTTAATGGTTGATTCAACCAGTCACATTTAGGACAGTTCTTATTTTAACTCTTACTACCTGTTAAATTCATCTGTGGGTATGTCAATAGCCAGTGACACATTTGATCATATAGAATACTGAATAAAAGAAAGCCTATCCTCATCGTGCGGGCGATTAAAAATAATGATTTTATTCATCTTGTTCTCATATAATTAATAGGCTCGGGCTCCCCGGGCGATTTACTTTCAATTGCCACACTTTTCCTTCGACATATTTCTTGCTGGATCTTCCAAATGCAGTCCCGAAATACTCGGACCACCCATAAATATAAAAGACTCTTGATTCTCAAAAGAATCAGGTAAACTTCAATTGTATCCATATTGACATTTCCTATTAGCCCTCCCTATGAAACTCATCTGGGAAGAATGATGTAAAGACCTCTTTTTCATAACTCCACGAGTAGAAAATAGCAAATGAAAATTGTGGAGTCTAAAGGGCCGAGCACAGGAACAAAGTTTAAATTGCCATCGGTCGTCTCTGTTTACATTTACATTTACAAAAGGCGGCAAGACAATATCCAGCACTAATACTTACAAAGCAATTGGTGCCTGCATAATAACATCTTCTTGCCTAATAAAAAGATGAACACTTCACATGAAAGTCACACAGAAGACCTCCTATGAGGAAAGGGGCGGGGACAGGGGACTAGTTAGCCTCTTAACAATAGTAAGGAGTACGAAAGGCCTACTGAGAGTATCTTCATCATGGAACCAGTTCACGTCTTCCTCAAACCTAAAACACAGTGCACACTCTTGTCTTAAGGCCTGGATCACACCCGCTGAGGTGGGGTTCTACATCAACTCATTTTTTGATAAAAACCCATACCCATCTGTCCCACTGTACCTGCGCAACATGCCAAGAGCAGTTGAAGAAGACAAGTAGGGATAATCAGATGAAAGCGAGTAATCTGACATCAGCATCTCAATTCAAAATCAGAATGATGACTCAAATTCGGTTCCTAAATTCTAAATTGGCGAAACTCCAATGAAAAATGGATCGTCTATTTGTTATTTAAACACAACAAGGAAAATAGTGTTAACCATGTCCAGGCATGGGATACCGAACACCACAAAGATGTTATATAAAATGAGTACATCACAATCATGTATGTTCACTACTAAGCAAAGAGCATACGAGAGAGAGAGAGAGAGAGAGAGAGTCCACTGCAAATTAAATTGCTCCTCTGCAGCCAATGCTTTAAGCAATTTTCGGTTTTCCAGTTGCGGATAAATTCTGTCAGTTGACTTGATTTACCATTCGCAGTCAGAATATATAAATGAGAGTTAATGTAAAAACTGTAGATTGTGACTAACCTGATTGTAATCTTCCACTTGAACTCCCCAAGCATCTGGATGCAAAACTATTACAACTTCTTTCTACATCATACAGACATTTCTAATTTCTGCAGAAAAATAAACCAAAATAAATGAACAAAATAATGAGAGAAACTGGTTAAATCACAAGAAGAAAGAGCAAGGAAAGAGAGTATTGCCTTTCATTTCAAGTAAGGAGCATAAGGAGCAGGACAGGGAGAAACAGTGTGATCAGGTAACTGATTTATCAGATCAACTGCCGCCTGCAAGCATGAATTTAGAATTTTCTTTTCCAACCGCACAAGCTGCGTGGCAACTCGCTTCTTTGGGTTTAAAGAGGGATCTGCCAACTAATGATGAAAGAGGAAAGGTAACGAAACCTCAGCAAACAGCTTACAATTGGCATCTTAGAATGGAGTACAGCGGAGTCAAATTACCAAAGTCTCATCTTCACTCAAGGTTGTAGGATAGCCAGCAATCCGTGACTCGAAATATTCAACTAATTGGTCCAAGACAGCCCTCTCTGTGCAAGGACTCACCTGAAGAAAACATTCAACATTTCACAAATTAATTCTTACCAAAATAACATGAGACTTACGGAGCTTCTAAAGCAAAAGACCATCAGTGAACTCTCTTCTCTCTGGATATACAAACAGTATTACATAGAGTAGCATCAGTGAACTGCAGATGAGGTCACTCTGAGAGACGCATCGAGAATCAGAAAAACTGAAAAAATAGCCGAAAACTAACATGTCATCCCCCAGAGTTTAATTTATTATTCAAACTATCTAAGCTAAATGCTAGATAAATGATATATGCATTAAGTATAACATGAGAGCACTTCAAAACTAAAATTGGTTTCAAAGGACGAAACTTACAGGACATATTGGACCTTGGGATGAAATGACTGACTGCATATCTGAAGGATCCGAAACATAGCCCAATCGCAAATAAGGAAGCATATCCCACACAGCTTCCCTTTCCTTTCCGGCATACACCTGCACAACATAGCGTTATAATACTCATGATAGGTAAATCCAAGCTACTAATTTGCCACAAAAAATTTCATACATAAAAGAGTTGTTTCGAAAGCTTTCCGTTTCGTTGAGCAACTATTCTTTTATCCTGATATTGAGGATCCTCAGTATTCAAAGAAGCCTAAAGAGACACAAAGGAGGAAAGCATATTAGAATGTTTGACAGCATATGATAAAACGACACGGAAAAGAGCAGCCACTTTTACCTCAACCCCAAGCCGATCATAAGAGTTATCTTCATCAACAAAACCATAATTCAAAAGCAATCTTGAGTTAGGCTGTGGTCCACACCTAAGACCAAATATAACAACTAGTAAGGTTGCACTGAAGTGCAGAAGAAGGATGCCTTCAGGATTGCCAAGAAAAGAAGGAAGAGCTCGATTTTACACTGAAAAGCCAACATCAGGAAGAGAATAATTCATACCAAACAACTATTGGTTCTCCAGCCTTATATGCACGATCAACCACTAGTTCAACAGCACCATCAATGGCTGTCAACATCGCCTTGCAATTGCTTCTATATGTTAGCAATGGGGGACCAAGAGGAACTAAAGCAAATCTTCGTGCAAGACTGACTTTCTGAAATTAAACAAGAGTCATCTGATTAAACAACTATAGAATAGTTCTCTAGTGAGAGCAACAGGTATGAAGAGCAGCACCTGCAAATGCACCACGCAAGATTGAATTGCCACAAAGGCTTGCTTGAAAATCTCAAATGGAAAGGCCTCAGTTGGAATATCATAAGGGTATTGCTGCAAGATCAAAAGTAAGTAGTGTCACTGAGCTAGCATAATTACTGGCAAAAGTACAGACAGGAAAATTACTGGTGATAGTAAATGGACAGAGAAAAAGGTATAAGAGCAAAAATTATTACCTGAAACAAAGAACCAGCCATAAACCAAACAGTGTCAAGCTCATTGTATTCTCTTCTGATCCCTTCAGCCCTCTCAAGCACTTCGGCCTAATGCTCCAACACAGAATGTAGAGTTTCAGACTTTTGAAACATAAAACATATAAGTACACTTTGATGTAGTTGTCGAAGCATTGACTACAGAGCAACTACAACACCATAGTGTTATAGTACCTTTGTTGGACTTCCTGTTAAGTAATCAAGTTCAGATTCTGCCCATATAAGCGGAGATTCCACTGCCAACTGGCCCCTTCCACGCTGACGATCAAGCTCCCTTATGTAAGGGTACCAGAAAGACTTCTTCCCTTGCTTCTTCTCATACATTAGATACAAGGCCAAGCATGCCAACTCCGACAATTTGTTCGTGGCGAGTAGTTCCGCTGCAGAGGCCCACGAGATTCAAGCAAATTATGTGCAGGCTAAAACCTGTTGTACTTGAGGCTCCGGAGAACACTAACGAATTTAAAATCAGTTGCAGGCATCACAGCTTTATCGAGTAGAAGAAGGGTGCTAGATGCAAAACAAAAAAGACCCAGAAAGCAAATTCTCTATCTAATACTTGCACCACCCTGTAGTAAAATTTCAAGGACATCCATTCATAGTCCGGGGACCAGGCACATAAGTGGCATGTACCACATTTTACCAAATTCGGGATACACAACAGCTTCAGTCAATAATTATCAAGTGTATACTCTGTTCTAATTTTAAAATCACCCCTCGTGCAGTCATTGCTATTACAATCACGATTGCTTTGCCAAAGAAAGTACGCACCATTCTGACAATTCCATGCCGTGGAAACAAGTCCTAAGACTAAATTACAATTCTACGACATGCCACACAAACTGCCCGCAGAAAAACCAGTAAAGAAGGTTCCGAAGAAAAATGCACCTTACCAATAGTCTCGTTACCCAGCACTCTCTCCAGCGTCACAACCAGCGAATTCGGAACGGAGAATGCCACATCGCCCACCTGGTCAACGGAAACAATTTTCAGCCTTCAAAAAGCCTCACCGATTCAGCAACCGGAAATCAAGACATCAAGATTCGCGACATATCACCGTCCCCCGAAATCCGCACCTGAAGATCTTCGCTGGCGGCGACGTAGTGTATGGGCTGGTGCCTCTCATTGTGCGACGCCCTCTCCTTGAGCACGACCTTGCACGGTGGAAGCCCGTTCCGGTGCATCCAAGACTTCAAGTCGTCCTCCTCCTTCTTGCTCACGACGACCTCGCCGCGCCGCTTCCCCTCCTCCTCCCTGAGCGATCCCCCCACCAGGGTCTCGGAGCTCGACGCCAGGCACAGGTTCCGGCGGCGGGACGGCCGGAGGGCCGCCCGGCTCCTGAGGAGGAAGGCGGCGGCGGAGGCGGCGGGGAGGCGGCGGGGGGAGAGGGAGCGGAGCGGGAGCGAGACGGGACCGTTGCTCAGGCGGGTGGCGTCCATCTCCGGCGAGGGAGGTGGTTAGGGTTTTGGGGGGGGTGGAGAGAGAAATGGGTTCTGGTCGTCGTTGCTCGGAGTGAAGAAAGATCTTTGCTTTTCTCGGTTTTTTGCTGGTGGGGGAAGTTCAGAGACGAGATAAGAGAGAAGGAGAGAGAGAGGGAGACGGGGACGGGAAGGGAAGGGGTTGAAAGGGAAATGGCGTTAGAAGGACGAGCAGATTCTTTTTTAATTGGAGGGAAGAAACTAAAATATTTTCTTTTTGTCCCTTCATAAATTTGAAATAGTAAAAATCTCTGTAAGATTATTGAATCGAATTAAACTGAATCGACGGAGACTCAAAAGTTTCCAAACTTATAAAATTAGTTATCATAATCTAACTATGATAACGAATTTGATTCATACAAAGTTTCCTTATTTTCTAGAAAAAAAGTCATCAAAAATCTTAAATCGTGTCTAATATAACAAATTTACGCCAAACTTTTTTTGTTGAGATAAAAAGCTTCAAATTTTATGAACCATAACACATTTATCAAAAACTCTATGATTGAAGGGCATTCTCGTCTTTTAATTTTTAAAGTTTTTTCTTTTCTTTTTTTTCATTTTTTCTTCTTCTTTTCTCATGGCGGGGGAGAGCCGAACTCTAGCAAGGACTACAATCGGTGGTGTTGGGGGAGGGTTGCCCTCGCTTGAGCGAGCGAGAGCAGCCCTTGCCTAAGCTAGATCTAGTGAGGAAGGCTGTCGCCCAACATCAAAAAGGGGGCACGACTTCAGCTAGGGCCGCCCTCACCTACGTTCAACGAGGGTTACCCTCCGCAAATCTAGCGAGGGCAGCCTTTGTCTAAGTCCAATTTCCCTCAGTCAGTGGCAAATAAAAGAGATAAAAAGAAAAATTGAAAAAAATTTAAAGCAAAAGATGAAAATACTTTACAAATTAGGTATAAATGTGTCACATGGATACAAATTTTAAATTTTTTACATTACGAAAAAAAAGTTTAGGATAATCACCACCCTCAGCGGCGCAACTAGCTTGGCTCTCTCCCCCTTACGAAGGGGAGAAATTCAAATCCCAGAAACGTTTTTAGAGATTCTTACTTGGAGTACCGTGAAATTAGCAAAGTTCAATATTTTTTTTTCATCGCAAAAAAAAAGTTTGGATAAATTTGTCATACTAGGTAAAATTAGGAGATTTTTGTGGCTTTTTCTCTATTTTTTATTCATCAAAGCCAATAATTATTGTGGAGCCTCTTGTATATTAGATTTTTGATTGGGAAGAGAGGAATAAATACTGTGAGGATGCTTTGTTAAAAGAGAAAATGCAATGACATTTTATAATGATAGATCAAACCTAAATAAGTTTCTAAATTGTTTCATTTGAGGTTTTATGCGGATCTCAGCATCTCTTTGACATAAAATATTTAAAGAGTAGAGTTGACTATAGAGTTTCAAAAAAGATATTGCGTGAATACCGATAGATTAAAATAATGAACGTAGTCCGGCAACCCACCGTAGACGACCCTTATTAGGAGGGAACTACTCCCGTCTTGTAAAAAGAAAAAAATTTTAGGATAAATATGTCACGGTTGGCAAAGTTCAATATTTTTTTTTCGTCACAAAAAAAAAAGTTTTAGATAAATTTGTCGTACTAGGTAAAATTAGGAGATTTTTGTGGCTTTTTTCTCTATTTTTTATTCATCAAAGCCAGTAATTATTGTGGAGCCTCTTGTATATTAGATTTTTGATTGGGAAGAGAGGAATAAATGCTGTGAGGATGCTTTGTTAAAAGAGAAAATGCAACGACATTTTATAATGGTAGATCAAACCTAAATAAGTTTCTAAATTGTTTCATTTGAGGTTTTATGCGGATCTCAGCATCTCTTTGACATAAAATATTTAAGGAATAGAGTTGACTATAGAGCTCCAAAAAAGATATTGCGTGAATATTGATAGATTAAAATAACGAAAATAGTTCGGCAACTCGCTGCAGACGACCCCTATTAGGAGGGAACTACTCCTGTCTTGGTGAGATTACTTAAGCTGCATATGACAACGCTTCTTGGCTGAAAAGAGTTTTTTTTTTTTCAGAAATAGTTTTTTTCTATTTCTATTCCGGGGAACAATTTCTGAGAAAAATAAAATGTTTGGTAACTACACAAAATTTATATTCCATAAATGGAAAAATAATAGAAATACGTTGGGTACGAAACAGTTTCTTTTTTGTATTTTTTTTTTTAATTCTTACTTACAGATCGCCGACCGTCAATCGCTGGTCGCCGATTGTCAACGCCAATTGTCACCACACAGCCCATCGGCCGTGGGAGGGGACGGTGGGTTGTGCGGCGGTAGTCGATGGTGACGGTTGGCGGTTGGTAGTCGTGCATCGGTGGCGGCGAGCGGCGATGGGCGGCGGTAGTCAGCGGTGGCAGTGGCGGTCAATCGGCAATCGGCGGTGGCTCGAGTGGTTGGAGGTGGCTGCGGCAAGAGAGAGAGAATAAAAGAAAAATAAAAAAAAAAATTGACTTATTTCTAGAAATTGTTCTAAACAAAAAGCGACTTTTTTTTGTTTCTCGTTTCTTCTCCAAATCTAATCCTAGGCTAACTTTCTATTATGGAGAATAGAAAAATAATTTGGCATTATCAAACCGATTTCTATTCTTTT
This sequence comes from Eucalyptus virginea, assembly GCA_014182375.1. Classification (NCBI taxonomy): domain Eukaryota; kingdom Viridiplantae; phylum Streptophyta; class Magnoliopsida; order Myrtales; family Myrtaceae; genus Eucalyptus; species Eucalyptus virginea. Next base: position 19,169,894 of record CM024522.1, on the reverse strand, counting down.
TTTTGTTTCGGAGAACAAAAGAACAGCATCTTGAAGAAATAGAAATGTTGTCATGATAACCAGGTCGGGTTCGGTCACCAATATTCGGCCCAAAAAAATGGGCCTCCAAGCGTACACCTCTCTTCGACCAAAAAAAAAAAAAAGCGTACACCGCTCTGCTTCCATTTTCAAAGCCCAAGCCCGACACCGGATCGACCATAGAGCCCACGAAAGAAAAGCATCACCATCTCCGATCTCTCTCTGTCGCTTTGCTGACGAATCCGAAGCGAAGACTCCATTCAGTTTTCCCCAGCTCCGATCACCACCATCATCGCCACCGCTCATGCTCGCGGTCCCCGATCTCGCGCCGTAGCCACGATCTCCGCGCGCTTCGTCCGCAGCGAATGCGGAGCTGAATCGAACCGCTCCGAACGGCGGCGACGATGGACATCGTCTTCGCCCAGATCCAGGCCGACCTCCGCTCCAACGACGCCCTCCGCCAGTCCGGCGCCCTCCTCCAGGCGCTCCAGCACTCCGCCGCCGGCCGCGACATCTCCGTCATCGCCAAGTCCGCCGTCGAGGAGATCGTCGCCTCCCCGGCCTCCGCCGTGTGCAAGAAGCTCGCCTTCGACCTCATCCGCTCCACCCGCCTCGCCGCCGACCTCTGGGAGACCGTCTGCACCGGTATCCGCAGCGACCTCGACTTCCCCGACCCCGACGTCACCGCCGCCGCGCTCTCCATACTCGCCGCCATCCCCTCCCACCACCTCTCCAGGCTCATCACCAGCTCTCACAAGGAGATCAACGGCTGCTTCGACTCTCCCAGCGACAATCTCCGCTTCTCCATCACCGAGACTCTGGGTTGTATCTTGGCGCGCGATGATTTGGTCACGCTGTGCGAGAATAATGTCAGCTTGCTCGACAGGGTTTCCAATTGGTGGGCGCGGATCGGGCAGAACATGCTTGACCGGGCCGATACGGTTTCTAAAGTAGCGTTTGAATCCGTCGGGAGGCTGTTCCACGAGTTTGACAACAAGAGGATGAGTCGATTGGCGGGTGATAAGTTAGTCGACAGCGAGAACTCGCTGGCAATTCGGTCGAATTGGGTATCTTCCATGGTGGATTTCGTGTGGAAGAAGCGCAATGCTTTGATGGCAAGATCGTTGGTCCTGCCTGTAGAGAGCTTTAGGGCTACAGTCTTCCCTATAGTGTATGCTGTCAAGGCCGTGGCTTCTGGTTCAATCGAGATCGTGAGGAAGCTTTCGAAGAGTAATTCAAATGCAAGCGTGATTGACTTGAATAATGCGGAGAGATTGGTGGGTGTTTCGGATGTTGTTTCGCACCTGGCGCCCTTTCTGGCTTCTTCCTTGGATCCGGCATTGATTTACGAGGTTGGTATTAACATGTTGTATCTGGCTGATGTACCTGGTGGGAAGCCAGAATGGGCTTCACAATCAATTATTGCGATCTTGACTCTCTGGGATAGACAAGAGTTTTCTTCTGCCAGAGAAAGTATTGTTAGGGCTGTGGTTACGAATCTGCACCTTCTCGATCTTCACATGCAGGTATGTGTCTGATTTGCTTCCTTTATTCTAAAGTACACTCATCTTTTTATAGAAAATTTGTGGCTGAACTGATCTGCCTTCTGTTTATCGTAACTGTTTGATTTCACTGATGATCACATGTGATACAATAAAGACTCATTACGTTATGCAATCTCTTTTCATTCTGCTGCATCTAGCACAAAATACTGTCAAGCAGACTTCTAGGTGCTGTAAGAGCTGGCTAGTCGGTATTCCTAAGTCGAGTATGAAACTGAGATAATGCTGGATTCCCTAAGGTATAAATATGAAACTGCATTGCACAATGATTCGAAGAACTGTTAATGGGCATTTAACTAGTGTGCCATTATCTAAACCAAATAAAAATTTACCAACCAATTTGGTCAAATGGTCTTAATGTACCTATCGTTATTTACAAAAGTATTAGCTTTTGTTATATCTACCATTACTTGCAGTGTCTGATTGGAGTCTGCTTTATAGCTTTTCTAGGATCTCTATAGGATCTTCCATGTAATTGAATTAACATGTAGCCTAACAATGAATATCTGGAAGTCTTGCATTATGATGTTTGAGATAGAATTCCTCAAATGCCAACAGGCTAATATCTGTGAATTGAATGCATGAAGGTTTCTCTTTTCAAGAGGCTGCTTCTTATGGTAAGAAACCTGAGGGCAGAATCAGACCGCATGCATGCCATGGCCTGTATCTGTCGAACTGCACTTTGTGTTGACCTTTTTGCCAAGGAAAGTGTTCGAAGGGGTCAAAAACCTCTAGCTGGAACTGGTATTGCTTCCCTTTTTGAAGATGCAAGGATAAAAGATGACCTCAATAGTGTTACTAGTAAAAGCTTATTGAGGGAGGAACTAGTAGCATCACTGGTTGAAAGTTGCTTTCAGTTGTCATTACCTTTGCCTGAACAAAAGAACTCTGGCATGGAGAGCAGGGTCATTGGAGCCTTGGCATATGGAACTGGTTATGGTGCACTTAATTGGACGGAGCCTGCTTTGGAGGTGGTGGAAGTCTGTAGACCTTGCGTCAAGTGGGACTGTGATGGTCGGACGTATGCAATCGACTGCTATTTGAAATTGCTTGTTAGACTTTGTTATATATATGATACAAGGGGCGGTGTTAAAAGAGTCAAAGACGGGGCTTCTCAAGACCAAATTCTAAATGAGACCAGACTGCAGAATTTGCAGCGCGAGCTGGTGAAGGACTTGCATGAGGTATGTATGAAAATCTCACGAGACCAAAGACGTGCTAAAGATCTTGTAATAGATAATTCAGATATGAATTTTACCGTTCACTGTTTTGGAAACGTACTTCTTCAACTTAAAAATCATGGTTATTAAATATTAATTTCATGTCACGATTTTTTTAGGCTGAAGATCATGACTCTGTTTATAACGTATTTCTTAATATAGCTTGCCTGTGGATGATTTAGTTTTCACTTCTCCAGCCCTGTTTTTTTTTTTTTTTTTTTGGGTGGGGGGGGTTTAACCTTGAAATTTCCATATGGATTCTACTTTATGGTCTGGCACTGACTAAGTGCATAAAAAAAACTAAATTGCTCAATGCAGGCAATGGATGCTTTGTGCATGTGCCCAGTGTGGAACTTAATGCTCAGAAGTCAAAATTATTCATGAGGCATAAAGTAGAAATTGGAGTTATACATGTCTTCCTAGCTTTTACCTTTCCAAAGACAAGTCATTTTACCACTATCTTAGAGGCCTATACTCTATGAAGCTAGAATATATTATAAAGGAAGAAAACACAAATCTGTCTGCCCAGGTGGCTGGCAATTTTGCCACAATGAGTCTGTAAGTTCAAATGGAGAGGCTTACATGATGTCAACTTTATATGGACCAGCAAGTTTTCTTTTTCAGCGCAAAGTTCTGGAATCTTTTTGACATGGCACAACCACGTGTGTCATCTCCACTTACTATGTTGATGCAGAGTCTTTATTTCGACAGTGTTGTCATTACTTTAAGGGTGTTCACTGGCTTCATGATAGAATTGGTTGGCATTCTTGACACAGAGTCTTATTTTAGTTTCAGCATTCTTCCTAGATGAAGAAAGAAAAATTTAGTTTCCGCATTCTTGACTACACTCTTGAAACAAAGCACGTTAAATACTGGATGCTGGCTAACGTCCTTTAGCTGAAGCGCTGTACTCAATGGAGAGATTATTTTAGCCATGTGCTCTTATCTTTCATCAGCTACACTTTAAGTCTTGTCTTGCACTTGCATGAATTTCTTCATTTCATGTGAAGATTGGACTGTTGTCTAATCAGCAGTCAACTGCCTGGGGGCGAATGCATATTTACAGGGGCAATTTCTCAATACTAAGCTGCAGAATTGAATTTAAGTGCACAAATTACTCCTGTGGTGATTCCCCTATCTTCATGAAGAGTCTTGAATGTTGTATAAAGTGGATGTATTTTGTTTTTGTTTTGCAACGTTTCATCTAATGCAATATTTGTTCTATCATTTTTATTAAGGGAATGTTGAAGTCTTTTTAACATCTTCCCTATTTTTACTCTCTTTCCAGAGATTTGTCAAAAGGAAAATCTCACATATCCATCTATATTGCAGGTGAATACCCCCAGAATATGTGCTCGTGTTATTTGGGCCATTGCTGAACACATAGATTTGGAAGGTCTGGATCCACTTTTAGCTGACGATCCTGAGGATCCACTTAACATAATCATATCAAACATCCACAAGGTCTTGTTCATGTACAACATGGATGCATCTGGAGAAGCAACAAATAGACTTCAAGATGTTCAGGCAGTTCTTTTGTCTGCTCAAAGGTTGGGATCTCGTAATGCCAGGGCAGGACGACAACTAATTAAAGAGCTTGAAGAGTTCAGAAGCAATAGTTTGGCTGATTCTGTGAACAAGCATCAATGCCGCTTGATATTACAGAGAATTAAATATGTCACCAGCCATCCAGACAATAGGTAAGGTTGATAATCTTCAATTCCTTTTGAAAAATATGAGCTTAACGCTGCAGATCTTGTGTTCTCTTTCTTATCAAATATATTTGTGCGTATTTAGAATGAAATATGTATCTCTTTCAGGTGGGCTGGAGTTAGTGAAGCCCGAGGTGATTACCCATTTAGCCATCATAAGCTAACTGTCCAGTTCTATGAAGCTGCTGCTGCTCAGGACCGAAAGTTAGAAGGATTAGTTCATAAGGCTATCTTAGAACTTTGGAGGCCGCAACCAAGTGAATTAACCTTACTGCTAACCAAGGGAATTGACTCGACCTCACTCAAGGTTCCACCGACTGCAATTACTTTGACTGGAAGCAGTGATCCTTGCTATGTGGAAGCATATCATTTGGCAGACTCGGGCGATGGGAAGATCACTTTACATTTAAAGGTGCATTTTGGTTTAAGTTGGTGTGCATTTGGTGCCTAAGTCGTGCTTGCCACACTACGTCCTTTGAGATAATAACTCCTGTAAATGTTCGCTTGCATTTTTTGTTAAGCAAGATAAGAACGTCTTCTTTGTCCTACATAGGCAAAAGAGTGAAAGTTGGAAGTATTGGTTATAAATTACTCAGAAATGCATGGTTAATGAGTCTATGTGCTCTTCCTAGCGCCTGAAATGGAAGCTTGTAGTGAGCACACTGATATTGTGTGAGGGTCCCTTACTGCAGAACTGAAACTTGAACTCATTTTCCAAGTCATATGAATGTAGCTGTGGAACCACTATCATTCTCTGCTGGGTTTTATGTGACTGCATGGCAGTTTAATTTTGCAACTTTATATTCTGTTACTACAATGCTTTATTTTACTTCTGCTCATGGTTACTGAAGATAGAAAGCATTTCTATGTGCAGCTGTCTGGTATATATGTAACATGGGGGTTCATCAGCCTCAATTTTATTAGGAGATAGAAAGACCTTGGAATCGATGCAATTCTTTTTATTAGTTTTACACTGCTCCTCTTTTTTTACTGCTCTATAATCCCGGTTGTGAAGGAATATAGTGCTAATTTGATGAAGTTATTTCAGGTGTTGAATCTAACTGAGCTTGAACTGAACCGGGTTGACATTAGGGTTGGACTATCTGGTGCGCTGTACTATATGGATGGGTCTCCTCAGGCTGTGCGGCAATTGCGCAACCTTGTTTCACAGGTCCCATTTCATAATCCATATATTTTAGATCCCTTCATTTGTGGTTCCTGGTATCCTATTTTAGGTCCATATAAACTTATACTGAGTGCGCGTGTTTGAAATTCTAGTTGCTAATCCATGAGCAGGAGCATGTTTATGTTGGATTAAGTCTTCCATGAATTACTATGGTAGAGTTATGCCTTGCCAGTAAGGTTGAGTTATTCCTTGTCAGTATGGTTGAAGGGATATTGAAAAAAACTTCCTCTTTCTTGGTCTTTTAGCCTGGTCTGTATGGATGTCCTCAGTTGCAAAAACAGTTCTATTTTCTATTTCAGGAGTTTCCACGTTAAAAGATTGACTGTATAAATTATCCATAAACAAAAAGTTTTGCTGTATAACTTATATAGTGGGATATTAATTACTGTCTCAGACGATAAATGTAAATTGATTAGTACTCTAATCTCGGCGATCTATTCCCAGGATCCAGTTCTCTGTAGTGTCACAGTAGGTGTCTCTCAGTTTGAGAGATGTGCTCTATGGGTTCAAGTTTTATACTACCCCTTTTATGGAAGTGGTGCTGCTGTTGATTATGATGCTGATTATGCTGAAGAGGATCCACAGATTGTCAGGCAGAAGCGAAGTCTGAGGCCAGAACTAGGCGAACCTGTAATTTTAAGGTGTCAGCCTTACAAAATTCCGCTGACAGAGCTTCTATTGCCTCATAAAATTTCACCTGTTGAATTCTTCCGTCTCTGGCCTAGTTTACCAGCTATTGTAGAGTTAACTGGTACTTATACCTACGAGGGAAGTGGATTTAAAGCAACAGCTGCACAGCAGTATGGGGCTTCTCCTTTCTTGAGTGGCCTAAAGTCATTGTCTTCCAAGCCTTTCCACAGAGTTTGCTCACACATCATCCGCACAGTGGCAGGCTTTCAGGTAGGATGTTAGACTTGGTATTTACCATTTACCTCTCTCTCTCCCTCTCTCCCTCTCCCTCCCCCTCCCTCCCTCTCTCTCTCTCTCTCTCTCTCTCTCTCTCTCTCTCTCTGTGGGGAACTACAGGTTGGTAGTTTGAAAATTTGTGTGCAATCATGTTCTCTTCTTGCACTTAGAGATGCTGTTCTCCTTTGATATCGATATTTATTCTTGATTATCCAGTAGGAAATTTGAGACCAAAACCATGGAGAAACTTATGAATTATTGTAATAGAAAACTGATGAAAGTAAATGCCTCTATATGTGTCGAATTGAGATTGTTGTGGTTTCGTAGACCTCTGGGTAAGTCGGTATATAGGTTGTGATGTCTCTGCACTTGGTATCATCTGTGAACCCCTAGCCACTGTCTAGGTATTCTAACATTAAGTTACTATTATGATATTTGACACAGCTTTGCTTCGCTGCAAAAACTTGGTATGGAGGCTTCTTGGGTATGATGATTTTTGGAGCCAGTGAAGTGAGTAGAAATGTGGACCTGGGCGACGAGACAACTACTATGATGTGCAAGTTTGTTGTCCGAGCTTCTGATGCATCAATTACAAAGGTCATAGAGTCAGATCTTCAGGGCTGGTTGGACGACCTTACTGATGGGGGTGTTGAGTATATGCCTGAAGATGAAGTGAAAGTGGCTGCTGCCGAGAAGCTTAGGATCTCGATGGAAAGGTTAGCTTTGTTAAAGGCAGCCCAGCCTCCTCCCAAGACTCCAAAATCCGATGATGAAGAGGAAGAAGACGAGGAAGATGAGGAGGACGAAGAGAAAAGGAAGAAAAAGAAGGAAAAAAAGAAAGATGGGGAGAAGGAAGAACCTAAGGGACCTGCAACCCTCTCAAAGTTGACGGCGGAGGAAGTCGAGCATATGGCTCTTCAAGCAGCTGTTCTACAGGAATGGCACATGTTGTGTAAAGATAGAAGCACCAAGGTTAATTGATTTGCTTATCTTAGAAGGTTTTGATTTTATTTTTTCGTAGTAATCTTATCCCAACTATGCAGTGGGTTTTGCATTGGGGGGATGACATGATTAGAGACAGGTTTACTTTTTTTCTCTGAGTTGGGTGTTTGTGAAAGAGGAAGCGATTGCTTGGAGGAGGATTTTGTTGTATATCTTTGTAGCAGTACCATTAGTCTGTTGTTCATAAATCCGATTACCAATGAACTCGTCAATTCTTTTGGAGGTCGTCATCCCGTAGAAGTCCCAGAACATCTATGGGGACTCCGTGATAGGAAAAGTTGTGTATTGTTTTACCTTTTTGGCTGGTTTGAGTTGTGTATTTGAAAACCGTCCAAACTGTGGCCTTCATCTGGAAGGTAATTTTTTAGCCGGAGGTTTCGATTTTGATGTTCAATGTCATTGGCTTGTACATCTGGTTGCCATGATAAGGCTCAATCGATCCACTCCACGCGTAATCAGCTACAAAGACTTGCTGTTCTGGGGCACGGGCATTTTGTTCTGCGAGGCACGATGCGGGTTTAGACAGCGATCACAAGTAACCTTGGCCGACCATTCTGGGAAATGAACCGGATGATGACAGGCAAGACGCAGGAAGTATCGAGCCAAGAATTCTGACAGCTGCAGCTTAAATCAACAATACCGGTTGACTAGTAATTACTAATCGTCTCAGCTTCATGCTCCAATAACATCTGATGAATGAATTCTGCGATCCGGGCCATCCATTAGTTGACACACCAAAGACTCCCTTCATAGATACACTTGCATGCTGCATGACATGTTCCAAGGTCAATCACCATGAGCAAATGTTCGCAAACAGGTCCGTTGTTCCTCCGAACTTCAAGGACCGGGTAAAAGCGCGCTACTTTCTGGGGTTTATTTACCCTGGAACGGCATGCATGGAAATAATTATAGGAACGCTGAGCAGATCCTTGAAATGGAACAAGATGAAGAGGGATTTCAGGAGAACGAAAACGAAGCCCTGAGCGAGAGCTCCCCATATATATGATTATCTCCCATTAGCAAAGAAGCTGAGAGCATCCATTTTCCTCATTCTTGCTTATTTTCAGTCAACTAGGAGAAAAGGTCCTTTGTCGGCAACAATGTTACAAAATGTTAAGTCGGATGCAATGTTACATAAATGGAAGTCGGATAGTACTCCACCAAAAAAACTGTTTTTCTTCAACCAAATGGGGCCTAATTAGCATTTGTGGTTCCAAATAATAACCTCGATGATTATCGCAAAAGAACAAAACTGGGGAGCAATTTCAGCGAAGAAAACTCAACTTGCTTCTAATTTCATGACTCTTAAAGAGAATTTTCATTACAGATATTTGCCTTCTTCTATCTCAATTAGAAGCAAATTGAGCCGGTGAACAATGGGAGGTTGATTTTCCAACGGATCTAAACATTTTCGTCCCATATGCATATCCTCAGATGGGAAATTTCTGGGGAACTGTATCGAAGTCATCAAAGTCGAATCTCTGTCGCTCCCTCCCAACCTGAGGAAACAAAACCTTCAGAAACAACAGTAATTTGCCTCAAAATCTCAAAGCATGTCCTTACCTTGCTTAGGTATAGAGGATCATATGACATTAGCTCATCCATAGCATTCAGTTTCCTGGACAGTGTCATTATCCTGACACAAAACAGATATAATAAGTACCATATGCTTTGCAGCCTATGAATTTACATTGGGCATGCAATTGCACAAGTATCTCCAAAGAAGAAGAGTAGAAAAAAGTTTTATCCTATCCACAATACTAGTGGTCCAGCAATAGAACTAACTAGATAAAATAAAAATCAACAGAAAACGACGACTGGCAATTGACCTTGACCGCTACCAAAGTAACAACTCCTGCAGTTGCTTTAAGAGGACCTCTAGTTATAAATAAGGTTTTAAGAATGCAAAACAAGAGTTCACTGGATAGAAGGTGCAACTTAACAAGCTTCGTGATAAAACATGGACCTGGGCCACAGTTGATCAAAATGATCACCAGGAAATGAGAGTCAAGCAAAAGAAACATAGGGCTATTGGAGAAAAATAAAAATTGACTTCAGACTATCCGGGAGAGGTGATGTAACCCTAAGAGAGAGTACAGCACTATGTACTGTCCGAAAATCTGTACCTCTGGATTGATGAGTCGATGTGTTCAATCATCTGGCAGGTTTTATACTGTTCAGGATCCTCCAAGAACCTAACCATTCCATCTTTCTGATTAATGGTTGCAAAGATCTCACCATCTTGAATCTAAAAATTAAACACTCAATAATTTAGAGACGGTTTAAGAGCAATATATTACAAAAATACAAAAGGAAACATATGATCTACTATTCTAAATACCATTTGCAGAACATGCATTTCTGCCTCCTTTGGGCTACCCAGTTGCACTGTGTTGGCTATATCTTGAAGTGAGAGAGTCAAGTATGTTTGAGTCAGCCTCTGGATGTTATGCTTGTACATGGAAGATACGACTTGCTTAACCAGACCTAGGTTTTTGTCCTACAATGAAATCAAAATTATTTTTCATATGCATAAAAAGCCTTGCAACAGTTGTCGAGGCAAGTAGAGAAGAAAAATGGTGGATGTTCAGTACTTACATGATCATATTTCTCCCTATTTGTATCAACATATACTTTGAACTCCGCAATTTTCCCTGAGCTATAAGTAGTTGCTAACTCTATATAGGGCTGATTAGGGAGAAACAAGGTTAACAGAACAATAATCAGAGAAACTGGATTGATCATGGAGAAGAATAAGAAACAATATAATAATCAAGAGACGCCTCAAAAGAACAGGAAAAAGGAAAAATACAGGATCATCAAATGAAAGGTAAATTCAACAGAGCACGCATGTGGCAAGTATAGAAAGGAAACGCCTGCAGAGCAAACTATTTTTATTTGGAACTTTACCTTCTGGCTTTTCCAATTACAGGGATACTTCTGCTTTAAATTTCTGTTCAGTCGCTCATTAAAACTAGATGCACAATATCGTTGCTAGAAACAAGCAATTTCTAATTGTGCTTCTGTGGTCATACGCTTGAAACATATATATCGCTATTAAAGCATGAATATGACACTTGAATCTCTTTCCTCAAAAGTAGTACGCGTAAAGCAACTTTGAAGGCAACACAATCTTACTTCTTGCAACTACTCTGTTCAAAAAATGCCAGTTACAACAAGTACTAAACTTTACAGGTCAAGTTGAAATCACCAAGTCAGATATCCTATAAGAAGTCATGTCAGTAAACAACAATCTAACCAGACATAAACATGAATCCTTTCAATGCAGATTAGAAAACCTACAACATGATACTCACTTGGATGTGTTCAATTAAGCCTTCACAATTACCAATATGCACAAAAGTCAGTTTGGACTTGAACTGGTAAAAATTGGAAATCATCATACAATAGGCATTTGATTCAAAAAATAAATATCCTTGGAAATAGGGAGAGAATATACACAGCTATATTGTAGCTTAATCTCAACTTTATTGTCCACATACAACATCCATGTGACCAATCTATGCTATTAATAGATGCTTTACAGAATCTGCATACCTGGCAGAAGTTTTTTAAGTTCCTTTGAGCTGCTGAAGAAGCGTACTTGGGAAGACTAGTTGAGAACTATGAAGAAAAGTGCAAGATATCCATCATTCTCAAAAAAGAAAATTTCAGCAAGTATATACATCATCTCCAAACCAAACCAGCACAGTATTAAGGAAAGAAAGCTTACTACAATAAGAAAAAAGTTCATATCATCAAGAGAAAAAAAGTAAAAAACTACAATGTTGCAAATATCATTGAAACAAGTTTGCATGGGATCGAAGTACACATTTAGATAATAAGTACCTGCCCATAATGTATTAAAGAAACCAGTATGTACTTTTTATATGCTTCAACGGCAATAGCATTGATTGTGTTCATTGGAGCAGTAACCACCTGGAATTTGAAAAGACAACGGAAGAAACTGGTCATAACATAGAACTGCACAATAATTTACAATATTTCAGTACATGCATGTACATTAATTACTTACATTGTGCAGAAGCTCCAATGCTTTTCGAAAACGCTTTTGACCAATGCATATCATACCCCTACAGCCAAAGTAAATATCAATCAAAATAAAATAACCAAAAACACAAGACGCACGTTAAAAAACCGATATCGGACAAAATGTGAAAGGATAGAACTATTAATGCAAAATATTTAAAAGCTCATTCTCACAGACAAAAGGGGCAACGAATCAAGAGAAAATACTTCTCATGTAAACAAACAATGCAGGAATGTTCAAGCCTGATTCTTCAAAAGTCAATAAAACCACATAATGGGACTCGGCAAAATAATCCACTTGTTTTTGTGACTTGGCTAAAACATCAGCTTCATCACTTCAAATCGAACTTTTTATGACGAAGAAAGCTGATCATGTTCGAATGTTTGTTAATTCCGTGGATAACCTATATAGTCAATATGCAGAAAATCAGACAATATTCTCATTGGAGCCTCACTTTACATCGGAAAATTCGAGAATCAGAGAAATTAATCCTGTTCAAAAGTCCATTCTTGGTTTGTGTGGTGGACAATATGGCCCGCCCCACTTCTTGGGATGATGCTTACTTATTTCTTTGATGTTGAAAATATTTTCTGAAACGCCTCAAGTGCCATTTTCTTACCCAGCTTAGACAACCCAGCTACATTGTATCGTATCAGATATCACAGACACCTTTTTTCTGGCACACTTAAAATTTTCATCTAATGATTGAGAAGAAGATTTAGATGGCAGTAGCATTAGTAAACGTGGCACGTTACCTGAATACAAATGTGCAAAATGTACACTGGAGTAAAATAGACAAACATATAAGCAAAGCTTACCCATAATAACAGTATAAGAAAAGGTCCCTCGGCTGATCAACGTCAAATATATCATCCTCCAAAACGGATAGACCAATGTTATAGCTCTTGGACAATAAACAAAGGAGGAGAAAATCTGGGTGTAAGGTAGTCAAATGTTCAGAGGTAGTCTGAAGCTTTCGGACAGCTGCTCGCATCGGAGAAACACCACGCAGTGGGGATTCAATCAACAAAACATGATCCTTGAACCTTTTGCAGACAGAGACAACTGCAGGCTCAATAAGAAGAATCAATGCTGTGAGTTAGCATACGATGTTTAACAATACAAAGCAAATCACAGTTTGCTTTGAGGTATAGAAGGGTACATTTATCAGGTGCAAAACGAATCTGTTGTGCATCACAGCAATTGATGAATCTGGCGAGAATCGGTACGAGGGTAAGCGCCTGCTCTTTTGAAACTGGACCGGACGTGAACGCCTCTCTATTGCATATTCAGACACGGCAGTCATGTGAGTAGCAATACAAGAAGAACGTCTCGAGAAAGCATTTTTCTGTGTGCTTAAATCAGGACAATTTACTACAAATGCCACATAATCTCTACTCTACTCTATTCCTATCCTCAGTATCTCCACAGAAATACAATACTTTCAAATTCGTAAGTGCCGTCTTTGCAATAACAGCCACTGCTTCTAACACTTCCATATCTCCAGCAATCATTTCACACGAGATTGATTTCCTAAGTATATCGCCATCCGATCCCCAGTCGATAACTAAAAAACCGCACAATAAACCACATCGCGCGAGCAAATCGCAATCCACGCATCGTCCCAAATTCAAAGCACGAGCCTGTCGAAAGCCGAAACCCTAGCTAGGTCAATGCAGCGAAGTGCGGCGAAATCGCGATCGTCCCGACGGCCGACTGCGGCGAGGCGAAGCGAGGACTCACAGGAAGTAGAGGTAGCCGAGGGAGTGCTTGGCGGGGTCGACCTGGTCGAGGACGGAGCTGAGGGCGCTGGGCTCGGCGTGGAGCGACTCGTCGGCGACCTTCAGGATGTTGTGCAGGTGCGCGATGTCGTCGACGCTGCCGGACAGGCCTTGGATTTGGGTCACCAGGTTCTCGATCGATCCCATGCTTCGTTCCCCAGTTCGGACCTCGGTCCCCGGTGAAGAATCGGAGGAACCAGCGGAAGGGGAGAAGGTGGAGGGGACAGAGACTGCATCGGCTCGCGCGTGACTCGGCTCGGAATCGGCTGAGTCGATTGAGTTGTCGGGCTCGGTGGGCTGACGGAGGGCATTTGGGCTTGTGATGGAATCTCGGCCCATCTCATCTCATCTGGATTGGCCCTGATCTCGGGTATTCGTTTTGCCACCAAAAAGACGGCCCGTTTGGGTTGCGAAAATGTTTTCAAATTTTTTTATTAAATTTTCTATGAAAAATTACTTTGAAAAAAAGAATCGACGTAATCTTTTTTTTTTTTTTTTGTTGAAAACGTGTTTATTTGTGTTGCTTTTACATTTATGTGTTCCGATTTCATGGAAAACCAAGTCGAAGTGAAATTCACGAAAACTACTTATTTTTAATATACAATTATAAAAAATGAAAATGACAATTCTTATTTTACTTTGAAGCCATTTAAAGTATGTGCCGTTTGTTGTTCAAAAAAAAAAAAGTATGTGCCGTTTGTCACTTTCAAAAAAGATGAAACTAGACCAGCGCGGGTTAGGCACGGTTATGCTGGATTGGTATGGTGACGCCAATTATAGTCACAAATGATGAACGGTTTCCTCGCTAATGGGAACCAGATCACATTTTAATTTTCTTGGCCAAATTTATTATTATTTAACTGTTAGCTGGCTTCATTTACATAGTGAGAGTGGCGTTCAACAGTGGATTTCGCATTTAAGTGGCAAATAATAGCAATAGCCCATGAACTCACCCGAGATTAATTTTAACTGTTATAATAAGTTGATTTAAGGTAATTTAGGTTGAGAGACTGAAAAAGGAATCTCCCTTAAATAATAGCAAGTATAGGTATAGGTCTGGACTTCAAGTACACGCTACACGATTTTGAAGAGTGGTCTCTCACGAAATTCCCTAAGCCGATGTGTAATGAAATGGGTCTCATTTTCTTCACTCGACTAAAATGACTTTTCAATGAATTAAAATATAAACATTAATATCGATTACGCATAAAAACAGATGAATTAAAGAAATTACCCTACCGATTTGAATCTCGTAAATGAAGGTATGCAATGAATTAAAACATTACAAAATCAATATTGGGATCACACGAGTCAAAACAAAAGTTTCAAAAAAAAAAAAGAAGAAGAAGAAGATTTTCGATCAAATCATATATGAAGTTTCTTCTTGGCCTATTAAGTTTCTTTTATTCGAGAATAATATTCTTTAAGAAAATTTCTTTAACTAGAGAATAATATCCACTATTTCAAAAGTCGTAATTTAAAACTCTAGAGTCTACTTTAAATCGTTTAGTTTGGCGCAACAATATCCAGCAAACTCCATTTCCCATCTTTAACGGCACCGTTCCACACTAACGTCCCATTTTAATTCATAGTTCGTTTTGCTTGGCGTGGGATTCGAACCTCCGTCGCGGAGGCGACATGATCGTCCCCTCCGCGAAGCCGACGATGGAGCAGGGGTTTAGCCATTTCTGCTAGAACCCTAAAGCCAGTTCCTGCAACCCGACTTCCGGACAGAACCATGGCCACGTCCTTGCTGCTGCGACGCGCCGTTTCATGTCGAAGCGTCCTCCTCCGCCGGTGCATCGACCTCCAGAGCCGCGATTTCTCTCCCGCCGTCGCTCGCCCCGGCGGCGTCTCGTCCGATCCCGCTCGCCGGATCGGCCCTCCGTCCCTCGCCCCCGCCGAATTCATCGGATTGAACGCCAGGGGATTCGCCAAAGGCAAAAAATCAAGTAAATTCCCACCACCCCCTCTCTCTCTAACGTCTCTCTCTAGCAAATGGCATCTGAGTTGGCCAACCAGCGTCGTCGCTGCGAGTTGTGTTCATGGTTTGTTTTGGGGTTCGCGTGCTTTTAGAGGATGATTCGGCTGCCGGTTCGGTCGACGTCGCGACGGACATCGGGCCCAGCGTCAAGGAAGCTGCCAAGTCTCAAATGGATGCCGCCGTGGTGGCGTTGTCGCGCGAATTGGCGAAACTTAGGACTGGGAGGGCCTCCGCAGGTTGGTTTTGCCGCACTCGATGCGATCGCTTGTTTCCACGTCTTGCTCTTTTTTCTAGTGGTTGATTACCGCCGTGTGATGGTTTTGCCCAGGGATGCTCGATCACATTATAGTGGAGACTAGTGGCGTGAAGATGCCTCTGAATAGGTTAGCCGTCGTGTCGGTGATTGATTCGAAGACGCTGTCGGTCAATCCTTATGATCCGAATGTAATTAGCTTCCATTCCCTCGATGCAATAAGCCTGTTTTCCTTTTTGGGTATCTGTACCTTTTATCCCATTGCATTTGTTTCGGGTTTCTTTCATATCCTTGCGACTGCAACTGGAACTTATGGATCATCCTCCCTCTCCCGCAGACAGTGAAGGAATTAGAGAAAGCTATTGTTTCTTCTCCTTTAGGATTAAATCCTCAGGTGGATGGTCAGCGTCTGATTGCCAATATTCCTCCGTAAGCCTTGTTCTGTATTTAGCACATTTGGAATTTGTCATTCTTTTTGGTATGCCAAATTTCCTGTATTGACTTGTCACCTTTCTGTGGTTAGGTTGACAAAAGAGCATATGCAGGTGGGAATGTGCTGATCTTTGTTCCGGTTAATTTCTGTTTCTCCTTCCTGTCTGTGACAATGTTTTGTTCTGCACAGGCAATGAATAAGGTGGTTGCCAAGTCCTGTGAAGATGTTAAACAGAGTATAAGAAGGGCTCGCCAGAAGGTATTTTCTTGGATCCTTCTATCAAGGATTGGACTATGAAGTACATGTCACGGAGGACTAGACATTGTAGTGATTGATATGAATACTAGAAACTGTGATGGTGAACCACAATACATCGAAGATGACATCTGCAATATATTTTTAACACGAGTCTCCACTCCATCTTGTTTTTATGACAATGCAAGCCTCTGATCTGCTAGGTATACAATCTATTCATATTCGTGTTATTCTCATGCTTTTACTTTGAAAAAGTGCGTTGTCACCTGATCTTAAGATGCTACTTCATAGGAGTTGGATCATTGTTTTCACTAGGGAATGGGAGCTCTAAAATGACTATTGTTCACATATACAAAACCACGGTGATGTCTAGGGCAATGTAAAGTTCAGCCTTGGGAATAGTCTCTTTTAGTGTAATTCAAGGTCCATGGACCATTTCAGAAGTACTCAAGTTGAACCCTTATTCTCAGAATGGAATTGCTAAGCTGCATACATCTAGGAAGTTGTGGTGCTGTTTGTTTTGGTATACTAAGCTCTCGTGCAACAGCATCGAGATTAAATTTTTCAAAGGTATGTTAGGGGCAATGATTTTACATGTTGTAGTTCCCAATATGGTCATGTTGCAAATTGGCTTCCTAGACTTGATATTTGATAGAAGGAACTGAATGTTATATATCGAGCCTTCTACGTGTAGGAAAAGAAAAGTATTAATTTGATGAGGCATAATTGCGAAAGGCTGCTTATGACTTGTCCATGCAACACACTTACTGTAAATGGCACAGTAGTTTGAGAGAGTCAAGGTGTTCTTGTAGCCTACGGTTGCAGTCAGCTCATGCTGTGTCTTTCACTAAATTGTGCAGGCATTGGATACAATAAAGAAAGCCGGTTCCAGTTTCCCAAAGGACAATGCGAAGAAATTGGAGAAAGAGGTGAGTAACGGCTCGTCATCTATTGTGTGAGTCAAGCAATCTTCTTATCTCCTCCTTTTCTTTTTTTCTGCAGGTAGATGAGTTGACTAAAAAATTCGTTAAATCAGCGGAGGAGATTTGTAAAGCAAAGGAAAAGGAGATCATTTCTGGCTAAACTGTTGTCGTTAGCAATTTGTAATGGAATCGAGAGCTCGTCTGAAGAGTAGTCATCTAGGCACCAAAAATTTCGTAAAATTTGTTCCTCTGATCGATTGGGAATTTTTGTTGTTGTCATATTTAAACTTACGGACAGAACCGACCATTTAGATATATGGTTGGGCGGATCTGTGTGGCTTGATGACACTTCCAAAAGTAGTGCTACTTATTTCTCACCACCACTTTAGTAGAGCTTCCTAGGCATTTGTTGACATTGCATTTAGCAGTGGGACACCTTAGATGAAAGCAAAGTTTCACCAAATTGGAGCCCTTTCTAACGAGAAATTATTCATGAGTTTCTAATGCATTACACAGATAGGGCAAACATTTACAACCACTCCAATCTGAATCTGAATTGCATCAGCTCAAATCCTAAAAATCTGTACATCAAAGTAATGCGGAGACTCATGGTGTTCTCTATTTGCCAAAAGCGACGTCTCTGGCAACAAGCTTTATACCTCGGACCCAAAGTTCAGCCTCCTCTGTTCCACCCTCGCAAACGAAGTGGACCTCCCTGTTATCGGCGGTCACCACCCTGAAAATCCCAGGAGCATCGGTACCGCCTTTCCTCAGCCTATTTTTCTGAAAGGCCGGGCTTGGCCCGACCTCAACCTCTCGGCACTTTACATTTCTGCGGCTTGATTTCCCCCACATTAGCACTCCAGAGTTTCTGACCACCCTCACATCTTTCTGATGCGGAATTCCTTTTCCTCCTTTGGTGTGTTTCCATACTCGAGCACCGCCCAAAACGACATTACGTGCGAGCTCGTCCAGAATCACATTGACCGTGCCATTTGCCATGCCGCTATTTTTCCTTGCGATTGAGAGGGCCGTTTCGCCTCTGGAGTTCTTGAAATCACAACGCGACCCGCTTGATATCAAAAGCTGGCACATGGACATGTGGCCTTCCCTTGCAGCCAACATCAGAGGGGTGTACCCGTCCCCATCTGGGACGTTGACGTCGTAGCCTCTGATCACCAGTAGTTTGACTGCATCAAGATCTCCATGCCGAGCTGCAAAATGTAAAGCGTAAAATCCCCACGCACTGCAGCTGCCCTTTTCAAGTGCAAAATCCAGCATGACTTTCTCAAACAGGTCCCTGTTTGGGTTCAGTTTAGATATGGTAATTGCAGTTTCACCAGCTTTGTTGGATAGCTTAACATCTGCCCCTGCGTAGACCAGTAAGCCGAATGCTTCCACATGGCCCTTGAGAGCAGCAATCATGACGGCTGAAAAGCCATTTTCATCTTGGTAGTCAAGGTTGACGGCTTCAGAGCCAATAAGAGTTTTTAAGGCCTCAGTATCACCGGCTTGGGCTGCCAATAGCAGTGGGTGGAAAATAGTGTGGTTGCTGGAATAAGGAATCTTTCCAGCTTGGATCACATCTACTACTGCTTGTTGAAACCCGAGGGACCACCGGTTTGATCCGGCAATTGAACTTGCAGATTGACCAAATGTATTGGTAAGGCCAAAATCTGCGCCAGCCATGGCCAGTATCTTGAAACACTCCCTGTGCTTATATTTTGCACAGATCATCAAAGCCGTGTCACCAGAAGCTGTCCTGGAGTTCAAGTCACAACCAAAGTCAATTAAGCATTGGAGAATTGTTGAAAGACCAAGGCGGGCGGCCATGTGTACTGGACGAATGCTGGTTTTAGCAGCAGTAACAATGGCAGTTTCCTTGTCGGCGCCTGATTTGAGTAGCACATGTACAGCCCCTGAGTTGCCGCACAAGATGGCATGATGGAGGAGAGTTCTTCCATGATGATTTTTATTGGCAGATATGTGCTGGAGAAGCATGCGCAAAATAGCACCACTAGCTTCGAAATACTCCACTGCACACCAGGTGATGGGATAAGGCTCAGCTAGTCCAGCACCAACTCGAAACTCTTCATCAGAAGCTATGTCCCATGACCATGCTCCCAGTCTTACATTGACATCCGTTCTTGCACCAGCCTGTTAATGTGACCACATCACGTCACAAAGTAGATGACAATGAAGAACACTATTCTTTGATAAAACTTCAAGATAAGGATACTAACTAATTCTTGGGCAATCAGAAATAAAAGAACACATCTGGGGGTCACGCCAATATATGTCTAGATGAACTGAAACTTGGCTTACCTGTAATAGCAGATGGACAGCAGTGACCTGGCGACCAACAACAGCAGCAACAAGAGCAGTGCAGTCAATGTTTATATGCAGAGACGGCTTGGATGACTTGAGAAGAAATCGATCAGATGCACTTGGATCCACTCCACACTATTAAAAGTTCAACCGTCTCAGTTACACTAAAAAAATTAGTAGCAGCGTATAGAAAAATTCTAAAACAGTTGGTTAGTCAAAGCCACTGTAAAAGCATCATTGGATATATGTCTATCTGCCATTCTATTCTAACGAAGGGCCTGCCCTTAGCAAAGGGAAATCAAGCGTGGGCTAGCTGATATAATGCCATCGTATCTTTTTCTAAGAATGTAGGATCAGTCACATCAATCTTTCTACGCCATTGCCTTAGCTAGCAGAACATGAAAACTACTAGTAGGGGACTCAATTTGTCTTGACATTACAGTCATTATGTTGTCCAGAACACCCAGGCTGTTGCTCAAATTAACATAAGTTACCTATGTTAATTTTTCTAAAAGTTTTCATTTTTCTATTCGGAGATAAACTCTATGATAACTCTATGATATCATTTAATATAAACAATACCTTAATGAGAGTGTCCACTACATCAGTAAACCCCCTGAAGGAGGCAGTGACAAGAGCATGCACAGCGACGTGAGGCCGAATGAGATCAGAGCCCATCAAGAGCTCCACAAGCCTTGCCCGTCCATGACAGCTCCCTTCCAACAGGGCCTCCTCACAGGCTGACTGAGTGGCCCCAGCTTTCAACAAGATCTCCAGAATCTCAAGGTGGCCCTCCCGTACGGCCGCGGTAGTTGCACAGCCCTTGAAGAGATTCTGGTTCACATCAGCTCCTACACTCTGAGATTGATGATAACAGCTAGATGTTAGCGAACAGCGAACAGCGAACAGAGATAGTGCTAAGACCCAAAGAGGTAGACTTCTACTGTTCACTTTGTTTTTTTTCTTTTAAAGCTTATATTCGCCTGAGACCTTGATGGAACCCAGGAAAAGAACGGAGGCCCGGTACGGAAGTTTTGGATTCTTCCCAGTCTACAAAGAATGGGGACACCAAGATAGTTAAGGAGGAAAAAAAAATTAACCTGATGTGATGGACAAGAAAGCTTGGAAGTATCATCAACAGTGCGTAAAAAAGATCATTGAAAGGTGAGACATTATGCCTATGCGGATTGTCGTGTGCTGCAGGATCTTCAGTTCGCCAGAAGCAAATTGCATATGGACCTCATAGACGAAGTGACTGAAATGTATAGCAATTTAGCAGATTCTCTGTCTTTCCCCGATTTTACCAGCACATAGCACACATGCATCCAAGCGAGTTTCATTCACAGTAAAACATCTGACCCGACTTCAGAAAAAATATAGAAAAGATGATAAACGCCTTCTCCTCTATCTTTGCCGACAAAGAAATCCCAATATCAGGAATCAAATTCGAATCTTTACTTTAGAAACGCATACGAGATTACCAAAAGAATTTCCTAATTTCTTCTCTGATAAAAACCCGACATTTATCTTTGGGACCAGAGAGAGTAAAAAGCACAAAGCGACATAAAACTACGATTCGTAATAATTAAGAACTTCGATTTCAAAACAAGGTGCCCGCCTTTGCTTTTCCGGCCAAAAAAAAAAAAAAAAAAAATACTTGGTAGTTAGTGCGATTTCTAAGAGGATAATTTTCCAGCAAATGTCGCGGCTGAGGAGATCGCGCGTTTAAGAAAAATCGGTACGTTGACTTGCGAATCGAAACGTAACGGATTCGAATGGGGATTTGAAATCGAGCGTGTTTGAATCCGTGCTAGCTTCAGTTCGATGGCTATGGAAATTGGCAAAACTCAATAGCAGAGAAGCAAGAAGAAAAAATAAAAGCAAAAACAAAAAATCGCATCGAAATTTGCAGAACATTTCAAAATTACACGAAGCTAACGGCTTCAGCTCAAGCTCTCGCGAGCTCTGAAACAGTATATCCGCTCGAAAACAAAAAGAGAGAGGATTCAACAGAGGAGATAAGCCAAGCAGGAGCTAAATCCACCATGCAATCGAAAAAGGAAAAATTTGTCGGAAGATGAGAAACGTGTCGCCTGAAGAACGCCGAAACTCGCTGAATGGAAGCTACGAAAATGAAAACACCGTCGCAGTTCGAAGTTCAAACCAGAAGTCTCACTCAAGGATGGAGGATGGGGCACGGATTTTGACGGAAAATGCTCGAATCTGGTTCAGGCGCTGCAGCGAGTTTGAAAAAAAGAACAACGGGAGGGAATAGCGGAAGCCTTACCAGGAGCTTCTTCACCAGGGCCACGTTGCCGACGTGGACGGCGAGGAACAGAGCCGTGACGTCCGTCCTGAACTCCTCGTACTCCACCCGTACCTCCGCGGCGGCCTCCCCCCGCAGGACGACGTCGGCCCGCCTGGTCTTCAGGCTCACCGCCCCGACGTAGTTGACGTCGACGAGCGGGTCGGCGACGCACTCGGCCGCCGACTCCGCGTCGCCGCCGAGTGCGGCCTCCAGGAGGCGCTGCGAGACCTCCGCGGCGCAGTCGACGGGGACCACCTGCCTCCCGCTGAACGCCGGCATCGCGGGCCGGGGCAGGGGCAACGCCGCCGCCGCCGCCGCCGCCGCCGCTCCTCCGAGCACCGGCGCGTCGCGCTTCCTCTGCAGCATCGGTGGCGTGGGGCTCCTCCTCCGCCGCGTGCGCTCCGGAATCGGAAATCTCTGTCGCTCCCCTCGGGTTTCTCTTTCTATCTCTAGAAAGCGGAAACGCGAGCTTTTAGAGAGAGAAAGAGAGGGAGGAGACTTCAAAAGAAGTGAGCGCCAGAGTCTAGAAACGCAGCGAGAGGGAAAGCAGCGAGGGCGGTATATATTATGTTTTTATTTTATTTTATTATTAATGTCTTTATCGGAAGAAACGGGCGAGTATTTTTAATTATTTGTTTTTATCGTTCGATTAAATTACAGTTTTTTGTCGCAGCTGAATTTCGCCCTTTTTTGAATTTTTAAAGGATTCTTTTTTTTCATCCGGACATCGCTCGTTTCGGGATGAGATTCGAGACTCGATGAGATTTTGAAATAATTTACTTTTATACAAGTCCCATGATTTTCCTCAAAAGCTTCCTTCGGTGCCATGTCACGCGCCTGAATTTTTACAGTTTTGAGAATTTTTATGCCTCCAATGGGAATTTATTTATTGTGTCTTGCCTGATTTGTTATATGTAAATCTCGTGTAATTAATAAGAAATCCTTTTTGCACCTCTTGGTTCGTGAATCGAAATTTGGTTTGAATTTGAAATTAATATGCTAGGGCTTCTTAAAATATACAAGCCTTTCTTATGCCCTATCTTGTTTCGTTGTCATGGAGCCAAAGAAGAAAAAGAAAAGGTTC
Organism: Eucalyptus virginea; assembly: GCA_014182375.1. NCBI lineage: Eukaryota > Viridiplantae > Streptophyta > Magnoliopsida > Myrtales > Myrtaceae > Eucalyptus > Eucalyptus virginea. Next base: position 19,146,888 of record CM024522.1, on the reverse strand, counting down.
GCCTCAAAAATGGAATTTCTTGTAGAGGATTTGAGCTATCACATATTACATAATTAAAATCATTCAATGAAACTCTTCGTATAAATGGTTGACATTCTTTCAAGAGTTCAATAAATATGCTCTTTTGGGATATGATACCATGTGCCCTGTTCATGTATGAGTCCTTTGCCTTCAACACGAGTAGGAGCTATATCATCTTGCTTAAACCACGAAAATTCAACCTGTTTTGGTTATCTCTATATGACAACAGTATAAATTAAGTTAGATTTTGGTGCATCTCACCAATTAGCAACGTTGTTATTATTAGAAAGTAAACTCCAGATATGTGCTTATCACTAATGGAAATGGGAGATCTAGCGATCGACTAAATTATGGAAATGTACTCGTCACCGATGAAAATACGAGCTCTAGTGATCAACAATGAATTATTTTGCTTGATAGATTTGTTTTTATGGGTCGAGCATGTGCTTAATCCCAACCGTGCTCTATTAATCATTTTTTTTGTTTTATTTTGCAGTATTTCGGGTTTTGCTTCAGCATTATTTTGCTTTAAGAAATATGTACTTTTTATGTATCATTTTGAATAATTAATATAATTTTTTGCCAAAAAAACAGGGTCGAGATTTAGCCGAAGTGTTCCTAGTTCGGATAAATCTAACTTAATGCAAAGAAATTCTCGAAGGAAAGGAGGGGGGCCAAGATCAGCTGAGGTCAGGCTTTAGTGATTCCTTTTGGTTCAGTCTCAGCGTACAACCTGGAGCAAATATCGGGAATCGCCATCCTAGAATCTGCTTTCTCTCTCTGTCGGTTTTTTTTTTTTTTTTTTTTTTGGCCTCTGTTTTACTTTTAATTCTTTAGGAGGGCCGGCAGCAACCTGAAACGTGCATATTATATATGCCATAAAATAGCTACCTGATGTCTGAAACCGAACATGCTCGTACGTACTGAGATAACATCTCGCGTGACGACGATTCGGCTCAGGAAAAAGAACAAGGGAGGAAGAAAAGAAATCGATCTGTTGAGGGAGGAAAGACGCATTAGGAATCGCGTCCGACCATGTGTTGAGTGTCAGATAGGAAGGCTATGCCCCTAGCAGCCACGATCCCTGACGACGACGCATGTGGCCTGTGGCCTAGCCATGTTTGGTACACTGCACTGGCATTTTTCTAACCTGATCCTGGTATTGTACATGGCCGCGTCCAGAGAAATCGGAACATCCTATTTTCCTGCATTGGTGGATCTTGGCATTCGGTTTCGGCATTTCATGCTCAGAAGAGACAGCATCCTATGAGAATTTCGTGGTATCCCAATCCTTATTGATCATATTTCTTTTTATACGACTCAGAAATCGTCAAGACTAAGTTTGACAACAAGTTTTCTGAAAATATGCAGCATAAGAAGGGGCCAAATTGATGCATGTTGCTCCTGGTTTTCTAAATGCTTTCTTTCTTGTGTGCATACATTGCGAAAGCCTTACCGACAAAACATGCAATCAGTACCTCTACTGATCTCGAGAGTCCATATCAATAGTTATAAATTCCATACAACCATCATTTTTTGCATTGATCATTTGTATGAATGGACGAGACACTTATAATGAAAGCATCAACTAGAGGATCTTATCCATTGTAATTGCATCTATATCATCGAGACAAGCAGATATGAAAGAAGCGAGAGCAATATGATAAAAAGCCATAAATGCGAAAGTATTGGTAAATGCTTGCTTCAATATCATGTCGGACAAAGCTTGTACGTCTCACATGCGGCCGAGTGAACTTCCCGTTCCGAGCAATCATACGCCGGGGAAATCTCAGGAGGGACATGGAAGTGATTCACGGAGCCCCCTAGGACCCTCTCTAACAACCGGCTGTGGTGGGTGCTGAGAGGGAGTACAATGTACTTGTCTTCAATTATGGTGTGGAAAGGCATAAATGTACAGGAAGAAATTAGAAGAGCACTGAGCTCAAAAGAGGATGATAGAGGTAAACGCCCACTTGGCGCGATCGTCCGAGAAGGGCCCCGACAATCTCTCTCGCCAGCTTGGTATCTCATCCAAGCTCTCGGTTAACCAGTCTACGTCTGAGTGGTTGACGCAATCAGGCCCGGGCCACAGAGGGATTACATCGTATCCTAGTCAATCTTTCATTGTCCACGAGATTTTATCATATGCAAAATTTATTTCAAATATGAGTCTATGATTCGATTACGTGGTATCCCAATCAAACACTCATAGGTCATATCATTTTTTTTTTTATTGTGCATGGGGCAGTTATAGCCTGAGGGTATCCGCAATGGTCAACAGCAGTACTTGAGAAGCTACTTCTGATCTTTCTGCCGGGACTCCAGTCTAAGCGCCTTTTTGACCGTGTCCTATTTATTTTTTATTTTTTTGGGTTTTGCTCTTTTGTCTTCCATGTTGTTCTGAGGAAACCTCCCGTGGCTTGCCGTTCAAGTCACCGTCGTTTGATCGATTACAGTAGGTATTATTACTAGCTGACTTCGATCCATGACTGACCCGGCTTCACGGCTCCGGACCGATGTCGCTTGCCGGACCTCCCTCGGCGATTGTCCACTTCACCTCGATCGAAACTCGAGGAACTAGCCTCGAGCGTACTCATGTAATGACACCGTGCGTTTTGCTTCGGTCGAGCCCCCCCGGACGGAATACTGAAACATGCAGTCTTTCCTGCGCACGATCTCCGCTTCTTAATCGAAGTATCGATCCTCTTTGGTTGGACACGAGAACGGGGTGCGATGTGGCAACTCTCTTATAACGTTTGGATCCAATGTCTCTGCATAAATATGTGCTGAAATTTCCCTGTGTTGTCAATGCAAATAAGTGCATGGCTTGTTGGTTTATTGGTATCTACTAATCAGTAAATTGACTGTTAAGGGCCTATTTGGTAACACTCAATTATTCAAATAATAGAAATTTTGTGCAATTACCGAACGTGCTCAAATGCTCAAAAACTCATATATGAAAAAAAAAATTATAATAAGAGATTGTTCCGAATAATAGGATAGTTACCAAAAGCACCATAAACCTATCAATTAGAGTGAGTACAGTTCCAAGGTATAAAGGGTAAATTCTAAATTAAAAAATAAAATAAAATGAACTTGTTCCACCGGATAGATTTTAAATCGAGATGGAATTTGAAACTGTTGATCTCTATTTACTAGCATCCTTTCACTACTTATATGCAAAATTGATTAGCAAAGATATGAATTCTCAACAACTAGATATAGCCACCAAGTCCTCATTTGGTCGCGGCGCACTTAAAAAGTCTAAAAATTTAGTTAAGTCCTTTTAAATCAGGAAAAAAAATAGGACAAATTAGGCCTAACTAAAATTGAAACAAAAGAAAGAAGAAAAAAGAAATCAGCCAGTTTTTTAATAGACTCCGAAATATATGACATGATACATTTTGGATTTCAAAAAATGAAGAACAACAACCCAAGTGATGCCGCGAGACTTCTATATTTCTATGTATAGGTTATAGGTTTTGGGTGAAACTGTTCATCTCTAAAGTCTATGAAATCGAAATTCTCATCATTGTCGACCAACTGCCCTCTCAAATGCGTGGAAATCCTCAACAACAGGAAGCAAGAGGCCAAAAAACGCATTGGAATCCGCCATCCGGGCAAGGCCTTGTCTAAATTGTACTTAGGACCAGGTCTAATTTTGAGATTGCTGACCTTAATCTCATTCTCTTGTACTTGTTAGTGTCACCTCAACAACCGATGTCGTTCTTTGGATTCTCATGGCTTGACCGCGTGCACATCAAAACCCCTGATGATTACTTTAATCGGACCATGTCACGTCAAAATCCAAGTCGAATATCTCTCTCAGGACTTTTCTTTTTCGGCTGAGTCGCCCCTCGGATGCGGACGGATAGGGCATCCCTCGTCTGGGACTTTTCTTTTTCTTACCCGAATAATTATGTCGAAATATTGTTATAAAACGAGTTGTGCAGAAGTCCAAACCCATGAGTCGAAACCGGATAAGCAGATCGGATGTTGAATTATTCGCGCTCCAAGATAAAGGGACAAACGCGCGCCGGCCGCGACGCCTAATCTCACACGAATGAAATTCGCCCGTTCATCGATTATTAATCAGGCCTCATCGATTCCTCTCGTGTTTTGCTAGACGGAATGTTATGCACGCCACGCACCTCCAATTTGTGCGCGGGAAGTTGCATCTACCGAAATCACACGAAGGAATCAACAATCCAAAGCGCCTAAAAGTCGTGCAAAATCAGTTACGGGCGTCCACCTACCAAAACCCTGAAGCAGCATCATGCGTGATCGGTCGAAACTGCTCAACCACACGATTCCTATGGCCTGCGTGATCGTGAAGACATGAATTAAGTTGGAGATCATCCTGAGATTTAAATCGAGAGCGCTGTTTCCACTAAAATAGAGAAAAGTAATTATGGGTCCAGGGCAACCTCGGCCCAGCTGTTTTCGTGAATCTTAAGGACATGGAAAGGCCACTAAAGGGCGTTTGAATTTCCTCCTACTCTTCTCTTTTTTTTCTGCGTTCGTTGGTTAAGCAAGGTAAATTTCAAATTTAAAATTGCACCAGCCCTAATTCGAGAAATGGCTACCAAACGAGGTCCATGCCAGGTGTTTTTAGAGGGGGACATATATGTTTGATAATTCATTCTCATTCCCCCACCACGTCCACAAAAACCATCATCACATTTGAAGTTCCAATCACTTTGGCGCCTTCACCGACCCCCACTAGCGAAACAATAGGATTCCGATGTACTAAGAAAGCGATGCTCAATTCAATTCAAAAGTGTGGTGCACGAAAACCATTGATTTTATGATATCATATAGCGTGAAAAATCCATCGAAAAAATTATCAATTTATCAAACGTATGTCAATTCAATCCTAAATTTTTCAATTTGTCCAATTTAGTTTTAAACCTCTTAACGATTTGTTAGTGTAGTTATTTATATCAATTTTGGTTGGAAATTACTAATATGCATACATGGTATGGTCTATGTTGACATGGACAATTTTTAATTTTGAAAAGTTTTCCTTTTTTTCCCTTCTTCATTGGTCACCAGTCCTTTGTGAAGGCTGACCATAGGCGGGAGCCAATGTGGTTGACCCTTGTGGAGGCTCGATGATTAGCTAAGAAAAAAAGAAAGAAAGAGAGAAAATTGTAAAAACTATAGATGGGGCATCACATAAGATGAACGGCACTAATCGGACTACCACGTAGCAATTTTTTGATCAAAATTAACTGAAATGACTACATCGACAAATTATTAAATATATTTAAAACTTAATTGGTTATGCAATGCGAGAAATAAGTTTATGACTTCTGGTAGTTATAACTATACAATGCGAGAAATGCGATGTTATTCCATAGATAATACCCAAGAAAAACCTCTCAAAGTGATGGGTTTTAGAATTCACTTGTTTAATGAAAGAATTCATGGACAACGCCTAAAAGAGACAGATTTCCCGGGGTCATGATTTCGTGCGAATACAATGCTATTTCTTTTCTCGAAGGCCTCGACCAACTTTCGCCTCGTTCAATCACGTTCACTTGAGCCGCCGATCACTTAAAACCAATCCCATCCCTTTGCTTTGGCAATCTTTCCTTGCACAATACGAGATTTTCATGGTGGCGCTCCTTCGAAGCTAGGGGGGGTTAACCGCTCCATCCAAGGGACAAAAGGAAAAAGGGGGAAAAAGCGCAAAGCAAGCGAACGCGATTTTAAATTAGGGGGCAAGTTGCCGGGCCGGGGGGATGATGAGGGGGGAGGCCCCAAAGCACCCTTGTTTGGCCACGGCAAAGTGGGACAAATGATGGGATTTCGAAGATTTGAGTGAAAAATTAGGAGTGAAAAAGAAGGGGTCGATTGAGTGGGTAATGAGGGGGAGAAGGGAATCGTGACTTGTTTATGAAAACTTTTTGTGTCATTCCGTGGGAACTTAGGCACGAATTCGAGGCTTCGTGTCGCGGGCAATAATGAAAGAAGCGAAGCTTGAACCGCACGTTGCTCCTCCTTTGCTTGAGGAAGCATGTTGTGGGGAGAGGATATGTGGGTTTTTCTTTTTTGCGGGAGCTAAAGTTGTGATGTGGGCTTGCGTTTTGATGCTGAAGGTAATCATTAGCATTTGTTCTTTTGTGGCTTGATATTTGGTTCTTTTGATTAAAAGATGATGGAAAATACTTTATGACTTTTCCTTCTTCTTCTTTTTTTTTTAATGGTACACAAACCATTCTGTCAATGCACATCAAATAAAACTTCACTTAATCGGTGATCACAATGGTGGCTCCCAAGCTTTAATCTGAAGAGCAATCATGATTTGATGCAACCAATTTATCCTTGAGTTTTTATATTTTTGAATTTTTACCTTGTTCGCAGAAAATGGAAAATATTTTTCGTGAAAGATATGAGAACATTGACCGTACATAAATCCATTTGCATCAGAATTGTTCGTTTTCTCGATTCAATTTTTTTCTCATAGCAGTATGGTAACTCTATGTGCAGTAGCTTCTTAATGGAAAAAGTTAAAAGGCATGGATACTCACCTAGATCGCAGTCACCTTATCGTAAACTCATCATATGCGTGACGACGCTTTTTAACTTACCATTTGGACATACGTTTGTGTGACGATGTTTGTTTCCTTGGGCCATAAACTCTGTTCACAGTACCCTCGGATTTTCTCAATGTCTCGAAGACATGTCCGTGGGGCTACACTTAAGCCCGTGGAACGAGCCCTGAAATGGCCCGCGATAGTTTCCGGGTCTCGAAGCAGGCCGTTGGACCCACGAACGCCATAAGAACCCACCTCGCAGCCGTCTCTCTTTTCCGATTTCATCATCGCGTTTTAAATTAGCATGTTTTACTACTGCATTACAGAAGTTTTTTTTTTCTTTTTTTTTGGTCTGAAAAAACTGCATCACAGAAGTTGAAAGCTACGGATTGCGAGCAAGGTGGTCGATCATGTCATTACCAGTAATTTATGGGCCCATAAACTCAGCCCATTGAAAGGTCAAGCCCATTATTTGTTAGCCTTAGCCCATCTAAATCAAGAAAGGTCTTCTCCTCTAAGCAAGCTTTGTGAATGACAGATAAAGAAAACGAATGAGCGGACAAAACAAGGGAATTGAAGAAGGGCTCGTCCATGAAGAAGGGAAAAGGGGAGAAAGAGAGGAGAGGGAAATTTACACCTGTAGCAATTTGGGACGTCCCGACAAGCCTAATTATCTTCAAGTCGCAAGGATTGGTAAGTATTCAGGCCTTTTATTTGTCTAATCAGAGTAATTTTTCGAAATTAAGTCATAAATTTGATGTCAATTTTGGACTGTGAGGGCTGAGTGAGAAGTTACTGAGATGTGGATTTATACAAAACGATGGTGTAAGGCATCGTGGAGCATTTTGATGAAGATCAATTTCAAAGTACAGCTTGATTAGAACGAACTTCTGAAGCTACACGTCAAGTTACGTGTAACCAATAATACATGTAATGAGAAAGATGAATGTACACTATATGCGAATTTCTTCTTTAGCTCATAAAAATCATTTTATCGGTGATTAAGCATAGTTTAGTAAAGTTGCTTACTAGAATAGTGTATTATTACTTAGCTTTTCATAACATTTTTCTAATTTGTAGGAATATGAGTGCGTTGGCTAAAGTAACCATTGTGAAGTGGTTTTTGGTTTTCCCATGTGAATTATACCGTCTCTATAAATTTACAAACTCATATCTTAAAAGTGGTAAAGATTTGATATAGAATGAGTCATGATAAGTTGGATCGAACTTCTAATCTTTTAAGTCAATTAAAAATGAACTGGAGATGCCTTATTTAAAATAGTTTGAAATGATCCTTTGTGAATGTTTTGATTAAATGTTTTGTGAAGGGAATTGCCGAAAGCTATATGTATTGATTTGTCAAATATTTTATAAAATACATTATATTTTAAATGGAATTGTGAAAGATTATATAATTCAATTTATGAAATCAATTTATAAGGTGAGTCGTGAATTTGTTTTGTTGGTTATTGGAGAATGATATTAGGATGTCCTTTTGGGTCAAACCATCGGCTGAAATAGATGAGGACTTAGCTAAGGGGAGTAAACTTAGCCGCTTTTGTTACACCATAGTTAGATATTGAGTATTATATTAGTCAATGGAATGGACCATTGATGTTGATTTGATTGAGATTGATCAATATTGATCTTATGTATAAAAACTTTTGTTGAAAATATATCATTCACTTTTGATATTTATACCATTGATTTTGGGATTGATAAGTCTTGATATCATTTTATAAAGATACACAATGAACGTTCGGTCTACTCATAAAAGATGTATTACTCATTAAATTGTAGTTGCTCATTTCATTTATCTTACTTGTTTTTTAGGTTATTTAGTGAGCCTTAAATAAGACAAGATTGTTTACGTTATCATGGGAAATTTTTGATAGTAGGGATTTTTGGATATGGTTTGTTTGATAAACTTTTGAGTGAATTGCTTGTTGGACCTTTTCATTTGCATTTTCATCTTGAATGACAGTTACAACCAAATTTTGCTTTGGTCCTTCCGTGGTCCAATGGAACGAGATGTCAAGATGTTAAGTGGGCTATCGAAGCAAATTCAAGATTGAGACTTTTTCTATGCATGCGGTTGTGAGTAGTGTTGACAAACACAACACGCTAGACAATTCCCAGCGATGCGACGTTGATTACGCGAGTTCTTCCCAATCATTTTGCTTACAATTAAGACGGAGTTGGTTAGTCGCCATTGATATGGAGTTAACTAATCCTACTGGCATCCCCACCGAGGAACGTGCCTTGGATTCAAGCGCTAATAAAGATGGAAAAGATAAACACCCCAAAGCCGGTCTCTCCTTGCGACCCGCGATTCCCTTTACAGTCAAAATAACAAGGGAAGAGAAAAAAAAAAAGAAAGTAAAAGTAAAAAGCGTGATTATAAGTTATAACGAGAGCAAGTTGCTTTGAGGCTTTCCCCTTATTAAAGTACGTGGGCGGGTCCGTTCAAATCGCATAAAAATTGCTCAGGGCTCATCTTTACACAAAAGACGACAAAATGCAACAAATTGTTAGGAACTTGGGGATTGATTTGACTGACCCAGATGCCTAAATCTAGCTTTAACTATACCTTGAACACAAAAAAGAAAAGGGGAGGAGAAAGAATCCCATGTGAGGAGAAAATATAAATCGGTTTTCGGAGTTGACGAGGTCGAATTCCTATCGAATGTCTTGGGCGTCTATATTTGGCTTTTTGATTGTATTTCCTGCTTGAGCGATCTGCTCACCCCGCAGTGGTTTTGAAGCCACCTTTACCTCGTCCTAGGTGCGGAGAGCTATTATATTTCCCTACCGGATGGTAGCTAATGCAAGCATCGACTAAGTGTCTATTTTCATTATCGGTAGGCCATTCGATTTCCACTCGAGCTTTTTCATTTAGGTGAGTGGGAATACGGAAAAGTGACATTGTGAGATCTCCTACCCAAAGGCAGATCTCTCGCTTGTTTCTTCTTTTTTATCTTTAATTATATCTTAAAAAAAAAAAAAGGCAATGAGGAAGAAATCCCATGTGAGGAGAAATAAGATAACTAAAATGAACTATAAATCCATTTTCTGTTATTTTTTGCTCAGTCTGTTTTCAGGGATTGAATGAGGTTGAATTCTTATCGAATGTCTTGAGCGGCTACATTTGGCCTTTTGGTTGTATTTCCTCAAATAAATTTATGATTACCATATTTCCACTGTTTAGACGATTTATTTATATATTACTTATGAAATAGACAATATTCATTTGAATAATTTAAAATTCAAAATCCAGCTACTTTTTATAAATTTTTAGTGTTAGAGATACCAAGACTCATGTATTGAATCAGTTTTACTAAATAAGATGATAGATTTGGGACTTAAATAGGTCTGCTAATTTATCCATCACTAACCATTTAGCAAATTATTTGATAAACCCATTTAGAGTATAGATTTTACAGATATATACATACTTATATATATATGGGTATATATATATATATATATTATATAATGGATATATATGTTATTATTAATATACGTTAAGATTAATGATGAGAATCGACATATACAAGTTGCGTTAATAGATAATTTGGTTCTTTCTGGGTCCATGGCCAACCAACATGCCTCTTTGTCTGGGCAGTCAACACTCAACAGGTCCCCATCCACGTCACCGTCCTCGGAACCCGGCACATGACTAAACCGTCCCACGCGCCCTCGCTGGCGCGTGTGTCGCAAAGCCCCGAGAGGCCCCAGGGGAGTTGGCGCGTGGTCGTGACGGTCCCCGCCGCTTCATGGGATTCCCGAGCCCCCCATCATCCGCTAGATAACGCCACGTGGTCTCGCCATTCGAGACAGGCTGGCCTGCATGGGCTAGCGGACCCCACCCACCCCCCGGAACAACAGTTCCAAAAAAAATCCAAGGGCGGCAAAAGCAGAGCCAGCAGTCCCCAATCAAGAAAATTTAATATAGCACAATCATTTTCCTTGATTCGTTATAATTGGTAGCTTTTGATTAGATCTTCATGCAAATGATGGACATGACAATCTCCCCCAAGTTAAAAGCTCTTACACATGGGATATCCTTAGATAATGCACATTTTTGTCTACCTTTAAATTTATCATGATAGACTCGTGGAAATTCGAGTGAATAAAATGAATTTACAGTTCCTATTTATTCGATCATGGCTATTTAACTGTCATTTTAAATGAGAAAGAAAGTAAAAGAAAAGTCTTATCTTGAGCTGATGAAAGAACCCATACAAAAACGAAAAGAAATTAACAAAAGAAGATTGAGATCAACCTGAGTCGATTTTAACCTCAAATGAGTTTTTTTAAACATGTTTGTTTTGGATTTAAAAATAAAAAGGGTTTTCTTTTAAGCTTTCCCAACAAATGTAGGAGACATTGTTCGAATTTCAAAAAATATGAAATATTATTCTCAGGTCCACATGAACAATAGACTTTAGCTTTCTCAAAAGATTTTTTGAATTTGACGGTTAGAATGCAAGGAATGCAAGGAGGATGCGGAACTTTATCTTTCTCGAACCTTTGTGGGGCCAAAAACTTCCTAGATAAGGATCGTATCTCACATTAACTTATCTCGATCTTGGCATGACTAACATATTACGAAATGAAACATTTTAGATAGATACGTTAGCAAACGATTTTAAAGTCACTCACTTAACAAAACTCTTAATAATCAAAGCTCTACTTCTATTATCTCGAAAGGTTATAAAGCTCCAAAATTGAATTTTCCAAAGAAGTTGAGGATCAAGCATCAACCGAGTTGCCAGGCACGCAGCATCCGTCCAAAGCGAGTCCCAACTTTCCGCATCAATTCGAAAATGGGGAAGGGGGGACCACGTGATGGCAGTCCCGCAAATAGCAGCGGGATCCGTGGGTATTTCTTCAGCCCACCAACAGCTAAAGCCAAATATAATATAAAAAAGGGCCAAAAAATTTAAATACAAAGAAATAAGACCAGAAACGCCTGCAAAATCTCCAGTCCAAGTGCAGACTCCCGTGTGACCCAAAAAAAAAAAGTGCAGATTCCCGACTCGCACCCCACTCACCGAGTCGCAGAGATAGCGAGTGACCGAGTCGGACTCTTCTTCTTCTTCTTCTTCGTCTTGTATTCCGCTCGCTCTGTCTGTCTGTCTCGCTCCTCGTCCTCATCTCCACCTCGGCTTTCCTTGTCTCTTTTGAGGACCGACCTCGACCGCCATTAATTTCCTCTCCCTCCTCCTCAGACCAAACCTGCAAAAGTCGCATTACCTGCGTCCCTCTCTCTCTCTCTGCCACCGCTCCCTGACACACTCCAACTACCTCCATTACTCTCTCTCTCTCTCTCTCTCTCTCTCTATCATGTTTTTGCCTCGCATTCAATGAAGATCGATCGTACAGCATTCGGTTTCTTCATTGCGAGCTCTGACAGCGATCTCATCCCTCCTCCCGAGGCTCCGTCACTCCTCCGTCGCGGCAGTTACTAGCCATTTCTTTCTCCCCTTCCGTTAACCAGCAGCCCCGTCTCTCCGTTTTCCCCGTTTCCGTTTCGTCTTCGTGTTTCCGAGTTTCGACTCGGAGTCCGTCCTGAGACATTCCTTTCGAGCAATTACTAACCAGCTAGCAAGCAGCATTTCCGCCGTTTCCCTCCGACTATATATTCTCATTCCCTTGATTCCGCGTGTTTCGTTTGCTTTCCCGGGAAAACGGCCGCCGTGTGTTCCCCCGTGGGAAATTTTCCCGGCATTTGGTGGCATTTTCTCGGAATCCGGTCTATCTTTCTCTCGCGCACGTTGTCCAGATTGTTCCCTGAATTGAAGGATGCGAGGGGGATTTCAATCTCTACTTGTCCTCTCTTCGGCGTGTTTAACCTTCACGTTCGATTTGATCAGGCTATTCTTCGGTTTTAGGACCTGACCTGCTTCATCTCCAGCAACTTTTTCTTCTTCTTGTTGGCGGTGAAAGTGAGAACTCTCGAGATACTAGAGCTCCAAATTTCTCTCCGAAATGGGCAATGTTTCCTGTTTTCTGTTGCTTTTTCTTTCGGGAATCATCATGCTAATTCCGACCACACACCAGCTGCAGACGTATCAATCGCAGGTCCTGCTTCAAGTACGGAAGCACCTGGAGTACCCACCATTTTTGGACGTTTGGGTAAATTACACTGGAGATGTCTGCAACGTCCCTCACTCTCCCCAGTTGAGCATCTCCTGCCAAGGCACCTTCATCACCGAGCTCAGGATCATGGGAGACAAGCGCGTCAGGGGCTGGGACTTCGACGGCCGCGCAATTCCCAACCAGACTCTGTCGGAGACCTTCTCTGTCGATTCCTTCGTGACCACTCTGACGAGGCTGACCAGCTTGAGAGTGCTCAGCCTGGTCTCCCTCGGCATCTGGGGACCGCTCCCTGATAAAATCCACCGGCTGTCTTCGCTCGAGCTCTTGGATTTGAGCTCGAATTACTTGTTCGGCCCGATCCCGAGTCAGATATCGAGGCTGGGGAGCCTCCAAATACTGACTCTGGATGGGAATTACTTCAATGACAGCGTTCCTGATGGTTTGGACTCCATGTCCAATTTGACCGTCTTGAGTCTCAAGAACAACCGGCTCGGCGGTCCGTTTCCGTCATCCATTTCGAGGATAAAGACACTCACTACTGTGGCTCTGTCCAAGAATGAGATGACTGGTAAATTGCCTGATTTGGGTGCCTTGAGCAGCCTTCACCTGCTGGACTTGATAGACAATCATTTCGATTCCGACCCGCCTAATTTGCCAAAAGGGTTGGTCACTGTGCTTCTGAGTAGGAATTCTTTCTCTGGCGATATTCCTGAGCAATATGGTGAATTGGGTCAGCTCCAGCACCTTGATCTGTCCTTCAATCTTCTGACCGGAATGCCTCCGCAAGCCCTGTTCTCTCTGCCGAACATCAGTTATTTGGATTTGTCCTCGAACATGTTCAGCGGTTCGCTCCCGGGGAGTCTACATTGCGGAAGTAAGTTAGGCTTGGTAGACATATCTAACAATAAGTTCATCGGCCAGCTTCCTTCATGCCTGGGCACTAGTTCGGCCAAGCCCGTGGTTAAGTTTAGCGGGAACTGTTTATCCGTTGATGTTAAACATCAGCACAGCGAGTCTTACTGTAAGACACCTGTTGGGGGGAGGAAGCATTTTCTTAGAGGAGAATTAGTAGTATTGATAGCCATCCTCCTTGGTGCTGCTCTCGTCATTGTGCTTTTGGCGATTGGACTTCTTATCTTCCGTAGGAAAGTTCGTTCTAGAGGACCATTTGAGCAGCATGATTTTCCAAAGGTTGTCCAAGAGAATGCTCCTACTGGGCTGTCTGCCGAATTCCTGGCCAACGCCAGTAAGTGATTACTGGATTACGGTCTTATGGTTTCATCACCCACCTAATGTTTGTTACATTTGAGCATATCGGGTTTATTCTTGTTCAATGAGATGTTGCTAAGGCATTGATTCTGAATCAAAACTAATCTATGCATCTCTTCTGTTCCTTGGAGGGTTGATATCTGAGGCAGCGAAGATAGGGTCACAAAACGCACCTTCATATCGACTGTTCGCATTGGAAGAGTTGAGGGAAGCGACGAATAATTTTGCTCCATCAAATTTTATCGGTGAAGGCTCTATCGGGAAGGTAACTCACAAATAAGATTTTCTTGGAGATCTCATAACCTAGCTTGATAGATACTGTTTGCTTTAACTATTCTGTGATGGCTGCTTGTCATTGGAGACTCAGAAGTAATTCACTTGAGATAGCAATCTCTGAAGCAAAGCAAAGCTCGAGATTGTGATCTCCTAACTGCTGCTTTCCCTTTCTCTCTTTCAAAGTAAGGTCTTCTTGAAGGATGTAATTGAAGATATCCTCAAATACAGACTTTGCTTTACTTTGAATAGGATTCATCCTTCACAAGCCGCAATCACTTTATTGAAGCTTGTAATGTTCTTTGAATTTGCTTCTCTCTATTGACATGCTCACTTCCGACCTCCATTGTTTAAAATTATCAAGTAAAGAAATCATACAGAGAGACCATAAGACCGGATGAAAGTACCTGAAATCTCCCAGAGCCATTGTGACTTTTTATTCCTTTCAGCTTTACAAAGGAAGGCTCGAGAGTGGAGCCTATGTTGCCATTCGATCCATAGCCTCGCTGAAGAAACATTCAGTGCAGAATCTCAGGGTTCGGCTCGACTTGTTTTCGAAGCTCCATCATCCACATTTGGTCGGACTTTTGGGCCATTGTGTTGGTGGTCAAGCACAAGATGAATCCAGTACTAAGGTCTTCCTCATATACGAGTATGTGGTCAATGGAAATTACCGTACCCACTTAACAGGTCAGAATCCTACCGTCACCATATAGGAGAGATTTCACAAGTATGAAACTGTCAGTGTTTTTGAGAATGCTGCCTTCTTCGTAAGGATAGTTTATGGGAATCCACAAATGGTTCAAATCCCATGTTCTATGTGTTCAACATCTTCATATTCATGTTGTATGCAGAGAATTCTCTGGAGAAGGTTCTCAATTGGTCAGATAGATTGGCCATACTCATTGGTGTTGCCAAGGCTGTGCATTTTCTTCATACCGGAGTCATTCCCGGTTGCTTCAACAATAGGTTGAAAACAAATAATATATTGCTTGACGAGCATCAGATTGCCAAGCTAAGTGACTATGGGATGTCCATTCTCACTGATGATTTCGAAAAGTTGGAGGTAACTTTCTTTGGTATTACTTCTTAATACTCATATATAATCTGCAGCTATTTTTTCGTACGGGTTTGTTCCTGATGCATTATTTTTTGCTTATTTATAGGCAAAGGGAGAAGGACATAAAACAGGGTATGGAACTTCATTTCTGAAATTCTCGTTATATCGTGTATTTGCATCATCACACGAACATACATAGTACATGCACGTTCAAATTTGTATTTGGTCCGTGGACAGTATTGTGCTATTTGAATCACCTGTTCCTTGATATACTATTATGGATTTCATGCACTGACCTTAAGTCATTTGGAGATTCAACCAGAGCTAGCGACGTCTGGAAGTGTATATTGATTGAATCATTGCAGATGACTGATGGCACCGAAATACCCAATCATCACCTGTTATTTTCAGATTTCTCGTCATTGGTTTAAGTCTATTTACTTTGAATTCCATGGATGTAGTAGTAATGCTCAATCTCGACGCTTCCTTGCAGTCAGAAGACGAACATGGAGGATGATGTGTACAATTTCGGATTCATATTACTCGAGTCCCTTGTTGGGACCATAGTTACCGGGAAAGAAGAGGCATTTCTGCTGAATGAAATGGTAAGCCGAAACAAATCAAATGTCTAGTCAGTTTCTCAATGCAAATGAGACTCACACGATTCATTTTTTGAGCTTCAGCTTTTTGTTCTTACAACTTGTCTGTTCGGATAAGTGACTCGGATCTACTCCATCATGTTATCTTTTTTAAAATTTATAAGGTTAAACTTAGGCAAAGGGAATGTATCTGCCTGGAAGCTTTTGACAGGGCTTAAAACTGGCAGTCTCAAGGTTGTCTTCATCCTAGATACAGATATTCCTTTGTCTGGCGTTACTGTTTTCTTCCTAAGAGTGCGTGAAAACGTTTTAGATGATGACAACAACTACATGCCGAAAGATCTTTTCATCCATCTTCCTAGCGGTCCTGCTGCTGCAAAAATTTAATACCCCGTTCATCGTGCAGGCATCTTTCGGTAGCCAGGACGGACGGAGACGGATTGTGGACCCAATCGTCTTAACGACTTGCTCACAAGAGTCGTTGTCCATCGCGGTATCCATCACGAACAAATGCATTTCTCCCAACCCGTCCGCTCGCCCCTCTTTTGAGGACGTCCTCTGGAACTTACAGTACGCGGCCCAAGTCCAGGCGGCCTACGATGCCGACCAAAAATCCGACACTGCCTCTCAGTCCTGAGGAAGGGCCTGCATTTTCAGGGACCGAGCTCTCCTGTAAATAGTCGGGGGGCTACGCAGGCGTAAACCGATTCTTCTTTCGATTTCTCAATACAGGCGAGAGCGTGAAGCAGGCTTTGACATGTTTGCCCATTTGAATCTCGAATCCATCCGCCATACGGTCTCAACAGCAAGCATCAGCATCAGCCCGTGATGCTCAGTCGGATTATCCTCATCTGGATGGTACATCGTTCGTTGATGGTTTGTCCTGGAAATGGCTGTCTTGTCCAGGAGCATCTATCAACTCTCTCTCACACAGTGTCCACATTTCTTTAATTTTGGGCTTTTTACTCAGCCTTAGGTGGTCCAGCCATTGCCACTCCCCACTGAAAAATAAGACGATTCCAAAGCATTTGATGGATTCTCCACCGTCCATGGTTGGCCGTGAGCTGTGCTGTACGAGCTGAAGTCAACGTCACCCACGAACCAATTTGTCTAGCTCATCACTCCCATCTCCTTTCGCTCTCGTGAGAACTTGTCTTGTCGTGCCGGCTTCCAAAGTTTCTGGCTCTGCTCTGCTGTTGCAATTCGTATTCACATACTATATTCAAATTACGAGATGGTAGAAATTGAATTACTTTCTTTTTTTTCGATATTTTATCTGAAACTCCATAAGTCAAAGTTGCATTTATTAATTCCTTTCAATTTTGTATTCGTTACATGTTCCAATTTGAATATAATTTTTTTTTTATTCCTCTATTCTTATAAAATAAGTAAATTTTTCTGTGATTCAATAAACAAAACAGAAATTAACATAATTGCTAAACCAATCCATATGATTTGATGGAGAATGGGTTAATAGTGGAATTTGAGATAACGCGACCGGAAAACGATGTTATTCTTTTCCAAGAAGCTACGGTGGCATTTGTTTTTATAAATGTATCAAATCGGGTCGAGAATTGTCGGCACGTTGACAATTTGCCCACGAGTTGCTACTTTTGGGGGAGACGATCGAATAGTATATCATGTATACATATTTATTTGTATATTTCGCGCCGGCAGCTTCCCATTCCTGCTCACCTCCACCAAGTTGACACTAGTCAACTCTTTTTTTTTTGGTTCTTTGATTCTGGGGCTGGGATTGCTCTGGACGTGGACTCTTCAACCACAACCTATATATTAATTATTCCCCTAATTATTCAAGACCAACCAAAATAGAATTAGTCTTCATCACCTTATTTTGAAAAAGTTACTTTATATTAGGCATGCCGTACCAATGAATCGAGTCGAAAATGATTCGATCTAAATAGACAAATTTAACTTATTTTAACTATTTTGTCTAGGACACATCTAATCCGATTTATATTCTTAAAACCTTTTTATATTTAAATAAATTTAAAAAAATCATATCCAAGCCGAGATAAGATTATGAAGTAAGTGAATAGATCGAATGAGAATAACAAAGAATGAAGAAATAATCATAAACATGAATTGAGTTTAAGTAAGTTGTAAATCCATTTATGATTTATTTATTGAATGAATAATTTATATAACAATTTGATGCATCATATATGAATGAAAAAACGGACCTATAACATTTTTGGTAGGTCAACTTTATGTCTACTTCCAGGAATCATCCTAGGAATATCAAATCATATATCTTCATAGCAAGACGTGGGGTCGCTCTCGTGGGCTTTGTTGCGGGTAATGGGCTTGGTCCGACCCATCAGCACGGACGAGGATCGCGGCCGTACGAGTGTAGTGCTGGATGAACGGGTGATTGGGACCCACGTCTTTTCAGAATTGTGTCGGCGTATGACGCCAGCCAAGCTTTAACAGCGACGCGCCAATGTCCACTATACGCCAGTCCTCTCCGTAGTCAGTACCCCACGCGCGTTTGGACTCACGCGCTGCTTTGCTGCCGAACAAACTCCGTCGAGCGTTAGGTCACGGAAAATGTTTTTTTTATGGGTTCCTATGCTCATCAAATGATTGATGTGAATATACTATTCGTTTTACTTGTCATTACAATTCGAAATCAATCATTTTTTATTAACTTATGACATTATATCTACTTGATTCCTCGTCATTTAGTGTGACCATCACATGTTGGGTACAAAACAGGCATAATTCGATCCCCAATAAATATCCGTTGTAATATAGTTAAGTCTCATTTGGGTATTTTCAATGTTAATTGTAGAGACAAAAAGTTGAAATCGCCGTTTTGGATAAGTGCATTAGAAGTTTTAGAATTTATCATGAAAATGCAATTAAATTCTAAAACTTTTAAAAAGTGCAGTTGTCAAAAACTCGTAAAAGATAATTAAGTTTTAAAACTTTCAAAAAGTGCAATCAAGTCATAAAACTTTTAAAAAGTGTAATCAATACCTAAAATTTGTTAAAGTGGTTCAATCTAAGTCCTTCAATTGATTGATTTTGAAAGCTTTTTGAAAGTTTTAGGGCTCGGTTATCTTTCGAGATAAATTTTAGGACTTTATTGAACATTTTGAAAGTTTTATGATTCAATCAACTTTTGTGACAAATTTTAAACTTAATTACATTTTTAAAGTTTCGGGATTCATTACATTTTTATGATAAGTTTTAGAACTTTTAATGCACTTATCCCCGTCGTTTTTAAATACATAGGGTTGCTTTGGACATTTTTCAGGTACACGTTGTGGCCGGAACGGGAAGGGCTCCTCCGATTGGGCTCGTACAACGCGCGTGGAGATCCTCGCTTTGTTCGCTACATTCAGGGAACAAGTCATTTCCGCCCAGGCGTCGCTATCGAACGAACTCAAAACGACGCGATTTCCAATCCACGGACCACGTGGAACGACATAGCCCTTTTGCCGTCGAAATCAGCGCCCACCTGGCCAAACCGAGCTCGCTAGTTAATTATTAAAGAAAAAAGGGAAATACCAAGAATAAAAATAAATAAAAAAAATCTTTTTTTACTCAGTCATGGCAATTCTTCTGCTCTGCTCTGCAGATTTCTGGCTCGTATTTTTGCGCAGTTCACTGAGATTCTCTCTGAGCTGCATCATCTTCCTCCTCCTCCTTCGCTTTCATTCCGTGCGTAAAGCTCCCCCAAAAATGTCGGACGTCGCAGTAGGCCGAGGCGTCGCGCGAGTTTGAGGGAGCGACGGGTTCGTGCTCAGCGTCTGACCGGCTTCTTCGACGAGTTCAGCTGCTGCCGACATTTTGACCGGTGAGGAAGCGTGAGTTGCTGGAGCCGATGATTCCTCGGAGTGCTCGGTTTTTGCCTGATCTCGGTAGTTGAAAATGGAGGTTTCTTCATGTGTGTGTTTGTGTTGTGATTTTTGAGTTAGTTCCTGTAGCTGCATTTTGGATGCTTTTTCTTCTTTTTTTTTTTCTTTTTTTGCTCTTAGTCGCTGTTATGCTTTGAGCTTTGAGCGGTTGATGCTGGTGTTCAGAATGCTGTAGAGTTTATACGTGTCGAAAGAGAAATTTTGCTGATTTAGAGCTTCTCGTGTCACGTTTGCGCTCGGTGAGCTGGAAAGACCGGCTAACATTCGTGCTAGAGCTTGAACTGCGGAAATAAGAGACTGTTATTTGGTCGATCGTTCTTGACAGGACTCTGGTTTTTCTTGCTTCGTGCAGTGAAATTTGAGCAGAGACCTTTTGCGGTGAATGCATAGATTTTTCCGGGTCGTGGGAAAGGTGGAGTTTTGGCAACGATGGTTCTTGGTCTGAGGGCAAAGGCCAGGAGAAGCGCCTCCGTTAAGCTCCATTATCTGATCCACATTCAGGAGGTCCGACCCTGGCCTCCGTCGCAGTCCCTCAAGTCGGTCCGCTCTGTCCTGATCCAGTGGGAGAACGGGGAAAAGCATAGCGGGTCGACGAGTTCCGTCTTTCCGTACCTGGGCTCTGGCGCCAATGATGGCAAGATTGAGTTCAGCGAGTCCTTCAGGCTGCCGGTGACTCTACTGAGGGATGCCTCTGTCAAATCGGGAGATGGCGATGCGTTCCAGAAGAATTGCTTAGAGTTTCACTTGTACGAACCTCGTAGAGATAGGAGTTTGAAAGGCCAGCTGCTCGGTACTGCCTCAGTTGATTTGGCGGACTATGGTGTCATCAAGGATGCCATAAGCATTACTGCTCAAATGAATTGCCAGAGGAACTTTAGGAATACTGCTCAACCTGTTCTGTACGTTAAGATT
This sequence comes from Eucalyptus virginea, assembly GCA_014182375.1. NCBI lineage: Eukaryota > Viridiplantae > Streptophyta > Magnoliopsida > Myrtales > Myrtaceae > Eucalyptus > Eucalyptus virginea. Next base: position 19,126,220 of record CM024522.1, on the reverse strand, counting down.
CAGCCTCTTGATAAAAGTTCCTCGCAATCATCAATGGACAAGAATGGCAGCGAGTCTGTTGCCGCCTTGATGAGAGAAGAATATGCAGCGGAAGCGGAAATGGCATCTTCCACTGATGATGATGTTTCGTCCCACGCGTCAGTGACGGTTCCCTCTTCTCCGTTAAGAAGTAATGGCGTTCTACCTCCTCAAAATGAACAGGTACTTGTTCTAGTCCCTCTGGTAGTAACTGCCAGTGTTTTTCCTTGGATACCTTGAATACTTTTCGTGATGATAGTCCATTCATGCTTGAAGAAATCCTAATTATAACATTAGATATTTTTCCTAGAAACTGTACCAGCCTCCTGTAGCATGTATTTAGGAACATACAACAAGATAGCGAAAAAGCACTGTTTTGTGGTTTTGAGTCTGGACCATTTTCCTCAAAGAATCCAGGTATATGTCGGAAGGATATGGGATGCACCTAAATGTTTTGAAACACCATCCGATTCTTCAGATGATGTGAAACTTGGTGGGCTTGGAGCTTAAAGTGCCAATTAGATTCATCTTTGGGTTATGTGCTCTTGCTTGGAGGTATAAGACCTGTGTGGCACTGGGTTGATGGGTTCGGACATCTAACTTAATTGCTTCAACTTTACTAAAAGGACTATTGGCTTTGAATGGCAGAACGGATCTGTTGCCATTGATGAGACCGCCATAAGGATTGAGGAGAAGCACCTTTTAGCTTCAGATCCAGTGTTGGAACTCAGAAGATCTGATGTTACATCAGAGATTGCGCTCGCAGAGAACTCAGAGCCAGCAGAGAACTTGCTTCCAATTTCTTCCCGCTCATCATCAGTTGACCTTTCTTCTGATCCAGGGAGTTTGGACAACGGCAATGCATCTTCTACTAGCTTGGGAAGATCTAGTTCAATGGCCTTCCCAAAAGCAGGTGGTCATAGTGCTCATTCTTCAATCTCATCCTTTGCCATCGACCAAGCAGAGGAAGAGTCAATTATCGCTCTAAGTTACGGCAGCGAAAATTTGACCCATGATGCTCATGGAGAATCTGAATCAGGTGGTGAAACTCTTCTAAATGCTAATGACATTCTAATTACTTCTGCTAAATTAACTCCTCCTGGTGAAAATCTGGACATCGTGGATGATACTGATGCTCAGGTCATTGACAATGATGATGAGAAATGTTCAAAAGTGGGTCAAGGTGATGTTTGTAAATATTCAGCAACAGATGGAATTGGGGCAAATGGGCACTCGGAATGTTACTTAGAAGAAGAAAAAGGTACTGTTGGACATGATTCAGTCGATGCTGCTCGTGAGCAGAGCTTTCTCACAAATGATGAATTTTCTTCTGGGGGAGAAAGCCATGGAATGAAAGGACATGTAATTGACAGATTAAGACGTGCAAAATCTGTCCGTTCACCTCCAGATATTGCCAAGAGCATCGGAACAGCAAGTGCTAACCTTTAGCCAGTCATAATAAGGAAGGTGCTGTTACACCGATTGGAACAAGAAGCTTCAGAAGTATTGAAAGAAGGGATACTAAGGTTTATACTACGGACACGAGAAGTGCACTTTTGGAAGCTAAAGTTCAGCAATTGGAGAATCGTATCAAAATGCTAGAGGGAGAGTTAATTGAAGCGGCTGCAGTTGAGGTTGCTCTGTTTTCAGTAGTTGCAGAGCATGGTTCTTCTATGGCTAAAGTCCATGCTCCGGCTCGGCGACTTTCTCGATTATATATTCATGCTTGTAGAGAGCTTTCACATTCAAGAAGAGCTAGTGCAGCTAGAAGTGCTGTCTCAGGTTTAGTGTTGGTTGCAAAAGCTTGTGGCAATGATGTACCAAGGTACACACTATATAGAGTGAGACTTTTCTGGAAATTTTGTTTTCATTAGACATTTCTGATGGTGACCATTACGTGTCCAGAAGTCTGAAAATCTTATATTCAACATCTAGAATAACTGTTATAGCTTATTCAGATTTTCAACAACGATGCATATTTTCACTTCTAAGAGTGGGGATCATAAGAGTTTTATTTTATTTTTTGTCAGTCTGGGGGATAATATGAGTTTACTGACATGATGTTTTAGGATATTGAATTACCTGCAATAGCAGATTGTAGGTTTAAATTGTAAGATAAATTTGGAAGCTATAGAAGAATAAAGAGTCCTTGCAGAAATTGTTCTACCACGGCTATGCTAGTGGATCATTGACTAAGCCCATAACAACCTATCCATATCACCCACTTAGACAATTACTTCCGAGCATTAAAAATGACAGATGGTCCATATTGGTTGATTTTGCTTCCTATGTGCTGAGTGCAGGTTAATGTACTGGTTGTCCAATTCTGTTGTATTAAGAACAATAATCAGTGAGATGATGCAAAAGATGGACCTATCACTTTCCTCATCGACCCAGAGCAGCAAAGATTTTGCTGGGAAGCAAAGTGTTGAGATTCCATCATCGTTAAAATGGAAGTCCTCTTCTCGTAGGAATGGAAATGTGAATGGTGGAACAGCTTGTGACTGGGAGGACCACCATACATTTGTATCTGCACTGGAAAGGGTTGAAGCTTGGATCTTCTCACGTGCAATAGAGTCCATATGGTGGCAGGTCTTACATTTAATTTGTTCTAACTTCTCCCCCTCCCCTTATACTCATATATATTCTTTTTCTGAACTTTATCGCGGGCTTTACGATCTTCACAAGAAGCAGCTTTCTTTTCTGTCCTGTATGTTTCTCTTTTCTGTTGTGGGTTGATTCATAGTTCCTTATATTCTTTCCAGACCTTGACTCCATATATGCAGTCTACTACTATAAAGGCTACCGTTAGCTTGGATTCTAGCTTGAATGAAAGTGGTGAAAAAGTAATTCACGAAGATGTTCAAGGGGACATTTCACTGGACCACTGGAAGAAGGCATTTAGGGATGCTTGTGAAAGACTTTGTCCTGTTCGAGCCGTGGGACATGAATGTGGCTGCTTGCCTATGCTTGCAAGGCTGGTATGAAGTTGTGAATATATATACTTGCTGCATGGCTCATGCCATGCATGTGCTCTTTTCTACCGTTAACAACACCATCTACAGTAGCATAATATTCTTATCTGACGCAATACTTGTAATATGGCTGTGAACTTGTTCTGCACATAGTATCAATTCAGGTCGACCATTAACTTCCACAAGAAGATGGGGCAATACACAACAGATTAAAGCAGCAAAATGCTCATTCCAATTTTTTTCCGTTCTTTCAGATGATGATGCTTAAACAATATTGCAACCGAGCAGAAAATGGTCCTTGAACTTGTGCTGCACTTTATATTCTATATGCAACTGATAAAATGACAAATACTTTTCTTTGGCCTTGGTTACATAAGAGTGACCTAGCTTCGGCCATGAATCAAAATCGCTTTTAAATGAAATGCTTTTTCGTAATTTATGTTAGCATGACAGGAAAACAATGAGGATGCACTAGTCTGAGAACTTGAGCATCATGTGATTTGTAAACTGAAAGCTGTATCTGCTGTAAAAAACAATTGTAATGTTACTCTAACTAGTTCATCTCTCTCCATTCATGATTTTCTTTATCCCACCAGTGCTTTATTTACTTGTCCTTAGAATTACGGCATTAAAATTGTGGTTTTGTTCCCAATTTCTGCAGATTATGGAGCAATGTGTGGGAAGATTGGATGTGGCCATGTTCAATGCTATTCTTCGTGATTCTGCAAATGAGATCCCAAGTGATCCAATATCTGACCCCATCGGTGATTTCAAGGTTCTACCTATACCAGCAGGGATATCAAGCTTTGGCATTGGTGCCCAACTAAAGAAAACGGTAGAATTTTCAAAGTTGTCCTACTTATTCCCTCGTCTTTTTTTTTTTGTGGGTTCTTATCATCAGGCAGTTCCTATATCATAAAAAATTTGTGTTCTTGTAATGCATGAACTATAAGTACAGACGTAAGATATAACTTCAAAAGTCAAGACGCCTTGAAATGTCAATTTTTTTCTATAATGAGGAAGCCCACTTCAGGCAGATATGCCTCAACTCATTCGATACCTTACTAGATTTCAAGTCTATTTCCTTAACCTCTCAGACTTATTGACAACTTATTCCTGTCCCTGGACTTTAACCTGGGTCTCCTGGGTGAGAGCTGAGAATCCCATACCAACCAGACTACAACAGATGTTGACTCAGCCATGCTAACTCAATGCAGATTCTCTTTCCTTCCCAAGAAATAGCAGTGCATATGAGCAATGGGTAACCATGCTGTTAAGGACCATTGTGAACTTCACGGTTTATGTAGCATATTTCCTGAAGCAATCTTTCTATCTTTTGGTGGTGTGTGACAGCTGTTGCCTGATGCAATAACAATCCATTTTTTTCCTGAAGTTCTTTCTTGGTGTGATTTACAGATTGGGAACTGGTCAAGATGTCTTACTGATTTATTTGGTAGAGATGGTACTGATTTACCAGAAGATGAGGGTGAATATGTTGATGAGGGGAGAAAAGACAGTTCCTTTGAGCCCTTCCATCACTTGAGTGCGTTGAGTGATCTCATGATGCTGCCAAAAGACATGCTTTTGAGTAGATCTATCAGGAAAGAGGTTTCCTTCTGAAGACATTACCCTATGATATGCTTTCCCTGGCACGTGATATTGTAGATTACTTACTTTCGACACCTTTCTTCAGGTATGCCCTATGTTCACTGCTTCACTGATTAAGAGGGTTCTCGACAATTTTGTGCCAGATGAGTTTTTCCCTGAGCCCATTCCAGACGTTGTGCTTGAAGCCTTGGAATCTGAGGTTAGTTCTTTGTCAACCAACACACTCAACTGCATTTCTGTGTTTAGGTATGCAAAATTTCTCTTATTGAAGCAGCAGCTTATTTTCACGTGTTAGTGGAGTACTAGGAAATTCAAAATGCATTCTTTTATACATATAGATATATTTAATGTTACATATCCAAATTGCAACAAGGAGGAGAGAGTGTTTGGGATAAGTTACTCCCAAATGCTGTCATCCAATAAATATTCTGGAACAGACAGCAGACTTTGCGAGTCTCATAGTGTCCATATCCATAATCCATATCCATAACCAGCTTATTGCTTCCAATGCAGGTTCTCAGTTTGGATGCTGAAGAATCCATTGCAGACTATCCATACCTTGCAGCGCCTGCGATATACACACCACCTTTGGCATCTACTGTTGGTGGAATTATCGGGGAGGTTGTTACAGATGCTCAGCTTGCACGATGTGGGTCCTCTGTGATGAGAAAATCATACGCTAGCGACGATGAACTCGATGAACTGAATTCACCCCTAGCTTCAATCTCCATGGATGGTCCTCGGTCTTCACCTGTTTCGACTAAGCCTAGTTGGACATTGAAGCAAAATGCCAATCAAAATACTGTCAGATACGATCTTCTTCGGGAGGTGTGGACGAACTGTGAATAAGTGCGGCATCACCAGAGCTTTGTACATGCGTGATTGACGCATGAACAAACCACTGCAGTCTCTGCTTTTGTTCATGCTGTATATATCTTTCACAATTTTGGTCACACATTGTGAAATACGTGAAAAGATCGACCAGGCGGCTCCCTGATCATCTGGGGAACTTGCAAAAAGGTCGATTATGGGTGGTGCATGGAACTTCTTAAAGAATAAACAGCATGTGTTCAATAAAAGTGGAACGCGTCATTCTTAATAATCTTTTCACCAGGAGTCTGTTTGCGCAGAATCCAATCTCAGTTGTCCACCCGAATATTCAGCTTGCATTTTACCAATTTAGTAGGGTATTTCAGGGTCTTCCTAAGTCAAAATGACCTTTCTAGTTTCGATTGAAGATGAAGAGTCAATAAGAACCTATTTTTTTAATTCCTTAAATCAGCAGAACAGGAACAACGGAAACAGCAGCAACATATATTAGAAAATTGATAAACTCATTAAAGTAGGGATGGTCAAGCTGCAAATTTCACAACATGGTGTGAAAATGGAGTACATAGAGAACTTTCAATGTTTCCCTCCACTACATATTTTGTCATTGCTGATGATTTCAAGCCGAAGTGGCCTTCATATCCTCCTCGTAAATCCTAAGCTGCAGTGGGCAGATTCATCCTTTGATTACAGAGGACTCTGCATCTGCATCCATATCTGGAGCTCCGAAAGCTTACACGCCACATGCTTTCAAACAACTACATTTCTCGTTTGTGCCACCGCGAATATATGGAACACAAGCAACAGAAAATGCAATCACCTCAATGTTAGTTCTGACTTAAAGACACTTTTATTGATGCATGAAAAAGGAGGGATACAGAGTGTGGGCATGCTTCTAATTTGAATTTAGGTTCGACAGCGAATGTACATGACAAGAACTAGGACATTGGCCAGAAAATAAACTTGTAATGACCTGATCATAACTCAAAACCGAAACGTTTCAGTTTCCAAACAGTTATTTACGGCGGGTTGGTAGCAGCAGCCTGCACCAGAGGCTTACAGGAGCTCTCATTCACCACACTCTGTTCTCCCGGCAGTTCTTCCACTAACCTCAGCAGCCTCTCAACTATTTCTCCGGCACTTGGCCGTGTAGATGGATCTTCCTCCGTGCAGGCTCTCGCAAGATTGGCCAACGTGACTGCTCCGTCGAATGAGTAATCTTCTCCCAGAGCGTCATCCATCCATTCCCTGAGCTCATCTGCATTGTCTGATCGGAGAATCAACCGAATTTGGTCCGACAGCCAAACTGCTTCCTCTCCCTCGTTCTCAGACCTGGTCATCGGCATTTTACCGCATAGTGCCTCCAACAAGACAACGCCGTATGCAAAAATGTCGAGGCCAGGTGATATGGTGCCTTGACTAATGTATTCAGGTGCTAAATATGCCTTGCTCCAAGAGTCTGGCTCGTCGGCTGGTGCATTTCCATTGCCATCCTGGATACAGCAAGCCATGCCGAAATTCCCGATCTTTGCTGTGAATTCTTCGTCCAAGAAGATGTTCCGGCTCTTCACGTTCGTATGTACATAGCTCGGGTTCATTATGTGGTGCATGTACTGCAAGGCCATCGCCACATCAAGGCAAATCCTCAGCCTTTGGCTCCATGTCAAGAAGCAATAGCACGAAGCTATGAACTGGCTCTTGATCGCCAAGCCTCCATGAAGCCAGTCTTTCAACGATCCATTCTTCGCGTACTCGAAGACAAGATATGAATCTGGGCCTTCGGTCGGACACGTCCCCAGAAGTCTGATTATGTTGGGGTGCTTGTGGGTGGCGTCATGGAATAGCCCGAACTCGATCTTTGCGAAAGTTTCCGTCTTTACCATCTTCACTGCCAAGTTCTTCCCACCGAGCCGGCCGTGGTAGACGGACCCCTCGATCTGGTTACTCACATTGAAGTCCTCGGTGGCCCTTTTAAGTTCTTCGATCGTGTACATCTCAACCTGCATCTTACGCGGTGTGGCGTCGATAACTTGACCGTCCAGGGGACCCTGCGAACCGTCGAAGGAAACTTTCTTGTCGCTCGTGGTTCGGACGCTCAAGCTGAGTTGCTGCAGCTCCACATCATCCGCTAGACTCCCCGGCTTGCATAAGTTCCGATTCCTCCTCTTGTGATGCATTACCATTATGACCGCCACAATCACCCCGCTAATCCCAACTGCCACACTACTTGCAGTAACGTAAATCCAAGGCTCCCACATTCTTGATTTCTTCTTGTGTCGATGGACTATCGGCTTGCTAGCGTCCTCAAAATCCAAGATTGGCCCGTGGGGTCTAGCGGCAGAACCGAGCATAGGCCGACCATGAATGGGAATTAAAATGGATGTCGATGGAATCAGCCTTCGGGGATCGAACTTTCCTAGCGATTTATTATTGACAGAAATGATAGCTTGAGGAGTGGTATTGAACTTGGAGGCCAAGCCTGATAAAGTGTCTCCTTTGCTTACAGGATAAGTGAGCAAGACACCAGGACTAGTTTCAGAAGAAGGGCAAGCACATTTCAGAGGCACATGTAACTGGACATTTCCATTAAGGTTGAATTGAGGAATACCCGGGTTCGCCTCTTGGATGGCTCGGCAGGTTGTTAAGCCTTCGAGCGATTCAGCAATGCCCCGAAAGCTCTCTCCGCGTATCGTATTCTTTATCAGCTCTGCCCGGAACGACCTGCCGCTGCATTTGCATTCCACTGGGATTGCAAAGGCTGATCCAGGGGAAGGAGCTCTGTGTCTGCAGAAAAGCCATTAGCCTCGGCAACGACAGATTTGCCGATACCCAAGTAGAAGCTCAGATTGGAGAGCGAGGAGTAATACGGATTCGCGCGAAGTACGGCGAACGTATGACACCGTTTCGGAGACTCATTTTCGACGCAGAGGGACCAAGAGGCCTCTGGAAGTGCAGTTTCGCAGCTAAGCAAGTCCTTCCCAAGAAGAAAGGAGGGCAGAAAGCAGATAGACAAGACCAGAAGTCTCAACTGGGGTTCAGTGATCAGCAGAGCTTCCTTGTCCATGACCAAAGTACTTATAATTAGGAAACGAGATGGCACCGAATTAAATAAAGAGCTTGCTCAGTTACAGAGGTTGAATATTTTTGGATCTCTACACAAAGTGGTGTTGAAGAAAAGTTGTTTTTTAGGGGGCTGACAAGATTCTTGGGGATGATAAAGAAAGTGGAAAATTCCACATACTTCTTGCTGTGACCCAGCTCCTTGTTAAGATAAAATTCTTACCCTGGGGCATAATTTCCAATGGCAGAGGCAAGATCCATCTATCCCAAGATTCAAAGTGTGAGTATAACTATGCCCTTGTCTCTTTTGCTTCTTCTCAAGACATTGGTATGCGGTGCGGACCACGGAGTACGAATTTTGCTATATCAATTCACACTTAAGAGATTTTGTTAGTGGCATCTCCATTTTACAATTCGATCCAATCCATTAATTTGTAAAGCTATTTACTCGATCGCAAACATTTCTAGAACACCTCTAATTGAGGGATAAATGGTTAATTTTAAAGAACTTATTGTCAAGAGTGCAGGTATAGCATCATTGCTGTAGTGCTTGACTATGCTATGAAAAAAAATGCGGGTCTCATGGCCTGTTTTAGGGTCCGTAATATTTTACATTTGTAGGTTGCGAAACCGAACGATTTACACAAGAGAGGGACGTGGTCATTTTCTCTGATTATCGCAAATTCCACGGACTAGAACACCTTTTTACCAAGCCCATGCACGCAAGAATTAGGGGGACGGACAGACAGAGACAGAACTCGAAAAAGCATACGGAGACAGATGGAAGAGACGCCATGCGGGGCAAAGCAGGAGCAAAGACCGAAAGGACGGTAGGAATCGAGATTGATGGGTCAATTTGGCCATGAGATTTCCCACATCGACAGGGGACATATATTCCATGTAAGGAAGCACTTCATCGGCTGGCTACATTCTAATGGTCCTCAGCGGTGCGCGCTGGCTACACGTGTCGTCGCCATCATGGAGCTGGACGGGGGGCCGGTGGACATATGTTTTTTCAATCTTCGGAGCAACTCGAAGCGAGTCCCACTGAAAAAGATAATGATAATGATGATGACAAGTTCAAAGAATGAAGGATAGGGGGAGAGTCGTCCTAGATTCGATGGAAGAATTCCGCTGTTCCGCCGTGGATGGACAGTGCCCCATGGACGGTGGATTTTAGTAATGCTTTTGTTATCTTGAGAATTACTATGGGACAGTCACAGCGCGCGCGCCGCGACGAGGCGCCGGCATGTTCGGAAGCGTCGTCCCCTGCGGATCACGACACCGTGTCCGACTCACATCTTTTTTCGTTGCCTGCGAAGTACGATTTCTCCTCCTTTTCATGGGAGTTGAAAGCGTTCCCAGGTGAGAGATTCATGCTCTCTTGCTCGCGAAGCATCCTCCTAGGAACTTGGAATGCGTGGGATATGTTTGCCTTCTCTTAGAATGAGGTTAGAAATACAGAGGACAAATGAGATCACGACAATCATTATGTGCTCTAGCTCCCTAAGATTCTTGGGCTACTGGAAATCTTCTCAGCCTCCATTGACTTGTGGCCAAAGCATAGCCGGGTTCGACATTCGACGAGTCCAACTCGTGTTCGATTGAAGATCGCAATGGGTCGAGTATGAGCAAGAGGAATGGAGCTAGATCGAGCTCACCTAGAAAGTAAATACGACAATCGAAAGTAACTCGATACGATCAACTTTCGCCCTCGTCTGGACTTAACTCGAACTCTTAACGCTGGAACGATGCAGAAGGGACTGCCAAGAGCTTTCTCCTTCACAATTTTCCAAAAATATGCGAGTAACAAAACGGAAAAATTGCGCGTCCCAAGGGGGGGAAACATAAAGGAGGGGTCACACGCACGTGACAACACATGCTGGGCACTCATGCATCCCTGCCCTAAAAGAAGAGCAAGCAGTAGTACAGAAAGAAAACACTAAAAAATTGCTTCACGCAAAGTTCAGATCGAACGCCATCAGCAACGCCCACGTGACCTTGGACGATGTTTTAGGTGGTCAAAGCAGAGGGCTGATCTCCTGCATCGTTTTCGACCCAAGCTTAGGACCAGCATAAAATGCTGAAAACTCGCTCTTGTGATGATTGATTAGTCCCATGAAGTTAGCGTGTTTAGAACAATGTATTCTATATTTCTTCTGACGCTAATTAGGGCGAAAATATCGCGCTCATGGGGTGCAGGACAGCCGCACCTATAAGCTCAAGTTCGTTCATGCATTCGGCTTCAGCCAAATTTCACTCGAAGCAACTGAACTGCATAATTGACAGAATCTCATGAGAGCAATGTGCATCCTTGCAACTAAGATTGGAGCAAGTCACCTCAAATCTTTAATCACCATACTTAGTGTGACGCTAACAGATACTCTTGCTCGATGTTCATTGCTTAGGTACATGTATAGACAGTACCCAACTTAAAAACATTCAAGCAGACATGAACCAAAATGCAATAAAAACATCAGACCAAATGATGGTTCAGCATTGCAATCCAGAAATGTGTATACATAATCTCAAATAGCTCTCATGTTTTGTCACAAAAATATCATCTTTAGGCTTTATTTATTATGTCATTACAGAGACGGCAAGTGCACAACTGTTACACTTAAATTGAGCCATATTATTACTGGTACATGTTACATGTAGAAATTAAAAAAAAAAAAAAGTGATTTATCTTGCCTGACCCAGTATCAATTGCTATTCTGCACATCCTCGACACTCTTCCTCATATGAAGTATAACCTGTGCTGGCTCTGGTGATCCAAACACTGAACTTCCAGCAACAATGCAGTTTGCGCCTGCAGAAGCTGCCATATCAATGGTAGAAGGTCCCAAACCGCCATCAACCTGATAGATCAGAAATCAAATGGAGAAGATCAGGTGTTATGAACAAGTACTATCACAAGCCCACTAAGATGCGTCGATGAAGTTCCCTTTCCAATTCTTCAGCAACATTTCCCGCCAAGGGCATGATACCGATGTCTTTAAAATCAAAGTAAGAAATCTAAGGTTGAAATGATTTGTAAATGGAGTCATTTTCTTTGGAGAGAGCATGCATAAACTAAACGTCACCTGAACAGAATTATTTCCAAAAAAACTGACTAGTTCATCAGTAGTTGTCAGAGGGATTGATCAACCTACTAGGATGAACACATACCTCTATGTCAAGTGATGGGTATTTAGCTCTCAGCACGCGAACCTGAAAATAAAAAAAAAGATGGGTACAAGGACACTTAGCCAGGTTCAAGTTTTAAAAAAAAGCGCTCAGCAGAAAATTGAACAAATAATATGCCAACATTTGCGACTTTAGAACAATTACTCAAAATAGTTTAAAGATAGCAGAGGACTGGGTCACTGGGGTACCTTTTCCATCATTTCTGGCATGAACTTTTGCCCACCAAACCCAGGTTCTACAGTCATGACAAGGACCATCTCCACAGGATTTTCACCTTCAACCTATGAAGACAAAATAAATAAATAGTAATTATATTAATAATAACGGACGCTCTTGCTACTCTTCAGAATATGTGACAACATGACAAAACGATTTTAAAAGGATTTCATCGAAGTCCACTAATCAACCAAAATCCTTAAAAGAATGAAAGTTCACAAAGGAAGTCTGAATATTGAGAATACACACCAGGGGGTAAACCTCTTCGATAGGGGTGCCAGGTCTTAAAGACACACCAGGCCTCATGCCTTTTGACTTGATTTTCTTCACAAGTTCTGGCCAGTTTTCTGCAACCAGCAGATATTATCAAACAAACAAGGGACATTTAAAAGAAATGGTCCAGGGGTCAGCATGAAAAACAGCATGAGGGCCCCACCTCTTGACACCTCAACATGAAAGGTAAAGCCTGAAGCACCGGCGTCCCCCAAAGGTTCAACATAATCAAGAGGATTGGTGACCATAAGATGGCAATCCAAATAAGCACTATAAAACACAAAGTAATCCACTTTACCCATGCAAATTGCTAATAGCGCCAAAAAAAAAAGAAGAAAAAGGCACGCTAGATGGAGTAAAAGATTATGATAGAACATTACTTGGTGTGCTTTCTCAAACTATTGATGACTGGAGCTCCCATAGTTAGATTAGGGACAAAATGCCTGTAATCAAAAGTATTTAACTGAGATGTCATTCAAACATATTTTTTCTGAGAAGTAGAATGGCAGTGCAGTACACACCAGTGCCTACAAGAAGAGCCTGTCTGTCATGCACATCAACATACAACCAGTCAAGCTCTCAGACTCTCGGTAAGGGCAAGTTGACTAAACAGCACCACAGTACAAAAATTTCCAAATTTTTATGCTTAGGACACAAACCTCTTAAGTGCACCCTCTCATACTTTAAAACATTACGCAGCACTTCACTTATCAAAAGCGCAGGTCTAATCTTTCCAACCTCACATCTTCATGTTCTCAAGAGAACAAGCTAATTTGTTGCTCTTGTCAATTCCTCAAAAGAGGTTCAATCTAAAACCAGCAAAGCACAGCCATGCAAAATCTTTCTTCTCCAGTCCATTCAGTTGAGGATTTTTAGCGAATGCTACTGTTTATTCCAGATTTCATCATATTACTTCAGATTTGTATAACTGTCCTTTTCCTTTATTCATGGTTACTCCAATTAGAAACCATATTCACAAAAGTCACCGTTTGCATGCCTTCTGCTAATAGATGCATGAGTATGATGTATACCAAACTTCCGAATCTAAACACACTGAGAGCAGCCTGAGCTCATTCAACCACTTTCAGAATGGTTTGAGATTGTTAGACATATAAAAGTGCAAATGACCTGGTCAAACCTGCAATCAACAAACTTTGGCTAAATGATGCTAGTACACATGAGAATAAACGCATATCCAAGCATAAGTGCCACAGTAAGTAAAACTAATCCTTGAAATTGACTATGTGTATATATTCACCTAAAATTCATCAAAGTAGAAATGGAAAAGAAGAGGAAGAAGAAGAAGAAGATAATGATGATGATGATGGAAGCACATCGCCAGACATGAAATCTCTTCATAAGGCTATTAAACAGCAATGAGATTGAACTGACTGTGCAAACCTACCCATCCTGCAAATAATTAGAGAACTATGTCACTTAATTACAAACGGAGTAAAAACTTCAAACAAAAATGGCTATGATGAGTAACAGGTATAGAGCATAGGATATAATGCTAATGCATTCATATGCCAAAATAAGGATAGACAAAATAGTCCTCAACAAGTGACCGTAAGACACAGTTAATACCAAACAAAGTCATCAACTTTAAAATTCTAAAAAAGGAAGACTTTTGGGCACATTTTTAGTTCGTGCTTTTCATCAAAAACAAGGGAAGGCTGCAATCTTCTCGTGCATTAGCTCAATCTTTTAGGTTCATGTATAAGAAATTGATCTTTGATGGCATCAAAGAGAACATTCCTACGAAAAAGAAAACTGATGTGGGGAATTCCCTAACGAGGAGCACTCATACCAATTCGACGTAGTCGGAAAAGTAAATGATAGCAACAAGAAAAGGGAAAAAAAAAAACGGGGCTGGGAGTCAAGTTGAATTGAAGCCGGATCAGAAGAAAAGACATTCTAATACTAGAGTTATAGATGAAAGACGATCTCAACCACTGAAGCTCAGTCAAAGCTACACTGCTAGCATAAGACTGTATATTAACCTGATAACTTTATAACAAGTAAAGACTTAAAATTACTGAAAATTGAATCGTGCTTCTGCATCCAAAACAAACATGCGGCACGCTCGAATCAAAAAGAGTTGGAGAAGAATGAGTCAGCATTCAAGAGTACGACTTCACGGCGTGGTACTTATGGCTAGAGTTCTAGGCCATTCTCTTGATAGGTTTCTCTTTAGACTGCGATTTACTTTCTTCTTTTTTCTCTCTCTAAATTCCCGCTTGCGTTTTATCTTTTCTGCTTTCTCGTTGTCGTACATTCTTATGTTATACTCTCACGTACTCATTGCGCTGCAACATCGTTCCATTCCAATGAAGTGCTTATTCATCAAAATGAAACGACCAATGCACAATATCAAATCCTCCCTTTCACCGCGAAGAACCTGGGCATTAGAGTTAGATTTGGATGCTCTCGAGATATGGTAAGCCCTTGTATCGCACGTCGTGCTAAAAAGCTAATCAAACGACCTAATTTTGCTCACATCTCCTCCGTTCATTTCCAATTTCGCTCGCCCGTTCGTGACAACCGCAGAGCACAAACCGATCGCACCTCCGCTGACCAGCATGGCAACGGCAAAGCAGCTAAAATACAAAGATCCGAAACCTAAAAGCTCCTTTAGGTAGGCATCGGTGACGGATACAAGCTCGAGCAAAAAGCCGGTCACATCGGATGATGCAGAGAGATCGAACAGCGCACGAAATCCGACAACGATCTCCGTAAACGAAACTCAAATTCGAAATCGCGAACCGTGTTCCGAGCGTACCATGATGTCCATGTGGAGCCAGTCGGCGCCGCAATCGAGCATGCGCTGGGCTTCCGAGGCCAGATTGGCGAAGTCCGAGGACAGCATCGACGGCGCTATCTTCGCAGACACCCCCATCCTCTCTCTCTCTCTCTCTCTCTCTCTCTCTCGATGATGATGATGATGATGATGATGGATTGGGAGAGGAAGGTCGCTGAAAAGCTTTGCGTGAAGCAGTGCGGACGTTGAAAACGAGACGCGGACAGCGAGACGAGACCCGAGTTGTTTGGTGGACGGACGGTCGGACGACGATGCAGAGAGGACTCGGCGGCTTGTTTTTGACTCCATGCAGAGAGGAGAGAAAGGGAGGGGAGGGGCAATGGGCTGGGCCTTACTGGGCCTAGCCCAAAACGAGGCCCATTCGACTTGACGGGCCTGTAGCGTTTTATTCCGGAGATGCACAACGTAATCGAGATTGCTCGACCAGGAAGCACAAAATTGATCAGGCTACTATTGGGCCTCATCCCTCAATAGAAAAAACAAAGAAAAATGCAAATAAAAACACACCCAAACTCTCGTCTACATAGGATAAAGATATGCGGACTTTCCAAATGACCTGAGAAAACCCAGAGACCATATCTAAAACAAAAACACCCACAGTAAAAAGTTTTTAACCAAGCAAAATGACTTGGCACGTGATGGGACTAAGAGGATGTTTTAGAAAAACAGATTGATAGAATATGTAATCATTGTGATCTCTTGAAAGTCGATGAATCATATATGTAGTCCTAATTAAAATAAATTAGAAACGGCAATGGATTATAGAACTAGTATAGTTGACTTTTGTTAACTCATCTACGGCATCTCTTGGCTTGGGACAAATCGGCTTGCTAGTCATGTCATGAAACATGACAGAAACACACTGAGTAAGAGTTTAAAAATTCATCATTTCATTTGAAAAATTCAGGGTAATCTTATCATCATTTCTAGAGTGTTCATCGACAACTATAGTTGCAGAAGAAGTAATGATGGAGAAAAGAAAAGAGGAAATGCATTAGAAGGAGCACGTACACGGCCAAAGACGTGAGAATAGACTACTTTGGCTAACGTGGACGGGGAGATTCAATGGACAGATCCTGCGACGGTCATTGGTTTACTTCATGCCTTCCATCGCAAAAAATAAATAAATAAATAAACAAAATAAAATGGCAATGTATTTCCACACATGGGCTCGGCAATCTTCTGGTGGGGTGGGGGGCCCCACAGTCTGGGGAAGATACCAGGGCTGGTGAAAAGCCACCACGTGGCCGGCGGACCCCATCGAACGTGGTCGGCTGGCGTCGTCGGACTCCCTCTCTCTAAATTATCGTTGGCTCGATTGATTGACGATAAACATAGAACAGCAACGAAGGCTGAAACCCCCGATGGAGACAAACTCGCGATCTGGCCGTTATGCCACGTGGCCGGTCCATCTGGATCCAATTAATGGAGTTTCCCTAAAAGAGAAAAGAAGAGAAAAAAGGCCCATTTCTCGACAACTATTGCATCGTCACGCGATAATTCCACGTCCTCCCCTCGATTCTTCTGGATATTTCATTGGCACCGGGCCCACTTCCCCCCCACCCGAATCGAAATCGAATTTGGCACGCCCACCGCCCGCACACAACTTTTTCCAACGGGGGCACCCACCACGTGGACCGTGGTATTTTCTGGGCAGTGCCACGAGATTTATTCCATTCATGTTCCGTTCGAACTGATTTATTTTTCTCTTTATTATTCTTGACAGAATATAAGGTCGGGTATTTCCTAGACCAGATTATATTCCCACGTTCTTGCAATAGCCATTGTTATGTTTACACGTTCGAGTTCCTTCCACTCATTAGTTATTCCAAATTTATCTGTCGACATCCTCTTCTGTCCCCAACTAATGATGGGCATGATAATTTTTTGTACCGCCGCATATTGTCTTCAAGTGCATCTTAAACAATCAATTTAGCCATTAAACAATACAAAAATATTTAATACCGTTCTTCTATCAATTTAAATTCGATGATACTATTGAACATTTTTGTATATTAGACTAAATATCAAAATTTCATTAATCATATTGAACAATTTAAAAATTTATGGATCATATTACAAATTGGGTTACAGTTCAAGGATCATATTAAATAAATTAAAAGTTCAGAGATCTCATTATATATTAGACTAAAGTTTAAAGATCATTTGTGTCGTTTTTTTTATATTATTATGTGAATTCTATTCAGTCTCTCCATCTATACGGAACCATTTCCTATGAATGAATACATATTTTTTAATTTCACTTTCACTGTGACTTTTCACTTCAGGGTGCATCGAATTTGTGGTACCACTCAGGAGTTGGATGAGTCACGAGATTTCCTATCTATCCCCCGGGAAATTAGATGGGAATACGACGTCTGATCGACACTCTTGAATGCCGTGGTGGTCGGCCTGATCGCGAACGTCCTAAAACGCTATTTCTCCACGAGTGTTGATGAAATGAATATAGACGAGTGGACAGAAAAGCAACCATTTTCTCCAATGAGGAGGTAAATGGAACTGTCAGTACTGCTCAAATTAGACAATGAGTGTTTTGTCTCCATCTGAGGTCGCTTTGGTCCCCACTGCCTTCCTTAATCCAACGCTAATCCGAACCGATTATCAAACCATTTTTTAAAATTAGTCCTAAAAAGACCAACCCAAAACTGACCATAGGAATGGCCCACCCCCCGGGGGCACACTAAATTATCTTAGAAAGAAGTGCATGTCAGATCACTTGGATAGGTTGCGATAAATTCGAGAGAACGTGGCATATGGGGGAGTCCTACTATAAATAGCCATAGTTACAATCACACATTTGACGTGTATTCATTAGAACATGGTAACATTTATCCTAATTTATAGACACATGTAGTTATTGAGTGAATAGCTATTCATATAATAATAATAATAATAATACTTTATCTATTTACGAAACTATTTACCACAAGAAATTGCCACCTTCTCGAGAATCATAAATTAATTCTACTTTTATTGATAAGGTAAATAACAATTCGAATTCTAAAACATATGAAGAGATATGCATGATTCCAAACATCAATACTTAGATAATTAGATAATGCCAAAATGTTGAAGCCACGTAATACACAAAAAAAGAAAAAATTAAAAAGAAAAAGTAAAAAATACAAATAAAATTTGCTCTAAACAAATAGAGTAGAACTGACCAAAAAAAAAATTTACCTAGTTTTTTTCTGTAATTTATGAATTTTTTTTTTTTTAATCTGTGAATTTTGACTCTCGTGTTTCTCGAGTCACGGGCGCATATTTCCACCAGCTAATCAAGATTTGATGTCTTGGGTGATCTTATCTCATTGTCATTTTCAGCTTTAGCTAAAGCGTCTTTTTTTTTTGGGGGGGGCGATTTTGTCTTTCCCAATAAAGAATTTGAGGTCCAAATTGAAGGGCCGACTTCATTTTTATTTTTTGCCCCGACTGCATGCGCAACGACCCCACTTTCTTTGTCTTGACTCCTCCAAATTGCTCCATCCTATCGTTGAAATTCTCCTTTTAAAGCATTCTTATGGGTGAAATGATGCCGACTTAGATTCTTGAAATTGGGTAAGAGTCCCACGCGCGATGCGTATATTCCAGATAGTGAGGTTTAAAAGATTTTACAAGATCAAGTTATCATTATATGTTTGAATTATAGGTGAAAAGAGATTAGTTATACATATTGATAGATGTACGCACGTGTGAAGATAAAAACCTTTCAAAATTTCTAACTTTTCTCCATTGTTTGTAAGATAATTTAGATATATAATATAACGACATTGAAAAATATGCTTAAGTATGCCCGACATTATTGTGCTCTTATTTACAAGATTGACATTTCTTTTTCCAAATATGTCCCTACAGTTTTTCTCACGTCCACCCACCTTCAAACCTATAGCCAAGAAAGCACAAAATCTACGATCTAGCTTAGCCGCCATAGCCCACCACCATCAAGGCAGCCGATCACTCGCCTAGCCTCCTCCTACGGTGACTCCGCCTGATCCAAAAATCGTAGCGGAGCTTAATCCTCTGCGATTATCTCTCTCTCGTGCTAGAATCGTGCCGCCACACCTCGAGGTCTCGACCCAAGGTTGAGATGGCGAATGGCGACATTGATTCGAGGTTGCAACAGTTGCAACCCTTGGGGAGAGAGAGAGGGAGGCGTTGCATATAGAGATTGGAACAAAATTTGACCTAAGTAAGGGGGAGAGAGAGTAATGGAGTTGCAATGCTAGTGGATGGGGACGGCGGAAAGCTCCGAAGGGGAAAAGGTGGTGGCCGGTTGCGGGGAAAGGTAGCGGCAAACTTGGTTGAGAGCTTGGGTGTAAGGCTAAGGATATTTGAGATTTCTTAGACGACATAGGTATTTAGGTCATTCTAATTGGGCCGAGGTAGCAAACTTTGTAGTTTTGAAAAAAGAGGTATGTTTTTGGTATCTAGGTGAAAACTTAGTTATATTCTCGATACTTTCCTAACTAATTTCAAGATTAAAATACGCGAAAAATATAATAGAATCGTAAATTTACACATTCATCAATAGATAGAGATTATCTATAAGATAATTAAGCGAGGATATTCTAGATAGAAAAAATGTCATCATCACAACCTCTTAATAGTAGGAGGCCCCTCTCTCTCTCCCTCCCTCCCTCCTATACGCACACGCGCGCGTGTGAGGAGAGCAAATTGATTCATAACGCGTGTGCTAACAAGTGGCACTAATTTCTTTAACTCCATCATCACTTATGTCATTAGAAGAAACTCAAATCGCGGGGATGAACCTCCTAAATTAGAGCCACCTTTTGAGACCCCCATTTTCATTAAAATTCATAGAAAATGTTTGAAAGTCTAGGCGTGCTTGGGTAGGTAGACAACCAAGGTCCGTGTCATTTGCGCGGAGGCATTATCGAATGCCTAGGAACATCTAACAAGGCCACCAAGAAGGACTCAGGGTCACATTCTTGAGCACATTCTATAGGACCAAACGGACAAATGAAGAGTCGCATTGGAAAAAACAAAAGGGGGGAGATCTAATTGAAAACTAATTCCAAGGCCTTGAGTTGTAGGTACCCATAAAGATATCTGCATTCTTTGACGAGTCAAAGCTGTTGAAATTATTAGATTTGGAACCATGCTCGACCAAGATCAAGGACAAACGTGGCGATGAAAAGAACACGAGATAAAAAGTTAGAAGTATAAAACAAACAAATGTGGACATGCCTTTATTTCTCTGTACCATCTCAGGAGACTAATATCTTTTCCCTTTCTCTAGTGAAGGAAAGTCAATTCTTTCACACGGAGAAGTTAATGGAAACAAAACCCAGCTTGAATATTTCGGTGAATTTATCAAATTCAACACTTAATATAAGCTCGATCGATGAAGGTTGATGTGAATTCACAAAGCGCTTGGAGTGTTCTTTCTTGAATTGACTTAACAAAGCAATGCGATTTTCCAAAAAAAATAATTGTATCTAATTTTTGAACCACTAAAAAAAGATTTTCATGAATTAATATTTCGAATTAACGTGACTCTAGCCACTTTCCTTATATCTCATATTTTTAATATTTCATGCTACACAATGGATTTTCTATTGTTGTTCTTTTGGGTCAGAACACTTCACATGAGATTCATTGGTTGATTTTATATTGAATTGCACCTAAGATTGACTTACCATATACAAACCATAATCACCAATCTCTTAAAATATCTGATTTTTCCGATGTTTTTTCACCTAACTTATACTTTAGCACACCACGAACGACGCACCCAAAAAAAAGAAAAAAGAAAGGAGCCACGTCATTGGCTCTCTCTCTCTCTCTCTCTCTCTCTCTCTCTCAGCGCGTGGAAAGTCCTCTCTTTTTTTTGTTTGGGTACACTGCAAACGCTGCAATGGTTTCTGTGCTGTCAGTTTAGGAAGTGGAGAGGGAATGGGTTCGTGCGTTTCGGCTCACCGGAGCACCAGCTCCGCCGCGGCGATTCCGCCCTCGCCCATCAAGGCAAAGGCCGGCGGCGGCGGCGGCGACGTTCCAATCGGCGGCGGCTTCCTGAAGTCTCAGTGGTCGCCGGGTCCTCGGTCAACGTCGAGTTTCAGAGACTACGGTGCGATCTCGACGTCCGTCTTCTTTTTTCCTTTCGATATGCTTTTTGGGGGAGGAGTTGGGTCGATGGGATCAATGGAAACAGGGCAAAATGAAGTGGGGCTCTCGCTTCCGACTTTTCCTTTCGCTGTGTAAAGAAAGGCCCCTTTTTTCTGCCTTTTTTAATCGTTTTTTCGTATGATCTTCCGGTGTGTGCGTTTGAAGTAACGGTGTTTTCGCCCCTTTATGGCTTGATTATGAAATGATTGCTTGCTGCTGAAGCACGAATGAGGACGACCCATGAGCTCCGCTTTTCGTATGGTCACGACGGAATGGTTCTTTTGGGCTTTATTTTATTGTGGAGTTCAGTTTCTTAAGCAATCTGCTCTGTGAAGCTTTTTGTTCGTTGATGCGTTGGCTTTTTACCCTCTTTTTAATGGGAATGTTTTGAGTTCTTATTCCGCAATCTTCCCCGCGTCGAGGAGTTTTCCGGCGCTTTGATGATTTTTTACTTTATTTATTCTCGTCCATGATGATCTAGACTAGTTAATTTTCGTGATGATTGGAGTATTTTCTGCTGAATCTGCAAAATTTGTTGCTGGCTGAGGCTTTAATGATTTGGCATCATACCCACCAATCTTGTTTGAAGGAATAGTCACCCGGCAGAGAGAGGACCTCTGTTACATCTTTTGGCTGCGTGGTTCGTCTCTATCTTAAGGAAGCTTAACTGTAAACGATGTGTATATTTAAGCCGTATAAGTGGCAAGTGATGATGGGAATTCCCATGTGGAGCAGTAATCTTATATGATACTGAACTCAGGGGCAAGTTTGCAGATTGAAGAGTTATTCTGTTGCTCCACGCAAAGATTAGTTGTGGTGGAGGGACGTTTAGAGGGGGTGTTTTGATCGGGGCTTCACTCAAATCTGCTCTTTGTCCTGTGAGACTAAGAGACAAAGTAGAATGTAGTTATACTATTAAATAGGAAAGTTGGGTAATCAACTTGATAAAGACGATCAATATTTTACTATGTATCTAGTGAAAGTTTTTCTTTTCTTGGTCGAAATCTAGTGGAAGTTTAACGGGTAAATTTTGCTAACATTTTGGGTTGCAATTGTTCTTGAGTTTGTTTCATGTTGCCTTAAGCTTCATCAGATGAGAGGTCAATGATGGACCTTAAATTGGATTGAAGTAGCATGTTGATTGTTGAAAGATCATTTGGACTTGGGCAGAATATGCTGAACCTAGCCCTTTCCTACTAAGCACATATTTTCAATATCAACTTATCTTCTTTAATTGTCATAACTGTTCGGAGTGTTTTCCATATCAAGGAGACTATTTTCTTTAATTGTTATATTTTAACCCTCACTTCTGTTCAGCAAGTAGCATTTCCGGTGCCCAGGCCAGGTGGCACTCAACCATCCTCTCTTCTATTAGAGAGCAGTGATGATGTTTGCATCACTAGTTTTTCTGCTTTATTGTCTGTATAATTAGTTGACTAAGGGAATAAACTATGATGTAATTACTGGATTTGATCTTTGAACTGAGTGACTCAATGCGCTTTACTTCTCTTGATGCTTAAATCTGAATGCGTCCTTTGTCTTTTTCCTAAGTGTGGTTTAATTTTCTTACGTCGTCAATGCTTGAACTTGAACTATATATCTTTGTCAAATGCAGGCAGTAAAGAGGATGTGTTCTTTGATTCGAAGCCCTGGTTAGAGTCTGACTGTGAAGATGA
The DNA here is from genome assembly GCA_014182375.1 of Eucalyptus virginea. Lineage (NCBI taxonomy): Eukaryota > Viridiplantae > Streptophyta > Magnoliopsida > Myrtales > Myrtaceae > Eucalyptus > Eucalyptus virginea. The sequence goes on along the minus strand of CM024522.1, from coordinate 19,103,409 downwards.
TTTTTTCAGTGTCAATGGTGGTAAGAGATATGTGTGGTGCTTTGTGGTCTGTGTAATGTTTTGCTAGTTGCCTCCTTCCTTTATCAATTTAAGTTGGTCTTGGTTAAGAGGGATGCTTATAAGCTACCACCACTCCTTGATTTCCCCTGTAAAAAATGGCAGGTTTTAGCAACTACCTTAGCACTCTCACCTATTTAGTATGCACAACTCACAAAATCCTCTCTATTCCTCTATGGGTAGGGGGGCGATGAATTGGGCATTCAGTCTTCTATTGAGTGAGGAGATGGAAATCAATTGAAGTCGATCCAAACATGTACCTGACACCATCTCGACACCGAGAGCAGGGGCTGCAACTTGCTCTGATTTTTTAATCAATTGATAATTCTTCAGCCAAAGTGCAGTTGTCCAACTCCATGCATGATTTAGCATCATGAATCATGAGCTTACCCGAAATCTCTCATCATCTTTAAGAGTTTGCTTTTAATCATCATAATTCATAGGCCTTAAAGTTAACAACTGCATGACAAATTTTGTCATTGAGGTCAAGGCACTTCTTTTAGCCATGCAGATTTTCCTGACTCTTATATTTGTTTAATCCTAAGGAAGAAAAATAACAAGAGAAGGAGTAAGAATTTGCTTTACTCACGAGATATGCTGTTTATTGCATCATCATACTCTTTTCAGGCTCATATCATTCCACAATACTTCTTTTTGTTATTTGTGTGCTCATTCTTGTTTCTGCTGCAGATTTCACTCCTTCTCGTGGGAGTACTCCTTCCCATGGAAACACTCCTATCCACCCATCCTTATTCAAGGGATCACAATTGGTTAAGAATGCCCCTCGGGACAAAGCGCCCGTCCCTGTTCCTGAGCATTCCCCGACAAGTAAGAAAAAGAAACTTGCGGACCTTTTCCGAGATAGCCTCGGGGGGCAAGAAGATGTTGCCAATTACGATGCTTTGGCTGACAAAGCTGCGGAAGAAGCAAAGGCTGAAGCCAAGCCAACTATACTCGATGTTCTTCCGAGCTCTGATCAAGGAACGCCTTACATCTCTAAGACCACTTCCTTGTGTAGCGGCGAAAGGACTCCTAACGGAGACTATGTGATGGAGAAGCAGAAACCAGTGAGAACCACGACTTGTTGCCTCCCTAGATTGTCTTCACGTGGCGGTTTTAGTGAGAGGAATAAGAAGATGAGCTCTGCAATAGCTGTGCATGATTAGAAAAATTTATCAGCTTGAGCTTTACATGGAGGAAGTCGGGATCTCTCGTGCTGAGAGAGCAATTTTGACTTCACATCCTTGAGACTGTATAGTCAATAGAGGTCTTGAATCTTGTATGCATGCTGTTATCTTATGCGAAAGCATGTATATAGCGAACTGAGGCAACTGACTCGAGTATTTTACTACTGCACTAAGGTGAAGTAGCATCCTATAGCAAATTTTCTTTTCGATTATTCATGTCCACCTCGATTCGCTTAGGTTCTTGTTTGGTAATCATCAGGAACAGAGAAAATTGAATCATGAAGTAACTTGTCTCTGCCCTTGATGAAGACCAAAACCTCCTCGGAAGTAAGATTCGCTCGGATAGTTGCGGAAAGCCGTACTCCTATTTATAGATTGCGGAATCTTCTTCATGAGTCGCCTGAAAAAAGGAAAAAGAAAAAGAAGGAAATAGAAAAGGCAAGCTTGCACGTCATGCAGAAGTGTAGGAGTGAGAATTACAGATGGATGAATCCCGGTTGATAGCTTTGTTTCAAAGACACGCTTTAGACCTTTTAAGCCAACAAATTCTTTGCTTTGCGGGAAATGCAAACACCGAACAGCCTTAAGTGCCACCAGAGTAAATTAAACATGCCTTAATACGTCATAATTAGCGACTGAACCCTTCTTTTCTTTTCAGTGATTGCCATGTACGGATGTGGTTAAAGTTTTTTAACATCGATTTCTTCACCTAACATCGAGTGACAAGGGGCTATCCTAGATAGTTAAGTATTCTTGGAAGGCATTCCATGCCTAGTGTCATGACCCATCCCTGTCAGAAATCGAATTCCAACTCTGCTTCCAAGAAAAGTCATAGCAGATACAATGATGACGAGCCAGAGGGGAAGCTTGTGAATGAAAAAGCTGTGCAAGATGAACATATAAAAGCAGACAGAGATTCCCAGGGAGTAGGAAGAAAGAAGAGAGTGTAACATTAGGCGGTGAATGAAAATGGATGGTGTTCAGAGAGCTGTGCTGGTACTGCTTGTGGTTTGTTGTGTATTTTTGGTGATCACACAAAAAGCTTCGGCTGCAAAACATGCGGTTGGAGGAAGCCAAGGCTGGGATGAATCCACCAACTTCGATTCCTGGACGTCTGCTCAGACATTCAAAGTCGGTGATCAACTCGGTAATGTCCCCATTTTCCTCTTCTTTTAGGCATGGCCTGTTTGTCGTAAAAGCATCAACTTGTTTCGACGGATCACGAGATGACGCAAAATTGTGTTAGGCGAGGCTGGCTTACGCTATATTCTTCGCTGAATAGGGCATGGCTAACCATACATGGCCAAGGAATTGGCATTGTCAAGTTGCCATGGCCTGGAAGCATTCAAATTTTATCTGAACAACGGTTCTTCTCGTTGCCTGTAAAGCCCGATCTTTTTTCTTTTTATGGTGGCAATGCAATTGGATGATGGCAGAGATGCCGTCTCATTGCGAGATGGTGGCAATGAATCGGTCCGTCCAACCGGATACGACATGAGATTGACATAATTTGGCCTACATATAGGTTTTCGCAGATTGCTATATTTTATGTAGAAAATATGAGAAAATGTATGCGATCAACGACGTAATACCATCGAGCGATCGACTTCTTGAGCGATCATGAAGCTCTCTCTGAATCCCTCCCAATGGAGGGAGAGAGCTTGGTTGCTTTTATCTGGGACGTTCCGTTCAGAAGTTTCTTCCCGTTTTGAAAAATTACAGAGTCCATGCATATGATTTTAGGTGTCTAGGTTCGATTTGTAAGAACAACCCATTTGCCAAAAATGGAAATTTCACCCAAGTACTGAGTCCATCATTGAACAGTGTTCAAGTACTCGCAAGGCCTGCACAGCGTAGTCGAGCTCAGCAGTGAAGCTGCCTACAAGAACTGCGACATTGGCAAGAGCGTCAACTCCCTCAGCACCGGCAATGATGTCGTCAAGCTCGACAAGCCTGGCACCCGCTACTTTGCCTGCGGGACCACCGGCCACTGTGGCCAGGGCATGAAGCTAAAGGTCACCACAGTCGCCGGCAATGCCCCGTCCACTCCGGCATCATCTTCATCCACTCCGGCTTCGACGTCTGCTGCCAGTCCCCATTTTCCAGGCTCAGCATCTTTCGTGCCCCTGATGATCCTGGTGATCCTCTGTGCGTTCTCAGTCTTCTGAGTGCGTTCTTTGGCGATGATAGTGGTGATGATACAGAGTATACTGGGAGAGGAACAGTTTGGTAGATGGGGCAAAATTGTTTTGATTGGATACGTTGTTTTAAAATTTGGGAGCGAGAGTTGCTTGTAATAGTGAAGAAAATTCAATTTGTCATTCATTGATACTTGATAGACAACTTACATTGTATGACGCTGTGGGCCTTTTCTGTACATGTTTCTGGAGAGAAATCATGATTTGCTGTTTGTTTTAACTAAGCTTTGTATTCAAATCCCGCATTAGGCAGTTCGATTCTTGATTATCGCATCAATGGTGTCGAGTCGATAACTGAAGAAAGTTGAGAAGGTGGAAATATCCTTCATAAGCACACGGAAAAGCATACGCTTCTACTCATAAGTCTTAACCAGTGTCTGATTTTGGAGTTGGCATGTTGGGTTCTGCAACTTTTTGGTGCTTTCTTCTTCGCTCGTGTCTTTGAAAATTAAGCATCGAAAAGGAAGACAATACGACTCCAGCGCTTGCAGCCTGGGAAACATGCGCGAACAAGTAACTAGGGAAGAAGGACCGGTTGCAGGGTCTTGTATAAACTCTGACGGAGGCCATGAGGTAATTTGAGGTCTCCTTTCTACTTGCATTCGGAAAGTAAGACACTTTATTCGAGATTCATGAAGCAGAATCGGAGGATAGAGCAATCAGGAGAACGATATCGGGGGAAAAAGAGTGGTGGAAGACTAAATATACATCGATCGAAAATTCGCATCGTGAGTCGTGACCCTGTCTCTCTCCATCTTCTATCAAGCCTGACAAAAGAATACAAAATCGAAAAAATCGGTATTATGAAAACTGTTGCTCGGAGAATATTGATCCCGTAATCTCTTTCTAGTGGGAATTGAATGCATCTTGTTGATCTAGATATGGACTCAATTCCCGCCTTCCATGCCCTTGGATTTCGCCAGGTGAGGGAAGGCGGCGAGAATGTTGTAGGCCCTCAAATCCTGCCTTGTCAAGATGCCGACCACCGGAGACACCTGCAAATCGTGCGCATGCTGTCAGGTCAGCTTTGCTTGGTGAAACTATACCAGCTTTAGCATCTCATTTTTCGCAACCGATATGGAGACTTCGTCATAATTATGCCTAATGCGTTGAGAGAAAACAGCAGAAGACAGCGAAAAGAAGCCTGTCTGGGCTGGCTTCTGATTTTAATTAAAATTATCAGCACATGGAAAGAATGGGATTGATAAGCATGGATGACTCACCCCAGCTGCTTGATACTTGGGTAGGATCAACATGTGTCGCAGCCCGACTTGTCTGAAGAGCACCATGGCTTTCGCGACCGACATGCTCTCCACCACCGTGTAAGGAGTCGTGTTCGTGAAGGGATGCAAATCTACATACATATCCATCTCGTCCCTCGTCACGGCTACCTCTTCGATCTTCCCTTCCCTCTCCGCCAAATCGATCCAGGAAAATCTCTCCCTCACTTCCCAATCCTCGGTTCTCCTCCTCTCTTGCAGGAACCACTTCTTCTTGATCACTTGGACCAAATGTGCTCTAAGGATCAATCCATGAAGTTCTGTCGTGCTGGTGATGAGTCCTGCTGGAGGCACCACTCCCTCGACGACAGGAAAGCCATTGTGCGTCGTGTTTTTCAGAACTTCCACTACGCGTGACACCTTCTCTACCCCACAGAGGGTGACTACTGGCGGCTTCACATCAGCAAGCTCACCAACAGTGAGATCCCTCATCCACGGCTCAGGATTGGCGTCCAGAAAAGGTAAGCCTTTTAATTCTAGGATGATCTCGTAGATGCTCGGGTTGAAACTGTCTCCAACTGTTTTGGATATGAGAAGGACGATCATAGTTATTGGTAATAAGACAAGATTGTTGGTCAGCTCGAGGAATATCACGCAAAGCGAGACGGTCATCCTCATTGAGCCAGACATGAGAGAGGCTGCGCCAAGGACAGCGTAAAGACCCTCATCGATGTTTGTATAGGAGCCCATGGCCATGCCAAGCAAACGGCCGTAGGCAGAGCCCATAAGAATGATGGGGAGGAAGAGACCTGATGGGACGGCAATTCCAAAGGTAAAGAGGCCTAAAATGCAATACAGCGCAAAGAAGATGAGGAGAGAGGTAGTGTGGTATTCGCCCGGCGTATCTGTGGAAAAGATGTTCCGAACGGCATCATCATTGGTTGTGAGGAGCAGAGTGGCTAGGTCATTGTAGTACCCATCGGGGCAGTTGAATTGCTTGAAGTTTCCCGACCGTCCCGTGTTGGGACAGACGGAATCTGTGAGGGCGGGGTTGCACTTTGTGCATTTGGCTAGGAAGGGCAGCCCATACAGACAGATCGAGGTGAACAAAGAGACCGTCAGGCTCAGCAGAAGTTTGTGTATTTTGCCCTTCCTGCAAGAAAGAAAGCCTCAGTTACCCCCATGACTCACAGACGACTATGTTCAGGATGCAATACTCAGCACATCAAATGGTTATTGCTTGATGCTTTTTCAGGTTCAATAAATCTGGAAAGACAAACATTAGCAAGTATATTCATGACCCAATATCACTTTTAAACTCTTCCATTCATAAAATTGTGTAATACCAGTGGAGTCTTAGAATCTATTTTTGGTCCTTATCTAGTTATTCTTTTCGACTCAATGTGGAACAGGTTAGAGGTTCTCACTGATTGATCATACTGTAGAGCCTGAGAACTTTGTGGAGGACATAGTTGTAGAGGCTTCCTAGAACTCCCCCGATGATGCCGATCAATGTCACGGGGATGATGTCCATCGCATGGTATCTCACCGTAACATTGCTCACGTCGAACATGATGAGTCCTCCCTGTCCGAACAGACCACAATTACCGGAGCTGCAGTACTCAATGAAAGCCCTAAGAACCACCGCCGTCGTGGCGGTGCTGAAGAATGTCCTCCACAGAAGGGCACTCCTCCACCACGTGGCCACCTCTTCAAGAGAGAAGAGCACCCCGCCCACTGGAGCCCTGAACGCTGCACAAACACCTGAGGACGCACCGCAGGTGATAAGATCCCTCCTGTCCCGGTCGTTGTTGAAGTAGCGAAGCCAGCGCCACCTCAGACGATAATTATCAGGGCCTCCTTGTCCGAGCAAGGATGCGATGCAGCAACCGGTGTGCACCAGAGGTCCTTCTTTGCCGAGATCAAGGCCTGCAGATACTGCTCCGATGCTTCCAACAATCTAAGACAGCGGCATTATTTTTCGTTAATTCTCATGACAAATGCTTCAAACTTGTATAGATTAGAATATTCATAGTCTATCATGACGCAGTCCTGCTTCTTTTTGGAAAAGATTTTAATCTAAGATCACTGCAACTTGCAAGTCTCATCTTCGTTGACGTCATAAATGAAAGAGGATCAGTTCAGCAGTTAGTATACCCTGAATTTCGTGAGTAGAAGTGAATTTCCGTGACCAGATCGTTGACTATTCCTTGTTTTTAAGACTTTCGCCCTTAAAAGCTGCTCACGTTTTGACGCTACCTTTCAACTGACCTGCAAGTAACTAGACCCCTCCTCGAGTCTCTGAATGTACTATCGAGCTAGGACCTCTACTGTATCCCCTAAAACTGAGAAAATTCCCTTTTGATACTTAGAATTTAAATTCCCTGCAGTTACAACATAGATGCCATTTTCCATTGACGACGGAAAGCCCTCTGTGAAGCGTGACCCACCTTGACAATGAGTGTCGTGGCACCAAACATGTTGGGAGTGTCGACGCCATTGAGATAAGCTTTAATTTCAGGTATACCTGGCCCTGCTGCGGTTGGCGCAAAACACACGCACAGAACAGCAGCGAACAGAGTCAATACGAAATTGGTCCCGGTGAACAGAAGGAACCCGGTAATGTATCTGCATCAAAACCATTCCCAAAAAGTACCAATATTTCCATGAGTCTTCTTGCTTAAGCAAGCAATTACTCTCATGAAGGACGATATTACGAAGTGGAGGTTGTCATCACTGATCAAACCTTTCCTCATCTATGAAATGAACCACCGCGAGAAGTTTGTATCCGGCAATGTTCTCCACAGCAAGATTGATGAGCGTAGCAATGATTCCCGTGAGGAGTCCAACTAGAAAAGCCAGTGTCCACTTCAAGAAGACGTACTGCAACACTTGCACTTTGGATCTGCTTCTCCAATCATGCTTGAACAGATCATTCTCATTGATCCTGCAAAACAGAACCCACCAAACACCAATACGCAGATGAAAATCTATCTTGCAAGAAAAGATAAGAGTCATCAACAAAACGGAAGGATCTGTTTTAAAAAATTACTCGTAGTCCAAGCTCTCTATATGTGCAACTTTAGCTCCAACCATGGCCAGAGGATTTGAAGAGAGTGTCCTGTGTCTCTTGAGCAGTGGCTGGTTCAGTGAATTGCTTTCAGGGTCTCTCTCTTCTTCATCTTCTTCTCCGGCCATGCCGTTTGGTGATGATTCTTCTGCCACTCGATTCGGGTCTTCCTCCATCATGAAGAACGAAATAATGAAAACTCTGGACTGAAGAGAAAATGCTCTTCAGCTGTCGTTACAATGCGCTCCGTCCGTGCTCATTTTGTCTCCCCCAAGTATATATACTGTCTGCTTCGCTGGGTTTCAATGCATGGTAACAATCGTTTCATGCGAATGCACAGGAAAAAAAGTTTCATGCGGGCAGGTAAAGAGTCGAAACAAGATTGCATCCACATGAAGATTTTGGGTCTTTGGTTTTTTTAAGTAATCTGATAAAAACAGCTTCTTTCTTACATTACTTGCAAGTCTGGCAATAAATATCACGCCTTGTTTGCTAGCCATTAAATTTCATCATTACATTTTCTCTTATCATACTCGTGAATTATTAGAGGGTCCAGTAACTAGTGATCTAGCCAGTGATATGCAGCTTTCTCCTTTTTCTTTTTACTTTTATTTTACCGTGTGGGTCAAGGGAAAGCTTTCTCATTCAAATGAGGACTTTTGCATCATCTACAGAACTTCACAGGACATGTTTAAGGGCTGATGCTTTTCATTAAGAACTCGTTTAAAAGAAGTAATTGGACTTGACATGAATAAAGAAATAACTGCGACCAATGACCAGCTTGCTGGTACTTGGAGATAGATATGCAATCCACGTGATTTTTGCCACAGACGAGAAAGAAATATGCTGGGGTCTCAAGTTCGAATCTTCACTGTTTTCTGGTCATGAAACAGAGCACACGCAAAGAAACTTTCTAATCATGAATCATTAACATGATAATTAATATCATAGCTAGCGTTTAGAGTCATGATCAGAATAGCAAGTTGATCATTCACTGTACATAACTTTCCGAAAATGGATTTTCGTGGTGGACACTCTCATGCGAAAATTTCAGCTCCAAGAGAAATATTGAGTACATAACGTTTGTTTTCAACGACATCTTAATCGCGATCGCCTTGCTTCTGCCAAAGATACACATTCATTGGTGGGAATTTTCCTCTAATTTTCTTATATCAACCAACATGATTTTAAGATCTTCTCTGTTCTCAGTTGATATTATTTATTATCTGTCGCTCCTGGGCCACTGCTGGTGCCCACCCAGAGGACAGGTGGAGACCATCAAGACTAGATGAACGGCCCGCACTAAAACGACCCTTCATGCCATCGAAACGCCACCTTATCTGCACGTCTTCGCATGTAATAAACATACCGGCAACGATTTCCTTTTTTAAGGAATTATTCCCAATTCAGAGGCATCAACATGGGCGCGGGCCCCACAAGGTCTCGCGTTCCATCAAACCAGGTGGCACAGCTCAAGACAAGACGGGACAATAACCCAAAAAAAAAAAAAAAAAAACGTTGACAATGGTAATAAACAGAAGCTGGCGAAATCCGGGAGCATGTGACTCCACGGATAAACTGCGGTGAATGCTCTGCTCTGCTCTGCACTCAAAAGAAGATTCAACGCCCGGACAAGAAGTACACGGTATGCTGCAGAACTTGATGCGGGCACTTAGCTTTTTCGACCTTGAAACACAAAAATCCATCGATTTGAAAATGTGTATAGCAGATACTTGAATTGGGTTTGATTGACTTGGGAGCTCCGATCACGGCGGACTAATTTATTACAAGCTCGGGCAGCACGAGAGTCGGAAGGGCCACGGTCCCACATGATCCCAAAAACAAGGGAAAGTTTTCAGATCCGTAATCTCTCATGAGCGAATCGAAATGACAGGTGTACTTAGAGAAAAAAGGCAAATTATCAATATTCTAGGGTTTCGTTACATAATAAACCTGCTATATGCGAGGAATAATGAAATACAAGGGGCTATATAATTTGCCACCTCACCCTTCACCCTTGTTCGATCAAGTATGTATCTTGTCTATCCACAAACCATACGTACTAGAGAGAATCTTATTCCGATACCATCTGTAATGACTTAACTATTTCACACAGACCAAACCATAAAAAAAAAGTACTTTGAGTAAGCGCACAAAGTGGTGATTATTTGGAGACTGATGTTGGCTAATAAATAATTAAACAGGGGAACCCTGTTCAATATTAAACTTTTGTTGGCTGGGTCACTGGGTCACCAATTTGTTGCCTGGGTCCACCTTCATGTGGGGCTCGGTTAGCATTAAAAAAAAAAAAAAAAAAGGTGGAAGTGGGTTGTGCGGAAAAAAAAAACTTGCGACTTCCACCAAAAAAAAAAACTGCAAAAGCAAGGAAAAAGAAAAGAAAGGAAAAGGGTTGCAACTTTACGGCTCCGATTCGAAGGCCAGATATTGATGGAACCGACTCAAATTTCAGTATGTTGTTCATGAGATCGAGGGCTACAAGTTGATGGTTTTTATTCGTCAAGAACCGTCTCCGAATACTCTAGTTGTGGTTAAAGTTTTCTTACTCCAAACTTATTTGTCTATCTATGTGGTGAGAAAAAAATAATTGTAATGTTGATGTTAAGCCTCTAGTGTGTGACTTGAAAAGAATACTTTGTGTATCCTACTATTCTTGGTGATTAGTTGATGTTTTTGGGCGGTCCGTGGTTTTTCCCATATCAGGTTTTCCACGTTAAATCTTTGGTGTCGTTATTTGTTTCGTTTACTTATCATTTCGGTATTATACTTGCATATTGTAAGGCTATACATTGCTGATTGTTGCTGGGGGTTAAAAGATTTTTAATTAATTTAATTTTGGGGAAGGAATTGATCATGGATTGCGTTTGGTCATGGTGAATTGTTGTACCCAAGTTCTCCCCAACAACTTAAGATGTCACAAACCAAGAGATGACAATTCCATCAAATGAATTTGGTTGGGACATTGATTTGTGTGGAAGATGGAGTATTAGTGTGATGCCCTTGGATTAAAATCAGTTGATGTCTTATTTGCTTTGGTCCATTTCGTGTTGAGCCTCACGTTTTTGTCTATTCGTTTACTAGTAGATTACTTATCACGGCAATATTCTTATCTAAGCATGCTTAGCTTTGAAGTTTGAAGTTTTAATGCCAGGAAATATGTCTTATGAAATAGATACAATTTTACATATATGATTCAAGAAACGCTTCCCCCTGCTCGATATGCAAGTCGATTTATTCCAGTCTCATTTGCCATCATAGAAGCTTACGAGGAGCCGTACCTTGCTCGAATCATTCAACACAACTATCACTCCCTGCCCTCGTGAAACCAACGCAGTACAATTGGAGGGCCTGTTCTTCTACAGAATTTGCTGGAGTGATTCATATTGATGCACAGCGGAAGTGTGGTGGGCCCATAACCCACAGGTCCCAGGATCGAAACCTGGCTCTGATACCACTTGTTGGGGAGAACTCGGGTACAACAATTTATCACGGCCAAACGCAATCCAGATCAATTTCTCCCTTGAAGCTAAATCAACTAAAAATTTCTTAACCCTCAGCAACAACCAGCAATGTATAACCTCACAAAATGCAAATATAATGTAGAAATGATAAGTAGACAAAGCAAATAACGATACCAATCATTTAACGTGGAAAACCCGATGAGGGAAAAATCACGAACCGCCCAAAAACATCCACTAATCACCAAGAATAGCAGGATACACAAAGTATTATTCTCTAATCACACACTAGAGGCTCAACATCAACATTACAATCATCTTCTTCTCACTACATAAGTAGACAAACAAGTTTGAAGTAAAAAAACCTTAATCATAACTGGAGAATTCGGAGACGGTTCTCGATGAACAAAAACCATCAACTTGTAGCCATCGGTCTCACAAACAACATACTGAAATTTGACCCGATTCCGTTAATATTTGGCTTTCGAATCAAAATCGCAAAGTTGCAACCATCTTCCTTTCTTCTCTTTTTTCTTGTGCAGTTTTTGTTTTCTCTCTCCTCTTGTCACTTTTTCCCTTGTGCAGTTTTTGTTTTCTCTCTCTCCTCTTGTCACTTTTCGGGCGCACCCCCACGTACGACAACTCCACTTCTTTTTGTTCTTTTTCTTTTTTTTTATTTAATGCTGGCTGGGCCCCACATGAAGGTGGACCCAGCCAACAGGCAGCTGGAGCTGTTATTCGCAAGTAGCATTTAACCTTTTCCTATGAGTTTGTAAGGGAAACCTGCGTTTGGGTTCGGAGGCTAGGGGGCCGGACATCAAACAAATGGGGGAGAATACAATTAGAAGAGGCTTGGCATTTTGTACATGATGAACCTTGATTGCGTGATGCAACGAGACGACGCGGAGAGAGACGGCCATTTTCGGGATGTCGTTTTGGGTCGGGGGATTTGGTGTAACAATCTTCCTTGAGTCCAGCGGAGCATGAGAGTGACTGGTAGATCCTGGGTCCTCATCCAATCCTCATGTGACGTGTTCAACCTGAGATAATCCGAAAGATAACGTAGCGGATTTTGCGCGGGCTCCTCTCTCGCTCTTCGACTCTTGACCTTTCTAATTATGATCGAGAATGATCGAGGAAGCACCGCCCTGCGACAAAGATGATGAACTTAATCGGGTGTGTGAAAACAGATTATTTCGAGATTGAATCGGATCGCTTGATTTGGACTCCATACACGTGCTTGAAAGTGAATCTCTGAATATTTGTTTCATCTGCCAGAGTTCGAGTGTCACAAGTGTGATTGGGGCGGCTGATCGCGACAAGTTGCCCTAGCCTCGATTTGCTTTTGATTTTATTTCGTATATCTGGATCCGACCAGCTGTCCTTAAAATGACATTTCACCTTGGTTATCTTCCATATGAATTAAGCAGCAATCCTTGTTCGAGCCGAAGTCAAATCTAATTAAGTGCTTGGGCCTGATTACAATGTTTTCTGCACAGCAAGTACCTTAGTCCTGATAATGGTCTGAACGGCGTGGCTAGCACGAATAACAGCCGGCAGAAGACTGATATTTTGCCCATCTGGTCAGGCCGAGGTGGTCCAGAAAGTGGAATCAGGTTGGCTTTGTTAATCGGCACTCCTTTCCGGAGCAACTAACCCAGTCCCAATATGTTAATGCCATCTTTTGTTCTCTCTGCTAAGTATCCATCGCAGTGGAAAGATCTCACTAACCCATCTGCAGCCCCAACCCGACCACCTGGTTTATTAATTGTCGATGATGACTCCAGCACAACCAGTCACCGATTTTGTTGACTCTTGAAGCGATTCGATCTCGTGGATGTAATCTTACCTTCTCTTATGCAGGAGGACAAAGCTGTGTGGTTCTGGAATCCATCCCGAGTTTTGATGTGCTCACTGGAATGACAAATGCCTTCAGTACCAGTTCACAAAAATGCCACCTCCATTTTAGTTCTTCAAGTACTGGAACATAGCAAGAAGATCACATCCCGGTTTTTGTATTCATCTCTCTTGGAGGTTACAATGCAGGAAGTTTGCATATCCAATTCTTGGACACAGCCTTTTTGCATTGATTCCGCTCGTTAAGCAACCAAATGAGCGAAATATATAACCAAGCAATCCAGTTCGGCACTTAAACATAGACTTTATAAAATTAAGATAAACAACATAATATGAGGTGGAACAATATATTTTCTGAGGAAGCATCGAGGAAACAACGAATCCACACCAACATTGCTGCAGCGTATCTTTTAGGGGTCCAACTCTACCGTCATTTCAAAGCCAAAATAAGGTAGAGACACGTTTTCTGAGGAAGCATCCAGGAATCATTAAGCCAGCCTATCCTGCTTTGTAAAATGGGGACCATCTTACGGGACATCAGTCAAAGCGAGACAATAGAAACTTGTGGAATGACTTCCCATCTTTTCTGCAATTATGGTATTGCCGGGAGAAACTCCATAAAACAGCTTTGACAAGCTCGACAACATAGTTCAAACTATAGAACATATGAAGGTAAAATCTATCTGTAGGCAAATCTTGTTATTCCACTAACAAAATCACCATGCCACCCATGACAGAGTTCAATGATATGAATATGAATCCGATAACTTAGTCAAGCTGTATCATGATCAGAAATGCAAAGGACACCGATGAGGGAGGACAGGATATGTCATACAGAGGTGTGCATAGAAGAAACCAGCCCAACATCATGTTGTCAATATGGCCAATGCCAGCAGCAGCTCAACATGTGTGCTATAACTTTGATAAAATAATGAAATATTGTGCAATAATAGCTTCATTAAGTGCACTTTAAGAGTGAAAAGAATCTTGTCAATGAGAATGGTGGTGTCTAATGATCACCCATCAAGATCGATTTCGCACAACTTCTATCGAATTTTCAAGAGTACCTTCAAATAAATTTCATTAGTTCTCCTGGTAAGCAAAGATTCCTTAGCCTATGTACAAGCAGAATGGAAATGATTTAAGTGAAGAGGCTTTGTGAAAACACTGGATGCATTTAGCATATGTACTGCAAAAAGGTATAATATACTCAACACTTCCGGAACCGGTGTCACTGCAACATAGAAAAAGCAGAAAAGCTCCTGAAACCAAAGGCAAGAAGAAGTCCTCAAAAAAGAAAGCGTGGGAGGTAAATCAGTAGGGAATATCCTCTTCTGGAAGATCCCAGTTATCTCCTTCATCATCGCTCTTCTTACTTGTAGCAGTCTCATCCTTGTTCTGTGAAGCAGCTCTTGAGAAGGGACGCCTGCACATGCATCAACATGGAAGACATTGGTTAGAGATAGTAAAGATAACCAGAATCACGAGCAAAACGGACACGCCAGATATTTTCATTGAGCAAGACGCGAGACATATTAATAGATCAATGCAAAAATGCTAAGTGAAAGTAGAACAGGTTGAGATGAAAACCACTAGGCAGAAAAAAACCAGCTAAACACTATCTACTTCCTTGTGACAGGACGGCATACTCCCATTTATCATATAGAACTTTCCACTCAGTCACGGTGACAACCGACAGCATTTGCAAGCAGATCAATACAAGAAGTATTCGGCGGCAATTTGGAAAGACGTGTATGCCAAAGTGACTATACTGTCATCCGGAGCGAAACTTTTCGTGATGAATCGTCTTCAACCCCTCAAATTCAGTGGACCCCGAAAGACAGCTATGGCAGTTGAGCTCCTTCGGGAGGTGAGAAAGTGTCATCATCAGGCAAAAAGCAGTAAACCATCCTAATTTCAAACGACAAACTGCGCCGAAGCCAGACACTGTACCAAGCAAACTAGGATTTTCGTGTAGTGAAGATCCCTCGTGCAAGAATTAAGGAATTGCATCTCCTTATCCATGATCATACACTAAGAGCCCAAAAACGCAGGTAACGCAGCAATCTATAGACCTCAAACTACAGTGCCATCTCAACGAACTAAATTAGCTCAAACGATTACGAATAGATCCAACGAATCATCTGATCTGACAGAAAAGGGGGCGATCGGATCGGGAAAACCTCTTGCGATTGCGCTTCGCGGCCTCGCGAGACTTGCGCTTCTTCTCGTCCTGGGCGTTCTCGAAGAACCTGCGCCGCTTGCACTCCTGGATGACGCCGGCCTTCATGACCTCCCGGCGGAACCGGTTGAGGAGCCGCTCCTCGGGCTCGTTGTCGGCCACGGTCAACTGCACGTTGTAAGCCGACCGGAAGAAGAGCGTGTTGGCGTACGCCAGGGAGGGGCACATGACGGAGGACAGCTCGGAGGTCGGGGGCTCTTGGCCTGGGGGCGCGGGAGGGACCGATTCGCGGCGCGATTTTCGGATGGCCTGCGAAGGAGCCGGCGACGGCGAAGTGGAGAGGGAGAGGACCGCCGCCGCCGCCGCCGGCGGTGGCGGCGGCGGTTTGGAGGGCAAGAGGAAGGAGAGGAAGCCGGGGAGAGAGGAAGCCATGGAGTGACGGCGAAGGAGTGATGCGTTTCGTGGATAGGATGAGGTGGGCAGTGCGGACGCGACCGTGGTTTTTTTTCCGTGGCAGGTGGGCCCGGTCCAGCGGATTGAGGTTCATGACGTGGCCCACGGTTTGGATGTTATGTTTAGAAATAATATTATACTCCGATATGTAACCTGATTTCTAAATTTTTAATTTATTTAATATAATTTATAAAATTTAACCTAATATTTTGATATGTATTCAATATAATCCTTGATTTATATAAAAATATTCAAAGTCAATTAATTCAAAATTAGTGATAGTATTAAATATTTTCATATAATCCATAAACTAAATTAAATATGTAATAAAAGTTCGGATATTATATTAAATAAATTAAATTTATAGAACAAATTAAAAATTTAAAGATCATATGGCAGAAATCATTTATGTTATTTTTCATTCGTTAAATGATATTTTGTCCATGAAATTCGTGTTGACTTCTCCTTCCATAAAAAGTTTCGACAGCATGTATAGATGATCATGATCATGAGCAGTTCGTACATAACGCTTGATTTTTTTTTTTTTTTGACAAGCGTACATAACGCTTGATTTGAACAGATGACTTCTTTGAGATCTTCTGACACCCTTGTCTAGAATGCCATCATGCATTTTTTTTTCTTGTTGAAAGAGAAGAGTTGTCGGACAGACCTGGAGTAGCACTCAAATTCGGATCTGTATAGAGACGTATCGATGGCCTTTGAAAGATCTCAACTTTGTTTTTTTTTTTTTTTTTTTTTTTAATGCAGCGGACCTTCACTCCAGTGCCGTATGCTACGCCATTGATCGTCTGGAGTGAGATTGACTTGAAAGTCTCCGCTTTTTACTTGACCCCCTAGCGAAGCAAATGGACGAGCCGCTTCGTTCATACACGAAGGGCGGCCACGAGCAACAACAAAGTGGGCGGCCGGCTGGCTCCACCATGGACAGGCAACAAATGCGAACCGCCACAGACAAGGGAGGGGGCTGCTTGGCTATGGACGGTCGGCCTGGATGTGGCTATAATGATTGCAGATGGGAGAGCTGGCTGGGTGAACGGAGGAGGGAAAAGAGAGAGAGATAAAAAGAAAGTGAGAGTTTTATTTTTCTTTGCGCTTTACTAGCAAAATAGTCAGAATAACAGTTTTTTGTTAAGCCACAAATCCAGTGACAGTTTTTAATATATCGTAAGAATAACAATTTATTTTAAATCACAAAAAATTAAATTGTAAATAATTATAAATTATCGTGAGACTCACTTTTTTCAAGAATTTGTAACTCACAAGAGATTGTTATTTGTGATTGGATTTAAAAAAAAAAAAAATGCATGCCTTGGCAGCCTATAACATAGCACATTGAGACCTATGCATGCCGTGCCATTAAAGTGATTGTGGAAATTTTCTTGTCTCACTGTCGAGGGAACTATATATATCTCATAAACCGGTTCCCTTTATTCACATCAAAGGTGCTCTATTATATTAGCAATTTTGTCAAACATAGCGTTGAAATTTCCCAATGAGCTTTGAGAGTCGCCGACAAAATATAAATGCAGATCGATAAAGTACGATGAATCGAGATTTATGTCGGTTTCACATTGATAAGGTTGACAAATTCTAATAATCACTACCAAAATTCAAATGTCAACAGTCGACTTTTACACGCGCCTTGCTCAACATGTTGTCGGCAATTACGCATTCACTAAATCACGCGTGCGATCGGGCTTGTGCATCATTGGAATCGTCCCATCAAAGTCCGAACTTTTTTGACGGAAGGAGCAGACGTAAAATGATGCTTCCACGCATGCACGAGCACGCACGTTGATATCGTTGACTTTGATGTGCTGCTTTGGAAAAGCTTGCGTTAGGTTACACTGTATAGTTGTTAGTTTTTCAGCATCGAAGCATCATCCTCAGTTTCCACCGGCGCAAAAACTGCTCACGGAAATCGATCCCCAAAAGTAAACGGAACAGAATGGATTGGACATGAGAATACGAAATATGGACTCCATAGAGTTGACTTATTAGTTAAAAAAAGATCTTGAATTCATTAAGAGGATGTACATGTTCGGTTCTTGCGTCGTGGATAGATAAATAATTTGAGCTGCTTATCCAAACCGCAGCTTTGGGTCTCATTTTGCCCACGAGCTTGGTAAGCGATAGAAATATTTAAATATTAAATCATATTTTTATTTAATAGCTCACAATAAATTTTATAATGTCTAAAAAATTCCTCGATCAAAGTGAAGTTGTTCCCCTAAAAAAAAATCGGGCATGTCGTTTGTAATATTTCACGCCATATAACTATTACGTAAGATGTAAGTGTTGAAAAAATATTAGAAAAATATGAAAAAAAAAAATTTGATAGAAATCTATTAAAAAAAGATGAAAAAAATAAGATCAAAATATCTTAGGTGTATAGGTATTTTCCTTAAGAATAATTCTATCGCTCAGAGTATGAAACACAATATGGTACCCTCTAATGACTATCCTCTCGAGATATAACATACCCTTTTCTTTATTTCGCACAAAATAATAGAACGAAGAAGAATAACGTTACATGTAAATCCAACAAAAAAAGAAAAGATATGTATAGAAAAACCATAATATTCTTGTTTCTATTTATCTATGTCACTTTTTAATTATGTTCGAAGTAACAATACGTAGGTTAAAAAAAGAGAGCCATTTTCCATTTTCAACTATTTTACCACACACACCTCAATTAGATGTGTCTATATTTATTATCGAAATTTTTTACACTACAATATGGTTATTACTACATAGCAATCATAATACACGCGCACGCCAAAGACGTTGGTTTCATTCAAAGTAATATCTGCTAAAAAGTTTCTTAACTACTCAGCCTTATTGTCAAATCTAAGTTTACCACCCGTTCTTTCACATTGACCACAATATTGGCTTGGGAAAATATCGTAGCTACCGAGTTGACTTTTGGTTCAGCAAAATTGTCATTACCCTCACAGTTTTTGTTTAACCGATTTCCAATTTACAACGTTGCCACAAAAGGTGAACACGTATCTTATGGTAGATTTTGTCTCATCTTAATCTGAGATCCAGTAATGTTCTTACTAATACAACGAGAAATCCACTATTTAAAATGCCATAGTTTATATTTACATGGCTGCAAAACTACAACTCTGAAGTCCATATATAACCTTCGTATCTTTCTTTTTGGTCCACATATTTTGATCATTCAATTTCACATTTGCACACATAAAACAGCACGCTCAACTTCCGTACAACAATTTAGGCGACAAAATTTCAGCAGTCACAATGCAATTGAGCACATTGAAAAAATTTGCTAATGTGAACCGGAAATAAAAGATAAGAATAAAATCATCATATAAACAACACCAACCGACAGAAAATTTAGGGAAAAAGACATTACTGGATGCATATCCTAACGTAAGATTGTAGGGTTTATCCGCTTAATAACGACATTTAGTGTTTTCCCATACATCATCACATTATATGATCACCGTTATCCATTTGAACATAATGCAATCAAATTCTCATGAAGAGGATCGCCTGACTTGAAAAAACAACATACCAAAGTTCAACTTATTTCATGGAAAAGTACCTAATAAATTTGGTCCAAAAAACAGTATTTGACGTTGTTCATTTCCAGAAATCACTTGATACATTGCCAACCAACAATTATCATCACTCTAGCTCAAGTAATTGAACATTTGACAATGATATTCCTTAAGTTGGTTCTGGATAAAACCTCTTCATTGTTGGCAACACTTTTCCTATCATTACCTGGTCACGATTTCCTATCCTCGTTGAAAATCAAACACAGACCAGTGAATTCATGAATAAAAAATGGAAAGTCATTGAGTGCCTCAATTTTCAGTCCTAGACGCATGTTTACACGAGTAATCATGAACTTCAGAGAGAAAACACCTACAAACATCCAAGTTCCTCTTGAAAAGCAAACATAGGCATCGAAGCCCCAAAGAGCAATTTACCCGACACTCAGGTTGCGCATGATAAAATTTCTGTTTTTTGATTTCTCTGTTTCTCTGTTCCCCGGAACAGGTTTGGAATAAAATCCGTTTGGTAACACAATTTGATTTCTCTATTTCAAACAGATTTCTATTCCGTAAATAGATTTGAAGAAGAAATCGGAAGCTAAAATTTTTAGCTTCTCGCTTTACGAAATAGAAATTGAGAAATCAATTTCTGGCCAGAAATCAATTTCGTTCTTCCAGAAATTTTGTCATGCGCACCCTCATTAACCTTACCCGAACGACCAAAAATTCTTTTGTGCTTATGGCCGGTAATGTACCACGAGAAACCACCCACAAATTTGTGATACTTGTTTTTCATTATCTTTGAGTCCTTGTTCAATTCCAACAACGATGGTAGCAGTGGCAAATTCTAGTTTGGGAATCCATGAGGCGCTTATTCTTAAGATTGTTTGAAAAATATTAGATAATATGAAAATTAAGAAATTGATGGAAATCTATTGGAAAAAGATGAAAAAATAAGATTAAAACATCTGAGGTGTCCTTGAGGATCATTCCACCACTCGAAGTATGAAACTCGGTCCAATAAATTATAGCGGCTATTCTCATAAGATACAATAGACTTTTTTCTTTATTCGTATAGAATCATAGAGTGAACATGATGTAAACCCAACAAAAAAATGAAATATCTGTAAGATTGCTGTTTCGCATAATCATTTCTTGCATTTACTTGAAAAACCTTACAAATCCGTTGCTAATTGACGGCAGCCAAGACTGTCACAAAACGATGCAAAACCACTACAAAACCGCGACAAAAACGATGGCTTTCAATATTTCAAGACTTACTAATCTTATTGAAATACACAACAAGAAGTACGAAACAAACAATAGTCGGATATGGTTTCCCCGACATCTTAGGCGGATGCGTGCTCTCAAATCTGTTTACACAGGCTTTTGCTTGGTCGGTTAAAAGATCAAAACGTGAACGATAGAAATGATGCAAGGAACGAGCCAATCGAAACGTTGCTTCTCTTCCGGGCCATCCACGAAAGACGTTGCTTCAAACGAACAAACTCGGCCTTGAACTGCAAAAATCTTTCACGTGCTGCATAGCGATTCGAACAAATTCGGACAAAAGTTTGAAAGATCGCATAGGATTCCGAATGTCTCCCGCATTCGTCTCGTGTCATCTGGATCACATTCGCCATTATTCATCGCCCCTTCTTTATTATTAATCATCACCGTTTTGAGCCGTGATGGGCAAAACCTAACTTTTGGCCAAAACATCAGGAAAAAGTGCCAAAAAAAAGCGATCTGGATCACCGCAATCGGTCCCTTTCTTTCCTCCCCTGATATTTACAACAGAAAAAATTGACGCCATTCTCGAGTCGGCCCCCACCCCGGAAGATCACACGTTCTCGGGGTCATTGGCTCGCGGGCGGGCGCTCTCGCTTGCGGATCTGAACCGGTAATCCGCCGGCCATGTGAGCCGTCAAGAGGGGCACGAAGACCCGGTCGTCGTCCCTCTCGACCGGCCTGATCTCGAACCGGCGCAGCACCGAGGCCACCACGTACTTCATCTGCATAAACGCCATCTCCTTCCCGATGCAGTCCCTCGGACCGGCCTGGAAGACCGGGAACCTGTACGGACACACCTTCTTCAGCTCCCCTCTGGGCTTCCCTTCCGGTCCCTCGAACCACCGGCCCGGCTTGAACTCCAGCCGATCCCTCCCCCAGATCGACTCCATCCTCCCCATCCCGTAGGGGAAGTACGTCACCCTGTCCCCGGCTCGGACCGGAGTCCCGTCCGGCAAGACGTCGTCGCCGACGGCGTGCTTCGAGTCCCACGCGACCGGCGGGTACAGCCTCATCACCTCGCACAGGCACGCGCTCATGAACTTGAGCTCCTTCAGGGAGTCGTAGTCCAGCTTCCCCGCGGCGCCGTCGACTTCTCCGATCAGCTCCCGCTCCACCTCCTGGCTCCGCGAGAGCATCCAGAAGAGCCACGTCATCGCCGCCGAGGTCGTGTCTCGCCCGGCCATTATGAAGCTGATCACCATGTCTCGGATCACCTCCTCGCCGTAGCCCGCTGACGCTAGGCGCGTCAAGAGATCCGATTGACTGCCCGCGCTGCGATCCCCCGTTTCGACGATTCGTTCCGCTCGATCTCGAATCAACCGAGCAATGCTCGAGTGAACCTCGTCGACTGCCTGCTTCAGCTCGCGCTCCGATCCGACTCCGAGCCACCTCTTGATCCTCCAAATCGCTGATACAGGCGCGGCTCCGCGGCGCGCGGAGATCGCACACGAAACGTCGTATGCTCTAGAGAGCGGAGAGTCGGGCAGGGAAGGTTCGAGAGAGCAAACCTCGGTCCCGAGCGAGACTCTGCAAATCATGTCGAACGCGAGCCGCTTCAGCAGCTCCTGCAGGTCGACCGTCCTCCTCTCCGCCGACAGCGACTCGAGGATCGGCATTAGCCGGTCATCAACCACATCCTTCAGAGTCGTCGCCGTGTACTCCCGCAGCGACCTGACGCTGAACTCGTGACTCGCGAGCTTCCGCTGGCTCCGCCACAGCTCGCCGTCGACGTTGAAGATGCCGCAGCCGAGGAAGTCGCCGAGGATCTCCGTGAACGGCCTGCCCTTGGGGAAGTTGTGGAAGTTCGTCCGGAGGATGTGCTCGACGTTCGCGGGGCTCGCCGTCACGACGGTGCGGCGGGCGCCGAGCCGCCGCACGACGATGGTGTGCGTCGGCGACCGGGCGAGGAGCTCCGTGTACCATTCCAGGAGGCGGCGGCGGTTCCGGTAGAAGGAGACCAAGCACCCGATGACGGGGTAGCTCGGGGGGCCGCCGGGGACCTTGGCGGCTCTCCGGAGATCGCCAGCGAGCCATTGGAAGAGGAGGAGGAGGAAGAAGAGGGCAAGGAAGAGGAAGTGGGGGAATGGCTGAAGTGCTTCTGGTTCCATGTTTCAAAGCATGTGCTTGAATATGAAACGAATAACTGTGGGACGTGCTGCTTGCGATGATTTATCAGGGAAGTGGGCTCCCAGTGTGAGATTATTTTTCTTTTATTTTTTAAATCTTTTTCCCTTTTTTTTATTTTTTTTTGTTTGACTTCAAGAGGAAAAAAAAAAAGAGACAATAAATTTAGTGGATTTCGAAAAGACGTAATTATAAAGGATTCGTGGACCAAACTTGATGGGTATAATTATAGTTATTCAATGAACATTTATTGTTATGAAAAATTAAAAGGTTTATTAATATTATGAAGAATCTCAAATTGATACAGTTACAATAAATTTATCTAAAATTAATTTTTTGATCACAAAATACTCTCAAACTAATACATTTATGACAAATTTATTCTTGTTAATTTTATTAAATTAGATTTATATCACAAAAATTACAAATCGGTACACATATAATAAACGAAAAGTAAACTTCCAAATTAGTGCATCATTCAATTATTATGTATCATCCAGCTTAGCAATTTGATAGTAAAATTTAATAAAAATTAATATATAGTATATTTATAATAGGTATACTAGTTTGGACTAGTTTAGCATTTTTCATGATGTTAACCTAAATTAAACTTCACACAAGATGTTAATAGAAAAAGAAAGAAAAAGAAAAGTTATCCAGAAGGGACTGGAATTTGACTTAGGTAAAAGTGGCATGCATCATTACCCCCGTCATTTTATCCCCCACGTGATGGATTCCCGGGGAAATTATGTTTATTCTATTCTAATCTCCGGCGACAAATCGTACGTGCGGCACCATCGGCCCGACCATGTTCTATGCCCTCCGATCATATCACACGGTCCCAAAAGAGGCAAAGACATAAAGACATCCACTTGATCGGTCGCTCCCTCCTGATTGGTCGGCCCCCTTCCCCTTCCATTTTCTCCGTCTGTCCTTCTCTTCTGTGGAAATTTGTTGGTGGCTGCTGGCTTTTGTAATTCGAAGACGACCCCCCTCTTCCGGTCAATATATTTAATTATTTATGTACTATTTTCTCAATTCTTCCTTCTCAACTTTTGATCCGTCCTTGACCCAAAAACACTTTTTCATATGTCCAATCAAAATCCTCAAATCTGCATACCTTTCTTTTTCCTTTTTCCTTTCTCTGATCCCTTTCGATTACAAGCTTTTCCCATCCGGTCCGTTCAACCACCAGATGAAAAGAGCCTGAGCAAAAAACCCCGAGGTTGCAGTTCGTGTTCGGATTTTTTTTTCCTAAGAATGTTTTTAATCAGGTCATTAACTGAAAACACGCGTGAAGAAAAGAAAAAGACAATTTTGCGTCAAAATTCTGAATTATGATGAATCGGAGTGACGTGATCGCAAATGTTAGGTGTGATTATAAAAGTTAAGTAAAATTAAGGTTCACACCTTCTTACCAAAAATATATAATAAAGTTGATTGCGTGGTACGTGAAAAAGAAGCACGTGTGAGAAAAGGTCACAATCTGGAGCACCTTACTGTCCCGAGAGAGTCGCCAAGTACAGTCCGCAGATCCAGCCATTAAATGCGACAGGCTAGCCCCATCCACCGCTCCCTCCCGCCAACCAACCATTCTTCACTCTCACCAAGACAATGGACCGTCTACAAAATTATTAACCGCATCAATAATATAATTCGTGTGTGTATATATACATATATATGTCTAATATAAATTTCATTGTCTCTGACGCCCAAAAAATAAAATATTTCTCTCTTGACTCTTGACCGATAAAGGAAGCCTGCAAGAAATCATTTTTGCTGAATCTATTACTCCATGCTTTCTCAAGAGAAAAAAGTTATAACTGCATTTGATCGAGAGGAATTAATAACAACCGAAAGATAAGCACTTATCGAATCAGAAAAGAAAGACGGTTGTCCACGCCACCTCTTTGTCTTTATGCATGTTCAAATGGTCCTTCCTTGCCGGCGCACGCCATGAAAAAAAAAGGGACAAGAAGTTTATGTATTCTCGAGCCATATTCGATCAAGTGAATCGATTAGTCGTTGATACACGTGCACTTTAGAAAAATGCGGTATTATAAATAGAGTACCATATTCCCATCATCGTTTTGTCAACACATGCCATTGCCCATCTTGTTCTTCTTCTTTTTTCCAAAAAAATTCGGGGTCCTTTTTGTAATAAGAAGCCCACTTTAGACAAATAAAGCGCGGACAAAAAATGTTTCACTAATCCTACGGAACGCGAATGGACTGATAACGTCTCCTTCGCCTTCACCACTGAGAATTTATAAAAAGAAGATACGAATTCCGTGGATCGATGATTTGCCAGGTGAGGGGACTTTGCTGAAAGGGGCTCTTTTTGCTAGTGCATCCTTTTTTGGAATTTCACACGGCCTACGCGTAGTCGTCGAACCCGGACGGACGTCAGTCTTGGAAATCCGCGAGGCTGAAAAGTAAGCGCAAACAAGAAAGTGCCGATCGACCAAAACGTTCGAAAAAGAATCGCCTCGCTTGATAATGATGACAGGTGGTCTGCTCAACTGCTTCCCCCACGGCCGTAAAAAAGTACTACTCGTCAGTCAAGTAATGAGGGATCCGTTTGAGATGGCATTAGTACGGTGGCGACGGAGTAGACCTATCAAAACGGACGGGATTAGGTTGGATTGAGTTAAGAACAGGTCATAAAAACCCAAATTGACTCATACATGACCAATAATCAATCCAACATTTATCATTAATGTACCTTATATTTATTAAGTGAGAGTGCGGGATGAGTAAGCATTTGATCAAATAAAAATGAGAGAAAATTAATAAAAAAAAGTGGTAAAGGTGAGTTGTGTTTAAAAAAACTTGTAACTCTATTGATCCATTTGCAAACCATATATAATCTACTTGACACTCGTATCATTTTTAAATATATTTATAGTTCATTTACTCAATACAACTAACCTACATGATAACTCAGCTTATTATATGAGTTAACAAATTGATTTATGACCCATTTTGACAAATCTACCATGGAGTTGATGCAAACTCAATTGTCGTTCACTTACTTGGATCATTCAATTTGCAACCTTGTTCGCCCCTACTTGTGCTGATTACAGTGTGTCCTCTTTCGTTGTGGTGGACATAAACAATCCTATTGGCTTCATTTCCAATCATATAATACACTAGTTCTATACTTGTCCGATGCATATAAATTGAGTGTATCTTGGAAACTTCTTGTAAAGCGTTGAAATACAATCCCGCAACACTTGATCGTTGGGATTTAATTAAGCATCATGGACTTGTTATCTTTCTTCATCTAACAATTTATATTTTTGAGTTTGATTTTATAACACGGTACCAACACTTCCACATCATTTATGTCTTATTGCGGCATCCTATTTTTCAATTTAAGTTTTTCGGTCACACTATTTAACACAAAGCATATATGATCAGTCTACTATTCATATTTTCAGTGAATCTTTGAACAGTCATGAATAGAGAGGTCCTGTCTGGTATGATTCTAGCGGGGGCTGTAGCATGAGCTCGCTAGCACGCCATTCGGATTTTCTGGCTACGGCTAGGGTGGAGTAGTGCGGTGAGTTTGGAACCTTGCGGGGACGATCAGATACAGTGCCAGACTGCCAGTGGCTTTTCATCGCCCACTTATATATTGAAATTTCTTATCACAAATTCAAAAACGAAAACAGAATTTTCTAATTAAGAAATATTTTTCCTCGTGTGACCAGAACAGAAACAGTGCACGTATAACAGGAAACAAGGAACGCCTAGGGAGGAAAGACTGTCCGTGTTCTGGTAGGGACTGACCGAATTATGGAAACGAACACTTGTCATAATCCCATTCGCGTGCGGAGAAAAAATATCTGTCCAGCACTAGTCCCAGCATCTTGAATATTTGTATTTTCATTTTTGCGAAGTCTATTACGAAGAAAAAGACGAACAAAAAAATTTATTTTTCACGAATGTCGTGAACCGACAAGCACTTCGAACGTCAATCACGAACGGTCAAATAGTGTAATCGGGCGATTCTAGTTCGTGCAATTTTACTGCAACCGCGTAAGAATTTTCGGATGAAATCCTGCCCGAGCTAATCAAATTGACCAAAGGTCCATCTCATTGGCTGATGCTTGACAAATCGAACTAGCCCACCACAGTTCTGGTCCACTGATCGTGTGGCCCTCTTTATCGTGGGAAATCTTCCTTTGCTTCTCTCCTTTTGTCGCTCCCTGTTTTCCTTTTTCTTTCCCACCCTGTGACGATTGCCACGTCAGTGCCTCGTTTTGATTTATTTTTTTTTTGGGTCAAATTTCGATCTTATGTTGCACCGAGTCATCTGATGGTGTTGACAGAGGCGAAGTTGAAAAGATTTTGATTTAAGTTAGAGGACGTGATTATATAGATTTTGTAAGTTAGAAGAACTCCTAGCCTATAAGTATGTTGACTCATATTAAGTTGCACCTACCTAAATGCTGTATTGGGCACGATTGAGGTGAGTTGAGGAGGCATAATGATGAATTCAAGTTTGACTCGATCCACATTCTCAGTACTCAAACTTGATTCAAGTTTGATCAAGTTTTAAAGTTCATGTTTGAGCACGAGTCAAATGGAAAAATCAAGGTAGTCGAGCTTGATTCAATTTTAATCAATTGTAAAGAGATTCGATTCGAACTTGATCTTGGATGGATCATGTGATGTGGTTATATTGTGTAATTTTGGGTATTCGCATGTTTGTTCTATAAGCATTAAATAATAGCTTGAGCTTGACTCGAAACCATAAGAATCGATCTCAAGTGATCTCGGGAAGTGCCCGAAATAAACACGATTAGTTTGACTCAAATTTTACTTCTACTTGTTATAAAGCCCAACGAAGCAATTCATAAATCCTACTATCAAATTTTCTATTTTGTCTAAACAAAGCTAGATTTCAAGCTGGCGTAACGTGTGGCTCAATCAAATGTTCTTAATGTATTAACAAATTGAATTTTCTTTCTAATTATGCTGTCGCCTTTTGATTTTGTTATCATTAATGTAGGAATAATAAGAAATTTCTGAAAGGGCACCAAGGCAAAATGCCTTTTTTTTACTTAAATATTAGTGTAGTGACAATTAGAAAAGCCTTGCTTGGGATCTAATATGTACGTATAGAAAGACTTTCATGGGATGGATGGGAAGGAAGATGTTACCACGGTGGTGGAAGAGGAGCCGAAACCACCGTGCCATTCTCCTTGTCCACTGGTGGCGAAGAGTGGACGCCACCAGAATCGAGAGTTGAGTTGCCACCCAAGTCAAAGCTGGTTCATCTATGTGAACGGCGGAAGTAGAGCAAAAGTCTGAGAGTGAAAGTTAGAATATGAATAAAATATGATTGACAAAAAAAAAAAATAGTAGATTCATTACATCTAGCCTAACCCAAGAAGAAGCATTAATGCACCAATCAATTCGCCATAAAATATTTCAACTACTTAAATTCCGCATTAAAAGGGTTTTTTTTCATTCTCTCTTAGCCCCAAAAAAAAATCATTGTCTTATTTCTTGACCGATAAAGGAAGCCAGTGAGAAATCATCTTTGCCAAACCTATTACACCATGCGTTCCTGAGAGAAAAGTTATAACTACCTTTGATTGAGGAGAATCGATGGCAACATAAAGATGAGCACCGATCGAATTAGATAAGAAAGATGGTTGTCCACATTGCTTATTATTTTTAGGCATGTTCAAATGACGTGGCAGCGCTTGTTGTGAAAAAAGGTGGAGAAGGGACGAGAAGTTTATGCATTCCAGAGGTGTAGTTGGTCGGGCGTATTGATTGGCCATCGATACATTTACACTCTAGAAAAATGCGGTGTTATAAATAAAGTACCTTAGCCCATAATTGTTTTGTCGACACATGTTATTGCTCATCTCTTTTTCTTCCAAAAAAAAAAAAAAAAAAAACTGGGGGTCCTTTTTATAATAAGAAGCCCACTTTAGACAAACAAAGCACGGACAGCAAATGTTTCATTAATCCTGCGGAACGCAAATGGGCTGATAATGTCTCCTTCGCCTTTACCGCTGAGAATTTATAAACAAAGAAGATACGAATTCCGCGGATCGATGATTTGCCGGGTGAGGGGACTTTGCTGAAAGGGGGCTCTTTTTGCCAGTGCATCCTTTTTTTTTGGGACTTTTACACAGCCTACACATGGTTGTCAAAGCCGGACGAACGTCAGTCTTGGAAATTCGCGTGGCTGAAAAGTATAAAGTGCCGATCGACCAAAACGTGCGAAAAAGAAGCACCTCGGTCGGTCGATTCCAAATGACGACAGATGGTCTGCTCAACCGCTTCCCCACCACGGTCATAAAAAAGTACCACTCGTCAGTCAAGTAATGAGGGGTCCGTTTGACATGGCATTAGAGCATACCTGTCAAACGGACCAGGTCGGAACATGTCTGGACCGGATCATTTACTTGATCCTATCTGATACCTATTATCAATATATCTTTATATTTAATTTAATATAGAAAAATGTTACATAAATTGAAATGAGATTGTGGAGCGAGTGAGCGCGAAATCGAATGAAAGCAAGAGAAATTAGTAAAGAAGGGTTATATTTAAGCAAGTCACAAACTCATTTATAATATACTCAACACTTATATCATTTTCAAATCCATTTATAACTTGTTTACTCCATATTATTGACTCATATAAAACTTGCTCATCATATATGGATTAATAAATGAAATCGTGACCCATTTTGAAAAATCTAACATAAAGTCCGTGTAAATTTGACAGTCATTTGTTTATCGCGATCATTCGGTTCGCAGCCTTATTCACCCCAACTTGTGCCGATTACCGTGAATCCTTTTCCATTAAGCTGGACGTAAGACTTCATCCCCAACTATACTTTTGAGTTTCACTTTTTAACACGGAATCAATTCTTCCACATCATTTATACCCTATTATCGTATCCTATTTTTTAATTGAAGTTTTCAACTAAACTATTTGACAAGAGGCGTGTATGCTTAGTCTACTATTCCTGGTTTTAACGAATCTTGAATAGTCATGTATAGAGAGTCCCTATCTACCCTGATCTTAGCGGAGGTTGTGGCATGAGCTCACCGGCTCGCCAATCTCGAATCTTCTGGCTACGGGTGGAATGGAGGAATACAGTGAGTTTGGAACCTTATGGCGACGATTAGATGGGAAGTCAGTGGCGGGGGCTTCTCCTCGCCCACGTATTTATTGAAATTTTTTCTCACAGATGCAAAAAACGAAAACTAAATTTTCTAATTAAGAAATAGTATTCCTCGTGTACCACAAACAACAGTCCACGTGTAGAAGAAACAAGGAACGCCTAGGGAAAATAGATTGCCCATGCTCTGGTAGGAGCGACCGAGGCATGGAAACGAACACTTGTCACAATCCCATTCGCATGCGGATAAAGATTATCTGTCCGGGACTAGTGCCTTCCTTTTGAATGTTTTTATTTTTGTTTTTGCGAATTCTATTTCAATGATTGATCCAAAAAAAAAAATTTAGTTCGCGAGTGGCTCACAAGCACTTCGAACATCAACCACGAATGGTCAATTAATGTAATTAGAATATTCTAGTCCGGGCAATAGTGTAATTGGCACATGTCAGTACGTAAATTTACTGCAACCACGTAAAGATTTTCGGATGAAATCCAGCCCAAGCTAATCAAACCTGATCAAGGGCCCATCTGATTGATTGGTTCTTGAGAAATTAAACTAGCCTACCTCAGTTATGGTCCATTGATCGTGTGGCCCTCTCTATAATGGGAAGTCTACTTGTGCTTCTCCCCTCTATCGCTCTATGCTTGTTTTCTTCTTTCCCGACTTGTGTTGCTGACGTGGCAGTCATGCAATGCCAAATCAGCACCTCATGTCGATCTTATGTCGCGTCGAGTCATCTAATGGTGTTGATAAAGGCGAAGGGGAAAAGATATTGATTGAAGTTAGAGGACAAGATTATTGAGATTTTGTATATTAAAGGACGCTTGGCCTTTAATCACAATATTTAAAGTCGGATATGACGTCATATCACGATAAACGGCAAATTATAAATGAACCTAAATGTTCATAAACGAAATAAAAATTGAACACTATTCCTTAATTTACTTTTTTTTATTTTATTTTTTTTTTTATATTATTTTATTTATTATTTCTTTTTCCCCTTTTCATCATTCTTTAATAAAATTTTATCAAATAGTAAATTGTACTAACATACCTAAAATACAAAAATACCTATAAATATATATATATATAATATAAATATTCAATTCATAGATTGAATGTTTACTATAAGATAGAATTATAGTTGAATATATACATTAAAATAGGATTAATTAAAAATGATTTTTATTTTTTTTTTTTTTTTAATTTCTTAAATTATAATTCAAATAATCATTTTTAGTTTTTTAATTTTTAATTTCTTAAATTATAATTCAAATATTATTTATATTGAAATATAATTTCAATTTTATTAATTTAATAAATTTGTTATTCGAGAAAATAACTTTTCCTAAAAATCCTATCCGCCTTTATCCCACCTCCCCCCCACGATAATTTTATCCTGTCTATATCCCCATTATATCCGAATCCCATCCCAGTAGGATTAAATCATATCCTATCCCGATTTTATCCCGATCATGCGCACCTAATAGTGTTGATAAAGGCGAAGGGGAAAAGATATTAATTGAAGTTAGAGGACAAGATTATTGAGATTTTGTAAGTTAAAGGACGCTTGACCTATAAGTATATTGGCTCGAATTAAGTTGCATCTACCTTGATGTCGTATTGGGTACGATTGGCCTGAGTTGAGTAGGTACAATGACAAGTTCAAGTTTTTGACTTAATCCGAAATTTCAGTGTTAAAAAATTGATTCAAGTTCAATTGGGTTTTAAAAGTTACGTTTGAGCTTGAGTCAAATAAAAAAATTGAGGTAATCGAGCTCAACTTGACTTCTACCAATTTGGCTTTAAACTTCACAATTTTTCTTTGAAATCATTTTAATTTTGTACGCCAATTTGCAACTAATGAACTTGTAATCTTTAGGCAAGTAAGTTAGTTTCCAAACACTATGATGTTTCATAGATTGTATATCGTCTTTTATGGCATATAATCACATACTTGATTGAGAATAAGAAACGACATTCATAAATATGTCATTACATCAACCATATAGTGGATATTGTAATCATGCTCTCACAAATAGACTATATAGTTTGATATAACCGATCGTCTTTCCTTAATCAAAATCATTTGTAAAACAAAAAGTCTCGAAAATCACAAATTATGGCAAGATCCGTACTAATTAGGGCTAATCCGTACAAATTAGGACAAAATCAATTACATTCAAGTTCTAAAATTATGGAGGCTCTGATACCACATGTTGGACGCAAATTGCGTAATCCCAAGATCTCCATAACTAGAACAAGAACATGCACATCCATTTTCTACGCGCAAGTTGATCTTAATTAGATCGGGCAATGTGGGTATTAGTGTGATTTTGGGTATTCCCCTGTTTTTTCTACAAGTAGTAAGTGTTTTTTAAAATGGCAATGGAAACTTGGATTAACCTTGAGTAGGTTCTCAATGGACTAGATGAGGATTGACGAGCTCAAGCTCGACTCAAGAATATACAAAATAGCTTGAGCTCAATTCAAAATCAAAAGAATCGATATCAAGTAATCCCGAAGGAGTGCCTGAGCTAAGCATGATTAGTATGACTCAATCTCGCGTGTTAATATAATCAAGCCCTGCGGAAGAGTTCGTAATGTTACTTGATATCATCCATTTCCATTAAATAAAGCAAGATTGCAAGCCGGCGCACTGTGCCCGCTCAATTAAATATTCCTAATGTATTGACAAATTGAATTTTCTCTCTAATTACGCCCTCGCCTTTTGATTTGTAATTATGAATGTAGGGATAACAAGAAAATTTTAAAAAGGGCACTAAGGTAGAAGACTCATTTTGCTTAAATATTATTATTGGTTAATATCACAAAAAACTCAAAACTGGTATACTTGTAATAAATTTATTTCAAACTAATTTTTTGACCATAAAAAATTAAAAACTGATATATTTGTTACAAATTTACTAAATGTGAGCAGTTATAGGTTCAATGCAAATTCTACCTAAATTATGAAATTTACTTGTTGTAACAGGTTTTTTATTTCGTGGAATCTGGAACTTGCCCATCATACCACCTGCCCATCCTACCATGAAACTTGGAACTTATCCCGTCACGTGTTTTAGGTTCTTCCCATGTTTCATTTGTATTATCAATTGATGATTGTAATGAATTGATTACATTTAATGGCAACTACTTGCCGCTTTAATCCACTAATCACAACATATATTTAGAGACATGAAGAATAAGAAATATCAACAAAGTAAAAGTCTTAGTTATAAAATGGAAGCTTAAATTAGTGGTTTCAAATTATATACTCATCATTTGACGTCATAGAATGTATCGTATAAAGACAGAAACAAAAAACATGAAAACTTATTTTAAATTATAGGTTCCACCAATATAGAACATGGAACCTCCTCATTGAAACAAGTTTTTTGATTTTTTGAACCTGAAATCTACTCTATATATATTGAAATTTTGAATCGGAACCGGAAGTAGGTAGGTTCCCATTGGTCTAGTTCTTTGGTTTCAGGTTTTATCCTAAAATTATGCTCATCTAAAATTTATTTAAAACTAAATCTCAAATCGGTACACTTGTAACAAATTTACCATCCATTAATTTTCGTTAAATATTACCGTTAAATTATTGAGTTAAATAACATGTGACAATAGACGAGTGTACCAATTTCGGGTTTACCCTTTGATATTGTTGACGGTTAAAAAATTAGTTTAGGATAAATTTGTCATGAGTGTACCAATTTTGGGTTTTTGTTGGTCAAAAAATTAATTTTGAATAAATTTGTCATAGGGATACAAATTTGAATTTTTTCATAGTTAAAAAATTAATGTTAAAAAATTAATTTGGAGTAAATTTGTCTCAAATATATTTGTTTGGAGTTTTTCGTGATATTTATTCTAATATTACTATTATAGCAATAATTTGAAAAGTCTTGCTCCTTTGGCATCAAATATGTAAGAGGGAGTATATAAGAACCTTTGCTAAAAAAAGGATAAAGCATGTCTCAATGGTTTTCGGGAATATGCAGATTGGGAATTTTAGTACTAGGTTTTTTCTTTTTTTCCTAAAATTTTTTTTTTTTTTTTTACCATTGCTCTCAGCGGCGTAGTTGGCTCGGGCTCTCTCCCCCTTATGAAGGGAAGAAGTTCGAATGAATCCCACAGGCGTTGTTAGGGATTCTTACCCGAGTTTGCTGGTAGGTCCTGCACTCGCTACCTGTGATTTACTCGCCACCGCCGGCTTGAGCATGGGGTTTCCTGGGTTACAAAAAAAAAAAATGATTTTTTTCATTATCTCTTAGCTCCAAAAAAAAAAAAAAAAAAAAAAAATCATTGTGTCTTATTTCTTGACCGATAAAGGAAGCTTGCGAGAAATCATCTTTGCCAAACTTATTACTCCATGCGTTCTTGAGAGAAAAAGTTATAACTACATTTCATTGAGGAGAATCGACGGCAACAGAAAGATGAGCACCAATCGAATCAGATAAGAAAATGGTTGTCCACGCCACCTTGTTATTTTTAGGCATGTTCAGATGACCTGGCAGCGCTTGTTGTGAAAAAAAGGGGGGGAGAGGGACGAGAAGTTTATGCATTACATAGGTGTAGTTGAAGACATTGATTGGCCGTCATCTACACTCCAGAAAAATGCGGCATTATAAATAGAGTACCATAGGCCACAATCGTTTTGTGGACACATGTCATTGCTCATCTCTTTTTCTTCCAAAAAAAAAAATTGGGGTCCTTTTTATAATAAGAAGCCCACTTTAGACAAACAAAGCAGGGACAACAAATGTTTCATTAATCTTGCGGAGAGCGAACGGACTGATAATGTCTCCTTCGCCTTCGCCGCTGAGAATTTATAAACAAAGAAGATAGGAATTCCGTGGATTGATGATTTGCCAGGTGAGGGGACTTTGCTGAAGGGGGGCTCTTTTTGCCAGTGCATCCTTTTTTTTGGGACTTTCACACGGCCTACACATGGTTGTCAAAGCCGGACGGACGTCAGTCTCGGAAATTCGCGAGGCTGAAAAGTATAAAGTGCCGAGTGCCGACAGATAAAAACGTGCGAAAAAGAAGCACCTCGCACGGTCGATTCCAAATGACGACAGGTGGTCTGCTCCAACCGCTTCCCCTTCCCCCCCCAGGGTCGTCAAAAAGTACCGCTCGTCAGTCGAGTAATGAAAGGTCCGTTTGACATGGCATTAGAGCATTCCTGTCAAACGGACAAGGTCGGATCTTGTCGGATCTGGGTGGGATCATTAAATTGATCCTGTTTGATTTAATTCAATGTAGAAAAACACTATATAAATTAAAATGAGAATGCGGAGCAAGTAAGCATAAAATCGAATAAGAGTGAGAAAAAATTAAGAGAAATAGTAAAGATGGGTCATATTTAAGTAAGTCGTAAACTCATTTATAATTTACTTGACACTTATATTATTTTTAAATCTATTTATAACTTATTTACTCCATGCAATTGATTTATATAAAACTAAACTAATCATATATGGATTAATAAATGGAATCATAACTCATTTGGAAAAATCTACCGCGTAGTCTGTGCAAACTCAATATTCATTCATTTACCACGATCATTCAATTTGCAGACTTTTTGCCTCAACTTGTGCCGATTACAATGAGTCCTTTTCCATTGAGCTGGACCCTTTTCCATTGAGCTAGACATAAATGATCTTGTCGACTTCATCCCCAACCATATGATAGAGTGAGTCGCGCATCCGATGCATATAAATTGATTGTATTTTGGAAACTTCATGTAAAGTGTTGAAATATAATTTCACATCTCTTGATTGCTTGAATTTGATTACTCTCATGTCATCTCTTTTCGTCTAATAATTCATACGTTGAGTTTCATTTTCTAACACGGTATCAATTCTTCCGCATCATTTATGTCCTATTATGGTACTCTATTATTTAATTTAAGTTTTTCGGCTAGACTATTTAACACGAGGCGTGTATGATTAGTCCACTATTCCTGTTTTAAGTGAATCTTTGAACAATCATATATATAGAGAGAATTCCTATCTACCCTAATCTTAGCAAAGATTGTAGCATGAACTCACCAGCTCGCCAATCTCGGATCTTCTGGGGTGGAGTGGAGGAATACAGTGAGTTTGGAACCATACGGCGACGATTAGATCGAAAGTCAGCGGCGGGGGCTTCTCCTCGCCCACGTATTTATTGAAATTTTTTCTCACGGATACAAAAAAACGAAAACTAAATTTTCTAATTAAGAAATAGTATTCCTCGTGTACCACAAACAACAGTCCACGTGTAGAAGAAACAAGGAACGCCTAGGGAAAATAGATTGCCATGCTCAGGTAGGAGTGACCGAAGCATGGAAACGAACACTTGTCACAATCCCATTCGCGTGCGGAGAAAGCTTATCTGTCCGGGACTAGTGCCTTCCTTTTGAATGTTTTATTTTTACTTTTGCGAATTCTATTTCACGATCGATAAAAAAAAAAAAAAAAAAAAAAAAAATTTCTAGTTTGCAAGTGGTTCGCAAGCACTTCGAACATCAACCGCGAACGATCAATTAATGTCATTAGAATATTCTAGTCCGGGCAATAGTGTAATTGGAACATGTCAGTACGCAATATTTCTGCAACCACGTAAGGATTTTCGGATGAAATCCAGCCCAAACAAATCAAATCTGATCAAGGGCCCATCTGATTGATTGGTTCTTGAGAAATTGAACTGGCCTACCTCAGTTCTGGTCCATTGATCTTGTGGCCCACTCTACAATGGGAAGTCTGCTTGTGTTTCTCTCCTCTATCGCTCTATGTTTGTTTTCTTCTTTCCCGACTTGTGTTGCTGACGTGGCAGTCATTAAATGCCAAATCAGCACCTCATGTCGATCTTATGT
The DNA here is from genome assembly GCA_014182375.1 of Eucalyptus virginea. Classification (NCBI taxonomy): domain Eukaryota; kingdom Viridiplantae; phylum Streptophyta; class Magnoliopsida; order Myrtales; family Myrtaceae; genus Eucalyptus; species Eucalyptus virginea. The sequence continues at coordinate 19,066,713 of CM024522.1, read as the reverse complement.
CGCGTCGAGTCATCTAATGGTGTTGATAAAGGCGAAGGGGAAAAGATATTAATTGAAGTCAGAGGACAAGATTATTAAGAATTTTTAAGTTAAAGGACGCTTAGCCTATAAGTACATTGGCTCAAATTAAGTTGCATCTACCTTGATGTCTTATTGGGTACGATTGGGCTGAGTTGAGTAGGTACAATGACAAGTTTGAGTTTTTGACTCAATCCAAAATCTCAGGGCTCTAAAATCGATTCAAGTTCAATTGGGTTTTAAAAGTTATGTTTGAGCTCGAGTCAAATACAAAAATTGAGGTAATCGAGCTCAACTTGACTTCAATCAATTTGTAAAGACACTTGAAGTTGATCTTGATTAGATCGGGTAATGTGGGTATATTGTGTGATTTTGGATATTCCCGTGCTTTTTCTACAAGTATTAAGTGCTTTTTAAAATGGCAATAGAAACTTGGATTAACCTTGAGTAGGCTCTCGATGGAGACTGTTTGGATGAGGATTGACGAGCTCAAGCTCAACTCAAGAAAATATAGAAATAGCTTGAGCTCAATTCAAAATCAAAAGAATCAATATCGAGTAATCCCAGAGGACTGCCCGAGCTAAGCACGATTAGTTTGACTCAATCTTGCGTGTAAATATAATCAAGTTTGTAAATCTTATTGTGAATCTTACTTGATATTATCCGTTTCCATTAAACAAAGCTAGATTGCAAGCTGGCGCACTGTGCCCGCTCAATTAAATATTCCTAATGTATTGACAAATGAATTTTCTCTCTAATTACGCCCTCATCTTTTGATCTGTTATTATGAATGTAGGGATAACAAGAAAATTCTAAAAGGGCTCCAAGGTAAAAGACTCCTTTTGCTTAAATATTATTATTGGTTAATATTACAAAAAACTAGAAACTGATACACTTATAATAAAATTATTTCAAACTAATTTTTTAATCACAAAAAATCAAAAACTTGTATTTTTGTGATAAATTTACTAAAAGTGAACGGTTTCGGATTTTGTACGAATTCTACCTAAAATCCAAAACTTACCCATTGTAACAAGTTCTTTATTTTGTGAAACTTTGAACCTATCCATTATATAGTGGAACCTCGAACTTATCCCGTCTCAGGTTCTAGATTCTTCCTAGGTTTCATCCGTTGTAATGAATTATTACATTTAATGGCCATTACATCCACTAACCACAACATATATTTAGAGACGTGAAGAATATAAAGTATTAACAGAGTTAAAGTCTTAGTTATAAAATGGAATTTTAGATTAGTAGTTCTAAATTACATACTCATAATTGGACGTCATGAAATGTATCATATAAAAACATAGAAAAAAAAAAAATGAAAACTTATTTAAGGTTATAAGTTCTATCTATCTAAAATATAGAACCCACTTATTGAAACATTTTCCAATTTTTTGAACCTAGAATCTACTCTGCATACACGGCAATTTTGAATCGGAAATGGAATTAGACAAGTTCCCATCGGTCTAGTTATTCAATTTCAAGTTCTACCTAAAATCACTTCACCTCTAAAATTTATCCAAAACTAAATTCCAAATTAGTATACTTGTAAAAATATATATTTCGTTAATTTCTGTTAAATTTTACAGTCAAATTATTGAGTTAGATAATACGTGACAATTGATAGATGTACCAATTTTGAGTTTACCCTTCGTTTGTAATATTTATACCAATTTTATGATATTTTGTGGTATTAATTCAATTTAGTCATGGGTATATTTATTACAAATATACTGGTTTGATATTTTTGGCAATTAAAAAATTAATTTAATGTAAATTTGTTATAGGTGAACAAGTTTTGGGTTTTTGTCGATAAAAATAGTTTTGAATAAATTTGTTATATGAATATTAGTTTGTATATTTTCGTTATTAAAAAATTAATTTGAGATAAATTTATCATAAATATATTTATTTGAAATTTCTGGTGATATTTATCCTATTATTATTATTATTATTATTATAGCAATAATTTGAAAAGTCTTGCTCGCTTGGCATCAAATACGTAAGAGGGAGTCTGGAAGAACCTTCGTGGGATGGGAAGGAAGACGCCATCGCGGTGGCAGACGAGGAGCCGAAACCACCGCGCGCGTGAACTGGACCACGCCGTCCTCCTCTTCTACTGGCGGTGGCGCGTGGACGCCATCCGAATCGAGGGCCCCGTCGCCACCCAAGTCAAAGCTTGTCATCCACGGGAACCGGGAGGCCCAGAGTCAACGCTTTTTAAGTAAATTCATCACATGATCTAGATTCTAGCCTGACCCAGAAAGAATGCATTAATGCGCCAATCAATTCATCATAAAATAATTTCATCTACTGACATTATTATTAGTATTATTATTTTCTTAAAAAGTTTTTTTTTTTTTTGGGGAAACCGGCAACATGAAGTCGACAGCTTGATGGTGATGTTTGTCATAGCTCGTGTTGCTTGCTGCAGGATCGATCGCAATGAAGATGGCATCAGCACTCGTGCTCCAGTTTCTTCTGCTCGGATTTGCATCTGCGGGTAAGACACGTTTCATCTCCTCATCATCGAAAAGACAAAAAGAAGAAACTTTTACGTTCCATTCTTTGTGCCCTTCGACTGATTTTCCATGTCTCTGGTCAACGCTGTCTCCAGCTGGTCTTCTCCAGAACCCCGACTTCGAAACGCCGCCGCCCGGCTCGCCGGCGAACTCCACCGCGCCGTTCCTCCTCGCGCAAAACGACACGCTCCCCGGCTGGTCGTTCGGCGGCCAGGTCTACTACCTGGCGGAGAGCGGCGGCGGCCACGCCGTCCAGCTGGGCCAGGACGGCAGGATCAACCAGACTTTCGCGGCCTCCTCCACCGACTTCGCGGACTACTTGCTCACCTTCGCGGTCGCCTCGCCCGGCGGCGCGAACTGCTTGAGCAACGGCAGTGTCGTGATCTCGGCGCCGGACAGTCAGGGGGTGTTTCCGGCGGGGCAGCGGGCCGTGTACGGCCAGTTCCTGGGGAGCTGGGGAGACGGGGAGGCGATCGATCTGGTGATCGGGAGCGAAACGACGGAGTCCGACGCCAATGCGACGTGCTGGCCGATCGTTGACTCGGTCCTGCTGAAGAGCATCGCGAGTCTCGTCAAAGCAAATGGTACATACAGAAGAGCTCTTGCTGTAATACCGAACTGATCTTGGTTTTTGGAGGTTTAGCTGAGTTCTTTGTTTTCTAACTTGCTGGTGTTTCCGCAGCTAATGAATTGGTAAACGGTGGATTCGAGTTCGGCCCGGATTTCTTGGCAGACTCTGCCGAGGGAGTTCTGCTACAAGCGGCGCAGAGCCCTGTTCAATCGCCGTTGAGACAATGGTCTATCCTCGGAACCGTCAAGTACATCGATGCCAAACACTTCTTTGTTCCTCAAGGAAATGCTGCGGTAGAAATCGTCTCGGGAAACTCATCCGGCATACAGACGGCCGCTCAACTAACAAAGGATTCTTCATACACATTGGAGTTCATGCTCGGGGACGGGAACGACTCCTGCATTGGCGATTTCGAAGTCAGGGCGCAAGCAGGATTGGTCCTTCAAAACTATACGATTCAGAGCAAGGGTACGGGCTCGGCGCAGAAGTTCTCTTTCAAGTTCAAGGCCGATTCAGATACTGGCACGACACTGATCAGCTTCATAAGCTATACGAGCAGCCAGACCAAAGATGGTGTGTTTTGCGGACCGGTGGTCGATGATGTTGTTATGCAAACTTCGCTTGGCCTCAAATTGGCAATCCAGTGGAGTCTGCCATCTCTGCTTTTACTTGTCGCTTATGTGATGAACAATGAGCGATGGATCTGACCTTGAATGTCTCTTCGGTAGATGACATTATCTTGGAAAGGCATTGGAATTTTGTTTCATTGAGATGTTGTCGGGGATTTTTTGTTTTTCGATTGATGACATTCTGCGAGAAATTTTCTCATTCTTCAATGGTTTTGATATTGATGTATTACAACCTGACGTGTATGTTTAACCACCATTTGCTTGTATAGGATTGAAATTTACTCAGCTGGGCCAGAAAAACTAAGCGCCTGTATGCTAAAAGAGATACAAAACTGGAAAGATATCAAAGTTGTTTGGTGACATTCAGCTATACACTGCAAATAAAACTGAGGAACGTTCAGTATTGACCATAAGTAAAAAATTTGACCATGATGAGACAATCTGTGTTTGACAAAGATAAAGGAAAAATTACGGCCGGCATCCACAATAAAACATACACCTCAAACTCCAATTGTAGAATTCTGTATAAACAGTGCATTACTGAAGCTGACCTGTGTCCAACCAAATGTATTACAAGATTTCTTTATCAGACGGTCATTCTTTTTGACTGTATTCTATATCCTATTACATACTCTGCAGTTTGTACAAGATTTTAATCAGGCTTCTGAGAATTCTACACCACATTTTCCAGAGGATCTGAAGCCATAGGAGATGTTGAATTCCAAGGCAGCCAAGAGCTTCTTTAGACGCCTCCTCTGTTACCTTCTATCTGCCACATTCAATTAATAAAAACTTATTTTCCAGATGATATGTATATATACAGACAGATCCTGAAAGTACCTTACAGTTTTGATTAGAGAGAAATAGTTAACGTGGTAGGGACAATTTTCAGGTAAAAAGATGTTCTTGTGAATTCTCATTTGGGAAAGGCCATTTTACATAATTCTCCAGCAGGTTTTTTCTAATTCCTACCGGAGTGGAAAAAAACACAGCATGCTATTGCTGGCATATGCCACGTACAGTTAATAAAAGCCACAACTTGAGCTTCTGCAGCAAGTGAAACCATCTTGCTTTTCCATTTGGAACGGTAAATGGAACTGTAGCCAACCTAAAAGCCTAATAAAACTGTGAAACTGGAGATTGGAGATGATTTTTTATGTGATTAAAGGATTTGTGCATGCAGAAGGTTTCAAAAGATAAGGGGCAAGTCATGAGCTAACCTGCTTAAGCTACTTTAGAAACCTTTTCCGTAGCACTGGAGACTTCTATATGTTTTGCAATGAATTGATCTGTGCAGCACGTCTCAGAAGGACTTGGTAATCCTGACTTCTGGACCATTCATCAATCTCGCGGGCCCGTAGAACCGGCAGAGGATGTGAAAGTTGCCTTGTTTGAGCATTTCTGGACGGGGATGACCAGAGTATATAGTGTAAGCAAGTTCATAGTCCAGTTGGTAAAAATTAGCTTACACCATTTCTCACCTTATATACCACCCCACAGGGCTTGAAGCTGCTTTTTCATAAGAACGAGCTTGCTCTAAAAAGGCATCCACGTTTAATTGATCAGCCAAAGATGGGATTCCACCAGCTAGTTTCATCAGAACAGAAATGACAACCTCTTGTACAAACGTCAATTAGCATCATTAAAATTTATCCTTTTAGAGATGATTAATAATATGTAAGCTCTGAGGAATTGAGACCTATACCTTGGGGTCTTGGGCAACGAGAAGGGCGGCACGGTCACAAGTTAGCTCTGCTGCTCGAAGCCATCTAAATAACTGTTCTTCCAGTCTTTGAGCTATTAATCCGCCAAGTCCTGCCAAAAATGATTTATGAGGATGCCTGAATGGTTAACCTGAGAATCATGTCAAGTAACAGCAGAAGGTAGATTGCAACCACAGATTGCAGTGCCTTTAGAATTATTGGAACTCTAACTTTCAGGAAGATGGCTATGTAAAGGAGAATTGCTGTGAACTAAATTTTATTAAAAGGGGAAGTCTTTTATTTTTATTTTTTTCCTTTTTTCTTCTCTGCGTGTAGTTACAATAATCACCATGACATATTGTGCAAGCCTAAGACTATTTCAAGATAGCACTGCAAGCTATTAAGTAATTCTAGTCAGTTCCTGTAGTTACCAACCACACATTGCTTAGCCATCAAACATTTGATAGCTTCTATACAACTGGTCAGCATTTGAAGAAAAACCTGACATCCTTTCAATATCGTATCTAAAGTTTATTTGGATCAAGGCAATTAAGTAACAGAAATGCTCAAGTACTGAAGTACCAAATACCTACCAGGTACAGAATAGGCTCCAAGGGTGAGAATATTTGCAAATGTGAGCCATACACCATGGTCGCATTTCAGATGACCCAACTCATGAGCCAAAACGGCCTATTCTTACAATAAACAGTGCTAGTTAATAAAATGCCATCAACTGAATCCAATCATGCTTAAACCACAAAAAATTGGAGTGAAATTAGTTGAAATTTACGATCCACATCTTTTGAACTGCATCATTAAGTATCAGCAGAAAGGATACCATACAATTAAAAGGTTAATGAATAATCCATGTCTACCAACAGAAAGCACTGAACCTAAGTTAAAAAAACATTTAACAAGAACGCAAAGACTGATTGGACAACCAGATACCTGCAACTCTTTTCGTGTTAGAAGCTCCACAAGGCTGGTATGAACAACTACAAATGGTTTTTTGCCACCGATTGCCAAAGTATATGCATTTGGTACTGGACTTTGACGTATATAGAGATCCGGAGCTTCAATATTCAATATTTGCGCAGCCTCAACCATCAATTCATGGAGATCAGAAAGCTGTAACATAGAAACTTTTGAATCTTACCCCTACATTCCTCAGACATATAACATTCATTTGTATTCAACTAACTACCTGAGGAGGGATAAAGAATTCTGTGAAATACATGTATATTGCAATTAGTTAACTCCCTGCAAGTCGAGTCATGAGGGCACGAAGGAGCATCCAAAAGGAACGCCTAAAATGTGGGAGTACATGACGTTACAACCTATTGCAAACTCTTAGTCATAGGAAAGCTATTGTCAATTGGGTGATTTTGTCACATAGAAGTAACTATGACTATGGAATACCAGTAATTTTCCCAAATATACACTACTTTTCTGTAACTGAAGTGCCTTATTGAAGAGCTCGAGATCCTTCATTGAGATTTAAATGCATGAACAACACATACTGGTCTAAAAAAAAATGTGATGATTATTGAAATCAGACAAGCCAAAGGTCAACAGTAGCCCAGACAGAAAAGCTACGAGATCATTTAGGTGGCGTGGATCATTAAAATTCTTCTGTTCAGTGGACCTGTCATGTATTCTGGACTAAAATTGCAAAGGGTAGACAAACTTAAGTTCATTTCATAGGCAGATTTATATGGAGTTAAGCCAAGCCAAACAGTTAAAATAACAGATGATTATAATATGACCTGATTCTTGGAAACAAGAACTGATGTCCCAATATTCTCAAGAAGCATAACTTGCTCTGTTACAGTTCCTGCAATCGCAGAGTCAGGGAAAGTTTTGTATGAGACAAATTAAAAGGATGTTCGACACAAAATCGACCAACAGTGTGGAGCATGGAGTAGAAGTACAGCGTGCGAATGAAAAACAGGATCTACCAAGAAAGCGACATGAACTGCCCATATAAAACCAGCTGATTTGACGAGACTAGGTCTGGCTAATGTATCAACTCACCCAGTAGAGCCCTCCCAAGATCGTTTAGTCCCGGAACTGCCCTCAATATCAGCGTATTCTGCATATCAAAATCGTCAGGGAAGAAGGAATCAGGCGGTGCTACAAAGTACTATCGATACCGATACTCTATGACAAGTCTAACTCCGCATCGGTCTCTCAGGTAGCACAATTCGGTCCAGTTGCCATTTCCTCGATGGTTAAGGATGTTTCTATGTTCGACAACATAAGGAGAAAAACTACTAAATGAAGGAAGAACTAGCAGTCACTGGCGCAAACGAGAATCTTCGGTTTCCCATCATAACAAGCGCGAATCCTCACACTTTCTCAACTCAATTTCCGTTTCGTCTCAGCGCAACCAAAGCTCAGAACTCCGTAACAACTCTGTAAACAAAACAAGAGACGATCGCAACAGCCTCCGCCGCCGAGCAAAAGGAGAACTGCGAACGCTACCTGCTTGTCGAGAGGGTGCCTGAAATCGTCGGCATCGAGGTCGCGGAACACGACCGCGGCGGCCCTGCAAACGGAGAGCCTGAGCCCGCGTCGCCTTCCCCCGGCGGGACCCGACCCGATCGAGATCGAGCTGAGCCCGAGGACGCTCGGGTTCCGGGATCCGCCGGAGCTGCTCCGGGGGCGGGGCCTCTGCGGCAGAGCGAGGAAGGAGAGAGCGGCCGAAGCCGAGGCCGAGGCCGAGGCCATGGAGGAAGGGCGGGCGAGGCGGAGGGGAGAGCGCGGGAGCTTAGTGGCGGAGACGGTCCTCGTGCTTCTGCGACGGCTTCATCGATGCTCCCCTGGCTTTTGTCGCTGATATTTTCTTTGGCTTCGTTCGCGAGTTCGGATTTCGCTACGCTTCTCGTTTCGTTTGGGAGGCGTTCGCACGCTTGTGGCCACAGGCCGTACTCATGGCGACCGTTTGGCGCCACTTCGTTTTCGACGGTTGACTTTTCAAGCACGTGCCCGTTTCTCCACCTCAGGCCAGGCCCGCCCAATCTTCTTAGGCCTGGCCCGGACCCGAGCTCCAACACCCCCACTTTTCCTTTCGTCGTCTTTCTCCACCTCCTCCTCCTCCTCTTCCTCCAGCGAAGAAGGCTAGCGGCTTTGTTCAGATTCAGTGCCGGCGAATTCCGTCGTCTGCGCCGACTTCGAAGATGTTAGTTCTGAGCAGATTCTGCTTTGTTTCAGCTTAAATCGTTCTCGACATGAAATGTGTCTGATCCTTTCCTTCCGATTAATCGTTCTCTCTCTCTCTCGGTTTCTGTGCTGTTTGGAAAAATATAGGAGGCATTCGGTGAATCGCCCCCCGACGCCAGATGCAGCTGAGGATCAGGAAAAGGAGCCGACCCTCCAAGAGATTATCAACATCAAGGTCCGTTCTTCGACTCAATTAACGACCTTTTGTATCCTCGATGCTAAAATTGATGGCGACTATGTAGGGCTGCTTGGCTTTGTGGGTTCAATTTGTGAAGTCGATTGCTTTTCTGGCGGTTCTTAAGTAGCTACACTGGCCCAGGATTGTGAATTTTGAGTTGGGTCAGTTCGCACGTCTCCAGTAAAGTGTTGCTTTAATTTGACTATCTACACTGAACTTGTTCGTTAAGTTTTACTGCAGTTGTTTTGTATGTCTTTGGCTCTTGTTAATGGCGTCTGATGTGGCTTCGAATTCTTTACCTTGTTTTGACTGAGAAATGTGTACGCTTTGTGATAGCTGATAGAAAGCGGAGAGAAGGAACGTCTGATGGAGCTGTTGAGGGAAAGGCTTACTGAATGCGGTTGGAAAGATGAAATGAAAGCGCTTTGCAGGTTGCTATGGTTACACCGATTATATTTTCTCATTGTTGCCCCGTCTTGTGTAATCAATTTAACTTTGCAAAATCATACCTCAAGTTCCAAAAACCGAGATGGCTACATGTAATTTTTGTGTTATCCCTGGCAGTTGGAAGTGAGAGTGCCTAAATGATTCTCATGACTTATGTTGCTCCCTCATTGATTATGCTTACATCAAACTACTCTCTTGGTCCCTTTGTGATGCACTGAATATTGAGGACTGAGTGATATTTGTAGACAAAAATATGGCATTATGGTACATTATAAAGTTCTCATTGAATGAGATGTCTGAAGGATAGACCGGCGGTGGATTAATGACTTCTTGGCTGTAAAGAAGTCGTTCAAGTGAGTACATAGATCTTGATAGGAACCCTAAGGATTGAAGGTAGCAATACAACGGTTGCGCTGCCACTTTGTTGTCTTATGTTCTCTCCTAGTAACTTTTTTTCTCTGTAACTAACTTCTTCAATTGGTTAAGTTAGGCATCTATTTGTACACCATGGACATACATGTGCACCATATATATTTATCTTTCAGATTTTTTGTCATACGTAGTGTGGGGGTATTATACCATGAGAAGCTTATTTTCTTTAACAGGGCTTTTATAAAGAAGAAAGGTAGAAACAATGTCACTGTGGATGATCTCGTACATGTCATTACACCTAAGGGAAGAGGTGAGCATTCTTTCTTTACTTCATCAGTTCTCCTTAGAGTGGCCTCGGAGATAAGATGACATGACTTCGAATTTCCATTACCCTGAACTCTGGGGTTCTGTTATACTTATCATTTGTCTTGTCACTGCAAAAGAAATTATACTGTACAGAAATTTGCAAAGTGACAGACATTGGCTTTAGCATACTGGTCTTGAGTGTGCACTCCATACTAGATTAGTACCGTGGCAGTGGAGGCACTGTGTTTTCTATGTGGTAGGCTTAGTTTATTCCTGCACTCTTGTTCGATGTTGGTACCTGATAGGAAAATGGTAGCTTCTTTCCACCGGGTGAAATTTATGATTGAATTAGGTTCTTTTCACGAGGTTCGTTGCAGCAGCTGAAAGATGTTGGTCTACTAAATTTTATTGTATGCAATCCACCAGTTCATACAAGAACCATGCTCTCTCCTGTCGAACTCCTTTTGGGTTCCATCTGAGCAATATTTGGCATTGGCCTGTATGATGCAGCCTCTGTACCCGATCCTGTGAAGGCCGATCTGCTGCAAAGAATTCGTACATTCCTCAATTCAGTTATATGATGCGCCAGCATGTCACATTGTCTGAGTGTGGAACTCCAACTCAATTTGAAGCACCAAGTTGTTGAAGGGCAGGATCAGCGGTGACTGCAGATCAGAAGCGCATGGGGCAGTGAGGATGGGAGCATTTCTTTTGGTGGACAGAACAACTTGCTATCTCGAATATCCTGGTATTGTAGGTTCAAGGACAGAGAAAGCAATGTGTGTTTTGTATAAGGTCAATGTGTCCTGGGTATCACCATATACAGAGGGGAAAATTGAGACCTTGTGAATGAGTTGGGATTTCCAGTGACGTAATTTATTGGGATGACTTGTCTGCGCACAGCGTCTGAACTTATCTTCTATCTGTCATTCTCCTTCGACAAAAGACTTGGGATGAAAGAGGTAAAGAAGCGAATCGAGTGCGGTGAGTCCGCCAGTTTCGACTATGCTTCAGGAGTAGGGAGTTGTTCCGGTTGATGGAAATTGGTGACTTCGATTGCAAATTCCATTAAACTTTAGTTGCTCTTTGTACTTGCACCACTCGTATGCTCGCTGGGTTCTGAGCACACTTTTGGTCTAATGTCATTAGCGGTCCTTTCACTTTTGTCCGAAATTCAAAATCGCCCCATACGTTTTAAAATTTTCCACAATAGTCCTTCCGTTATTTTTTTTTATTTTCAAAGGTCATTTTTTTGCTGACATGAACGGTCAGATTTCTAATATGTATGTCTTGGAGTATACGTGCGTGTGATGTTATGATTCGGCCGGCGCGATAAGTTTAACATAAAAATTGAAAAAAAATGATTCATTGAGAGAGAGAGACAGAGAGAGGGGAGCCCATGAAGAAGCCAAGATCAATGACCTTTAGCCGCAAGATCAAGCTGACGGTTACATGCCAACTGAAGCCATGCCAACTGGAGCTTAAAATTCGCAATTGCCATAGACCCTTCAGCCCGAGCTCCACGCTCTTGACCGCCACCGTGGTTGCTTGAGTTCAAAGCTTGAAACTCGTGGTCATGGCCATTTGAGCTCGAAACTCATAGTTGCCGTGGCTTCTCGGTTCTTATAATTTACCAAATTCAAATTTAATCCTTTATACTTTAGCAAATTTTTAAATCATTTTCATTTCAGAAAAGAAAGAAATTAAGGTTGATATTCTCAAATGGAGCAAATGTTTTTAACGATGAGTTCAACCCTAATATTTCAACTTAGTTCCGCTAGTCATCAAATCTCAAGACGTTTTCCTAACATCAATCCAAATCAATTTGGTGCTTTTTTGTGAGCAATTTATTCAGTGGGCCTAATACATTTGCTAGAATCGAATCCCGATAATAAAAAATGGTGGGTCGGATCCTACTGGGTCGTCATCAAGCATGCTTATCATGAATTCCGATTTTTCTCTGAAATTCCCAATTCGGGAGACGTGGCCACGACCGAAACCGCTCGAAAACCGCCCGGCGGCTCCGCGTCCACGATCCCCCACGAACCGAGTTGTGGCGTCGCGGTCGATCGTCCCCCGCGAACCCCGGACCGGCCTCGGCCCAACGCACGGCCCAGGCCACACCCATCTTTTTCCCCAAAAGAAAAGGGAAAAAAAAATAAAGAAAAACAACTCGTAATTACGAAAATGCACATTACACTACAGAACAGCTTCGCCGCAGACCGAGAGGTCTTCCCTTCTCTCTCCTTCCTTAGGGCTCATTAGCAAAACCGTGCGGAAAATCACCGTCACTTTCTCCGCCCCATTTTTCCGTCGTCCTCCTCCTCCCCTCCGCCTGAACCCGAGCGAGCGAGAGAGAGAGGGGGAAGCGAGCTTCTGATCTCCGGCCATGGATATGCAGAACGACTTCGATCGCATCCTCTTCTTCGAGCACGCCCGCAAGACCGCCGAGGCCACCTACGCCAAGAACCCCCTCGATGCCGACGTCAGTAAACTCTCTCATCATTCGCTTTCCCCGCAGTCTATCTGGTTGTTGTTCTTCGTTCGATTGCTTGATTGCTCGTGGCTCTTAGTAGGTTCGATGCTTTCGTGCGGGTTTGATAATTTTAATTCCTGGAAGATGATTCGACTGTGGGATTTGAGATTCCGAATTTGTTCTTCGCGCGCTGTTTGAATGATGCTTTTTTTTTTCCTGTGGTTAATTTGGATATTTTATTTATTTTTAAATGTTGTCCCTCGCTGTGCAGAACCTGACTAGGTGGGGAGGAGCCTTGCTGGAGTTGTCTCAGTTCCAGAGCGTGCCGGATTCCAAAAAAATGATCCAAGGTTTTATTCCTTTTTTTTTTTAAAATAAAATTATATTTTCCATTTTCTGCGTGTTGCCCCCGATCGTCTGCTGTTAGTGCTGAAGCGAAATTAGCCTTTCTGAATTTATTTCCTTTTGTTGCCCCCTGATGAGCATGGTCCCATTTCGTCAATCATGAATGCGAGTTGTATCGAAAATCTCGTACTTGTAGTTGTCATTTTCCTGTTCAAGCAAGCTCCTCCTGACTAGGACTGTTGGTGCCTTCGTTGCGTTTGTGGTAGTAAATGAGAAGAAGAGATGGAGTGGGGCAGATTCGCAATCACAATTGGTTAAAAAAAAAAAATAATAATAATGAAGTTCTAAGATGACATAAATTGACATGAATTCATAGCTTGAGCTTGAAATGTGCACTTATTCATTACGAAGACCTCAAAGTCTCCTTTGCACCCTTCACGAACATCTTCATTTCCTCGACCGGTGAAGATTTTTGGTTTTGCCTTATGTTCAAGCAATTTTCAAGGCATCAGTCAAAGCTATTTCCTTGGTGAAAAAGAACAAATTTGCGACAATTGGGTCTTTCCTTAATGTTCGGATCACCATCAACCATATTACCGATCCCCTAGTGCATTTGCATAGAATATGAACATATTCTGTTTATTGTGGTTATTTTCTTTCAGTTAACACTGTGCGGTATGTGTGTCATTGGAAATGATTGTTGAGCTTTGCACTCTTAGCTGATAGTTTGATCATTCAGAGGCTATTTTGAAACTTGAGGAGGCACTCCAGGTGAACTCTGCCAAGCATGATACTCTTTGGTGTCTTGGGAATGCTCACACTTCCCATGCATTTTTGACTCCGGACCAAGATGAGGCTAAGGTTTCCTTTGATAAGGCAACTGGCTATTTTGAGCAGGCTGTCGCTGAGGTGATTTGAATTGAAGCCTTGACAAATTCTATGCCTTCGGTTCGATAGTCAGATGTAGATATTTGACTATGCTGTTATCACGCTTTTCAGGATCCTGGCAATGAGCTGTATGCCAAGTCTCTGGAAGTGGCTGCTAAGGTACCTTGAATGAATCTTTTTTACGGTCACTTTACTTCTTGGGAAGCTTTTATAATCATGCACATATGCACCCATGGTGCTGGTGCTGTGGATTTACCAGCATATGTGCCTGTGCGCAATTTTCTTTTCACATGCAAGTGGGGCTTATAGCCTGTTGGGGATTTATGAAATCTCCTTACTTTTTCTGCGACCTCAATCCGGTTGGGGGAGAAACAATTTTTAGTTTCTTGTTGTCAAGGATTTGTTCATTTTAATTGAAAGTAGGGTGTCTGTGCAGTCAATTCTTCTCTGATGGAGATTTTTAACTTTAGAGATTCTCATCTGTTGTTATGCTTAGGCCCCAGAGATACACAAGGAGATCCACAAGTCTGGAGGAATAGCACAAGAGGTTGCAGCTGCTGGGCCTTCGTCTTCTTCTGGTGGCATGAAGGTCATTCTCCTCAAATCTCTTATATTATGTATTTTAGTCCTTTGCTTGTTTGTGCTTGACCTTTTGCCGTTTTAAAATATGTTATACTCCATCGTGCAATCAGAGATATAGTCTTTATTTTATTTTATTTTTTTTTTTTTTTCGGGTGTGTGGGGTGGGGGGGGGGTGGGGAGGGGTGTGTTTGTGTCGCAGTGATGGCAATGGTGGCGCGTGATATGTCAACCAAATGGTTGCACATACACCGCAGGTGCGCACTCTTGCACAGGAAACTGTCTGTTTATATGGAGTCGCACATACATCTTCATTGGGGATGCATGACTGGTTTGCTTCTGTCTTCTTTCAGGGCTCAAAGAAAAAGAAGACCAGTGATCTCAAGTATGACATATTTGGCTGGATCATCCTTGCTGTCGGCATTGTTGCCTGGGTTGGGTTTGCGAAAACTCACATGCCCCCACCGCCTCCTCCCCCGCGATGAGTGAAACGTATATCTGTGCCCGTTCAGAAGATTAAGCATCCATCAGGAGTTGGTGCTGATGTATGCGCGATGGCGCGGCGTTCTTCCCATCGTTCTTCCCCATCTAGCGCCTTGCTTCCTTTTTTCAAAGAATTAATCTTGTCTCTGCGACTTTAATTAGTATTTGAGGTTTTATTGGGCTTTTTGGGTGGATTAGATGTCGATGAGAGGGGGAGCACATTGAGGTAGTAGGTCTGTGCGTACCATTGAGGTTGGTCTTTTGAACTCGTTTTGGCCGCATGGTTTTATAGGTATTTGATCATATTTTCGTTCCCTTTATCAATTGCTCGGCTACTTCTTTTTGTTAGGTCTGTGTTATTCTCAGATGACGTTTAACTGATTTGAGGCATCCGCTGTCTATAGGTAGGATAGACTGCAACAACCCGGATTCTTTAGGAACCCGGATTTTTTAGGAAAATAATTATCTACCATTACATTTGCAAAATTTAAATGATTTGATTTTTTTTATTTTTAAAATAATGATTTATATCGTTTGAAATAATTAGTCAATTGAAATTTTTTATTAGAAATTTTTTCATTATTCATGAAAATATGTTCATTCTTTTCTGCCAGCAATATAAGTTATTCTTCTTAGGAAAAATGTTTTTCTAAAATTTTTATTCTTTGCAAAATAAAGAGAGTGAACATATGGAGGGATCTTTCAAAATGATTCGAAGATTATGTGAAGGAGGGAATTGTTTATAATGCTTTTGATCGTGGAGGCTTCGAGTTCCACTATGAAGTTAAAACTTATAGTCCATAAATTTTTGCCATGAGATGTTACGGAAATTTGAAACTGAATTAAAAGTATTTCTTGGATAATTATGCCAGTAAGAGAGAGAGAGTTGAAAATGAGATACACATGGCGACAATCTCTTTGGTTGTGGCGTCGGTTTAGATTGTGACGGAACGCCTATAAACGATGAACTGAGGTTCTTTTTTTCAATTTGATTTTTAGATTGATTAAAAGATAGAAATCGAATTTCTTATAAGTAACAAGTAGATAAAAGGCCCACTAGATCCAAGGCCCGGCCCATACGCGTCTTCAAAGGGCGTCGCGAGACGGACCGCTAGCAAAACTGGCCCGTGGGCGCCGTGGCTTTTCCCGTGGCACAACCCGTTGAACTCGCGCGAGCTTTGGGCACGCCACGCGAACCCTAGCCGTCGCCCACCGCGCTCCACGCGACGCTCGTCGATGGATAACGACCCGTCATAACTTTTCCACCAAAAAGAGCGTGCCCATCCCCAACTTCAAGTCCTCCACTTGCGCACCCTCCTCCCAATAAAGGACAAGGGTCCCCGCCAAACAGCACACAGATCCTTTCCTGGATTCACGTAAAATATCATTGTTCATTTCGATGGGAAAAATAAAATAAGAGAAACCATAACCAAAATAAAAAAATCTATCATACCTTATTGACGACTCTATATTAACTCAGCTCATCACATATAAATTAAATCACAGGCTTTTGATTTATTTCAAAAAGTCGAGTCTGATGTCTAAATATAAAATTTAGTAATTTCGAATACACAAATTACAATCAAATATTATAAAGCTGGAAGGTGTCTTTTCTTAATCACACCTGATGATCCAATTAGCAAGATCCAAATTGAATTTAATTGACATATCATCGTTGAACGATTTCAGGTCAAGAGAAGAAAGACATATCGGTTATTGATTTCAAGTTTTGATAGGAAATTCATTATAATTTCCATCATTTCTCCCAAATTTCTGAAAAAGGCAAGAATTATTTGCGCGGAACCGAGTCCACGTACCTAAAAATAAATAACAAATGGATGATGTAAAGGATTAGGCGCAACAATCCCGCATCCCAAGAAGAGCCCAAGAGAACCGCCGCGCCGTCCACATTCAACCCCACTAAAATCCCCAAAACACCCTCCTCCCCGCGGAGAAGTTTCTCCCGCAAGCTTTTCATTCAATTCAAAAAAACGCTCGCAACAATCAAAATTCTCGCGCAAGCTTTTCCCCAAATTTCAAAAATCACCCGCCCTAACTCTCTCCCTTTAAAATCCCACCCCCAAACCCCAAATCCCTCCATCCGCACCCCACCCGAGAAATCCCCTAAATCCTCTCCGTTCGTCTCTCTCCCTCAATCGACCGAACCAGCACGAAACCCTAGAGCCGGCCGGCCGCGGAGGAGGAGGCTTAACGATGCCGTCGATCGTGCAAGAGGCGGAGCCACTGCTGGCCCCGAACCCGGGCCGCTTCTGCATGTTCCCCATCCAGTACCCGCAGATCTGGGAGATGTACAAGCAGGCGGAGGCCTCCTTCTGGACCGCCGAGGAGGTCGACCTCTCCCAGGACCTCCGCCACTGGGAGGGCCTCACCGCCGACGAGCGCCATTTCGTCACCCACGTGCTCGCCTTCTTCGCCGCCTCCGACGGCATCGTCCTCGAGAACCTCGCCGTCCGCTTCATGAAGGAGGTCCAGCTCTCGGAGGCCCGCGCCTTCTACGGCTTCCAGATCGCCATCGAGAACATCCACTCCGAGATGTACAGCCTCCTCCTGGAGACCTACGTCAAGGACTCCGCCGAGAAGGACCGCCTCTTCCGCGCCGTCGACACCGTCCCGGCCGTCGCCCGCAAGGCCGACTGGGCCCTCCGCTGGATCGACGGCGGGGAGTCCTTCGCGGAGCGCCTCCTCGCCTTCGCCTGCGTCGAGGGGATCTTCTTCTCCGGCAGCTTCTGCGCCATCTTCTGGCTCAAGAAGCGGGGCCTCATGCCGGGGCTCACCTTCTCGAACGAGCTCATCTCCCGGGACGAGGGCCTCCACTGCGACTTCGCCTGCCTCCTCTACTCGCTGCTGCGGAACAAGCCGAGCGAGGAGCGGGTGAAGGGGATCGTGCGGGAGGCCGTCGACATCGAGCGGGAGTTCGTCTGCGACGCGCTGCCGTGCGCCCTGGTGGGGATGAACCGGGACCTGATGGGCCAGTACATCGAGTTCGTCGCCGACCGGCTGCTCGGCGCGCTCGGCTGCGGCAAGGTGTACGACGTAACGAACCCGTTCGACTGGATGGAGCTCATCTCGCTGCAGGGGAAGACCAACTTCTTCGAGAAGCGGGTCGGGGAGTACCAGAAGGCCTCGGTCATGTCCAGCATCAACGGCAACGGCGGCACCCACGTGTTCAAGATGGACGAGGACTTTTAGATGCTCCCTGGCGCTGCGCCGCGGTGTACCGGATAATTGTCTCACAAATTTTTTTCTTTATTTTTTTTTTGGAGTTATATTTTGGTTTGTGAAGTGATAATGTGATAAAGCTGTTCTTTGTGAATGAATGGTCACCCGTTTAGTTTTTTTATTTTTTATTTATTTCGAGGGAAATTGTGGGAATGAATTAGAAATGGGAGGGAAAGCGAAACAAAATGGGGGTAAAACATATCCGACCAAATAATTCGTCTGAAAATAATTTTGTTGAGCTCATTTATCACGCTGAGGTTTTTATAATTGACCATTATTTTATTTTTTGATAAGCCGGCTTTAAATGATTTAGGGCCTGTGAGTTTATATAATATTTATAAGTATCAGATATTTCAAGGTGAAAGTTGATTTAAATTTTGAAAATGGGAACTTTTCTGACAAACTTTTCTCTGTGGGGTGAAAAACTGGTAAAAGGACGGAGATCAATGCGAAAATGACGTTTTTAGAAAAGAAACGCTGTCCGCTCCTTGGCCCAGTGATTTATTGGACCAGTGAGATAAATATTCTTTAAGGATGGGGGGCTCCATAAAAATCTTAAACAAGAGTAATTTCTAATGCACATCAAGGAATGCTGAATAGTGAATATATATTATTTATTTAACATTTACTGGATACAAATACGAATTTCAAAGCAGAATTAACAGTTTCATAGTCAAGTTCTCTGCGGGCATTTTTTAATGAAGTTTTAATATTAATTGTCCTTTGCGAGTATAGAGTTCCCTTAAAAAAATCATAATCAAAATTAGAAGAAACTAGACAAAGCTCTGAATTTTGGGATAGCATACTATATAAGCTTTGAAATGTTAAATCAATGCATGTGCTCTCATTTTAATATGATCGTTAAATTGTCATTAGAAATCTCATCTCAATGAGCAAATTTGCATTCTCAAATTCATTTTTTATACAAATTTGTCTACTCTCTTACTTTTCATTAAAAAAAACAAAATAATAAAGAAAATGAAGAAAATAAATTGGCTAAAACATAAATGTCGAAAACAATTGTGAAAATTAAAATTGTTAGAAGATGGAAAAGAAATGTTACTAAAACTAACAAAATATTTTGAGAAAAGAACATAATCAAGTGTAAAGGAAAAGATGCCCCGATTATAAAATGGCCACATGATAATTGGATAAGTAACACAATTAAAATAAAAAAGCCTGCCCCCTTTTCAATTGCTTGGGAACACGTTCGTCAATAAAAAAAACCGATTCGAAAAGAGAAAGCAAAAGTGCAAAAGCCGCTTGACTTCGCGTTCCCTTTTTTTCGAAGTGAATTTTAGAGGTTTTCGCGGTCATCATCATCACCATTCACCAGCAAGCACCAGCCAGTGGGAGCCGCGTGCTTTTCCGCCACAAGATTTGAAACGTTCTCGAGGGAGAGGAGGTCGCCAAGGGGAAACGGCAATGGCGTCCTCCGGCAGTCAAGGGATGCTCTCCGAGGACCAGCTCCTCCATCTCTTCGACCGCTTCTCCGTCCTCACTTCTCTGCCCGGTAACTCCCTCGAGCTTACTCTCCTCTCTCCCTCCCTCTCTCTCCCGGCATTTTCTTTGACGTTTCCTGGGAGTTCGGTTTTCCCCGTTTTCACTCGCTGTCTCGCGTGCTTGCAGATGTTAAGAAACGGATTTCGGATGCTGTGCAGGATGGACAGGCAAGTCTCTCTGGCGATTCGTGCATTTCCGTCTTCTGTCCTCGCATTTGCCTAGGTCTAGCTGGATGGACTGCTTGTCCGGAATGGCTGTTAGTCGTGAGTTTGATTTCTGGATCCGCATTATCTGAATTCCTTGGCTGGACTCGAGAGGAATGGCGTGCTCTCGGCGTTTCACGGCTTGGTTCTCGTGCGACGTGTTCGAGCTAGTCCGAATTGAACGCTCTGGCGTCGGTAGTTTAGGCCGATGTCCGCGTTTGTGCTTGATGTGACCGATTCGTTTGGTCTTCGGCATGAGATGTGCACTAATTGTGTGGACCTTGTGCCGAGTTACGGATTCTCTCCGTTTCAGCTGGTGATTTAAGCTTTAATTTTTGTCCGTTGAATGGAGAAATTATCTTCTTGTTGGACATTTGGTAGACTGGTGTTATGCTTAATCTTGGGAGGATATTCTAGTTTCTGTTCAAAGCGAAATGCAATTACTTGTCATTGCCTGATATCTTGTTGTCTTAAGGACATCTCTTCAATGTTGACCTGCCCTGTTGCTGTTGCTAACCATGAAAGCTTCAGTCTGACAGCTGATGTATTTCTTTGGTAAAATGAACACATTCAAAGCATCCGAAGATTCAACTGTTAAATCTTGTGGCTCTTCTTGCTAAATTTAACTGTTCTCGTTTTCTTTATCTAATATACAAGTGGGATTAGTGGGATTTTGCTCTCACAAATGTGTCATCACGACGTACTTCTACGAAATGAATGTGGAAAGATCATTGTGAATTTTTGGCTAGAAGGTTGTGGTGTTATTGTGGATGCTTTAATGAGGTCAAGGTGACATTGCATGTGGGCTCCATTTTAGAACTTGACAAATTGCTTGAGAAGCTTCTGTTGGTATCTACACCATGTTCTGAACTTTAATTTACTGCCAATATCAGGATTTCCACAGATGCTATTTTGAATGTGATTTGTTGAGAATTGATGGCACTAAGTTTGTGTATAACCTAATGTAAGTTGCAATCTGCAGGAAGCTGTTGCTGTAACTACAGAAATCCAAGAAGAAATATTCCAGGAGATGGGTATTGGTGAGTTTTCTTACTGGAAACATGATTTTCTAGTTATTTTCAGTCTTTTATTCATAAAGGTTTTGGATGCTTTTGATTGGACTAAAGAACAACTAGCTCTGGAAGTACATCTATGGTCTAAACTGGGAGTATGTTCCTGTGTCTAGATCAAACGGCATAGTTTTCAAGTTTATTCTTGAAAGTACTTTCAACATGATTATATTTTAGTCCTTAAGTCACTCACTGTGCTTCTCTTCCAAATTTTCTGGGAAGTAATCTTACATATCCCAAAATAAGCAGCTATAGTAAGCTCATTTATATTTATATCATGTGAGTCTGATTCTTATCCTGCAAAAGTTTGCATGGAGTATATCTTGATATGATTGCCTTTCTCTGAAGTTTGTAGCCAAAGTCTGCTAGTGAGGAACTTGATATCTTTCAGGGTCAATATCGTCTGGATTTATTTCTCTTGCACTGATGCACTACATATGTGAAGGATTTGACATAAGCAGCTTGATACAGTGCGGAAGTTGTGCTTCACTGTCGCAATGTGCGAATCATGTGCTGCCTTTCTCTTGCAGAACCAAGCTTTGGCATAGCATGCCTGGGAAGAGTAAACATGGTTTATGAGAATGACCAGGATTTGATGATTCGCTTCTATAAATTTGTTGCAAAGTAATCTCTCTCTCTCTCTCTCTCTCTCTCTCTCTCTCCGTGTGTGTAACACCAATGCACACACATTGGGACCTTATGATGTTGCAGCATTTCCCAAGGTGCTGAATCATCAATTACATGTGCCTGGCGTTTATGAGCAGTGTTGTGCAGTTTTGTTTTAATCTGGACACATTAGGCATGAAGTTAGAAAGAAATTGCCACTGTTAAGTCCTGTTCCATTATTACTTGGTACAAATTCAAAGTGAAAAGTGAAAAAATTATAGTTCTATTTACTGCATTATACTGCTAAAAGATTGCTAACTAAAGCAATTATAAAGCTAATGATAGAGAGAAGGAAGCTTCTATAGACGAAAAGGTGTTTTTCTTGCATCTTTGCTAGGGAAAAAGTGGTTGGTAAGACTGTTTATGGGGCAGGGAGGAAGCGGCTTGTGATGAGGCTGAATTTGGGCCAGATGAATTTTCAGAAAGAATGGTTTATCAGCAGAAACTGCAGGAACAGGTCGTAATTCAAAAACTCATGCTTCAATCTCATTGTAGTTTTTCATTGATGAAAAAAGTATGAATTTTCCTTGCAGCAATTGGAGATGCTAAAGTACATGCGCCAATTTAACCTCGATGATCAGTCAGCCATCCTTGATAAGGTAAATGATTGTATGTTACTCTCTGTTCATTTATGCTTCGCCATGGATCAGCTACATTAACCTGATATATGCGATGCATAACCAGATCAAATTACTTTATAGACATACATAGAACCTGCTTCATTATATCACCAAAAAGAAAAGAGCTGGGAGGGATATTCTCAAGGCCAATCAGTGAAAGAAGTTGGGCGAAGTGCTGATAGTTTTTCTCCTTTTGCATTGTTGTGTTGTTTACATGATCTAGCAAAATCAGTTCCGAGAACAAATGTCTTATGCATGACTTATTACCGTGAGCATGAATATGCCTTTTGACGAGTGCGATAATTTCTTTCTGAGTTCCAACGTCAAAACCAGAAAATACTTTAGGGTTCTTATTCTATTTATTTCTCACTTAATAAATCTGTGCAGATCCCTGATATGCTCTTCCTCTTGAAGCTCACTATCTAATTTGATGTAACAGTTGCGGCAGCAATTAGAAATTGCCAATTTTGTTGGTGAAGCATCATTATTGTCACCAGAGCAAATTCAAGAGACTGTCCGAAGAAGGGTATCACCTCTATTTACGCCAAGGTACAATCCATTTTAACTTATCTTTCATCAAGGATTGACATCTGGAAGGATAGATCCTATTGCAATTGTGTTCATGCAAGCGGTTGTTGCCTGAATCTTTTTTGACCTTTCAATATCTCAACATGATTTAATTTTCTGCTGGTGGGTTTATGTTGTCATCCTTTTACTCTTATCTCGGACCTGATTTAATACGGCATGTATGGTGCATTGTTTTGCAAGTTTCTTTCCTTTCCTTCCCTCTCTTTTTGATGATTTTTCTACTGAATCAACAGGGGAGCAAGTTGAGGCAAACCACACATGACTTGTTAATCTGCCCCAGCTCTGCTTAATCTTGCTTTGCCTGGTTCTACTGCTGTTCTTTCGGTTCAATTACCATCTGAAGCAACCAGGCGACTGATGTTACAATGTGTTAGTTCTTAGACTTGCATGTTAACCATGGCACCGCCATGTACATTTGACAATGACCTTTTTAAGCAATTATTACTCGGTGTCACGGGAAGCGTCAAGCCGGTAGGCGGATTCTATGAAGTGATAATCTTGAGTACTACTAGTCCATCCAGAGCACATATATTCATGGAAAGAAGCATAACGGGATGCGTGTAGCCATCCCCGAAAGTTGGTTTGTCTTCTGTCAGATAACCACAATCCACCCCATGATTGGGTTTTGTCAAGTTGCAAGACTCTGTGGTTAAGATTGGAAGTTTGCATCTACAGATCACCCATCATTATAACGAGGCCAGGATTTTTAGTTTACATATTCCAACGTGATCGATTCGGTTAGTCCCGCACCATCAGCAGCAGTATCAACCTGAGCGGGTCCAGTTCTTCAGGACCAGGAGTGGCACGCTGGCTCTTGTGTATACGCGGTGCACGCAGGCTGGAGCGAAATGTCAGACGATTTCACTGTTATATGAGAACATGAAAAGTCGCTGTCGGCGACGTGGAGATGGCCGAGTTGGTCTAAGGCGCCAGATTAAGGTTCTGGTCCGAAAGGGCGTGGGTTCAAATCCCACTCTCCACACGCTTCTCTCTCTTTTACATTTATTTTTCCAATTTTTCTGCACAAACTCAACGGGAAATGGTGCCAGACCCAAAAAAAGAAAAAGAAAAAAAAAGGATATGGTGTAACTTTCACGTTACATAGGCTGGACAAAAAAAGGGGATAATCAAAGATGTCGTTCCTCAGCAGAATCGAGTAGCGTTCACGTTACTGGACGGGGGGATCTCGAAATGCCAGAGCCTTCCCACGCCCTCCACCTTATTCTTCATGCACAGGAACTCCTTCGCGTACGCCCGCTCCACCCGCCGGTTCACGTCGTGCAGGAACACGTGCGTCACCCCCCCCCGTCCGCCCCCTCGCCATCACCGCCGCCGTGAATATCGCCCCCATCCTCCCCGGTGCCTCTGCAAAGTACCCCCTCGGCGCGTCGATCATGATCACGTCCCACTGCTTGTCCCGCACCTCCTCCGGCAGCCCCGGGAGGGCCAGCCGGCACCGGCTCTCTCCCCCCATCCCTGCACGCCCGGGCATGCAGTCCCGCTCGTCCCTGTACGTGGCCAGGAGCTCGTTGGCCTCGGCGAGCCGGGTCGGGTAATGCACGTGGAACGCGTGCAGGGACGGGGCCTTCGTGAGCACCGACCGGATCCACGACTCGCCCTCCTCGAGGAACACGGTGGTGCCCCGCGGGTTGAGGGCGGCCCACATGAGGGAGTCGTGGCCGAGGCCGAAGACGAGGAAGTTGCAAGGGGCGGCCTCCCGGAGGACGTTGAAGGAGAGGCTGATCTCCGCGAGGGATTGCTGCGGGACCACCCTGGACGTGGCGTAGTGGAGGATGGCCTGGAGCTGCGTCGGCGTCGTGACCTGGCTCGAGGAGCCGCTGCCGCCCCTGCCGAGGAATGAGGCGGCGGCGGTGGCGCTCCTCCCGGGGACGAGGGGCGTGGCTGCGAGGAGGAGGAGGAGGAGGAGGGTGGCGGTGACGAGAAAGGCAGCGGAGATGGTGACGAGCCAGCCCTTGTGGAGAGGGAGGCGACGGCCCTTGCCATCGGAGTCGAGATGGCGTTTCTTCATGTCGGCTTTATTCTCATCAAACATGATTCCTAGTACCGGCGGTTATTATGTAGGGAAGCTTGTTCTCTTCGGGGTTGTCGAGGTTGCGGGGATTAATCAATCAAATCGAGATCGCTTTTATAAGAAAGGAGGGGAGTCGCGCGTCGATCTGCAAGGGCGGGGGGAGGACGAGCAGTAGCTTTCGAGGAGGAAACGAGGGGTCGCATGCGACGATCGGTACGTAAGGCCTTACCAGGGTTCTTAACTTTATGCCCCAAAAACTGAGAGGATGTGATTGCAATCTGCAATGCACCAGCAACGTATGCATATCCGTTTGAATGCGTCTAAATACGGTATGTACTAACTATAGTTATGAGGCTTACTGATTTATTTCTTTGGATGGAGGAAAATAGGATTGGATTCATGGCCCAACCTTTAAGAACGCCATTTACTTTGGGGGTCCTTCTGATTTACTCAAAAATTGAATGTCATCCCCCCATTTCCTAGATTGGGATTAATCATGCCCAACGCTGATCGACGTTTAATGCCAACATTTATTGACGTGTGGCAGTTTGCGTATCTAATCGCGGTTGGTTGAGACCATGCGCAAACTCGATATTATATAAGAAAGTTGTAAAAAAGCGCACGCGTGAAATAAACAAGAGCAAAGATCTGACTTCGATATACGTAAATAGCATATAAACTATCATTTGACTCGTCATCTCCATTGGTCCTTATATAATCGGCTTTGTCTTCGTCTCAATGGAGAGCTCCACAGATCACCTTTAATCGCCAAGAGGGCCTCTCTTCTTGAAAACGTATTTAATACGAACCCGTAAATTAAGGGATGATAACATAAATGGTTCATACATTTCGATCAAGTATGTAATATGGTCCTTTAACTTTAACTTATTTAATGGGGTCTCCGATTTTTTTGTACATGTTCAATGTGGTTTCTAGACTAAATTAAACATGTATAAAAAAATTATGAATCGCATTGAAAAAAATTAAAATTTTAGGGATCATATTGTATATTGAGCTAAAGTTTAGGGACTGCATTATACGTTGGACCAAAACTTAAGAACCCTCTGTGTCATTATCCAAACAAATTAACGATTTGGGACATGCATTAACGTAATACTAGGCAACTTTTCTGCAAAACATAGCAAATAAAGCTTCCATTGAGGGCCCGAACCATGATTATTATTTCCAGCTCGGCAACGTTGAAGATCCTGCGAAACCATACATCGAGTCGAAGGCCCGTCCTCACGGGTCAAATGTCCGAAATCCCCTATCGGGTCAAAGGCCCGGCCCGCCATTGACGGAGGCCCATATGTTCATGGGCCGAGCCGCATCTCCCCTGCAGTCCAATCCAAACAAGTGCCACCATCTCGTCTGAAGAACACCAGTCTTCTCTCTCTCCATTGAAGAGCAAGCAGCAAGCAGCACACCCGAAGGATAAGGCATGCGTCGTCGCCATTGAAGTTCTCCCGATATCGCTTTGCAGATAACGGACGGACGGACGGACGGACGGACGGAGAGGAGCATGGCCGCCGCGAGTGCTCTGAGCCTGATAGGATCGTTCCGGGGCCTCTCCCTGTGCTCGAGCTCTTCCTCCTCCTTCGCCAGGGGCGACGCCGCGCCCGTGACCGCCGCCTCGAGGCTCTCCGTCTCTCGCCCGGCGAAGTTCCCGCCTGCCACCATCGAGTGCGCGCACAAGAAAGGGGCCGGCAGCACCAAGAACGGCCGCGACTCCAAAGGCCAGAGGCTCGGCGTCAAGATCTACGGCGACCAAGCCGCGAAGCCCGGGGCTATTATCGTGCGCCAACGTGGCACTAAGGTGAATTGCGTTGTCTGTCTGTGTCTCTGTCTGTGTCATGAATTCGGGTTGGCGATTATCGTGTGAATTGCTTACGCAGCGAGAAGGCGATTGTGTTCGCTTAATAGTTGTTGTCTGCAGTATTTTGCTGTTGAGTTGATTCTGATTTTTTCATGAGGAGAGCCGTCGTGTAGAGGTTAAAAATGCTTCTTATTGTGAATAGAACGGGGTATAGTGGTCACAGTTGAGATTTTGTGGGCTTCGAAGGAAGTTTCTTTTCTCAATTCTGCAGAATGAGATGATAATCTTATCCTCATTTATCCTGCTCTTGCGGTGGATGATGAAGATTGTGGTCATTGGAAAAGACTATGGGATCAATTTTGAACATCTTCCGATGAAAGCAAGCACTAGGCGATCTTGTCTCGGATGAGAGTCAGAGCTTGAGTGAGAACAGGTGCTGCCTTTGCTTCAACGAATGGCCTGAGCAACTGTCGATCATTTGATAGTTCTGGCTTACGTGCGCGATCCATATCATTGGGACTAACAATTTCTCATCAACAATAGAAGCAATGGGAGTTGATTTTGTGGCTAATGTGGGGCAGTTACTTCTATGATGTGCATTTGGTTAAGATGTCTGGGCAGTTTGATGTCAAACCTTGTGTCCCCTAATTGTTTGCCACTGAATTGGCATTGGAACTGTCTAAGCTGCACACACACACACACACACACACACACACACACTGTGTGTGTGTGTGTGTTTGTGTTTTACTTAACATGATTGTCTAGGCAAACGGAAATGGAGTGTCCATATATCTACTTTTGAAGTAATATAGATCTTCTTAAAGGCATAATGCGGAGAATATCAATTGAACGAGTGATTCAACAAGAGATTAGAGTCAATTTGAATAGAAATTGATCATTTCAATGAGATTTTTGCATGGCTTCCAAGTTAAGCGAAAGAATAAATCCTTTTTCCTTCATGACTAGGCTTGGGTATGTATGAGACATTTTTTATTTGGTTGTTTCAAAGATTAAGAGTGAATTAGCCTTGTGGAATTAGTTGACCAAATGTCCTCAACTTCTCTACTGGTGGTAATAGATTAGTTGAGAACCATAAATCATATAATTTCTCTGCCCTATGGACAAATCATGGAGGAAAGATAGAAAAAAAGTGTAGAAAGCATAGTGGAGTTGGCATGCTACTTGTATCTGACAGGACCTCCACCTTTCAATGGTAAGTTACTAGTGAGGGATGATGACCTGCAGAGCTGTGTCCTTGGGTTGTTCCTGCTGCAGAGCTGAGTGAACATGCTGGAGTAAAGGTAAAAGATGGCCTGTGTGTAAAAGTAATGTCTGTTAAAGGAGTTGTTGAGAGGTAGCCAATTTTCTCCTTCGTTATAGATTCACTTCTTCAGTCTGATTTTCGCATCATTGTTGGTCTTTTTAGCATTTTATTCATGCGAGTGTCCTGTTTTGGGTTGATGTTCAGGAGTCACTGTTTTGTATCACTTCCGTTTGATAATTATGCACTCTAAATTTCTCTCTGAAACTCTTTCAGTTCCATCCTGGAAATAATGTGGGACTTGGCAAGGACCACACCATCTTCTCTCTGATCGATGGACTAGTCAAATTTGAGAAGTTCGGGCCCGACAAGAAGAAGGTCGAGTCAAAGACAAATTTTAGGTTATGCACTTGAGAGACGGTGAATTTTATATGACTGACATGTTCTTGCTTTTGTTGGAGTCACAGATAAGCGTATACCCAAGAGAAGTTCAGCCCGAGAACCCGAATAGCTACAGAGCACGAAAGAGAGAGTACTTCAGGATGCAGCGTGAACGGAAAAAAGCAAGAAGGGAAGGCATTGTAGCTTCACCCCAGCTAGTGTTAGCTTCAGCTGATGATACTGCAGAAAGCAATCCAAATTGTTGATACTGCGACACTTTAATTCCTTTTGCAATCAAGGCTTTCTTTCAAGCTGTACAATGATCAAAAGTTTAACTAATCAAAATTCCTTTGTTTACGATCTCTCTCCATCCTGATGAACCTTCATCTCTATTCTAACTATCGGGCCTGGTATTATATTCCAAATCATGATAATGATTCATCTATTTTATGCCATGCGACGAATCCGGGTATTTGGAGTTACGAAGGTGTGGTCGTCTGTGCACGTTGTGTTTTCTAGGTTTGTGCTTCTTGGCAGCTAATTGGCATTGGGTATATTGGAATTTAGAAATATTTTGTGATGAATGTGTAGGAAAGCCCCAACACAAGCTGACAAGTGGAGATTTCTCCCTTGACGCATTTCTTATAGTTCAAGGAAAATTGAGAGACTTTTGAAGAATATCGTGATCTAATGATCACAAATTCAAGATCTAATGATTAAAAATGATTGGCGAGACAAGACAAAAAGTTTTCCTTATGAAAGATTCAAACGCCTTCATCTGGCACAAGGAAATTCACAATCAAATGTGTTAATGTTCCAACCACTCCGCAAAAACCCTGGCCCATGTCTTTATTATGAATATCATTTTCACAGCAACCAATAGAGCAAACTCATGAATTTTCAATGGCCGAGTGTCTTTCGTTCGTCCTTGGCTTCCTCTTGCAACCAGACCCGAGAGAGAGAGAGAGAGAGAGAGAGAGAGTCTCCATCAACACTATCATACATAACCAATACCGTAGGAACTTCTTATATTAGGATGCATTTTGAACATGGTATGTCACAAACTCGTAAGAAATTTGAAATTCGACCGATAGATCACAAAACAACTATGCAACTTGAGAGGCTTAATGCATCGCTTCCATAAGCTCAATCTATTAATCTGCATGTAAGATTGTAGATCATGGCTGACATACAACAATGAACCTCTTCCACGGGCTTTCAAAACTTGAGTTCCGTTCGCCAGTTAAATAAGTCATGCTATACAGAACCGAAATAGGAAAAACTCATCAAAACAAATTATAGAGTCTATCCCCTGAAACTCAATTTAGCGCAATGGCTACTGCTTTAGTGCTTTGTATTAGAATTCAGGGGTTCTTACGTTCTCTCACGCTGAATAGCACGAGGGACAAACGGCAAGCCTCGTGTGTGGCGACGACCAAAGCTGATAGACGTAGGAGAGTCTGAAGTGCTTAATTTGGAGACTGCTGAAACAAGTTCATCCACGGCTTCATTTTCCACTTCCATTGCACTCGGAGCTACCTCTTTCTTATGAGCGACCTGCTTACGTTGGTTCTTCTGCCTCTGCTTCTTAGATGGAAGAGCCTTTTTGTAAAACTCAAAGGAAGTAGGGAACTTATGCTTGTCGATTAGATGCCGTTGTCGAGCTTTGTAGGTTTTGAACTTCGATCCACAGCTTTCCACCAAGCATTCATACTGTTTCCACACAAATAATAGATCTATCAAATATGGACAAGAAAATATCTGTACAACCTCACATGATAGGAAAAGATATATGATTTTTGGTTCCGTACTTCGATCATTCTCAACAACATGTTTTTATAGAAACGCCTCCCCAGATAGTAAGAGCAATATGCTTCAATTGTTGGAGGATGGTTATTTTATGCTCTTGCGGATGAGCCAGGTCATGTCACATAGAAATGACAGTTGTCAAAAGTTCACCACTGTTCCACAATCAAATTGCAATATGGTCTTGTCGTGAACTCCAAGCCACAAATGACATTAAGAAGGGAAGAAGGTTGACAAACAAGGGAATAAATTGAGGTTGGCCAGTTTTCGGGGCTTAGCTCATGCATTGGCAACAGAAGTGCCCAACCCCTCAATCGGTCTTGAGAAAAACGTAAGTAGCTTGCTTGGAGCCAAGCTTCAGCTAGAAACTATAACGCCAATAACAACACAGCATAGTACTTTAAAACACCCTAAATAATCAAACAAAGAAATGCAGAGTCAGAATATGTCTGAGCTAATGAGCAAAACGTACCATAGCAAAACCACGAGCAACCTTTGCTTGAAAGAAAGAATCATGTGCCTCTGATACATGTATGCTGAGGAGCCTGGATGTTGGGTAAACTCTGGAGCAAACCGAACAAGAAGCAGTATGCCGTGCATTGTAATGATCTTCAAAGTTCTCTAAAGATGTTAAGTGTGCACCACAGCCAACAATTGGACAGAAAACTCCCCTGAAAGGTATATGTCGAGATGTTCAGACAGAGAGTTTAAGAACTCAGTGAACATGTCCTAGAATATAGCGCAAAAGAGAGATACCCAAAAACAAAAGACACCAGCTAAACAAATTATCACATTTTCGATAGAATAACCCAGTGACCACTGTCCTACAATATTACACGAGTCACAGGGATCAGAGGCCTAATCAATGGACTTGAAGCCTGGAAAATCTGGATACTTTTTTTTTTTTCCCTTTTCTTTAATTGCTTAAACGAACCACATGATAAAATAGTTTTATACTGCTGAATATTTTTCACAGGTAGTCTACAAAAAGGAAATTAATGCCATAGCATAGCAACTGTTGAGACAATCATTGAACAAATTAATGTTTGCAAATACCTATACCAAGCATGCCCATAGAAACAGATGTGACAATCATTAAAAGAAACTACGCAAAAAGATTGACATTTCTGAAATTCTTAGCACCTGCTGTCCTCATCCATCAAGTTCTGAAGTTGATACCTCTCATCTTCAGTTATATCTAGTGCAACCTGAATATATGTAGGAAGTGAAAGGCAAGATGTGACATATAAACTGTGATTCCAAAACTGAAGTGACTGCAAAAAATACTCATACAGTAAAAAGAGAGGTAACAACCAACAAAAGAATGCTCAACTAGAAGAAGCATATCAAGTGGAAAAAAGAAAAACATACAAGAAATAGAAGACAAACTCAAATTTTATTTGTAATTCGTCTAGTTACTCAGTCTATCTCCATTGAGAAGTATGATATGACTCCATTTCAATCCCCAGAACATATTAGTTGGCACTTGGCTAGCTAATTGGGGAATATAGGCAGGTTGATTCAACTTCAGTAATTCTTCAGTGGGAGCGAGGATGATCGAAACTTGAGAAATCCGATTTCCACACAGTGGATTCCACTCCGAACAAAATCATTAACCTTCCTGTGCCTTACTCTACGTACTCACGATTTTGCGCTAAAACTACGAACAGATGCGATGAGTAATATTCAACATTCTCCTATCCATGTCGGATGTCTCTCAATCTACCTCACAACTTAAAAGTTCTCCATCACTCGCATTTACACGAACAAAACTTCAACAATCCCGCAGTCTCCAGGGTCAGTTTCAACCCCCACAACGAAGTGATTTGGCTGGAAGCTGGCGCTCAGCAAGCGAAGCCGACGAACATAAGCGATCTCAATTCAAACTCGAGACGCCGGATTCTCGACAAGCAAGATTTCAAAAGGCGGGCGGAGCCCCATCGCGCGACCATTCATCGCCACCTCGCTGCACCTTCTTCGCCGATCAATTCAGGCGCTTTACTGATTCAATTCGTTCCATTTTTCCTGTTCAAAATTATTCCCAAGGAAAACGGCGATTCGATGACGCGAAAGATCTCTCGACGTACTAGACAGCGAATCCTAGAGCCGCTACCAAGCAACGAAAGGAGGGAAGAAAGAAAGGAAGAAGGAGGAGGAGGAGAGAGAGGACCTGCTTAGCGAGGAGTTCGCGCTCGACGTTGCCGGAAGAGAAGAAGGCGGAATCGGGGTCGAACCTCCGGCGGACCGACGTCCAGTACGGGAAACCTCCGCCGCCTCCTCCTCCTCCCTCCGCCTCCATCGTCGCCATCCTTCTGCCTCCCTCCACTAACCTCGCGATTTTTGACCAAAAAAAAAGGAAAAAAAATCGCGATGAAGCTGCAACGGTAAGAAGAGAGTGGAGAACGTGTCCGGAAATATGGAGAACTGTTGGATCCTTCGCTCGTCAGCGTTTCAAATCGCGCAAGGCAACAAGAAGAGATTCTTTCCTGGGCCACAAAGCCTCGGCCTCATTGGAACGATCTTATGTCACATATATTAAGTTAATAATATTTTTTTGGGTAAACGATCGCAATCGTCGATATGTCCGAGTGGTTAAGGAGACAGACTTGAAATCTGTTGGGCTTCGCCCGCGCAGGTTCGAACCCTGCTGTCGACGTTTTCTTCGTCCCCTCCTCTTTTTATTTAATTTCATATCAAAATTTCCCATCGTAGCTTTTTTATCTTAATGAAAAAGGCAAATCGAACTGTCCTCCACTCTCCATTCGAGGTGGTGAGATTTGTCGTTTTTGGGCGATTGGCGAGTCGAAATTTCCTTGCAAACCTCTCACGCGGATCAGACAGCATGTGAACGGCCCCAGCTCAGAAAGGAATTTTGAACACTTTCGGGCTCGTTTTGGAGCAGGGAGAGGAGAAAGAGGAGAGGGATAGCTTCATCCCCTAAGCAAGCTCGCACCTTTTTTCCATCCGCTCTGGCAAATACCTTGTCTCTTCCTCAAACAAAGCAAAGCACCCCCGCACTATCTACAGCTCTGACCGTCTTTTTTTCCCTCTCCGGAAGCTACAAACATCACATTCAACTCGCCCACCATCATAGCACTTAGTCTCGATAGTGTTCGAGAGAGGGAGAGGGAGGGAGAGAGATGTCGGACTGGGGGCCGGTGTTTGTGGCGATGGTGCTGTTCGTGCTGCTCACCCCGGGGCTGCTGATCCAGATACCGGGCAAACACAGATTCATCGAGTTCGGCAACTTCCAGACCAGCGGCGCTTCCATACTCGTCCACTCCATCCTCTACTTCGCTCTCGTCTGCATCTTCCTGTTAGCCGTCGGCGTCCACGTGTACATCGGTTCTTAACCTCTCTATCTTTTTCCCCTGTCCTTTTCTTTCCGCTTGCTCGGAAGACCCCGGATTATTTCTCTCTGTGGATCGATTGCTAAAGCTACGATCTTTTTTGCTTCTCTCTTTTGGGGTTGTGGGATCTCTTGAAGAATGTTTACATGTATCGGAATTGGATTCTATTTGCCGTCATGCTTCTTGATCTGCCCTTTATTTGAATCCCTCCTAACAATCGCAGACTGCGTTTTGGATTATCATCTAATTACTTATTTCGGTGTATTATGCTGTGACACCGAGATTTGTGTGAATGATTTACACACTGAGTATCCGCATTTGCTGAGCAATCAAGGTGGTCTACTCAGAATTTAGAACTGTAGAAAGAGGGGAAAAAAGCGTATCTTAGTTCTACGGTTAGTTTCGACCCAAAAAAGAAAAAAAAAAGAAAAGAAAGGTTCTCAGGTTAGTGTCGGTTTCATCGTATCATATGGACATGGCTGATGTTGCTAGAGATCAGAAAAACACAGATTGGTTGCATATGCCGCCCACGGTTTAGTATCAATTAACAACCTAAACTCGATGAGAAACTGGAGCAGTTTCTACTCGCGTTTCAAATTACAAAAAGATTGAAACCAACAGGAAGTCAACCAGAGGCTACAAGCACAGAGATTGAATCCGCAACAGTACCTATACTTCAGATTATTTAGCAGTGTACTCGGTCTCGGTCTCGGTCTCGGTCTCTACCTATACATACAAGTGGATGTTAAGAACAACAAAGAACAGTATCAGAAGCAGACCATACAGAACAGCGTGCACAAATATGGAGGGTAGGCTAGTCTTCATGTTTAAGAAGTCCACCGGCTGGCTCTTCCCCGGCATCTGGACCACCATCCCCGGCGAGAGAAACGCAAACAGAGCAGAAGCGATCAGCGGAGCAGCCCAATCATTCATCCTCTTGCTTCTGAAAGCTTCCTCTTTTTTCCCTTCAAATTCAGGCCTCACTAACTCAAACAAAACAAGTGCAGAAAAACAACAAAAAAGCATCAAAATATAAGGCGTGCGGAAAGGGCATCGGATACCGCGTGGCCCATCGAAGAAGGAATTGGAATTTCATAAAGACGGAAAAAGATAATTTTTTTAGCTTCTTTTCAACCCCCTTTTGTGAATTGATAATTTTTTAGCTTCTTTTCAACCCCCTTTTGTGAATTGATAATTTTTTAGATTCTTTTCAACCCCCTTTTGTGAATTTCTTATTTCCCCACTTTGATAACGAAAGGCGTCATCTTCAACTCGATGAGCCGATAAAGATAATCGTCCTTCAAAAGCAAAGCGTGATCGATGGCAGGAGCAGGACCATATAGCAGCTAGAGGTTGGTTTAGTGTTCAATTAGAGTCCAACTTTCGTGCTAGTTGAAGGATCAGCCAAAACCAACATTATTAAAAGTACAGATAGACATCGAGAGAGAGAGAGAGAGAGAGAGAGAGAGAGCGGCTTGACGATATATGATTTGGTCTGGCGGGCCCATGGCGGATACCGAGTGAACGCATTAACCAACGGTTCAAAATGATGGTAACGGGAATCGGGAGAACCATTTTAAAAATCAAACCTTTGGAGCTACCGCATTAACAGCAGTCGCTGACAGATAGTATGGCAGCAGCAAATGGTGCCACTATTTAAGGACGGATCTTGTCGGCTTTGCTCATCGAAAAAAGTAGATAATTTGTACCTTCGGAACACAATTCGAGCTAATTATCAAAAACGAAAAGAAAAGAAAAGAGAAGCACATGATTATCATCATCTTCTTCCTCTTCACGGGCCGCCCAAGATTCCACACGCAAGTCCAGCCCAATCAGCACTCAGCGTCTTCTTCCTATTCTTTCTTTCCTCTTCCCATAACTTGCCGCCAGCTTCCCAAAGCTGCAGTGAGTGATAAGAGAGGGTCCCCATCAAAAAGATCACCTCAAAACTCTATTTTCCGCTCATCGTCAGCGTCATCCATCATCTTGCTCTAGAAATCGCCAAGCACTGCCTTCCTTTTCTCCACATTCACACGCCCCAACCGTAGAAACACACAGTGAACAAGCAAAAACAGAGGCCCGAAGAGATCTTCAAGAATGGGGGATTGGGCACCGGTGCTGATCGGGGTGGTGCTGTTCGTGCTGCTCCAGCCAGGCCTCCTGTTCGCGATACCGGGGGAGGGCAAGCAGTTGGAGTTCGGGAAAATGAAGACCAACGGCAAGGCCATCGCCTTCCACACCCTCATCTTCTTCGCTTGTTACTCCATCCTCCTCTTGGCCCTCCACATCCACATCTACACGGGCTAACGCTAAAGGCCGCGCCTTTGGTCTCCGAGATCTGTATTCCTCCGAGGCCTAATCTGGGTTTCTGATCAGCTACAGGAAAAAGGTCTGGTCTTGGTCCTGGATTCCGTCCCATCTTCTTTTGTTACTTTTTGCCTTTATGGTATATGCAACTTTTGCATCTGGACATTTTGCGAATGTAGTTTTTGCTTAGCTCAGCGACGGCTCCATTGGCGATAAGTTCTCTCAGTTCTTTCTCTGTTCCTCTGTCCTAGATCATTCGCAGTAGTGTCAGATTGAGAAAAAGGGAACAAGTCATCTTTATGTGACCATGTGCCGGTACTCGGATTACCGCTAAAGACGCTAGATTTGTTTTCATGGCACGACAAACCGAGACGTTTACAACAAAAGTGAGCACGTTTGGCGATTACTGGGGGCTGCGTATTCTGCCCTGTTCAACCTTGGAACTAATGGACGACTTTGCTTTTCATTTTCACGATCGCACTCGATCAGACAGCTTTTCGTGGCAACGGCCTTCCCCTCTTTTTCCTTTTTCTTGTCCCTTTTCTTTTTTCCTCGTTGCGTCCAGAAAAGAGGGGTCCTCGTCCTCCTTCAACCCCCTCGAACATAAGAAACGTTCTTTCGAAATTCGAGTATTTTTCATAAAGAATTTGACTCTGGGGGAGTTAACAGACGAACTTATGCGCCTCAGTTTATGAAAGGTCATAGATTTTCCATTTAACTAGACACAACCATGTACGTGATGCAGTCGCTACGCGTTTTTGGGGCCCAGTTCTGGCCTCTCTGTTTCTATCCCTGTTCTTCCGTCGAAGCACGAAATGAAACGATACAACTCATGCATCAGAATGGAAACGCAAGAAGCATGTCAAATTGATTAGCAATACAAAGCTCATCTTGCACGAACCCTTATGAAATCAAGGGTTTCGTGACAATCGAGAGCAAAAAAAGACCGTCTCATCCAATGGATTATGAGTATGACCTAGCTGAGTATTGCCTAGAAGAAAACAGTAGAGGGAAATTTGTATGAAGAGATAAGAAGAGACAGGGAAACAACACTAAAAGATATCCATGTTTGAAGGCAGCACTCCGGAGAAGCCAGCTTTCAGTGTCCGCCGCCACATAGCGAGGATCGATCAATTAACATGGACATGGATGCCAATTGCTACGGTCAGGATGGTGAGTATGCAAAAGTACAAGACGGCGTGAACCAGAATGGAGATACCGCTTGTTGCCATGTTCCCGAACTCCGCCACCCTCATTCTCCCCGGTATCTGGATCAGCAATCCTGGTGACAACAGTATAAACAAAACCACCGCTACGATAACCGGTCCCCAATCAGCTGACATCTCTCTCTCTCTCTCTCTCTCTCACTCACAAAATCAGCAACTGTGCAATCAGTTGGCTACTCTTCAATATGAGATTATAAGAGACTGTGATGCAGCTTCCCAATAAGTAGAGAGGAGTTAAATTTCTTAGCAGAGAAGCAGACGGAGGATGCCTAACTTGGCATCTGAGGACACTACGAGTTTAATACCGAAGCAAAGTATGTCATGACAGCAGTGGGGGGTTGCTTTATGAGATCAAAGAAGGATCTTTTATTTCCACAACTCCCAATTATTGATGCATAAAAAGCTGCTTTTGCTTCCCTTTCTCCCTTGGCGACTGGGGGAGGGGGAGGCGTAAACTTTTATAAAGAAGTCACGGACGAGACAGCAGGTTTCACATCCCAGGGTAACATGGTGGACTCGAGACTTGACCAATTTTGATCACGTTGTAATTTCGTTCTGGCTCATCAGTTTCAGGTCTAGACATTTCCACAAGACGCACTAGCTTATGGGAGAAGGTCTTTTTCGTAATGGTTATATCATGTGAGTATAAATGTTAAATTATGCATCACATCAAATTTTTAATGTGTTAACCAAATTGATTGTGATATCACGTTAGCACAGCAAGTTACATAAGCATTACATTAAAGCTTTCCATAGCATATAGAGATATTAGCCCGTATATCCACCAAAGCAAACTAGATCAAGGGCGTTCTAAAAGCACATGTTACGAAAAAATAAAGGCCACTGACTGGATTACATCACACGGCACTCTCCAAAAGCATCTTCATGTGGATTGGCAACTAATGCAGGAAGTTCCAAGGTCTCCTAAACAAGCGACCCAAAACCTCCCACTTCCTACCCAAGACCAATAACTCACTCAAGAATACAGACATCCAAGTTCCAACTGAGTTCCCTGCATTCAGAGCGCTATTGAACAATCTTTGCTCCAATTCATGCCATTAATCAGATGAACAAACTCACCAAAGAAGTTGCGCATCGCGGACCATACTCTTTTTTG
Organism: Eucalyptus virginea; assembly: GCA_014182375.1. Taxonomy (NCBI): domain Eukaryota; kingdom Viridiplantae; phylum Streptophyta; class Magnoliopsida; order Myrtales; family Myrtaceae; genus Eucalyptus; species Eucalyptus virginea. The sequence continues at coordinate 19,028,779 of CM024522.1, read as the reverse complement.
AGATTTGCTCAAGTAGTCGACATTTTGTTTTAGCAATTCACAAGGAACTGGAGGTGCAGAGTTGTATTGGCATTCGGCACTATCTCCAGAAATGAACAAACTGTTATTCAAAATACCCAAAAAAAAAAAAAAAAAACTCATCTCACGTGTTACATTTTTGTTTCGTTTTGGCTTTAACATGGAGATTTGCCCTTACCTGTTAGGTAATAAACAACACGAGAAACATACAAGGACCCTAACCACCTTTCCTAAAAAAGGCGTAGAATCTGTCAATGTGAATGTTATGCGAAAATGCAGAAAGCACGCAAGATTGGCTTTCTTCCATTTCAAACTTGCAAGCCAAGTAATACAGCATGCATCATCTCCTAAAACTTGTCATGAGCAAAAAGTCCATTGAGCTGACCTCGAACATGAGTTCATCGTTGCACCTCTTAATCCATCAACTGGCTGCACGTCTCGGCTTGATGAAATTTCCCAATCTGCAGAAAAGTCGCCGAGGAAGACAGTTAATTACGCGGCCCTGTTCTAATCAGCATTATACACAATCAAATGAAAAACTAGTTTCCAAGAGTTCGAAAGGTCCTTTTATATCTCTGTCTCATAAATTTCTAACCAAGCAAACCAGGACCACCCGCCATGCTAATGACATTACAATAATGAAAAATCCCAGGGAACAATAGACTAATCAAAAAGATACTTTTCACTTGTCGGATTGAGAAACCTATCACTAGAATCTAGCTGTCGCTCCATCGAAGGGAAGTCGGCGAGAGAAAGCAGACATCTCTTCCATATTTACCATATCATCAAAACCATTACACCAGAAAAGGCATGTATGCTCATCGCAAAGGAACACCTTCAATTGCAGGACAAACCAATCATCTGAAAATTTCAAAAAGAGTTTTTTTTTTCTTCAAAATGATCGATAGAGAAGCCACCTTATAGGCCACGCCGTGCCGCCGCAAAGCGACGGAGCCCAGCATCGCCCGAGCCAACTCAGACAGAGCGGACACCATTCCCGCCACGTAAAAGAACCAAACCAGAAGGGCGATACAGGGCATCAAAACGAGCCCGATCACGAACGTGGCCGACCCGACGAGCATCAGAGCCAGAGAGATCCCCACGAAGAGCGAGGCGAGAGCGGCCAGAGAGACCTGCGCCGCCGACGCGGTGGCGAGACGCGGCCGCCTCGACGCGGAGGCGGCGACCGGAAACGCGGTCGGGGGAGGAGGGAACTTCATGATGTGGGCGATCGTCGAGCAGAGCTCGTGCAGCACCCTCGGCTGCTCGTCCTGCGCATTCGAGCTCCTCATCGCTCGTGAAGAGAGAGTCACGGCCGTTTCAGAAGGTCAGAGATTCGAGACGATGGCCTGAGCTGAGCTTGGAGATCACTCTGACATGGAGAGAGAGAGAGAGAGAGAGAGAGCTCGCCGGAGAGGACGACGTTGGTCGGTCGGCGATGCTCGGGTTGCGTGCCGGCCGACCGCAAGATCTTGAGCCTGCGGGGCCGGGCCTGGGACGCGGGCCGATACTGAAAGCTGGTCTTACATGGGCCGGAAGAAAAAGGGCCGGGCCGTGCCCAGCCCCTCATGTACCACTCACGGGCCATTTCTGGGCTGGAAAAGATACCTGGCCTGGCTTGTCGGTGCCGGGCCTGATTGCTACAAAACCGGATCTTTTACTTCGTTGAATGATTGGACCCGCCAAACAGGCTTGAAAAAATGCAGTTCGTTTTGACTTGCTTTTTGTTTTCCCGTAATCTGAACTTCGTAAAACATGTGTATTATACCATGATATTTTTTTAATCCTAAACAGAAGAAAATTTCACAGTATATAAACGTTGACATTTAAATTCCTATATATTATTTCCATACTTTGTTAAAATTCAATCAATATTTTTAATTTTAGAGGAAAAACAAAGGTTTTTACAATATAACCAAATACACTCTAATGAACCTGATCTGTTAAGGACAAGAAGTTTGCAATTTTCTTATTTTGTCTTCACTTTCACGTGTTTTTTCACTTTTCATTGCATACATCTCTATATATAAGCCAAAATGCTATTTCGTCTCACTTTTAGATTTCCTAAAATGTCATCCTTTCATTCTCTAATGCCAACTTATTTAATACATAAATATCCACTTTTTTTCTCTCTCTCTCTCTCTCTCTCTCCTTAGTTTTAGACTTCCTAGATTGCCCTAACCTTTTCATCTCATATTCACCTATTTAATACATAATCACCCTATAAAAGCACATTTGGTCATGGAAGTGGCTTGATGCATGATATAAATTTCAAGAATGATATTAAATGACGTTGAGTGAATACTTTTAAAGGAAGCAGACTTCTGGGATCACGGCTCTTCTGCATATTTCCTCCCAAATGTAGCATTTGCAATGCATAAGTTTTCGTCCAACAGGACAAGTACAGAGGACTATGTCCCCCTCTGTCTTCTGTCTTGCCAGAGAACTTGCTATTTGAGACGACAAAAGGCAAAGATCTGGGAGTCGCTTGGGATTGTCGCTCCCTAGATCGAAGAGATAGAAATATAAAGGGAAGGATTTAATGGAATTGATCTTTCTAGCAACAGTTAGTCTTCATATATCATCAAGCCACTATTCTACCTGCACAAGCTCTGTGATAGCCAATTCATCGACGTTCCCATGTTCAAGGTGCCTGGGACAAAGCATGAATGAATCGATCAGCATGCTAGAGCATGGCTTGTGCAAGTCACCGAAATTCATCAATTCAATTACCAGTACCAACGAACCTTGTTAAGAAACTCAGCAGAGCCCTTCTGAGCTCTTTGTTGCTCCTGACAAAGCGAAAGAAGACTTCAAAAAACTCCAACTTGATAAAAGTTCACTCAACAGGGCAAGTAGTGCCATTTTATTTCGCAGTTCGCTAAAGGAACTTTAATCTTCCAAGCCCCCGATTGAAGTAGTCCACGGTAATGAGTCAATTGGAATGATTTATCTTCAGCGCTTTTATAATTAGCGTTAACGTCATTGTCTATCTGTAAGAGTCTGTAGTCATATGTAATTTGCTGTTTGTAACTTCTGCTCGATGCTGACTTTTACCTCAACTTCTTTGATGATCCTGCACTTAAGCTTATTTTTATCCGCATGGATCTATTAGTGCTAGAGGATTCTCTTTAAACCGCAGGAAGAGAGATGTACAAACACTGACAGATTCTACTTATCCAATCATTGCGATCATGATGATTCACTAGTAACAACGACAGTTGTTCGCTATCTGGAAAAAAAAGCATAGACATAAAATGCTAATTCAGTCGCATGAAACAGTGAATATCAATAGTGGATCTTTATGCGGAACTCAGCACCAATGTAAGCTACGGTAGTATGGTTAGCTGTTGCCGCAGCGGTGTTCATAGAGCTTGCCTTTGCCCGAGAAGAAGGACAGCGACCACTCAGTCCCTCTCACGCTTAATCTGGTCTTTTATCTAGTACTAGACATGGAAATTTAATTGATGAGCCAAATAGGGGCCTGGAAGATTCGAATTCAGGACTTCCTAGCTCTGATACTGTGAGATTTTGTGGGACTATTGCCAACTGTTCTAAAAGTTTAAGCTATTAGATGAAAGCGTGATTTATTATTTAAATATTTTAACATCCTTCATCTGCTTCACATGCACCTTCCTGTTCCTCATTGTTCTCCAACCCAACCCAACACCGCATAACCCGAGTTCAAGGGACCAAAAAACAATCGATTTGACCCTTATATCTTCCTTGACCGTACATGATTGGATCAATTTCTGAGGCAATCGTTCTTTTCACGGAGAGGTTTTTCTTTTTTGCTCATCAGGTTGCATCATTGCCAACATGCATCAGAAGAACTGATCGAATCACGGTTTCAATATCATGTGACTCACTTTGATTCCTACTTTTCCACGAAATTCCTGAAGATGCAACGTCCCTGCACGTAGTGAAAGTAAAGTATTCCTTACCCATAACACATCTTCAAACAAAAGGTTTTGTTGGGACCTAATGGAATGAGAAATATTAGACGGTCTCTTCGTTCGAGATCTTAGTCTACCATCCACATTGGTTCCAACAAAATCCACACATGAAAACTCTCCCTCTATTTAGAGTCGGAGAATGTTAATACAGTCGGACGGTTTGTAGACCATTCAATAATTTGCCACCTGATATCGCTGGGAAAGAGAATCAAAAGAGCATATAGCATGTACGCGCATCCATTTATCTTGTATACAATTGTGATTCATAGGATCAAGGAAAATCATTTCAAGCTGTAATAAGCGAATTGAAAAATCATTCTTAGATTCCTAGAGAAGAAAGTTGTTCTCCATGTTAAATCTAGAGTGTGTTTATTGTTCGGTATTGTTGTAGTAGAGCAACTACTGCTGTTAATTCAAGAACACTATCAATTTTTCATAAGGGCGTTAGTGTAAACACGTGAAAGTTGCAGGACCGGCGTGGCTGTTCTGTTTGCAGGCAGAGCTGATTATAGGCTCTGCAGAGGCAGACCACTGGCTTCACCGGGGCCCTTTGTGCTTGAGCTAGAAATGAAGATGGACGAGACCCGACCCGAGCAGGCTGTTCTGACTCTCAGCTTTGGAGCCATGTTTCCAAAAAACTCAGATTTTGCATTAGTCCCATTGAAAGGGGTTTCACAGTGCAGCAAATTCAAACTCATTACACATAGTCGCGGTAATCAGTTCATATTCTGGACTGAATTGAAACAAAGAAAAAGAAGAGAAAATTGAACAGCTGGGAAAAGCTTTTTCCATGAAGATACTTGGCCGAAGAGCCAGTAAGATGGAATCGTCACTTTTGGCCAGATTCCTGCTTACCCCACCCCGGCATGGTGTTGGCAAAGAACCTTGGAAAGGAAGGATGAGATTCTTCAATTCCTTGGTGGTAGCTTCTCCCGCAGGGAAGTGGGAGTGACGGGCAATAGGCAACTCTGGCGACTTCTAAATGCTAACAAGGAGTAAGCCGTTGCCGTACCTAACACTAGAATCATTAATTAGATCGGGTCCACTGGCTTTGGATCCATCTAAACCCCTTGCTTTCGATGAACGAGCATGTTAAAATCCATTTATCTTGGAGCCCAGTGGATTCATAATCTGACGCCTGAAAGGGATCATCCCTGAAGCAATTCTGGTCAGAAGAGCTATCTATCTTGTAGTGCACACATAGGAAGTGCACATCAATTGCTGCAATAATGTTCCTTAGTTCGTTCATAGCCGTAGCTCACCGTCTAATCAGTGCAATTCATTCATATGTCCTGCACTTGATCAGATGGGTTGTCAAAATTGGGCGGTTCACAAGTGTTCATGTAATTTTTAGGTCTCATTCGTTTCGAAGCTAACCAATCACCAGAACTAGAAGTTTTGTTTTTTTCCCCATCAACTTCGCCCTCTAGTTTTAATCCCGGTTTAGACTCTTGAAATTTAGCAAACCAAATAATATCGCGATCCATTTTGATGTGCTAGCACAGGGGGTGAGGCCAGGTTCAATTTAAGTGCTATCGAATGCTGGGAAGCGAATCATACTGTGATCTGATTCTGATATATTCTTCAAACTTGCAATTGCAGCAAATATGGCCGAGTAAATGAACATTAGTTTGAACTAGCAGATCCTTGAAGGTCACCAATCAAAGCAAAAGCTTTACAAATTTTCAAACAGCTATTCCATCAGACAATAGCAACCATACAATAGTAACTTGGGACTCTAGTTGGAGCTGCAGATTACAATATCCATGCAACTCTAGAAAATAAACTTGGAATTAGTACCGTCCAGGACTAGTCATAATGAATGAGAATGGCAACCGCTAGGAGATGACCTCATTTTTCTTTCGCTCGGAGTTGACTCGCTCGAGCTTGAAGCGCTCCCGCACAGAAGATATGTAATTTGTGGCCTTCAGATCGACGGTTTCATCACCAGGCATGCCAAACACCTTATCGAACTGGCCTAGTGAGTCGCGGCCCTTGTTAGGTACAATAAAAGAAACCTTCTGTGCCTTCGGCTGGGAAATCACGTCCTGGTGGACCATGAAAGCCACCTTCGCTGTGGCAGCCAACGGAGACGACTGCCTCGGCATAACTTTACTGCTGTGCTGCGCCCCAGAGGCTGGCGATTTGGCCGCTTTATAGAATGGCAGCCCCAGTTTTGCCTTGATCGAGCCCCGACACTTACGGCCTGAGTCCATGCTTGTCAAAATCTATGTGGTTTAGGTCTTGAAATGAGAGATGGTGTGGATTTAGCTAGTGAGTATAAGTTGTCGTACCAGGGGGGTATATATAGTAGATGCTTGGGCCGCCTTTTTTAATTAACGTGGGTTTTAGATGGACACTCAGAATGATAAATTTGCATGTTGCAATTGTGGTCCCTCCACTAATTATCCTGAATCAGATTTATCTTAAATCAAATTTAACACTAGTTTAATGATTGATTCGGGGTCTTTAAACACTGTCTGAGAATATGCTTTTGACATAAATGAATTAGGGGAGGGCAGTCGATCCTCGACGGATAACTGAGATTCTGCTTATAGCATAAGGTTGCAAGATATGCTTTCTCATGAACGGTTCGCGCTCTAGTCGTCCTCAGGACAGACTTGCGAAGCTGTCCTCATGTTTACTACTTTTCAAAGCAAGAGAGCCGCGCCTGTGAGGACTAACATTTTCCCTTTTCTGAGATCGATCTTATTGCCTGTTGTTGAAGTATCTGTGCGGTACATTCACACAGAGTGAATGCCAGACATGTCGTGGTCCACATACCGAGAACAAATGAGCAAGCAAGCAAGTGCTTTGATTAGACGAGACAAGCCTAACTAGAACAATTAACTGTTTGTTTTCTTTCGGCTTCGCGGGCAGTTCAGCATTAGGATTGGGAATCTCAGGAATGGATCATATCACCAGTCCAACGATTTCACAGAATATGGACTAGAATAAGGAATTTAAGATTCCTGACATATCGATTCTTTACGTCTATGATCGCTCTTCTCCACCGCTGTTTATACTCTGAAGCATATTCCCGTCGTTCAAATCGATTGTTCATTCTGCCTAGTCGAGCAGTGAAAACTAAAGATATCATCAGCCAATGCACAAGCAAGCTAAGAAAAGCCCAAGTGTGGACGTTAGTGAAGAGACTCAAGAGAGATTCGTGTACTGGGTTAGGATGTGTATAATGTCTTTCTCAATTATTGGAGTCCCTTGTACTTTTCCGTGAAAGCACAAGCTATGGTGAATTATGGATACTGTATTGCAGTAGCCGATCCTATCCAAGTTGCGCTGTATGCTTTACTCGGACATGCACTAGACAGCAATAAAGTCTTCCACGTTCCAGGATAAGATATTCTGGAAACCTGCTCGATCAATCACCGTCCAACCTGTTCAAGTGGGCACAAAAGTGGAGGAAAAGAAGATACCCAAATCTCTCAGGGGCTTCTCCTCAATGCATATCAGATCACGGTCTCTCATTTTTTTGGTTCTTTAGCATGAATCGTATCACCAATTTTTCTAGACAATAAACTATTGATTGAACTGTCTTATCCATCTAAACATTCATTTCACATTCAGATGATATTGAGCATTGATTCAATATAATAAGATTGCCAATTGCCATTTGCCAAATGAGAATGTTAGGGGGTCTTCCAAAATGGCCTTGCTATGGAGCCCTTTGATTCGCGTGGCCAACTAATCAAAGCCAAAAATAGAAAAAGAAAAAGCTATAGTCGTACTTTATCTGGCACACGGCTGAATACCTTTAGAAGGTACCATCTACTTTTCTTTTCATGAAATTGCTGAAGATGCAACGTCTCTGCTGGTAATGAATGTAAAGGACTCCTTCCCCTGACACATCTTTAGCAACTATAACTTTTGTTGGAAGCTCCTGGCATAAGAAAATATTTGATAGTCTCTTCGTTCAAGATTTTACGTTTATCATATGTTAAAAATACGAAGGATAAATGAGTCTTTATCACTTTTTGATGTATATATATATTAAACTTTATTGAATAATACAAAATAAATTTTCTCTCGCATGGTTTCAGAGCCAAGGGCTTAACCCTAGACGACGGAGCAGCGACTCGCCACCGTCGACTCGCTAGAATAGTTGGCCGTCGCCGCCGTGGCTTGTCACCGTTGAGCGTCCCTCTCTCTTTCTCTCGCTTCCTCATGCAACACCTTTCCTCGAGTGACTTCTGTTGTGCTGCTCCCTCGCACAGCTTGCTCGCGTGGCTCGCTCGCGCTACTCGCGTGGCTCCTTCGCATTGCTCGCGGAGCTCACGTGGCTCGCACCACTCGCGTGGCTTCCTCGTGCTGCTCGCACAGCTCGTGCGGCTTGATGGGTCGCTGTTTTTTGGTCATTGACTCACTGGATTCGTAGAGGATTGACAACACTAGCAAACAACTTGCGGACATCTTTACTAAATCTTTGGGTAATGCGAGGATAGAACATATTTATAACAAGTTGTGCGTGATTAATATTTATGCTCCAGCTTGAGGGGGCATGTTAGAAGTACGAAGGATAAACGAGTCTTTACCACTTTTAGGGATTATTTTGATGTATATATATTACACTTTATTGAATAATACAAAATAAGTTTTCCCTCACACCATCCACATGGTTCCGACAAAATACACGCATGAAAACTCTCTATCTAGAGTCAGAAATAATTAATACAGTCGGATGATCTGTAGACTATTTAATATTTTGCCTTCGGCTGTTGCTGGAAGAGAGATGGATTGCACGTACAAGCCGTGATAAGCGAATTGAAGAATCATTCTCAAATTCCTAGAAAAGAAATTTGTTCTTCGGGTTAAATTTAGAGGGTTTTTACTGAATGGTCTAGTTGTAGGAGAGCAACTATGACTGTTAAATTAAAGGAACAATTGTTTTGCAGGACCAGCATAACTGTTCAGTTTGTAGGCGGAACTGATTATCGGCTCGGCGGAGGCAGACCACTGGCTTTGCCAAGGCCCTCCATGCTTGAGTTTGAAATGAGGACGAACGAAACCTGAGCCAGCTGTTTTGATTCTTGGATCCCACCGGGGCTGGCCTGAGCAAGAGTTTTCACTTTGGAGACATGTTTCCCGGAAAACTCAGATTTAGCACGAGTCCAATAGAGAGGGGTTTCGGAGTAAAGTGAATTCAATCCCACTGCAGATACTCAGCCTGGTCAGTTCATATTCTGGACTGAATTGAGATGAAGAAAAATATTAGAAAATTGAACAATTGGGTAAAGGTTTTCCCTAGAAAAGCATCTCAGGCAGGGAAGTGGGACTGATTAGTAATAGGTAACTCTGGCGACTTCTAAATGCTGAATAATTAACACACCGTCACCTACCTAACATTAGAATTATCGATTGGACCCGGTACACAGACTTCAGATCCATCTACACCCCTCAATTTTGATGAGCGAACATGTTAAAATGCATTTAAAATGGATCCCACTGGATTTCTAATCTGACGCTTGAAAGAGAACATCCCTGAAGCAAATCTGGTAAGAAGAGCTATCTGTCTACTGTGTAGACCAGAGAAAGTGTACATCAATTGCTGCAATAACGTTCCTTAGTTCAAGCACTTAGCACACAGTCTAATCAGTACGATTCATTTATATGTCCTGCACTTGATCTGACGAGTTATCAAAATTGCACGGTTCAATAAATCATGCGTTCAGGTAATTATTTTAGGTCTCATTCTTTTCAAAGCTATCTGATCATTAGAACTGGAAGGTTTGGTTTTAAACACCATGGCATCAACTTCCCCATCAAGTTTTTAATCCTAGTATCACGGACCATTTTGACGCGCTAGCACAACAGGTGTTTGCCAGGTTCATGTTAACTGCCATCGAACGCTTGGAAGCAAATCACTACTGTTGTCTGATTCTGATGTGTATTCAAACTTGCAATGGCCAAGTCAATGAAGAGTAATTAAAACTATTAGATCCTTAAAGGTCACAGATCAAAGGATAACAAATTTTCGAGAGGCTATTCCCTCAGACTACAGTACCATACAATAGTAACTTGGGACTCTAGTTGGAGTTGCGGATTACAATATCCATGCAACTGTACAGAATAAAACTAGTACTAGTACCGGTACTGTTCAGGATTAGTATTAATCGAATGACCAAGGTGACCGCTAGGAGATGACCTCATTGTTTTTCCACTCGGAGTTGACCCACTCGAGCTTGAAGCGCTCCTGCACAGAAGATATGTAATTTGTGGCCTTCAGATCAACGCTCTCGTCGACAGGCATGCCAAACACCTTATCAAATTGGGCTAGCGAGTCTCGGCCCTTGTCAGGTACAATGACAGAAACCATCTGTGCCTTCGGCTGGGAAATCTTGTCCTGGTGGACCATAAAAGTCACCCTTGTCATGGCAGTTGATGGAGACGACTGGTTTGGTGTAGCTTTACCGCTGTACTGCGCCGCAGAGGTTGGCATTTTGGCTGCCTTATAGAATGGCAGCCCCAGTTTCGCCTTGATGAGGCCCCCGCACTTACGGCCTGACTCCATGCTGGTAAATATAAATGCAGTTTAGGTCTTGAATTGAGAGAGGGTGTGGATTTAGCTAGTGAGTACAAGATGTGGTTCCAGAGGTGGATATATATAGTAGATGCTTGGGCATACTTTTCTAATTATCAGCGGTTTCAGATAGACACCTGATGGATTCTGCAGGTTGCAGTTGTGGTCCCTGCACTATATCTCTTGAATCTGTGATCTTAAATCAAAGTTAACACGACTCTAATGATAGATTCCTTTAAACACTTTCTGGGATTATGCTTTTAAGATTCTTTAATGGCTAAATTAACAGGAGTCTAATGATTGATTCGGGGTCTTTAAACACTTTATGAGATTATGTTTTTGATATTTGCCAGTGCTACGACTCTTCCGATATGAATGAATTAGGGGAGTGAAATCAATCCTAGACCGAGGGAAGAGATTTCTCTTATAGCATAAGGTTGCAAGATATCCTTTCTCGTGAACAGTTCGCGCTCTAGTTGTATACATGACAGCCTCTCAAAGCTGTCCTCAAGTTTGCTACTTTTCAGATGCGCAAGAGCCACGCCTGCGAGGACTAACGTTTTCCCTTTTCTGAGATTGATATTATTGCATGTTGTCGAAGTATCTGTGCACTACTTTCTAACATAGTGAATGCCAGACATGTTGTGGTCCACATACTGAGAGCGAGCAAGCAAGTGCTTTGATTAGACAAGACAAACCTAACTAGAACGATCAACTGTTTGTTTTCCTTCAGATTCGCAGACAGTTCAGCGTCAGGAATGAGAATCCCAGGAATTGATCATATTACCAGTCCGATAATTTCACAGAATAGTGACCAGAATAAGGAACATAAGACTCCCGGCATACCATTTCCCTACATCTATGATCGCGCTTCTCTAGCCAGTTTATGCCCCCAAAGCATATTCCTGTCACTCGAACTGATGCTTAGTCGAGCAGTGAAAACTGAAGATATCATCAGCTAATTCCCAAGCAAGCCACGACATGCCCAGTGCTGTGTACTGGGTTGGGATGCGAATGACGTCCTTGTCAAGTATCGGAGTCCTTCCACTTTCCTACGAAAGCACAAGCTACGGTCGGTTAAGGATACTGTAGTGCAGTAGCCGATCCCTATCCAAAATGGCCTGTTTGCTTTACTCGGACACGCACTGGACAGCGCTAAGGCCGTTCACCGTTCCAGGACAAGATATATTCCTGAAACCCGCTCGATATGTCGCGGTCCGACCCGTTCAAGTGGGCGCAAAAGTGGAGGAAAAAGAGAGATGACCCAAATCTCTCAAGGGCTTCTCCTCAATGCATATATCAGATCACAGCCTCTTTTTCCCTTTGGTTCTTTAGCACGGATCGTATCACCAATTGCTCTGGACAGTAAGCTTATTGATTGAACAGTCTTATCCATCAGAACGTTCGTTTCACATTGAGATAAAATTGAGAAATTATTTTGTAGAATAAGATTGCCAATTGCCATTTGCCAGATGAGAGATGAGAATGTTATGGAGCCCTTTGATTCGCATGGCCACTTAACTTAAATAAAAAGATCGGAAAAAAGTAGTAATCGTACTTTGACTGGTACACGGCTGAATACCTTTAGTAAGGTATAAGGTATCATCTACTTTTTTTTTTTCTTTACTTGTATAAAGTTGAGAATATATTTGTGGTCCGAAAAGTGATATATCTTTTCCACCCGAACTACTAGGATTAGGATTCGGATTGGGATCAGTATGCCATGTTGGAATAAGGAAAAAAGTGGGTGGAAAACCGCATCTATGACAATGAATATAAATCGGTAAGAGATACTGTTTTTCCAATATCATTATTATACGTTGAAGATCGAGTGACATCCATCGTCATTACAAAGAACAGCCCATTGTGGTTTGGATAAGGTGAAAGTGAAATGGATACGAGAACACATGTGGATAAGGTCAAAGTGAGTAGATTTGTACCATCATCTTATATTTTAGGCGATCGGAACGAATCAACTAATATATTCGTCTTTAAGATCGTTGACGGATATCTTTGAGCTCAATCCACTATATCAAGATATTGACCAAAAATATTTGGTACACGATATTCGTTGTTTTGTCATGTAGATGAGTTCATCTGACATAAAAAAGCTCTTTTTGGCCAAAAAAAAAGGAAAAAAGAAGAAGAAGAGAGACAACGGTATAATTAGCAGGTCCTGCAAAGTCTATTGCATAGGAATTTCATATCGACTAACATGTTTCGATACGTATTGTAGATCAAGATCATTTGTCATTGTCATAGCGGCCTATTGTTTCTTTGCAAATTGGAGAACCATATTCGACCTGTCGCGGATAGATTTGATGGGGCTTTTCATGTGAACTCATTCTCATTGCGAAAGCCCACAAAGTCAGACATTTGGCCCATCTGGGATCATACACAGCGAAATGGGCTTTAGGCCCAAATAAGCTGAAATAGGTTCATTCTTACCGGGCCTCTCGTCCAACAATAGGATCGACCCGACCCGACCCGTCCAAAGCAATCGGTCAAAATAAGGCACAGTCGGTTGGCCAAGATTCTGACAAAAAAAAAAAAATCTGGCTCAGATTGCTCCAAATGATTACTATTTTTTGAATCCTACTTGTTTCACAAAAAAAAATGATTTACAAAATATATATCTAAAAATAATAATTTTTATAGTTTGAAATAATTGTCAATAATAATTTATGGTTAAATATTTCGTTCATTAATTTTTACAAGCAATACATATAATTATTTTTAGAAAAATGTGTTTCAAATAATTCGTTTTTTGCAAAACAAAAACATTTTGAAGCTTTGTCTTTGAACAATCCCTCTTTTATTTGTTAGTTAAGCGAACTATATCACCTTCCAAAAAAAAAAAAAAGAAAACAAAAACAAAAAAGTTGGCCCAGATTATTGCACGAAGCTCGGAAACATCGTGACATTTTCCTTCCTGTGCAATTCAGATCAATCCAAGATCCGACAAGCCATACCTATGCCTTTCTTTTTGTTTGTTTGTCTGGATGTAATGATTTGTTGGTCACATAACGCATCCTCACACTTTATATCATCCAGGATCCAATTTCTTTTTCCCCAAATATCTGATTAATGATCCGTCCTCGGACTGATAAAGTTTACAATTCCTTCTTCGGGAAAAAAAGCTCTTGCGAAGTCAAAACGTCATAGTTAACTTGTGGAAAATTAAATGCACTCAGAGAATGATGTGGACACTACAATAAATTGATTTGTTTTTACCACGATTATGTATGCCATCAAATGATTTTCACATTGCTACTTTTGCTATTTTCTTGTGGACCTACCTTGCTCATTCGTGTTGCAAGCGAATTACCCAGATTAAAGCTTCATTTATCTCTTGAAAATGATTGATTTGGAAAATTATTTTTTTAAAAATAATCACTGATATCATTTAAAATAATTAGTTAAGGAAAAATGTTTTCATTATGGACAACGATTTATATATGAACATTTTTGTAAACGATGAAAACATTTTTCTTCCATTCATGTTTTGAAAAATAATTCTAAGTGTTCAAATCTAGTAGAGGAAATTATAAGAATATACATGATGATGCTACGGTGACAATGATTGTGACCCAATAATTCGACGGATTGGAAACAATAAAAGGGGGAGAGAGAGGGGGGGAGACAGAGAGGGTGATTGGCACATTAGGTTGGCGAAATTAGATGCAGAGTTCACGATGGTAGGTGTAAGAGAAAGAAAACGAAAAGCTGTCCTTTCACCCACTTTTGATAAAAAGAGATTGATTGAACATGCAATTCTCTCTCTCTCTCTCTCTGAACAGCATACTTATCTTGACCTATATATTAAGCCAAGATCTCCCGACTCTCTACTATTCGATCGTTTCTCTCCCTCGGATTTGCTTCTCTCCATCTCAACCATCGTCTTGATCTTCCCCTCTTTATCTCTTGAGCTAGCTCATTTAGTCCAAAGATGGTGCATTGTTCTTTGACGGTTTGAACTTTCTTTTTAGGCGTGTCGGTGAAGGTCTTGATGGAGTTACTCTCTATAGATTGATCTCGGCATCTCCTCATGTTAGTGATTGGTATGTTGGCGCGGTTCAATCAAATCAAAAGCTCTCAACATTTTGGGTTGAGTCCTTTCGTTTGATTGAGCCGTGCCAATATGACGATCGATTTTTTTGTTAGGTTGGAGCTCGATTCTTATTTACTTAATGCCAAATGATAGATCAAGGGAGGCAAGCAAGGACTGGCGCAACCACTACCCCCAGGCACCAGCTGCTCGGGCTTAGTGATTTGCTTAACATGTATAATTATCTATGGGATATCATATAAATGTCTAATGATTTGCCCTCCTCCGCGAATTAGGGTAATGTGGTTCGTCAATGTGATTGTACAGAGATGGTTGACTTAGTTTATAGAACTATATACTCGTCTAGCATATTTTAATATATTATCACTTGCTCAGGGGAGGAGAGCAATATGTTGAGCGGATGAATAATATAAATTGGGAGATGCCGGTTCCTCATCGAATTTTTTTTTGTCTAGCTTCCGAGAAGGCCTATGTGCATATAGAGGTGATCAAAGGATGGGCAGTCCGGTTGGTCCACCCAAGCCCGAGAGATAAATGGGCGAACTTGTGCAACATCCTCACATGAGCAAGTCGAGCCAACCCATCTTTGATTCCGCTTGGCCCAAAAATTGTTATATGAATTTTATGTGATGAATAGCCTTAAGCAATGCATAAGGAATACGATACTAAGAGCTTGTTTAATAACTATTTTGTTTTTGGGAACGATTTCTGCATAGAATTGATTTTTTTTATTCTGTTCCCTAGACAAGTTTATGAATATTTGAAAACATTTGGTAACTGTCCAAAATTTATATTCCCGGTATAAAAATGTATTTGGTAAAATCTTAAATTCTTTTGTGACTTAAAGTTTCTTTTAAATTTTAAATAATTTTATTGTATTTTTCTCTTTTTTCCCCCCTTTTCTTCTTCTCCTTCTTCCTCTTTGGTCGGTCGCTGACTTGGCCGTTGCCAGTGATTGGCTAAATAAGGGTCAACAACCTTATTAGAGCATCGCCAGCCCTCGGCGAGCCCAAGCTTGCTCAATCGCCGACGTGGCCAAGCTCACCCAACCATTGATGAGTCTCGACCTCTCCAGGGCATCGCGAGGTTGACAGGGCAAGGCCGACCTCACGATGGCCTGACGAGGTCGAGCCTCGCCAATGATTGGATGAGGCTTGGCCTCACCTTGGTTGGGTGAGGCTCGCCTCGCCTTACTGCCAATGAGGCTCGCCCTCCCTGGGCCGCCACGAGGGTGGTGTCACCTAGCCTTAGCGAGGTTGACCTCACGATGGTTGGCAAGGTCGAGCCTCCCCCCTCACCCAGTCGCTGGGCAGGCTCAACCTTGCCGAGGGCCGACGACACTTCGATGAGGTCGTTGGCCCTCCTCTAGCTAGTCACCAACGAAGACTAGGCCAGCGACCGACCAAAGAGGAAGAAGGAGAAGAAAAAAGGATTCTTGTTCTCGGAAACAAAAAAGTTACGAAACAGATTCTTGTTCTTTTTTGGTTCAAGAGAACAAAATAATAGAATCGGACATTATTTGACTAATATCAAACGGGCCCTAATAGTATCTAAAGTTTGACCAAATATGCAATGTGGTTCCTAAACTTTATTCTGATATGCAATTTTATTCCTGAACTTTTAATTTGTTCAATGAGATCTTTGAAATTTTTGTACGTGTTTAATCTAGTCTCTACGTTATATGAAAATGTTCAATGTTGTTGCAGGAATTAGATTGCATATGTAGTAAAAGTTCAGGAATCGCATTAAACAAATTTAAAGTTTAAAGACGATATTGTACATTATGTTAAATTTTATGGATCACATTAGATAAATTAAAAGTTTAACAACGACATTAAGCCGTTTGTTAGATAAGTAAACAAAAGTTAGTAAATGATTACAAAAGTTTTAAATTAAAATAACAATTACACGTTTGTAATCAATTCAAATGAGAATTGATAATTTAAAATTAGTTGGTAATTTAACATGAAAAAAATGATAATTTCGTATAAGTGTTGGTAAAATTAAGATATTGGTAAAACAATAAAAGTTAGTAACTCACAAACTGTTAAAAAGCATGTAACTTCTTTTACACTTATCATTGCTTTCCGAGACAATCAATTTATGTACTTTTTTAGCGGCGGCAATTGGCGACCACAGGTAGGGGGTCATCTCAAAGGCTGCAGGTTGGGGAAGTACTTCTTTTCTCTTATTCCCTAGACAAGGAATTCATACAACTAGACTAATTGGATTTTTGTCTGTTTTCCTTCTCAAGTAAGCAAGGATTTTTTTTTTTTGCCCATCGAGAATAAAATCAAGCTCAAATTGATTAGATCTCAATCAAGAAAACCTTTTCGCGCAACGTAAAATATATTGAAGAAAATATATTGCATAGTAAGGTAGGTACAATATGCCGATTCACTAGATATATGCAAAAAAAAAAAAATGCATGCCAAGTCTAGAAAAACATGAAATTAGTTTGAGACTCAGATCTTTGGAGTACCAAAACTTGGTAGGGGAGGACACTTAAATGCTAAAAAATTGGAAATGTGTACTTAAGTATCAAAATTAGAGTAAAATGGATCAGTTGAGTATTAACGATAAGAAAATCCAGCCAAAATACTAATGTGACTAAATAAGCAAAAAATGACGTCGTTTTGCATGCAAGTGATAGATAAGCAAAAAACGACGTCGTTTTGTCTCGATTTGAATTTTAATATAAATATAAATTAAAATTAAAACTGAATTATTTAATTATTTAAAAAGAAAAAGAAGAAGAAGAAGAATAAGAAGTTGTAGGTGTTGGGTGGAGGCTGTGCAAACCCTCGCCCAAATGCGGGTAAGGCCCTCTCCCAGATTTAGTGAGGGTTGCTGACCCTTGCTTGATTAGGCCAAGGGCTGTTGCCCTGATTAGGCCAAGGGTTGTTGCCCATTAGAGGGTGCGCTTGGTCGGTGACCCACGTCGGATCTAAGGGAGGGCCACAACCCTCACCCCAAATTTGGGCGAGGGCTTAAAGGCCTTGGCCACCAATCGGCCAGGGTTGTTGGCTCCTAACAAGGGTTTGGCGACCTCGATTGACCCTACCCCACCGTTGCTGCCCCTTCCCATCGACGGTGGCAAGGCTGCAGCAAGGGCTTACATAGCCCTCACCCAACGCCTACAACTTCTTCTTCTTCCTTTTTTTTTTTTTTTTTTTTATTAATAATTTTAGTTTTGAATTTAATTTAACTAATAGTTATATTAAAATTTAAATAAGAGGAAAAACAAATTAAACAAAATTCAAAACTAAAATTAAAAAAAGGAAGGCAAAACGGTAAGAGCTGTGCAAGCCCTCGCTATCGCCTCCCCACTATCGCTAGGAAATGTTGGCGACGGTGGGTGTAGGGTCGGCCGAAATTGTCGGGCCTTGACCAGGGGCTGGCAACCTTGACCGACTGGTGGTGAGGGCCTTTAAGCCTTCAACTAGATTTGAGGCAACGGTTGCGACCCTCCCCCAAATCCGGCGCTCATCCAGATTTGGGCCCCGCGAGGGCCTCACCCGAGATCTGGGCAAGGGCTTGCATGCCCTCGTTGCTGGCCAGCTAGGGCTCAGCAACACCGGTTGACCCTCCTCCCACTGTTACTGGCCCTTCTCGGCGACGGTGAGGGCTTGCATAGCCTTTGCCATTTTGCCATCCTCCTCCTTTTTGTAAAAAAATAGTTTAGTTTTAAATTTAATTTAATTAATATTTATATTAAAATCCAAATCGAGGCAAAATGGTGTTGTTTTGAATCTTCTTTACTGGCTCAACTCTCCAACAAGCCGCATAGGCGAATTATATTAATAAGAAATTGCCATGTAGGATTTCTAGCAAGATTATCGGACTTGACACTTAAATGTCCCAATTTAAAAAAAAAAAAAAGTGACACTTAAGTGTACATTTTGTAACTTTTGACACTTAAGTATTTCCTTATGTCAAGTTTTGACAGTTGCGTTGTTCTTTTGCCAAACTAGTTTAGTGAAATGGGATCAGACGAGTCAAGATCACGAAAAAAATTAGGATCCGAGTCGAGTTTGAGCGGCTTGACTTCTACACTTTCCTAACTCAATAGACAAGAAAATCACAAACCATGTCGTGGATTCCAGTCACTAGTCCAGTCAACCCAACGGGCAATCAGTCCAACCAACTAACACAGTAAACGGACTCATTCTGCAAGCGCCAAGAAATTCGGGTAGATTGGAAGGTGTTTTGGCATGAAATTGGGTTTAAATGGTGAACGAGGAAACAACAAAAAGAGACACGTGGGCGTATGAGGGAGAAAGGATTAGGTTGCCCTGTAGATAATAACCCCCAACCTTCTGCCAAAATTCGATTGCTAATGGACTACTAAGTAGGGCGTTATGTCCCGTAAATAAAAGAATCGTCCAATCAGTTTTTCACAGAAGTTAACCATATGACGACGCCAATGCGAATTGCACCTATGAAATAGGATCAAGCTGTTTCTTATCCACACCTTGGACATTGTCCCAAGAAATATGAACTTGATTAAGGACAATCTAAAGTGTCTTCAGTTAAGGATACCTTACAAAGTCAATTACAAGTCCATGGGAAAGGGAAGAATCGAACTTTTTATTTTTTGAGCAATCTACCCTGTAAATCACTTTTTATAGTATGTAGATAATTAGAAAAAAATCAGTATACAATGATAAGCAACAATGATACTGACAAATCCAGATCCATGAATGCAAACCCAACCCGTGTGTAAGAAATCCTATGGCCCATCTAACTGTTCATCGATTTCTCAAGACTATCTATTTTTGCATCGGATAATGATGATGATGATGACGCCGACTACTTATGCAAGCTTCTCCTTACAATGTGCATGCAACAAAGACATGATGAGTTGGTTTAAGATTGAGCAGATTCTTGATCGAATCAAAAGGGAGGGTAGATCTGCATCTGAGTCAAGATGTGTTGTGAGTCCCTTTGTAGGTGGTCACCACCACGCCCTCGTTTTTTGGACTTGCTTCTTCACGTTGCATCCCGAGTGCGTGCAGCAATATAGCTTCTGCAAAATTGAACGTATGTCAAACGCTTTGATATACTGGTGTTGTGTGGTATAGCAGAAATGTGTGTAATGTACAGTTCTTTTAGCCCCATGTTACATAAATATTGCTTGAATGTCAATGCAAGTGGAGGTGTTTTTAGATCTTTTACATTCCATAAACAGGAAAGGGTTAGAATTATCATTGGCATGGACAATTGAGAGGATATTCGTGAGATTTTGTGGAACTATTATCAATTATTCTAAAAGCTTAAGTTATTAGATGAAAGCGTGGTTTAATATTTAATTATGCTAACGCTTTCTTTCACGCTTAGTCTGATCTTTTTGCCTAGTATTAAACATGGATATATTTAATTGGGAAAGCAAATAGGGTCCGAAACGATTTGAATTTAGCACTTCTAGCTCTGATACCATGTGGGATTTTATAAAATCACTGCCAATTGTTCAAAAAGCTTAAGTTATCAGATAAATGCGTGGTATAATATTTACCATAGCCGACTGTTCTAAAAGTTTAAGCTTTTAGATAAATGCGTGATTTAATATTTAATTATTCTTACAATATTTTACTAGAAGTATTGTATTGACAATGACCGTTTTGTATAGAATGAATCAACTGATTAATGATTGCATGCTAGTTCAATAAATTTGAATATACAGTAAAAAACATTGAGGGACGATACAACGTGAACGCATTCTTGAAAGCGTTGTTCATAGCTTCAACTTTGGTTATTTAACTTGGAGGGAAGTCCATCCTTCGTTAATGATTACTACAAAATGTGCTTGGATTCTTTTGTAATGCCACAAGTAATTATTGATTCAATGAGCCTCAGAACATCATGGCCTGTTTATATGCATGCCATATGTACCAGTTGGTCCACCCAAGCCCGAGAGATAAGTGGGCAAACTTGCACAATGTCCTCACATGAGCAAGCCCAACCTGCCCATCTTTGATCCCACTCAACTCAAAAATTGTTATATAAATTTCATGTGATTAATAGGCTTGAGCGACGTATAAGGAAAATGACACAAATTGTCTATGAACTTTGATTCAATGTACAATGTGGTCCGTAAACTTTTAATTTGTGGAATATAATCCCTAAATTTTAGCCCAACATGTAATGCCATCCATGAATATTTCATTTGTTTAGTGTGGTTCTTGAATTTTCAATACATGTTCAATATAGTTCTTAAGTTATATGAAAATGTTAAATGTTGTCATTTCCATTAATTAAAGTTCAGAGATAATATTAAACATTTTCATATAATTTAGGGACTAGATTAAATATGTATCAAAATTTCAAGAACGAGATTACACATTAAGATAAAATTTAAGGACTACACTAAACAAACTAAAAGTTCAAAGCTGAAATTATATATTGAGTCAAAATTTAATAATCATTTGTGTAATTATTCTTAATGCATGAGGTAACTAACAGATAAGTCGGTAAAGTAACAAATAAAAATAGGTAACTAATAGAAAAGTTCCTACAGTTCAAAAAAAAAAAAACAAAAACAAAAACAAAAACAAAGGAAGAAACGTTAGTAACCAATTTAAATAAAAGTTGACAAATCAAAATTAGTAACCGAATGAGAGAAAGCTTATTAAGTCACACACACTTACACATATGTATAAGTTCATATAATTGTTAAAAAGTTCAAGCCGTTTTATGAGAAATATAAATAAAAGTTAGTCAATCGTTACAAAAGTTTTAAATTAAAATAATCATAAAAAGTTTGTAGTCGATTCAGATGAAATTGATAATTGAAAATTAGTTGGTTACTTAATTTGAAAAGAAAATTTGATAATTTCACATAAGAGACAGTAGAATTAAGATATTAGTAAAACAATAAAAGTTAATAAACTACAAATTGCTAAAAATTATGTAACTTTATAAAATTATCGAGAATCGTGTTAACTTAGGTCCTGTTTGTTTAAAATTATTTCCTGTTCCTTGGAACAAAATTTTTTGTTCTTTTGTTCCGGAGAACAAAAAAAGAATAGAAACATGTTTGGTAAAACTTTTGTTCCCGAAAATAAAAAAATTACTTTTTTTATTCCCGGAACAGATTTGGAATAGAAACAAGAAGTAAAAAAAAGTTGCTTCTTGTTTTTTAGAACAATTTCAATAAACAATTTTTCTATCTTCTCTTTCTTTTCTTCTTCTTCTTCTTTTTTCCTTTTGGCCGATTGTCAGCCTTGGTCATGGCTAGTGCCGGCAATCGGCTAGACGAGAGCCAATGACCTCGTCGGAGTGTCGCCAGCCCCCGGAGACGCCGAGGCTAGGCGAGGCTCGTCGGCCCGAGCCTTGTCGTGGCTAGGCGAGGCCGAGCTCGCCCAGCCAATGACGAGGCCATCCTGGCGATGGCCAACCTCGTGTCACCCGGGCGAGGTCGAGCCTCACCGGTGGCCTCGGTGGCTAGGTGAGTTTTGTGAGGCCATTGGCGAGGCTCGACCTCGCCCAGGTGGCACAAGGCTCGCCTGGTTATTGGCGAGGCTTGATCTTGCCTAGATCTGGTGAGGCCGAGCCTCGCAGTGGCCCGGCAAGGCTCCGGCGAGCTCATCGGAGCTCACCCAACCGGTTGCGATTGGCGATCGCCCACAAAGAGAAAGAAGGAAAAAAAAAAAAAAGAAGAAAAAAGGAAAAATATAATAAAAATATTGAAAAATTAAAAGAAATAATAAAATTATACAAGTTTACTAAACACATTTCTATTCTTGAAATATAAATTTTTGCATCTACCAAGCACATTCTTATACTCGAAATTGTTTCGAGAACAAATATATATATATATATATATATATATATATATATATATATATATATATTTATATTAAAAAATTGTTCCCCAGAACAGAAACGTTACTAAACACTCTTATCGGCTAAAAAGTATGAAACTTTATTTCTCTACTAAACGGCTTCTTTTAAACTTATCATTTCTTTCCGATGGCGGCGGCATTTGGCGATCACAGGTAGGGGGTCATCTCAAAGACTGCGGATATATGAAGTTTTTCTTTTCTCTTTTTCCCTAAATAAGGAATTCATACGACTAGACTAATCAGATTTTCGTTTGTTTTCTTTCTCAAGTAAGCAACGATTTTTTTTGGCTTATCAAGAATGAAACCGAGTACAATTGAATCAGATCTCAATCAAGAAAACCTTTTCGCGCAACTTTAGATATATATTGAAGAAAACATATCATATATTAAGATAGATTCGAGACACCGACGCACTATATTTATGCAAAAAACGCATGCCAAGTTCAGAAAAACATGAAATTAGTTTAGTTGAAAGGGGATTGGACAAGTCAAGATCACGAAAAAAAATCGTGATGCGAGGCAAGTTCGAGCGGCTTGACTCCTACACTTTCCTAGCTCAATTGACAAGAAAATTACAAACCATTATGTGGATCTCAATAAATAATCCAGTCTATCCCGGGACAATCGGTCCAGCCAACTAGCACAGCGAACAAATTTATTCTGTAAGTGCAAAGAAATTCGGGTCGATTGGAAGGGGTTTTGTGACTTTGAGATTGGGTTTGAATGGTGAACGAGAAATCAACAAAAAGAGACATGTGGGCGTCTAAGGGAGAAAGGACTAGGCTGCTCTAGAGATATTAAACCAAACTTCTCCCAAAATTCAATTGCTAATCGATTACTATTCTGGGCATCATGTCCCGTAAATAAAAGAATCATCTGATTAATTTGTCACAGAAGTTAATCATCTCACGACGCTAGTGCGGATTACACCTAATGAAATAGGATCAAGCTGTTTCATATCCATACCTTCAACCAAATGGACATTGTCCCAAGACATGTAAAAGATACCTTACCAAGCCAGTTACTAGCCCATGGGAAAGGGAAGAATTGATTTTTTTTTTTTTTCCTTTCTTGAGCAATCTACCCTATAAATCACTTTTTATAATATCTAAATTATTATAAAAAATCAGTTACAACGATGAGCAACAAGGATACTGACAAATCCAGATTGATGAACCCAAACCCTGACACCTGTATAAGAAAACCTATGGGCCCCTCTAGTTGTCCATCGATTTCTCAAGACTCTATTTATTTTTGCATTCGATGGTGATGATGACCATGATGATGGTGATTTATGCAAGTTTCTCTTTACAATGTGCTTGCAACTAAGACATGATGGTTTGGTTTAAGATTGAGCAGATTCTAGGTCAAATCAAAAGGGAGGGTAGATCTGCATCTGACTCAAGATGTGTTCGAAGTTCTCAGTCGATTTTTGGATGGGATGGGTGTGAGTCCCTTCGTAGGTGGTCACCACCATGCCCTCGTCTTTGCTTAGCCTCTGGACTTGTTTCTTCACATTGCATCCCGGGTGCGTGCAGCGATAATAACTTCTGCAAAATCAAACGTATATCAAACGGTTGGATTTACTGGTGTTGTGTGGTATAGTGGAGATGTAGGTAATGTGTAGTTCTTTTAGCCCAATGTTACATAAATATATTTTTGAGTATCAATGCAAATAGGGGTGTTTTGGGATCTTTTACTTGCATAGAAGAGGGATTTTATACACGGGGAAGGGTTAGAATTATCTTTGGCATGGACAATGGAGAGGAATTTTTACTAGAGGTATCGTACTGACAATGATCGTTGTGCATAGAATGATCAACCAAATAATGATTGCATGCTGGTACAATCAATATACAGTAAAAACATTGAGGGATGACGCAACGCGAACAGACTCCTAAACCTTGTACATAACTTCAACTTTGGTCATGTTACTTGAAGGAACGTCCGTCATTCGTTAATGGTTACTAACAATGTACTTCAATTTGTACAAGTAAACATTGATACAATCACCCTGAGAACATCATGGCTTGTTTATATGCAGTGTATGCGGTATGTAATAATTCGTGTAGTTATTGTATAACTTCGGCATTTGATAAACTTCCATATTGTTGTAAAAAGAAAAGCAAGGAGACCATGGAATCAATTCGCAAATGATCTCTCTCTTTCTCTTGTCTGTAAGGATAATTTTACTCGTTGATCATGCAACTACATGCATCTTCTTAATTACTGTAAATATCTTAAATATCTCCAACATATGCCTTTCGATAACCTAAGATATTCCCTCCATAGCCCTTTTCTTCCAACAGTAGGGAACAGAAATCATTTTGAATAAACGACATGTCGCATATGGTGATCCATTAAGAAGATCCGACAACGGACATCCAATGTTTAGAGGGTTGTCTGTTGAGGAATTTCTGATTACTACGCCACTTTGCATGCATTAATTTGTTTCACGTAACATTGGAAACCCTAGAAAAGCCAGATCTCGAAATTAGGGAGCTATTTTTTCTTCCTCTTTTTTATTTTTATTTTTATTTCCTTTTCTTCTTCATCTTTAAGCAATCGAAATAGTCCTGCTTCACTAATGTCTGAGGAAGTAATCAAAGTGAAGAGCTGCTCGATAAATTAGGAAGAAAGGAAAAGATAAATACTGGGAAAAAGAGATCTAAAGCGATTGTGACCTGGACCGACTGTGCAAGCATAGAAGAAAGAATGTGCGCAGACCTGGGAAATCTGTTGTTCTTGACTGCTTTCTGTCCATACTTCCTCCATCGATAACCATCGTCCAGTATGTCCACCTGACTCCGGGTCTGGAAAGCGATTCTCGGCCTTCGGACCTTCTTCTCCCCCTTCTTCTTCCCAATTTTCTCAGCACCCCCGGATACCGAGCTCCCGTGAGCAGCATCGTACTCGGCCTTTGATCTCTGGGCGATCCCGTCTTCGGGGCCGCTCAATCCCAAGAACCCGTGGACCGACGAGCTCATCAGATCACTGCCGAAGCCGGCGCTGCTCTGGACACGAGAACCTCCGGCTTCGAACGCGAACGGGAAGGAGGTCAGCGGCGGCTGCGGCGGGGGCGGCCTGACATCCGTCGAGCACGGGAACAACATCTGGTGTCTTTCCATGAGGTGCGAACAGTTGGTCGTATGAGGGGATGAAAGAAGAAATGGAGGAGAAGAATCTGGTCTTGAATTGCTTTTGACGTGTTGATATTAGAGGGAAAGGCGGCCGGGGAGCCCGAAAGAGAGCATGAAAAAGAGAGCCAAAAAGAAAATAATAATAAAGGAGCTAAGCAAATCCTCTAGATTCTGTCTCTACGACGGAAGGTGAGGGAAGGAGGAAGAAGTTTGAAACGTATATAACGATGCATAAAATGGTGGGTGGTAAAAGCGTATATGGCACGAGGATATTTTCAAGATTTGGAAAATTAGGGCTTCGGGAGCGGACGTGATGGGTGCATAGTGCGTACAAACAAAACGGAGACGCGAGCTTGGAAAAATCGTGGCGGCTTTCATCATTAGGAGGAAGAAAAGTTCTATGGCCGATCACAAATCTTTGTTTACTTGCGAGGGTTGGCCAAAGGGGAGGAAAAAAAGACGCTGCTGGCCTCCAAGCTCGCCTGTGATTGGCGGGTGACGCGCTCGAAAGATAGCGCTATCATCGCTCCTCGACGAGGTATTTGAATTCAGGTGTGTCGTTCCAATCGAGAATCGGTCTGTAGACTATTCCCCCACCTGAATTCGATTGGATAGAAGTCTTGACTACTCTCCACATAATTGAAACAAAAAATTAATCACACAAAAAACCATAAATTAATATATTTGTCATAAATTTACTCTAATTAATTTTTGTTAGATTTATCATGTCAAATTATTAAGTTGGATGACACATGATAGTTGACAAATATATCAGTTCGGGATTTTACCCTCCATTTGTAATATGTGCACTAGTTTGTGATTTTCGGTAGTATTAATTCAATCTAATGGCAACCATTTCTATGGCGGATCACAAATCTTTGTTTACTTGCAAGGGTTCGCCAAAGGGGAGGAAAAAAAGACACTGCTGGCCTCCAAGCTCGCGTGTGATTGGCGGGTGACGTGCTCGAAAGATAGCGTTATCATCGCTCGGCCACGAGGTATTTGAATTTAGGTGTGTCGTTCCAATCGAGAATCGGTCCGTAGACTATTCCCCCACCCGAATTCGATTGGATAAAAGTCTTGACTACTCTCCACATAATTGAAAAAATAAATAAATTAATCACACAAAAAACCCTAAATTAGTATATTTGTGATAAGTTTAATCTAAATTAATATACTTGTGATAAATTTACTCTAAGTTAATTTTTGTTAGATTTATCGCATCAAATTAATAAGTTGGATGATACATGATAGTTGACAAGTATATCAATTCGGAATTTTACCCCGCACCGGTTTGTGATTTTCGATAGTATTAATTCAATTTAATAGAAACAAATGAATGAAAAATTTGTCACAAATGTTACCAGCTTAGAATTTTCATAATTAAAAATAAATATGAATAAATTTTTCATAAATATATCAATTGAGAGTTTTTGGTGATTAAAAGATTAGTTTAGAATAAATTTGTTAGATATATACTAATTTAGGATTTTATTGTGATATTAAGCATAAAAAAGGAGCAACCTTTATACATTATCAAGAACCACGCGTCATCCGTCGACAATGTACTGATGTGAAACGCTTTCTTGTACACGTGGAAGCACATTCCGAGCCGTACCGCCAGAGATATCGAGTCGGAGCTGGACTCGACTTTGCCGGTGCATGCATGTTCGGGAGACAGGAACGTGCCTATGAGCTTCCTCGGCCACCTTGGACCGCAATTTTCGTTCAACTCGTGAGTGCGTGATGGTGATGCTGATGATGGAGGATAAAAAGAAAGGTAAAAAGGTCACTAGTGTTTACTAACAACGTGAAACTAATGACGCTCGTGGTTCGTGTATCTGCCTCCCAATTCAGTCTGCTTTCCGTCTTTCTCTGTAGCGTCACTGCTACAACGTCAGCAAACAGGCGAATTATCTCCTTTTTCCAAGGATGAGGATCGCCTCCTTCATGTTTCTGCTCATGCCAAGACGAGTTTTAAGGAGATAGATGGCTTCCCCTGTAAACAGAAACATGCTTCTCTTTTTATATGAGAAGCAGAAGGGCGGGGGGAAGAGACCAGCCACGCTACCCCCCTCTAGGCATTACTTTTCTCATTCATGCTACAGTGTCATTCCATGAGTATATGTGCTCCTCGCCGCATCCTACCGGCGTCTCAGAAATCAAGATGTCTCTTGACACGAATCAACAAATACTATAGGCAGAATCTAGCTAGATATTCAGTCACGATGTGACTCAAACTTTAAATCTCCTGAATTACACTATGACTCATGTACCACGTGTTAGTGTGCTCGGTGGTAATGGACCACAAATAATCGTTCAATTACAAGCTTGACTTTTTTTCTTTGGCTAAATAGTTGTAACCTAATTATCTCCTCATAAAATTGTTGATCATCCATCACTCTTCTATTGCGATATTATTTTTGCATTGTATCATCTATTGTTATAAACTCAATCGCTTCAAATTTAATAAGTACTCGACACTCTGATCATTATTCGACCATTCACCACCGCTGACACTAACAACCACCACCTCTATTGCTAATTTGACTACTATAATCTCCACATGGCATGAAGGTAGATTATTTTATTGCATAATTTTCACTATACATATGTTAGGATCAAAATTTAACCAATTTGTTGACATGAATAGAACACCTAGCTAAAAGAGGATTGGTTATCCACACCAGATATTTGAGCCATTGTCGACGATTGTAAGAGTGGCCGAAATTAATATACATCAATAACCATAAATCAACTATTGTTATACCATGGCATATGATCAAAAATTGTCATAACATAACTAGTTAGCGATGACACTGACGAAAATGAATAATAAGTTACCAATTGAGACACCGAATGAAGACGGGATGTTAGGGAGGTGCCAAGACACAGTTATAACATCCTGATTTGAAACCACTAATAGAAAGAGCAACAGATTCTAGAGAAGAAATAGAGCTAACCCAACAAGGTCAAAGGATCAAGGTGCAGTTTTGAAGGAGTAACCCCCGAAGGAAAAAAACATGGCATCATGAGAACATGGGATTGAGTGGAAACATGGCCAAAACTGGTTATATCATAGGCACCATAAATACCAAAGCTCAACTATGGGAAAGTCCCCCGTGCACAAACAAACAACATATTATATTTTAAATCTTGCACTGTGGTTATGATTTTTAGATTTGTGTGGTCAATTAAATTCTGATGTGTTTCTTAATTATAGTTTCTAGATTCTCATCTTCGATTAAATTTTACTTTACATCTTTATGTTTTCAGGCTTTATCATTGATTAAATTTTGGCATAACTTGTGTACATTCGGTTCCGTTTGAAGTGATTATGTTCTTAGGCTTTGTCATCGCTTAAATTTCAGCACAATTTGTGTACGTTTAGATCCATTTGAATTGAAATTATCAATTCCCTTGTCTATCTGTGATATTTCCTATCCGAAACCACCAAAGAACCTGTCTTCTCTAATAAAAATCAAATAACGACTTTCAGTGAGAGCTATTTTGTCACGGAGTCAAATTCCGAGAAAATAGAGTTCAGACGACGTTTATCATGCCTATTAATCACACAAGAACCGAATTTCGGCTTCTTGATTACCTGCATATCCTTTGCATTGCTCTCAAACTCAAATCTATTGCACGCTTCATGAATCGCAGTCCAAGGAATTGATTAAGAAGGAGACGAATGTGCAATTAGATCACAAGGCAACTCAAGTTTTATGAGCATACAATTAAATTGAATAGTCAAGAGAAAATTTGTCTAAAAAATCCTAAATTATTATAATTTTGCCAATTTAATCATAAACCTTTCAATTTTGCTACTCAAGTCCTAAATCTTTTCACACTTTGCCAATTGAGTCAATCTAATCAATTTTAGTTGGAATTTACTGACGTTGATAATTTTTAATAATATTTTAATATTTTTCCTCTCTTTTTTTTTTCAAGTGTGACTGGTGAAGGTTGCTGAGTCCTCACCTAATGAGGGCAAAGGTGGCGTTGCTGACGGCCACAATGGCCCTGCCCAAAGTTCATTAAACTAGAGAGAGAGAGAGAGAGAGAGAGAGAGAGAGAGAGATGGAAAAGAGCAAAATAAAGGAAAAATACAAATTAAAAAAAGAAAAATATAATTAAGAATTGTTCACGTTAGATCAATCGCGCCACATGGATGATCATTGTCCATTGTTAGCAAATTTTGGTCAAAATTAGTTAGATAGATTCAATTGATAAAATGTGAAAAGATTTAGGACTTGATTGGCGAAAGCTAAAAATTTAGTATTAAATCAATAAAAAAATTTAATGAATTTAGAATTTTTTGGATAATTTTCCCAAGATCAAAAGAGTCAACCACGTGGGTTTGAACTTTGAACTTGAAAAGCAAGGCTGCCGCTTTTTTTTTTTTAGTTTTTTCCCTTCTTGGTCACCGATTAGGTGAACCGCATGCAGCAGCCGATATTCTTTTCGAATCACCGAGTTCAAAACCTCTTTCGATTCGGCGAATTCTCAATTTCGAAAACTCGATTTTCGGTGGCGGAAATGTCGTTGATACCACTTCTTCCCGTTGCAGGGATACGCAACTTCAACAGCTAATATCAAACGATAGAGTTGCATCCCCCTCAGGTAGAGTCGTGAAAACGAGGCACGAAAGGGAGGGCTTTGTAAAAGCTCATCAGCATCGACGATCCCCGCTTCCGTCCAATCATGCACTCTTTCAATGCCATCCATTCTGTCGCGCATTGACAATTTCTTGAATACCGGCACAAACTGAGCTCACTTCAGCCAGTGGATGAGAAGTTTTATTTAGGAAAATTGTCCAAGAAGTCCTAAATCTATTTTACTTTGGCCAATTCAATTCTAAACATTTCAATTTTACCAATTTAATCCTTAGTTTTTTGGCAATTTACCAATTGAGTCCATTTGGCTGTAAATTGTTGATGCGGATGCTAGTTGTCTAACTTGACATCATTGACACCGATATGGATAATTTTTGTAATTTTTTTTTTAACTTTTCAATTTCTTATTTTTATTTTCCTTTTTTCTTTACTTTTTTTTTTCTTTGGTTAGTTTTGTCAAGGGTCACCAACGGTTCTCATCAACCACAAAGGTTGGGGGAGGCCCGCCTCAACCATTGTCAATAGCACTGGCCATGGGCAAGCCATCGCAACCTCGCTAGCCACAAGTGAGGCCTTTGTAGCCCTGTTGACCATAGGCACGAGTGTGAAGGCCCTCACCAAATCTGAGTAAGGTCCTTTGCAGCCTCGATAGCCACAAGAGATGCCTCTAGTACTGATGAGGGTCATCGGCACAGAAAAAGAAAAAAGCAAATAAAAAACTAAAATAAAATAAATAAATAAGAACAATAAATTTTTTAAAAAAATTTACAAAATGATCTACATCAAGGCACCAACGGTGTCACGTAAGATGACTAACGTTTACATTAACAATATCTGGCCAAAATTAGCCAATTGACTTAATTGAGAAAATTGCCAAAATGTTTATCACTCAATTGATAAAATTAAAAGGTTGGCCAAAGTGTAATAGATTTAGAACAATTTGAATAATTTTCCTTATTTATCCCTCATTGTTAACATCCAAAAATGACCGAATCCTTTTAATAGATGTGATGCTGATATGGAGCTTGGTGTTAGTCAGTTTAAATATTAATAAGAGGTTGTGGGAAGAAAGTTTGCGGACAAACACAAATATTAACGATTGAGATGACGTCGTTATACAGCTAGGTGTCAAGCGATTGGACTCTCAATAAGATTTCATGGGTCAAAGAGCTTGTCGGCAATTTTGAATACTGATAACCAAATGTTGTTATCGATATAGGATGACAATTGGCAATTGATTAACACTTGGTGAATTTAGCCGACTACTAGAGGTAGAAGACTGAGAGCGATGAGGATGCCGATTGAAGTGTTATCAACAATTTGTAGAGAAGATTGATGTGTAATCGCAGAGAGCAATCTTAGAGCCTTAAAGCTGAGCCCGATGACAATTGAAGAGTTGTTACTGCTTATAGATGAGATGATGTGCAGTCGTGGATGTGCTAATGGAGCCAAAAATCATGGGCATGCAGTCTTGGCGTGAGCTGGAGTCCTCTAATTTGTAGGGGATTTTATTGTCCTTCTGATTCGTAGAGGATTCTATTTTCCCAATCTGTAAAGGCTTAACTTGTAGAAGAAGTCCGTCTGATTGTATATATATGGTTCTATACGTACTTGATGATTAAGGAGAAAAGGAAAAATAAAAAGAGGGTCAGGGAGGCTTACCCAAGGATATAGGCACATTGCCAAACCTCATTAATTCTTGTGTTTTTTTTCTCTTCTTCTTGATCTACATTTAGATTGTTAACATGCAGTTGTAACTTTCTATCTCAAAATTAACCATTTGGGATTAGGTACAATTTGTAAGACATCATATAACCCGTGTTGAATTATTGTGAGACAGATCTCATAGCCATGAGATAACTTTGAACTTCTCAATCTATCACTTTATTAGTTTTCAGTACTCGCACTTAACTTTTTCATATTCCTATCCAAACTGTCATTGATTTTTTTTTCTTTTTTTTTAGTAAAGGTAAGATATATATTGACTTTTAACCAAGAAAGCTATAAAAACAAGTCAAAACGAGTGGAAGGGTTCTAGCAGGAAGGAAAGAGAGGGGAAGGCCAAACAGTGACAGCCCTCCAAACGAAAACAACAGGAAAGATCTGACACCACTAAGGCTGCATGTCTTCCTCTAGAAAACAGAAACAAACGGGGCAGCCAGCGACGGCAACCTCAACCAAAAGAAAGGCAAAACCAGGCCAAGCCAAAGCTCAAGGTGAAAAACTGTCATTGAATTCGAGTGAGACAGGCGAAATACTCGCAAAATAATAATGGGATATAATACCTCCAATTTCTTTTGCAAACTTTGGCAATTTAATAAGAGTATAAAGTGATGCCCCGCAAATCTAGAGACTGCTAAGAAAAGAGACTTGAGAAGCTTTGCTATGGGGAAAAGTCATTTTCGGCCCCTACACGATTTCAACGACGACTGCGCACGAAACCTCTAGGAATCCTCGGGCAATCGAAGTCCGATGTTAAATTCAACTGCACGTGAGCCGACGGAGACCACAAATTTCCACGTGGTCCCGATGGTGGTCGCTTTCCTTTCTAAGGGATTTTACTTATTTAGGGGTTGTCTGAACAGGTGATGACGGATGAGTGGCTGTCATGCCTTTCTTAGGTATTGAATTTAAGAATGATTACGTAATTATTAGAAAAATAAGAAAAATCAGGAGATATCTAAATCTTTCTTTCTACGCATGTTCAACCGCTACGTTGTGAATTTGGTCACGAGTGAAACCTTCTTTGACATTAAAAAAAAAAAAAAAAAAAAAAAAAAAGAGAAGAAAATAACTTTATCTCCATGGAAATTGAATAAAAGACCAATCAGAAAAAATCTCCGAATGATTAACATGTCGATGCTTTGCTTGATGTGTTATCTTCATGGTGATTTATGGAAGATTCTGCACTATAATTATTCTCCCTTTTGATTTGTTACTTCTAACATGAATGAGAAAATCCTACAATGAGTGACGTGCTTGGCTCATGAATCAAAGTCAAAGTTTTCTAATTTTATTTCCATTATTCAAAGTTCATTGAATAATGCTTTGAAACAGTTTTATAACCTAAAAAAACCATGGAATTATAGTTTCTATCGAAAAAAAATGCCATGTTATGTTTTCAGTATTCTCGTTCCAACAAAATGAAAAGGAGCATAAAAACAATGGAATTAAATTTATAATCTTGTGTTTGATGCAATCAGATTAATTACTTTGGTTTGGTTTCAAAGTGTTACCACCAAGCTGATTTACAAGTAAGAAGTTTGATAAATATTTAGATTATCTAAACTCAGCGTGCAATGATGAAAATTAACAACAACAACAAAAAGCACTGATTCCTACGCACTTACTGAAGAGAGAGAGGGGGGCTATAATCACATCGAAACATTACGTTATGTGATTTAACTAAACAGAATAACACAAAAGATCATTAACTTTTCTCCTGTGAGTATTATTCGAGATCAAAAGTGAATTAATAATAGTCAGCTTGAGAAGTAGAAATCTTTCATCACTAGCGTGGAGGAATCTTGAATAGTAAGAATTGCTTGGTTAGACTAAATTACAAATTAGTTGGTTCAATTTTATCGGTCTTTAAAATTACAAATCAAAACCAGACCAACAAACCAATACAAAAAAATAATAAAAAGATCAAAACCGAAACCAAATCATACCAATAAATCAATAAAACAGATTTTTTTTTCAATTTGGTTCGATTAGGTTCGGCTCAATCAAACCGTTTTCGGCTTGTCATGGACGCTCCTGCTCCTTGGGGACCAAACGGGTCACTACAAATGAAAGTAGTGGACCAATCGTATGGCCTTGCCTTTTTATAGGTAGGCACGGGCCGCACACGCACAGTAGAAGAGGCCCTTAAGTCTTGAATCAGTAATTTCAGTCGGGCTATTGCGGATAGCCGAATCTAAAGCATCGAATACGGACTAACACGAAAGTCAGCAGCTCCCGTGCCCTGTCTGCCTTGACACTTCCAACAAATTTCGATTATCGATGCACATGGTCCCGAATTTGACAACTGCCCTTGCTCAGAGTGATGTAGACAGACAAGTAGGACATCGACTGGAGATAGAAATCGAGATCAAAATGCAGAAGAATTAACAGTTACCAACTTAAATATGCCGACCTGATATGATTTTTCAAGACACTAACCTTATCTTGTCTCTGTTCGTGCAAATAAGAAGGACCGCATGTCAGTCTCATCTACAGCTTGATTCCTTTCATCCTTTTATTTGCTCGCCTGGCGAGGTAATCGGGGTTCTTGAGGCGAGAGATTGCTCGTCCGGATCCAAGTCGATGTGGACTAGGAACCATCACGGTTGTTGGCCAAGTGTAATAATTGATCGCTTTTGTCACATGGGTCCGGATTTCCATAAGAACTTTTAATTGATGTCACCTCGGATCCAGTTCGATCGACCAAGTAAGGCCATGCTCGTTCCTAAATATATATAGAAAAAAAAAAAAGGGACTTTCGCCATCACATGGAAAGCCACCGAAAACTCCTGAGCCCGAGGGCCCCCTCCCTGAACCGCGACGTGAACCTGATCGATCACGTGAAATCCCAACAGAGTTCACCAGATCCGATGCTCGGGTCCAAGGACGACGTACGGAGGCTGGGGCTACGAACCGGCAGGCCCTCGGGCTATTGAAGTCATCTCAGCAACCTCTCTCCATCTCTCTCCCCGTTTCACTGTTCTTTTCTTTACCTTTCGTTTTCCTCAACTTGATCGCGTGAAGTCCGTCTCCTTATAAAATAAGTTCCGATTGACTTCTCAAATTGTTGCATCGAACCACACATTATATAATTATTTTCGGGCAAATCTATACTATTATGTCAGGACTTTCCTCTTTTCTCATTTTTTATCCTCCTAATACGTTCATCAGCATGGACCCGAGCAGGTCCTTAAACTACTCCCTCCATCGGAGCCAACCTAAGGAGGTTAAAGACGGGTAATGACAAACCGCCAAGGGTCCCCCAGGGTTTGAACCACCCAAATAATGAACGTATTTTTTTTTATGTATATTTATTTGTGTTTTCGCTACTTGCAAATTTTTTGTTTCCAATTTCATCGTCCTTTCATATTGTGCATGAGTCCGATAAAAGTTAAGCCAAATCTAATTAGTGAAGCTGTTTTAGTGAAGCTGTTGGAAGATATGTGCATGTTGTACAATATTCTTTAGGATTTAGATTGGCATATATTTGGATACTAGATAGAATACATAAAAATTTTCCCATGCTTTTCCTTGTTCTCCCTTGCTTTCTTTAATGGTATCAAAGCAGGCTTCGCTTCTGATTCAGTTTCAGCTTCCGCGCCTCTCTTTTTGATTGCATGCTAGTATTTATTGAGGAACACGCTGACCTACAAAACAATGTTAGCACTTCGGCGTAGGAATTGGTTTATGAGGAAAAACGGGCAAGTGAAGAAAAGGAATACCTTACCGTCACCATGGCAGAAAATCAACCACCATCTACTGGAGAGCATATCACAAAAGAGGAAATTCAAAACTCTACTGTGAACTTACCTACTGAAGCCGCCAGATTCCAAGGATAACCAAATGCAAGTTTTTTTACATGGCAGCTTGGTCTGGGGCAACACATTCCAGCCAATCCACATCGGGTCAGGCCATGGTGGGTCAATCATACCAGTGGGTACCCGTTCCTGTTCAGCCCAATCCATGGTACTACGAGCCAAGCCCAAGTACTCCATGGCCCGGAACCCAAATTTCTGAAGCAATGTCCAGCCCAATAATGGCTCGCCAACCATAGACAGGGCAAGCGCAAGTACTAGGTCTAGAAATCAAAATGCGGGATTATCAAGTGGGTCGCTTAACCCGAGTATGGTGTGATGACCCCCAGCACATTATGGTTACCGTGACCTTCCATTGTTATTATTATTATTTTTATGTGGAAACGTATAATGACAACTCCATTATACTTTAAATCGATGCACACAAAACCATAGAACCAGACACTTTTATTTATTTATAGATTGTAGACGACCTATGTCGATACATTAGAGTTAAAAAGTTCATTCTTCTGGCTACATCCAAAATATTGCCCTGACCATCCTACTGCCTATCTACATGGCCGCTTGCGTAACATGTCCTGGCCTTGCCAAAAATGCCACCCTCGTCCCCCAGGCCCTCCTTCTATTCGACCTTGCTGTCGCCATCATCGTCACCATCTAGAAGTGGGAGTGGTCCCACCGTACGCCCATTGACCCGGGCGTAGAGTGCGACAAACCTCATCAGTATGGGGCCCGATGGGAGACCATCATCCACACTCAAGATCACAGTGATCCAAATAATTGTAACCTCAAGGAAGTTGGGGTTGACTTGCTCCACTTGGTCCCACGTGAGATCGGTGGGGACACCATAGAGCATCATGGAGGACACGGGTTGCAGAGGCATACTTACGTGTTTGAAAAAAAATATAGTCCACAAGGGGTGAGTACAACCACTCAGTAAGTAAAAACCTATTAGACTATACTACATGAGTCTACCACTACTCATCCGACGGAGTCCTAAATATAAAATATACGAGATCGAAACAGCTCAATTTGCAATGACTCTTAAAGGAATTTCATGGAAACAATACACTAGAGAGTAAATAGACATTTGGGGAATTTCAATAATCATATCTAGTTTGAATCCAGTTGCCACCATCTTCTGAAGGAACTGTGTTGTACCCCTCCAGGCATCTCATGCCACAACTGGCATCACGAAGACCTCTAGGATCCTTATTTCCTGAGCATTCGGAGAGCGTCACGTTATGCCCCACCAGGCATCTCACATCCCAACTGGCATCGCGAGGACCTCTAGGGCCCAATCACATTTCCCCCAAGCATCTAGAGGGCACTATGTCACACCCCTCCAGGCATCTCGACACCCGGGGCATCATCGCCATGGTGGACCGACAGTATCCATCAATTCAAACCATGGAGCAACAATTTAAGAATTCTATTTGAAGTCATCGAAGCATAACTAGACCAACCATTCACTCCTTAGGAAAATAGTGATCTCTTCTTGTCTTGACCCCACTAAGCGTAAGCCTATGGCCATCAACCTATCCAAACCCGCACTATTTTGAAATTGACTTAGTTTTATTGATTCGTCTAAGGAGTTCTAAAACACAAAACACTAGACAAAACATGTAGAGTTGTCCTAGCACAACAGTACACGTCTAATACGACTTAAACCTTGCGTGGCCACATAGCTCACTAAATCAACCATGGCCTCGACTAATCCTGTACCACATCAATGCTAATATCCTCAAGTCCGGAAAGGATCCGCACCTAGACCGAACTGACCCACAACATCACGACCTATTGAAGACCGATGCTGACTTCTCCGACGGTCGTCGCGGTTCACAGCCTTACAACCCGAAACCAATGTTGACCGTGCTGACAACTGTCGCGGTTCACGACTATACGAGTCAAGATTGAACTCAGCTTTAACCGACAAGAAGCAAACCATGAGACAACGGCAACTTGACGCGTTCGAGTGCAAATTTGTTGATTCCTATAATGGAAACCCAAGTAACGGCAACACCACATAATATAGAA
This sequence comes from Eucalyptus virginea, assembly GCA_014182375.1. NCBI lineage: Eukaryota > Viridiplantae > Streptophyta > Magnoliopsida > Myrtales > Myrtaceae > Eucalyptus > Eucalyptus virginea. Next base: position 18,991,024 of record CM024522.1, on the reverse strand, counting down.
GAATAGGACTTCCACTTGCCTTGAATCCTCGGTGGTGCGGGCTGGTGGCGAAGCATCAAGATGACTCGAGCAGAATGAAGGCGATGCCGTGAGGTTTTTGGTTAGAGGTGAGAATAAAGCAAGATGGTGGTGCAGCGAGGTGGTGCAAGTGGCGGCGTCAAGTAGCAAGAAAGGAACGAAGCTGTGAGAGTCTTGATGGAGATGATTCTTCGCTGAAGACGTTGATGGAACAAAGAAGATTGTGAGGTGAGGGAAATGAGAGACGGTCTTCTTTTTGTGCTTCGGCTTCTCCGCCTGCGTTGACTGTCTTGTTCAACATTTCTTAATTCTGTGGTAGACCAGAGGAGAGACGCGTGGAGTGGACGTGGCCATTAGCGGTAATCCTCATTACCATTTGTAAAAATCACAGAATCGTGGCTGAATTCTGTGTCTTCTCTCCTTCTTTGCCTTTGAGAATTTTGTTGGTCAATGGTCTTCATTCGTGGCAAGCTGAGGAGGAGGCGGATGGGGTTGACGTGGGTGATGGTGGGAGTTCTCTGCTCCTCTCTTTGACAAGTTGCACGGATACGTGGGGATGAAGGAGAATTTGCATGAGAGAGCCAGCATGGCAACGTAATGAAGAAACTAGACATTAGTGGGAGAAGAGACGTGGCCAATCTTGAATTAATTCTTTTTGAACATCTCATGGTCGTGGTCTATCTGAGGTCACATTAATCTCACTCGTGGCATTTCATGAAGAAGAAAATTTAGTGAGGTAGTAAACTAGGTAGCGGTTAAGTTGTCATGGTGCGGTGGAGACGTGGTGATGGGGTGGTGTCGTGGGGATGTGATGAGGCACGATGGTTCGGTGAGGTGACAGTGGTGGCGATACGATGACCGTGGGTGGTGCCAATAGCATAGTCCAATGACCAGCTTGTCGACGCGGCATGGACCGTTAAGTATTTGAGGCTCGGGCAAAGTCCGGATATTACATATGGGTTCAATTCCCTACTTGACAATAGCACCCGGTTTCTTGCTGTACCCTCTCTCAACCATTTCTGATTGGCCAGAGGAGCTAGGGTTTGGGATAGGTTCACATGTCTTTAAAGGACCTGAAATGGACGTTTCAAATTGTGAGGCGCGATCGGACGGCTGGAAAAGGCTCGATTCCTCATCAGGATCGAACGGTGGGCACGCAACTGTTTTTAAAGGATATAACGGTCCATAATTTTCCGCGAGTTTAAAGGCTTATGGGCAAAATATAAAAGGGAAAAATAAATTATTTTGTGAATACTGCAGGTGACCCCATCACACCATTAACAATTGCTGGAAATTGCACGGTAAGCCCAGTGAAAAAGGAAAACGGGGGAAGGAATCTTCGGTAGCAGCTTACCAGACCATTGGTTCGAATAATGATAAGCCCATCACTCAAGAGCAGTATGAGCAGCTTATGCAGGCATTGCAAAAAATGGACATTTCCAACAAAGGAAGTAACTTCTCAGGTATTTCTCATTGCCTGATAAATTATATTTCCCGAAATTCTTAGATTATCGACTCAGGGGCTTGTGATCATATTGTCTATGATAAGGACTTCTTTTCCATTATTCATGAAGATTTAAGTATTCATGTTTCTGTACGACTGCCAAATGGAAGCGTTACCTACGTGACCACTACAAGAATTGTGAACCTTAGCCCTCAAATAACCCCAAGAAATGTCCTCTATGCTCCAGATTTCCAGTTCAATCTTATTTTTGTGTCTAGAGCCTGCAAGGAAAACTCTTGTTTAATTTTTTTTCAATGCCGATGTCTATTTCTTTTAGGCCCTTTTGACTGGGAAACTGATGGGCTTGGGTAATCTCTCTGATTGACTATTTTTCTAGACTAGCATTCCAAGAACTTTAGATTTATCTCAACTTTCCTCCAATAAGCAATCATTATGTAATATCACTAACAATGATAAAAAATTTTCTTTTGCATTCTAGAATGGGCCACAATGCTTTGTTTCCTTACTAACAATGTCATATCTGCCCACTTGCAAAACAATCACGTGCACCCTTTCCAGTTAGCAAAAGTCATTCCATTAATGTTTTTTCACTAATTCATGTTGATGTGTGGGCACCGTATCATACACCTAATCATGATGGATCAAGATATTTTCTTAATATTACTGACGATTATTCTCGAGCAACATGGATCTTCCTCATGCAAACTAAGGGTCAGGTTCTATCCCACTTAAAGGATTTTATTTCTTTATCAAAGACCCAATTTGGAAAATGATTAGGAAAGATAATGGAAGAGAATTTTTCAACCATGAATGCGAATCATTATTTTCATCCTATGGCATCTTGCATGAAAGTTCGTGCACATACACTCTACAACAAAATGGAGTAGTGGAAAGAAAGTATCGACATATTTTGGAAGGGGCACGTGCCTTGAAGTTTCAGGCTTCTATTCTAGATAATTTTTGAGGAGATTGCATGATCGCGGCAGTCTACTTAATTAATCGGATGCCAAGAAAGGTGTTAAACGGTCGAAGCCCTTTCGAAGTCTTTTCCCAAAAGAAGCCAAAACTGGATCACCTAAGAATATTTGGGTGTTTATGCTACGTCACTGCGGTAGGCCCTCGGGACAAAATGAGTCCTCGTGCCCAACGATGCATATTCATGGGATACCCAAATCTTCAGAAGGGGTATCGTGTGTTTCAACCTTCCACGGGAGAATTCCTCATAAGTAGAGACGTAGTCTTCCATGAAGACATGTTTCCATTTGCTGAAGATCAGTCCTCAAAGGAATACGATCTCAATTCTTCTTGAGCTATTTTCTCTGAAGACGATATATCCAAGGATCCCGAATATGTTATGATTGGAAATCTAGGAACCTTCAATAATGCTTCCATAAGCGATCAAACTGCTACTGAGGCCATTTCTCTGTCACCAAGATTTGAGGATGCGACTACTGAAGAAGCCCCAGATCTCATGACAGCACCACCTATGGAAGAGTCTCTACCATCACGTCTGGATCCTCCTCAATGTTCAAGGCGCACCACACACCCACCAACCTGGACTAAGGATTATGTTTGTGCCACACATAACTCTCCAGGTATTCACTATCCCATCTCATCCTATGTCTCCTTCAATCAATTGTCTCCGGAACATAGACAATGTATTAGTTGCATATATGAAGAATGGGAACCAGCTAGTTATGATGAAGCATCCACGGATCCACGCTAGCAAAAGGCCATGGCAGCATAATAGCAAGCACTAAATGACAATCATACATAGGATCTTGTGACTTTACCTTCCAATCGTAAAGCAATAGGATGCAAATGGGTTTACAAGATAAAGTTTCGAGCCAATGGATCGATTGAACAATATAAGGCTTGCTTGGTGGCAAAAGGGTTTACACAGCGAGAGGGATTTGACTATCATGAGACCTTCTCCCCAGTGGCCAAAGGCATCACAGTCCGCTCCTTCCTGTCGGTTGCGACTTTCCAAGACTGGTCATTACATCAAATGGATGTCCACAATACATTTCTACATGGCGATTTGGATGAAGAAATTTATATGGAACTTCCTCAAGGTTTACAAAGACAGGGGAAGAACAGAGTGTGTCGTCTCCGCAAATTCTTTTATGGTCTCAAACAAGCATCCAAGAATGGTATGCCAAGTTCGCGAATGCTCTCAGGGCAGTGGGTTTCAAATAGTCCAAATATGATTACACTCTTTTTACATGGACAAAAGGTACATCATCTATATATTTAATGATATACGTTGATGATATACTCATTATGAGTAACGATGCAATTGCCATAAAGAGTTTCAAGGAATACCTGCATTCAATAGTCCACATAAAGGACTTGAGTTCACCCAAATATTTTCTAGAAATAGAAATTGCTCGATCAGATCAAGGGATTTCCCTCAATCAACGAAAATTCGTGCTAGAGATCATATCAGAAGCAAGTCTATCGGGATGCAAACTGGTAGTTGTTCCAATTGAACAAAATGTCAAGTTAACTACGGTGGACAATGATGAAGGAAATCTCCAGGATGATCCTATTCTCAAAGACCCGTTAGGTTATCAAAGGCTAGTAAGAAAGCTCATATAATTGACCATGACTAGACCAATGCAAACACTCAGTCCATTTATGCATAAGCCAAAGCAGTCTCATATGAATGCCGCCCTAAAGGTTGTTAAGTATTTGAAGAAATAGGACTTGGAATTCTTCTTTCAAAAAAGTGCAACATGGAGATGATGGCTTATTGTGACGCTAATTACACGACTTGTCCGATGAGCAAGAGATTGATTATAGGATTTTGTATCATGCTGGGAAAATCTTTACTTTCTTGGAAGACGAAGAAGCGGCCAACCATGTCTTTATCTTTAGCAAAGGCTGAATACCAAGTTAGGGCGAAGACCACTCGTGAAATAGTGTGGCTGCGAGATTTGCTTTGGGACCTTAGGGTGCAAACAAAGAGACTGACCATGTTGTTTTGTGACAACGATACAACACTTAAACTTGCGTCCAACCCTATAGTACACGAAAGAACAAAGCACATAAAAGTAGACTGTCACTTCACTCGAGAGAAGATTCAAGAGAGGATAATCGAAACAAGAGGAATTGAGACTACAAAACAGCCTACATATATCTTCACCAAACCCCTATATCAGAGACAACATATCTACTAAGCAAGTTAAGTGTCTTCGATATCTACAAGCCACCAGCTTGAGAGGAAGTGTTGGAAGATATGCGTATGTTGTACAGTATTCTTTGGGATTTAGATTGATATGCCAGATCAATTAATATCAGTCTAATATCGGAATTGATTTTGTAATATTCCTTATTTCTTTTTTCTTGTACATGCCTAGTGCTATAACTATAGAGCATTGTACATTATTTGGATACATAATAGAATACACAAAAATTTTCCCACGTTTTTCCTTGTTCTTCCTTGCTTTCTTTCAGAAGCTTGATCTCAAAAGTTGAATTTGACTAAACTGAAATATTACCCTTTCGTGGAAGCCCACCATTCCGATCCTCGTTGCTAATGCAGAAAACCAAAAGAGGTGGTGTTCTAAGTTGCAGGGAACTGTTAAACTGACAAAAGAAGTTCCCAGAAAAATGTACAAAAGAATCTTTATTTGTAGTGTTTCTATGATTCGACTCTTGGAACTTAGCCCAAGGGACAAAGAACACAATTACCACACGGCGGCTTATTAAACATGTCACGTTACTTTCATTGTCGAAACCTTTAGTGACCGTACAAGGGGGCATGTGCGAATGTCCACCTCACGCATCATTTCGCAATGCGGCAACGTACGTGGAAAGGCATATTGAATCTTGAATATCTCGAGAAAAACGAATTGGCGGGCCTAATCTGTACTAAACTCGACAAAAGGGACATCATCAAAATAACACAAGAATGGGCTAGCGACCCTCTCTCCCCGCTGGAAACGCTGTCTGAGCGTACGCTGCTGTACAGATTGCACTGTTTGCTCCGAGCAGAAGGAGGAGGAGGTCAGTGAACTACATGTAGGATCGCATGCGAGGCCTCACCAGAGATTGGCCTCCATCGGCAAAGATAGTCGTCCCCGTCATGTAACATGAGCCATCGCTGATCAAATAGATGATGGTTGAAGCCAGATCGTTTTTGGCATCGAGCCATCTGTGAAGCGGCGCCGCATCCTTGACCAGGGCCTTTGCCCTATCCATGCCTACGGATTTTGGATACTCATCCTCTACGTGCAAGCCGCGGGCGACGGCATTAACTCTAATCTTATGCTTTCCCATGTCCAACGCCGAGGTCTGCGTAACAACCACAAGGCCAAATAGGTTAGATAAGAGATTGGCCACAAAGAAAGTAAAGTAAGAAACACACAAGATTATGATAACATGATGCCTCACTTACTCTGACTAACTGCTGCACTCCAGCCGAACACGATCCGTATGCAGCAGCTCCTTGATAAAGCCCTCTTTCCGAGCCGATTATTGATGTCAAGAATACGATGGAACCTCCTCTACGGCCGTCACGCATTTTTACACCGACGGTCTTCAGCAAAAACCACGCGGACAGGAAGTTTATACGTATTATCTTTTTAAACTCTTCTTCTGGCAACTGTAGAGGGTCCTGCATCTTTCCTGTTCAAGAAAAGTCAGTCGTAAGCTAAGCTGGCTTGCTTCTGTTCCCACTAGACAAGCGAGAGAAACCGACAGCCATTAACAGTTGAATTGATTTATCATTAATCCAAACATGGCCACGTGAAGAGCGCACTTCAAGATACGGGAGCGAAAGAACTTTCAGAGTTCTCAAACTTCGGTCCTGATGTATCTACAAATTAAGGCAACCCTCCAATGGACAATCTAGAAAGATTCAAAAAGGATGCCTTGGCAACTAGACAGAGTCCCATATTTCTTTTGGACAATTGACGAGTCCCTTGTCAATTCTATTGGCACCATCTGTCTCATTTTTCTTTTTCCTGTTGATGACCCTGATGGATATGGCATGAGTCAGTTTGACTAGATTCAACCCCCAATTTCCCAGAACTTCACTATTGAGTTCCTCGTCCTAGCATGGAAATTTCACACCCCTCTACTTTTCCAAGGAACCATGACAAGTCCCAAGCATTCCCGTCGAGTTAAGCTGTTGACAAAACAAAAAGGGCATCTACTAGAGGGGCCTGAGATGCAACCAAGTCACCTCTACCTACTGTTGATTTAGACGACCCATTCACCAAACATCGACTCTGTCTCCTCACATCAGGGGAATTAGATTAATCTTATCGAGCAGAGCATATCCGGGCAAACTCTTATCATTTGTCCCTGGATTGGATATTGGAAGATTTAAAGTTCAGGAACTGTAATATATCCGAACCAATTGCAGGTAAAGCCATCTAATGTTGAAAGCGACACGATTGAACCCAAGAAGCAATATCCCAATAAGAATGTCACTTCTGATTTTGAATGCATTATAATTATCTCCGCACGCTGTACCGAGTGCTCTCTCATGGTTCAACACAAGATGCTACAGTCATGATTTCCAAATCGTACGCATGGCATAGAGCAACGTACCTTCGTAATTGTAACAGTGCACGAAAGCATCCAAACCCCCCAGAACGTTGCACGCTTTGTCCACGGCCTCCTCGAAAGCTCCCTCCCTCTCTTCCTCCATGTCCAACCCGACAACCTCGACCGACGCCGCACCCTTCAAAGAACCGGCAATTCTCTCGCGGACGCTCCTCAGACCCTTTTCGTCTCCCATCAAGACCAACCTGTTCAATACACAAGCACACGATTAAGCACCAACTTCAGGGCCAATTTGTGAGCCCTACGTCAGTTAGCTAATCAATAATCTCTTATCATCTTCAACCGACACGACGACTACACGCGCCCTCTGCATTCTTCATGCTGCAGAACCGACCCAACAATTTCATCCAAAATCGTTCCAGGCTCCCCCCGGCAAACATTTAATAAGTTTAGCGAGCGATTTAGGGACGAACATAACCTGCAGCCACGCTTGGCCAAATGCAGAGCGACGTTCACCGATACATCGTCGCCACCGGAGGTGAGCAGAACTCTCTTCGCAGCATTCGCCATCGAACCCCTGTATTCCGATCTCGACGCCAGAAAAGATCAGAACTGATCCCCAAAGGCAATGCCAGACGACGGCGACGGCGACGGCGAAGGAAGCGATGAATACAGAATCGAAGGTGATGCGGATAAACACAGGCCGATCGAGTGACTGGACAGAGACGCTTCGTGGACTTATTTATACGCAAAGCATTTGCGCAGGTTTGCTGAAAAAGGAATTATCGGGAAAGAGCGGGGGGACTAAAGAAATAATTAATTTCCGAGGGGGGCCCGACTGGCGAGGGGGCAGTTAAACGTGAAAATCTCTGAACGAGAAGAGAACGAGTGAAGGGGTGCGAAATTGAGTGCGAACGAGCGGTGAGGTTTCTGAGATGGCGTCCACGTAATTGCGTTAGAGCTCCAGCGAGATGAGTTGGAGGGGGGACGATCCACTACGGCGGGGGAACAAGTGCGCGGGCTGCTCTCGGAAGAGGAGACGCCGCTGGCGGAGAAAGGTGTCGGCACCGTGACGTGGCGCGATCTTACTGGCGAACGAGTGGGATCGGGGAAAGGTGGCCGTTTGACCCCCGTTCGGACGTCGCTTGGGCACGGGCCCACTCGATGGAAGAAGTCACAGCCGTCACTTTTTCCTTTTAATTAGTACCACAAAAAAATAATCTCAATCAACTTTTTAGTATAAAAAATTCAAAATTGATACATTTATAATAAATTTATTTTGAATTAACTTTTTGATCACCAAAAATTATAAACTGGCATATTGATAATAAATTTATTCTTTGTTATTTTTCAATAAATTTAATTAATATTACAAAAATAAAAAATCGATATATTTATAACAAACAGAAGATGGAATCCTACACTACCATATGTCTTCTAATTCAGTAATTTAACAGAAGCTAATGAAGGTAAAATTTATTATAGGTGTACCGATTTAAGATTTTTTGCGATATACCCTTTTAAAAAAAAAAAAACCACACAAAAATGTATGGTTATGATGAACTTGAGACCTGAAACCATATAAAGAAATTTTCCCTTGATTCAAGCATTTGGAGTGTCAAATCTTATGTAATGCCAACATTGCATGTACTAAAAGACCACATCGCGACACATAGTACATTCATCCGGTGCCTTAATTGCGACATCTATCATTGCAAGTGAAAGATTGTAAGGGGTCTTTGCAGGTACAGTACGAGCAGACAGGTTTTATTTTCCCTCCCATGACATTCATCACCATCGTTTTTTTTTTTTTTTTTTTGCATCTGATTCCAAAACTCGAGTTCACATCAAAACGGCTTCTTGGAGAGAAATGGTATGACGAACCCAACATAGATATTAAAATGAACCAGCCGCACCCATTTGATTAGTCCCATACATGAATGCTCTTTTACAACCGTCCGAAAGTATTTTAGTATGTGCCTTAGATTCACTAAAAAATTGCTTCGTTTAGGACAAGTTAGTTGATTACGGTAGGTTGAAGTCAGTGTGGCATTGAAGAATGGCAGGGGCCTCGAGGAAAGTACCAAGAACCATTTTGTATTAGCGTGGAGACTGAGTCTCGTGGTCCTCCCCTGTTCTTGTCCAGTTGATTCATGGGAGAGGCTTAGGTCTTATTTTATGCGTTGACCTCTTGACTGTTTTGGATGTAGCACCAAAGACGATGCATTTGCTTTCTTCCTTAGTGCAAAAATCATTAAAAACTTTAAATTATTTACCCTAAATTCTTTTCAGTAATACTGAAAATGCCAAACTTGTATTAATTTGCTTGCATGAACACTAGAAATCAAATAATATTGACACAGCGCCCATGGGACTTAAGTAAAATAAAATGACATCGATTTAGTTGAAAATATTATTTAATAAAAGCTTGACAGATGATGAATATGTCATATAAATATAAAATTTAGATTTTTCGTGTTATAAAAAAAAGTCTTTGCGTTGGGTGGTTGGCTGTCGCCGATCGATAGCCTAGCGCGTTAGGTGGTTGGCAAAATCGATAGTTTGGCATGCCACGGTGGTCGGCGCTGTCGATAGCTTGGTCGATGGAGTCCTGGGTACCCAAAAAAAAAAAAGTTTAGACGAAGACGCCACGGTGATTATAATTTAAATTTGTTTTTCTTTTATGACTTTTGCCCTTTTGCCTATTTTGGGAGTCTTTCTTGTGGTTTTGAATTTGCTGGAGGGACACAAAACTCTATTTTGGGCCGGCACGCTTGCGTGCACGCACCTACTCCACGTCAGCGCAAAAGTTGAGGGATAAAGATTAAGATGAATGTGGGGAAAAGAGTGCTGAGAGAGAGAGAGAGAGAGAGAGGTTGCAGCGGAAGCAAAATGATCCCCTGCCCCACCGAAAATTCGCAATGATCTGCGACCGCAGTGATAGGAGAGACTAGGCGGAAGACAATGATTGATTGCAGTTGCCGACCGATGAAATCACATGGCCTTAATTGAAGTTGGTCGACCGTCGTTTCCAGATTTTTTCGATCAAAGAAGAGAACAAGGGAACCATCGCGGGCCCAATAATAAAGGAGTCTCTCATTTTTCACGAGATCATTAATTCGGATAGTATTGTCAACCAATTTGAAAACAATCGGCATTATGCTTTTATGATTGCGGCGATATATTTCGTTTGGAGAGATTTTCTGATTACTAACATCTCTCGACACGTTGTAGAGACAAATTTGCTAAGCTTGACAACTGTGAACAGTATAGAATTTTGTGATGAGTACCAAATGAGGTCACCCGCGTTTATCGCTCTTCATTGGCTTCATTGCTTATGAAATAATGAAGTATTGAGGGTGGAGAATGATAATGGTGGCAAGAGGGCCTGCATAATTTTCGGCTTCTGATAGGCTTCTAACATAGAGAAGGGGAGAAAAGGGAGTGGCCCACGCATCAATGAAAGGGAGGGCGATACTAAGCCGACACGATGAGGACGTCAATTTGTTAACTGGAAGGATCTACAGCATCCCAAACTCTTGCTTTAACTGGAAATCATATTGAAGGATTTATAAAGTAAAAACCCATCATGAAATGATCACCAGCTTATATGGTTACTCTGACGATGTCTTACGGGTACAAAACGAATCGAATTATTACACTGTCGAGATGGAAAATCAGCCAAAATAAAATATGAAAACAAAACACGACAACCTAAAATCCATGTCGCACCCTCCTCGTGCGCAAAGTCCAACTGGGGAGAATGTGTATCTCGACTAATCACAGCACCACGTGAAAGGGAAGTGAGTTTTCGTTTGATGAAACGTGATTATCAACGTGCATTTCGTGAGGCGAGCTACAGAGCTACTCCTAATATATAAAGGTGACTTGATCATAACTAAAGTCGTAAAAGGTTGACTAACTATAATATGGGCCGACACACGCAGCGATGGATTCACCGAATCTGGCCATGCAGTTCTTTAATACGAATATAGAAGCCCGAATTATTTACTCGTATTTTGACAATTAAAGAACCAACGCGTACTTTCCTCGAGGCGCGGGCGCATGCGCACGTAACAGCGATGTTCTCAAAACTTATGGACGAGGAATCAGGAATTTCAGCCGGTCAGAACTCTGGCCAAAGATTCCCTTCCTTCCCTCCCCATCGCTAGGAAAATAGCTCGTTTCGTTCCGGTAGTTGAGAAGCTGTTCGTGTGAACGAGCATCCGAGCCGCGTAATCCACGTTCCTCACGGGTCAATGAAGCGTGGAGCGTTCACTGCACGACTCGCGAACTGAACTCAACTACCGTCCTCGGATGGTGATCAATTTGGTCGCGTCGGGACCAGAGCATCTCCCCTCGCTGGACTTGTTTGACCCTGTAACGAAGTCTCTGCAGTTAGTGGCGGACTGTTTTCTTCGTCTTTTCTTATGGTCGTTCTACCCGTTTTTCACATCAACCGACCGGTGACCATCCTCGCGTTTCAAAGCCAACCTGGTAGTTTCGCGAATCCTTACGGGCAAAGAGGAGGAAGATGCACTGGCGAAGCACGGAGCTGGGCTGTTCGACGGTGGCTTGACGGCCCAAGTCGTTGGGCGGCCCGAATTTCAGGCCCGGATTTGACATTGCCGGATAATGCCTAGAGTGCTGATCCAAATGGGTCGGGTTTGTCTGGGATTCCTGAAACGACGCCTTGGGCTGATGTCACGGTGCCGTTTGGTTTGCTGGACTCGATCAAGCCAAGATTTTTTCTTTCTTTTTTGGTTGGAAAAAGCTTTCCTTCATTCAATCATTAATAAAACAAGCTCTACTAGAGCCAGACAAGTAAATTTCTGAACACAAAATATTCCTAAGAGGTTGAGGGGGCAAATACAACGAATTGATAGGAGAGTTTTCTTTCGGTGAGCCTTAACGATCCAATCGGTGGCTTGATTTGTCTCTTGGGATTATAAACAACCTCCACCTTATCAACTTGGGCTAACAAAGCTCAGCTCTCTTCAATAGCCCAAGCGCTTGCTTCTCGGCCCAACAAGCAATCCACAACAGAGGTATAGTCGCAAGACATTATGAAGGGCAAATCTCTTCAGATTCTTTTAGTAAGTATTCCTCAGTTCGATGAAACAATGCAAATTTTTCAGCTCCATAAAGAATGGAGATTTGGAGAGATACCGAGACCGGATCAGGTCTGGCTACCCACTATTTACTAGGAATTCATTAAATTGTTTAGAAAGAGCATTAGTTTCATCGAGAAAATCAAACTCTATCTTTGTAACATGTTGACCTCAAAATAAGTTGAGATCAGATGGATCCGTCAAAGACCAAAATAGTCTTCTCGACTCCTTTTTTCCCTTGTACCACTTATTTAAAAAGACATGTCACAATTTGCTAGAATCGAGTTGCCATAACCTTGTGAAGTATATGTAGGCACTTTGTCAAAAAATTATATAATTATTTGCTTGAGCTTAAGTCTATTCCATCATAATTCGACATTAATAACGGTACGAAAGTATCATTCTAAAGTAATACATATGCTAGTTCCAATTACGAGGCATTTGGTTTCACTAACATTAGGTAAAACGTCGAGTGTAAATATATTTTATCTTTTATATATTACTTAATTTAAATTTTCAGACTTTCTCATTTCAACTTTTCTTAAATTTAAAATTCTCGAAACTTCTCACAACTCTAAAATGTTAAACACATAAAATTGCACGTAGCTTTTCTTATAGTTTTTTGAAGTCAATGCCGTAAGCTGCAAAGGAGACACCCTTTTCTTATCCCTAAACATAAATAAACAGCCCGGCATTTTGTCTAAATGGCTTTTATCCTCAAAAACGAAAACGTAGAGCGAACCATTTTCTCTAATGCCTTAGCCTTTTTGACCGGGTTTATCAAAAAGCGAAAAATCAAAACCGTTGGCATTCGGGATCTGTTGAACGGCTGAGATGTATTTCTCCAAGGATGAAGTTTTCATCAAGGCACGGGCGTCGACGAGTCACCCCCCGAAACTTACACTGCCTTCTTTCGGTAAAGTTCATTTCGACAGGAAATTCTCTCAAGTGCGAGAAGGAGAGAGGAGCTTGGCCATGGCGACCTCCGCGTTCGCGTCTCCTTGGTGGCTCCGGTCGCCGAAGCTCCAAGGCCAGGCGTCGCCGACGGCAGCGAAGTCAAGCACCAGGCATGGCCCTTCTCCGTTCATTTCTCCGTGAACCAACACTTGTCCCCCTATTTGCTTTGCGGCAGAGCTCTCAATCGCTCACGTCAATGGCCGGAGCTCGTAAATTTCTGACGGAATTTTCCTTGCGTCGATGTCCTTGAGCAGATTACGATTCCGCGGCGGTGGATTACGCAGAATTCGCTGCGATCATTCCTGCTTCGAAGTAAGCATTTGTTCGTCAATCAGCTTTGGTTTCGGTGTATGCTCTGCGTTGTGAACTGTCCTTATGTACCGTACCTTCAATGCGATCGTTTCTTCGCTGAAGTATTGTCGTGCAACTCTTTTAGTCGGCTTCCATTTGGTCGTGCTTTTATTGTATTCCGTGAGTTTCGGTATTGCGGAACCACTCAGGGTTGTAGCATTTGAATGTTTGGTCGCTCTCGTCGGATTCATTCGGCCTCTGTTAAAATCAAAGTTCAGTGGTACTGACATATTCGCAGATGAACTAACGAGCATTCTATTAGACAATGGCGAAGTGTTGAAGGAGGAAAAGATGTAATCTGTGATTGAAATGGTGGTACTTGCCGAATGATAAGCTCCAAAATTGAGCGATTCTTAATGTTTTGGAAGGCTAAGGGCTAGCCATGCTTTCCGGATTCCTGCTCATGTTGCCATGTCCATTTGAAATGGAAGGGGTCTGTCGAAACCTACAAGATTGTCTACGATTATCGTTCCCCGTCGTGAAGGGCTTTGTGCTTCTCCTGATTGGCCTGTTTGATTGATTTGAAAAAGGGAGAGAACGAGAGTTTTCTATTAACCTTGATGAATGGCAAAGGGATAAACAATAAGTTGACTTACAAATCACTTAGAGGAATGTATGCTTAGGTATTGACCATATCTCACAAAGAATTTCTTCAAGTAGATCCAAGAGTACAATTCGATGCCTTTTGATGCTGTTCTAGGTGCTATTGATGCCTTGACATGCCTGGATTCTAACCTAAGTGTTCTTAGACCTCATTGGGCGAGGACTTATCATCAATTGTAGTTGCTTACTATGTTCCAGGAAAGTTTCACAATAGTTGCTTTATTTTCTCAAGAATTTAGGAAGGTTTTAGAAACACTTTGTAATATTTTCACCATTAAGAGGATTCCTAGCTGAATAAGGTTTGCCATCCATGCCAAGTGTCCATACACATCATTCTTAGATTCCTTCATCGATTTTTCTTTAAAACAAAGAAAAGGGGAAAGTGAAAGATTCTTCTTTACAATGTGGTTTTATGATTTACTAATTCACATCTAGCATGAGAGTTTTTGTCTGTAATGCATCCATTTTTAGCTTTCATTTATCCAAAAGACATTGCAAATAGACTTTGTTTAATCTAGATTTTTCAACTGTTGTTTCATATGGTGTGGTATTTTTTTTCTGGAATTGATCGAATTAGTAGTATCTATGTGGTTTTAGAATTAAACAATTAGAACTGTAGAGGAATGAAAATCTAAAGCTTTATTTTTTGTATTTTAAGGTTAAAAGTGTTGGCTACCATCCTCCGGGGACCCAGTTCAACCTTCTCAAAGACGTTAGTTTTTCCCTCCCTGAGAAAAGGTGTGTCTGCTCTCATTTTCAGGTTTACTCAAAGCATCTCATACTTTCTGAGCATATTTGTTGTACTTTGAACCATCTAGGCTTTCATTCATGGTATGACTTAATTTGTTTCATGCAGTTTTGGCTTGATTTTTGGTCAGAGTGGAAGTGGAAAAACTACTCTATTGCAGGTCAGCAACATCAGTTAGGAAGCTTACTGCAGTGTTGTCAATCATCAAATATGTCAATTTCCTTGTGGCTCTTTCTCAGCTTCTTGCGGGACTCAACAAACCAACTTCCGGTTCTATCTGCATTCAAAGATACAGTGACAGTGGTGAACATAAAGGACCTCCTGAACATTTGTCTCCAGAGAAAGTTGGCATTGTCTTTCAATTTCCTGAGAGGTACCGAGCATCACTTGATATAACCAAAAGAAAAGTTGATTTCCGAGTCGACTGTGCTATGATTAGTGAAGCCAGATTTTTTGGCCCATGGAATGCTACAAGATATAAAATTCTGGCTTGGCCATTTTTCTTCCTTTCCTTTTTGTAATTTTGCTAGTCGAATTCAGTAAGAATGTATTGGAAAATTGTGATTTATGCATTTAGATAACTTTCCACTTACTTTGTCATGACCAATGATATTCTCCATTCTTTCGTTTTTCCATTTCTCTCAGCTATTTGTCTCATTCCGTATCAAAAGATTTGCTAAATGCCCCATCTTTCGGAAAGATTATAAATTACAGTAACCGCAAGTTTGATTTGTTGCGCATTAGTAATATGCATAATCAACTTCTGGGTGCATGACCTACCAGATCAAGTTCTTGCTGACGGAGCAATTAGAGTTGTCATTACCGCAATTTGCCTTTTGGATTTGTCAATATGTTAATCTGTGATATAGGTACTTCGTTGCCGACAATGTGCTAGATGAAATTACATTCGGATGGCCAAGGCAAAAAGTTAGCACTCAGTCGAAGAAGCAACTTGCTTTCAAACTTCAAAGAGCTTTCAATTGGGTATTTCTTCTTTGACATGTAACAGAATCTTCTTTTGCTATCACCGGTTTCTTGGTACCTATTGCTTTTTGCAATATCTTTTTACATTAGTTAATTTTGCTCTTTAAGATGGAACTTAGTCTCTACTATGGTCATAAAATCTAGGTTGGATTGGACACAATTTCCTTAGACAAGGATCCTCACTCGCTGAGTGGTGGCTACAAACGCCGACTTGCTTTGGCAATCCAATTGGTAACTACATTTATGATTACACTTTAGAAACTCAGGGTGCTACCAGTGCGGCAATTCACACTAATGCTCTAAAATTAAGAAATTTGTTCTCATGTTTCATGGACTAACGTATGCCCATGTCTTTCCTTTTACTGAGAGCGCCCATTGGCTTCTATTTACAGGTTGAAGTTCCAGATTTGTTGATATTGGATGAACCTCTGGCTGGTCTTGGTATGAAGATCTTTTTGCCATGTTATTTTTATATGATTAGTAGCCTCACACTTGGAGGTCTATGGTTCACAATGATAAGATCACTTCGGCCATTGACCAGCATATATTAACTTGATTCGCCCATTCTTAATAATTTCTGATGTTTTCGCTCCTATTTGGCTTGGGATGCCTATTATGCTTCTTTGTGAATCAAGCCCCGAGACTCAAGAAAACTGCTAATCTACTTTGCATTAACTTCATCAATGCTCTACATAGAGGAATATGAGATTGTAGTCTCAGTCTGTCGCTTTGAAGAAGTATTTCGATATTCTATTTTTAAAGCAGATAGATCTGTTATTTGTTATAGTAAGTTGTTTGTTTAGGTCTGACCTCTGAATTCAAGACCTCTTGTCAACCCTTATCCTACCCTGACAATGGGCCTCCTGTCAAATGGCAATAGACTGGAATTAGGGCATCCTTATAAGAAAAAGCAAAGAAAAGGATAAACCTAGGAAAGTAGAGTCTCCACACACGTTGGCTGTCTTTTTTCATCCAAAGAAGTCGCCTTTTATGCCCTATAAGGTGTGTACTGTATATGTGCTAGAGAAACTATCTAATGCACAACAAGTTATATTGGTGCTAGAATTTATTGGTCATTTTTCCTTTAACTACCAATTCCTTGGAATTTTTGTTCATCTATAATGGTTCCTAATTATGCTAAGGTTGTTCCTATTTTGCTGCATCATATAGATTTAGATTCTTACTTGGGGCGATTGTGTTAATTCTCCTGTTGGTTCTTTCCTTCATTCCTTCCCTCCTTTCTTTTCCACAGGGGAAAATGTAACTGAATATCATTTCAAGTCACTTTGATCTGATTTCCTATTCCCTATATGACTTACTTGATACTATCTTGACAATTAGATTGGAAAGCACGCACAGATGTTGTGAAGCTTTTAAAGCATCTGAAAAGAGAAGTAACAATACTCGTTGTCAGCCATGACTTGAGGTGAGTAATCCTTTTAGATCCATCATATGAGTAGAGTCATTGTTGCTCGATATGCTTTTCTGGTCAATGGTTAAAAGTTTTATTGAGAAAATCTGAAAGACATTTTTGCTATTGCATTATGGCTGAAAAATTCATGGGATTTCTTGCGAGTATTAGGTTTTATGGACGAGGGAGTCTTCTTATCTTGTGACGTTGACTAATCTTTTGTCTCCCAATGTTTTTGTTAGGCAATTGTTGGGAGGAAGAGGAATGTGCCGTCTTGTAATTGATTTACTCATTCTAGACACATCAGCCACCTATTTCAATTAATGTTATTCAGATATAAATGCCATAACCGTTGCTTCTCTTGCTTGTCTGTGGATAACATGGATTGTGCTATATTCATGAATTCTCCTGGTGTGATTTCAGGGAATTAGCTTCTTTGGTGGATCGATCTTGGAGAATGGAAATGGGAGGAACTTTGAGGGAAGATTCGCTGCCTTTCTAGAGACGCCATAAATTGTCATCTAAGTCACCAGCATTATTTCTATCATGTAAGTTTCAGCAATTGGTTCTCTCTTTACTTTTGTTTGATTACAACCTTTACTATGTTATATTTAATGCCAATAAAGGCATTTTTATTAATTTACATCTGGAGCAAGCTAATACATGTGAGGGGGATACTGAAGGAAGTGCAATTATTGTTAGAGGACCTATGAATTTGCCACCAAACTCACTAGCAGTTGGTATAAATCGGAAACTGCATGCTCAAGATTTTTTGGCCCCAGTGATTGGAGTTTATGACAAGTTTGATTGTACTCGCTTGTTTTGTTGCATACATTTCATTTGTCAAATGAGATTCTGATTTTCTTGCTCTTGTTTAGCAACAAAAGCTAACCTTCTTGGACTTTGACTTACCTTTAAAAAATGCAACACATTTAAGTGGATGTCTAGGTTGTGGGAAAAGGAATAATTGAGTTCCAAGCATCCATGCTGCAACATAAGAGAAGGCACTAGCTGCAGGATCCACCTTGATGACTTTCAAACATGAACTATGATATATAATCCAATAGTAGAAGACCTGTATGATGCATGGGTTCTTATGTTTTTGAACTTATTTGAAGGTATTCGTAAAATATATATGATATCCAGTGTTGTCTCTAAGAATCCTCTTAAAACGAACTGTTCTTATAAATATTATTTTAGCATACTTTTTCAGCTTTGTTTGCGCTTGTGATTGATTTGATAACTACCAGTTTTTGTTTGGTGATTGTTTGGGAGGAAAAGGAAAGTGCCGTCTTGAAATATACACATATATATAATTCTTTGTACACATTTATTTTATTTGTGTAATACTTGAAAGAATATATAATTTGCATAATTGAGAGTGCAATTAAGCGTCATTATAAGGGTAGTGGAATAATCTAGAGTTACTGTTTAACTGAGTTAAAGGTATAAGTTGAAGGATATGGACTCTTGTCGTCACATCGTGCAACTACCTTATGAGTACAATATGCAACTGAATATTGCTTGTTATGAAAATAACGTACATACACTTAGATGTTTCCCAACTTTAGTCGCATTATATTATCTGAATTAATTAATTCTATACCTACAACTTTACAAATCATTTGTTTCGTTATTTTCATGGTAAAGGTTATGAGGAATGAATCAAAATTCTTTTTGTTTCAAGTAATGTGAGAAGAGCAGAGCCACCAGAGCTGACTCTTGTGGCTTGGCAACACATGGCTCAACATGGACAATTAGTTCTACCCATTTTTCTATTTTCCTACTGGATATGTTAGTGAACCAAGGATTCTTTGGAAGATGGAACTTGCTGAATTCAGGCTTATGCTCTCTACCCTTTCTTACCCTGGAAAAGCAGATAACTATATTTCAGCTAACCTAGCCTCCTCCGTAGAAAGTTGAGCACTCCATGTTTTAGACTTCACTATACAGAGTATAAGTCCAGTGGAGGGTATTATATGTTTTGTATCTTTCTTCTGGACTTATTGGACTTATTTGGGAATTCGAGCATACAGATTCCAGCTTATGTGACTACTTGAGAAAGTTCGAGCGCTACTCATTACAGATAATTTCTTACATTCAGAGATGACGGATAAGTCCCTTACACTTTATTTAAGATCAGTCTCACTCATAAGCATGTAAGACAAAAACCACAATCACATAAACTAACAGCATTACCACAAATATCCAGTAATATTCTCTTAGCTAGAGCTCCAACACCAGATCTGCAGCAGGAAAGTTACATAACAGCGAGATAAATGTTAGCAGACTAGATCACCCTACAGCCTGCCATTAAGTCAAATAAATGAGTCAAATTGCTTCTTAGGGCATGCCTTGTTCGTGTGTATAAACTTGCATATGTGCTTGCTTGTTTGCATAGGTGTGATCAAGCATGTTTCATCATCCTACTACCCTCCAGTGACTTGCAGTTTTCTGGTACTTATTTGTTATTAATAAGGACTTTCTATCATGATCAGCGACCTTATTTCTTTGGTCTCAGTTTCGTTGGGAATACTTTTCATAATATAGCACTAACAGGAAAATAGCTTGACAGCTAGCACATTTAGTGAATGTAACTTTCCAAGTGTGGCATATTTCACATTGGAATTGTTAGAATGGTTACTTATCGAGTCTCGATCAGATTTATGGTGATGAAGTAGTTTGATTAGTGTTTGCAAGTTGAATGTTGCTTGAATTTCAGAATGAATGCAGCTTCATCAAGTTAGTCAGTGAAGTGGCGCATATATGCAAACTTACAGTCTGCATCTGTTTTGATCCAGTGTTCCCTGCAGTCATCTGAGGTGGCCCTAGCAATCTCAGGAGGTCGGAGTTTTAAGCTGGCCTTCTCTCCTTCCGTTGACATTAAGCCCTGAGCAGAACTTATGTTGGCTTTGTCCTGGTCTATCAAATCCTTGTGGCTGCAGCTATTATCATTAAAGGCTTTCTTGCTTTTGTATGCCTTACACTTGTTCATTTCTGCTGTATCCGTAGCATTCTCTGGATGGATCTTTCTACGGAACATTTGAAGGACCTGCATGGAACAAAGGCAAAGTTCCTGTAAGTACCATCTGCCTCTTCTTCATTTACATGCAATCGGCAAACATGTAGATGGTGATGGTGTCTAGCATCTACACTGTCTATGCTCCATGAGCATTCCTCAACAATTAAGTACTATTGAAAGAGAAAGTATTGCTCATGTTACTTATCACTCCCTGGTAATTAGAGTTTGTGATTTTGTCACTCCTGAACTTCAATCATATAAAAGCTGGATGCTGCCATTTGCATGGCACAAGACACTTAGATTGCTCTGTTCTTGTTATTGTGGACTTTGATATTACTAACCTCAGAGTTTCACCAGAATCAACACATCTGGCACTCTTTGTCAAGATATATTTGATCAAGAGACTGAAAAAAGTTGGTGGACACCTCTGACTGTCAAAGTAAAATTTCGGATGGAAGTTACTTATATGTGGATATGCTATTTTGAGTGTCCAATATGAATGCACTGACCTTATGGAATTTTTTCTTGGGCAAAGATGATTCAGTGGCATCTCCTCCAGTGGAATGACTTGGGGGTCTTGAAGAAGCACACAGCTTTTTGAGAAACTTCTTCATAATATGTTTGGGAGATTTATGTATTGGCTCGACTAGTTTAGCTCCCATCTCAGATTTCTTTGAACAATCTCCACCTGTTTTCCTTGTTTCTTGAAACAGCTGCAAAAGGGATGCCTTTTGTTTCTTCATCTCTATCTTTGTTTCTGGCAATTCGACTGAAGAGCCGAACAGATATCCCTGTAGTGGAAAAACCACTGTATCTGCAGGTCCTTCATCTTCAACTGCCTCCATTTGCGGGCTGTCGAGTGTTATGGTGCTGGCATAACTATTCCTCGATGATCCCTTGTGCCCTTCCTCTTGAGATTCAGCCTCAAGAAACTTCTCTAGTTCATTATTTATAACCTTCAAATCATCCTCTGTTACTTCTACTGCTTCTTTGGTCATGTTGTCCAAAGTCACGGCAAATGTTGGCGTGGCAGGCTCACTGGGAGCTGCTTCTGAACCCAGAAATCCTATGGCAAGAAAGCCATGGAAAAGTTCAGTGGAAGTTTCTGGTTCAAGAGAGATGGAATTTCCATATTCCTCTGCTGGGCTCTCTGATGATTTGGGAGCATATCTGGAGCTGAAGTTTGGCATTGTGAATAAGTCTTTCTCATCGTGCGGTTGTTGTGCGGAAAGACAGGTGCAGTAGCTCCCTGAATAATAAGTTCAATGAGAAACATATACTCTAGCTGCAGCGGAGGCAAAAAGATAAGGAAGAAAGGGAGATGCTTTGAGACTGATTTCCCTATTGACAATTAATGTTTCAGTCTTGGTAGTTGTAGTTGTAGTTGAGAGGGCATCTCGTTACAGCATTGACATGGTCATGCTCTGCATATAACTGCTCATATAAGGGAGAGAATGGTAAGCCTTGTGATGTGAAAGTTGGCCTGGCCAGTTTTGGCGCCTGGCTTTGGAGATGTTGAGTGTAAGAAACAATTGGGACCTTTTCTCTGTGTATGTGAGAGTGAGAGTGAGTGAGAGAGAGAAGGGGGGGGAGGAGGGAGGGAGGGAGAGGGAGAGAGAGAGAGAGAGAGAGAGAGAGGCAGAGAGAGAGAGAGACTTAGGCCGTTCAGTTATCCTATATTTGCTTGCATTAGGCTGTCCATTGAAGGAAACGTTGAGTTGGTCGAGCCGACAGCATTCGTATCATGGTTATTGTTGTTCTGACATATCTATTTCAAGTAAAACAAAAATCAGGAACTGAGAATACCGATGGCGAAATCTCTGAATGTCTCGATGCTATTTTGCCGTAACTTTTGGTGCATCCAACCTAGTAACTGCCACAATGACAATGAAAACAAGACTTTAGCATAGCTGACACTGAAGTATTAGAACTCAGTAGAGTGTGGACGTACCTTCATTATTGTCTCTTGGGAGAACCTGCTATCAGATATTTTTGGTTGTCTGCATAGACATGAATGAAGATGAACTTTGATCTTTGAAAGGGATCGAGAGCCTATAAAGGAAAGGTCAGGAAGGGGGAGTTTCTTAAGCTGACAGGTGTAGAGTTGAAGTAGTTGCTTGGAAGGTGTGATATATGCACGAAGAAGAGAGAAGCATATACTAAAGTACAAAATTGCGGTTGGCTTTTCTTTGTCTAGATCAAATCAACAGGACAAGTTGGTGAGCATATTGAAGAACGGTGAAGTATTCAAGTTGTGCAGACACAGATGCTTGTACTGGGTTATTCAGATACATGAACATGCAAGAATTTACTTTGATTACTTTTATATTAACTTGTATAAAAGCCAATGCAATTTGCTTGATGAGGTTGCACAGCCATATGATAGAAAACAAATGTGTCTGCAGATGGACACATGATGAGCTGGATGGATATATGTACAGACCGGTGCTGCCATTCTCCTCTCTAAATTCTATACATATACAACCCTGCATGCGACACAGTTTTCCTTCAAGGTTTAGTCCGTTAAGTATAGTGAGGGATATATTTGTTGAACATGTCACTTTGCAAGATTTTGATTAAGAGGAAATATTTGTTATTACATACCTTAAAGCAAAGGATGGATTTTCTTTTGTATTTCCTGCTATTAAAAAAAAAAATTATTTCTTCCCGCATCCTTGTCAACCAATTCCATTGTGACTGCCCCCTTGCTAATATGTGACAATGTAGACTCAGTTTTGCTGCTTCTAGAAAAAGCTCTGTTTTTTTCTTCCTTGGTTTTTTGTGGTACTCTTGTCCACATGGCATCCTTCTGAAATTTTTTGTTTGGTGAAGGCATCCTTCTAATTGCTTCAGTTGATGGATAAGTTTATGAATCCTGTGCAAATTTTAATAGTCTCTACTCTAAGAACTACATAGAGCTACATGGAATCTGATCCAGAGACAGATTTATTTAGCTACAATTTATTTCGTGTCAATCTGATTGCTAATTTTTTTAATTTCATCTTGAATAAATCATGTTTCGAAGTGACAATTGGTCCTGTAAAGAACCATAGATCTTTTCTGTTTTCGTTGTGATTTATTTGCATTTTTGTGACGAGTGGTTCCTGCAGACTTTGAAGTGGAATCCTAGCTTCTGCGTTGATATACTTTCTACAGTATGCAGCAGCCGTTATTCTTCAATGCATTTTCCTTCTACTGAGTTGCTAGCCTTCATAGCATGTGTTCCACTGTTTCTAAGTCTTGGTCCATATCTTTACATCAGAAACCCTCGTGACAAATTTTAGTTGACTCTCTTTTGTATTTTGATGCAAGTCGAACACTTTCAGACAGGCTTCATTTTTCATCCCTTCAATTGAAATTCTGAAGTTCTACTTTGCTTAATGATAGTGCTGCAATAATTACTTTGGCTGTAACGCCTGACGCTTCTAGGGAATTGTATGTCTATTGCAGGAATGATGTTGACACTACTACATACTCTGTACGCATTATGAACAGCAACTTCGATTGAGTGGCCCTAAGGGTCTCTGCCTTCATTCCCTGGAAGCATCTGTGGAGTAGGGATCCGAAGAGGTAGCTGTTGCGAACCTGGGGACAAAAGCCACGTTAGAAGCTCTCAAGTAGCCTTATCAAGAGTAGGATTATTTCGTAGGCAACCGAGGCATCAGGAAGAAGGTGGAAAGTGTCCGACAAAAACTACTGCTCTTAGTTCTATTTCATATCACCAGTTCCATTATAATGGTCTAATCAACACAACCTAATCACGGAAAGTGAGGCATGTCACGGAATATCTTTGCCTTAACCGATCAACATGCTAATGACCGGATTTTGTATTGACTGATTTGATTCACGTAGATTCATTCTTCATGATGTTTTGTGAAGAATGACAAGCATGATGCGTGCTAAAGCTATTATACTTATAATTTTTGGTGGTAATTGCTTATGCATTGCTAGTCTCTTCATTTTGCAAAGTCTCTGGGGGCTAAAACTGTTCTTAAGCTTACTAGATGAAGAACAGGAGTTGGTTAACTCGAGCAGAGACCGAGCCTTTTTTTTTTAATGTTTATTTAACTGTCAGTCGAGCTTGAAGAGAATTTCCAGCTAACTTTTATGTTGCTCCGAGGTTAAATACCAAGCGAATCCTCGGATTTGCCGCTTCACAGGCTTGCTGTTTGGCCAAGGCCACATGCTCGAAATATCTCCAATGTTTCAACGATAGAAAAACATTACCTTGCCGGTAATATAGAGTAGTAAGACCACCGTTATTAAGTACCATGGTCCGATTCGAGACATGATCGGCCAAATTGCATCAGCACGAGGCTTAGCTGTTCTCGGTTTAGTAGTGGTCGTCGAGGGATCTTGATTTGAGGCTAGCCAACAAGCCGCTTCGGAACGCAATCAGTGTCCACTTTTAGATGAGAAAGCCCACCCACTCTCGCTCGCTCGCTCAAACAGTCAACACATCCAAATCGAAGCGTGCAAAAGCGCGCGTCAATCCCGCGTGATCATGTCGGGCCCGACCTTTATCCCATTTGGCATTTTGGACAGCGACCCATGTGAGAATCCACGTGCATATTTCCAAAAATAGGGCGATCCGATGGAATCTCATTGGCACGACGGTCAAAATCTCGTGTCAAATTGGGAACACGTCCTTGGGTTGTGGATCTCATCGATTGCTTTGGTCTCGCGTTACATGTCTCAATCACGTTCCATCGATACATGCTGGTCATGTGCGGGTCGACATGGGTTCGAGAATTCTGGCGTCACTAGAAAAAAGCAGTCGCAATCATTGTACCTACGAGAGAAGAAAGTGAAAAAGGAAAAGCAAAGGGTCTTGACGAAGGGGTCTCATCGCATGCATAGCAATGTATAATGAGAGGAACGCCGTTGGTTTTCGGTGAATGAACTACAAAAATCTTCATCTTAGATTGCGTTGTGATTCTGAAGAGTACGATCGAGAGCTTCTCCAGTTCTCTTGAAATGTCAAAGAATGTGATAAGAACGTCCGAGATTTGTAGTTTACCTAATGGAAAAAAGTTCATAAAGCTGAAATCCAAATGAAATCCACCTATGTTCCCAGGGCAAAGCTAACTTTACAACTAGCCCTAGAAGTGGGCGGATGGGTCGCTACCGTAGCTAGTCCCATCAAAGGTTGTTATAAGATGACATGACACAGCCAATTGTTTCTCAATTAAGTAACCTAACTATTTTTTGTGTTCAATCAAGTACTGAACTTTTCAAAATCAACTCAATATCATGTTCCTCATCAAAAAAATTTGCCATGTTATGTCATCAGTTTTTCAGTTTTTCGTTGACATGACTTGCTTACTCAATAAATATATACATAAACGAGTGACGTGGCTCACTTATTTAACGAAAATCCGTCAACTCATTTTAAAGAAATGAATAATTCCTCTTATTTTATGTTTTTCTTTTCTCTTATTCTTTTTCACTTTTCTTTTTTTCATGATCTTTCTCTTTAGTCTTCTTCCTTCGTTTGCACCAGGCTGGCGGGTCCTTTGCTGCCGTCACCAATGTCAATTTCTCTTCGACCATGCTCGACTAAATTTGTGATGGGGTCCAGTCGCCAAAGGCCCTACTCAACTCCATCTCACTCCGTCTATTTCGTTCTCGCTCTTGGATCAACCTCCATTTGAGATCACGGCCGGCCTCTGCGTGACCTCAACCCAGCATGGTGGTGACGGTGTTGTGTTGTCCTTGCCAATGATGGTGGTGGTGGTTGTGTTGTCATTTTTGGTGACAGCAATGGCAACTCTATCTGCAGTGGATATGGTGGTGGATTAAATTGGCAATAATTAAAAAACTTATCATCAAATTGACAAGTTATCAAAATATTAAATTAACAAAATCGAAAGGTTTGGAACTGTATTTACAGCTATTAAATACATTTAGAATTTTTTGGATAATTTTTGAATAATTAATGGCCCTAATGGCAAAGTCGTCCATGCCGGTTAATGTCATCAAATTTCTTTTTAATGGAAATAACAAATTGAGCCACTTTTGAAGAGTTCACTTACTTAATCAAAACCAAAAGATAACTTAGATACTTACTATGTTGTTACTCTTTACTACAAATACCTCACACGTGTCACGAAGTATTCATAGAGTTGCTGAAAGAAAGTCATTTGGTTTGACCAAAAAGAGAGTCATTCACCGCAAGGTAGGGATAAGTATCATGGACCGACTAAACCAAGAACTGTCTAGACCGAATTGAATCGGCTGATTGGGTTTGCTTCCTAAGAGAGCTAGCTCCGGTTTTCAATTCCGAGGGAGAACTAGGTCGGACCAGATATTTATATAGATGTTATTAATTTATTACATGTGAGCTGATATTTTTAGATGTAAGCCAATTGAGCCAATTTTGAAGAGTTCACTTACTTAATCAAAACCAAAAGATAACTTAGATACTTACTATGACATTACTCTTTACTACAAAGACCTCCCACATGTCACGAAGTATTCAGAGTTACTGAAAGAAAGTCATTTGGTTTGACCAAAAGAGTCATTCACCGCAAGTTAGGGATAAGTAACATGAACCGATTGAACCAGGAACCGTCCGGATCGAATTGAACTGGCTGATTGGATTTGCTTCTCAAGAGAGCTAGTCTGGTTTCCAATTTTGAGGGAGAATCAGGTCGAACCGGATATTTATATAGATGTTTTTAATTTATTACATGTGAGCTGATATTTTTAGATGTAAGCTGACATTTCCTCCAGGTTCCGTCAACATCATTAAAAATGACCCATATGACCCATAAAACAAGCACCCTTCCATCTCATGCTCTTTCCCAAGTACGTTAGATTCCTCTGGCCAGCAATAGACTAGCCCATACAGCAGGATCATCATGAGCAGAGAGCTCATGTTCTTCATGGCCTACAGAGCTCCCTGAAGCCGTTGAACCAATGGAGCTTCGATTCGAAAGCGCCGCCCATCTCCTCGAATCTCATGGGAGTGGCCTGAACTTCATCCCCATGAGTGCCCTGTTCTACTTCTCCAGCCCCGCGGCTTCTCTCCTGCATCCGTCCATCGTCCTAATAACCTGTTTCAAATCAGAACATGCTGTGTGCGCTCCACTGGTTTCATTGGACCGTCCAGGAACCGGAACGGACTGATCCAACTACAGGCGGTTCAGTTCCCGATCCTTGAAACTAGAAACCAATCCATCTAATCTGATTAGGGAATCGATCACCTGTAGTGCAAGTAGCAACTCGTTGGTTTGAGGTAGGCAGGGCCTGTCATCGTAACCCATCAAGATGTCAAAGGCTTCAAGCTATTTCGTAAAAGCGAAATACGTGCATTTGTCATTGCGAACGGATTCGAATTCACGAGCCATTACCAACGGACAGCCGCCACCGACGGTGGCCATTGCTAGCTCCAGCTCTTGCAAGCAAGCCCATGTGAAATGTAACTGGGCTCGGGTCGAGAGACAGTCCATGATAGTTGGATTTGGGCCAGGGAGCTGACCCCGATAAGCTTTTTCCAAAGGGCCATTTTGTTCTCTATCTCTCTTGCTATCTCTCTCTCTCTCTCTCTATCTATCCAGCTCTCTCACCCTCTCTTTCTGGGCAACAGAATATTGCCCAAGCCCACAGAAACGATGGGCTCGCTCGGCTATTGGCAAACATATCAACCCCTCAAAGCCATAACACAGTTTTTTTTCCATAACACAGTTTAAGAAATACTAAAGAATCTCCGGCCACATTTATTCCGTAGAAAATAAATAATTATAAAATTATATTTTCCAAAATAATTACTTATATTGCTTGAAATAAATAGTCGAAGAAAAAATATATTTTCATTATTCGACGACAGTTTATATCTAAACATCTTTTTGCATGACAAAAATTATTTTTCATCCATTTAATTTATAAGTAAAATAAGAACTTGTTTGGTTACATGCTAGATAGTACATATTTCTAATAAAAAATAGAAATCTATTTAATAACACTTTTACTTTCGAAGAATAGATTTGGAACAGAAATAAAAAACTTAAAAAAAAAAAACTATTTTCTTTTTTTCTTCTCTTTTCTTCTTTTCCTTTTCTTCTACTTCTTCTTCCTTTATCCAGTCACCGACCTTGGCAATGGCCAATGATTAGCCAATTGAGGGCCGATGACCTCACCATGGCTAGGTGAGCTCAGCCACCCTGGCTGGGCAAGGTGAGCGAGGCCAAACTCACCCAACCACTGATAAGGCTCAACCTTCCTCGGCCACTATGAGGCTTGAGTCGATAAGGCCAGAAAAGGTCGTTGGCAATCGACTAGAGAAAGAAGAAAAAAATGAAAAAAGATAAAAAGATAAAAGCATAATAAATTTATTTAAAAAATTAAAAGAAATTCTAAGTACAAATAAATTTGAGAGTCATACCAAACGTTTTTCTAACCCAAAAATAGGATTTTTATGCAGTTATCAAATACTTTTGAATGCTTAAAAACTCGATAAGTTAATAGAATAAGAAAAAAATTCTGAAAAAGAGTAAAATAATTACTAAATGCATCTTAAATGATGCATTCTCCACAAAGCAAACGAAGCCGTAGTGCCCCGATCCCTTTCCCATTCCAGGGAACGAAGCCATCAGCATCAAACACCAGATTCCATCCAACACTCGAGATTCCATCCATGGCGCCTCTAGACAATTATGGTTACT
This sequence comes from Eucalyptus virginea, assembly GCA_014182375.1. Classification (NCBI taxonomy): domain Eukaryota; kingdom Viridiplantae; phylum Streptophyta; class Magnoliopsida; order Myrtales; family Myrtaceae; genus Eucalyptus; species Eucalyptus virginea. The sequence goes on along the minus strand of CM024522.1, from coordinate 18,962,171 downwards.
TCCTCCCATTCTACCTCGATTCCCAAGTCCCGATCCGTCAGCATCAAACGCCGGCCAAGAAAAGATAAGCCTCCCCCACTCCCTCTCTGGTCCCCCAAAAAAACATTGAATGCGAGACGCGCCGGAACTGGCCCATCCCAATCCCACCGCCTGTCCGAAAGTCAGCCCCCCAATGGAACGGAATCCTCGTTATCCCAAATATTCAGCTTCCCGATGCTCACATTACCAGCCAAAAACAGGGGCACGCTCCGAAGGAAGAGAAGGGACCTAGTTTAACACGCGAGCAGCAGTTCTCGCCCGGGACACGCGGCGCCTCCTCATTGGCCCCCTCGGGCCGCAACCCTGCCTTCAGCGCGGCCCTCATCTCCGGAAGATTTGCCACCAGCTCTTCAAACCTTCCTCCCCCCGCATCTACCCTTCCCTCCCCTCTCTCCATCATCATCGTCGTCGTCATCGTCATCGTCATCGGATCAGTCAATTTACCTCCCTCTTTCTCTCTCGCGCTCGATTCCATCCCGCACGTCGCCGTCGATGGGTACCGAGATATCGGAGCCGCTGCTGCCCGATCCGCGCAAGAGCGGCGCCGACGGTGGCGGGGGCGGGGAGGGGGACGGGGAGGAGAGGATCCCGGATTGGAAGGAGCAGATCACGGTCCGGGGGCTCGCCGTCAGCGCAGTCCTGGGGAGCCTGTTCTGCATCATCACCCACAAGCTCAACCTCACCGTCGGCATCATCCCGTCCCTCAACGTCGCGGCGGGGCTGCTGGGGTTCTTCTTCGTCAAGTCGTGGACGGGGTTCCTGTCGCGGCTGGGCCTCTCGGTCACGCCCTTCACTCGCCAGGAGAACACCGTGATCCAGACCTGCGTGGTGGCCTGCTATGGGCTGGCCTTCAGCGGTCAGTTCTTTTTTTTTTCTCTTCTTTTTTTTTTTAATTTTCGGCACGTCGAATGTAGATTGGCTTAGTGGTTTTTTTTTAAATGCTGATTGCATCTTGAGCTCTGTTGTTGCCGTTAGCTGACTGCATTGAGCAATCAAATGGGTGCTAAAAAGCTTAAATTTACTGTTGTAGTGGACTTGCCATGCGGTTTCTGTCCATTCAGTGGCGGTTGCTATCATCGTTGGCAATATCTTTTAGAGTGCTAATGGAATTGAAGTTCTGTCGTGCGATTTCTTTTATCGAGTTTACATGACCATGATGATTTCTGGTGGGGTGTCTATTTGGAAGAATTTTCCATCTAACCAAAAGGAAAATTAGTTTCCTGTATAGAATAGTAAAAAAGAGGCACTATCATCTACTGATGGATGGCATCGGCTTTGCATCGTTGATTGTTGTTATGATTCTGATGTACGGTTAGGTCATCGAGGAGATACGGATGCATAAGTTGTCCGATCACTTTCCATTTGAACGTCTTCTTAGCAGCACTCTTTCCAACATAAATCTTGATGATCACTTCATAATTTTTATGGGCTTAACTTCTGGTTTGATTATTGACAGGTGGATTTGGTTCGTACCTGATTGCAATGGATGAAAAGACATATCAGCTCATTGGTGCTGATTATCCCGGTAATCGGGCGGAAGATGTTAAAAACCCAGGCTTGGGATGGATGATTGGATTCTTGTTTGTTGTCAGCTTTCTGGGACTTTTCAGCCTTGTTCCTCTTCGAAAGGTTGGTGACGGTAGATACAACTTATCCATATTATAAGTGGAACAGTTAATGAAAGTGCATACTTGATTTGTAGGTTTACAACCCTATAATCTGAATTATTATGCTGTAAATATATATTTGCGAATATCACGAGCAGTACTGCTTGTCATCCTGTCCTAATCTTCTCTTTTTCTCTGTTCAATTATCGCAGGTTATGGTCATGGATTATAAGCTTACTTATCCAAGCGGTACTGCAACTGCTATGCTAATAAACAGCTTCCACACAAACAGTGGAGCTGAACTTGCTGGGTAAGGAAGGGTGAAGGAAACCATTTGCTTTATACTGCTCTACTTTCTGCTTGCAAGGAGTTTCAAACTTGCAGCTATGAATTTTAGATGATTGGGATTCCATTGAAATGATGGAACTGGAAAATATTTCCCATCTGTAGTCTACATTTGCTAGATTTAGTCTTAAAGTGTTAAAAGATTCCTTAAACAAACTGCTAAAAAATTCCTAATCAGGAAAACAGTGTAAGCTGCTAACATAGCTTTAGTCTGTAGACTCTTTACAATCTTTCTTTACTCGGGATATCTCTCTTAACTAGTTGTGCATTTTATGATTTTCTGCTGTGTTGATTTCCCAGCAAGCAAGTTAGTTGCCTTGGAAAATACTTGAGCATAAGTCTATCATGGAGCTGCTTCAAGTGGTTCTTCAGTGGTATTGGCGATTCATGTGGATTTGATAACTTCCCCAGCCTTGGCTTGACTCTGTTTAAGAACACGTAACTCTCTCTCTCTCTCTCTCTCACACACACACAAACACACATACACACATGCTTGCGCCGCTAAGCGTCGACTTTGCATGTTTGACTTCCAGCACTTGCTAAACTGCATGAGGAGTTTGTGCTGATCATGCGTCATGCTCTTCATGCAGGTTCTATTTTGACTTTAGCCCAACTTATGTTGGATGCGGACTAATCTGTCCCCACATAGTTAACTGCTCTGTCCTACTTGGGGCAATTATATCATGGGGTTTCCTCTGGCCTTTCATTTCACAACACGCCGGGGATTGGTATCCGGCTGATCTTGGCAGCAATGACTTCAAAGGTCTCTATGGATATAAGGTACTTCACAAGAACATTTATGTTAATTACTAGCTTGGATCCGTATCTACTATTAGATAAGCACTGAGCACAAGTTTTGTTGTTAATGTGCTTGGTTGCAAAATTTTGTCTTGGCTGATGACGATGAGTAAGAGATAGCACCTTTTTTTGTGAAATTTTCTCATTGCTTTCTCACTTTGGAGCAACTTTTCCCTCTCTTTCCTCTCTGTTTCAGGTTTTCATTGCTATTTCGCTCATTCTCGGGGATGGTCTCTATAATTTGATCAAGATAATAGGAATAACTGTTAAAGAGATGTTCAACAAAGGCAGCCAGACTAGCAACCTGCCGATCATCATGGAGTCTCTTGGTAAGGACATCAATTTTGTTGCTTTTCTATATTTGAAGCTAGTGGATGAGAACTTGGCCTACTTTTTGTCATTTCATGATGGAAGGGCTTTCTCATATTACGATGACTGCGTATATAATGAATTCTTAAAATAAAATGCGTTTGAGACCTATTTGTGAGCCAAAAAGTTTTATTAGAGCAGTAAAAGATGCTAAGAAATTCTTTCTATAATCAGTGTGGCCAATCTATTGCATATTCTAGCAAGCACCCTGTATCAGACCTATGGCTTCTTTGAGTCGCTGTTGATGTTTCATCTGATTGCTGAATGATCTTTAGATTAGGTTATCTAATCAGAACACATATTTTGAGCTTCAATTATTGACTCTGGGTACCTGCTCAGAACAGTAGTATACTCTGAATGTTTACGTTATCTTCTGGTTTTTTCAAACATCTTTGGTTCCATTTTCTTAAAATGGGCATTCACTTTTTAGTTGTAATGTAAAATAAACGCATCTGCTCTACTAGTGCAAGTCATTTCATTTCACTTTTATTTAGTGCCTGTGGAAGAACATTGTCCTTGAACATCTATCCATAGTCTCACCTTTTTCCCCTTAGATAGCCCTTGTCTAGTGTTTGATTATTGTGAATTATGCAGACGGTGAGAGTTCCAAGATAGTGATGGAGCAAAGGAAAAGAGATCAGGTATTTTTGAAAGACCGAATACCCTCCTGGTTTGCAGCATCTGGCTATGTGGGCCTTGCTGCAATATCCACCGTGACAATTCCAATGATTTTTCCACCTCTTCGGTGGTATCTGGTTTTAAGTTCATACATTATTGCTCCTGCACTTGCCTTCTGCAATTCTTATGGTACTGGCTTAACGGATTGGAGTTTGGCCTCAACTTATGGGAAGATTGGACTCTTCATGATTGCATCTTTGGTTGGGTCTAATGGGGGTGTGGTAGCTGGTTTAGCAGCATGTGGTGTTATGATGGCCATTGTCTCAACAGCCGCTGATCTTATGCAAGATTTCAAGACAGGTTACCTAACTTTATCATCTGCAAAATCCATGTTTGTGAGTCAACTGGTAGGAACAGCCATGGGTTGCATCATTGCCCCACTCACATTTTGGTTGTTTTGGACTGCTTTTGATATTGGGGCACCTGATGGACCATACAAAGCACCATATGCTGTAATATTCAGGGAAATGGCAATCTTGGGCATCCAGGGTTTCTCTGAGCTTCCCAAGAACTGTCTTGCCATGTGTCTAGGGTTCTTCGTGGCAGCTCTGGTTATAAACCTGCTGAGGGACGTGACTCCCAAGAAGGTCTCACAATTCATCCCTATTCCAATGGCTATGGCTGTTCCATTCTACATTGGAGCCTACTTTGCAATCGACATGTTTGTGGGGACCGTAATATTGTTCATCTGGGAGAGAATCAATAGGAAGGATGCAGAGGATTTTGCAGGAGCTGTTGCTTCAGGTCTAATATGTGGTGACGGGATATGGATAATCCCATCGGCAATACTTTCTATCTTTAGGATCAACCCACCTATTTGCATGTACTTTGGGCCTTCTGCACGTACCTGAGCCTTGAATCCCACATACCTTCATTGTAATTATACTCTCTGCGGACTTGCGAGTCTGTTGGAATATGTACAGAGGATGCCCGTCACATGATTGGATTGTTCTTTTCTTTATCTGGAAAGCGTGGAAAGAAAAATCTGAAGTTTGTTTTTCCAGTAGGATGGATTGGTGTGCGTGTGCCACATGCAGGCCCTTGCGTTGGTCAGTCGCACTTGGGTCACTATGATGAGCAGATGTCACAGCAGTACTTTCTGTGTTTTCCCCTTCTAATTGCTCAGCCTTGCTCGATTTGCATCTTACCAAACCCCATCAATCACCCCTAGGATGACCGGCTGTATTACTCTGCAACGTAACTCTTTTAGCCGGAAAAGCCATGCAGACAAACTTTCTTTGCATGGCAGGTTTTCCTCAATTAGAATGAATGTGTTGGTTTGGTAGGTGGGCAGGAAGATTGGACCCAAGATGGCTTTGAGCTTTATAGGTGAAACGCAGGACGAGCTTCTAGAAATGAACCACTTTTTCTAAAATGGGGGCGACATATCTACTCGTTAGCATGTAGGCGTTTTTCTCACATTCCGGTTAGGTCTACTTTTTGTCGCCAACGCAATGTCAGTAGTCTCAACCAACTGGAAGCAGGGGACCTTCTCAAATGCGCACACGTCCAGCGGCTGAGCTAGATCTTGCCATCCAAGCCTCAATCCCCAAAATAGAGAGAATTGCGTATTGCTTTTTGGCCCGGCCAGGTTCGATCTTGATCAACTTCGATCAGGTCGGGCTTTTTATACGTAAAAGGGGGAAGAACAGACAACCAACCGGAACCCACTGTCTCGCGCTTCGGATCTTGGTGGAGCCTGCGCGGGCTGCCAAGTCCTCAGGTCAAGTACACTAGCTGCTGCACCAGATGAAAACGGTTTAAACGCCAAACGAGCGAGATCTCTAACCTTACTGGCTGGGGAAAAGCTACGACCTATGTCACCAGCATCAGCTGGTTTTCTGCTTTCTAAAGCAAAGGAGATGGCTTTTTCCTGCTACTTTCAAATCATGTCCTCTTAATTTATGTGCTTTAATGATACCCGCTCAATTAACTAAGCAGTTGGGCTTCCTGATTTACATATCTTTCCCGGCAAGTGTCCGTGATGGGATCGGTCCCACTTGCTAGACCATCAATTTGCTGCTGCCTATATGTAGACTTTAGTGGAGATAAAGGAACCGTCACGAGCCTGATCTTACCATGCCTTCGCGATGATAGGATAGAATCGACGAATCAATGGAAACACAATTACATACTTCTTTTATAGGAAGAGGAATGCGAATATTGTTATGAATTCGAAATCGAAGCTGATAAATGCTTCTGCAGCAAATGGAATTTCCGGATTCAATAAGCAATCTAAGAAAAGCATTTGATTACTATACTTGGCTAGATCGAAGATAGATTAGCCGTGAGTGGATTATATGTTTCATGCGGGACTCCATTCTCTCTTCCCTAGGTAGAAAGAAGTGAACTTCATGGGCCATCGAAGTTGGCAATCATTGTTCCCAGTTTTGTTTTTTTAAAGGATTGACGCTTTCAACCTACCATAGAAATTCGATTCTGTTGGTGAAAGAGAAATCTCCTTTTTTCCCTCAACTTTCAAGCTGATTCCACTACAAACCCCACAAAATTCTTGCAGATGAGGCAGAGGGCAGAGGTTTTGTGCCCTCACACTAGATATGTTTTGGGACCACTTTGTACTCAATTGGAATCTATGCTTTGCCAGAACTGTCAAAGCGCTCTTGAATCTCAAAACTCCCACCTCAGAAGGGCCTGTCCATCACCAGCAGTTGATGCGCTGCAGTATTAGTTAAAAGTGAATACTTAATTAATCAAAACCCATCAAATTTATGCATTATTTACTTAAAATTGCGAAGAAAGTGATTTTTGGTGCTAAGTTGATTGGGATTTCGATATGCGTTGCGTCATTTTCAATGACATAATAAAGATAAAAGATCATTGACCAAACCAAAACTCTTCAAGTGGAAAGGGGAAAGAAAGGGATAGGCCTTGTTTGGATGGTGACATGAGAGGAGAACGGGCGAGGTCCATTCTTCCCTATCAAGGAGAAACAAAGAGGGGCCATTCAGTTAGAGATTCCTTCTCTTGTGGCTTCTTTTATGGCAGCTCAGCAATTTGATGAGGTTGTGGTTGGCTTCTCCCTATTTAATGTGGTGCAACTACTTCCTCCTTTTTCCAATCTCACTCATATTCTCCACATCCCTTTCCTTCACGAAAAAAGAAAATTATCCCGTTGATGCATTTGGAAACCACGTTCAATTGCCATGATAGTCAATGAGTCGGTCGAATCGACAAAACGATTGGGATTTCACTTTTTTTTTTTTTCCAAAGAAGCATGAGATTTCAAGCACGGTTCTTTCTAGGCACAATGTCGATCTAACTAGCCATCCGGACAAGATTAAAAGCCCCTCTCATGTAGCATGTGGAATTTGATTAACCAAGGTGAACACATGTACCTAGGAAGTCCAATCCAAAAGCTTCAGCTAATAGGTAGAGGGAGACCACATGTATATAAAAAACGGATAAGACTCACTATCAAGCAATGTGGGATACTTCAACCCAAAAAAAAAAAAAAATCCTCCACGAACCTTCCGATTCCAACGTGAGTGGCCCGCTATTGACTGCTATCTTAGAATCGTTCCCAGAAGATGAAAGCGAAGTTTTTCTCCGTTTACGCCAGAATAGAAACGTCGATTTCCCTGTTGGAGAACAGGCAATTTGGATGGCATGGCATGCTTTGGGACATGGCTTTCGGTGGTATTTCCACATATGGGATATCAAGCCAACTGAAACTGCGGCGAGATTAGTGAGAACCACCCACCCCCGTAAAGAGAAACTGAAAATGGTCATCATCGGATGCGAAAAGGCAAACCGAAAGGGGCTCCGGTCGTCTGCTGCGATCTGCACCGCGATTGAGCTTTGGCTGCGTTAGGCTGATTGAAGAAGCAATTGTCAATGCCGAAATCTCTTTTCCATTACCAGAAAGACTAAGCGCGAACTTTTGTTTTTTACTCAAAAGAAAAAAAAGAGAGAGAATAAAGAAGATGTGGGGCGATGGTTTTCCTGCGAGGACGCGCGTCGGACAACGTCGTACACGGGTTCAATAGGAAGAGTCGTGAGCAAACTTGACCTCTAGATGAAGCTGTTCATGATGTGTGTTTTAGATTTTGACCTGGCCCATTGGATTTGGGTTGGAGATGTGCTAAGGGGATCACTAATGCATGATACCGTCCGCCTTCTCTTTCTCGCCAAAAAAATACTCCATCAACATCCAAGATAATAAAGTAACTACACAAATACGCTGAAAAATTACCTAATCAGTCCTGAACCTATTATATGAATGTCAATTTGGTTCTAATTTTTTTCAATTTTGCCTATTAAGTTTGAGACATTTGTATGAAATTTCAATACACTCATTCCGGTCAATTTTCACTAGAGATCGCTAACATGACAGTCTAAGTCATTGCCGGCTATAAGAATCACCACATTAGTGATTGCATTAAAGTTTCATGCTAAGAATTTAGACTAAATTGACATCTATGTAATAGGTTTAAGACTAATTTGACAATTGATGGAAAAATATTGGGTAGATTTTATTTATGACCAATCACAATTTAGAAATTATTTAAAGATATGTGCTTTTTAACGTGATTGACTCAATCTATTAGACCAAATCTAATTAATATAGGGGATAGTATTGGTTGGGCTAGCTCTTATTGAAGGCCAGAATCTGAAGTTAACTTTGTATACCTATTCAATCAAAAAAAAATTTACATTCAATCGAGCAGTCTAATCTATCAAATATTTCCTACCTAGAAGTAAAAATATAATCAAGTCAAGTGGAACCAATATTAGAGATGAGCATGGATCCAGGGTGAAATCGAGAAGTAGACGGAACTAACCATAGAAATCAATCCGATTCCAAATTCCCGTGGTTCTTGGCTCCATAAAAAGTGGAACCAATATTATGCGATGCAATTTTTGATTTTGGGTAAATCGAACCAAAAATCGAAAAACTAGATGAGAATTCAATCGACTATGGCTATGTATTTTTAAATTTTTTATTTTACATGTTCATCTTTATGGATTGTTGCTATTGACAAATGGTGATTTTTGTTATTGTGTTCAATTCCATTTTACTTAATTAAGAATTAAATAAAAAATAAAAACTAAATGAAAAAAAGAAGAAGAATAAATTGGGTGGTTCTCAATTAGACCTTGGAATTGATCGACGAAACAAGTTTTAGCTTCAAGAGTACATTGGGTAAGTTCTAGAATCTAAAAACTACTAAATCAGTTTCGATAAGATAAGTTCCAAGCTAAATTTAAACCGACCCCAAAACTGCTGACCCTTAGCCAATACACTACTAGGCTCAAGCACTAGACTTGACTTGAATCACACACTCAGCACTATAAGTCCAACACGAGCTTGATCGAGTATGACATTCTCTACTCAAGCTTGGCTCAAAAAGCAATCAAGAAACAGGAGCTCAACTCAATTAGGCCCTATATTTGTGCCAGAGGACAATATATAAAATGTTTAGATATTTTGTGTATAATTTAATGAGTAATTTAATGAGTGTGCAACCTCTAAAATAATTCAGATACTCTAGAAAGCTCGTAAGCTTATTTATATAAGTATTAGCCATCTCGAACTCAACTTGAGAAGGTACTCGCGTAGCTCAGGCTAAAAAGATTTCATTATTTTCTTATCTTTACCTCCATAAGGTCCAAAAAGTTAATATGAATGGTACATTAGTTCTTGGAGTTTGTTGGTTGATAGTGAAATCTTTGAAATTAAGCCACGTCTCGCGGCACTGATGGGAAGTAACTAAAACCGATTCCTGCCTTGATTGAAGCTCTCCATTCCATGGTGCTCCCTCCATTCTCCCATTATCTCACCAAAGGCTTATCACCACTCACACCTTTTTTGAGAAAAAGAAAAAAAAAAGAGAAAAAGAAAAAGAAAAAGAGGAGGGAGGCGTAGAGAGAGGCTTATGATCATGACCAAACATGCATGCAAATATTCAATCTTATCTCTCTCTCTAGAAAATAATGATTGAGCCTCAAGAGGGAAAACCCTAATATGAAAGCGATGATCTTTTCTCCATTCCCATCTTTGAAAAAACACAGAGGGGGTTTGTGTGCATTGATGTATATTTCAACAGCTAGCTTTCAGGAAAGAGGAAGAGGGGAGGGGGGCCGCCTTTTGTCCCCACGATGGGAAGCACCTGTGACCCCCAATTCAATCGCGTACGCACACATACTCCCCATCCCCATTCCCATCCCCATCGCCATCATCATCCTCATCATCATCGTCATCACCGTCATCCGTATCATCATCATCGATGGCAACCCTTCCCATCGAATTGGTCTTCTCAACATCAAAGCTAAAGCTAAGGAAGAAGATAAAAAGAAAGGGGAAAAGAGCCAATCATTCCGTCCCTTGTGTGATTCATCCACAATTCCTAAAGTCATTTGCTTCTCGCTCAAGTCGAGAGACTAATGATGAAAGATAAAAGCAGATAAATTTAATAATTCCGAGGGAGATAGTGGAATGGGGTCTGCATTATGGTGACAGAACAATTCATGCAAGTTTTTTTTTTTTTTTTTTTTTTTGTGATTGTTTTTTTTGTTGAATCTTCTATGAAACGCAAGCCCGCCATCTGCATCTCTCACACTTATGGATTGTCCGTTTGTACCCATAATTAGTTTTTTCGAGAGCTAGCATGTATAAAGAGTCAGCGGGATAATTCTAAGTAAAATTTAAGATATTGAGTCGGTCTAAAAAATCCGAAATTTTCACGCTCCCTCTATAAGAACACAAGTTTCCACGAAGAGACTTTTAACATGATCCGTTTCCTGTTCCTTTACATTGAATTCGTAGCGCCTATGATAGGGAAGAAAAAGAGGCCCTCACAAGTCATTCAAACATGTCATCCTTCGCGATTTTGAATTCCGAAGTGACTTTAGGCTAATTATACCCAACCGGTCATGCCTCATCATCATTTGACTTGATATTTGAATTCTTTATCTTTCGGACCAAAAATACGAGTCCGCGGCCTCAAGGGTTCATCCGCAGTACGCCACTAGAAGTGAGGAATACGTGCAAATAGTGTATCAATACGTGTCAATACACCACCAGCTCGATTTCGTTTTGTCTTTTTTCCTCTCTTTATTTTTCTCCTGTGGGAAAGCTCGTGTGAGTCATCAAAGGAACGGGATAAAAAAAAAAAACACGAAATTCCTTGGTCGAAAGCGACGGATCCTGGAGATATACACTGGAGAGGCCCCTCAGGTCAAAAGAAATTGGAAAAAAGAAGAAATTTATGTGCGTGTGTATATAACGATTAATCATCCTCCAACCCCATTGATTAACACAACGATTGTTAAATTAATGAAAAATTATGAAGCCAAGGGTACCGAAAGAAGATACCAGGGCAGATAATCAAAAGACGGTTTTTCCATACGAGACATTAAAGAAAGCCGCGGGGAGTTATCGCCTTGCCTTAATGGAATGGTGGCACCTTTGTGCATTGGAGTAAATTCGAAGAGGAGGAGCTTCCCGTCCTTTTCTCCAGCTGTTCCCTCTGCTTCCGACCTTAAAAAATAAATGTAAAAATAAATAAATAAATACGCCTGAGAATCTCTCTGTCTGTCTGAGATATTCAGCTGCTCGCAGCTTACGCGAGCGCTCGAGGTCACATTAGATCCCCCACACACACACAACCCCACGGAGATCTTGGAGATGGAACTTCCGGGGCCGGGCCCATGGAACTTCTCGGTGGGGCCCAATGGGGCCCACCCGCCCCGACCGGGGATGAACAAAAGTGAAACGAGTTAAAGCTTCCCTTTTAATGCTCCGCAAAAAAAAACCAACCCGAAAAAGGAAAAATAAAAATAAATAAATATCAGAGCGGAGCGAGGAGCAACAGACGCACTCCCCCTGTCTGGTCCGGTCTGGTCCGTTACCTGCGGCGTTTTCATCTCATTCTGTTCCGATCCCATGCATTAATTATCATCACGAGCATAGCATCATCTCTCTCTCTCTATCTGTGAGATTGTTGATGGGCCTGGAGTGGGTTAGAAGCAACCCCCACCACCAACCCGACACGTGTCTCGGCGGCGGCCCTCCACCTCGGAAGTCGACTCGTGCTCTTTTTTTCCCCCTCCTCTTCAGGACATGGTCATTGCAATAATCGGATTTGGTCGGGAATGTGGGAATGAGGGTAGCTCGTACCGCGGTGTCCCCGCGAGGAAAATCGCGCCTCCGATTTCTGGTCTTCGGGGGGGCGGCTTGCAGAGAGTCTGGCGGTTGAAGTGGGCCGGGGCGACCCGCTTTCGGACCGGTCAAGAACCCGAGATACGCTCTTGTCTTAACAGGGTAGAAATATATGACCCCAAAAAAAAAAAAAGAACAGAGTAGAGACGAAAAATAACGCAGCCTCGACGAAGACCCTGAAGTAAAAAGCTTTAAAGAAAAGTATACGTCTTTTCTTTTCTTTTTTTTTCTTTTTACCGGACTTAATTTTTAAATTTCTCTCGAGGGTCTGTCTGTCTGTCTGTCTGTCATGAAGACATTGCCAAAAACAGTGAAAGCTCATCAAAGTCTTAAAAAAAAAAAAAACCTCCTTTTTTTTTTTTTTTTTTGCCCCTTGCCTCTGTCGTTTCTCTTTCCTTCCTTTTTTCCCCTTCAATCGGAACGACGGAGAAACGCGCACCCTCTCCTCTTTTGGCCCTGTTCATGGATCCCAAGGGCTCCAAGCAGCAGCAGCATCAGCAGCATCATCATCATCATCAACATCAGCAGCAGCAGCAACAGCTGGAACATCAGGAGCAGCAGGTGCCCAGTTTCTTGAGCCTACCGCCTCAGTCCCACCACCACCACCACCACCATCACCATCACCATCAGCAGCAGCAACAGCAACAGCAGCAGCAGCAGCAGCAGCAGAGGACGACGGCTCAGAACATGGGGGAGAACAAACCGGCGGAAATCAAAGACTTCCAGATTGTGATTGCGGACAAGGACAGCGAACAGAAGAAGCAATTGGCCCCCAAGCGGAGCTCCAACAAGGACCGCCACACCAAGGTCGAGGGCCGGGGCCGGAGAATCCGAATGCCCGCCCTATGCGCCGCCCGGATTTTCCAATTGACCCGCGAGCTCGGCCACAAGTCCGACGGCGAGACCATCCAGTGGCTCCTCCAGCAGGCCGAGCCCTCCATCATCGCCGCCACGGGGACCGGCACCATCCCGGCCTCCGCCCTCTCCGGCGCCGCCGGGTCCGTCTCCCAGCAGGGCGCCTCCATATCGGCTGGCCTGCACCAGAAGCTGGACGACCTGGGCGGGCCGAGCGTCGGGCCCGGCGGCCGGCACCCCTGGGCAATGGCCGGCGGGGGCGGGAATTTGGGAAGGCCCCATCACGTCGCCGCGGGTATGTGGCCCGGGGTCGGCGGGTTCGGGTTCGGATCGGCATCGACATCTGCGGCTGCCGCCCCGGCGAATTTGGGGGGCGAGGGGCCCAATTACTTGCAGAAGATCGGGTTCCCGGGGTTCGACATGGCGGGTGCTAACATGGGTCACATGAGTTTCAGCTCAATTTTGAGCGGGAGCATGAGTAATCAGCAGTTGCCTGGATTGGAGCTCGGGTTGTCAGCTCAAGAGGGTCATATTGGGGTGTTGAACCCACAGACTCTGAATCAGATTTATCAACAGATGGGTCAGCAAGCGAGGTCGCAACAGCAGCATCAAGAACATCAACACCAGCAGCAGCAATCAGCTGCCAAGGATGATTCTCAAGAGTCAGGAGGACAGTAGTGGAATTTTTTTCTCTCTTGAAAATGATTATCGAAATTCGAGATGAGAGGAGGAATTTAGGGGAGTTTTTTTTGGGGAAGATGCGTGTTTTTCTGGGTCGTAATGGCGTTTCTTCTATATTGTACCTAGTGAGTTCATATTTTTGGAGATGGAACATATTTTTCTTTCCCGAGGGAACTGGATTTGGTCTGCTTCCTCCAAAAATTTCTTCCAATTTCATGACCTTGAGTCTCCATATACAGGTAAATGGAAGGACTTTTGGAATTTGATCCTTTTTGCATTGATTGGAGAAGCATTTCTTATTGATCATTCATGTGGTTTTTGGTTTTGTGTTGTCCTTTTTGCAGATGAGAGGTTACACAAGCAAATAGCTTGGGTTTGAGCTTTGAGGTTTTCTTCTTACTTATTTCAGAGGTGTGTTGATAGTGTAGAGATCCATCTTTAGTCATTGATTCTGTCTAGGCCCCAGTGGAGTGGCGATCTGCTCGTTTGTGAAATCAGAGTGATTCATAATCATATATGCCAAATTTCTTTCATAACTCTGCTAATCATGGGCTTCACTTGCACGTCGAATGATCACTTCAATAGTTGTTATCATCTGGCTTTCCAATGCGTATCACCCTTCACTCGTAACTGGTAGCTGTTTTTGTTTGCTATGTCATATCTCTACCTCAAATTTTGGCATCCTTTTTCTTGTGTCAAAGTGGCGATATTAAAAATATTACTCTGGTGGCTTTTGGGCACCCGTATCATGTTTTTTATCTACTTTCCAAGAAAACCTCTGCATCGATCAAATATGTTTTTGGTGAATTATGTTTTCTTGAGCCCTGAAGACTGAAGAGTAGTAAGAATTTGTGTAGTTGCCATGTTCTTTCATGTCAGCAGTTTGTTTGTAATCTAGCTGTAAGGTATGAAAATGCTTGAAGCAAATATTTTCATGGCAGTCTCATGTAGGGAATCATTTTAGTTGAAATATGCTGCAAGAAACCTAAGGTTGGTAATTCCTATTCTTTGGCCTTTATCTTTCTACTATAAATTTCTAAGGAATAGATTAAGCTTAATGACTTAGTGGTATATTTTTCCTCTTTGCTGGGTCCTAATTTCCCAAGGTTCCAAGTTCTACCTCAGTGGTCCCTCGAAGTTCAACTCATTAGCAAATTAGTACTTCATATTGGAGATTAAGCCTGAGCCTAGAGGACTTAGATGCAAATATACCATCACTTAAACCATGATCGCATCTGTTCTTATTTGGAGCTTCCTTTGTCTTTGCTTCTTTCTTTTAAGCACAACATAAGCAGCAATAAAGTATCAATCTTAGCTAAAGGAACTATTGTATATTTGGATCGAAAATGCTCCTCTAACCATATAATTGGTCTATTGGTGCCTTTATTTATGCATTAAGCAATTGCTTTTCATAGATTGTCCCTCATGTCGAGTTTTGGGCACTGATGCATGCTTTTGCCTTGAATTGCATGAAGACCTGGATGTCGTATAATATAGATCATCAAGTCATGTTACACGATCAATATCATCCTTGAATGTTGGCTGACGTTGGAAAAGTATATCTACTGGACAGAGAAGCTGTAGTGGTCTCACGTACATGGACATTAACAATATAATCACTGAAAGGGACCTTGATGGCACAGGACATTTGATGCCAATATACATTGATCTCAGATTCTTGCCTTGTTGTTGATGAATTTGTCGTGAACTTTCTGATGCGTTGTCTCTGTTCACTATCTTGCTGCTGTAGAAGTTCTTTCTTTGGGTCCTCCCTCTTTGTGAAGTCAAAAATGATCACCCATCAAGTGTCATTCGTTGATCAGGGTCCGAATGGCACGGTAAGAACCCAAATTTTTGGCATCTCTAAGAATTTATTGAATTTGCATTTAATGGGGGATGTTGCTTTGGCATGTCTGATTTGTGATATTTCCCTTTCCATGTGCTAGCAACCGAGCAAAATCCTCTTTAAGCTCTAAACAGGCAGTATTCACCCTATCAGCCTCCAAGACATCCAAACTTCTTTGTTCATGAATTTTAGCTGAGTTTCCATGTTCGAGTCGCACATTTTTGCAACCTCTGAGGTTTACTGCTCTGACCAAATTAATGAATCTGGGCGTGCCCATTGACTACATGGTCATGGATTCTCTGTTTCCCTTTTGTGCAATCATCTTCCTCTTTGGTACGTACTAACTACTATGCAGACTAATAGAAATGCTACATGTACTAAATCTTTGGACTCGGTTTGTTCATGTATTAATAAGACTTGGTGCACTAAAATGATGTGGGAATGCTTGTGACATTGTTATGCATGGCATATGCAGATACTGTAGATTTGAGATATTTTATCATCCAATGAATTGGAAACATGTTGACTGTTGTTTAATTCAAGCTCACTTTGTACTGAGCTCACCGTGATTTTAGCTAAATCAGCGGACCGAGATCGCCTCTGTCTCGTACAGACAATCTCGGCTCATGGGTCGGTGTTTGCTTCCTTTTCAAGATGGTGTCAAGGACGCGGTTGAATATGGACACTAGTCTTTGACTTATTCTCTCTCTCTCTCTCTCTCTCTCTGTGGAGACGAGCACGTCCAGGACGATCTGCACTGCAACTGCTACTGTGTTCACATCAGCGTCTGCAGTTACAGCAATCAATGAGCAGGGGAAAAAAAAAATTATCACTGAAATATCTGTTATGATCCATTTTTATATTTTTCATCGTCCTTGCTTATCCTATCTTCATTTTAGTTCGGAAAGATTTTGAAAAAGAAAGAAGAAAAAAATGAGTTGGTCATGCTTAGATCGATGGCTCATCAATTGGTCGAACTTCGGAACGATTTTGAAGTGGTCCTCTTGATACGTTTCGAGGAGATGCAATATTTGAAGTTATGTGTGAAGAGCTATGGACCAAAATAAGGTTGAAAGGGTAATGACAAATCCATATTCGACCTTAATCTCTTTTTCTCCGTCACGCTATATTTCTCTCGAATATGTAGCCTTTATTCCGCGACACCCCTTGCGTTCATAGAAATAGAGAAAATTGCAAGTTTAATTCGTCCCGAGGCGACTAACACGGCAAGTAATAGAACCCAAGAACTTCTTATAAGCTTTTCAACGTGTATTGAACGTAGATCCGATTTTTATTGGGTTATGATGATCTTGATCTATCGGTACAATCACAAACCCTAATTCCCTGTAAAAGACAATACCTTGACGCTTTATCGAGTTCAATTAGTCAAAGCTCGATGTAAATTATGAGGAAGCATCAAAGTTCCTTTCCGGGTTAGTGATGCATCTCCTGCATCATAGGAGTGAGGCTCGTGTTCGCGCTCCACATCTCGCAAGCGTGAAATCCTCCATCCTCGCGCTCGAAGCACTCAAGTAGGAGCCACATTCGCACAAGCCGACCTCACGTGAGCCTAGCGATACGCTTCTCCCCATTTCAGTTGTATCGAGCACGGTCACAATTTTAAAGAATGTCGACCTTTTTAGATCAAGTGAGCCTCACATGAAAGTTTCGTTAGGTTCAAGTTCATCGACAGAGCTCGACCCGCGATTCCTTTCGCCAAGGAAGAGCTCACCGCGCTCAAGGCTTGATGGATTTAGGAATGGAGAGGAGCTAGTGCAGAATACGAGGCCCAGTAAGGAAAACAAAAGACCCATCTTTCCTCGGTCCAGGCATGCGGACTAATCAAAGCGACTAATCAAAGCAAGGCTTGACAAGGAATCTACTCAATAATTAGTCAGCCTTAGTACAAACGACGGTCGCTTTTCTACTCCTTATCACCTCCCGCCGTCCAAGGAATCTAGCCCCGCCTTTGTACTATCCGGAACAAGTCAGCGCATCGCCATAGAACCACCCCCACCATCCCCTGTGCACGCCTCGATAGTAAACGGCTGCGCTCGCAAATTTGACTCGTTCCAAAGGCCGCGATGAGTAAAGGGGACAAGCGTGCGCGATCGGGGGAATCGAGCATGATGAGTAAATGCGAGCGCGAAATGTCTCCGGAAAGACACTGCGACGTCCATTTGACGTGGACATGTTGCGGCGTTTTTATCTTCGTAGACCTTTGTAAATGGCACCACGATGGCATTTTGTTCGGCCCGTCGTTTGTGCTTTGTAAAGTTATCCTCGTCTACTTTTGAGGAATTTTTCGTATGTAGTTAAAAAGTCTCACTAAAACTCTTTTGTCGGATAGGATCTTATCCGAACCTGATTCTATAGATCCGAATAAATCTTTACTCATTAATCATGTGAGACTCGTGTAAGATTCGCAACGGTCACGTGTAAGAATCCAATTTACGTGGACCCGAGTTCAAGTAATTTTTTGCTCTTTCGTTTAAGTGACGTGACGTTTTTTTTAATCGATTGATTATTATCAATACGTGGGCCCTGCTCATTTTAATATTTGATCAAAAACCATCTCAACGTTTTGTAAAAGTTTTATTAAAGTTTCTTAACAATAAAAAAAACTGTCGCATCATTGCTCTTTACTTTTAGCCAACCAAAACTAAGTGATGCTCATTTACTAATCTCTAATGTCTTTAAAACGTATCATGGACGCGTTTCATTTTATTAATGAAAAAAATCACATAAGGAACTGCCGCCCTAAATGGATATAATCGGAGTTGAAATTGAATTTGGTGGGTCCCCACATCCCATGGAATCACATCTTGAGGTAGGGCTTGTTTGAAATCGAGGGACTCATCAGGAATTAACTTATATCAGTATGCTAATCTGTTCAGCAATCAACCCTAATATGGATCGTACTACTTTGACAATGTTTAAACTTCCAACGCCAAAAAACTGTTAACTGTCTCCACAGTCTTCTCCCGCACATCATCCAGTTCTACCGTGGTTTCCCATCACCGGTCAGATCGAACATTGAATCCCCCAAACGACAATTGGGAAAGACACGAGAAAGCCACGAATCCACGGGTCAGTAGAGCAAGCTGCTGGCGCAAACGGACAATTCAAAGTACACGACCTAGAATCCTATTCTACTTGCAAAACCTAATTGTAGCATTAGGATGGTTTGCCCGAGGAGCTCCACGTTCACGGATTCTCTGTCACTCCCGTAATTTTAATAAGCCAAAACGCCAAAAGATCACCAAAAATCAAATACTTCGATCTTGACCTGTCCATTGAATCGAGTGCTGTGCTTCTCTTTCGGCGAGTCTACCGAAGGGAGATCGAGCCAAAACCACTTGGCCCTTAAAAAGCAAGGGTAATTGGAGAGAGAATGAAGTTGATTGGTTTTTATATGTGGCTAGGCTAGCCTGGCTGGTGGGTAGCAAAGCAAGAAAGAAGAGTTCAATTTGTGCAAGGCATGGTGATGTGTCCACGCCCCACTAGGCAAGATTTGTTTTAAGTGGAAAGAAAAGTATCCCAATCAAACTTTGCAAATATCTTCTCATTTCTTCTTTTTGCTATATTTCCTGTTTCAATTGATTGGACCAAGTTATTACTTACGTTGACAGCTAACCACCAAATTGAGTCTATCTCGTGATATGATCAAAAGCAACTCATCGATCCAAATAGCATAGGATTAGTGAAAGATTATTTCATCACGGCTTATTCTTGAGATTATACTTTTATAAGTTTAAGGATTAATAACACAAAAAAAAAATCCTAAATTTGTACAATTATATAAATTTACCTAAAATTATTTTTTTTACAACCACAAGTTCCAAATTAATATAATTGTGACAAATTTACCTTCTATTAATTTTTATTAAATTAAATTAATATCATGAAAAATCATAAAGAAATTCATCTGTAATAAATGAAGGATAAAACTTCAAGTTAATACATCTATCAACTATTATATGTTATTCAACCGAGCAATTTAATAGTAAAATTGAAGGAAAACTAACAAAAGGTAAATTCATCACGAGTAGTAATTTTAGATTTGACGTGAATTGGTCTTGAGTGTATAAATTTAAAACTTTTCGTGACGTTAACCTTAGATTTAAAAGTGTTGGACCAAACTCTGACCACGCTTTAGGGTCTTTTCACCAACATCTCAACAGTAGGGTTAGGAAGATTAGGTGATGATGCTGCCAATTATCTCCTGCCAAGAAGATGGCCTGCTCTCCGAAAAGCAAATTAAAAAATTCAGGAGGAGATCATCAAGCCGAAAAGGGCGTGATGTTAAACTATTCGGAGTTCCCGATTGATGGCTGCTTGCGCGGGACTTGCTCCAATAGCGACAGGGAAACGACTGTTAGGGAGGGAGGGAGGGAGATGGATGGGCCTCGTTACATCAGTCAAAAAGAGCATCAAGATTATAAGCAACCCCTGCCGTCACCAAAACATCAACGAGGATGATGTCCGAACAGAGGAGCGGCGTCTTTCGTACCTTGAGAGAGAGAGAGAGAGAGAGAGAGAGAGAATTCGCATGGGACAGCGCACCAACGATGAAAATCCCAGAAAGCTAAAACGAAAGTATCGATCCAAAGGCACTAAAAGAGGGTCAGTGGATAGATGGGTTGGACGGACGGAGAGAGTTTTTATCCATTGCATAAAGTGGGATCGAGCCAATAGCAGCTACTTATGACAACTTTCGGAGCGCGGTTGGACGAAAAGCAGAGGGAGATGGAAATAGAAAAACGTGGGTAGGAGACACAACAGCGACCGAAATGACAAAAGTCACGTGTCGATGCCATAGTGATTCTCCCACCATCACCTATCCTTGTAAAGAGACCTTGTACAATCGACCTGATCGATGATCATGACCGATCGAGTTTTGGGATCCGGCTTAGGCCCTGTTCCTAACCAACTCTTGTCAAATTTTAGCAAAGAAATGGTGGATTTTCGATATGGAGTTGGATTGAGGTAGACTTAAATCTAACTGAGGCCGACGGTCTCCATGGATTGTCTGATCCATTATCAATCATGTCGCATGTGACGTCGTGCTATTTCAATAAATTCTAAAGTTCGTGAAGTTCTTTCTTTGATAGCTTTTGCTCGATTGCTCCTCATGATATGTTCAATTTTTTCTCATTTGTGTTATGTAAAGCTCCATCCATGGGATGGCAAGTGTTGCCTTCAAGGTTAATCTGAAGTTGAGATGTTATTCGAACATGAGCCAAGATCAGGCACATCTAGAATTATGCATGTGATTTGTAATAAGTAAACGCAACTATGATTAACGACAGTGAAGGCATGTATTTAGTTTCTTTTATTGAGAAAAGTATTCAAGTTATCTTTCTTCAAAAAAGATTTTGTTATGATTTTTTTATTTTTTTCAAAAAAAGCAATTATTTATCATTATGATCTTTAAAAATAGTGAAATGAACTTATCGCGATTTTAACTCAAAGAAATTTTGTCAAAGTAATGAAATGATCAAGTTAGTGTCCCTTAAAAAAAGGAAAATGAGACTACAGATTTAATTCTCACTTGCCATAACCATTCAAGATTATATCACAAGAAAGTAATTTCTTAGAAATCTTTCACTATCAATATAGACGACATGCCTTTAATCGGAGTAGAAAGATGAACATAAATAACACGTAACGTTTGAAAAATCACTTATAAGATTTTTTAAATGATCGACAAAAAAAGAATATTTTGAGGACCTACAAGATCCTCATCTTGATTCGAAGCACTCTTAACTTTGACCCTAATGCAAGCTAGGCCAGAATTCCCTTTGCAATCCACACGAAAAATCACTACTTTTGAGAATCAAGACGAAAAAAAGCAAATTTTATTTGTAGTCCTGTCCTACTTGGCAGCTTCCTAGCTTTTTATAGTGCTCCTCTCTCTCTCTCTCTCTCTCTCTCCCTGGATAAATTATTCCCCGGATGTTGGAGGTGCCATAATTGCCCACGTCACAACAGGATCGTATTGGATCATCTCAGAACCCACTTTTGGTCTTCTCTGCAAAAAGGGTCCTCCTTTTCTTGGTAATCTTGAAGGTCTTAGGGGTGTTCTTGGAAGCGGAAGGGAGAGAGAGAGAGAGAGAGAGAGTTGTTGAGAGATGGACGACGAGTACGCGAAGCTTATCAGGAGGATGAACCCACCAAGGTATACTTCCCCCATTCCTCATCTTCAGCTCAGATTCACGGGTCTTGGCGTTCCTGTTGATTTTCTTGGTGTTCTTTTCCTGTTCTTTGCTATCTGGTGATTGAGGTGTGCACCTTCTGGTTAGCCCTTTAAGGATTTGTGGCTAATCTCGATGTCATCAAGTCATTTCGTGCGGTAATTTCTTGTAAAGATCCTAATTTGATAACCATCTTGATGCAAGAGAGGACGTTTAGCTTTGTGTGTCATCTGATCATTTAACTCAGTACTTACCCAAACGCTGATATCATGGGCTGCTTGTTGGCAAGGAAGTGTTTTTCTTCTATGGTTTCATAACTTTTCAGCCGAAACAGAGCGATTCGTCGGTTGGTGCTCCGTTTTAAGTGAAATTTGGACGGAGATGAAGTTGATCAGAGGGTCGGAGTGGTCGTTGATTGTGATAATGCTTTTCCTTGTGCAATTTCATGATATTCTGGTGATTAGCTCTCAAATTCGTGTCGTGTACTTCTTTTTCAGAAATTCAGCTTGATAGAGTTGGGCTCTCCCTATGTGCTTTCTTCTAAAATGCCAAAGCGAATCCCATTGAACTTACTCGATGAGCGCCTCGAAAGTTATATCTGCTCATCTGCAATCTTTTCCGCTGAGAATTATTAGGCCCATCGCCTCATACAACATGTTTTACCGACTCCATCAGCTTCGAAACCTCATTCAACTCAGTTATTGTGATTGGGGGTGCTGTTATTACTGCTATGACGATTTGTACCAGTCATCTCTCATGTAAATGTTCTTCTCTATGGACGATTTTTAAGTCTTGCTGTGCGTCACTGTGGTAATTGCAGGGTCGTCGTTGACCACAATGCCTCTGGAGATGCTACGGTTATCCAGGTGAACCTCTCGCTTTCTGTCTGTTTTTGTGCTTCGTAAGCGAGCTTGATCGGGTTCTTGACTTGCCCTATGGAGTCATGGTGGGTTTTAATTGGTTCCCTTTGCCTCCTTGTCACTAAGAATCATTATAATTGAACGTCTGCTGTTTTTCAGGTTGATAGTGTTAATAAACATGGGATTCTCCTAGAAGTTGTCCAAGTGCTCACTGATTTGAATCTTGTCATAACCAAAGCGTACATATCATCTGATGGTGGATGGTTCATGGATGGTGAGATCGGACTCTCTCTCTCTCTCTCTCTCTCTAAGTCGTTGAATGTCAAGGGAGAATTTAAAGCTCTCAATCTTGTCTCTTATTGTCTTTTTCTGCTGTCCGAAATTTCAGTTTTTCATGTCGTGGACCGTGATGGTAAGAAAATCAGAGACACGGAAGTCACCGAAAATATTAAGAGGGTAAGTCAGATCACTACTCCTATCTGTCATGTGACATCCTATATCTTTTTCACGAGACTTGTCTGGATGACTAAAACAGCACCGAGCGTGTTGTGGATGGTCTTCACAGCACACATCCATGGAGAGATGGTTCTTTACCTCATTTGAACTCTTCATTTTGCAGAGAATTGAGAAAAGTGCGAGCTTCGCTCCCTCACTGAGAGGGTCTGTGGGCGTGATGCCCTCTGAAGAACACACCTCCATTGAACTCACTGGAACTGATCGGCCAGGTCTACTGTCTGAGGTTTGTGCAGTTCTCACAAACCTCCACTGCAATATAGTAAATGGTGAGATATGGACTCACAATGCCCGGGCAGCAGCAGTTCTTCACGTCACAGATGATTCCACTGGATCTGCGATCAAAGATCCCGAGCGCCTCGCGAAAATCAAGGAAATGCTCTTCAATATCCTTAAAGGAGATGACGACATGAAGACTGCCAAGACAACTCTTTCGCCTCCTGGGGTCACCAGTAGGGAGAGAAGGTTACATCAGATTATGTTTGCTGATAGGGACTACCAGAGGTTTGAAAACAGCGGCATCGGACAGGCTGATGATCAGAGCCTGAGACCCCATGTGACTATTATGGACTGTGATGAGAGAGATTACACCATCGTCACTATGAGGTCGAAAGATCGACCAAAGTTATTGTTCGACATTGTCTGCACGCTGACGGATATGCAGTATGTGGTCTTCCATGGCATGGTGAAAACCGGGAGAAAGGAAGCTTACCAGGTGACATGGAGGACCTCGCCCTTTTTTATTTAGCTAGGATAGTCGAGGAAAATAAGTAATTACATCAATTGATCTGTATTGACATTGTTGTTCACACCTTTCTCTGGATCATCCATCATATCCTCAGATTAGACTTTTTCAGCACAATTTCTTTTGTTAGACTTGCATGTTCATTACTCAATTGAATTTCAGCTTAACCCTTTCCATATGGTCATAATTCAAGGAATTCTATATTCGGCATGTCGATGGGGTCCCTATTGGCTCGGAAGCTGAAAGAGAGCGCATTATACAGTGTCTCGAAGCGGCAATTCAAAGGCGGGCATCAGAGGTATTCTTGACCTTCATTGGATGAAATTCCTATAGTGTCAAACATACCTACAATGATGTCCTTATAAATTCCTCTTCACCTTCCATGCAGGGTTTAGAGTTGGAATTGTCCATAGTCGACCGGGTTGGGCTGCTGTCGGATGTCACCCGGATATTTCGCGAGAACAGCTTGTGCATAAAGAGAGCAGAATTAACTACAAGAGGTGGGAAAGCCAAAGACACGTTTTATGTGACCGATGTGACTGGTGACCCTGTTGATCCGAAGATGATCGATTCGATTTGCAAGCAGATTGGACAACCCGCGTTGCGGGTGAAACAAAACTGGAACTTTTCACCCAAACCACCGGAGAAGACGAAGGCGGGATTCCTTTTTGGCTACTTCTTTAGTTCTCGGACTTTGCAAAGCTTCAAATTGATCAGATCCTACTCATAGTGGCTCTGTCTACATTTGTACTCTAGATTCCACTGAAGCATCATCAAGTGTAAAAGATGTACATAGAGATTACGACGTTTGTAAAAATGTATGTACCCTGGCTCTTGGTTTCTAGGACAAAATAACAGTCAGTCGCAATGTATATGAGAGAGAGAGACCGCCTTGTAGTCATCAATTACTAAAGGCGATTTGTTGTACAGTGTGTGAGTAGTAATGTACAGTTTGGCATCCATGCAAAACTTGAAACAGATCTTGTGAAAGTCGGGGGTTAAGGAAAGAAATTGTGATCCTGATGGGTAATCATTTTCTTTAGATCCGGATGATCAAGCCTGTGTAATCCTCACGTCTTGAGTCGTTGGGTATTCCTTGGGCGATACAGTCTTCATGGACTTCTAAATCAAGTAAAATAGAGATAGAGGTGGAACGGGCGCCCTGCGAAGTATTCGGTATAATACCCACTTAAAAGAGGAGTCTGTGTGGATATCCATGAAGCTGCGGATGCATGTTTTAGGATGATTTGTTTTTATGGAAAATCAATAACTTGAAAAATATTTTCTTAAAAGTAATCATTTGTATCGCTAATAAAATAAATAAACAAAAAATATGTTCATCACCAAACGAAAATTCAAGATATAGATTGTTGGTGATGGTTTGAAACAGTCTTCCTCAACCAAATTTTCGACTTGAAGGTATGTAATCCTTCCTGGTAATCAAAATGACAACGCTAGCTGGGTACCTCAGCAAATAAGCACTTGGAGTTTGACATTAGCTATCTGGGACTCCCATTACATCAAAGCCATCTTGGAGCCACTAAATTAGTTTATTTCCCACCCCAAGTCTTGCGATTAGAGATTGTGGTTTGTCCTCAATATCCACAGTTCTATTGCATCACTAAAAAGAACTTGGTCTAGAATTGCAGCTCATTCGCCCGTATTCCTCGCATTGTCGTTTCTCATGGCTTGCTAATCCAGTCACCAACAAACAGTTCATGTGCTCCGCCCAGCGAACTGGAGTTGTTCAGACATGCCTGTTTCATCTCAATCTCCATCAACTGCTATCGTCTTACTTGTTGCCATTGCAGAATAGTCGGACTTCCGAAGGTGACGAGCAGGTAAAATAGCTAGAGCCATAGCAATAACGAGCCAATGAAATATGATGGCATCATGCATCAGCTCCAACCTCAAAAGAAAAGCATGTTCAACAGCAGTTGCATAAATTTCAAAATTGTGGTCTCACTTTGCGAAAGGAAAAATTTGGTGCTAAGTGCCAGAAAGAACAAAAACAAAAATGAACATAAACATTGGCCTCAAATGACAATACTCTAAGAAAAAAGAAACACATTTTGTATCACCCCTAGGTCATTCTCTGAGCAACTTCCTTGGCAATAACCCTCTCTTTAGCCTTGGTTTTGGCCTGTGATTTAGATCCCATGATCCCGCCACCCCACTTCTTCCTATATTCATCATACTTGTCGTTGAAGTTTGCCTGGAAGAAAAGACATACAAGTTTTAGATGCCATCCAAGCACAGAACAATTTCCTTCTCCTAACAATCAGAAGATCTACAGAGACAATATATCAAAACTGCATACTACCTTGATGGCCTCTAAGATTTTGCTGAACTCCAATTTGTCTTCATTCTTGACAGTGGTCAAGCACAAGACAGACGCAGTTTTCTTATGGACAATCTGCCAGAAAAGAATAGGAATATGAGTGCTTCTCAACCACACTTCATTGACAGAAATTCAATGAAGGAAATGCCGGCATCATTACCGTTCCCAAGCGTGCCTTTCCCTTCACGATGCAATATGGAATTTCCATCTTCCTACATAATGCTGGAAGCCAGACAACCAACTCGATTGGGTCAACGTCATGTGCAATGACTACCAACTGAGCCTTGTTCTGCCAAACGCAAGTTTTAATTGTGTGTTAATTACAATTGGACCCGCAAAGCATGGGAGAGTGAGGAAATGAATGAGAGAAATAAGGAGAGAAAATAAGAGGTCAGTGCCTAGCAAAGTAAATGGGAACCTGCTCAATAAGGTAAGTAACATGGTTAAGACCATATTTCACAACAATAGGCTTCTTAGCCTCAACTGACTTCCCTTCTGCTTCAACTTGGGCCTTCTTCAAGAGCCGCTCCTTTTTTGCTGCTTTGTCCTCAGGCCTGTACTTGAGAAGCATTTTGAACAGGCTCGTGGCTGCATGCATTTTTCAATGAGTAGGGGAATCAAATTCTATTGTTTTAAGCTTGTCATAGATGCAACTAAATAAATAAAATGAAACAAAACAATAAATTAAAATCTGAAAGCAACACAAAATACAACTGGGTACATAACTACCCCAACTCAGTCTTTAGCTCAAGTATAGGGTGAAACTTGAGCCCAGAAGCTTCAACTATTCCTTATAGTCTAGAAAGAAAAGTTCTTGCCTAGCCCAACTATCCAGCACTAATCAACCAGAAATTATTAGAAACTTCCAAACTAATTCGTCAAGACCAGCATGGCATGTCAACCAAGTGTACCAATCACACAAGCGCCATGAGGTCCATCAATATAACATGCAACCAATAGCATCCCAGATTTATTTAGATTCAGCCATTGATGACCTTCCCAAGCTCAGATTCACCAGAGTTCCTTCCAATATCATGAAAAAAAACATATTTT
The DNA here is from genome assembly GCA_014182375.1 of Eucalyptus virginea. NCBI lineage: Eukaryota > Viridiplantae > Streptophyta > Magnoliopsida > Myrtales > Myrtaceae > Eucalyptus > Eucalyptus virginea. The sequence continues at coordinate 18,935,062 of CM024522.1, read as the reverse complement.
CCCATTGGGTTGCATGCGCAAAAAAAAAAAAAAAAAATCAATCCAATCTGAACTGATAAATCTAGTGTACCTCAATGCACCCAACAGAAACGAATAAGGTATGCAAAATAAAGCACCAAAAAAATACACATTGTAGTCCCAGAAATCAAATCAATGAACTGCCTCGGCTACACAGCCAGATTCAATAAGCAGCTATTACTCGTAATTGCATCTCATATATATTATTTGGCAAGAGAGCAAAGCAAGAAGAACCAGTTACTGCAAAATACAAGTGCATCTTAAGGTTCTAAACCAACCACAAACTCAGATGCAGACAACCAAAATTACTTTTTGTCACTGCATACCCAAGTTCTTGTCGAGGGTCTTGGTGAACTGGTTCAAAGCTGGTGGAACCTTCAACCTCTGTCTCAGAATTCTCCTCTTTCTCTGAATTTGAACAGTCTTAGGGAACTTAACGAACCGTGTCAAGTCCCTCTTCGGAGGCAGAGCACCTCCAATTCCAAACTGCTTCTGCCGCTTCTCGAACAAAGGGTTCGTCACCTTCTCCTGGTAACACATCAACGACCAACCAAATTCAGCAAAACAGCCGCATCCCCTCGAAAGATAACCGAGACTAATCGCGAAGCAACAAAACTAACCTGCTTCTTTTTGGCCGAGACAGGAGCTTTTCCACCTTTCTTGGGACCCTTCGATTCGCAAAACACAAAAAGTTACGGACTTAGATTCATCACAACAGACGTACCCCAGGTAGACACAGAAGTAGCGCATCTGCTCATATCTAAACTCAGGAAAAAAGCAAAAAGCTCGACGAACTAGCACGAGATGCAACATCATTATCGTACCACCGCTGAAGTTTACTCATTACGCTATAGATCATCTCGCTAGAATCAGCGAAGACTCTGGAGATCGCCATTTCCAGCAAGTGGCACGAAATCACGACACGAAAACGTTCGAACGACCACCACCACTCTTAGTTCCGCCACGATGCCTCGCCGTTGCCAGCTTAGCAACTTGCCAATTCGTAAGCGAGAAGGAGAGAAATAAAGAGAGAGGATCGGACGACTCACCATTGTCGGCGAAGCTTGGGCGCCGGCTCCTCTGGTTCCGAACTTGCAAACTGGAACTTGAAGACGAGAAACCCTAGTTTCAGTCGAAGTTATAGGTCCGAGGAATAAGGCGCTCAAAAACGACGCCGTGTTGCGTAAGCAAGCTGATGGGCTGGGTTGGGCTGGGCCTTTTGATACATGGAAGATTTGGGCGTTGTTTTAATGGGCCAGAAAGGAAAAATCTCCCCACTCATTTATGTCCGATTTACCCCTTCGCCCATAATCTCCTATTATTATCCTGTAAATCAAGTTTGGCGTCACTAATAAAATAATTTTAAAAAGAAGAATGATTATTCGTAACACAATGCTTTCTCATGTATTTGCATTACTTGACTAATATTCAAAAATTATATCAATAAAAAGGTTCATATAAACTAAGGATTAGATTATCTGACAAAAAATAATTTGAATAGGATTTCAGTAATTCATTTTGAGTGCTTTTTTTGGCATCGTTTAATCATAAGTATCTACAAATGTCTAGTTGATTAAAGAAATACAGAAATATGATTTTTCTCTTTTAATTACCATAGTCTAATCTCACTTTGCCCGTAGTACGCTTCGAACAAAATAGATGTTAAACTTTAAACTTTACAAGTGATTTTAACGAAGAATAAGAATATCGCCGGTTAGCCCTTCTAAAGTGGTATTTTCCTATAGTTTCATCAGTCTAAGTTCCATGAATATCAATCAGTTGTTCCAAATAAATCAAACTTGCAATCATCTTGTAATATCTAGCTGGTGGGCCAAAAAGAAGAAAAAGAGTGCTGAAAAGTCAAAAAAAAAAAAAAAAGGATTTTGGGGGGCCTTCAGCTTATGAGAGAGAGAGATGCTCGGGGAGAAATAGAAAGGGATAGGAGGAAGAAAAGAAAGGAGAAAAGGGAAATATTTTACGGTGCTCGTGATCTAGATGCTTCACTAAGCCGACTAAATTCTGTTTTGCAATGTCGGTAAGTGATCGAAACCTTTAATCGTCTATTCAAACAAATCATCACAATTAGGACTTGAAATTCGGAATTATTAGAGTTTTGTGTGGGGAAGTCCAATTTTTGAGTCATTGAGCTGTATATTAGTATAAGATGTTGTGGAGTTGTAGGATTTTATAAATCTTGATTTGAGTTTACGGTTTACTTGGAGTGGAATTTTCACGTTTGGCATGCGTTCTTGACAAAGTTCCAAACAGTAACTTTGGATTAAAATTCAGCCCTTTTTGGTGAGGTCTTGGGGTGGTTGAGTTGAGGCTATTGTAGTACATTAAGAGAGTCTTCTAAGGACTATAAGTTGGCTTGAAATGGAATTTTGTTGATGAAATTTAGCGTGAGCCGTGCCTAGTAGACAATAATAGGTTGCCGCTAGAAGTGAGCTTTTGTTGGCATGTATGTGTCGTTTTATCAACAAATAGGTGTAGTATAGTCGAGTCGTTCATTAGAATATCATTTTACTTGATCTTTTGATATTGTTTTTCGGTTAATTGTTAGGAATTCGAGTGCATCAACTTGAATAAGCACCGTAGTTGGTTTTTAACTTTTCCCAAGTGAGTGACACTTTCTTCTTTGTATTTCAAAATTCATGTTTTGAAAAGCATTATGGATTGCATATGTTACAAGTTGATAAATAGCATATTTTGTTATATAAAATAGGATCGAGCTTTTGCTGTCATTTTGTTGTCCCAAAGAGAAAGTTATCCTTTGATTTCAATTTGAATGATTGCTTGAAACTAGTTTGTGAAATCCTTAATGAAAGAATCTTGAAAACTTGGTAGTTCTTGAAGAACGCTTTGATATTTATACATCAAATGCTTGAATTGTGAGATGACTCTCATTCTAATGGTGAATTACTGGATATTTGTGATTAATAGCTGATGCTTAGTTTCTCTATGAACCCTGAGGGGTGTGTGAGTATTTGCATATTAATTCATGATATCCTTGTGGGTCGAGCTATCGGCTAATAATAGATAAAGACCAAACTAATGGGGGAATTTTGATTGTCTTATTATGGGCGTGACAGACATTTGAGCATGAGTTGGTCAAGGGAGTGCACTATTGACATGCGATTTGAGTTTAGTTGATACAATTGATCATCGACGTGTGATTTGATGAGATTATTAATGGAATAGATTATTTATGCATGACTCTATGAATATGTTATGTTAAAGTGAGTTATGGTTGTTTTTTAAATGTGCATAATGATTTCTCGATTTATTTAGAAAAATGTGTTATTCATTGAGTCGTGGTAGCTTACTCCTCTCATTTATTTGTTTTTTAGGTTTTTAGTGAGTCGCAAGTAGGTGTGAGTGTTCATTATCGAAGAGAACTTTTTGTGGTAGGGACTTTTTGGTATAAATTATACATAATCGATAAGTTTGTGAGCTAGTTTTTTGTGAAGGTGTAATATTAATTTGATGATTTATAGAAAACTTTGATATTGTAATCAAATACCATCTTTGTTTTGTGTGTGTAGATGTATATATATGTTGATATCATGCTGAATTTTGGTTATGTTGAGGCCATGTCATTTGGTAAAAGAACGGCCATGTCATACCCTTATTCTTGTAAATCGGGGTGTGACACATCTAATTGAAATTGATAGCCCATTTTTGCAAGCTTTTAAAGGCTCTCAACCAACCCACACGTATAAGCCTTGAAAAATATTACATAACACAATTAATGCATGTAGTTTTGTTTTATTCTCTAAAATATTGGGAACGACCCTTCTTCCCAAAATGGCAATCAAGATGAATGAGCGAAATTCCATTATTTCCTCATAATATCTCGATTTTTTTGGAAAGTAATTAATGTAATTGTAAGAACGGCACCTTCAAGGGTGCATTTGGTTTAGTTTGTCGACCTTGAAAGCCCCTTGGGAATTGTTAGGGTATTTGGCAAGTTATTACAAGGGCTTTTGGCCAAATGCTAGTCTTGAGATAGCTAAAAGCACAATGCTAGTAAGAACTAGCATTAGGCTTTCAGCATTTAATCAAATGCTAAAACTAGTTTTCTTCTTTCAAAACTACATTTACTAATTCTTTAATTTTCCAATTTGCCCCCAGTTGTTAATGTTCATTTTCTTTACTTGAGGATAGCTGGTGAAGGCTGACGAGGCTAGCCCCCCTTTTTTTTAGTTTGGATTTTAAATTTTAAATTTTTAGAATATTTTAAATAAATTTAGTTTTAAATTTAATTTAATTTAACAAAGGGCCAACAAGAGATTGGCAATGTAATAATATGGCCCAACAAGCCAAGCCTAAGCTCAACTCTCTTTCTCTCTTCTTATTTGAGCTCGTGCAATGAAGCATAAGAGGAGGAGAAGAACAAGCCAAGCCTAAGTTCAACTCTCTTTCTCTCTTCTTATTTGAGCAATGAAGAAGAAAGAAGAGGAGGAAAGGGAAAATTTTAGTGCATTCATGATCTATATGACTCACCAAGTCAACTCAACTCCGTTTTGCAACGCCAATATGTGATTGATGCCCCTAATCTTCTACTCAAAGGAATTGTCAAAATTAGGACTAGAAATTCGATTTTAGGTAAATTATGGTTTGATGCAGTTGATTGGGGCATTTATGGATGGTGTATTTTTATACAAATGATAGTTTGGGATGTTGTGAAGTTATAGCATTTTGCAAATTTTAATTTGAGATTACGGTTTGCTTGGAATGGAATTTTTAAGTTCAACATGCATTTTGGACAAAGTTCCGAATAGTAAATTTTAAGTCAAATTTCAATGGTTTCCAACGAGGTCTTAGGGCGGCTAAGTTAGGGTTCTTATAATATGTCAAAATGGCTTTCTAAGGACTATAAGTTGACTTGAAATAGAATTCTGCAAAGGAAGTTATGGTGTGATGAAATTTAACGCGCGAGTGGCGCCTAGTGACAACAATACTTTTCCGGTAGAGGCATAGTATAATCAAATAGAATATCGTTTTACTTGGTCTTTTGATACTGTTTTTGGGTTGTTTTTTAGGAATTCGAGTGCGTCGACTCGAGTAATCGTCATATTGATTTTCGGCTTTTCCTAAGTGAGTGATACTATTTCTTCTATGAGTTTGTAAACTCACGTCTTGAAAGTTATGGAAATTTGATGTATCATAAGTTATTGAGAGCATGTTTTGTTGCAGAAAATCTAGATTGAGAATTTATTATGATTTGGTATGTGTGAATGATTTGTCAAATGTTTTTGAAAAATTGTTTCGAAAGGTTATATGTATAAATATATATGTTGATTTATGAACTTGGTTTATGAAATGTGTTGTGAAAAGGATGTGAAATTTATTATAGTTTAAGAAATGAGTTCTTAAATGATTTGAAAAATGCTTTATGAAAAGTATTTATGATGAATAAGTCAGGTTGCAAAAAGATTATATGTTTTGATTTATGAAACTTACATTTTGGTTTGGCTTTGTGAATTGTGGAGGTTATTGTGAATTAGTATTGATGCTCATGTCGCCGTGAACCCAATGAGGGGCTTGTCAATATGCGCATACTAATCTATGTTATCTTTGTAGGTTGAGCCATCGGCTCAAAATAAGTGGAGACTTAACGAAGGGGGAATATTGGTCGCCTTGTCATGGGCATTATGCGCATGACCATGTTCTGATACTTGAGTAAAAGATTAATCAACGGATGGACCATCGATGTGATTTCTTATGAGATGGACCAATGAGATAGACCATTGATGTGTCGCATGAGATTGATCAATGGAATTGACCATTAACATGTGTTTTATTAAATTGGTCAATGAAAAGGACCATTGATGTGTATTTTTATAAGATCAAATATTGGGTTAGACCATTGATGTTTGTTTGCTATTATCTTGAATATTTTTGTTTTGAACATATTATGTTAAAGTAAGAAATATTGCATTTTTAGTATCAAGGTTTGTTCAATTCCGGTTTTTGTGAAAGTGAGTTATATTTGTGTTTTAAATGTGCATAATGATTAGTCGATTTGCTAGGAAGAATTGTATTACTCACTAGATCATAATAGCTTATTCATTTTTCTTATCATGTTTTTTAGGTGCCTTAGTTAGTGATCAATAGAACGAGAGCATTATCATGGGAACTATTGGGAGTTAGATATTTGGAGTATAATTTGAGGCTAAATCCTTTAGGAAAAGAATGACCATGTTACCCCCTCATCCCTATATGATTTGGGGTGTGACAGGCGAGGTCACACAACCTTGGTGACGGCCACCTCATGCGACCTCAAGCCTTGTTGCTTGGGGTTGTGCGACCCCAAGCGATGCTCACCTAGGTTGCAATCCTCACCGGGGATCGCATAACCTTAGGCATCGACCACTAGCAAAGGGTTTAATTTTTTTAATAAAAAGAAAATTTAAATCTAAAAGCCCTTTTACAAAAATAAATTTGCCAAACCCTACTTAAGCCAAAGTAGCTTTATAAAGGATTTTTTACGCAATTTGTATTTCTCTAAAAGACTTTAGATTATAAATATTTGCACTTCCCCTATGCTCATTTGCAAAGCCGAACCAACAAACCCAAAGAATCACTCATTGGTGTGGTCCCATCTCACATCTATCCCCAAATCTCTTGACAACAACAATAGTCCTGGATCCAAAAATCATATTCTCCTCTTATACTTTTTCAACGATGAATATGATGAGCCCGCAAGCGACCCTCGATTTGTATCAATCCCACCTCACATTCTCCCATTTGTACTCCTTCGTTTCCGACAAACACACTTCGTCCTAGGGATCATTATGCAACAACGAAAGTCCCCAACCTTTTTCCCAGCTTACATCGTCGTCATGACCAGCAGACCTCCCAAGGCGCAGAAATAGATGAAATCGGTCCTCGCGGACGACAAAATCCCTCCTCTCGGATTTGGCGGAGGTCGAAGACGACGCATTATCCATTCACATAAAATCTCTCTCTCTCTCTCTTCCCTTTCCCAAAGGAAGTCTTTGATCATGGCAGACTGGGAATGAGCTGAACGAGAGGGATCATGGAGGAACATTCTCTCCAAGCTTGACCTTAGCGAGCAAACCCTTAAAAAACCCGTCTCCTTCTCAGGTTTACTTGAGCATTTAAGGAAGGAACTTTGGAAGTTGAGGCCTCGCTCTCTTGTTTCTGCAGAAGGAGCGATGATTAATTCACTCTGTGGCAGCATGGGATCTCTCAGGGCCCAAAGCTCCCGCACGCAGATTCAGCCATCTCTCCCAACAAACGACCCAGCTTCGCAATCAAACAGCACTCTCCCATGTCCTGATAGCATGGAGAATGGCAAGGCCGCCGCCTTGACCGCACCAAGCCTAGAGTATACGTCGCCGAGGTTTGACGTGGTCGACAATCCCACGATGGACTCGCCCACCACCGCGCTGCTGGCGTCCATCCTGTCGTCAGACCAAATGGATGGGCCGGACTTCACGGTGTGCTCGCCGGCGAGAATCCTGCCCTCTCTGGGGAGTGCCTTGACTCACAATTACAACCATGCGCAGGCAATGCAGGGGCAATCCGTTTCGGGTTGCTCTCCACCTCGGTTTGCTTCTCAACAGGGGTGTCCTTATAGCGGCGGTCGCATGGAGAGGGGACTCAGCCCTCTTCAGGGAGTCCTCAGTTCTGCACGCAAAGTGATCAGGTCACCGTGCAGTGCGACTGCATTTCTCTGGAATTCTTGGAGGACTATAATGTTAGAGACGAATTCGGAGGGTATTCATTGTCCGGGCCAGTACCCGGGTTCGGAACCACAGAGTGTTTCGATGTCCAGACAACTGCCACAGCTTCACTGGAAATGCCGAATGCTCCGCCGTTCCATGCAGGACCGGCCGAGGAAGCTATCGGAGGGGACTACAAATACGAGACTTGCCAGGAGATCGGTGGCTTTTGCAACGCGAAGTCCCTTGCATCAGCGACAACTCTTAACGGAGCAACTGCAGCGAGAACATTGCCAAGAGCAGCAACAGCTAAGCAGCTTCGTTGTGCCTGTTCCCACAAATTGTGAGCAGGTGATAATGCACTCGCACGCGTGCACACATTAACAAATTTAGAAGTTCGCAATTTAATGCCTCTAAATCACCTATCACAACTTATGTTCGTGTCCCAACAGGAGCAGGACCGAGGCCTCCAACTAGTGCACCTCCTCCTCGCCTGCGCAGAAGCCGTCGCCAAGGAAGACTACCTGCTGGCCAGGCAGTACCTCGACCGCCTCCACAGAGTAGTCACCCCGATCGGCGACTCCATGCAACGCGTCGGGTCATTCTTCGCCGAAGCCCTCGACAAGAGGCTCACCTCTAGAGTCACCCCTACCAAATTCTTGAAACCATCGAGACTTTCCTCTCCAGTCCCGCCAAGCTCCTTGGAGATCCACAAGATCCACCAGATCCTCTACCGAGCCTGCCCTACATAAAGTTCGCCCACTTCACTGCGAACCAAGCCATCTTCGAGGCCTTCGCAGACGAGGAACGCGTGCACGTGATCGATCTCGACATCTTACAAGGTTATCAGTGGCCGTCTTTCATGCAGGCTCTTGCCGCGAGGCCAGGTGGCGCTCCGTTTCTGAGGATAACAGGAGTTGGGTCATGCATTGAGATGGTGAGCGAAACGGGCCGGTGCTTGGCGGAACTGGCGCGATCGCTACGTCTCCCGTTCGAGTTTCGTCCGGTCAGCGAGCAACTCGAAGCGCTCAAACCTCATTTGCTGCATAGGAGGGTCGGCGAAGCGCTCGCAGTTAACTCGGTTAATTGCCTCCACCGTGTTCCAAGTACAATATTGCTAATTGTTTTGGTCACACTCTAGTCTATCTTTACAACCAATATTGAATCGTCTTTCGTAACTTTACACACTTGATCCTCGTCGCTTCATATAAAACCGATTCATCACAAACAGGTATTTGTCTGGGGAGTTTGCTGACAATGATACGGTGCCAGGCACCAAGCATAGTGACACTAGTCGAGCAAGAAGCCAGCCACAACGGGCTCTACTTCCTCGGCCGCTTCCTTGAGGCGCTGCACTACTACTCCGCAATCTTCGACTCGCTCGACGTGACGTTCCCATCAAACTCAGTGCACAGGGCAAAGATGGAGCAGCTCGTGTTCGCGCCGGAGATAAGGAACATAGTGGCATGCGAAGGGCCAGAGAGGACGGAGAGGCACGAGAGGCTGGAGAAGTGGAGGAAGGTGATGGAAGGGAGAGGGTTCGCCGGAGTTCCGCTCAGCGAGAACGCCATGACCCAGTCAAAAATATTGGTCGGCCTGTATTCACGCGGCGGGTATACCCTCAGGGAGGACATGGGTTGCTTGCTCTTGGGTTGGCAAGATAGAGCCATTGTCGCCTCATCCGCGTGGCGGTGCTCGTAAAATCATTCCACCGTCTTGGAAAATGCTCAGTGTGAGTGTTACATATTTGGCTAATGAATCGATTTATGTAGAAACATAGAAAAAGGCTAGGAGAGGAGAAGAGAGAACCGTCTCGTTTCTTTTGTAAAAGAGCAGCGCTTAGGTTTTATATTCCTGAACCCCAAAAATCAAAAAGCTTGCACAGGAAATTAACCTGCACCTTAGCCTGAGGTCAATGAATTTGGCAAATATCCAGTGTAGCTATTATTATATTTATCAAATCACTCTTGAGAGTAATTTACACCGAAAGAAATCAAAATGCTTTCAATAGCATTGAGAGTATTTCATCACATCCTTCCTAGAAGGAGAATGGTGCGACATAGACCACAAGCCTCGTATAACAAACTGGGGAGAGGGAGAGCAACAAGAGAAAAACTAAAGGCGAAGAAAGATAAGCGACGGAAGCTACAGAAGGGCACCCACGTAGAAATGCGACTAAATTATCAACATGCAACGGTACACGAGAATGCCCTCCGACAAACATTTGAGGGATGGCATTATGAACGAATCATAAAATACATCCTTTCCAGCGACTCTGTCCATCACCAAGGAAATGTGAGAAATCTCCATCAAGCACACAATCCTATGATCTGAATCACCGGTAACTTCCTTACATAATGGTGCACGAACAAATGTGTTTCCTTGGAACCTCGTCGACCTTCTTTTCTGTTGAACAACATAGACCCAAACCAATACACTGTCAGAAGATCCGTAGGTTACATAAACTAAAAAGTGCTAGTTGCATGGATCACCGTCCTAAGAAAATAATCTCGACAGGAGTCTCATTCTATTATATATTAACACTTTCTGGAGACTGTAAGATAAAGCATGAGTATAGATCAACCATTAGAATCCCTGAACAGATCACTCACTTCACAGCACTTCCGCTGAAAAAATGGCAGAGCTTCTTGGCAGTGACCATGAGGATGACAACAAGGAAAAGAAAAAAAAAATCTGCCCTCACAAAAATGAAGCTAACATGAAAATACTGCAAATCATATGCGTTTGCTCACTTGGGAAGTCAAACCAAATCCTTCTAGGAAAAAATTTAGGCACTATACTAGCCATGACTCTGCATTATAAATAAGTTCTCCTTCCTACTCAGGAAAATACTAGGAAAAAGATTATCTCATCTCACTAAACATCAATATAAAAGTTGCTGGCTTCATATTATGCATTACACAATCCAAAAAGACAAGCAAAATAGTGTTATTTCTCCACAGGCTTCAAGCCATAGTGAACAAAGTATTTAAGCCAGAATATCAGATCCCATCCCATCATCTTGGTGATTGCTTTCAACTTCATCAGGATACAAATGTCATCCCCTTATGACCAAATCAAAAAATAAATACTTCTAAACAGTCTACAAAGCATGAATTTATGCCTTAATTGAGCTTGTCTCCATGTATTAATTCAAGAGAAAGGCGTTCTGTTTAGGTGATGTCAAATTTGACATTGGTGACCTGGTGCTCTAGGCATACTTAAAGATTGACTTATGTCTCCAGATAAGCTGGGTGAACATCTTTCTTTTAATTGGAGAGGTCTGTACAACACACTGAGCAGGTAATCATTGCTATCTGGCTATAAGCGGAAAAAGATTATCAGTTCATCACCAGCCCCTATGGATTTGGGGCACAGCGTGTCCTTTATGCTAAGAACAACGATTAGCTCCACATAAATCATCAAGAATTGGCCAAAAAAAACCATAGCTACAGGATTCTCTCAGTAATGCATTAGATGCAAAACTATGAAACAAGCTCGTTGTTTATTTCCCAGCAGTCCCTAATTCAAAAACTTAGAATCCAGAACAGAGAACTTTAAAAGGAAAACTAAGCAAAAAATTCATAAAGATCGTGATTCACACTTTCATGAGAGACATCAAGCAATGTAAATTTAAATTTACCCGTCTTTGCTTTTGCGAGGGATGGCTGCACAACAACGTGCATGGTAATCACAGCTTTTGGAAGCTCCCCAAAAGGTACTCTACACTGTCCAACTGTCTTGTTGTTTTCCAATATTTTGCCCGCATTTATCAGCTTTATGTCATTTGCAGATTTGGGTGCAATTTTCTTATCTGTGACAAATTATCAAAATAGGATGAAGTGCTTAGGTAAAGAGGAAATATCTCAAGCATAAGTTGAATAAAATGAACAAAAAACACAAACTGAAAGGTTTGTACGGGCCTTTGTTACTTTCTTGGCAAGCCTGAGATCAAACACACATGCAATATAAATAAATGAAATAAAAAAAAAAAATAGTCTAATTTATTTTTCAACTAATTTAGATTAACACATACTGCATCTTATCTTACAAAGACAACAGAAAAAATGAAATTAACAACAGAATGGCAAGGAATACAATTATGCAAAGTGCATGAGAGGGATGATGTCCTTTATTTCTTGATTATGTTAGCATTCATTAAATGCAAACATCTTCTCCTAGAAGATGCAGGCTACTTTCAATGAAAAATCAAATCCACAGAGTAAAGTTTCCTGATTTTTTTATTTCAGTTAGTCCGATATGGAGCATATTTAAGGTTCAGCCAAAAAAATATAAAAATGATATGTATATCGGAGAAGCAAGATCAAGTGTTAGAGAAGCCACTAAGAACAGCCAAGACCAGCAAGATAATCTCACGATTTATTTATGATCTTTCTAGATTAAAGCACCAATTTAGTGAGTCAACTCATGAATGTCTGCAACCAAAAACTTTGCACATGCTGGGCCACTGTAAAGGTGAAATCAGGTCTCACCCGGCTTCCACAAGCCTTAATCAGCCCATACTGGCAATTTATAAAATCGTGTTCATCAGCCATCGCTAGACTCGGGACTGATTAACAGACTAGAACAATCTATTGCAATGATTCAATATCTAAGTGAAGATAAACGATCTATACTAGATCTTCACCACCTAAGGTGTGGCACTCTACGCATAAACCAATATAACCCAAACACTAAAAGATCACTTGATAGGATGAGAAGAAAAACCAGAAAGAAAAGGACAGCAGGAGTACTCAAGACTCCAAAAGTGTTAGAAAGTCTAACCCAAAAGCTTAAGCAAAGAGCATTTAGGACCCATTCTCAAGCAATGTGGGACAATACTTCAAGATCCCCTCTCACATCCAAGTCGGATTACCAGCAGCATGTGGAATTTTGACTACGCACATTCATGTAGAATTTTGACTGCATACATTCGCGAAAGGGATAGTAGCACTAACTCTAATATTATGTTAGAAAGTTCAACCCAGAAGCTTAAGCTAATTGGTGGAGGAAGACCGCAAGAATATAAAGAACCTTTACGACCCGTTGTCAAGCGATGTCAGACATTTCTTCAACAAAAAGGTGGCTGGCTGCAAAGGATCCTCCACTAAATCCCCCAAAATCAACACAATTGTTGCTTTACACTTCTTCAATAACGTGACAGAGCTAACAGGGTTCCATCACTGCAATGCCAGTGATTTCATGTATCAACCTAAGCTTTCATTGTAGCAATGGAAGGTCAATGAAACCAACACAATATCCTGGCACAGAGATCCTCGCCGTGGAAATGCAGTCCAAAAACCAGAGTTGTTCACTTCAACAAATGACTGACAAAGAAAAGAATTTCAGAAACAAGCCGAGTGTCGCTCGGACCACTTCAATGCACATCTGAACCCAGTGGAGAGGCAAGGTGATCAAGTCAACTGTTTCACCCATTTCCACTTTATCATCAAAACCATCTAGCCCAAAAATTACCCTGGACTGCAAAGCTTCATTTTTCAAATCAGGATAATGAAGGCTTTTCAAGAATACTCCATAGGGAAAAAATTGAAATAGTTTCCACTACAGCATCAGCTTTGTTAATTTGTATTCACCTAAGAAGCCAAATTATTAGAGCTATTTGGGAATCAAGACCTAACTCATCACTACAAGGCACTCCCCAGCACATGATTTTGGAAATTTATGTAGATTGGTGGAGCATAAATGCCGGACTACCATTGCTTCTAGGTACCTTTAGGAGGATGGATAAGTTCGAGCAGCAGAAAGAATACAGATAGGTATCCAAAATTTGATAAGTCAGTCAACAATTCGGGAATGGTTCTAGTTATGCAGTAGCGCTATGATCACTAGCCGATTTTGAAGAGTAAAAACCAATGTGAGTTGTCATCAGACATAATCCAAAGCACGTAGATTAAGCCACTAAGAGAACCTGCATATGCCATCTTAGAAAATTGTCCAGTCTATACAAATCTCTCTCTCTCTCTCTCTCTCTCTCTCTCTCTCTGTGCGCACAGCATGAAACCAGGACCAGTTCCTTCTGCCAAATGTGCAACTTTCACATCCCAAACACCAAAATTGACAACCCAATCTAAAAGAAATATTATAAGAATCTGGAACTTGATAAAAAAAGTTATAGGCAAATTCAGAGAAAAATTTAATTACTAGTTCAGGCAAATTTGCAGGATGCACAACTTATGTCAACTTTAGTCTGATACAAAATTAGGTCACAACTATCTCATTTGGAGAGATATGCTATATGGCCGATTATCCAAGTAAGTTTCAAAGCATTCAAAAATCAGGAACAGAAAATCATTTAAGGCTAACAGCTGCATGCCAAGAGTCCCATTACCCCGCATAAGCCATGATAACCCCTCTCTAGGTGTCAATGTCAAGCTATGACATCTGTATCGATTTCGTAGATCAGTGATTTGAGACAAGGGAACCTACACACAGAGTTGATCACCGTAGTGTGTCCCCAGGTGTACACATTCAAATCACACGCTCCAATTGGAGAACTCTCGTAGCAGTCAAATAAACAACCCCAAGCAAAAGTGCCTAGATAACATATTTTTTCGGAAAACCAGCACATGGAAAACCAATTCCTAACCTTTCGGCCATTCGGCAACAATCCTCTCTTTGAGCATGGCAACTGTCGACGTCGGCGAGTATTGGAATGGACCGATGTCCGAACCATCATACAATCGAAACTTCAGCTCCACGAGGTCCTCTTCCGGCATTTTCGCAACCCCTCTGCCACCGAGCTCAAACCCCCAGACCCACGCGTAGCCAAGCAGAGCCTATCGAAACTCGTGTTTCGCCGAAAATTGATCCTTCTCTCGAGCCAAGATTCCAACACAACACCAATCAAAACCTCCAGCAGCCACCTATCACGATCGAGCAAACATCACAAAAACAAGACAAAGCAATCCGGCAGCACCCAAAAAGAAAAAAAAAAAAAAAACCGACGCCACACGACCGAAGACGTTCCGACCACTTGGTCCACTTCAATCGCTAATCAGCATCTCAGTAAACCGATAAAAACCAGACGATTTCACTGTACAGCACGGACAGATGCAAGCATCGATTCCCGAGCAATAAAAGATCAAACGGCGACGACTTCCGAAGCCAATCGCGGCGCGAATTAGGGAATCGCGAGTACCTCCCGGGCGTTTCCGGTGAAGAACCGCGGGAATCGAAGAGCTGAACGTCGCGGGGCGGACCGATTGCATGCGAAAGGTCAAGGATGGAGTAGAGAAAACCCTAGGAGGGAAACGAGCTCGCTCGATCTTCTTGAAACTGCGTCGGGGGCTCTACTGTTTGTGCAATCCCACTACGTCCTTTCGAGCTTTTTTAATTTTTCTTTTCTTTTTAATTTTTTTCTCCCCTTTACATTCTTTCCTCCTTTTCACGCTTTATTATTATTTTTTCCCCTTTTTTCCTCCGATTAAAAATTTAATTCGATTTGCGGAAAAGCCGAGCGTTCCACTTCGAATCTTCGCAGCGATACCACGGTGCAGAGCTTGTCAGTAAATACATGCGGGCGAGAGTTATTCCCTGCGGCGGCGTCGATCGTGAGCGCGGTCGGAGTCTCCGAATGGGAGGGCGTGGGGCAGGCGAGGGGAGTCTCGCGGAGGATCGCGATTGGTCGGGCGCAGGCGGTTACGGTGGGACGAGGCGCGTGGTGTCGAGGTCGGTGCTCGGGGGGGGGGAATTTTGACGCGGTGGGTGACAAATGACGCCGCCTGGTCTTTTGGTGCCGTGACGAACATCGCGGGCTCGGCGGCTAATGCGATGGCCCGTGGCGCGTGGCGCGTGGGGGTCGACTCCCCGAGCTGCCGAGAGTAGAGCGCGCGTGCGTACGCGTCGTGATGTCGGCTTGATTGTCTCTGCCTCCCCTGTCGAAAATGATTTTGCCGGCCGCCGAATGCAAGAAGCAAGCGATCATTCGCGGAGCTCGGACCGGGCTGAGCTGTGGCCGCCTTGAGGTCGGGCCTCGTGTGTTTTTTTTTTTTTTTTTTTTTTGGTCGAAAGGCCTCGTGTGTTGACTGGCACGAAACGTATGCGGCGTTTTCTAAGGGCCGGCCCGAGCCAATGATAGGCCGGTCGAACTTTCTTGTGTAGGACCTTTTTGCCGATGTCCCCTCGTTTGACTAACCAGCCTGAATAGGGTAAGCAGGCCGCCCGTCGTTCGATCATATGTCTCGTGGCAAGAGCGCCCCCTAAGCAATGAATAGAGAAAATTGAGCAGCGATAGAGATTCCAATCAATTGAATGGCTGCTCACTAGGGTAATTTTTTTCGAAGTCCATGGGCATTCTATGTTTAAAGAGGTCTGAAAGATGTTCGCGTATAACAATCGGAGAGCCAATCATTTTTAAAGACAAGTATCATCATTTCAAAGTATAGAGTATTCTTGTATTTTGTAAAAATAATATCATTACAATATAATAATGCCTAATAAGTACTTTTAAAACACCCGTGACAAAACCCTTACTGAAATACGAAAATGAGTTTGGGGCTAAACATCATAGAAAAAGCATAGAATTTATTATTGAAAGCTTGTTGTTTGATTCAATTTGGCTATCGAATCGAGCTAGAAAAATAAGAATGAGATTTCCGTTCCATTTCATATGAATTTATAAATCTATCGACTTTCTTTGTTTCATTAGCACATAAAACTTTGCTCGATGGACTTCATGAAGGAATGCCAAACCTAAGAAATCCTAAAAAGTTTCATCTTAGTTATCATTTAGATCTCAAAATCACCAAAACACGAGAACATAAAATACCAAGAGGATATTCACTCCTCTTGAGAAAGAAGATGATACAAGAGGAATTGGGGATAATAGGACATGCAAGCAGTAACATGTAAAAATAAGAAACGCAACCATCACATTAGCAGAGAGGCATAAACAACCTTTGTTGACTAGAAATAACCCTTGTCTTTGTGTGGTTACGGAAAAATAGGAATGAGATATTTGCTCCCTTTCACATGAATTTATAAATCTATTAATTTGCTTAATTTCATAACCAAGTGAAACTTTAAAATTCAAACCATATGATCACTTCTAAAGTGTCGACAAGCATGGTAGTCAAGAAATCATTATTTATTTTAATTATTTTTATTATGCTCCCCTAGCCGTGATATACTGGTGTTACAATTCTTGTCAATTCATCTCAATAAAAATATAAATATTTTATACACAATGACGAAAACGTGCCAATCATTTAGCAGGTGCATTCATCGTTTCACATTGAGACTTACTCCGTATAATTTGCACTTTACCTTGTGACTTGTTCATGTCACGCGAATTGCACTTTATACAACACGGAAGGCTCTCTTTACACGCCTGCACCGTCATCCTTTACAGTCCCAACAACATTGCAAAGATTAAATTATTTCATCTAAAAAAAATAGAAGATAAAACCATTTGGCCAATAAAGTTGTTTTCTTTGGTCAATGGCCAATAGAGTCTATACACGCAGAAAAGTGGACGGGCTTCATAATTCGCAACCCAAAACTACGATAAGACTAAGCTAATTGCGATTAATTAGGATTAATCAGACAAAACATTAAAATAAATAAATAAATAAAAACATAATTACATAAAAACGACCTCGTTGCGTTTATGCTCGTAAATTCCTATTTCTTTTTCTTTTTCTTTTTTTCCTCTTCCGCTGGAGCTGCAAGAACACCGTCCTTACCGACAATATTTGCATCGTCCTCAAAACCGAATCTCCCGACCGCGATCTCACGCATGACGTTAGCCTCTTCGCGAGCGCCTCGCTCCACGACGCTCATTTCGGGACCGCCGCGCCAGCGATTCGCGCGGATCACGCGCAGGCTTTTCAGCTCAGATCCGATGTCGTAAGCTTTCCACCCGGTGCGCAGCATCGGATCGCGAAGCACATCGACAATGAGGCACCGGGGTGGACCCAAGAGAAGACGCGCCTCCATCCGATGCGTCCTTCTGGCGTGCTCGATCTGCACGGGTCTCGGCCTGCTGTTGCTCAGCGCGAGGTCGGTCGATCCTTCTCCGGACGGGGACGTGCCGGCGAAGCTCCGTGTCGACGGCGGCGCCGGCAACGGGACCGGCGCCGTCGGCGCGGAGATTGGTGGGGAGAGAGGGGAGAAGGGGGAAGCGAAGACGTGCGCGACGGTGGAGGAAATGGGGGAGGCGTTCAGGGGAGGTTTCGTGAAGGAAAGTCTCCGAGTTAGGAGATTATTGCAAGCTCACTTCTCTAGATACGGTGAGCTATCAGTTTCTCTCTTTCGCCTCTTCTGTTTGAGTTCTTTTCGGGTTTTAGCTCCGGTAGGTCTCGAGTGATCAATCTATGGCTTTTGTTTTATCTGCTGAGTTCAAATGATACGATGCAGAGCGTTGGGATGTTAGCTAGTTTGTCGTCTTGATGTGATTGGGACAAGCGGTGTCCGTGTTTCATTGTGTACCATTTACGGTGAACTATCGGAATGGTGTTGATTGCGAGTCCTATCATAATCATCTATCGAGAACAATATTATGTTGTTGTAGTTATGGATTATACAGTTTGATTCGGTTGCTTCCCCTTGAAGTATGGTCATTATAGAATGTCAGAACCAGGGACGTTATACCTTCCGCCCGGCCCAAAACTTGTTGATGCTTCAATCTTAGTACTGCGTCTATGTTTTTATGTTGGTTGTAGTTTTATGGATGCATGTGACCAAACTGTCACTCTCTCCGTCATTCAATGCAGTTTGCTTACCCTTAATGTAGGTGTTGGCTCTTATAACATGAAGCAGAGGTTCACGAACCATTACATTTGTGAATATTACGTGCAAAACAATTATCGGACTGAGAATCTTCCGTTCTGGTTATTTTAGGTGCTGCCACAGTCAGGGATCTCCCTCCAGATCAGTTTTGTAGACATGGTTTCGTGATGGGAAAAGCATCAGAGGCAGGCTTTGGTAATGAGATGTATAAGATGTTGACAGGTGCAGCATTGAGCATAATGTTGAACCGGTCGCTGATTATTGGGCAAACCAGGCATATTGGTTCTTTCTTAATCCTTTCTGCTTTATATCTTTAGTCTATCACTTTGCTCAATTAACTTTTTCTTTGGATTGCTCAATTAAACCAAATCATTTTGCGTTACGTTTTAAACTGCATTTGTATATTACACATTTTGCTCACATGAGCTCAGAATTTAGACATTTGCCTCTTGGTAGGAGTTGTTTACCTCCCTAATATGATGCAAAGAATGCTAAAGCTCCTACCAACTAGTGAGGCATTTTATGTCTCTGGGTTTATGGGGTTATATTTTCTGATTGTTTCGGGGAGAAACTTCACATTTATGGCATGAGTTGTCCCCAAAATTACCAAAAGTTTTGTTGAACGACATGTTTAAATCTGTTAATTCTTGTTTTCTGCTTTAATTTCAGGGATAAATATCCTTTCGGAGATTACATCTCATATTCAAACGTCTCCTTCACTTTAAGAGAAGTCAAGCATCTTTGGAGACGAAATGGTTGCATTCAGAAGTATAAAAGGCAGCTGAATATGAGGATCGATGATTTTCAGAAGCCTACACATACAAATGTCCTCTGTAGCAACTGGCTTAAATGGGACCAACCCATCATATGGTACAGGGAGCAATGCTTCAGATTTCCATTTTATACTTCTTTATGAGCTGAAAAAGGTGAATTGTGAAGGTGTTTATATTATTATATCAGTGCATCACTGGTTGAGTTGGCTTCTTTCACAGGTTCCAGAACACTACCGATGCTGTGGCAGCTCAATTCTTCTTGAAGAATATACACTCTGAGATGAGGACTGCAGCTACTGAATTATATGGATCCCCAGAAACCTTGGATTCCAGGCCCAATGTATATGGGGAACTGATGAGATTTTTAATATCTCCTTCAAGCGACGTGGAGGAAGCAGTCAGTTGGGCTCTTCAGGGCAGGCAGGATCCTGATATTACACTGCACACGCGAATGCTAATGAATAGGTATTGTTCCGTAAAAGAGTTATCATCTCATAGAGAAAGAGTAATGTCTTTTGTAGTTAGATTGTTCAAGAAAATGGAATGGGATACGACAGATTGATGGAACTGGGTATGAGCGTAATGACAAATGTCTCCTAGACTTGGAATTGAAACCATGAAACCACTTTAGTGGTTACAAGATTTCTAATTCACAACTTCACCCTGTAAAACATACTGGACATTCTTATTTTAAAATTCTTTTGTGTTGTTTTGCGCAAACACTGCTTGAAGATTCCATAAGAAAACATTTATTAGATCTGTTCAGAATATTCCAAAGCAGAGATGTGCCCCTACTGAGGAGACTGGAAAAGTAGTTTTAGAGAAATAACCCTTTTATAGGGTGCACTCACTGAATTATGAACATCCATGCTTGTCCATGAGTATAAAATTAAGCGTACTAGAAATGAGAAGGTCCCAGAAGTAATATTAGTTGAAAGGTGTAGTACACAAAAGCAGGACTGCATAGTTACTCATGTTAGCACCTTTGTTTGGCATTTTTCAGATCTCTGAGAGCAGCACAGGCAGCATTAAACTGCATAAGAAAGGCCATAAGCAATCTGCAATTGTCAAAACCCAGGGTGGTCATAGTATCTGATACACCCTCTTTCGTCAGGAGCATCACTCAAAATATAAGTGAGTTTGCTGAGGTAATAAGCTCTATAAGCCATTGATATGACTTAAGGCATTTCAGTTCCTCGCATGGCAATTTGTTCTTTCGTGCGGTTAATAAGCAAACGCTGCACTTTAGCAAGAAGCCCAATATCAGTTTTTCCTATGTACGGTGTCTATCCGCTGATATAATGAAGAGGATAAGTGTGTTTTATCTGGGATGCTAGTTAACCCTATGCGTGTCTGGATGGTTTAGCTATTTTGAATATTAAACGGATATAAAATGCAGATTTATGTACTGAAAGTTGTCTTGCTGAACTTTTTCTTCTCTATGAATTTCTTGTTGTGAGAAATAATGTAAGAGATATCTCTGCATTCTTTTAAATCAGCATAGGCAAACTGTTTTGAGTTTGTTGTTCCTGATTTCTTTGAGTTGTGTTACCAGGTTTTTGGTTTTGACTATAAGCATTTCAAGGGAAATTTATCTCTTGCTGATGCTAAGCTGCATAATCTAGACTTCAGAACTAGGGATTGGGGACCAACACCCCGATGGGTTGCATTTGTGGATTTCTTTCTAGCATCACGTGCAAAACATGCTGTTGTTGCTGGAGCTCACCGGCGCGTTGGAACTACATACGCACAGTTAGTTTCCGCCTTGGCTGCTGCAAACAATCTTGGTACTCCATTTTCTGACTTCTGTTTCTAGCATGTTCAATTTGACGCTGAAGTGCCCATGACATTCTTTAATACCCCTTCATTTTTCCAGGTGATGATTCCGTCAGCTCAGATTTTTCATTTCTTAGTAGTTTCCAGAGTAACTTGTTGTCTGAAGGCTTGGGAAACCAGGTCGGGTGGGGACATGTCTGGAATAGATTTGCTGGCCCATTGAGTTGCCGTGGCCAGCCCCATCAGTGTGCTTTTACGCCGCTTCTTCCTCCAGCTTGGTGGGATGGTCTTTGGCAATCCCCCATTCCCCGGGATATCCGTAGGCTGGCAGCCTACGGCATTAAACTCACGGGTTTCGGAACAAGTGACGAGAATCATCTCATCTCTTTCTGTAAGTCCAGGAAAGAGACCGTAAAAATGGTCTCAGTAATCAAAGCTTAATCAGAGTTGCAACTTGTCCTTCCACAGGCATGCTTTTTGAAGTGGATTGATACGGAAAAGAAACAGTCATCATTTGTCAAGATGATGGCATCTCAACAAAATTTTCCCCCAACTTGCTGTTTGAGTAGATGTAGCCATTGATATCATGTAACCCCTTATCACCTGTATTTTGTATCACAAGACTGATGCAATAAAATGGGAGAGTTTTCTCAATTTACATCAGCAAATGCAATCAATTGACGTTGGACAATTTAGTTGCAGTAGTCCCTAATTCTGAAATCTTCAAGCATTACTGTGATCGCAAGGAAAAAAAAATGAAAGTGCTTTCTGCTCAGACTTACTGGATTCATTGTTTGAACTATGGTGTGATGGCCATTGCATCTAGACCTTTGTTGCCATGTTGATTGGCTGGTGGAGATTGGGGTTCACCGTCTGAAGGTGAATGCTGGAAATGCTCGAGGACAGTTCCCTGCGAGTCAGCCTATCACTTTCGTATGGCTAAACCCCTTGCAGAGTTTTGGGATTCAACATAAACTCGGAGACATTTCTTGAGAAGGTATACAACTATAGGAGTCGTCGTGCTTGTGAGAGCTCGGTAAAGAGGAAAAAGGGGCTTTTGAAGAATGTGAGTGCTGGCTGAGCAGACACCCATCATGTATTTTGTGCATTTATTTCATTAGTTGGCAAATGCATCTGGCATGAGCCTACGAGGAACTGTGCCGGACAAACTAAGCTTTGCAAAACATCATGCGCGACAGCCAACACGTGACCAGACGCACCAGAGGTCGATACCCCATTCGAGTCCATAAATCTCAATCCCGCATTAAATCCGCTCCGTTCCACGGACCATTTTCATGGCGGAGCGAACGCCAACCTGTCCACAGTCCCTCCGCTTCCTTTGTTCCTCCCACGCGACATGGCCGAGACAAACAAATCGCTCCCTCGTCATAACATGTGCGCTTGTTCCTTTCAGTTATGAAAATGGTTGGCCCAATTATGACAACCTCAGAACTCGTGGCTTGAAGGAGGCACCATGATGGCACTACGCGTCGGATGAGGTATCTGTGTCCTAACGAGCGTCCGCGACAAACCCCGCCATCAAATTCCAAAGTCAGGAGTATGTGTTTTAATATCTTTTTTTCCTTCTTTGCAGGTACAGAGAGCATCGATTCATTCGTTCCGTCCAATGGCAGGTCATGCGAGTACAGAGGAGGAGGGGCGTCATGATGTTTTTTGCTTCTTCCCCGCCCCCATCTCTTTCCTTCGAATATTTTATTGTCTGCAAATGGGCTTTATGGGCGGTGGCCTGTTGCGCACTCCGCGCATGCTTTTGTCACGTGCGAGCCCCCGGCGTCGCCTTTAGTAATCATCGATTTCCTTTTGGACGAGCCCTTTCCCAAAAGCGAAGCTGAGATGAATTGTAAGCGAAGATCCACCAAAGTCGGATATCCATCGGCCACTAATTATCTTTTCCTCTTTCGCAAGTCGTCGATGTTACTGTCGAATTCACTGTGCCGGAAACTTTTCGACTGCAATGTTGTGTCCTTAGTTTTGTTATAGGATAGGTGTTAGCAACCTAGGTAACTATGCTTGCCAATAAGTTTGGTATCTATGTGGCCGGACTCTATGCGAAGTGTGTTTTATTGATCTCTCTATATGGTCAAACTTAATTGTGTTATCAGTTTCTCTTTTAAGTGTATCGAGTTATAGCCTATGTAGCACCGACACGGACACGCAACACGCGACACGACACGACACAACACGCCGACACGTCATTTCTTAAAAATAGAGAATTTCGACACGTTCCGACACGTTATATATTAAATATATTTTTATATATAAATACATAAATAAATAATAATAATTATAGCCTATAATTAATTTACACGAAAAATATTAAATAATATCATTCATTATTTTAATTTGTTACAATAATACACAAAACTTAGAGGAAAAAAACATTGTTTAAAGAAAAATGCTGAAATGATATTTTTAAATTTATTTATTTATCATATATAGCATTTTTTATTACTTCTTTCATAGTAAAAGACTTTTAAAAAAAAAATAAAATAATTCTAAAAAAAAAAACTGAAAAAAAATAAAAATTGACCCCGTGCATATATGTTTATAGCAATTTTATTACTTCTTTTATTATTTCTTTTGTGTATATTTATATTTTGACCCCTCAAGTATTATAAATTTTTAAAATTGACCCCGTGCGTGTCGGAATCGTATGTCGAAATTCTAGACTCGCGTGTCGGAGTGTGTCGGAGAAAGTTGACCATGTGTCAGATTTTTCGACACTCGTTGACCGCGTGTCGGAACGTGTCGGGACGTGTCGGAGCGTGTTGAACACGTGTCGGAGTATCGGACACGACACGAAGGCTTTCGGAGAGTGTCCGTGCTCCATAGGTTATAGCAACTCTTATCACCGTGAAGAATTTATTTATTTGCATTTAAGGCAATGCTTTTTCGTATTGCATGGAAGTATAAATTGAACTTTTTCAATACATGTGTTGACACTCGTCTAATCTAGCTTGTCATGAAATTTTGCCTTCCCATGAAGTCTCCTTAAGAACAAGCCCTCTTGAAAATTAGTTATGATCTTTATACAAGTATTTTTCTTAGGCAATAATTAGGGGTGAGCATTAGTCCCAAATCAAATTAGGAGTTGAACTTGTTCTCGATTTCATGATATTCAAATTGGTAAAGCCAGTTCAGTTGCCTAATCCTTGTGTGGAATTGGACCAATTTGGATAGGAATAACGAAACTGGCCCATTTTTTTTTTCTCTAGTTTGCATTGTACTTCAATTTTTTTATGCATGATTTATGGTGATGGTAGCTTTCTAGTTTATACACCTATATCAGCTGAATCCTGAGTAACATGCAGAGGCGCTTGCTAGTTTTTCATGTGCTCGAGCATCGTCTGGATTTCTTTTGGCAAGATAATGCAACTAGCTCTCGCATCATTCCAATTTTATAGTTCTATGCTTTAGCAGTACCTTAGCGCAGGTAGCAGACATTGTTTTATCCCTGTCAATGAGTGTCTTTATGCTTGCGTCTTTAGATCAATGGTCACCATGAGTTCCTTTTGCAACTTTTCCTTGACCACGAGAATAGATAATAGGTAAACTATCTAAAGAGTTGTTTGAACAAAAGAAATCCAAAAATAAAAATTTCAGTCTTCGAATTGATACTAAAACTGAACTGGACTATTTCTAATTTAATTATAGAGACAAGGAGGTTTTTTAAAATTTCAGGATAGGAACGACTTATTTTGTTTTTCAATTGTATTTATTTTGATAGGCAAAGGTGCCCCATTATAAAACTTTATAGAATCCAGTTTTTGCCATTATTAAGTGTTTTATCTGCCTTGCTGGCGCCCAGGCTGCAAATCCGCATCGGCAATGGTCTCCATCACCTATTTGGTTCCAATTCGTGGTAGCTGACAATACATCAACTCAGCTGTTCTCAAGTGTCAAAGCTCTAATAATGTCGTTCCAATTATTATTGTTATTTTTAATGGTGAAAACAAAGAAGAAGACTTGTTCACATAGTACTTTAAGCATTCCAAATTCAGTAAAACACGGATTCACCCCCAAACAATAGTCAAACGAACCATCGCCTTCAATGGCCATGTGCTTTTCCCTCCTGCTATTTCAGACTTTATCACGCACGGTTAATTGAAATTTTTTCGATGCTTTGACAGCGACGTACCGCATGCGACGCACTTGACCTATTTTTTTATCAACCGCGATAGTTGCTTGGCGACAAATGAAGTGATAATCCAACGCAAGCTTCCATGCTTCGAAAGGTAATTTCAAGAAGTAGTGTTATTAGACGTAACCTCGTCGGGTACTCTTTAAAAAAATTCAATTATAAAAATTGGTGAAGTCATCACATTACTGGATTCAAGAAATGCAAATTCCATACGCTAAGATAAAGATTTTTTTGGGGATAAAGAGAGTCGGGGTTTGGGCAGGGGGAGAAACGAAAAAGGGTACGATGGTAATTACGGCGAGGGGAAGAGGTCCATCGAGAACAGCGAAGCAGCGAATCGATGCCCGATCCGGACGGTCGTGCCCCTGCGGAAGATTTCATTTTCACCTCATTATCAACCCCCTTAATTAAAAATAAATAAACAAATAAAATAAAATAAAATAAAGAGAGGGAGAGGGAGAGGGAGAGGCAGACACTAGCAGCAGAAAGCAAAAAGTAGGTCCACCCACCTCCACTGGTACCTCCCCCCATCACCACCCACTCACGTCACGCCACGTGCCCCGCCACGCCTGTAAAGCGAAACACGCACTCCCTCCCCCGTCTCTCACCGTTATTGAGAAAATCTCTGTCTTACCCCAAAGCCAAACCCTCCTTCTCTCTCTCTCTCTCTCTCTCTGTCTATCTGGCCTCTCCTCTACCCCTGAATAAAAAAAAATAGAAAGAAAGATTGGAAAGAACCACCCAGCGAAACGCGCCGGCCGCCGATCGCGCCGCCTCGCCGGGATCTGACCGCCCCCATGGCCCGGCCGGAACCCTAATTTCGGCAGCTTCCCCGAGCTATTAGCCCTCGGCCCCTCCGAATCGGTCGCCGGCTCGGGATTTCGTCGGTCATTTCTTCAGTTTCAGTGTAGAGAGAGAGAGAGAGAGAGAGATGTATACGGTGCATCCACCTCAGAAACCGGATCCCGGAAGCGGATCCGACGATTTGCGAGTCTACCAGAACTGGAAGGCCAGTAATGTAAGCTTCGGAACTGCGGTGGCGATTTTTTCTTTTTTTTTTTGTTGTTGTTGTTGCGTGTTTCTCCTTTTCTGTAGTGATTGGCTTGTGTAGTGCTCCCGCGCGCGCGGGTGATTGTTTCCGAATGTCGTGTCCGTAGAATTCGAGTGTGATTGATTAGATGCGGTTCGATGAAACCGCGCGCGTGCGGAGTCGTTGCGTTTGTTTTTGACTGTGGAGCTTTTTTTGGAGATGTTGAGGTTGTGTTTGTGAAAAATTCTCCCTTTAGATCCCGGTGGTGGTCGCGCCTCTCGCCTTTTTGAGGTCTTTTGAGTGCGCGTTAGTGCTCGGTCTCCCTTCTGCCGGGGGGACTGTGGAGAGGTTCTTGCGTCAAATTTGCTTGAGGAGCGATGCTGCTGCAGGATTCGGCAATTGCCATGCTGGAAGCTCGATTGAGAGAAGCTCGCGCCTTTTTTTATGCCTTTTCTGATCATCCGAATAGGTTGGGAGTTAAGTCTGTGTTTGGGAGTGCCTGCAAGTTCGTTGTATCGGTAACAATACAAAGGATGTTTTTATCAAGTTTTAAGAGTTTACTACTCCGGGGAATGGTGTCCTGCGCTCGCGCACCACCTAAAATTTGTGGTTTTATAGGTTGCTGGTTGCTCATAAAGACATTTGAGCATTCATACTTGAGGTTTATTTGCTTCGAGTAATGATTGGTATTAGAAGACAGGTTTTGTATATTTTACTGATCAGATACTCAGTAATATAGGAGAATCTAGTCGTGCTATTGAATAGTTTTTCAGCTCATTTTAATAAAGCTAGCAGTATTTCTATTCCGAGTCACTCTTGTTAGGTTGAAGGGAGTTTTTTCCTGGCGATGGGCATCATTGTTTTACTACCCGATATGGCAATATCCAGGTGGTGACAGTATCGTTTAAAGAGTGACCATATGGTTAGGTCGGAGGGAGTTTTTTCCTGGTGACAGGCATCGTTGTTCTGCTACCTGATATGGCAATATTTAGGCTGTGATGGTATCATTTAAAAAGCACGTCTCCCTTTCAGTTACGTGCAAGATGATGAGAGAACTTTTATGATAACATGTTTATTCTCTGATCTAATTTGTTCTGTTGCTCTCTTCCAGATATTTTTCCTTCAAGGAAGGCTTATATTTGGTCCAGATGTGAGGTCGCTCGGCCTTACCATACTTCTCATAGTCGCTCCTATTGCAGTTTTCTGCGTCTTTGTTGCGAGGAAATTGATGGATGATTTTCCTGATCATTATGGTATATCAATAATGGTAGTCGTGGTTGTATTTACGGTCTATGTAAGTGACTCTCTTTTAATGTGTACAAATTTATTTTATGTTAGACATTCTTGAAGTTGTTGTGGCATTGTTTGTAATTATTTACAAATGTTATTCTACTTCTGATTGTTGGGGTGAACATTCATCGGTCCTGAGGTTAATACAAATGAATAATTACAATAGTGCTTTTATGCTGATCTGCTTAGGGTGAAAAGAATGTAACTAGCTCTCTTATCACTCGGAAAACGCTCATCATGTCAATACTTGATGTTAGTTCATCTGTTCCGTGGTTGCTACTGAATATTTGGATGTTGATAGAAAAGAATGAGTCCAATAGTGCTTGTAAATTCATCTGCTTAGGTTGAAAAGAATGTAACTAGTTCTCTTACCATTTAGATCAATGCTTTTAAAGTCAACATCTCTTGTTAATTCACCTATGCCATGGGTGCTACTGAATGTTTGGATTTTGGTGTTACTTTTCTTGTAGCCTCCTTGTATTGAATAACTGCTGTTTGGCTTGGACTATAATTCAATAACTGTAAGCTGGTTCTTGCAAGCCTCCTTGATGCTTTTGCTATAAGGCCTCCACAATTTTTTTATCAAAGATTGCTACCATAACCTGCTTTGGAGTCATCAGACTCAAGTGGTCATCCAACTTTACAGGAGGAGGACTGGTTATAAGAAGCTGATTGCTTTAAGTCATTTGGTTGAATTTCTTGTATAACTAGAAGTCTTCTTCTAGGACTATAAGGTCATATGTGGGGAATGCTGCAATTCTTATGATATCCAATTGTAGATCGGAACTGAGGCCTTTTTTTGGGGGGGTCATAACTAGCCCTAATTGACAAGGTGAATCTTTCATCTAGAATTGCAAATTTAAGTTTTTAGGATAACAATGTTATTAGTAAAACCAATTGTGCCCTTTTGCTAGCATTTTAAAAGACAATTGCAAATTGAGATATCCTATGCTCTCATCTACTATGGTATCTTGCTTAGATGTGCTTTGCCTGCTGGTTAAACTTAACCAACCTCTACCATGGCTTCTTTCTTGGTACAACTATTAACAATTACTATATGACCTCACTGATAGAGTTGCTTGAATATCAGGATTTGATTCTCCTCCTGCTAACGTCTGGAAGGGATCCTGGTATAATTCCACGTAATGCACACCCTCCGGAGCCAGAAGGCTTTGATGGAAGTACAGATAATGGAGCTGGCCAAACCCCACAGTTGCGCTTGCCTCGTATTAAGGAAGTTGATGTCAACGGAATAACTGTGAAGATTAAATATTGTGACACCTGCATGCTTTATAGGCCTCCTCGTTGTTCACATTGTTCTATCTGCAATAACTGTGTGGAACGGTTCGATCACCATTGTCCATGGGTTGGGCAGTGCATTGGCCTTGTAAGTTGTTTTCATTTTGCTTATTATTTTTAGTGTTTTTATGCTTATTCACTGTCATTATTTTTATAGTCTTTTTGACTATTTTGATTTTAAATGCTTGTTCAATTGTTTTGACTTTGGGTCTCAATTATCTCGTGCAGCGAAATTATCGGTTCTTCTTCATGTTTGTGTTCTCGACGACTCTCCTTTGTATATTTGTCTTTGCGTTCTGCTGGGTCTACATCAGGAGAATCGCGGGATCGGAGCATACAAACATCTGGAAAGCAATGATCAAGACCCCTGCCTCAATCGTCTTAATAGTCTACACTTTTATTTCAATGTGGTTTGTTGGTGGCCTCACTGCTTTCCATTTATATCTCATCAGTACAAATCAGGTCAGACTTTCTATCCGCTGTTGCTAATGGTCATTTCACTTCGACTTGGATCTTCTGTTGACAGAATGTCCCATTATATTTGCTATGTTGCAGACCACATATGAGAATTTCCGATATAGATATGATAGGCGAGCCAACCCCTACAACAGAGGAGTGGTGGAGAATTTCAAGGAGATATTCTTCACCAGCATCCCCGTATCCAAGAACAATTTTAGGGAGAAGATACCTAGAGAACCTGTGTTACCAACACGATCAGTTGGCGGGGGATTCATGAGTCCAAATATGGGAAAACCGGTTGAGGACATTGAAATGGGCAGGAAAGCAGTGTGGGGCGATATGAATTCTGGTCTAGACCTTGGTGAAGGACAGCTCAACAGTACCGATCGCCTGAACCTTAAGGATGGTGAATTAGGCGAAATGTCTCCTGAAATGAGGGCCAATGTGGAGGACACGGGCGAGCGTGCAGGGATTCATCCCAGGAGGTCCAGCTGGGGAAGGAAGAGTGGAAGCTGGGACATGTCGCCTGAGATTCTTGCTTTGTCGGCCAGAGTCGGAGAATCCAATCGGGCGACCAGCAGCAGCAGCGCGAAGAACGAGGAGAATCGGCACTCGTAGCATTCTTAGTTTGATTAAATCGATTTTAGGATGTGGATGTGAAATATGAGGAGGCTTTGCTTTTGATGGATGGGGGTGTTTTTTTCTTTTCTTTCGTCTACTGGTTCAGCCGCTTGCGCTCTTGTAATGGAATGTCTTGGATGAGCGAGGGTGGGCTTTTCTTCTGTGATGGTGCTTGTATCAGATTAACTCAGAATTGCAGTGTCTAATTGTCCTGTCTTAATCTGGCTCAATCAAAAAAAAAAAAAAAAAGAAGTTGCCATTTTGTCTTAATGTAATCGAAGAAGAAGTGTGAGCGTGTCCATTTTAATTAGATTATCTTTCTTGATCTCCATTTATGGATCTACATCTGCAGTAGCAAAATAAACTAGAATTACATTCCAGAAAATAAGAGAAAAAGAAAACTCCGCCAGTAGAAGCTCTGAATCATCATCTGACCTTTGTTTACCTTCTTGACCTGTTTGTTTGCAAAAACCTTCTTGGAATTCGTTTGTATTGCAAAAAAGTTGACTTTTCTGAGAAAAATATTTTAGGAAGTTATTTAAAAAAAAAAATGACGATATTTGTGGATCTTTAATTGAATTATCAAAATAAATGGAAATTTATATTTCGTCTTTGGGAAAGGAAATTTAACTTTTAATTTATTCTTGAGATATAAGGACTGCACATCCCATCGCTTGAATTTTTATAACATAATTGCTTTGATATATTGTAAACAATTTATTTTTCCTCTTACAGAACCTGTCCTCTTGTCAAAAAAAAAAAAAAAGAACCTGGCCTCGGATGCTTAGGTATTGGGCCTAGCCTAGGGACACCTGGGCTGGGGCACCAACGTCCTAAACTTGAATGCTGAGGACCCCGGCCTGGTCGTTAAGGAGTGGGCCTCAGCCTCAGGAGACTCGGCTCAATCGCAGAGGTCTCTAAGACTAACCGTCGGAATCCCAATCGCCAGTGCCCATGTTCCTTGAGCTCAGCCATTAGGAACCCAAGCACAGGCACGAGGGACTTGGACTCAACATTTATGGATCCAGGCCCTTGCTCCAGTGACTTGGATGCGGGAGCTGGGCACTCGACATGACTGCCAGGGACCGAGCATGGGTATTGAGGTCTCGCGCCTGGCCTCTGAAGATCCGGGCATGGGATACTTAGAGATCTACATAATTTTTCCGGGATGAAAGAGACTGTTAATTACATGGTGTTTTATGCGTACACTATGCCGTGGCTTGTCCCTACAATATGTTATTCATCATGGATCACATTCCAAACACCATACCCATTGTTTAGTCTAAAGTAGATATTTCGCCATGCCATTTTGATTTTGACCAACCATCCCCTCTCAATTCCTGCACTATCACTATTTTCACGGTCCATCCTTGTCCAAGAAGAGCAATCACACTCGCTCGATTCCCTCGTGATGATTCAAACTGTTTGTACTCCTCCTTGTTCATTGATTGATAGGGGCAGGAATCACTCTTCTTTCCGGCACAGCTCATTTCCCTTGCTTCTTCATCGAGATCACTCCTTCTCGGCCTGTTCATAAGCTACTAGATCGATCACTTTGAGGAGCAACCTGTGAAGAGAGATCAGGGGGAATCAGTTCCGCATCATGTGAGCGAAGCAACAGCGGATCATTCAAAAGCAGATGCATCCATCTCCATCCATCAGCAGATGATGGTGCCTCCCCTTTACTATTCTAAGCAGGAAGCTAATTTCCCTTTTGGTCAGAAGGAAAATTCTTCCAAATAGACACCCCAACTCGGTAAAACAAATCGCACGACAGAACTTCAATTCCATTAGCACTCTAAAAGATATTGCCAACGATGATAGCAACCACCACTGAATGGGCAGAAAACGCATGGCAATTCCACTACAACAGTAAATTTAAGCTTTTTAGCACTCATTTGATTGCTCGATGCAGCTCAGCTAACAGCAACAACAGAGCTCAAAATGCAATCAGCATTTAAAAAAAAAAACCACCGAGCCAATCTACATTCGACGTGTTGAAAATTTTAAAAATAAATAAAAAATGAACTGACCGCTGAGGGCCAGCCCATAGCAGCCCACCACGCAGGTTTGGATCACGGTGTTCTCCTGGCGAGTGAAGGGCGTGACCGAGAGGCCCAGCCGCGATAGGAACCCCGTCCACGACTTGACGAAGAAGAACCCCAGTAGCCCTGCCGCGACGTTGAGGGACGGGACGATGCCGACGGTGAGGTTGAGCTTGTGGGTGATGATGCAGAACAGGCTCCCCAGGACGGCGCTGATGGCGAGCCCCTGGACCGTTATCTGGTCCTTCCAATCCGGGATCCTCTCCTCCTCGCCACCATCGGCGCCGCCCTTGTGCGGATCGGGCAGCAGCGGCTCGGATATCTCGGTACCCATTGACGGCGACGGCGACGCGCGGGACAGAATTGAGCGAGAGAGAGAAAGGATAAATTGACTGATCCGATGACGATGATTATGATGATGATGGAGAGAGAAGGGAAGGGTAGATGCAGCGGGAGGCGGGAGGAAGGTTTGAAGCGTTTGATATATTGTTAATATAGTCCAAAATAATATGTTCACAAGCTCAATAGATGAAATCATTGTTATTTGGGTTCATATGGGCCGGAGCCCAATAACTTGCATATAAATACTCTAGGGTTTCTCTATGCCGGAGGTTAACCTCCAACAATCTTGAAAATATTATGTTCGCGTGTTGGATTTGAGCGAGTAAGGTGTCTTCTTGAAGATTTCATCGAGACGAACTCACGAAGTGTAATTTACTTTCGATTTTGACGGTATATTGGGATCTAAGTTTGAATATTCGGGTGACCGAAATCTTTGATTCAAAAACCCAAAAATTATAGCCAGTTTTAGAGTTTGAAACCACTTGGGCTTTGTTCTACTCGTCGATATGAACGTTTTGAGTGGTCACTTGCGTCAATTAAAGGTCGGATGCCTAGAAGTTTCCATTTGAATTTCTGGCGAATTTCGGAGAAGAAATTTCTAAAGAATTTCAACCATCGCCGCGGTGGTGCAGCTGGCTTTAGGATTTGTGCTTTCTCCCCCTCACGAAGGGGAGGAGTTCGAATCCCAGATGCGTCACATTCGCGCGACTCACCCGCAGCTACGTTGGTGGTGGCAGCTCAATCTGCCCGAGTTTACATCACCGGTTGCTGGTTGTACAGTGGTTCACAAGTCACAAAAAAAAAAAAAAAAAAATTGCCAATCTCGGTGGCGGAAATTTCCAGCGAGTTTCAGCGACAATGGCGCTCCAAATCTGTTTTTGGGTTTGTTTTGGCTAATTTCATCTCTACAGAGCGGTTTGATCAAGGTTAGGGAAGTTATTCGACTTTGTGGCTTCGAGGATGTGCACTATTTCTAACACTTTGCTCTGATTAAAATGGCAAGTTGCAATCATTTGATGTTACTGAATTTCATAGTTGAAAATTACATGTTCAATTTGGCATGAAAGAACGCATCTACCACTGAAAATGTGGATGAATATCAATGGAACAAAAATGATGATTTTTGTAGAGATTACTTGTTAAACTCTCTAAATCCTAATTAGGGTATGAGTGATATAGAGATTACTTGCTGAACTCTCTAAATCCTAATTAGGGTATGAGTGATATGGGATCACTTGAACGCTCAGTTCCATAAATAAGATGGGCTTTCTAAAACTTTTGATAATCTCTTTGTTAGTCTTGTGTTGAGTAAACTACCAACTAAATGGAGTTCTTTCAAAACTAAAGTTCTTTCAAGACTGAAATGCATAGATGAAAAGTACATATGGGACTGGATGAATTAAAGATGTATATTCACATTGATGATCAAAATATTACTAGAAGAGTTTGGAACAATCAGTTGCCAACTTAGTTTCACACAATCAAAAAAAAAAAAAAATTGTCATTTTGTCTTAAGAAGAAGTGTGAGCGTGTCCATTTTAATTAGATTATCTTTCTTGATCTCCATTTATGAATCTACATCTGCAGTAGCAAAATAAACTAGAATTACATTCCAGAAAATAAGAGAAAAAGAAAACTCCGCCAGTAGAAGCTCTGAATCATCATCTGACCTGTTGTTTACCTTCTTGGAATTCGTTTGTATTGCAAAAAAATTGACTTTTCTGAGAAAAATATTTTAGGAAGTTATTTAAAAAAAATGACAATATTTTTGGATCTTTAATTGAATTATCAAAATAAATTGAAAGTTATATTTCGTCTTTGGGAAAGGAAATTTAACTTTTAATTTCCTGAAGTGACATATGCTATTCTTGAGATATAAGAACTGCACATCCCATCGCTTGAACTTTTATAACATAATTGCTTTAGTATATTGTAAACAATTTATTTTTCCTCTTACAGAACCTGGCCTCGGATGCTTAGGTATTGGGCCTAGCCTTGGGGTACTTGGGCTGGGGCACCAACGTCCTAAACTTGAATGCTGAGGACCCCGGCCTAGTCGTTAAGGAGTGGCCTCAGCCTTAGGAGACTCGGCTCAATCGTAGAGGTCTCGACGACTAACCGTCGGAATCCCGATCGCCCATGCCGATGTTCCTTCGGCTCAGCCATTAGGAACCCAAGCACGGGCACGAAGGGACTTGGGCTCAACATTTATGGATCTAGGCCCTTGCTCCAGTGACTTGGACGTGGGAGCTGGGCACTCGACATGACCGCCAGGGACCGAGCATGGGTACTGAGGTCTCGCGCCTGGCCTTCGAAGATCCGGGGCATGGGATACTTAGAGATCTACATAATTTTTCCGGGATGAAAGAGACTGTTAATTACATGGTGTTTTATGCGTACACTGCTTGTCCCTACAATATGTTATTCATCATGGATCACATTCCAAACATCGTATCCGATCGTTTAATCTATAGTAGATATTTCGCCATGCCATTTTGATTTTGACCAACCATGCCCTCTCAATTCCTCCACTATCACTATTTTCATGGTCCGTCCTTTGTCCAAGAAGAGCAATCACACTCGCTCAATTCCCTCGTGATGATTCAAACTGTTTGTACTCCTCCTTGTTCATTGATTGATAGGGGCAGGAATCACTCTTCTTTAGGACATAACATTAATCTTCATTAGGCCAAGAATTCACTCCGGCACAGCTCATTTCCCTTGCTTCTCCATCGACATCACTCCTCCTCGGCCTGTTAATAAATCTACCAGATCGATCGCTTTGGGGAGCAACCTGTGAAGAGAGATCAGGGGGAATCAGTTCCGCATCGCGTGAGCGGAGCAACATCGGATCATTCATAAGCATGGATGTTTTTTCCATAATCAACTAGAAAAGCCGTTAAGCATAACTCGTATGACAATACTTTGAATTTGCATAGTCCAACAAGTGATATTATGTATTTTTCTCTCGGCTTACGTGAAATTTGTTGTTCTCGACTATTTATATATATATGGATTTCGTCTTTTAAAAAGATTACAATGAATGTTGTTGTTTCTCTTCGTCTTCTTTCATTGTTTTCATTAGCTATCCAATTTTGACAACAAATTTGACTCAATCTTTTGTATTGCACAAGGCATACTTTTCCTATTTCACCAAATCAAAAGGGCAGAGACTGGTCGACGCTGTTTATCACATGTTTTACCATAATCAATCTCCTGGCCTGGGATTATGACCCCAAAAAAAAAAAAAAAAAAATCTCCTGGCCTAGGATCGCAAATTGCTCACGACTTCATGACATCACGAAGCACGACAGGACTATTGGGCAAAGTCACGTTTCCGAAAAAATAGAAAAGTAAAGATCTTCCATCCAAAGGCTCAATGTCGTCAGCGATGACTAATCTTTCATCGGCAGGTCATCGTTGTTTAAGGAAATGAAATCGACTTTTCAACCTTTATTGCATTTCTTAAGGAAAATTCGAAAAAAATAAAATAAAATCGTGGATCCACGTAGCTCTTGCTGGGAAAATCCTGTCGTCGAAGATAACAAGGTTGTCATTAGAAAAACGTAGAGCAGAATCGAGTGGGCTGGCTAAGACAGCTGCGTAGCCGAGAGATGTTGTTGACCCAGCCCGTCGGTGACTCCTGCTTCTGGCGACGCCCGTATCTGGTTCCGATCTCGTCACATAAAAAATGAAAGATGATATGTATGATTATTACACTTTAATTTAATATCATCATTGATTTTTTAATTACCCAATATGTAATGTGATCTCTAAACTTTTAATCTGTTCAATATGATTCCTGAATTTTTGTTGCACGTGAACTATATGAACTCGTTTAATATTGTTCTCAGGATTACATTGAACATTTTCATATAATTTAAGGACGGCATTGGATATATACTAAAAATTAAACAACCATATTGAATAAATTAAAAGTTCAATGATCACAATAAAATTGGGTTGAGGATCATTGGCCTTATTAAACAAATTAAGTTAAAAGATCGAATTACATATTGGACCAAAACTCAAAGATCATTTGTTTTATTAACCTTATCAAAATCAAACTTCATTTGCTATTCTCTGATCCACCATACAAAAAATGTGAAAAGAAAAGCAAACAGAAATTCACATTAAGTCGGTACACTAGATCCTATAAATTATGCCACATGACAAATCGCCGAGAGATCATTAACCTTTTAAACTTATCGAACCGATTGCGTTACTGACGCACAAAGAAACGGATCGGCAATATTTGAGGAATTTAGATTGATTTTGAGTGCAACATTATTCCGGATGTAAATTATGTCATTTATATAAAGAGCTGCCGATCACACCTCGCATGCCAGCTACACCATCGACGCACATCTCGACCATGGTCAAGTGCTTGAATGCCCGCTCGACCTCCCAGATGAATCAAGAGACAAAGAAGTGTCCTGCTCGAGAGCGTCGGTCCTTGACATCGCCGGGAGGTGTCGCTCGCTTATCGACCTCGAAGGTCATGGGGACTTGCTTCACCCTTACGAAGGTGGTTACCCACCACCACCGGCGCAAGCAAAGACGGTGCAAATTGCTGTCCATTGGTCATCAAAATAAAAATAAGATGGAGAGAGAGAGAGAGTGGTCCGTCTATTGGGTCTTCCAGAACGTCCAAATACAGATGGGATCCAGACGTGGAGTTGCGAATCCCGCATGGATCCACATCACCCGTGGTGTCTGTACAAGCATTATCCCTTTTTTTATTTTAAGGAAGCTTGAGCTTGAGAATGTGCCAGTAGATGACCCAGAAAGTGAGTCACGAAATCGTGGCAGGATAGGCGGATGGCCCGTCCCAGCATCCTTCGCCTCCTCCACCCTGTGTTTCGGATAATGCGCTCCTCGGCAGTTTTTTAAGTGCGAAAGCTTTGTGCGAAGGAATCTTTTCTGGACACGCCAATCAATTGATTCTGTCCTGTCTTGAGATTGAATAACACCCACGTCGCTCTCTCTCTCTCTCCCTCCGTGAAAGCAGAATTCGTGAAGCAAACCAGCACGCAGAAAAGTGGTATTCCTAACCGACCAAAAAAAGCAAACCAGCACGCAGAAAAGTGGTATTTCTAACCGACCAAAAAAAAAAAAAAAAAGTGGTATTCCTAATCGATTAGCTCTTAAATTTTCAGCACTTAATTTAATCTACACGGCATTTAATGTCTCTGTCTTTTACTCCCCCAGCGCGCGAATCTCCGTTTGTATATTTTTTTAGTAGATAACGGTGGTATTAGATGAAGACATGATTGCCCATCTGTTCGTGCAAAATCAAAGAGAGGAATTTTGTTAATTGATTAGCTCGGAGCACCATTTAGTTAATTTTAGCTTTGAGGAGAAAAATCGAACCGGACTTATATATCTGCAATGGATGTCGCCCTCGAGACAAAAAAAGAATAAAATTGAATTAAGCTATGCCAAATCTATACTGGTTTGATTATCTCAACTTATGTTTGTTTCGTTGAATAAGAGTTCTAAAATCGAATAAAGCAAAGAAGCACAAAAGAGTATAATTCGAGTTCATCTCTCCTCAATATCCAAACCTGGATTGGCTATTGAATTTGAAGATAAAATAAGAATAAGGACAAAAACACCTAATTGGTTATTATTTTCAACCGGCGCAATATATACCAAAATACCAAAATGGCATGATAAATTGTGTTTTTGTGCTGAAACAATTTGGTCTCGCCCTCTCATTGGCCGAGCTTTTCCGACTTGGACAATTTAATTTGCATGTCCTTGTTTAACTAGATCGTCATCAAAATTACTAAAAAATACTGGTTAATAAAAGGGTTAATGCTACGGAAAAACCTTAAATTTGTATATTCATAATAAATTTACCAAAAAAACTCATAAATCATACAACTTGATAAATTACTCTTGCATGATACATAACGGTTAATGAGTATATTAATTTAAGATTTCAGCCTCTATTTATTACGGATGTATCAATTTAGAGTTTTTGATAATATTAATTTCTAATGAAAAGTGATATGATAATAATTCATGTCACGAAAAGAAAAAAGAAAAAAGAAAAGAAGATGACACCGCGTCATACCGGAATTTCCAAAAAATGGAAGTAATTATAAATAAAAAAAAGGATGGCCGTGAGGATGACGCACCCTTGCGAATCTGAGGAGGGCTAGTGGGGAACACGGAGGAGCCGGACGAGGAAGCCGCCACGCGGGTCTCGATCGAGATATTCCCCCGGATATTCGTTTTCTGAAAATTCACAGAACCCCGAAAAGAAAAAGGAAAGAGAAACAGGAAATTACGTGATTGGCGGAGCGGACGTACGCACGCGCACGGTAGGCGACAGCACTCCAAATGCTTCGGAGCCCCGGCTGTTGGCCCCGTTAACGCCTGTCGAATCGTTTGAAAGCAACGTTTTTTCTGGACCGTTCGATGCCCCCCCGGGGAATCGAGAACCAAATTGCCTACAACCGCCGTCAATTTTCATCCTCAAAATTTAAAGATGGAAATAATTTTTCGAACAAAAAGAGATAAAATAAAAAATTAAGTTTCATTGCGAACTCTAGATTAAATATATTATCCACGACTCCGATCTATAATTTCATTGTCTCTCTACCCTTCATCATTTGGCCATTATTTTGGGAATGATTGTTGACTTAAAAATGAGATGTAATAATTCATGATAAAATAAGCCAAAAATATGTAGACTAATATATCAATAGGATTGATAGGACCTCAATGTGAGGTGAATGTCAAGATCAGATATAATTGATTAAATCTGTACATGTCTAGTGACTATTAAATGTTTTTGTTGCTTAAAGAATCAAATAAATGAGGAGGGGAGAATTGCCACGATCCTTGCACATCAAAGTACCAAACATTTCACAAACCATACATGCCATTATGCCTAACTCCTTGATATTGTGTCGTTTTATAAAGATCGATGCTTATTCTAATGTTTTGGTTTTTTAGCTTATCACGGTCATACATTCTTCATGCACCATGAAATATTCATCCTAATCAATTCATACACAAAAATTCTTTCCTAAATAATCTAAAACGACTATTGGAAGAACATGCCGTGCGTATTTTTGTCTATACCAAGATTCTCGTCTTATTTGGTCCACGCATACGGACAAATAAATCCAACTGCTCTATCTAATTATTTTGCGATCAGGTATTTGCGCCTGGACCGGTATCCTGTCCAATCATAAGATAGTTTCCCGGTACACGACCGAGATACGAAATGTATGACGGCACGTGGTCCAACCCAAGAGCGGCCCTTAAAAAAAAACGCAGCTCTTCCGCCATGCACCACCTCGCTCAGGGCAAACTCCCCCCGTGTTGTACCTCCCGAGATCACCTTTCCTCAACACGCACTCTTCTTCAATCCACAAACGGCCGCGCGACGGCGGCCGTTACAGAACCACGCAGCCGACACGCGTGCAATTTCTATTTGACCCCCCCCAATTAACGGCGTCGGCCAACCCCCCGGGTTGACGGAGGACCCGGTTGACGGAGGACCCGAATATCCGAAAGCATATTTCTTCTCAATAGTCCCAAAAGTGGAAAAGCATTAAAAGAAAGTTCCAGTTCTCTATTCAACATATCCCTCCGAATATTCCATTTTTCAGATCCGCGTCGCGTCCGATTCCTTCCCCCCCTTCCCTCGCTATATAACCCCTTTTTGCAAAACCTTCTCTCCCAACCCCGTCCCACGAAATTCCCCTTTTGCCCCCCCTGCCATCAACCTTCCTTCCTTCCTTCTCTCTCCTCGATTCCAATGGCTCTCAAGGCCGTGCACGTCTCCGACGTTCCCAACCTCGACCAGGTCCCGGAGGGCCCCTCCGTCGCGCTCTACTCCGCCGGCTTCGCCCGGGGCGAGGCCCGCGCGCCGTTCAAGGCCCCCAAGTTCCTGGTGATCGGGCACCGCGGGCACGGCATGAACGTGCTCCAGTCGAGCGACCGGCGGATGCGGGGATTCATGGAGAACACCCTGCTGTCCTTCAACGCCGCCGCCAAGCACCCGGTCGATTTCGTCGAGTTCGACGTCCAGGTGAGCCTCCGGTTTCTTTGGTCGTCTTTTGCCTGAGAGTTCTTGATGGTTGTTTGCTTCGCTGTTCTGCTTTCTTTGTTCGCGAAAGAAGAAAAGAAAAATATTTTTCTTTTTCTCTTCTTCTTTTGGGATGTTCGTTGGTTTCGCCGGAGGAGATTTGACCTGCCTCCAGATCTCGATTCGGAAGTCATTTCTTTTTGTCCTTTGATTCGCTGTACCGTTCGTGTTCGTTTCAATGCATCGAAACCTGGCGAGCGAGCTTGCGTTCACGTGCGTTGTCGGGTCGCACCTTTTCATCGCCGCGTACGGCCGCCCGGTTTTGTCCGTTTCCGCGCGCGGGGTCCCTTTAGAGCTTCATTTATGAACCAGGCATTGCGGCTACATGAAAATAAATAAAAAAATGATATAAAAATTCCGTTTCGCAAAAAATAAATAGTTTTGACAAATAATTGCTCGTACTGTTTAACAATATTATCGACTAGAAATATTTTCATGGCCATTTAGATTATTTTTAGAAAAGACGCTTTCCTGATTTAGATGAGCCTTTGCGATTCTGTAGTATTTGGCCATCCTACTTAATTAGGCTTCTTTCCAGGGAATTTTTTTTTTTTTTGCTCTGTTTCTTTTTACCGATTCGGCTTGAGATTTTTCCTTAATTTGCGATACTGATGAGTGCTTTTTTTTTTTTTTTTTTTTTGGTTGGCTCGTTGGTTGATCCTTCAAGATGTTTGGTGGTATTAATGCCTAAGAACAACAAAAGTAAAGCCAAAACAAAATCTTGGGTTCTTTTTGTAGGTGACCAGAGATGACTGCCCGGTCATTTTTCACGACGACGTCATCCTCTCCGAAGACAACGTAAGCCCTTCTTCTATTCTTATACTATGTGTTCAATTAAAAAATATTAGTACGATGTGGAAAATAAAATTATGAATTTTTTTTGTATATTTCTGTCTACGGTAATAATCATTATTTAAGACAGTGTATCAATCAAAATATGCACAATTAGCTGAAAATATAGTCTCAATCTCGAGAGATAGGAAAAAACAATAGAAATTATCTAATTAGCTCTAACATAGAAAAATATGCTAGTGAAGTTTCTTATGTTTTTTTTTTTTTTTTTTTAAAAGTGAAGTTTCTTATGATTAAACTATCTCTAACATTTTAGTAAAAAAAAAAAAAACTATCTCTAACATAAAAATCCAATCTTTTTAAGATCATTGTGCCAAATTTAGTAAATCCGGCATCGAACTTAACCCTTTTTATCTTTTTAATTTTTTTTCAGGGCACGATATTTGAAAAAAGAATGACAGAGCTGTCCTTGGCCGAATTCCTCAGCTACGGACCGCAGAGAGAAAATGGGAAGATCGGAAAGTCGCTCTGGAGGAAGACGGGATCTGGAAAGATAGTGAAGTGGGACGTGGAAGAGAAGGACTCCCTCTGCACGTTGCAGGAGGCTTTCGAGAAGGTGGAGCCGTCGCTCGGCTTCAACATCGAGCTGAAGTTCGACGACCACATCGTGTACCAGCAGGACCACCTCGTCCACGTCCTCCAAGTGATCCTGAAGGTCGTCTTCGAGTGTGCACAAGGACGGCCCATCATCTTCTCCTCGTTCCAACCCGACGCAGCTCTTCTGATCAGGAAATTACAGAGCATATACCCTGTAAGTGTTAGAAATCTCGGGTTCAGTTCATTTGAGAGAAATGCTTGGTAGTTAGTGTATCGAGATTAGTATACAAAAATTCGATGTTAAGCAATTAGACTGATTCTTGGTGGGTGTGGAAAGTGAGATTTTCCGTGGAATTATTTAGAGAAGGGTATTGAATTGCAGTTGTGAATTGGCTTGTTAGGTGTTCTTTTTGACTAATGGTGGGACGGA
Source organism: Eucalyptus virginea (assembly GCA_014182375.1). Lineage (NCBI taxonomy): Eukaryota > Viridiplantae > Streptophyta > Magnoliopsida > Myrtales > Myrtaceae > Eucalyptus > Eucalyptus virginea. The sequence continues at coordinate 18,892,875 of CM024522.1, read as the reverse complement.
GATCTACTACGATTCTCGGAGAAATTCATTGGAGGAGGCCATCAAGTTGTGCTTGGAAGGTGGACTTCAGGGGATTGTTTCCGAGGTGAAGGGCGTTTTCAGGAATCCAGCCGCCGTCCCCAAGATCAAGGAGTCCAAACTCTCTCTGTTAACATATGGCAAATTAAAGTAAGACTCTACACCTTCAGCTTTCGTTGACATGATAGATCGATTGATAGATCGATTCATCGGTTGGTCACAATATGAAATTGACCGTTCCGCCGCATGTTGTTTTTGTGGGAATCGCAGCAATGTCTCCGAGGCTGTGTACATGCAACACTTGATGGGCATCGATGGAGTGATCGTCGATCTGGTTCAAGAAATCACAGAGGCGGTGTCCGAGCTGATCAAGCCAGCCAAGGAAGGACTTGGAGAGAGTGCATGTGAAGTGGAAGAGGGGAAAGTGGAGTTGAAGCCTCTGTTCTCAGAAAAGGAGCTTGCTTTTCTTCTCAAGCTCATCCCAGAATTGATACAGCTATAGAAGACGGAGCCAATTATTATTAACCCACAAATTCCGAAAAGGAGAAACAATAGTAGCCTTCCGTTGTGCATTAGAATGTGTGGTGTTGGAGGAGAAGCCAAAAGCATGTCATTCTCATTGTTTTGTACATAGTCAAATTAGTTCCTCCCTCTCTCGCTTGTTCCGTCTGAAATACTAATTTGAAAACGACGAGAGGGCTACACGGAGCACATGCCTTCCTCGTCGGGTCCTCCATTTTGTAGCATAATCATACGAGTTATAATGATAAGTGGCTGAATAGCCTGTTTTTTCCATGTTTCTTACCCTGGTATTTTTCTCGTCTTTCTACGATTTTTGTTTTTTGTTTTTTGTTTTGTTTTTGACTTAGAAACTATATTAATGTGAAGGGAAAGGCTCCAGAAGACTGGCATTCACACAATTGTATCGGCCTGAATTTGTTTGGCCGATACTGAAGTTTTGGTACTTTTGGAGGCATTGATCTTTTGTCATTTGACTAAAGACAGATGAAGTTTGTGAAAATAACAAAAATGATCCATGAGTTTTGGATATTCGCTCAATGTACAATATCATCTTTAAATTTTTAGTTTGTTCAATGTGAATTTTTAAATGACAAATCATACATTTTTTTATGACGTTGATTGTGTATGTCAAGTTGGATTTATAAATATGACGAGTCAACTTGTTCATCTTTTTATTGGTCCATTTTAAAAGAGGGAAATAAAAACAAATTAGAGACTTCAATTATCCCATGTGATTTTTTTTTCCTTGATCTGAGATGAATATATGCATGAATAAAATATAAGTGTAACCTTCTTTGCCCATTGTTCGTACTTTTAACAGATTGAAAGTCACATTAGCAAATTCCATAAATTTAAATTAACAAAAGAATGATATTGAGTATTTTTATATAGTTTATGGACTAAATAAGAGTCTTGTAATCATAAGTTAATATGATTTTCTCGAGGGCCAAGGGGGTTGGGGGGAAGAGTAATGGTGATACGGTTACCAATAGTTGAGGGACTACATGATATTACTTATAAGGTTAAAGTTTAAACATATTAACATATATACATTGATATTGCAAATTACTAAGTTCAAGTTTATTGGACGCCTAGTACAGATGGGAATCAGCTACAGTTTTTAACTATTTATAAACGTCAAAGCATTTAAACTATTCAAATAACAAGATGCATTTTTATATTACTTTTTTTTTTTTTTGTGACCCAAGGAAACCCCGCACGGCCGGCAGCCGGAGGTAAACCACCGGGGGCGACACGTGCCACCGAGTAAGTCGCCAAGAGTCTCAAAGTTAGCCTTCCTGCAACTTGCGTTACGGGAGCTTCGAACACTAGACCTCCTTGATGGAAGTCTAGCGCCTACCCAGCTGAGCCACCGCGGCGGGTGGTGCATTTTTATATTACTTCTTTGTCAATTGGATAATTTCAACATTTGTTGCATTCAATTTATAGCATATATCCAATCCAAATGAGTTAAGAAACTTTTTGCTCTTTATCTCTTTTTTTCAAATTGAAATTTGCATTGGTAGGAGATGGCTGTCCGAAAGATAATTTTATGGCGACGTCTTAAAAAAAAAAAAAAATCCGAAGTTTCTTGACCGTCCCAAAACCCCATTAATCCCATTCATGCTTTTTTGGGGGCAGTGGGTCAGTTGTTTCACTCAACTTGCCTTGTGTGAGTCAAGTTCTGGCTGGTCATGAAAATAGCCTCTTGGTCAAGTTGCCATGGCATTTTTGTGACCGTACATTCCATCCATGGCCAATCCGAGTTCAAATCAATGGTTACGATTTGACAATTACGAAAGGGGAGGTTCGAATCCACTGGTAAGTTCTGCCGATGGCTTCGGAGCTCCTAGAATCTGGGTTTTATGCAGATCATCCCCACACTCACGAGTTCTACCTGACCCGTCGGATTCTCGGGTTTATGGTTGCTTTTATATAAAGGCCCTCCCATTGCATCAAAAATGCTTGTGAAAAGCTGTTTCTTTATTTCCTTTGCCACATTATTTCGTGACAAGCTTTTCCTGTAACTGTGGATACATTCCAATGTGTGCGGCGCAACGAGGAGGCGACCACGAGACCACTCGGCGAACTCGAGTGTGCAGGTCCCCGAACTGAATCCTCCTCCAATGGATCCGATGTGCCGCGGTCCCTATTCCTGATGGGGTACCGGCTCAAGCCCAGCGACGAAGTGCTTGTCGGCGACTATTTGAGTAGCAAGATTGATGGCCACCCGCCACCGTGTTCGACGTGTTTGGAACCGAGCCGTGGAGCTTTCCAGGCACCTTTATCGGGTTCCTCCTCGAGATTGTTGATTTGTATCTGATGAAGGGGGAGAAGAAAGACTTAACCTTAAGCTTGCAATTAAACCCCGTTGTTTTCCCCAAAACTTTGTTCTTTTTTCTCCCCTGAACCGATCCCCTGCTTTTGATTCTAAATTGGTTGTTAAAATTCGCCTTGGAAAAACTATAGCTTTACATTACTATTTTTGGTCTTCTCGTCTTCTCGAATCCACTGGAGTTTTTCGTCAATAATGGCGAGCGAATTCACAGGCGATGCCGAGGAGGAAAGGTACTTCTCTTGCCGGATGAAGAAGGAAGCGGAGTTCGGAGATTCATCGGCGGCACACAAAAGAGTTGTTGGTGCTTCTGGTTACTGGAAGCTAAGTGGTACAGAGAAGCAAATCCTTACACTCCCATTGAAGGCAATCAAGAGCAGGCTCCTTTTTTGTGAAGAGGAGGAGGAGAAGATCGAGAGGAGGAAGAGGAAGAAGATGATGATGAAGAAGATGGAGCAGGAGGCTCAACCAACGTAGCTCAAACTGGATCGAAATGGATCATGCATGAGTTTTGGCCTCACTACCGGGTACATGTTCTAGACATCATGTTTTCTCGACTCGTCTCGAAGAATTTCGAGCAGGGATTTGGGTGGAGTGGGCTGAGCCCATCACAGCCGTTCATTTCGCGAGAGTTCCCGTGAGACCCACGCATTAGACCCGCTTAAAGGATGGCTAGTTCAACGGATTTGGTCCAAACAAGACTTATTAGCCCATCCTTTTGGATCGAAGAATTAGGAAATGGTAATTGGTAAGTGAGGTTTCGTAAGACTCACACGAACAACGACTGGCTCGGTTCATGTAGAGCAGTCTAGACAAGAATTTTTTCCCAACGTCCAAATATATATAGCCAATTGCTATAGTGACTTGTTATAGTGACTTGCTATAGTCAGCGATTTCTTCAGTTACGGACATTGTAATCATACTCTGAGTCATCAGAAGTATGCATTTCTATCAGAATATGTTCTACATATTTTTGTTCAAGTTATGCAAGTCAAATGTTAGAGGGGTTTCGGATATTCCACATGTTTCCATCAATTAATGAAGATGCTTTTTCATGAGTTCCGGAGGATCTTGGAGTGTCAATGGGCAGGTTTGACTGATGTTAATTTGATAGTTGAGCATAATAAGATGTGTCCATTTTTAGGGATAAGGACAAAGGAGGGGTCGAGAGAGAGAGAGAGGCCCTCATTGGGTATAGGGGTCTTGTCATGGTTGTGTAGGATTTGTTATTTTTTGGCCCGTTTCTTTTGCCCATCCAATTGAATTTGCGGGGGAACCGAATCGAAGGAGATGAGTGGGCAGCATACCTTACCGGGTGTTTCAGAAGAAACCCAAGAGACCCAAGGGCAGGGTCACGTCTCTCCCGTCGAGCTCGCAACACTGTCTCAAGCGGCGGTTCGACCGGACCTAATTCACGGAGTTCGAGTTGAATTGTCGAAGTTACAGAAAAAAAGTTTTAAGAGTATCCGTCTGGGTTTGAATCGTGACCATGCAGACTGCGAACATGCCTTTCCATCTCGCGAGTTCGCTCTGGCTTTACAGCAAGTAGTTTCGGCAGAAAGATTTTCAGGAGACCCGGCATTCCTTTTCGATTAATAACGAGTTTTTGATAGGCGTTCTTGTCTCTTTTTGATTCATCTTAATGTCCATCTTTGGGCCTCGAAGAGTAGAGGCGACAAATGGGCAGGGCGCTCGGGCGGGCCTGAGCTGAACTTGGGTGGGTCCGATTATAAGTTTGGACCAAATTCAAGGACTAACGTATACCAATCCATGTAACGCCCATACTAGATCTAAGCCAAGATTAACTCAAATTCACTCGAATTACCTATGCATAGATCAAGCCGCCACCGCCACAACCGTGCAGCTTCGGCGCTGGTAAAAGAATTGGTAAACCAAGATTAGTATAAGCTTGTGCTGAGGGCGTTCAAGTCAAGAAAACTTGAGGGTTCAAGATGGAATATATTCACATTAAGCAAAACAACCATTTAAATAGAAAACCTCTCATTATTATTAGGGTGGGAATATTTATTTATTTCCCCTCATTACATGATCAAATCCACTCTTTTTCCTGCTAGATAGACAAAATCAATGTTGATGATTTCCATATTTGCACAATTTCATTTAACTTGGTTATTTTCCTTATACGATCTGACAATTCCAAAAGAAAGGTTCACAATCTGCCGTAAAATTTTGCTGAAAGATCGGGGACTTCTAGAATCTAGGAGTCCTACTCTTACCAAAATTCGGACAAAAACAAGCGACACGGTAAGGATTCTCGCCGAACCCGTCGAGGAATAGTTCGTGCTTTGCTTCCATATAAAACGCCTTCGCCCTTACATAAAACAAACTCTTGTGAAGAGCTCTTCTTTATTCTTTGGTTCTTCGCCACAGTTTGTGAAACAACTTCTTTTTTCGACCACACGGTGAGCTCGAGCTCACGGATCCCCGAATCGCATCCTCCTTCGATGTATCGTCCATGGCCCGGGTCCCGATTGCCGGTCGCGTGCCGGTTCAGGCTCAGCGACGAAGAGCTTGTTGGCCTGTTCTCGAGGTGCAAGATTGATGGCCACCCGTTGCTGCCTTTGATCCCCGTAGTTCGATGTGTTCGGAACTGAGCCGTGGAACTTGCTAGGTGCCATGAATATGGTGTTTCATGCTGTATCAGGCACCCCTCGAATTCTAATGAAGGATAGGTACAATGCAAAAATTTTAAAATTTGTAACGAATATATTATCAAATCCTAAAACATTATGTTTAAGATTGGTTGCTCATGATTGCTGCTTGTTGGGTTCCCAATGTACTTCGCTATTCCTTTTATTTTATGTTCAAGGTTCACTAACGTATTTAATTTGCCATTGTTTTAGTATTTAGTTATTTACTATTTTTTTTAAGAGTGTTTATTTCCAAAAAATGAATAATTTAAAGATATTTTCCTAAAATGATGGATTGTTTACTTACAGAAATGAAGAAATGACAAATATTTTTTCGTCAACGAAGATGTATAAATATAAATTGCTGTGGACAATAAAACTAAAAAAAAAAAAAAAAAGCGTTGATGATTGTACTGTTACTCTATGAAGAGTAACGGTGCAATCTTGACCCCATATATTCCCAAGGAAATCGGACAACTTGTTTGCTCCTTGGGAAATATAGGATTTTGTGGGGGATTTGTTAAATCTCATCACCCTAGATGCCATTAATTTTTCGTATGAGAAGTAAAATTTGCTAGGTGGATTTGAAGTTGTCTCATATGAAATAGATTTTATATCAATATTAAGTTATTAAATTAAAAAAAAAAATGTTCATTTCTCTCTTTCATAAAATGCCCGCAATCTTTTGCTAATGAAGTTGAATTATTAATTAATCAAATCTCTGGCAGCATGTTGCTTTTAAAATGATACTAAAGGCTGAAACGCATTGTTAGTTTGAAGTATTTACGGCACCGTTAGGCTAGCATTGTCCCTTCTTATTATTCTCTCTTTACTTTACCGGTTTCATGTTCCCCTAAAAATTTGCGTTCCTACTGTTAAGACAAAAATAAAAACTAACATGATTTTCACAAAGCAATATTCAAATTTGCTATCTCAATTCAGTAAAAAATAAGTCATCTACAGATGGACAATTAACAAGAAACTTTTTGATGTGATCTAACTCTGAATAACTCCAAATAAGTAATCTATAAATGGTCAAATTAATTATCTCGTCCTTCATCCTTGTATTGTTTAGTAATGGACGGATCATTTATTTCTCTATTTAGCTTTTTTTTTCCCTTTATTTGTCAATGGTGGCCTTAACTTACTCAGCCTGTTGCCTTCTCTTGGTGTGAGATGATTGTGGTCGAGAGGCCACCATCATTCACCGTGATTCCTACTAATGACAGTGGCCCTCATGCTAGCGTTGCTCTAAAACTGATTATTTTGGGGAGAATTACCAAAAAAGTCCTAAACCTATTGCAATTGTGCCAATTCAGTCATAAACTTTTTTTTTGGCCAATTTAGTCCTAAACCTTTTACTTTTGTTCCGTTCGGTCCTTCCGGCCAAAATTAGTCGGCGGCGGCGCGTGGCGGCCGGGCCGTCTTTTTTTTTAATAATATTTGATTTTTAAATTTTTTATTAAATTTTTATTTTTTCCTTTTGTTTTTTCCTCCTCCCTCCTCCTTCCTTGGGCTCCGGCGGGGCGAGGCCCCGCCGGATCTGGCGAGGGGGCCTTGCCAGACGCGATGGCGAGCCCCCCTCGCCGGATCTGGCAAGGGCTCGCCTCGCCCGGCGATCGCGAGTCGAGCCCTCGCCGGATCCGGCGAGTAGCCCTCGCCGGACGCGACGGCGAGCCCCCTCGCCGGATCGCGAGGCTCGCCTCCCGGCGGACCGCGAGTCGAGCCCTCGCCGGATCCGGCGAGGGGGCCTCGCCGTCGGCGGGCGCGAGCTCGCGCCGCGATCGCGGGGCGGGGAGCCCTCGCTAGACGCGACGGCGAGCCCCCTCGCCGGATCGCGTGGCGTGAGGGCTCGCCTCGCTCGGCGAGCTCGCGCCTAGCGACGCGGGGTGAGGGCCCCTCGCCGACGCGACGGCGAGCCCCCTCGCCGTCGCGTGGCGTGAGCTCGCCTCACGGTCGCCGCGCGAGGCGAGCTCGCCGTCGCGTCGGCGAGGCCTCCTCGTGCCGCCGGAGCCCAAGGAAGGAGGAGGGAGGAGGAAAAAAAAAAAGGAAAAAAAGAAAAAAATTAACAAAAAAATTAATAAAAAATTAATAAAAAATTTAAAAAATCAAATATTATTAAAAAAGCTCGCCGGCACCGGCCGGCTGCCACACGTCGCGCCGCGCCGCTAATTTTGGCTGGAAGGACTCTGAATTGGAACAAAAGTAAAAGGTTTATGACTAAATTGGCCAAAAAAAAAAGTTTATGACTAAATTGGCACAATTGCAATAGGTTTAGGACTTTTTTGATAATTCTCCCGATTATTTTGACCGATAAGTAATTATTTTAAGGAAAATATTTTCACAATTATTCACTTTGTTGGCGTGGAGCCACCGTGCCTATTAAAAGCTATCTAGAATTGTAATGTCAGTATAAAGAGATCGGAAAACTATGGCTTTACATTGCTATTTTTTCCCCTGCCATTGTTTTCTTGAATCCATTGGAGTTATTGATGTCATTTGGCGCAATTTTAGTTAGCAATGGTGAGCGAGCTCACCGACGATGTCGACCAGGAAAGGTACTTCTTTTCGCCAGATAAAGAACGAAGCGAGCTTTGAAAATTCATCGGGAGTGCGCAAAAGAGTCGGTGCTTCTGGTTATGGGAAGCTAACTTGTACAGAGAAGCGAATCGTTACACTTACATCAATGCAATCGCGAGCAGCCTCCTTTTATCGCGGAGGAGGAGGAGGAGGAGGAAGCTCAACCAATGTTGCTCAAGCTCGACACGAGTGTGGATCATGCACGAGTTTCGGCCTCGGAACCAGGTACGTGTTCAAGAAGACATCATGTTTACTGTCTCGTCACAGAGAACTTGCAGGGATCCGGATCCAGTGGGGGCTAAGTCTTTTTGCCCATTCAACTGAATTTTCAGGAGATTCGGCTCGAAGGAGATCGATGGGAAGCGTACCGGGTCAAATTGATCAAGCCGTCATCGCTACCGCCTGCACCCCACCACTGCTGCCGCCGCCATGTCGGTTCGGTCGCTGGTGAAAGATCTGGTAGCTTGGGACTTATACAAGCTTGTGCCGCAGGCCAGTGGTTCACCTTAGACCACCTTAAGCAAGACAAACCATTGACATTACAGGCACTCGTTATTAATAAGGTTTTTCTCTAGGCACGGCGCGACGATGGACAGAACGGCGCAGTTTCAGTTTCGCTTTGAGCACATCATAAACACGTTCGCCACCTTAATCCAAACCTATCTCGGAGGGAAAGAATATGCAATTATCAATTCCTTTTACTATATCTGGCATTCTCCTGAACAGTTAAAGACGTCATACCAATCTGACAGGTAAAACAAACCCACCCTTACCAATTTGAAAACAATCTGGGGTGGCCTGCGTCGCCTCCCTGATTTCCGAAACCCCCGTTGGACCTCCACCTATCACCACCTCCCTTGTCCCAACCTTTCTCGCACAGCCACATTCCTCTCTCTCTCTCTCTCTTCTCTCTCTGTTCATGCTCGCGTCTCCCTCCCTCCCTCCCTCCCTCCCGCCTCCACCATGGGCTGCGGCGTCTCCAGGTTCAACAGAGAAGACGGCCCCCACGCCGCCTCCGGGCCGACCTACCTCTACATCAACCCCCTCCACCGCCGCATCGAGGACTTTGCCTTCCGCCGCCGGGGCGACCGGGCCGGCGCGGCCGCCGGCACCGCCCTCGCCGAAGGCAGCACCCCCTCCAGCAAGCAGCTCCTCTACGTCGACCCCGACGAAGCCGACACCTCCTCTCTCGGCAGCGACCCCAAACTAGACATCTGCGGCGGCGGGGGCGGCGGACGCAAGAGCATCTCGTCCCCGCGTCCCCCGAAGAAAGACGTCGCCGCCCCGGCCGCCACCCCTGCCGCCGCCGCCACCCTCCTCCCGCCCACGCGCATGAGCGAACCGCCAGTGCAGGTGATGAAGGCAAAGGAACGCAGCGAGGACGGCGAGGAGACGATCAAGGAGGTCAGAGAGGTCGAGGGAGGCGGCAAGGTAGGCGGCGGAGGGGAGGCGGTGGAGGAGGTGGTGAAGGAAGTGGTGGCTGAAAAGGAGAGAGGAAGCGGCGTCGACCGCAAAGACGGAGACAAGAAGGATGAGGTGGTGGAGGAGGAGGAGGAGGAGGAGGAGGAGGAGGTCGGGGGAATAGCTGAGAGGGAAGACAGCATACTGTTGTACCCGGGGTCGCCGAGCTTTAGGGAATACTGCGTCTTGTGCTTCGACGAGTCGGGCGATGCCGAGGATAGCCCCAAGAACGTCGACGGTGAGTTTTGTTTTTTTTTCTCTCCCTCTCGAGATTGCCCGGTGAATTCTGACAATATTCATATCTTTGTTTCTATATATTCTAATTTTGTGAAACCATAAATGTTGGATTTTGATCTTGACGCTTATGAAAATTATACATGAAATTTACCGATCATTGAATTTATATGTGATAACAGTACTATCTTTTTTACGACAATTCACTCATGTAATTTCTTTTATATGAATAATGTAAAAGAATTACGAAAATTAACTTAGAAAATATTTATAAAGTGATGTTTGTGCTTTCGTTGATCATTTAAAAAGTCGAAGATTTGCATAATGAAATTTTCAATCTAGCTTCTTTACGCGATAAACAGGGAAAAGTGATACGACCAAGGTGGAGAACGAAAAGGAGAAGGCAAAGTTGCCAACTTCAGATTCCGTCGTCGAGGTAAACCAGGTACGCCTTTTCTAGTAATTTTGTATGAATCTAGTTTACTTTTAATTTGACCTTGAGATATCAAATTATCGTACCTTATCGAACTAGTTACTTGTCCAGCGTTTTGCGCAGACATGCATTGATAAATATACTTTATATTATGTTGATGATCACTCTCGTAAATGATGTTAATAATGTTTAAATATATATATAATACTTAGGAAGTCATCCATTGAGCGTAGAAATTAACGAGTAACAAAAAATTGTCAAATAATGACATACGAAATGCAGCTTGAAAGTTCAAATAAAAATTAAATAAAGTAGATAAATAATAGAAAATTTGGAATTCTTCATAAATTAATTGCTTTAAATGTCAAATTTAATTTGTGTAATAGACTAATTGTCGAATATCAACATATTAAACTAAAACTTCATGTACTTTTTCTCTTGTCCGATTTCTTCCATCAAAATTTGAAATTAAGTGGTTTATGGGAAAAATATATTTTCGTTTTCACTTTTTGCAAACAAATTTGCATCGTATAATATTTTCATTTAAAACAGGAACATTTTAAAAGAACGAAATAAAAGTAAATGAAGTTTAAAATGCATGTTTTCAAAAAAATATTTTATTCTTTTATTGTTAGGTTTAATTTAGGGAATATAAAGTGAAACTTAAGTATGAGAACTGGGTAATCTGTAATTGTACCATGTACTAACTATGAACAACACAAAAAATTAAGTCTGGATATATGTTAAGAAACATACATATTTATGGTATTCTTAGTTAAATTAAATTATTTTCACCAAGTTTAACTATAGATAAAACATTTTAAGAAGTTTATGGATTATATATTCATATCATCTGGCATCTGGAGATGTTTACACCTCAATTTTATTTACTATTTAAAGATTACACAGAGGATGGTAGGATGATATGTCAATATTTGGTAAACTTATTGGACCATGTGGTAAACAATGCCGAAATGTCATGCCACATGACAGATACATAGCTAAAGACAAGTGCCATGTGGGGAACATAGGATTGAACATCCTCTAAGTTCCGAATTTAACTGCATATAATAAAGTCGAGCCATAAATATTTGTTCAAAGGATTTAAGCTCTTAGAAAAATATGCAAACCGCATTTTTATCTTAACAATAGGGTTTTCTATAAACACGCTAAAACATCATCAATACCACAGTTCCCTTGTATATTTAAATTACAAAATACATGTGTTTTGGTTCAACATCTTATCAAACTACATAATTTTTTGTTATATCAAGTAAAATGAAATAGGCCAGCAAAACTGCCATATTCCGTAACTTGGTGGATTGATTTATTGGGTGTAGGATGCGACCTACCTGTGCATTTCTGAATGCTTGCTTGCATCCCGTCGCATTATTTAGTACCCCAATTTTATTTATCAATCCGATTATTACTCTCATTTTAATAATTCTATTTCCTCAAACCTCATATTCAAGGGCCCAAACGAAAGGAAAAAAAGAAGAAAAAATTGACGCGTCCTCATTCATGAGCAGGTACCAAAGAAGTCCAGGAAGAGAAGACGGTTCAGGGTACCCAGGCGCGGCCCAGCAGATGGGATTAGAAGCCTACTGCACGTCTCTTCCTGTAGCCCTCGTAGATCATTTAGCAAAGCTGCGTGATTTCCCGCAGGACAAAAACTGCGAAAAAAAGGGAAAATTAGGGGGGAGAAAACGAAAATTACCCGTTATCAAGGGACGAGCTTGCAAGATGTACTCGAAGCGGCTTCTCTTCTTTCTTCTTTCTTTTTTAGCTCCTCGGTTTATTTTAAACTGTAGTGTAATTCCCTTTCTCTCTCTCCCTTCCCTGTCGATTGCCTCTGAAAAATCCTTGACATCATTTATATTTTTGCCCTTCTTGTCAATTATTTATTTGGACTTTTAACTAAGATCCAATCCGGTTTCTGGTTCGGTAGTCCAATGAAACCGGTCAAGTTTTTTTTTCCCACCACTTGATACCTTATAATATGAAGAAATAAAAAAAAAATGTAGTTGGACTGGTTTGATCTTTATAACTGGATAAGTGAACCCAATTGGTCAATTCGGTCCAGTTCAAACGGCTTTCGATTTGGGCAGTCCGTTTTGCATATCCTTATCGATTTGGGCAGTCCGTTTTGCATATCCTTACATTTAGCGCATTTCATGCGGGACGTGAACTTGATTCAGCTATATTTTATTTACACTTGCAAGCCCACCCAATTTTTCTTTTTTCCAAATTCATCCCCCCGCCCCGCTTTTACCGCATCCGTACTTGGTCGCGTACCCCGACCGTCCGGTCCGTGCCGTTCAGTTCTCCAATGCGGCTTTGAAAATGGCGGTCCTGCTAGGATTCGGTTTCCGTTCCACGGAAGCTCTCTGTTGCCAATCGCCATGGAGAAAGAAAAACAGAGACCCCTTTGACCGGAGAAAGTCTCCCCGTTGAAACGACGGCGTGGCCCACTTTCGCTTTCGGTCTCCGTCGATCGCCGCCACAGCGAAACCAACGTCCGAGCCCCTTTTCGCTGGACTTCTGCCGCTTTGGCCGGAGAGAAGCGAAGAGAAGATTCTTCTGAAAGTTGGACAAAATGAGAAAGGTAAAAGAGAAGACAAAAGAGACGAAGTACTGTGTGTTGAACGTCACGTTGCGAGCTGAGTTTGCAAGCATTTCTTCTATCTTTATCTCAAAAGCTATTTTTCAAAGAAGCGGGAGGGCATTGATTCTTCTTGTCTTAGAAATGATTTCCACTTTAAATTTAGTGGGAATAGATTCAATGGTCAAAGATCTTTAAGACGGAATTTGCCGTGCTTTCGATAAATGCGTATAGAGATCGATTACTTAAAGGACATCAAATGCGGAGTAAGTCGGATGAATTGATTAAATATAATGTTTGGCCTATGCAAGCGACCTATTGCATATAGTTTGTAAGATTCGAATAGATAACCTTTATTGGTTATGTTTGATTCGTGGAGAATGAATGATTTGAAAAATATTTCGCATAGAATGATCATTTGTAACTCTTAAAATAATTAGTCAATGAAAAATATTTTCATTGTCAATAACAATTCACATCTAAACATTTTGTCGACGATGAAAATGAATATTTTTCATCTGTTCATTTTTTAAAGCAATACATGTGATTATTTTTAGAATAATATGTTCCGAATCATTCATTTCTCACTAAATAAATGGAAATTTATTTGTTATAATGATCGGTCAAAAAGATTCTTTCAAATAGCATTTTGCACCATCGAGCGTGAATTAACAATAAAGGGCCTTTTCTATCTTGTCGTGGCATGCCTGTACATAGTAACTTATTGATATCGAAGAATCAGAGTTGGTCCAACAGGCTGTGCTAATTACATATAAAGTTATAATCGAATCCATATCGTCAGCATTGCTAAATAGTGCTAGTTCCCACTAACTTTTTGCACCTCGATTAGTTCTATCCACTTTATTTTTTTATATAATACGACGTCATCTGATATATTTTTATTTATCAATAAAGCCTGGGAGAATCAACTTTTCCATCGGGCGTTGGATGGAACAAAAGATCCGCCCCCTTTTTTTTTAGAAAAATCAAAGCATAGCAAATTTGGAAAAATCCGACCCCAAGTGTGACGATCTCCGTTGCTCACCCTTTTTTTGACCTTCCACGGATGCTGGCTGCTTTGGCCAGAAAAATCAAGATTCGCTCAGTCGTGTGGGGATAGAGAACATCACGTATGTTGTAAGCTACGACTGTCTGCCTTTGCTTGCACCTCTCTTTTTTTGGACTTTGAATTCCTCTCCCTCCTTTTGGTCGTCGGCATCTCTGGCAATAGCAAAAAAAAAAAAAAAAAGGACAGTCTTTTCGGCGTGGATGATGACATCTTTTGATCGACACGACGGGGAATTCGAGCCTTCCCCGAACAAAGGCACGCAAACCGTTCAGTTCGCATGCGCATCGGACGAGATTCCGTTCTAAGGTGATTGATGCGGCATCCAAGGTGGTTGTTTTTTTTTTGTGTCATCGATGTAAATGTTGGAATTGGACATCCGACCGCATGAATCAAAAGATTCCAGCGATAAAACCGCGCGCCTCTGCTAATCAAGCGGCTCGAAAAGTTTCAAAGTTGGAAAATATCGTTCTTCTCTCCATGCGCTTGCTTGTTAGGTTAGTTTAGTTCGTTCAACAAGTTGTTGAATTTCGGCGTTTTGACTTGCATTGCGTTCAAACAAAGACGGAATTTCTCCCTTTTATATCGTATATGGTTCCAGAAGCCCCTCCCCCTCCCTTTCTTTCTTCGTCACTTGCGAAATTCTAAACCTTGACCGGCAGTAAGAATGCTCCGAAAAATGTGCAAGTCCTCGTAAGGCGTGTTCAAATCGTGGGATCATGTCGACATTCGGAGTGTCTATGTCGATCCTTGATGTATAATTGGGTCAAACTTTTTGTCATCAAAGTAATAGGAGCTAAATTGTTTGATCGATCTTAAATGTATTGTAAGGATAATGTATCAATTTTAAACATTTTAATTTTATCAATTTAGTATTAAATTTTTATGTGAAATTCTAAAATAGTCATGTCAATCAATTTTCGTTAGAAATCGCTAACACAATAGCGTACCGTGTGGTTTTATATTTGATAGGTGTCGCGATCGATACGAAGGAGTTGAGTGCAAGAGAGGAAGAACTTGACTTAGTTTTGAGATGCTCAAATTGATCGAATTTGTTTGCACTTTCTGGCGGTCAGCCCAAGCGGACGACCTTTAACCCTTTGAAAGTCTTAGATGCACAAAGCGATAGCAAAACTTGGAGAAGGAGCTATTAAGTAGAGTGGGCCATCGTTTGATCCTAGCACAGTGGAAAACTCTGTTGAATCCGAAGACGAGAGACAAAAAGGAGAACTCATTAATGGGCGAAAATGATCGGGCAACTGTCCGTTGAAAAAACTGTGAAAATTGAATATTGGTATTCTACCACTTCAATCTATGAAAGGCCACCTTTCCAATGGAAGAAAGAGGTGAATGGTTCGAATCCCTATATTCTCAGGGGTTGGGGTGGGGACAATATAATTTCAGGAGTGGGTTTCAACTTTCCACGTTCTGTAGGAGGTAGGGCAAAGTCTAAAAGTGAAAGTTAAAGTAGGAATAGAGTAGGATCAACAAAAAAATAAAAATCTATAAAAGTGGTAATGTCCACTAGCAGGAGGATTGTTGCAACGCGGTGGAGATATATAACGACAACTCGTAAATCGGTGAAAGGTGAGCCTACGAATTGAACTCCAAAGTCCAAACCTCTCTTTGATACTTGAGTGAAAAATTGTTTTGAATTAGCATATGCTTAGTTAGCGATTCGTAGACGTTCCAAATAATCGATTTCAATATAGCACCAGAGCAAGAGAATTAAAGTTTGATAATTGATTTATCGTGCTCTTCCCTTGTTCTCATCTCCGTTTCCTCAAGTTGTTCTCCTAGGTCTTCAACAATTTCATTATGAAATTAGGAGAGTTGAAACAAAAGAATATATCGCGTATTATTCTCTTACAAACTAGAAGAATGGATAAAGGGATAGTCCCTAAACTTTTATAAATTGTGAGTTACGTAATAAGTATTTTTTTGTGCAATTGGATCCTTAAAATATATGCTTGTTTGTTAGATTTAATCTTTACAATAGATACGAAAATGCTAAGATGAATTGCCCAGCCAGAAGTGAGGGCCGCTTAACCTTTGACAGTCATCCACTTCGTCGCATTGCCAATGTCGGTTGACCATAGGTGACGAAGATCTAGCTTGGGACTCTAGCGATCCATGCCATTTGATCACAGGGTTGTGTGACTCCAGCCACTGTCTACTAGCATCGGGCGACACTCAAATAGCAACTCACATTTTCCCCGCCTGGTTTTTTTCTTTAAATTTACTTTCTTCATAAACTTTTTAATATTTATTTAGTCTTTTGATATCCTATATTTCTAAATTACATATAGTTCAATGTAGGATTGATTAGTTCCCAGTTCAGTCCGATTTCGAGGTGGAATCAGGAATCGTACCGGAAGGACCAGTTCCTAGATTCTAGGACCGGAAACTGGATCGACCAGTCTTATAAGAGGGAACCGGACCGACCAATCGGTTTGGTGGAACTGATAATTTGTTGTTTGAGGGCAAAAATAAATTGAAAAATGTTACATTTTGCATCTTATTTCCTCGGTATTGTGTAGCGTGTTCAACATCACCAAGTTGGCCTTGAAATCGAGCTTCAAGACTCTGCCTAGAATAGCAAAACGCAGCTCCACCCTCCTCAAGCGGCAGAGGCAGTTCATCAGGATCCCCCAGATATAGACGTTCAAGCCCACCCCGCGAGAATGCATCTCCTTGATCAAAGCGACGGCGGCAGAGTAATGCCTCATCCAAACCACGATGGACAACACCCGGCTGAATTCCTTCACGGGAGGCAAAGGTTGCATCTTGGCGATTGCGTCGAAGCAGGAAACGGCATCGCGGAGCCTCCTGAAACCACCGTCGGCTCTAGATTCGCTGTGCGTGTAGCTTGCTGATGAATTAGGAGTCTTGCTTGAAGTAGCATGCGAACTACGAAAGCGAAACGAGCGAATGGAGATAGAGAAGAGGGAGATCGCATTTCTCTCAAAAAACATCGACAACTCTACGAGCGTCATCACCTGGGGCAGTTTTTTTTTTTTTTTTAATATCAACTAGTGCGATCCGATTGGTTCGGTTCCTAACTTGGAATCTAGAACCGGACCGACTGGCCTCCGGTTCCAAGAATGGGAATTAAGAGTTGGATTGTCCTCTCCGGGAATCATCTAGAACTGATCGGTTCGGTCTAGTCCAGATGATTTCTAATTCGGGCGGTTTTCGTTGCACATCCCTAATTTAAGGGAAAATTATAAATAAGGACCTGAAGTGCCATCGTTTTTTTAAATAAAAATTCAAAGTGGATTTTATTTCAAATAAGAGTATGAAGCAGTCGAATTGTTTCAAAGAAGAGCTTGAAATTCCCATATCATCTCAAATAAGGGCCCTTGGCTAGCCGATAACTATTTCAATCATTGAAGAAATGGTATTTTGATAAAAAATTGTAACCATATATATATTTATATATATATATATATATTTATATATTTTCTTTTTTTTTTTTTTCTTTTTTTTTTCTTCCCCTTCCCTGGCCATTGTTGTTGATGGCCAGCAGAGATCGCTCCCCTTAGGTGAGGGTAGCCCTTGCTAGCCCAGGCAAGTGGGAGGGTTGCCTTTGCCAGATCTGGCGAGGGTCACCTAGCTTGGGCTGGGCGAGGTGAATGTCACCTGAGCCAGTTTTGGTGAGGGCGACCCTTGCGGATTTGGTGAGAAGCACCCTCGCTCGACACCCTCGCTCGACACCCATGAGGGTGACCCTCGCCGGCTACCCTCACGAGAGTCCAACAATGTCTACCATGACCAGTGGAGGGAAGGGGGAAAAATAATAAAGAAAAAAAAAAAAAGATATAAACATAACAAAATAAATTAAAAGGCAAAAATGCCCTTTGGTATGAAAGGTTAGATCATTTTTTGAAATTGATATGATCATTTTAGGCTCTCATTAAAAGCAAGTTTCACTTCAAGCTCCTATTTGAAATATGATTTATTTCGTGTTCTTATTTAAGAAAATGATAGTATTTCGGGTTCTTATTTGATTTTTTTTTTAATTTAATGATTCGATTGAACAAAAAAGATATCCGAGAAGATGATTCAATCAGTCAAAAATGTCAAGACACCGCTTCCCCAATTGAGCCACTCGCTGTCCATATGGATCTACCGCATCGGACGAGCAAAGCAAAACTTCCGGGGCTCCCAAATTTGCGGGGCAAATAATAAAATCCCTCTTTCTCCGAAAAGGAAGGTGGCTTCGGAATGATGTGCAGCATGGTGAACTTTTCGTGCAGATTCTTCTTACCCAGGAAACAGCAAATTTCTTTAAAAAGAAGAAGAAAAAAACAGCAATTTCCATAGAACGGAAGCCAACTGGAAAAAGGAAAATGGCCGAAAAGAGAGAGGAACACCGAAAGAAAAGCCGTAAAACGTTCACGAGCTTTCAACTCATTCAGGATACGGAAGGAATCGAGACGCGAGATGGGCACGCCACGCCACCTAATTTACGAGAAAAATTTACTTTCCCCATCAAACAACCCTTCCTTCCTTGGGGACCTCCCCCTCCCTTCCCCAATTCCCGTCGGTCAAAATCACAAGCGGGTCTTCCTCCTCACTTAAAAAAAATTTATCCTTTTCTTCCCTTCTCGCCAATTACATCCCGCCTTTTGCTTTTGCCCATTTATACTACCTTTGACCCGCTTGTCCATCCCTCCTCTCCCTCTCTCTATACGTACGTTGACCGGTGCTCTCCCGACGTCACCGTCGACTCCCCCTCCCTGCCCCCCGGGAGAGCGCCGTCGTCCCGTCGAATCACGGCGTCCCCCGCACCCGCACCCGCACCCGCACCCGCACGGCGCACCGTCACCCGCCCCGGCCCCGCCGGCCGGACACGTGTCGCCGCGGGAGAGGGCGCCCCCTCACTCTCCCGAGTGACGTTAGAATTATCCCCCACCTCCGCTCCGCTCCCCTGTTAATTTCCTCCCCCCTCGCCGTCCCTTCCCGTTTTCCTCGTCAATCGTCTCCCCCGCTTCCTTCTCTCTCCTCTCTCCTTCTCTCTCTCTCCCCTCTCTCTCCTCGCTTTTGACTGCGCAACAAGAGCAACAGCGACGAGCTCTCTCTCTTCCTCTCTCTCGCTTCAATGTCGATGGTTGCGTAGCGTGATTCCTCGTTCGATTGGCGGATTCCCAGATTCAGGCGTCGGATTTTTTCTTTTCTTTTTTCTCTCTTTTTTTTTTTTGTTTGTTTTCTGCTGCTGCTGCCGGCTGCGAAGATTTCCCGGTGGAGTTTAAGGAGCCTTTCGAGCGCGAGGCGGAATCTCTCTCTCCTCCGACGGGAGACCTTTGGGTTTGCGGGGCATCGGCGGCTCCCCGTCGGGCTAGGGTTTCCGTCGGCGGCGATGAAGTCTTCTTTCGAGAGGCTTCGGCGATTCGCGGCGCTCCACAAGAGCGATCACAAGGAGAAGCCGGAGTTTCTGCCCCGGCTCAGCTCGATGAGCTCGGCCAGGCATCGAAGGTACCCCTTTTCGGCTCTTTCTTTCCATTTCTGGAATGTGATCGGTGATTGCGGGCGGAGTTGCCGCGTGCTTTAATTCTTAATTTGATTTTGTTCGAAGATGATTTAATGGAAGTTTAGAGGCGCATCCTCTCTCTCTCTCTCTCTCTCTCTCTGCGCGAAAGAATAATGTCGCGAGAAGTTGATTGTAATTGGCCAGTTTTTGCGCCATTCTCAGTGACGTAGCTCTATAATTAGTAAAAATCGTACTTTGAAGAGAATTAATATGGTCAATTAAGATTTTGCAACTTGGTGGCGGCATCGATGATGAAGGCCCAGGATTGAGTACAGAGTAGTACAGGGAAAGGCGACAATGTAAATGTAGCCCCTTGTTTTTCTGGACTCTGGAATTTGATAAGTAAGTGTTTAATGAGAGCTGGAGGTCCTCGCAAATTGTCAGGATGAAGTTAACTGGCTTTCATAGATCTCGCCACATTGTTTCCAGTACGAGATATATGCAGCTTTGGAGACTTTGATATGGTGTCGCTAGGTCCTTAAATCCATTTCTTGAGGCTGGTTTGAAGGTAAGAAGTGGCTGTGGAAGTGTTTGGCAGTGGACCAGTGTAAACACTAGTTGGATGGGACAAGGCAAGAGTTTTTTTCTTCTTGTCTAGCTTGTGATATGATGTTCGGATGATATTTGTCTTTTGGTGTTTTTCGGGTGACTTATCACTTTTATTTGGAGAAAGCCATTTGTATAAAAGCTTAAAATATTGGAGAAAAGCTCTTGGCTTGCATGTTTCTTAGTGCACAGTGGAGCTCCTGATAAAGACTTGTTTATGTTTTTACAGAACCGTCGCACTGTACTCAAAGCCGAAACACCAGAGAATTGCTATAGAGTCCACCACCCTTAAGTCCTTGTCCTCTTCCTTCTTTCGTATTAGTAATAGCAGTGTCGTTCTTCTTAATTGCTTAGTCATAAAAATTTTGAGGTTCTGCAATGTGTGGTAATTGAGTTCGGACATTACAACTGTTTCTCACAATTGAAGCAATGTCTGTGAGAAATTACGTTTTTCAAATTTAAATAAAGTTCGAAGAATGCTGCATGTACTTGTTAAGGTCCATGTTTTGCCTCTTCTCTCGCAATACATTTGCCAAGAGATTTTAATTGGTTGGAAGCTCTCTTATATGAAATTGATTCGGATTAATTCCCTCAGTACACAACGTGGCCTGAGCTTCAAATCTTGCTTTATTTGTCTTGAAGGCTATAGCATCTTCGTGGTGGGATGGGGATATGTTTGGGCAGATGTTGTATCTGATTTGAGAAATTGCATGCAGATGCATCATAGTTACTTTCAGAATATGTTATACCATTACGACTTTGGGAACTCATCTTATTTTTCATATTCTGGTTTTTTTTTTTTTTTTTTTTTACCTTCACCTTGTAGGACATGCTAGCGATGAGGAATTGTTATGATAGCTTGCTCTCGGCTGCTGCTGCAACAGCAAACAGCGCATATGGTAGAATTATTTTCTACTTTTTTCCACTTGTCTTCTTCAAAACTTGAGCAGCTGTTTGCATCTTAGGCATTTTAGTTCTTGTAGTCCATATTTTGTGGTAATGCTCAATGTGAATCCAAATTGCAGTTAATTCAGATACTATTGAGCGTTTGGAGGTCCGGTATATTTAAATGTGGACCTAGAAGATAGATACATCTAGCTATCATTTTGGATCCCTCATGCGTTTGTTGAAATATTTTCATTATCTGCCAATAATGACATGCTAGCTTAGGGAAATCTTCTTCCAACAATAACACATGCCAGTGATGCCTTCCTAATTATGTAGCTCCAGTCCCTCACAATTAATTTATGTCAGACTGCCTATGCCGGAACTCTTAGCATGTATTGTAATCTTGCACAATTTTTATTGCTGTTAAATAGTAAGAAAGCTGCAATTTTAGCCACTTTCAATAGGCTTAAACATGATGAATGAAGAAGCATGTTTAATCTTCCTGAGCTGCTCCTACTTAAAACAATCTATGATTCCAGAGTTCTCGGAATCACTGCGGGAGATGGGTACTTGTCTCTTGGAGAAAACTTCACACGGTGATGAAGAGACTGGTGAGTGAAAAAGTTTATGGATCATCTACAATTTCTCTTTTTAGTCCTCGTGTGTCCTTAAGCACTCGTTATCTTTACAAAGTAACAATGTATTTTGAAGATATTGAAAATGAGGCAGATGCGTGAAGATATTGAAGATAAGGCAAATGCATGAATTCACTTGTTACCAGAAAATCAACATTCAAGAATTATCTTTTATGTTTCCAAAAAGGCATGTCAGTCATAATTCATCAGCGTCCAAAGAGTGGAGATCGTTTGACTTAAGTCTGAATTGTTCTGAATGTGGTAGATTCTTTTATGACTGCCGAGCAATCATTTGCAGGTAGAGTACTGTCAATGCTGGGACAAGTCCAGTTTGAACTTCATAAACTTATCGACAGCTATGTAAGCAAACTTATTTTGGAGATATGTATTGAGTAGTTTTTTACCTCAGCCCGGAAGTCACTATTTATTTTGTTTCTACCAGCGTTCTCATATATTCACGACAATTATAAATCCATCAGAATCTCTTTTCAATGAACTTCGGAATGTTGAGGTTCGTACTCTTACCTTTGTCCATCTTTTTTGGTTAGTCTCCTTCTATCCTCCCGTCAATTTATTTTTATTTTTATTTTCACGTAAGGTTATTTAGTGTTCCCCGTTAATCTTTATACTTTCATTAATGCAGGTTGGATAGTTATGGCAGATTACATCATTGTCCTTATTTTCTTTGACATTTATTTTAATTCATGTTAGCCAGTCGTTGTGATTATTCTCTTTGTTGCTCTTTGAATGTGCATTTTCCAGTTCCTGCAATGGAATGTTTATTTTGGGTGCTTCCTTGTACACTTCAGACGTTATTAAGTAGATTTATTTGTCCATAGTTCACTTGAGAAATTGTTTGCTACCATATAGATGCCCTACTTCATACCCCAGAGTGGCATCTGTCCTCGTAAGCTGTCAAATGGTTGGATATAGATGCTTGGTGGTTAACTGAATTGTGGTCCTGGTTCCATCATGCTCTTGGAAATTCCTTTGTTTTTTATTTTGTGTGGACCTTTAAATGCCTGTTGAACTGTTGGAAGAATGTGGGGAAGAGTTGTTAGTTGTGGCTATGTTGGCTTAATTTGTGCATGGCTTTGTGGTGAACTGTCAGTGGTTTACCTTTGATCTTGCTCTGAGGGTTTTACCATTTTTGTGATAGGTTGATTTCCAAGTCATGTCATCTAAACATGTTAGCTTTTAGTGTTAACTGGAATATCTCTTTTTTGCTTTTGCAGGAGATGAAGAAACAATGCGATGAGAAAAGGTCCTCATTTTTTCTGTACTAAGTTCTATTCTCTGATACAATTGTATTCTGAAATGTTGCGCATGTCTTCAGACAAGTATACGAATTTATGATGATGCAACAGAGAGAAAAAGGAAAGTCGAAGAGTGGGAAAGTTGATAATTTGAGTTTGCAGCAAATACAAAGAGCACACGATGAATATGAAGAGGAGGCAACTCTATGTGTTTTTCGTTTAAAATCGTTGAAGCAAGGGCAGTCTCGAAGTCTTCTTACTCAGGCAGCCCGTCACCATGCTGCTCAGGTTTGAAGGAGATCTTTCTAAACTCTGCAGATTTTACTCTGATGGATCAATGCTTGCTGACAACATATTCTGTGCCTATTTACCCATCATGCAGCTAAATTTCTTCCGGAAGGGTGTAAAATCCCTTGAGGCAGTTGAACCTCATGTCAGAATGGTTACAGAGGAACAGCATATTGATTACCAATTTAGTGGACTTGAAGATGATTGGGAAGATGGGGAAGATGGCGAGGATGATGGTGCAGATGTCTGCGAAGCTAAACTAGATGGAGAATTGAGTTTTGACTACAGACAAGATACTCGGGGCCTGAACGTGGTTTCGCAATTAAAGAATTCAATGGAGGTCAGCATCTGATTCAATCCCACAGAAAAGATGACCTTCTCTCTTTTGACCCCCTCCCACTTAATTGGTTATTGTGGAAATGAGAACTTATTAACTGACGAGTTCGCAGTTTAACCATCAAAACGGTTCTATTCTGGCCTCTCCTCTATCTATGCTAGCAGAAATGCATATCTCACTGGCCTGGTTTTGGTTGCACTTATAAGATCATTATGGGAATTTGAAACTTCTATAGCTAATTGGCATGGCTGTTTTATTTTTTGGACAGATGATAAGGTCTTTAATATTGTTGAACCCTTCCCAGTTGACTTTCTCCTTACAACGTGCTCCCAGTTTATTAGTTTCTCACTTCATATCATTTTGTAGACTCTGGTATTTTCCTGCTTTACTCCCCTGTTTTTTTGCCCAATGGAGGACAGTCAAGCTATTGGCATGCTATATTAACATGACATTTCATATGACGAAGCAGGTGGATGATGTGAACCTTTCATATACTCAAAGCTCTACTCAAGAAGGTGCAGAGGTAATGATGCAGCTGAGTTCTTGTTGTTAGGAGTTCATCATCCTGACTGATAAAATACATAGGGGGACTTATTTTTTTTTTTTTAAAGTGAGAGAGGAGTTTGAAATATAATTGGCAAAATGAACTGGAGGTTAGATGCTTGGAAACTAAGGTGGCGATTACTTAAGGTCCTACCATTTGTAGGATGGATTGATCAGATCTGTATTCTTTGGTTTGTAAATGTGAATTATTCATCTTATATTTTATTTTTCTGGCCAATATCTTTTTTTTGGAGTCCTAATTTTATTCATTATCTCTTATAGCAGGTGAATATTGAAAAAAGCCAAGGGGATGTCCGTATTAGAGAATACAAAATGGGCAGCCATTCAGCTCCACTATTTCCTGAGAAGAAGTTTGATCCTGTTGAGAAAGCAAGACATGTGCAGCAATTATCTTCACCAAAGTCGAACTCGTATGTGTTGCCTACTCCTGTTGATGCGAAGACTCCTCCTTTAAGAACAAGTAATTCAGCTACACGCTCTAGACCAGCCGGCGTTAGTGGACTGAACCCAAATTTGTGGCATTCTTCTCCACTGGAGATAGGTAAGCAAGACCTAAAATCTGTACCAGAAGTCAGAGAGAGCACTAATGGTCACAATGGTTTTGGCCAATTGCCTCCTCCTCTGATGGAGGGACTTGTGTACAACACAGAAAATGTCAAAAGGCAAGCCTTCTCTGGTCCCCTGACGCCGATGCCTAAGAAGCCTGTCCTAAATGCAAGTGGTCCCATCTTTCTTTCTCATGAAGCCCAACTGGTTTCTGGAATACCTCCACGCGCTGCTCAGCCTTTATCATCTCCAAAAGCATCCCCTACTGCTTCACCTCCTCTTGTTTCTTCTCCAAGGATAAGTGAGCTTCATGAGCTTCCTAGACCACCTGTTCATTTTGCTATGAAGCCAGGCAAATCTTCTGGATTCATTGGTCACTCCGCTCCATTAGTGCCCAGAAATCCGGAGGGTTCTGCAAACAGTAGAATACCCTCAGCAGCGTCTCCACTTCCACCTCCTCCGTTGAATATGCCTCGAAGTTTTTCCATTCCTTCAAGTAGTCAGAGAGCAATGGGAATCAATGTGGCTAAGACAGCGGAGTCCCAACAACTTTTAGAAAAGGTGGAAGAAGTGTCTTCGCCTCCATTAACTCCTATTTCTCTTGTGGACATTAAACCAGTTTCAAATGTTGCTGCCTATCAGCCCGGTACTATAAGAGGTGAATGAGATATGAACTACATATCTGTAGTTTCTTCAACGTGGAGGTGTTCCTCCCTTTTCAACAAATTTTTGTGCATGTCTATATGACGGCAGATAAGTTGAAGAAATCGAGGCCTTTCAGGCTTCCCTCTGGACATTCAGTCATCCCATGTGTAACATTGAGAATGTAGTTTAATGAGTTGGTTCAAGTAGTTTTTGGTCAGAAAAAAAGAATTGGTAAGGAAGTTAGAAATGCGACCCTTGAAGTGTCTAGAAGTTCAAGAAATTATCTTCTGTTGTTATGATATAGAGAATTGCTGTCCTCCCTTTTGTCCTACGTTTTTATTTGTCTCTGTGTAGCAGTGCACTGTCATGCTAATGGCACTCAGTTATACATGCAATTGGCATTGTGAAATGTATAAATGGTTTTCAAATTATGTATGCAGGAATATGTATAAATGTCAGCTAAAAATTATGCGCAGCCTTGAAAGATAATCTTCTCAAACGAGTCACACTTCCATTGGGCCTTCTAGAACTTTGAATTGGCTTCTGTAACTTTTAAAAGTCGTCAGTTCTGGTGAGATGATTAAAGTTGAATGTGATTGGTTTTAAGATTGTCTATGGAAAGCATCTTATTTAATGATCTTTTGTGTAGTTAATGCTTGAACTTGGCAGTCTACATTAGACATGACTTAAATTCTGTATATAGTGTCTACTGTCCGCAACCAGTTGTCTTCCTTATCTCATTATTTCGATGTAGATGTTAATCATTTTCCGCTTTTTTGCTTTTTTTTTTAAAAAAAAGTATGTCCTTGTAAGTTTTCTATTTCAAGTGTCAAGAGTCTAAAATTTTTTCACCTAAAACTGGTAAGACATTTAAAACTTTTGATCCATTTCTTTGATGATATTGCCATAATGGAGCTGAATGTCTTGATATATATGGCCTTATCCTGCCTATCCTCATGCATCTTTTGCTTCCATAGAAGGAGCAAATTTGAGATTTTGGTGTTGCATTGTTGCTGGTTGCAGGTGGAGGCTGATTTTGGTTAAAGAAGCCGTGGATTTTTACCTCTTACTGTTTTCCTTGCATGGTAATATTTATTCTTAGTTTGGTGCTGGGGTCACATTTGTATATATGATGTGGCTTTTTTGTAGTTTGTTTTGTTGTCGTCTTGCCAGCTTGATTGCTATTGTTGATAGAAGGGCAAGTGGACATCTATGATGTGATCAGTAATGAAAATCCTCTAGCGAGGAACTTTACTCATTTTTCTCTACCAGGGTAGTTACCTAAATAAGGTTTTGTTTGCTTTCTGAGTTAGATTTCAGTAATGACAATCTTGCATAGCATTTGAATTTTGAATCTTGATTGTCTTTCATCTGTGTCCATTTGGAAAATGAATATTCTGATATTCTATCCTGCAGTAGTCTGAAACTTGGAATAGTAAAGATCCATTCTTGATGTTTGAGCTAATGTCCGAATGCTAGGTCTGATGGATTCCACTTGGACTTAAGGACATTCCTTCACTAGTATGTCAGGAGAAGTAGTTGTATAGATGTCTATGGTTGGCATGGTTGGAAATAGGCAGCACCACATCTGAAGCTAGTCACTTTTTTAAATTTGCTGTTAAGTTTGATCTACTGGAAAAAGTGTATGCATTGATTTCCTGAGGTCCAGAAGTGTATCTCGTTGGCTTTATTTCGTCAGAACTTGAAAGTGTCAATTGGAGTCAAAACTGCAGCATCCTCATCATCAAGTTGCCTCCTCTCATTAACAGCCTCCCTTCATTACTTGTTGATATTGGTTCAAGCTGTGCATTAGCTGTTTAGGTGTGCTACTTGTAGGCATGGCTATATGTAAGTTGGGTAGTTGAGATGGGAATTGACCAAGCGTCTTCCTGTACAAGACATGTGCTTCCCCAAAGTTCAAGCTAGCAAGGGCAGCAACCATCCAACTAGCCAAAGCACGACCTTCCAGCAGAGTACAGATGCTGGTACTGCTTTTTGCAGTTTCTCGTGCACAATCAAATGCTGCGTTTTGGTGGACATGAGGAGACTTCTACATGGCAATAGAGACAATTGCATGCGCATTCTCTGGACTAGTGACGAGGTGGTGCGATAAATGGTTTATTGGGTTTTTTTTTTTTCAATCCTTTTCCTGCTAGATGGTTGAACAAGCATTGGGTCATCCTTGATTTAATCATTTCTTTTATTCTGGTGGATCGTGGTTTTGTATTTCTTTGCTAGCGTGGCCTATGTATGAAAAGGAAACAGGTAATGTTCTCACTTGGATGGACCTTTTGTATCGAGGGCCTCGGCAACATAGAGTAGAACTCACCGAACTGATGTATGTACTGTGGACTGACCGTTGAGGGATCGGCGTTCTCTATCGAAACTGAGACTGCTGAACAGGACGGGCGAACAATTTTGTAAGCACCGGTTCCGATCTGTGAGTTGTTCGCAAGAAGAAAGAGCAAAATTATTGCATTTTCTTCTGTCTTCTGACAGTTATAAGTTAGCTTTTAAAGACCTGAAGGGAAGCGAAGGGATGTGGATGAGTCAGGGCTCAGTTTCGATGCGTTGAGAAATTCATATGCTGTGGTGACTGAAAAAGAAGTGTGAAGGGTATGTCTAGGCGACCAGAACGCATGGAAAGCCCATGGACGAAGCTCGATTTCAAAGTTGATTGACGACCTCTCCGGTTTTGATTAACGATCATGCGCGTTTCAGTTTCGGTCTAGACAAAACAGGTATCGGGGTATGGACATCTTTATAGGATTCCTCAAACTAAATACCATAAGAATCTGATTAACGTAAAACTCCCTAAAAGATTTTTGATTTGCAGAACATTTGGAAAAGGGTCCCAAATTGAAAAGCAAAAAATTGGTTAACTCGATTTAGTTAGGGTTAATATCACAAAAAATGTTAAATTGACATCTTTATGATAATTTTTTTTAAATTAATTTTTGATTACAAAAATCTCCGAATCGGTACATAAATTTATCCAAATTAATTTTTTGACAATGAAAAATTCTAAATTATTATATTTGTTATAAATTTACTTTCCGTTAATTTCCGTTAAATCGGATTAATACAATAAAAAAAATCTTAAATTGATATATCCATCAATTGTCATATATTATCGAACTTAATAATTTGACAGTAAATCATAAGTGGATCAATTTGGGAATTTTTGTGATAAACAATCAATATAACATAAATTCATTATAGATATAATATTTTCAAATATTTTTTGCGGTATTTACCCATTTAACAAAGGAAGTTCAGAATCAGTTGCTACAGTTGGCCAAAGGCCCCACGTGCCTGCGGATAGGACCTCCTCCCGCAGCATCGCCGTTGCGGATAAAAAAAGAGCCACAAAGCAAACGCGAAGAAGCGAGAACCAGCACGAGTTGAGTTTTCAGCGGCTCGCTCAGTCGCTGACCGCACCGCTCCCGGAAAACCAATCGGAGATGGCGACGATCCATTTCGCCACTTACAACGGCGGCCTCAAATTCCGCGGCGATTCCAGCGCAATCGCTCTGAGCTCCATATCGCCGTTCTCCGCCGCGTCGTATTCTTCTTCTTCTTCGTCGTCGTCGTCGTCGTCGTCGACGTCCTCCTCGTCGTCTGCTGCTAAACCGCGCCATTCGCGGCTCCGAGCATCTCTTCGTCGGAAATCGCTCACCGCGACCCGCGCGCTGCCCGAGGAACCACACTCAGTGAGTCCTTTTCTGTTCTTTTTTGGATGCTAATTCGTCTTGGCTTGAAGATTCGGCCGATTGCTCGTGGTCTCAGTTCGCGACCTTCGAGAATAAGGAGGGAGGGTTGAAGTATGTTAATTGTCGTAAGGTCGAGTTCAGCTAGAATTTGATGGTCCCGATGTGAAGCGACGGTGTAGACTGTTGTCCCGGCGAATCATTTGGTTGATGTCGCGACGGAATGTTAGGCTTGTTTATGCGTTTCAAAGTTCTTGAGTAGGTGGTGATTTTTGGATGATTACATTTGATGGGGAAATTATCGGTCCTGCCTTTGGCGTAACTGATCGACGATTGAGTAATAAGAGTCGAATGTTCAGTAGTTTTCAGCTGATTGATGGAATTTTTTTTCTTTTTTTCGCGGCATTTGTTTCCCCTCCCTCTATAATCCAGCTTTTTTGATTGTGTGATTTCGAATCTCTTTCAAGGTGCACAACCGAAGGCTGTGGTCGATCCTACCCTCGCGCTTAAGGTGAGTTCATGGTCCTTAATTGACCAATATGTTATATGCACACTCTGTTTGACATCCATAGAATATGAGAGAATGAAGATCATGAAATATTGCTTTCGGAAGAAGGATGTCTATTGTCTTGCCTTTTGCCTCACCTAATTCCTCTACCCAAGTGGAATCTAACGATGATTTAGTAGCACTAGTACTTACCACCTTGTGCTTTTGATTATGACTGTTAGTCATAGCGACTACCAGCAGCTTATAATGTCAGTTTTACTTCAGAAAAAAGCTATGGATGTTGCACCAGCATTGAAAGGAACTTCCATATTTCTTGTCGGTAAGATCTTTCTTCAGTCTGAGAATTGCACTTGTGTTAAAAGTTCTAGTCAAGTATCTGATGATCATTGTCTGCTTTGAAGGGATGAAGAGCTCCATTAAAACTCAGTTGGCTAGACTTTTGGCGGAAGCATTACGATATTACTTCTTTGATAGGTACTCTGATTTTATTGGTTGAGAGAGCTGAAGGAATTTCAATACAGTGTCTGCGGAGTGTATGGATTGCTATGTGTAACTTGTGGTTTGTTTGCTCCAGTGATGCATTGGTCGAGGAAGCTGCTGGCGGTGAAGCTTCTGCAAAACTTCTTAGGGAGACAGATGAGCAAGGATTTCGTGAATCTGAGGTGATATATTAGGGTGTTTGTCTTTGTTGCTTTTGCATATTAGGCCTAGACTAGATAGCCGAAGTTCAATGGACTGTTATCTGGTGAAGTAAGTCTTAGCGGCATCGGGTTGAATGAACACTAGTGTGGGAACTTAGTTCTCGTGGCATATGTTGTGGTCAAAAACTTTGACAGTGGCATCCTGTAGTTTTTCGTCTTTTTTTCTTCAATTTTCTTGTTAAACTCCTGTTTCATCAGCAGATAAATTTTATACTTGAGGTTCACTAGGCATCTAATCAGGGGACTTCTGTTTCAGGCAGAAGTTTTAAAGCAGTTATCATCCATGGGTCGCTTGGTTGTTTGTGCTGGAGATGGTGCAGTTCAGAGTTCAACTAATCTGTATGGAAATAATCTCTCTCTCTCGCTCTGTCTGTCTCCATCTCCATCTCCATCTCCATCTCCGTCTCCATCTCTGTTTCCGTCTCTCTCTCTCTCTCTCTTTCTTCTCATCTTAAGCTGCGCCTAAAAATTTGCAGGGGATTCCTTAGACATGGGATCTCGATATGGATAGATGTGCCCTTAGATATTGTTGCCAGGGGGTTGGTAGAAGACCTTCCTTCTTCTCAACCATCTACTTCCCAATCATATTCAGAGGTGTGATCTCTCTAAACTTTCCAACAGAATGCAAGTTTGAAACGTGCAACCCATTGTGGCGTCCATTTTCTATTGCTGCACACGTTTTAGACATCTTTGTCTACTAACTGTTGCATGAAAATAATAATCAGGTCTTGGCTCAGCTAGCTGCAATGTATGAGGAAACAAGAGTGGGGTATGCTACAGCTGATGCAAATGTGTCACTTCAAAGTATGTTTTGTGTAGACTTAGTATACATGTGTATAATTTTTTCATCACATTATTCAGTAGAATATATTTCACTCATGGAAAAACACAAGGATAAACCTACACATGCTCTATTGCTCACAAAAGCGCAACAATTGTGGTGCCAATTTGTCACTTTTTCTTTGCAGAAGTAGCTTCTCAGTGTGGTCATGATGATTTCAGTGATGTAACTGTGGAAGACTTGGCCATGGAGGTGAAGAGTGTTCTGTGATGTTGTTTTCATTAGAGTCCACTCTATTCTGGCCTAACTATAGATGTGACATTCCCTTTCTGATGTATCAGGTTCTTAAGGAGATTGAAAAATTGACTCGAGTAAAGAAGATGATGGCAGAAGCAGGAAGACCTTTCTAGTCTACAAGGTCTACATATCCTTTCTGCATACATCGAAACTGGGGGGCTTATTCACCACAGGCAGTTTTGTGCTTTGGCTTCTCATTGTCTCTTGGTAAGGCTGTACAAATCTGATTATTCTGTTATGGTATTCTACCATGACAAAGCTTCAATGGGAAAAGGCAAAGACGTGACAACCGTATGTATAGATTTGTAATCCATCCTTTTCTTCCTTGGCTGTTGGGACTGTTATTGCTAGACAGTAATAACAACCCTTGATATCTAGTGCTCAGTCTTTACTCTTTGATCAGCCTTGCTTGGGAATTTGCGATTATATCCCTCTCCTTTTTCTCCAAACAGCTGAATTGACTGCCTCGCCCCTTTTGATTTGGTCATGAGCATAAACCTAATTACCTCGTTAGATTAGGCAAACTAATGGCCTTTGGCGACCAGACTCCAGCTCGCCTGAGGCCAGTGAGCCTCAAGCCTTGCCCAACTTGGGCGAGTTCATGGCCTTTGGCGGGGAGCCTCCAGCATCGCCAGATTGGGTGAGCTCATAACCTATGGTGGCAAGATAGCGAGGCTCGAGCCTCATCACCAGAGGTAGGTTGGCTAGCCTCGAGCCTCACCAGATCGGGCGAGCTTGCATCTCGGGTGGTGAGGCTGGAGCTCGCCTGAGGCTAGTGAGCTCGCAAGGCAAGGCTCGAGCAGCGAGCTGCGAGCCTTGCCAGATTGGGCAAGCTCGCAGCCTCTGGCGGTTAGCCTCAAGACTTGCTAGATCAGTGAACTCACGGCCTTCGGCAATGTTTCAAGCTCGCCCCTCGTAAGCTAGTGGGGGATGAATCGCCAGAGGTAGCAGAAGGGATGACATGGGGAAGAGAGGAGCGAAGAAGAAGGAAAAGAGAAAAGAAAAAGAAAAATAGAAAAAGAAAAAAAGGAAATAAAAGAAAAAACAAAAAATAAAGTTAAATAAAAAAATTAAAATTAGAAGTTTTTTAAACTTAAAAATTAAAAAATTGGATTTTTTTTTTTTTTTTTTAGCTGAGATAAAGTGTGAAATCATTTTCTAATGGAATTCAAATATCGGAGAACATTTTTGATTATACATCATCAAAAAAAAAAAAAAAAAAAAAACAGATCGTATTCATGGAAAATGCTTTGGAAAGTATTTTCCTTTATTATTGAGTTTTCTGCAAAACAATACACTCTCTTAGCTCCGTTTGTTTAAATGGAAAATAATTTATGGGAAGAAGTTTTTGAATTTTCCGACGTTCGTTTTATGGAAAATGAACTAGTCGAGAAAAAAGTTTTTGTCATTAGAAAAACACCTTCAAAAGTGGAGAAAATATTTTCCTTTTCTGAAAAATGGAAAACATTTTGCATAACTTCTTTTACCTCACATTCTCACCAAACACTTTTTTTTTTTAAATGTTTTTTTTATATTAGTTTTTAATTTTTTTTTTTTTTCTTCTTCCTTGGTCGGTCATCGGCCACAGGCCAACTCTAGCCTTGCTCAAGGCCGAGATCTAGTGAGGGCAGGCTCAAGCTACTCGGCCTCGGTGGAGCTCGGGCTCGCCCGGATTGGGTGAGCCGCCTTGATCAAGGCTAGCCGCATTCGTCGACCGGTGAGCTTGCGGCTTGCCTAGATTGGCCAAGCCTCAAGCTTGTTGAACTTGGCGATATACATTTTGGTTGGCCGCCAGGCAGCTATAATCGAGGCACGCGGCGGCAAAGGAGGAAGGAGGAGGAAGGAAAAGAAAAAGAAGAAAAAAGAAAAAAAAGAAAAAAAAAGAAAATTTTAATTTTTCTAAAATATCAAATTAGATAACAAACAGTGGAAAATATATTCAACTTAAATTTTAGGCTTCAAATGAATAGCAAAAAATATGGTTATTTTCCTGGAAATTGGCTTCCTGGAAAACATTTTCCAAAAATGACATATTTTTCGGGAAATGAATAGACCGACCATATTTTTCTCATTGTTCAAATTTGAAACTTGAAAGTGAAGTAGAAAAATGCTTTTCGCTATTTGGTAAGAAATTTTTTTTCGTTGTTCGGTAAGAAAAATCTTTTTGTTTGTGCACCCCTTTTAATATTTTTTATTATATGTCTTAAAAATTAATTTTTGATCATTTTTCTTTTCTTTCATTTTCTTCTACTCCTTCATTGGCCGGTCGCGGCGATCGGTGACCGACCATAGGTGAGCTAGAGCCTTGCCACAGGTCGGCGACGCTTGAGCTCGTCAAACCTTGCCGGTCTATGGCGAGCTCGAGCCCCGCCGATCTAGCTACCTAGGTGGAGCTTGAGCCTCGTCCAAGGACACTAAAAGTCTGGATTTTTTAAGGCTTGAGCTTGTTTGAGGCCGGTTGGGCGAGCTAGGCAAGTTGGGCAAGGCTTGAGCCTCGCCAATGTTTGGTGACCTCCGGTGAGGCTCGAGCCTCGCCTAGGTGGCCGATCTAGCGGGGCTTAAGCTTGCCGGCGTTGGGCGAGCTTGGCCTCGCCACATGCTGACGAGGCTCAAGCTCGCTTGGGGCCATCGGCAATGAAGAAGAAGAAGAAAAGGAAAAGAAGAAAAGAAAAAAAAAAAAGAATTAAAAAATTGATTTTTAAAAAGAAAAAAAGAAAAAAAGAAAAAAGAAAAAGATAAAGATCATATAAAAATTAAATGAAAATTAGTGTAGTGAAAAAAAGTAAGGTATAAAAAGTTATGGAAAGTGTTTCTCACTTTTGATAAGTGAAACATTTTCCTCACTTTTAAATTTGTCTTTTCCAATAACGGAAAACGTTTTTCTTGACTAGTTTATTTTCCATGAAATGAATTCTGAAAAATTCGGAAAACGTTTTTCAGGAAGTTATTTTCCATAAAACGAAAGGAGAATTGAAGAATTATGAAAAAAGACAATGCACAAATCAAACACGAAGAAAGCTGCTTCTACGCCTGTCTGGTTCAATCGTCAAAAGGATCGGTCAGGCCAAAGGATATTTCAGTTCTTTGAACCAATGAGATGTTAGAAATACAGAGCCTATATGAAGGAGATACGAATATGCAAACCCGCTGCAAAAGTTGGGTTATGAAGAACGCTCGAATATTGGCTTTCGCTTTGACGACATTCTTGCTGGGAACCAATTAACTTATGTTCTCCTAATTATGAGATAAGAACTCAGTGACGAGATAGATTGTTCATGGAATGGTCCGTCCTGAAGTGGACATGAAATTTTAGTTATGACTTATTAATCTAAGAAGGTTGCATAAATAACACTTTATACCAGACCGGTGGAGTTTTTCAATAACTACAGCATTGTAATATTGTGGCTCTAGTAAAGGGATAATTACCAAAAAATCCTAAGCCTATTATAAAAATGGTTAATTTTATGAAAAATCCTAAACTGGTATACCATGATAAATATACTTCAAACTTTTTTTGACCACTAAAAACTTTAAACTAGTATATCTTTTACAAATTTACCTCAAACTGATATATTTGTGACAAATTTATTCTCTGTTAATTTTCATTAAATTTTTTTATCAAATTGTTGAGTTAGATTACATGTGACAGTTGACTGGTGTATCGGTTTGAGATTTTACTTTATGTTTGTCACAGTTGTATCATTTTTGTAATTTTTTGTGGTATTATTCCAATTTAATGGAGGGTATATTTATCATAAATATATTAATTTGGGGTTTTTGGCAGTAGAACAAATTAGTTTGGGATAAATTTATCACAAGTGTACTAGTCTAAGGTTTTTTGCGGTCACTTGGGGGTAAGTTTGTGACAAGTGTATCGGTTTGGAGTTTTTGACTGTAAAAAAATTAGTTTGTGGTAAATTTGTCACGTATACCAGTTTAAGATTTTTCAACGTATTAACCCTTATAAGAATGCCAATTTAGTCATAAATCTATCAATTTGGTCAATTTTTTTAATCTTTTGATAATTTGCAAACGCAATTTTTCAAATCAATTTTGGCTATAAAAGTTGCTAATGTGGATGTTCGTCGTCTTGCATAACACAATTGGTGCTGATGTGTACAATTTTACAAATTTATAGAACTTTTTTTGATCTTATTCGTTCTTCTTTTCATTTTTTTGACTGAGGTAACCCTCGCCTGAAGCCTTCATTGACCATAGCCGCATAGATTTGTTGAGGGCTACAACACTCTCACCAAATTTGAGCTAGTGAGGGCTGGGGAGAGCATCTCTATTGGGGTGTGGTTTATAGTTTCCATTGATAAGATAGGACGGGGGTCTCGATTTGGAGTGAGCGTGTGGGGGTTTGGGGGCCATTGGCAAGATTCTGGGGGCCGCTTGGTGGGGGTCATGGGGAAGCACTCTCGAGCTGTCAAAAAGCTTTTATAGTTTGAGCCCACATTTTATTGATAGTTTGGGTTTAAGTTCATGAATACCCACTGGATATATGTATTCTCTTTCTCTTGTAATTGGGGATGTAATGTGCAATATGCTAATCATAGTGGAAACCCTTTATTGAACATAACTCTAGTTTAAAGGTGAATTATGAAAAACCTTATATCTTAAGTTCTTTTTCTCACCTGTACTCTTGATTTCCTTGTGGTTGTGCGTTGAATCCTAATAGTCCCAACCCTTGCCTATGGACGGCAAATTGGGCCGCTGATTGGCTTAGGGAAATAAGAAAAAGAGAAAAAGAAAAATGAAAGAAAAGAAAAAAAAAAAAAAAAAAAAGGAGAAACATTTAGAAAAAAATTTAAAAATTGTCTGTGTTAGCATAGGTCATATTTTGTAGTACGGCTAGCATCTACATCAATTTCTAACAAAATTTGGTCAAATTGACTGAATTAGCAAATCATCAAAAGGCTTAGAATTAAATTAGCCAAATTGAAAGTTTGGAGACTGAATTGACATTCCTACAATAGGTTTATGACTCTTATAATAATTTTCCCTAGCGCTAGACTTCAATCCCCAAATTTGGTTTTATCAAAATTAATATAATCCCCTCTTCTTGATATAATTTTCAGGATCAGCATGATGTATTTAATATTTTTATCAAGCATGGCATGTTCTAAGAAATTATATGTGCTAATATATACATGCGTGAGTTTTCATAAGCCGATGATTGCATAAGAAGAGTAATAATGCCAAAATACACCACTTGATGCCCTCCATGGCGATAGAGAAGCCCGTCCATTATTGCGTTCACCTGTTCTGAAAGGCAAAAGCTTCTCTGCCCGGAAAGACCACATGAATTAGAAGGAGAAAAGAAAACCGAAGAACAAATCTAGTAAGAGCTTGAAAAAGGCAAGCAAAGAAGCCCCATCCATAATTATTTTTGACTTAGCATATCCAGAACTGTGCAGTAAAAACTGTGGCTCATGCTATTCGGGAGTGAATGCAAAAGCAAATGTGGTCCCATCACGGCCGAGATTTTGTCACAGTTTGAAGGTTGGAATTTCAGATGCGGAACCATGTGTGGCCTGATACATCAATCGGGAGAAGATGCTCCTATAAGGATCGCTCTCTCGTTTCTCTTTCAGGTACGCCAGGCAGCTCTCCACTTCCGACTTGACTTGTAGATACAGTTCATGACATTTTTCCCGGTCATTGAGTGCCTGCTTCCACCCTTCAGGAGTACAATCGCATCGTATGGTCAACTAACTAGTAAACCACAGTTGAGTTCAATCATGAAAACCGATTATCTGGGGACAACTTATTGTGGAGGGTGCTCTTGAATTGGAAACAAAAGGAATGTTATGCAGCTTCAAGATCAATATCGACTGTACTAGTTATGAATCTGTCTTACAAGGTTTGCACGTATTGAGCACTTTCCAGCCGAAACTGGAAAAAAAAAAAGGAAAAAAGAAAGAACACGAGAAATCAAGCATTTGCACCGAAGTTGTGCCATGCATAAATGGTGGAAATTGCAGCAATGACATGATAAATGAGTGGCATGGATCGATGGAATAGAGGTTTCATCTCCAGTCACGTATATGAATTCAAAGGAGATGACGGGTTCTAAGATGTGAAGCTAATCCCCAGAATCAATCTATAGTACCTATGGGAAATTGGACAGTAGGTTGCAGCAGTAGACGTACCTGCTGTTTCTATTGGTTTTCCGAAACAGTTATATAACCGGCCGGGAATTTTTGGCCGAATCCAAGGAAGATGAAAATCTTGATTGGCTACCTCTCCGGTCGTGTTATACCTGTCAAAATCGTGCCAAAGACATTTGTTGATCACAACTAAATGAGAAAAATAGGCACCGTGGGTAAATTCGCAAGAAAAATGAACTAGAATCCACTGAAGTATTCGTACCTTGCTTTTGCAGAGTCTTCCGTCAGTTGTTTTATCCAGTTCCTCAAGAGCGGGATCTTCATTTGGTCATTATAATCGAAAAAGATCTGCCAGGCGCAAAAGTTGGAGTGAACAACCATGTCGACATCAACTGAAGAACATCTGCAGGATGTTATGCGATCCTATCATGCGCTCGTGAACTAACAGAAGTGGATTCTATGCACAAGTATCGATGTTTAGTGGATTGACAAAAGTTCTGTCTGCCTTCATGCAACTAATTGGTAAGGTTCAAACTTGTACTTTTAGGAAACAAACTGCGTGTTGCCCTTGAGGATTATATGGGAGCATTTGAAAGCAAACTTCAGTTGCTATCCTGTTAAAAGCTTTGCAATAAGTTCTAACATCTCCATCAAACTTCAAAGATTTTCAATTGTAATTTACGCCAATTAACTGCAAGGAATCATAGCATGCAAGCAAAATAAGAGCATCCGTCTTTATATATATCTGCCTGCTTAATTTTCGAGTCAAAAGACAAACTCGATCAGCGTACAGCGTAAGCAGGAAAAAAAAACAAAACATTCTGTAAACAATTCCATGCATCTCTAAAATACAATGAAAAGGTGACGTGCTCACATTCCAAACTAAATTTTATGGACTTACTTCACCAAAGTCATCTTCTCCGACAGAACCAAAAGGCACTATTTTGGCTCCAAATCTAATTGCCATCCTGACAAACTCAGACTGCTCCGGCCAAAAGAGCTTGTATTCTTCACCCTGGCAATTTCATGGACACGTACAATTTAAATTACTTGAAGTTTTCATGGAGGGGCAGATGTCATCTTTCCTAGAGCAAGCAAACATGAATAAAAAGTATGTCGCCACAAAAATGCACATCTTAGACGGAGAGTTACGGTAATACAACTACGGACGATACCTGAGGTGTAGTTGGAGGGAAGGGTGGTAAGAAATTATCAACTGAGACGTGTGATTCTATTGAATGGAAGGCTTGCATTCGCTTAATCCAATTTCAGGTTATTTCACCAATTATGTAATCTCTGACATCTGCAGTATATTAAGGTAGCACTAGTACCTTACGATGAAGCGCTTCACGCCCGCCTCCTGGATAGAGCAAGACATGGGATTTTGACTAAAGAAGCTTGAACAAATTAGTCCCCGAAACAGGTACTGCACCCACCATCCGAAGAATGTCACTAAACTCCGGTCCAGGCGTCTGTCCTTTTTTGTATTTATCAAAGAGGAAAGGATGTGCTATCCCTCGTATAAGTATGTTCCTCTGGTTCAAGAATTGGCCAATTATAGGACTCACTTCAAGCCCCAATAACATGTGATAGCCAATGTACAGAACTGGCCCCTCTGATGGAATCCCATCCAGTCCTCTAACAATCCTCCCATCCTCCAAAGTTGACAGCGTCACCGTTCCAGTTATCTCAGCAAACCATCTAAAATTATGCAAGTTACCAGGTAACAATAGTCCAAAGATTTAAAACAAATTCAAAGTAGCAACTCTCTTAAAGAGGACAAAGTTATCCTGCTCTGGAACAGACTAGTCAACCGAAGAATATTTTGCTTTGATAGTATTGTACTAAGATAGAGCTATGGCCATCCATGAAAAGGGAGACCATTCCTCACAGAAGGCCGACAGAATATTGCATGAATCTCCTTTTGTGAGTTTTGTTTCATTAAACCTTTAGCATATCATAGGCATAATAACCGGGGTGGATCGTGCCATAAGGTTCTTGGCTGACCAAATGCCAGATTAAGTACACAGAACATGATATTTGTGAACTTCCTAGGTGTCTTGAACTGCTATTCTGCTTTGACCACGGGCAAAGTTCAGATGGAAAAACGTTACCTGTGTGATTCATCTAGTTTTTTGTACTCAGCAGGAGTTGGTGGCAGGTAGTCTGAAACATAGTTGAGAACTTTTCCACGACGGTAGAAACCAACGCCCTTAATTATGGTTACCAAATCAAAACCATCTTCCTGTTTGCAAAGGACATATAAATAAATGACAATACCTCTCATCAGATAAAGCTATAACCATATCGGCTGTAAAAAGCAGAGGGGTGCAACTCTATAAACAGTGAAGAGAATGCTCCTATGAAGCTAAAGTATGATTCTTCAGTGATATCATTCGCCCAACAGAGACATAGGCTAGAATTAGAGTAGGATGCGGTTGTGGACTCATGTCTTTTTACCTAGAGTTTAGGGATTGGCAAGGAAGAATATTTTTGAACAATTTTAATATCTCAGGTGTATAGGGGAACGATGATCAATAAAGAGCAGAGCTAGCATTAACAGATCTATTACTCAGCAGAGTGGACTTGGCATGATTATCTCATGACCCATTGCAGAATGCCTATCTGAATATCAATCAAAGGAGTAATTTTAAAATTAATGGCTCCACACAATTCCACCATGATAGCACCCAACATTGGGATTCGAGACAGTGCAAATTCAGAAGTGAAATATTCTTCCGGTAAGGAGCTGTTAGAATTTAAATGTGCGCGGAAGCATGGTTTTGGTATTAGTTATAGTTTTTGGTTAATGGTGTGTGCAAGTGTATGATACAGTTTGTAGAGGATGGACAATGATAGGATATTTTGAGAAGATTTATGGGACAAAGATAGTTCAACTAGTTTATGAAAATAATTTTACAATAGTTGAAGGAGGTGTTGGTGAGGGAGCATGATGTGGTTTTTATGCTTAGCTCCCACACAAAACATGGAGCACTTACTCCTTTATATAGGCTGCCAAAGTAGGTGGAGGAAGTCTCTAGACTTCTCTACAAATAGCTATTATAGTAACATAACATGAAACTTCTAGAACACATGAGCCTTCTAGACACATGAGCTTGTAGACAATTCTAGAGATTCTCTTACATGTTGGACATTTTCCTCTTTCTTCTAGAAAATGTTTTCTTATTTCTTCTAGAAAATTCATCTAGGGAATTCTAGAGAATTCTAGAAGTTTACCAACTCTAGGAAATTCTAGAAAATGGAACACCATTTCCAACAGGAGCATTCCAGGCTAGCAGCAAGTTTATATTTTGTTTCCCTGCGTGACATTTTCAGTTATTATGGTCAACCAAACTAGAAAGGACTTGCCAAACAAAAGCTTGTTCGGTTCTTACTTAGGGTGTTTTTTTCATTCTCCCTTTTATTGAAATTGCAACACACATACGAGATAGTAGTTCATGCATAATAACAGCTTCTGGCAAGAGAGAAACCTACCAAGAAGAGGAAATGACCGCAGTCATCAAACTTACGGATTTGACTTCTCTGCACTGCGTCGTTTAGTCTAGCACCTTCTGCTTGACTTGATAATAACCGATCCTTCCCACTAAAATTACAAATCCCAATTAAAGTAAGTTCAAGATTGACTTGCAGAGATACATGACGATTGCAAATAAGAATTTTGCGCATCTTCAGAATAAAGGTTGAGGAAAGGGGACAAAAGGGAAGGTTGAAGAAGTTTAACAAAGGCCAAGCGCCTAATAAGCTGATAGAACACCCAACACCAAGAAAAGAAGCAAGGAGATGTGACCATCATGCTCACAAAATCAAGTCGGTGCAGGCAAAGAAAACGAAGGATAACAATGGCCTTTCCTCAGAACAGTGGATGAATCCACGGCAGCAATAGCTTTGCCACTAGCCAGTGTTATATAGATCTTAACAAATGACTCTATGCAGTTGAATTAAGACAATAATTTAACTTTTAATAGAAGAGAACTCATTGAAGTTTTCTTACCAAAAAAAAAAACTCATTGAAGTTCGTCCAAATGAGGTTGCGGCCTTTGAATAAGCTTAAGATATTGAACAATATCCACAGCAACTGTAGTCACACTGCAGTGCCTGTTTTTACCATCTAATATCTGAATTAATGAAAATGAGCTATGTCTTTAACATGCGAATGGGTTAATGCATGCCTTAAACTCTGATTACCCTTTTTTTGGCATTTCCAGCCCTTGTAAATCTCTCTTCAATGCATATTGTTTTATGTTGCTCATTGCAAGATGCAGATTTTACTTGATTATAGTTACACGCTTGAAATTTTTCATATCTGTCTCACTATCATGTGAGAGAATCCATTTAGTTTGATTCACTAATTGCCCTATGAAACTCAATGAATTTGTAACTTAGTAGTTAAGAAAAGAAATCCAATGACAGTACAAGAGGATAACAAGTAGATCCTCATTTGCCTTTATTGTAAGATATCCATGTGTCAGTATCATGTTTCCTCCTCGCTATTTAAGAGATGCGTGAGACAACAATAAGACTGGCTCGGAATATTTGCTCTGCCAAAATCTACATAGCCATCATATACTCCAGTCTCCAGCATATAATTAGATGAGATCTGACAGAAACGGATAAATAAGGACCTTGTAAGAAGAAGAGTCTCTGCCTTGACAGCATGAATGCGTGAATTTGCATATGCTGAAGCTGATTCAAGCATCTGAAGCTTCCACAGAAGTGTTTCTTTAGGGAGAATATCAGCAAGAACCTGCAAATTTTCCCATGAATCTTTTTCCAACAAAAAAATTACAGTGGACATACATTGCCCAAGTCTAGCCTGTCGTTCATGCCTGAAGAAAATATAATTAGGAAGAGTTCTACTCATTACATGTATACAAGGAAAATAAATTGCAGGAAAGCATACTAGTCTCTTGAAAATGATGGCCATAGTTTAGCTTACAGATAAGTAAGATGACATCGTCAATAAGTCCTTTGATAGCTCTCCCACTGTTTGCTGTGGAGGAAGCCCTTTTTCTGTGCTGGCCTTGAACGTGCTCGAATAATCACCTTAGAATTGCCAAGAATGAACTGGAATAAGTGGAGAAAATTACAGCATGGCTGCAGCCAGATATATATGATACTTATACTGAGTATTCCCAAACTATCACCGCACTTCAGAAGCAGTTCAGTATCATCCCCCCACCCCAACACATTTACACAGCAGCTGGTGCCACCTTTTCACCATCAGCAAGCGAAAAGGTATTCCTAAAAGTGGAAAACCATCATTCTATGGAACGTGTTTATGGGGATCACCTGTAATTGTCGCACCACAAATTAATGGAGGTTGTAAAAGAGAGGCAGTTAGTACAGAGAGGTAAGAAAATACGCAAGGGTGGTTCCCATGACATTAACAGGCAACTGCCCCTGTGCTATCCTCAGTCATTTGTTTTTGAAGACGAAATCTCCAATAACACTTACTTTCAATTATGTCCAAATGCAAACATGTCCGGAGGTTTATAATAAAAAATCAAAACAGGCTCATCTAAGATTGGTAAGCAGTCACTATATCATGATGATGTAGTTGCAGCCAGGCACCAAGCTTTGCCCCTAGCTTCTTGGCTCAAGGATGTGGCATGTCTCAAAAGTTTCTTCAAAGATTCTTCTCTCTACTTACATTCTCTAGACCCCAACCCCAAATTACCATATTGTCAGCCTACCTAAGCTAGTAGCATGGTATATTATGAGAAGTGAGAAAAACAAACCCGAAACATTTTCTGCATTAAGGGAAAAAGTGTAGCATGATGCAAATAATAAAAAGCAAAGCAAACCTGTCATCAAACTCAGGATGAAAGGATAGCTTAGCTGCAATTGTTCTGGCATTAACTCCAAGAAAGGGAATAAAGCTTGCATTTGCGACTTGTCAAAAGATGTTGCTGCAAAGAGATATGTGTGATGTTCCGTATCTAGTGAGCAAAGCTGCCACAACTGACACTGGTTCTAAAAGAAGCTAAACCTCAATCCAATATAATTCAATGTGGATGCTGTAAAACTCATATAGAGCATTTCATTTAACACAAGAAAAGGCTGCAAGCATGTAAGCTTCTTGTCTTATCTGTTTTTCCAGAGACCATGAGTTAGAAATATGATCATCACTGAGTTGATATAATAACTCAAATTCCTCATCCTGCTGTATTTATTTAAGTTCACTGGAAATTTCTTCTCACCTGGGTTGGCCAAGATTAAAAGAAGATCAATGTCAGGGTTGCGCTCTGCAACAGCTAATGCAAGGCAGCCCCCCAGTGATTCTCCAACAATATATATAGGTCTATCTGGGAAGCAGTCGTTCGCCGATCTTACTGTTCTCTCGACCATTTTCACCAGTTCTGAGCCATGCAAATTGATTAGAGTTATCAACTCATATGACTGGTGTTAAGATAAGAGAACTCAAAGCATCTATTGTAACCTGGCTTTGCTGTGTCACAACTCCATAATAACATGATATGCTACGTAATGGAGTTAAAAGCACCTCAGTTAAATTGTTGATTACAAATGACATTGTTCAGATTGTTACCATCTATTCATAATGGGTTAAGCAGTTGGAAAGAGTAAGAAAGAGGAGGACCTCGAAATGATGTTCTATCCATGACTGGGATGTGCAAGCACTGAACTTCAAACATCCTTCATACATGAAGACATTTAATTAGTTAGCTATTTCCTGCTGCAGTAAACAATGAAGTGCACCATCTATTGAATAACAGATTGTATATTCATCAATAGCCTGAGAAGCCTGTAGGGTAACCCAGGCTCCGTCTTTCATCTCAAATGAAAGAGCCTTTAAGCCTAATGAAAGGTGCAACATCACCAACTTTTTTACAGTGAACAGGGAAGCGAACGAGTTTTCATGAGATTTATTAGGAATGAGAAAAGAAAACTGATTTGTGAAGCA
Organism: Eucalyptus virginea; assembly: GCA_014182375.1. Lineage (NCBI taxonomy): Eukaryota > Viridiplantae > Streptophyta > Magnoliopsida > Myrtales > Myrtaceae > Eucalyptus > Eucalyptus virginea. The sequence continues at coordinate 18,848,682 of CM024522.1, read as the reverse complement.
GCTTCATCGTATCTCTAATATGTACCAGAACAAATCCATCTTAACAGAAGGCATACTGCTTCAAATTGATGTACTTATGGTTTTTTCGAACTGTGCTATTTGATAACTGATCTAAATGGAAAGGATTGAGGTTGAATATTCATAAACAAACTAGCCGCCCCATGTTGCCAGTCGCTGCTATTGTTTTTTGCCCTTCTTTCATTTCCTTATTCAGTTCAGGTGGGGCGCACACGATCCAGAGTGCGGGAAAAAAATTAGTGGAGAGACGATTGATGCATTTTGGCAACAAGTCGAATTAGATGCTGAAAATTCAGTGCTAAACTGGAAGATTGAATGATCAAGGAAGAGTAGACATGCGTACTTTCCGAGCTTCTTGAGATGCGAAGTAAGCCCAGCTCCTGTGCCGTCGATTCCTGAGAAACAAGATATCGGGATATAGAAAGGCACTAAGGCTTCGATCAATACCGAATAAGATTAGCAGAAACATGACTTATTCAGGAGAAAACAAGACAGCTAGTAATTAGATTAGAGTGACGTCTGAATGTAAAAGCGGAAAAGCTCCAACTCCAAGCTGCACATCAACAGCTTTATAACGGAAGAAAACTGATACTGTTGAATCTCAATCGTTACTCGCAGTAAAGAGAGCAATTATAAATTGAAAAGGAGGGGCAAGATTTTAGGTTTCGTCCATGTAAAATCTAGAATCTACTCCTATAATAAGTTCTCTAATTTTTAGCACTTGAAACCTATCCCGCATACTCAGCAACTTGGAACTTATCCTATCACAAGTTTTAGAATCGGTTTTGGGGTTTACTCAAGTTCCACTTGTACCGTTAATTAAATGATTGTAGTGAATGATCACCTTTAATGATCATCATTTATTACAATTTATTGATATATATATTATATTTATATATATAAAGATTATAAAAATATTAATAAAATAAAAGTATCAATCATTGATATTATCGGAAATGAAAGCTCAGCTCATTATTATTGAACGCCATGGAATATCATATGATTTCGTGAAGATATAAAACAAGAAAAACACAAAAACTTATTTTAAGTTATAGGTTCCAAGTTATTTTTTAGAACAAGTTCATAACCTAAAATTTGGAACGGATCAATACCTACTGGTTTGTTTCTCACGTTTCCAGTTCTACTCTAGGACCATGCTTACCCCTACCGAAAAGATGCCATCCTAAGCAAGAATATCTAGATATCGTCATGGTTGAATTCAAAAGCGCCATAATGTAAGTCCAGTTCAACTCTCAAACTCCTGTCAGATCACTTCAACTACGAATCATAGAGGCAACAAATTCGAACGGTTGCATATCCTTCAACCACGAGCAAGAATGTTGATCAGAGTGGACTCACCAGGCAAATAGAGAAGCAGGGGCAACTTCTCCAAGCGAGAACCGCTCTCCAGAGGAGAGAACCAGCGAGGCGGTCCACCATCCCATCGGGTCAGATCCTTAGCCTCGTCGAAGAACCTCCTCAGCCTCTCCTGTCCGCTCTCCAACTCCACGTCCTCCGCGAACGGCGTCAACCCTTTTTCTCCATCCTTCTTGGAGCGCGTCCCTTTCTCTCCGAAACTAACTGGCCTCGACGAAGGAAAGGCAGTTCCGATGGCTGTAGAGGATACTTGCTCCCTTGAAACGGCGAATCTGTGAGTCGACGATGAGCTGAGCTTCGGATTCTGATTGGAGCTTGCCGCAGCCGAAGCTTCGCTCCGGTGATGGGGGGCTGGAGAGAAGCCGGACGGGAAGAGGCATGCTCCAGTCGCCACCAAGGATGGCGGAGACAAGAGAGAAGCCTGGCGGGAAGAGACAGGCTCCGATAGCCGCCACGGACGGTGGAGACTGGAGACAGCAACGGCTGAAAAGTGAAGTAAATTAAATGAAGCTCGAGAGCTATAAAAAGGCGGGAGAGAGAGAGAGAGAGAGAGAGAGAGACTCATGATTGGACAATGACTTCGACTGCGACGGTGCTGCGACTGTCGTAGTAACTCTTGAGGAAATAAGACGAAAATTTATTAACAAAAAAGAAGGAATCTATTAGAAACTTGAAAACGAGAACAACATATGTATATTTATTATATGGAATAGAAGTAATATTACTAGTTCAGTAATATTCAACATTAGGTTAAATTTAATACTTTCCTTAGCAAATTTAAGCATTTGTCATTTCTCTTTTTTTTTTTTTTGGTTAAAATTTCTAGTGAGCTAGCTATTGTGAAGGATATCAATCATTGAGACTTAAGAAGTTACTTCACAATTACAACAAAGGGAGATGCTCTATCATTTGGATTGCTAAATATTTCCTTAAGAGTTAGTGCTACCACAACATTCACTATCAATTTCTTTATGACATGCATTTAAAATCACACATCACCAAAAAAAAAAAAAAAATCACGTGTGGGATATCAAAGAGATTGGCCACCAAATAAACTTGAGATATATACCAAATAAAATAAAGAAATTTCTCATAATTTGAAAATTCTCGATAGAAGGTAATTTATGAATCAAAATATAATTTTTCTAATAAAAATTATATCAATATATAAAACATACCTTTATAAAAGATTAACAAAAGAACGTGCGTGTATATATATTTTTTTTTTTGAGAGGCTCTATGATCACTAAATGATGAAATGTCAAAATTAAGTATTCTAAAGGCTTTAGCAAATAATTATTTTTTAAGAGCAATCGCTTAGTATGTCACCATTAGACATGGTCACCAGATATCCAAATGGTTACCTAATTATATGAGAATATTTGACTAAGCCAATCGATAAGTTAAGGTGTGAGTTGAAACTTCAAATGAATAAGCCAAGGGAATTTGTATATATAATTAACGATGATCGCAATAGTATTTTTGAGAAATAACAATAGAATTCATGAAGAATAATATCTTGTGATTATTTGGGTGAACAATCACATGATACTTGAAAAGCATGTTAAATAAAATATATATTTTTTGAAATTAACAGTGAAAGTTCAATTGTCCTAACAAGTAAGAATAATTACATATTCTATGATATAAAGGTAAGCCACATAATGTAAGTTGAACAAGAAAAGAGTTTTTGTCTCTCTACTTATAGGATAATTTTTGGAGTTGATAGGTTAAATGGATATGGATGCCATGCAAAGAAATAAGGTCATTATGTAAGTTCTGGGAGAATGGATTTAATTGCTAGCATAATAGGCATAGATAAAGGCGAATCCTGAATAAGTCTTATTCTATTAAAGTAATCCGTTGCACATTTTCCTTGATGGTTCTCTATTTTATTTTGGAATTTTATTAGATCCACCATCGTTATAAAGATTATTTTAACAAATTCACTATTAGATGGATGACATTTGTCATTAGAGATAGTTATGTGATCACACTTACCCACACGTCTCCTATTTAACGGTGACTATGTGTTGCGACTTAACCTCAGGTGAACCATCCAAGGGTACAGTTAAAGGATCACAAAGCCTAAACTTAATTCGGTTAAATGATTACTAAGCCTAAACTTAGCTCGAGTTTTCTCAAGCTCATATCAATTCGCAACTTAGGTTCAAATTTTCTAGCATGTAAATGATTTTTATCTGGGAGTCGTTACTAATTGATTTACGGTGGGCCGATTAGATATCAAGTGAAGTGTTTGGAGAAATACGTAGAACTAGTAGAGATTAAATGAGTTTGGGGATTTGGCCAAAAAAAAAGAGTTTGGGAATAGATAACTCTACTGCCCTTTTGGTCCCTTCTTTATTTTATTTTAAAAAATATTTTGAAAGCAACTTGTTCATCCGATATCCAAAATATCAGCCAATAATTAAAATAATAAATAAATTGCAATGATTGAGAAGATGTACTTAACTGGAAGCAACGTAATGCTATTGGAACCCAGTAATGCTGGTCTGGGAAGTCATGGAAGCACGGCAACTAGGATTCCAGGACTGCTGGGCTCTCCGGTATGGCTGTGAGTACTGAGATGCAGACTAGCGACCCGGAAACTTGCCGAAGCCTCTATGACTTGCTGAAGAGCGGTCGCGACTACTGGACGATTCGCTGAAGGTTAGATCACGGGACACGAAGAAATTGCCGAAATACGCTGCAATTGATGATGATGCAGATCCGTGTTGACCAGGCGGAGCGGTATCCAAGCGAAGCGCGCCCGGAAACTGGGGCAGTCAGCAGCTCTACGATCAAGAACACGGTAACCAGGTGCCGACGTTTTCTTCGTGACAGCAGGCGCGAGGAAGCAGAAACAACAGTGCCGTCACAGGATCAAGGTCAGCTCTTCGTTTGCACGCACGAAGAAGACGAGGCGACATAAGGGAGCGCCACAGAGCCGATCATTGCGAACCTTTGACCTTTTTCCCCTCTTTTCTTTTTGCCGTGGATCTTTCTGGGGCCGCCTCATCTGCCTCATAACTCAGGTTGGGTGATAGGATCGCCTTCCTTATTTTAAGGTGTCAGTGTCTGTATTCCCTCACAATATTCTTGTTTCCAGCTCCCACTTGTTTCTTCTCCTTGAAGTGCTCTCCATTCTCTTTTTAAATTGTACGCGTAGTCCGAAAGAGCCAGTAAAGGGAGTCCGCCACAGATGAAGACAAATTCTCTCTCCCTCTTAGTCTCTTTCCCTCACTCTCTCTGTATCTCCCTTCTCAATCGTGGCCGTGTTCAATGTACTCTGGCCTTTCCTTGACTGCAAAATGTTGACCAGAAGACCACGAAGATCTGCTGGGGGCAATTATGGAACATCTGAACTCCTTGATGATTGCTGTGCAATTGGTAGCTTTGGCCACAACGAGGAGCGGCAACAACATTGCGGGTTCGACAGGAAGGAAGCAACCAGTCGTCGTCAATCTCATAGCTTTCTGGAGGTATCACGGCAAGGTCACCTTGTCGTAGCGAGGGAGGCGTGGCATTGGTCACCGTCCCGTGACGGCACGAATGGCAGCAAATGATGTGAAGCTCGGCCATCTGATGCTTGGCCGAGCGCTCCTCACTCTCTCACACGTTCTTTTCTTCAATTCTTGCTCCAATAAGGCTCTACTTTCCAATCGTTTCTTGACCGAGAATTCGATCTTTCCTCCTTCAAGTATTTGTTCATAACTCCCTCCATTTTAAACACACGACCAGCTCTCCTTCCCTTTCCATGCCGGCCGAGATCCCCTCAATCCTCTTTTTCTTCAATTGTATTAGAAAAGTGGATATGCCAATTGCCAATATATGAGAGATCTTAAAAACAACAAAATAATCTGCGATCCTCTCTCTCACACGAGTATTTTGGAATATTCTGCCGATTGCTTTCTTTGCCATGTGACCCAAATTATAAAGCTTTATTGTAAATAATTTCAGCCATGAAGAGAGTAATGGACTTGACCAAAGTTTAATACTATTATGGGTTCAGTCCAATCCATTAAGTTCAAGACCATTCATCTAAGTCCATTTGCTGCGAGTCCAATGCAAATGTAATTACTGAAAATATAAACTAAATAATAAAGATTCCTAAAACTATAAGCTATGTAATTTAATTCTAAATTTTTTGTTTAGGGTTAATTTTCTTTGCAATAAATAAATGACTAGATCGTCAAAATTTAGGTGTCAACAATATGTAAAATAAATTTTAACACCCACAATGGATGTGACAAAAGTAAAAATTGAATTTTACACGCTGAGTAGGAATTCAATAAAGGAAAGCATAATTAAGCAATAAGCGTCCACAACAGAATGCAGATGCGAAACGTGCGACTCATTGTGGTGTCCATTTCTGTATTTCTGCACCTGTATTAGACATCTTTTTTAACTGACTGTTGCATGAAAATGTTAAATCTGGTCTTGCCTCAGCAAGCTGCATTATACGAGGGAACAAGAGTTGGGTATGCTACAGCTGATGCAAATGTGTCACTCCAAAGTAAGTTTTGTATAGACACGGTACACACTCTTGGAAAAACACAAGGATAAGCCTACACAGGCTCCATTGCTCACAAAAGCGCAACTATCGCAGTGCCAAATAGTCACGTTTCCTTTGCAGAAGTGACTCCTTAGTATTGTCATGAAGATTTCAGTGCTGTAACTGTGGAAGACTTGGCCATGGAGGTGAAGAGTGTACTTTCATGTCATTTTCTCGAGAGTCCGCTCTCTTCTAGCCCAAGTGTAGATGTGGCACTCCCCGTATGATGTTTCGGATTCTTGAGGAGATCGAAAAGTTTGAATCAAGTAAAGAAGATGATGGAAGAAGCAGGAACGCCTTTCCAGTGTAGAGTCTACGTATCCTTTCTGCTCAAATCAAAACGAGCAGGCTCAGTCACCACAGGCAGTTTTTGGGCTCCTTCTTGCCTTTTGGTAAGGCTCTACAGATCTGATTATTTTGTTGTAATGTTCTACCATGACAAAGCTTCAATGAGAAAACGCAAAGACTTGACAACTCGATGCACAGATTCGTAATCCAGCCCTTTCTTCCTTGGCTCTCGGGACTGTTACTGGATGACGGTAATTACAACTCTTGACATCTAGCGCTCAGTCTTTGCTCTTTGATGGAAAAAAGTTAGCTGGATAAATATTACTAATTTTAAATGATATGTTCATCTGACGGCAATTAAAGAAGGAAGGAAACACTTTTTAGTTATGACTTCTTGATCTAAGAAGTTTACGTAAATATTACTTTTTGCCAGACAGGGGAGTTAACAATAACTATAGAATTGGGATACTGTGGCTCTCTCTTTTAATAGTCTAGTATTAAAGGGTTAATTATCAAAAAAGTTTTAGACTTATTGTGCATATGTCAATTTAGTTCTAGACCTTTTATGTTAGTCAATTTAATTTTAAATCTTTTGATAATTTGCTAATGAAGTCTTTTCGACCAATTTTGACATGGGCTCAAACCCCTTTTCTTGATCATTTTTTAGTATCTGCATTATGCTTTTTATATTTTTTATCAAGTGTGACATGTTCTACGCGTGTGTCTATATATGTGTGTCTACATATATACACATGAGTTCATAACACGATTGTTGCATAAGAAGAGTGATAATGCCAAAACAAACCACCTCATGCCCTTCGTGGCAATAGAGAAGCCCATCCATTATTACATTCACGGGTTCCGAAAGGCAAATGATTCTCTAATTTTAAAAGACAAATGCAAAGTGCGAAATGTATCATTTCTAAAAATATGTTTTAATTAGTAATAACATGCATAAGCACAACAAAATTTTCATGCTATCCCATACAAGAAATTGTGTGAGTTTAATCAGTATGCTTAACGCTTTTTCTATTAAAATCACTAGTTACCACTTTCACGTAGTATTCAAACAAATATAATGCATTACATAAGTCTCGGGGGTAGAGCTGGGTCGACTAGTGCCACTACATCCATACTAATCCATAAAAGCACGTACATTATCCAAATCGACATTCAACTCAGGTTCATAGCCTACGTCATCATCTCATCTCTACCATGGTCATGTCCAGGGAGATCATCCGACCCTCTCAAAGTCCAAGCGTCTCACCAACTATATCAACATATTATATGTTAGAAAAGTGGGGGAGAAGCTTAGGTAATCCTACATCAACCTAGACAGTGGAACTATATTTAACATTTATCATCTCGGATCCTGTACAAGTATATTTAACAATTTATATAACATGGCGCATGAGGTGAATCTATCCTACAAATCTGAAAAATTAAGGGGTGAGCTGAAATCTAGTAGATAAAATCGTATTATCACTCAAATACAAGTGAATGACATAGTATATTACGATAAACACTTATCACTAATTAGTCAATTAATAGACATATATGCCTATATGTGTTTATATATGCACTTATACAGGTATTATTTTCTTTACTTCTCCTCTTGAACACTCAAGCATCTTAACTTTGAAGAATCCCAACACATGTGGCATCGTCACCACTAATATGTGGGAGATGTAAATATATAATATTTTTTTATTTAATTGTATAGAAATGAGAAAATGTTCAATGGTTGTAAAGCGCAATGTCAATCGCCGGATGATGCGCGCATTTTTATTCATACCCAATAACAAATTGACACGTGTAAGCTGAGGTGAAACAAAAAATAATTAAAAAAATTTCTTCTTTTTCCTGCACCGCCCTCTGTCGTCTCCAAATCCGGTTGTCAGCCATGGACGACAATGAGAATAGCTAAGATACAAGTGATCTAATAAGGTTAGCTAAAAAAAAGATTAGCTAAATGAAGGTAGTTAATTAAAATGAATAAGTCATCAAGACCCAAATATCTCGGATCCTGTACCCAATCAAAACATGCTCATCTATGATTAGGAAGCAGTCGATATATTGCTCATGATGATGTATTGCAGCAAGGCATCAAACTTAGCCCCTATCTTCTTGGCTCAAGGATGTAACATTGCTGAAAATTTCTTCAGTATGATTCTTCTCTCTACTTAAATTCTCTAGACGTCAACCATAGATATATATTATCATCCACCCTAAGCCAGTAGCCTGGTATGCTATAAAAAGTGAGAAAAAAAAAACCCGAAACATTTTCTGCATTACGTGAAAAAGTGTAACAAAATGCAAATAATAAAGAGCAAAGCAAGCCTGCCATCAAACTCAGGATGAAAGGATAGCTTAGGTGCAATTGTTTCGGCATTAAATCCAGGAAAGGCACTAAAGCTTGTATTTGCGACTTGTCAAAAGATGTTGCTGCAACGAAATTTGTGTGATGTTTAGTATTTAATGAGCAGAGCTGCGAAAACTGACAGAGGTTCCAAATGAAGCTAAACCTTAATCCAATATAATTCAATGTGGATGCTGCAAAACTCACGTAGAGCATTTCATTTAACACAAGAATAGGTTGCATGTACATGAGCTTCTTGTCATTGTTTTTCCAAAGACCATGAGATAGAAAACTGATCATTTCTGGGTTGATATAATAACTCGAATTCCTCATACTGCTGTATGTAGCACGGAAATTTTTCTCACCTGTGCTGGCCAAGATTAATAGAAGATCAATGTCAGGGTTGCGCACTGCAACAGCTAATGCAAGGCATCTTCCCAATGATTCTCCCACGAGATATATAAGTCTATTTGGGAGGCAGTATTTCTCCGATCTTATTTTTCTCTCAACCAATTTCACCAGGTCTGAGCTTTGAAGATAAGAGAACTCAAAGCATCTATTGTAACCTGGCTTTTTTGTATTACGACTGCTAAACAACATGATCCGCTTTTACTACGTACTGGAGTTAAAAGCACCGCAGTTAAATTGTTGATTACAAATGACATTGTCTTCAGATCGCAAAAATTTATTCAGAATTGTTGAGGCAGTTGGAGAGAGTAAGAAAGAGGAGGACCTTGAAATGATGTTCTATCCATGACTGGGAGGTGCATGCACTCAACTTCGAACATCCTTTATACATGAAAACATTTAATTAGTTAGCTATCTCTTGCTGCAGTCAGTAGTGAACTAAGTCATCTACTGATGAAACAGCTTGTATAGTCATTAATAGCCTGGGAAGCCCGCAGATGAATGTAGGGTAAGAAAGGCTTCGTGTCTCATCTCACTTTGTCCAAGTTCAGGAGAGAAAGAAAGAGCCTTTAAACCTAATGCAAAGTGCGACGGTGTAGAATGTTGTCCCGGCGAATCATTTGGTCAATATCGCGATGAAAAGTCAGGCTTGTTTTTGTCACGCTTGTCATGCCTAGAAGCAAATGTGATTGTTGGTTCTGAGGAGCTATGCGTTTCGAAGCTCTTGATTAGGTGTTGATTCCTGGATGATTGACATTAGATGGGGAAATTTCCAATCATGCCATTTACTGATTGATGATCGAGTAATGGGAGTCTAATGTTCAGTAGTTTTCAGCTGATCAATGTAAGGTATTTTTTTGCAGCATTTTGTCTGCACTCCCTTTATAATCCTGCTTTTTTATTGTACATTTTTGATTCTCTTTCAAGGTGCGCAATTGAAGCCCGCGGTCGATCCTACCCTTGCACTCAAGGTGAGTTCACGGTCCTTAATTGACTGACATGTTATACGGACACTCTGTTTGATATAGATGGAAAATGAGAGAATGAAGATCATGACTTATTGCTTCCGGAAGAAAGTTACCTTGTGTCTTGCCTTTTTCCTCACCTCATTCCTTTACCCAAGTGGAATCTAACAATCATTTAGTAGCACTGGTACTTACTGCCCTGTGCTTTTGATTACGACTGTTAGTTATAGCAACTACGAACAGCTTATAATGTGGCAGAAGACCTGTCTTAACTCTTCGGTTTTACTTCAGAAGAAAGCTGCAGATGTTGCACCAGAATTCAAAGGAACTTCCAAGATTTTTCTTCAGTCTGAGAATTGGACTTGTATTAAAAGTACTAGCCAAGTATCCAATCATCATCGTGTGCTTTGAAGGGATGAAGAGCTCCATTAAAACTCAGTTAGCCAAACTATTGGCAGAAGCATTACGATATTACTTCTTTGATAGGTACTCTGATTTTATTGTTTGAGAACTGAAGAAATTCAATACGGTGTTTGCAGAGTGTATGGATCGCTATTTGTAACTTGCGGTTTGTTTGCTCCAGTGATGCATTGGTTGAGGAAGCTGCTGGTGGTGAAGCTTCCACAAAAATATTTAGGGAGACAGACGAGGAAGGATTTCGTGAGCCTGAGATGATATATTGGGGTGTTTGCCTTTGTTGCTTTTGCACATTAGGCCTAGACTAGAAGGCCGAAGTTCAATGGAATGTTATCTGGAGAACTAAGTCTTAGAGGCATTGGGTTGAATGAACATTAGTGTAGGAATTTAGTTCTTGTGCCATATGTTGTGGTTGAAAATTTTGACAGTGGCATCATGTAGTTTTTCGTCTGTTTTTTTTTTCCTTCAATTTTCTTGTTAAACTCCTGTTTTATCAGTAGATACAGTATGTACTTGTGGAACAGTAGACATCTAATCAGGGGATTCTGTTGCAAGCTGAAGTTTTAAAGAAGTTATCATCCATGGGTCGCTTGGTTCTTTGTGCCGGAGATGGTGCAGTTCAGAGTTCGACTAATCTGTATGCAATTAATCTCTCTCTTTCTCTTGGTCTGTCTGTCTCCATCTCTGTCTCTCTCTTCTCATCTTAAGCTGCGCCAAAAAATTTGCAGGCGATTCCTTAGACATGGGATCTCGATATGGATAGATGTGCCCTAAGATATTGTTGCGAGGGGGTTGGTAAAAGACCTTCCTTCTTCTCAACCATCTACTTCCCAATCATACTCAGAGGTGCGATCTCTCTAAACTTTCCAACGGAATGCAAATGTGAAACGTGCAACTCATTGTGGTGTCCATTTTCTATTGCTGCACCTGTTTTAGACATCTTCATCTGCTAACTGTTGCATGAAAATAATAATCAGGCCTTGGCTCAGCTAGCTGGACTGTATGAGGATACACGAGTGGGGTATGCTACAGCTGATGCAAATGTCTCTTCAAAGTATGTTCAGTATAGACTCAGTGTACAGACGTGTATAATTCTTCGTCACATTCTTCAGTAGAATATTCACTCATGGAAAAACACAAGGATAGACCTACCCGTGCTTTAATGCTCACAAAAGCGCAACAATTGTGTTGCCAGTTGTCCCTTTTCCTTTGCAGAAGTAGCTTCTCAGTATGGTCATGATGATTTCAGTGCTGTAACTGTGGAAGACTTGGCCATGGAGGTGAAGAGTGTTCTGTGATGTTTTTATTAGAGTCCACCCTATTCTGGCCTAGCCATAGATGTGACATTCCCATTCTGATGTAGTAGGTTCTTAAGGAGATTGAAAAATTGACTCGAGTAAAGAAGATGATGGAAGAAGCAGGAAGAACTTTCTAGTCTACAAGGTCTACATATTCTTTCTGCATAGATCGAAACTGGGGGGCTTATTTACCACAGGCAGTTTTTGTGCTGCGGCTCCTCATTGTCTTTTGGTAAGGCTCTACAAATCTGATTATTCTGTTGTGGTATTCTACCATGACAAAGCTTCAACTAGAAAAGGCAAAGACGTGACAACCTTATGTATAGATTCGTAATCCATCCTTTTCTTCCTTGGCTGTTGGGACTGTTGCAAGACAGTAATGACAACCCTCGACATTTAGTGCTCAGTCTTTGGTCTTTGATCAGCCTTGCTTGGGAATTTGCGATTATATCCCTCTCCTTTTTCTCGGTAGAAGTTCAGCACAAGTGCGATAACTTGGCACGCCGGGACACTTAAGTGCCATAACTTCAAAACTTGTACACTTAAGTGTCACTTTTTTTTTTTCGAGTGGGACACTTAAGCCACCTCCGGCGACCTCTTTGCCGGAAATCCTACGTGGCAATATTTTATTATTATTTTTTGCCTACGTGGCTCGCGGAGCTCAAATCAGCATAAAAAATAAAAAAATAAAAAAAAGAAAATTTTAAAAATTTTAATTTTAAAAAATTTTAAAAATTTAAAAAAAAAAAAAGAAAATTTTAAAAATTTAAAAAAATTTAAAAATTTAAAAATTTTAATTTAAAAATTTTAAAAATTTTAAAAATTTTAAAAATTTTAAAAATTTTAAAAAATAAGAAATTTTAAAAATTTTAAAAAAAATAAGAAATTTAAAAAATTAAAAAATTTAAAAAATTAAAAAAAAATTTTTAAAAAAAAAAAGTGGGGAGGTCGAACGGGCACCGAGGGTCGAGCCCTCGCCGCCGCCGCCTCCCGCCGTCGCCGGGAAGGGCCGGCGACGGAGGGGGAGGGTCGGCCGGGGTCGCGCCCCGCCGACCGACGGGGAGGGTTGCGAGCCCTCGCGGGATCGCGGCGAGGGCCGCGACCCTCGCCCCGGATCCGGGCGAGGGCTCGCGGGCCCTCGCCGCCAGCCGACCCTCCCACTCCGTCGCCGGCCCTTCTCGGCGGCGGGGGAGGCGGCGAGGGCCCGCGAGCCCTCGCCGGATCTGGGCGAGGGTCGCGGCCCGCGCCTGGATCTAGGGCGAGGGTCGCGGCCCTCGCCCGATCCGGCGAGGGCTCGCGGCCCTCGCCGTCGGTCCGGCCGGGGGCCGGCGACCCCGGCCGACCCTCCCCCTCCGTCGCCGGCCCTTCCGGCGACGGCGGGAGGCGGCGGCGGCGAGGGCTCGGCCCTCGCCCGCCCGTTCGACCTCCCCCAACCCCCTTTTTTTTTTTTAAATTTTTTAAATTTTCTTAATTTTTTAAAACTTTTAAATTTTTCTTATTTTTTAAATTTTTAAATTTTTCTTATTTTTCTTAATTTTTTGAATAGTTTATAATTTAATTAATTTTTATATTTACACGTAGACACGAAACGGCGTCGTTTTTGCGTTTTCTCCGCCACGTCAGCGTGCAAAACGACGCCGTTTTGGACTAAACTCGCCGGAAAATTGCCACGTCAGCCATTTGGCCGGATTTTCGCCGGAGTGGCACTTAAGTGTCCCATTTTACTCCGATGATGGCACTTAAGTGTACCATTTTAAAGTTATGGCACTTAAGTGTCCCGGCGTGCCAAGTTATGGCACTCCAGGTGTCCCGCACTCCCTTTTTCTCCAAGCAGCTGAATTGACTGCCTCGCCCCTCTTGATTTGGTCATGAGCATAAACCTAATTATCTAAGTGATTTGGCAGCTCCAGTCCCTCCCCGTCATTTGGTGTTTTAAAACTGCTATGAAACCAGTTCTGTGGTGGCCAGAAACATATAGACTAGCAATCATGGGACATTCACTTGCTTGCGTTCCGTTATGTGGTATGAAGTGCCAAAAGGGACCAAGAGGTTTAAGATTCAAGTTCCATAGACTGCAGCATGGGAAATACAGGTGTATATTCAGGGTCTGTTTGTTTTATGAAAAATGCAGTCTTTTTAGAAAATATTTTTCTAGGAAATCATTTTTCAAGAAAATGTCGTTATTTTTTGGTGTTCGTGTAAAACGTGAAAATGAAGTGGAAAATATTTTTCACTATTTGGTAAGGAAAATATCTTTTTTTTTTTTTTTTTGTAAGAGTAAGTAATATATTAATAGGGGTTAAACTGTACAAACAACACGTCTCCAAAAACTTACACTCAAAATGAACACACTCATTAAGAGTGGAAGGAAGCCGCGGAAAAGCAACAAAACGACCAACAGAAAGCCAATGGCAAACAAGCCTGGCAAAAACACCCAAGCAGCCACCGATAAGCCTATGTTAGACTATGATCAGAGGAAGCGAAGATAATGGGGTCCACATCCCACGAGCGTTGCATCCGCTTGTTCCTGGGATAAGGAAAATATTTTTCTTTATGCACTTTTTTCAATAATTCTATTATTATTTTATTTTTTAAATCAAATTTTAAATTATTTTTAAAAATTGATTTTTATTTTTAAAAACAAATGGATTTTTTAAATTATATTATATTATTTTTATTTTATTTTCTTTCTTTCTATCTTCTTTTTCTTCTTTGGCTAGTCGCCGGCCACAACAACGGCCAGCGACCGGCCAAAGGCCAGCTTTCACTGGCTTGCCGATCTTATGAGCAATGAGCAATGAGCTCACTAGCCTCTAGCTCGCCAATTGGTGACTAGAGGCTTGCGCTCACCACTAGCTAGTCAATTTGGCTAGTGATGAGCCTTGAGCTTGCCACTTGCCAGAGATCGACGAGCATGCGGGCGAGCCTCGAGCTCGTTGGCCTTTGGCCTTGCCAAATCAGCTAGCTAGAGGCTCACGCTCGCCATTGTTTCGTTGATCTAGCGAGCGGCGAGCCTTGAGCACACTGCTTGCCAAAGATCGGCGAGCAAGGTGAGGCCCAAGGCCGACGGCAAAGAGCCTCGAGCTCGCCCGAGGCTCACTTGTGGCCAATCGTTGGCCATAGTTGTGCCTCCTGGCAATCGGCAAAAGAAGAAGGTGGAAAAAAAGGAAAAAGAAAAGAAAAAAAAAAAAAAAGAAAAAAAAATTTGAATCATTAAAAAGAAAACAAGAAAGAAGGAGGTTAGTAGGGTGTGCTTGTTTCATGGAATACATTTTCAAGGAAAACACTTTCCTCATTTCTCGACATTCGATTCACTCAGGAAAATAAGTTATGGAAAATGTTTTCCTAGTCAATAGAAAAAGTTTCAGAAAAAGTTTTTAGAATCTACCAAAGCTTAGATTTGGTGCTTGGTTTACAAACAATGGTTCTTATAAAATTATATATTTTCTAAAAATTCGAATTTTTATTTATTTTATTTTTTATTTTAATTTTCTTTTCTTCCTTTTTCTTTTTCTTCTTCTCCACTTGTCGCCGACTATAGGGATGGCTAGTGAGCTCTAGCCTCGTTAGATTAGGCGAACTCACTGCCTTCAGCGACAAGGCTTGAGCTCGCCCGTGGTAAGTGAGCCTCAAGCCTCGCCCAAATTGGGTGAGTTCATGGCCTTTGGTGGCGAGACTCCAGCATTGCTAGATCGGGCGAGCTCAAAACCTATGGCGGCAAGCTGGCAAGGCTTGAGCCTCATCACCAGAGGTAGGCCAGGCCACCTCGAGCCTCACCGGATCGGGCGAGCTTGCTATCTCGGGTGGCGAGGCTCGACCTTGTCTGAGGCCGGTGAGCTCGCGGGGCAAGGCTTGAGCAGTGAGTTACGAGCCTTGACAGATTGGGCAAGCTCGCGGCCTCTGCGGTGAGCCACGAGCCTCGCTAAATTAGTGAACTCACAGCCTTGGGCGATGTTTCAAGCTCGCTCCTCGTAAGTTAGCTGGGGGTGAATTGCTAGAGGTAGCAGAAGGGATGGCATGAGGAAGAGAGGAGTGGAGGAGGAGAAGAAGGAAAAGAGAAAGAGAAAAAGAAAAAAAGGAAATATAAAGAAAGAAAATAAAAAACAAAAAAATAAAGGTAAATAAAAAACAAAAGAAATTAAAAATTTGAAGTTTTTTAAAATTAAAAATTCAAAAATTCGATTTTTTTTTTTGTCTCGAGATAAAGTATGAAATCATTTTCTAATGGAATTCAAATAGCGGAAAATATTTTTGATTATACATCACCAAACAAAGGAAAACAAAGCATATTCATGTAAAGCATTTTATTTTATTATTGAGTTTTTGCGAAAGAACAAAGCATTTTCTTTTCTTACCAAAAAAAAAAAAAAAAAAAACAAAGCATTTTCTTTTATTATTGAGTTTTTGTGAAACAAATACACCCTTAAGATTTGCTCGTTTCATGGAAAATAATTTTTGGGAAGACGTTTTTGAATTTTCGGAGGTTTGTTTCATGGAAAATGGACTAGTCGAAGAAAACGTTTTTCGCTATTGGAAAAATAACTTCGAAAGTGGAGAAAATGTTTTCCATTTATGAAAAATGGACATTTTGCATAACTTCTTTTACCTCACATTCTTTCACCAAACACATTTTTTTAAATTAGTTTTTAATTTTTTTTTCTTTTTCTTCTTCCTTGGCCAGTCGCCGACCACAAGCCAACTCCAGTCTCACCCAAGGCCAGATCTGGTGAAGGTGAGGCTTGAGCTCACTGGCATCAGCGGAGCTCAAGCTTGCTTGGATCGGGTGAGCCGTCTTGATCGAGGCAAGCCGCATCCGTTGGCCGATGAGCTTGCGACTTGCCTAGATTGGCCAAGCCTTAAGCTTGTCGAATTTGGCTATATGCATCTTGGTTTAGCCATCATCGAGGCAAGTAGTGGCGGAAGAAGGAGGAGGAAGGAAAAGAAAAAAAAAAGAAAATAAAAATGAAAATTCAATTTTTTTTAAAATAAAAAAATTAAAAGTTTAATTTTTAAAAATATACATAAAAATATAAATAAATTTTTTTTCCATCAATTAAAAATAGGGAAAATCCTAAATAAGGACCCAAAATGCCTTCATTTTTTTAAAAGAGAACCTAGAGTGAAGTTTGTCTCAAATAAGGACCCAAAGTGATTATTTAGTTTCAAAAAAGGACCTCACTTATTGGCCGGTGAACAGATGCATTTCTGATGGCTTGATCAGGGGTATTTTTGTCCATTTCTTTTAAAAAATTTCGGTTGTCTTGTTTTTCTTTTTTTTTTTTGGTCAATGGTTGCACTGTTCATCTCTGTTGCGATCCCCAAGCAAAGCCAGTCATAGAGAGAGAAAGAAAGAGAGAGAGTTAGAGAGAGAAAGGAAGCAGCGAAGAGGGAGCCAGCATGTACTCTCTCTTCTTCCTCCTCCTCCCTCTCCTCGCCGCTTCCGCTCCGCATCTGTACGGCAACGTCTCGTACCACATCGATTGCGGCGGCCACGCCCCCGCCATCGACTCCTTCAACACCACGTGGCTCCCCGACCGCTACTTCACCGATGGCGCCGCCGCCGTCGCCTCGGAGCCCCTCCGCTTCCACCAGCCCCAGGAGAAGATGCTTCGCTACTTCCCCCTCTCCTCCGGCAAGAAGAACTGCTACGTCCTCCCCGGCCTCCCCTCTGGCCGCTACTACCTCCGCACCTTCACCGTCTACGACAACTACGACTGCAAGTCCCACCCCCCGAGCTTCGACGCTTCCGTCGGGGCACCCTCGTCTTCAGCTGGCGCTCCCCCTGGCCCTCCCCTGACCTCGCCGGCGCCACCGACGCCTACTCTGACCTCTTCGCCTTCATCCGTGACGGTGAGGCCGACGTCTACTTCTACAGCATTGCCACCGACCCCCCCGTGGTCGGATCCCTGTCACTCGTCCAAATCGATCCACTGTCTTATCCGCGTCCATGGGCAGCGATTTCATTCTGGTCAACTATGGGAAACTGGACTGCGGCGCTGGTCAGTGGGGGCCGGGTTTCAGGGACGACGCCGACTACGCCCGAACTGCCGCCACGCGTAAAATCATCGATGCCATCTCGACCGCAAGCAGCATCGCGGGGACCAATCAGCAGCCCAATTATTTCCCCATGAAATTGTACCAGACTGCGGTGATGGCCGGTCAAATGGGGGCCCTGGAGTATGAATTGGAGGTGGACGCCAAGCTGGATTACCTGCTGTGGTTCCACTTCGCGGAGATCGATCCACGGGTGAACAAGGCGGGCTAGAGGGTGTTCGATGTCCTGGTGAACGGAGCGAATGCGACCAGGATCGATATCTATAAGGAGGTTGGGCGATTCGCGACTTTCGATTAGCATTACACCGTGAAGAATTTGAGTAGTACTATTTTGAATGTGAAGCTGGTGCGCGTTGTTGGTGCCCCATTGCTTAGCAGAATTGAGAACTACGCGGCTGAGGCCACCCTCCCAGATCTGGCGACGGTTGGCCTGCAAGCCCTCGCCCGCGGTCGGCGAGGGCCACCGCCAGCGATGGGTGTCCAGCCTTCGTCAGCCCTCACCAACGGCTGGCGCTCGTCGGCCCTTCCCAAGTTCGATGGTCTTGAGAAGAAGACAAACAGGGGATGAAGAAGATGATGAACAGTGCAACCATCGACTAAAAAAAAAAAGACAACCGAAATTTTTTAAAAGAAATAGACAAAAATACCCTTGATCAAGTCACCGGAATATAAATTGGAAATGCATTTGTTCATAGGCCGGTGAGTGAGGTCCTTTTTTGGTAAATGGCCACTTTGGGTCCTTATTTGTTCACTCACCTGCGTCATCTTTTAAGAAAATGAATGCGGCTTTGGGTCCCTTATTTGGGATTTTCCCTAAAAATATTAAAATTCAATTTTTTGGTATTTTTCTAAAAAAATCAAATTAGATAACAAACAATAGAAATTATTTTCCACTTAAATTTTAGGTTTTTGGCTGAATAGCGAAAAATATGATTATTTCCTAAAAATTGGCTTCTTGGAAAACATAATCCAAAAATGCCATATTTTCCGCGAAACAAATAAACCCATCATATTTTCCGCTGTTTGGTTGAAATTTGAAAATAAACTAGAAAATGCTTTTTGCTATTCGATAAGAAAAATCTTTTCCTTCATGCACCCATTTTAATATTTTTTATTATATGTTTTAAAAATTAAATTTTAATTAATTTCTATTCTTTTTATTTTCTTTTCCTTTCCTTTTTCTTCTTCTCCTTTATTGGCCAGTCGCTGGCTACGGCAACGACTGACGACTGACCATAAGCAAGCTAGAGCCTTGCCATAGGTAGTGAGGCTTAAGCTTGCCATATTCTAATGAGGCTCGAGCTCGTCAGACCTTGCCGGCCTATGGTGAGCTCAAGCCTCCCCAGATTTGGCTACCTAGATGGAGCTTGAGTCTTGTCCAAGGACACCAAACATCAATGGATTTGGTGAGGCTCAAGCTTACTTGAGGTTGGTTGGGTGAGCTAGGTGAGTTGGGTGAGGCTCGAGTCTTGCCGAAGGTCGTTAGAGCCTCGCCGATGTTTGGCGACCTTCGGCGAGGCTTGAGCCCCGCCTAGGTGGCTGGATCTAGCGGGGCTTGAGCTCGCTAGCATCGAGCAAGCTCAGCCTCGCCACATATCGGCAATGAAAAAGAAGAAGAAGAAAAGGAAAGAAAGAAAAGAAAAGGAATTAAAATTTTGATTTTTAAAAAGAAAAAAAGGAAAATATTATATAAAAATAAAATGAAAATTAGTTTGGCGAAAAGACAGTAATGTGGAAGAAGTTATGGAAATTTTTTTTCACTTTTCAAAAGTGAAATTTTTTTCCTCACTTGTCTTTTTCAATAGCGGAAAACGTTTTCCTTGACTAATTCATTTTTCGTGAAATGAACTCTGGAAAATCCAGAAAATGCTTTTTAGGAAGTTATTTTTCATAAAATAAACAGAGAATTCAAGAATTAAGAAAAAAGACAATGCACAAATCATACTCGAAGAAAACTGCTTCCACGCCTGTCTGGTTCAATCGTCAAAAGGATCGGTCAGGCCAAAGGATATTTCAGTTCTTTGAACCAATGAGATGTTAGAAATACAGAGCCTATATGAAGGAGATACGGATATGCAAACCCGCTGCAAAACTTGGATTATAAAAAACGCTTGAATATTGGCTTCGGCTTTGACGACATTCTTGCTGGGAACCAATTAACTTATGTTCTCCTAATTATGAGATAAGAACTCAGTGACGAGATAGATTGTTCATGGAATTGTCCGTCCTGAAGTGGACATGAAATTTTAGTTATGACTTATTAATCGAAGAAGGTTGCATAAATATTACTTTATACCAGACAGGTAGAGTTTTTCAGTAACTACAGAATTGTAATATTGTGGCTCTAGTAAAGGGATAATTACCAAAAAGTCCTAAGCCTATTATAAAAATGGTTAATATTATGAAAAACTCTAAACTGATACATCTGTAATAAATATACTCCAAACAAATTTTTTGACCACAAAAAACTTTAAACTGATACACCTTTTATAAATTTATTCCAAACTGATACATTTGTGATAAAATTATCTTCTGTTAATTTTTGTTAAATTTTACTATCAAATTGTCAAGTTAGATTATACGTGACAGTTGACTAATGTACCAGTTTGAGATTTTACTCTCTGTTTATCGCAGTTGTATCATTTTTGTGATTTTTTTGTGGTATTATTTCAATTTTATGGAGGGTATATTAGTTATAAATATATTAATTTGGGGTTTTGGCAATCAAAGATACATTTATTACAAGTGTACTAGTCTAAGGTTTTTTGTGATCATTTGGAGTAAATTTGTAATAAGTGTACCGGTTTGGAGTTTTTGGTGGTCAAAAAATTAGTTTGGGGTAAATTTATCACGTATACCAATTTAGGGTTTTTCAATGTATTAACCCATATAAAAATGCCAATTTAGTCGTAAATCTATCAATTTGGTCAATTTTTTTAAATCTTTTGATAATTTGCCATCGTAGTTTTTCAGATCAATTTTGGCCATAAAAGTTGCTAACATGGATGTCCGTTACCTTCACCTTGCATGACACAACTTGTGCTGATGTGTACAATTTTGGAAATTTTTAAAACTATTGTTGAACTTATTCTTTCTTCTTTTCATACTAAGGGTTGGTAACCCTCGCCTGAAGCCTTCGTTGACCATAGCCACCTAGATTTCATGAGGGCCATGACACTCTCATCAGATTTGAGCTAGCAAGGGCCGCAGAGAGCGTCCATATTGGGATGTGGTTTATACTTTCCATTGAAAAGATAGGAGGGGGGGGTCTCGTTCTAGAGTGAGCGGGCGGGGGTTTGGGGGTTGTTGGCAAGAGTCCGGGGGCTGCTTGGCGGGGTCGTGGGGAAGCACTCTCAAGCTGTCAAAGGACTTTTATAGTTTAAGCTCACATTTTATTGGTAGTTTGGGTTTGAGTCCATGAATAACTACTGGATATATGTATTCTCTTTCTCTTGTAATTAAGGGATGTAATGTGCAATGTGTTAATTATAGTTGAATCTGCTATTGAACGTAACTCTAGTTTAAAGGTAAATTAGGATAAAACTTTATGTCTTAAGTTCTCTTGATTTTTACTCTTGATTTCCTTGTGGTTGTACGTTGAATCCTAATAGTCCCAACCCTTGCCTATGGACGGCGGACCAAGCCCCTGATTGGCTTAGGGAATTAAGAAAAAGAGAAAAAGAAATATGAAAGAAAAGAAAAGAAAAAGAGAAAAAAGGAGAAACATTTAGAAATTTTTTTTAAAAATTGTCTGTGTTAGCATGGATCATATCATGTAGTACAGCTAGCGTCACCTGTTCTGAAAGGCAAAAGCTTCTCTGCTCCGAAAGACCACATGAATTAGAAGGAGAAAAGAAAACTGAAGAACAAATCTAGTAAGAGCTTGAAACAGGCAAGCAAAGAAGCCCTATCCATAATTATTTTTGACTTAGCATATCCAGAACTGTGCAACAAAAACTGTGACTCATGCTACTCGGGAGTGAATGCAAAAGCAAATGTGGTCCCATCTCGGCCGAGATTTCGTCACAGTTCGAAGGTCGGAATTTCAGATGCGGAACCATGTGTGGCCTGATACATCAATCGGGAGAAGATGCTCCTATAAGGATCGCTCTCTCGTTTCTCTTTCAGGTACGCCAGGCAGCTCTCCACTTCCGACTTGACTTGTAGATACAGTTCATGACATTTTTCCCGGTCATTGAGTGCCTGCTTCCACCCTTCAGAAGTACAATCGCATCGTATGTTCAACTAACTAGTAAACCACAGTTGAGTTCAATCATGAAAACCAATTATCTAGGGACAACTTATTGTGGAGGGTGCTCTTGAATTGGTAACAAAAGGCACAAAATGCAGCTTCAAGATCAATATCGATTGTACTATTTATGAATCTGTCTTACAAGGTTTGCACGTATTGAGCACTCTCCAGCCGAAACTGGAAAAAGAAAAAAGAAAAAAAAAAAAAAGAAAGAACACGAGAAATCAAGCATTTGCACCAAAGTCGTGCCATGTATAAATGGTGGAAATTGCAGCAATGACATGATAAATGAGTGGCATGGATCGATGGAATAGAGGTTTCATCTCCATTCACGTACACGAATTCAAAGGAGATGACGGGTTCTAAGATGTGAAGCTAATCCCCAGAATCAATCTATAGTACCTACGGGAAATTGGATAGTAGGTTGCAGCAGTAGACGTACCTGCTGTTTCTATTGGTTTTCCGAAACAGTTATATAACCGGCCGGGAATTTTTGGCCGAATCCAAGGTTGATGAACATCTTGATTGGCTACCTCTCCAGTTGCGTTATACCTGTCAAGATCGGGCCAAAGACATTTGTTGATCACACCTAAATGAGTAAAATAGGCACTGTGGGTAAATTTGCAAGAAAAATGAACTAGAATGCGCTGTAGTATACGTACCTTGCTTTTGCAGTGTCTTCCATCCGTTGTTTTATCCGGTTCCTCAAGAGCGGGATCTTCATTTGGTCATTATAATCGAAAAAGATCTGCCAGGCACAAAAGTTGGAGTGAACAACCATGTTTTTTTTTTTTTTTTGTCAAGGAGTGAACAACCATGTTGACATGGACTGAAGAACATCTGCAGGATGTTATGCGATCCTATCATGCACTCGTGAACTAACAGAAGTGGATTCTATGTTCAAGTATTGATGTTTAGTGGATTGACAAAAGTTCTGTCTGCCTTTATGCAACTAATTGGTAAAGTTCAAACTTGTACTCTTAGGAAACAAACTGCGTGTTGCCCTGGAGGATTATATGAGAGCATTTGAAAGCAAACTTCAGTTGCTATCCTGTTAAAAGCTTTGCAGTAAGTTCTGACATCTCCATCAAACTTCAAAGATTTTCAAATGTAAATTACGCCAATTAACTGCAAAGAATCATAGCATGCAAGCAAAAAAAGAGCATCCGTCTCTACATATATCTGTCTGCTTAATTTTCGAGTCAAAAGACAAACTTGATCAGCGTAAAGCATAAGCAGGAAAAAAAGGAAAAAAACAAAACATTCTGCAAACAATTCCATGCATCTCTAAAATACATTGAAAAGGTGACGTGCTCACATTCCAAACTAAATTCTATGGACTTACTTCGCCCAAGTCATCTTCTCCGACAGAACCAAAAGGCACTATTTTGGCTCCAAATCTAATTGCCATCCTGACAAACTCAGACTGCTCCGGCCAAAAGAGCTGGTATTCTTCACCCTGGCAATTTCATGGGCACGTACAATTTAAATTACTTGAAGTTTTGATGGAGGGGCAGATGTCATCTTTCCTAGAGCAAGCAAACATGAATAAAAGTATGTATGTCACCACAAAAATGCACATCTTAGACGGAGAGTTATGGTAATACAACTACGGATGATACCTGAGGTGTAGTTGGAGGGAGGGATTATAGGAATTATCAACTGAGATGTGTGATTTCAGGTTATTTTACCAATTATATAATCTCTGACATCTGCAGTGTATTAAGATAGCACTAGTACCTTACGATGAAGCGCTTCACGCCCGCCTCCTGGATAGAGCAAGACATGGGATTTTGACGAAAGAAGCTTGAACAAATTAGTCCCCGAAACAGGTACCGCACCCACCATCCGAAGAATGTCACTAAACTCCAGTCCAGGCGTCTGTCCTTTTTTGTAATTATTAAAGAACAAAGGATGTGCTATCCCTCGTATAAGTATGTTCCTCTGGTTCAAGAATTGGCGAATTATAGGACTCAATTCAAGCCCCAATAACATGTGATAGCCAACGTACAGAACTGGCCCCTCTGATGGAATCCCATCCAGACCTCTAACAATCCTCCCATCCTCTAAAGTTGACAGCATCACCGTTCCAGTTATCTCAGCAAACCATCTAAAATTATGCAAGTTGCCAGGTAACAATAGTCTAAAGATTTAAAACAAATTCAAAGTAGCAACTCTCTTAAAGAGGACAAAGATATCTTGCTCTGGAGCAGACTAGTCAACTGAAGAATATTTTGTTTTGATAGTATCGTACTAAGATAGAGCTATGGCCATCCATGAAAAGGAAGACCATTCCTCACAAAAGGCCTAGGGAATATCGCATGAATCTCCTTTTGTGAGCTTTGTTTCATTAAACCTTTAGAATATCATAAGCATAATAGTCCGGGTGGATCGTTCCATAAGGTTCTTGGCTGACCAAATGCCAGGTTCACAGAACACGATATTTGTGAACTTCCTAGGTGTCTTGAACTACTATTCTGTTTTGACCACCGGGCAAAGTTCAGATGGAAAAACGTTACCTGTATGATTCATCTATTTTTTTGTACTCAGCAGGAGTTGGTGGCAGGTAGTCTGAAACATAGTCGAGAACTTTTCCACGACGGTAGAAACCAACACCCTTAATTATGGTTACCAAATCAAAACCATCTTCCTGCATGCAAAGGACATATAAATAAATGACAATACCTCTCATCAGATGAAGCTATAACCATATCAGCTGTAAAAAGCAGAGGAGTGCAATTCTATAAACAGTGAAGAGAATGCTTCTATGATGCTAAAGTATGATTCTGCAGCGATATCATTCACCCGACAGAGACATCGGCTAGAATTAGTGTAGGATGCGGTTGTGGTGGATCATGTACTCATGTCTTTTCACCTAGAGTTTAGGGATCAGCAAGAAAGAATATTTGTGAACAATTTTAATATATCAGGTGTATAGAGAAACAATGATCAATAAAGAGCAGAGCTAGCATTAACAGATCTAATACTCAGCAGAGTGGACTTGGCATGATTATCTCATGACGCATTGCAGAATGCCTGTCTGAATATCAATCAAAGGAGTATTTTAAAATTAATGGCTCCACACAATTCCACCATGATAGAACCCAACATTGGGATTCGAGACAGTGCAAATTCAGAAGTCAAATAGTCTTCCGGTAAGGAGCATTCCAGACTAGCAGCAAGTTTATATTTTGTTTCCCTGCGTGACATTTTCAGTTATTATGGTAAACCAAACTAGAAAGGACTTGCCAAACAAAGCTTGTTCGGTTCTTACTTAGGGTGCTTTTTTCCTTCTCCCTTTTATGGAAATTGCAACACACATACGAGATAGTAGTAGTTCATGCATAATAGCAGCTTCTGGAAAGAGAGAAACCTACCAAGAAGAGGAAATGACCGCAGTCATCAAACTTACGGATTTGACTTCTCTGCAGTGCGTCATTTAGTCTAGCACCTTCTGCTTGACTTGGTAATAACCGATCCTTTCCACTAGAATTACAAATCCCAATTAAAGTAAGTTCAAGATTGACTCACAGAAATACATGACGATTGCAAATAAGAAGCTTGTGCATCTTCAGAATAAAGGTTGAAGAAGTTTAACAAAGGCCAAGTGCCCAATAAGCTGATAGAACACCCAACACCAAGAAAAGAAGCAAGGAGATGTGACCATCGTGCTCACAAAATCAAGTCGGTGCAGGCAAAGAAAATGATGGATAACAATGACCTTTCCTTGGAACGGTGGACAAATCCACTGCAGTGATAGCTTTGCCACTAGCCAGTGTTATATAGATCTTAACAAATGACTCTATACAGTTGAATTAAGACAATAATTTAACTTTTAGTAGAAGAAAACTCATTGGAGTTCTTCCAAATGAGGATGTAGCCTTTGAATATGCTTAAGATATTGGAACAATATCCACTGCAACAGTAGTCCACTGCATTGCCTATTTTTACCATCTAATATCTGAATTAATGAAAATGAGCTATGTCTTTAACATGCGAATGGGCTAATGCACGCCTTAAACTCTGATTACCCTTTTTTGGGCATTTCCAGCCCATGTGAATCTCTCTTCAATGTAGATTGTTTTATGTTGCTCATTGCAAGATGCAGATTTTACTTGATTATAGTTACATGCTCGAAATTTTTCATATCTGTCTCACTATCATGTGAGAGAATCCATTTAGTTTGATTCACTAATAGCCCTATGAAACTAAACGAATTTGTGACTTAGTTGTTAAGAAAAGAAATCCAACGACAGTACAAGAGGATAACGAGTAGATCCTCATTTGCCTTTATTGTAAGATATCCATGTGTCAGTATCATGTTTCCTATGTGTGAGACAACAATAAGACAGGCTCGGAATATTTGTTCTGCCAAAATCTACATAGCCATCATTTACTCAGTCTCCAGCATATAATTAGATGAGATCTGACAGAAAAGGATAAAATAAGGACCTTGTAAGAAGTAGAGTCTCTGCCTTGACAGCATGAATGCGTGAATTTGTATATGCTGAAGCCGATTCAAGCATCTGAAGCTTCCACAGAAGTGTTTCTTTAGGGAGAATATCAGCAAGAACCTGCAAATTTTGCCATGAATCTTTTTCCAACAAGAAAATAAGTGGACATACATTGCCCAAGTCTAGCCTGTCGTTCATGCCTGAAGAAAATATAATTAGGAAGAGTTCTACTCATTACATGAATACAAGGAAAATAAATTGCAGGAAAGCATACTAGTCTCTTGAAAATGAGAGCCATAGTTTAGCTTACAGATAAGTAAGATGACATCGTCAATAAGTCCTTTGATAGCTCTCCCACTGTCTGCTGTGGAGGAAGCCCTTTTGCTGTGCTAGCCTTGAACGTGCTCGAATAATCACCTTACAATTGCCAGAAATGAACTGGCATAAGCAAAGAAAATTACAGCAGGGCTGCAGCCAGATATATATGATACTAATACTGAGTGTTCCCAAACTATTGCCACACTTCCGAAGCAGTTCAGTATCATCCCCCCACCCCAACACATTTACACAGCAGCTGTTGCCACCTTTTCACCATCAGCAAGCAAAAAGGTATTCCTAAAAGTGGAAAACTGTCATTCCATGGAATGTGTTTATGGGGTTTGCCCGTAATTGTCGCACCACAAGTTGCCGGAGGTTGTAAAAGAGAGGCAGTTAGTACAGAGAGGTAAGAAAATACACAAGGGTGGTTCCCATGACATTAACAGGCAACCGCGCCTGTGCTGTCCTCAGTCATTCATATGTTTTTGAAGATGAAATCTCCTATAACACTTACTTTCAATTCCGAATGCAAACATGTCCAGAGGTTTATAATAAAAAATCAAAACAGTGCTCATCTAAGATTAGTAAGCAGTCACTATATTGCTCATGATGATGTTGTTGCAGCCAGGCACCAAGCTTTGCCCCTAGCTTCTTGGCTCAAGGATGTGGCATGCCTAAAAAATTTCTTCCAAGATTCTTCTCTCCACTTACATTCTCTAAACCCCAACCTAAATTACCATATTGTCAGCCTACCTAAGCCAGTAGCATGGTATATTATAAGAAGTGAGAAAAACAAACCCGAAACATTTTCTGCATTAAGTGAAAAAGTGTAGCATGATACAAACAATAAAAAGCAAAGCAAACCTGCCATCAAACTCAGGATGAAAGTATGGCTTAGCTGCAATTGTTCTGGCATTAACTCCAAGAAAGGGAATAGAGCTTGCATTTGCGACTTGTCAAAAGATGTTGCTGCAAAGAAATATGTGTAATGTTCCGTATCTAGTGAGCAAAGCTGCCAAAACTGACACTGGTTCTGAAAGAAGCTAAACCTTAATCCAATATAATTCAGTGTGGATGCTGCATAACTCATATAGAGCATTTCATTTAACACAAGAAAAGGCTGCATGTATGTAAGCTTCTTGTCTTATTTGTTTTTCCAGAGACCATGAGTTAGAAATATGATCATCTCTGAGTGGACATAATAACATGAATTCCTCATCCTGCTGTATTCATTTAACTTCACTGGAAATTTCTTCTCACCTGGGTTGGCCAAGATTAAAAGAAGATCAATGTCAGGGTTGCGCTCTGCAACAGCTAATGCAAGGCAGCCTCCAAGTGATTCTCCAACAATATATATAGGTCTATCTGGGAAGTGGTTGTTCTCCGATCTTACTGTTCTCTCAATCATTTTCACCAGTTCTGAGCCATGCAAATTGATTAGAGTTATCAACTCATATGACTGGTGTTAAGATAAAAGAACTCAAAGCATCTATTGTAACCTGGCTTTGCTGTGTTACAACTCCATAATAACATGATATGCTACGTAATGGAGTTATAAGCACCTCAGATTGTTACCATTTTTTCATAATTGGTGAAGCAGTTGGAAAGAGTAAGAAAGAGGAGGACCTCGAAATGATGTTCTATCCATGACTGGGATGTGCAAGCACTGAACTTCGAACATCCTTCATACATGAAAACATTTAACTAGTTAGCTATTTCCTGCTGCAGTAAACAATGAAGTGCACCATCCATTGAATGAAACAGATTGTATGGTCATCAATAGCATGAAAAGCCTGTAGATGATTGTAGGGTAACACAGGCTCCGTCTGAAAGAGCCTTTAAGCCTAATGAAAGGTGCAACATCACCATCTTTTTTACAGTGAACAGGGAAGCGAACGAATTTTCATCAGATTTATTAGGAATGAGAAAAGAAAACTGATTTGTGAAGCAGCTTCATCATATCTCTAACATGTACCAGAGCAAATCCATCTTAAAAGAAGGCATACTGCTTTAAATTGATGTACTTAAGGGTTTTTCAAACTGTGCTATTTGATGACTGATCTAGCTGGAAAGGATTGAGGTTGAATGTTCATAAACAAACTAGCTGCCCCATGTTGCCAGTCACTGCTATTGTTATTTGCCCTTCTTTCATTTCCTTATTCAGTTCAGGTGGGCGCACATAATCCAGTGTGCGGGAAAAAAAATATAGTGGAGAGACGATTGATGCATTTCGGCAAGAAATCGAATTAGATGCTGAAAATTCAGTGCTAAACTGGAAGATTGAATGATCAAGGAAGAGTAGGCATGCGTACTTCCCGAGCTTCTTGAGATGCGAAGTAAGCCCAGCTCCTGTGCCGTCGATTCCTGAGAAACAAGATATCGGGATATGGAAAGGCACTAAGGCTTCGATCAATACCGCATAAGATTCGCAGAAACATGACGTATTCAGGAGAAAACAAAACAGCTTGTGATTAGATTAAAGTGACGTCCGAACGTAAAAGCGGAAAAGCTCCAACTCCAAGCTGCACATCAACGGCTTTGTAACGGAAGAAAACTTTACTGTTGAATCTCAATCGTTACTCGCAGTGAAGAGAGCAATTATAAATTAAAAAGTAGGGATCCGCGATTCTAAGTTTTGTCCAATTAAAATCTAGAATCTACTCATTAAAACATATTCTCTAATTTTTGGAACTTAAAACCT
The DNA here is from genome assembly GCA_014182375.1 of Eucalyptus virginea. NCBI lineage: Eukaryota > Viridiplantae > Streptophyta > Magnoliopsida > Myrtales > Myrtaceae > Eucalyptus > Eucalyptus virginea. The sequence goes on along the minus strand of CM024522.1, from coordinate 18,819,218 downwards.
ATCCCGCATATTTAGCAACTTAGAAACTATCCTATCACAAGTTTTGGAATCGATTTCAAGGTTTATCCAAGTTCCACTTGTACTATCAATTAAACGATTGTAGTGAATCATCACCTTTAATGATCATCATTTGTTATAATATATTGATCACTACGTATAATTAAACACACAAATATTATGAAATATTAATAAAATAAAAGTATCAATTGTGGATATCGCCGGAAATGAAAGCTCAGCTCATTATCATTGAATGCAATGAAATGTCATAGGATTGCGCAAAGACATAAAACAAGAAAAACACAAAAATTTATTTTAAGTTCTAGATTCCAAGTTATTTATCAAAACAAGTTCATATCCTAAAATTTGGAATAGACCAATATCTACTGGTTTAATTCTCATGTTCTACTTTAGGACCATGCTCATCCTTATCGAAAAGGTGCTATCATGGAATCGACTCAATTATCAGATTATAGATTATAAGTTCATAACCCTAACCCATTCCCATTTTGGGTAGAACAGATCTACTAATTCTTTGATTCCAGGAATTCACAACCAAATGTGTATTTGTTCCAACCACCTCATAAAAGCCCTATACAGGGGATAGGCTGGTTTGTTTGAAGAGAATCTTTTCTATGATATATGATCAGCGCCAGCCATAACGTATGTCCAGGTCAACTCTCGAATTCCTGTCAGATCACTTCAACTACGAACCATGGAGGCAACAAATTCGAACGGTTACATATCATTCAACCACGAGTAAGAATGTTGATCAGAGTGGATTCACCAGGCAAATAGAGAAGCAGGGGCAACTTCTCCGACGGAGAACCGCTCTCCAGAGGAGAGAACCAGCGAGGCGGTCCACCACCCCATCTGGTCAGATCCTTAGCCTCGTCGAAGAACCTCCTCAGCCTCTCCCGTCCGCTCTCCAACTCCACGTCCTCCGCGAACGGCGTCAACCCTTTTTCTCCGAAACTAACTGGCCTCGACGAAGGAAAGGCAGTTCCGATGGCTGTGGAGGATACTTGCTCCTTTGAAACAGCGAATCTGCGAGTCGACGATGAGCTGAGCTTCGGATTCCGATTGGAGCTTGCCGCAGCCGAAGCTTCGTTCCGGCGATGGGGGGCTGGAGAGAAGCCGGACGGGGAGAGGCATGGTCCGGTCGTCACCAAGGATGGCGGAGACAAGAGAGAAGCCTGGCGGGAAGAGACAGGCTCCGATAGCCGCCATGGACGGTGGAGACTGGAGACTGCAACGGCTGAAAAATGAAGTAAATTCAACGAAGCTCGAGAGCTATAAAAAGGCGGGAGGGAGGGAGGTAGGAAGAGAGAGAGAGAGAGTACTCATGATTTGGACAATGACTTCGACTGCGACGGTGCTGCGACTGTCGTGGTCACTCTTGAGGAAACAAGACGAAAATATATTAACAAAAAAGGAGGAATCTATCAGAAACTTGAAAACGAGAACAACATATATATATATAATATGTATGTATATATATATTATATGGAAAAGAAGTAATAATATTACTAGTTCAGTAATATTCAACATTAGGTTAAATTCGATACTTTCCTTTGCAAATTTAAGCATCCATCATTTCTCTTTTTTTGGTAAAATCTAATGAGCTAGCTATTGTGAAGGATATCAATCATTGAGACTTAAGAAGTTACTTCACAATTACAATAAAGGGAGATGCTCTATCATTTGGATTGCTAAATATTTCCTTAAGAGTTAGTGCTACCACAACATTCACTATCAATTTCTTTAATATGACATATGCATTTAAAATCACACCTGAGATGCCACCAAATAAACTTGAGATATATTTCCATATATAATTTTTTTTTAAAGAAATTCCACCCATCATAATTTTGAAAATTCTCGTGACATAGAAGGTAATTTATGACTCAAAATATAATTTTTCTAATAACAATTATATCAATTGACATTATAAAACATACATTTATAAAAGAGCAAGAAAAGAATGTACATATATATAAAAAAAATTATATATATATTTTTTAGAGGCTCTTGAAACATAACATGATCACTAAATGATGAAATGTCAAAATCAAGTACTCTAAAGGTTTTAGCAAATAATTACTTTTTAAGAGCAATCGCTTTGTATGTCACCATTTGGCATGGTCACGAGATATCCAAATGGTTACCTAACTATATGAGAATATCTCACTAAGCCAATCGATAAGTTAAGGCGCGAGTCGAAGCTTCACATGAATAAGCCAAGAAAATTTGTATATATAATTAACGATTATCACAATAGTATTTTTGAGAAATAACAATAGAATTCATGAGAAAGAATGGTGTGGTGTTCTTTGGTGGCTCATGAGATATGATCTTTAATATACACGTGATTGTTTAATATATTGCTTAAAGATAATTTAGATTTCTTGGGGTGATTTTATATTTTTATCATGTTGCAAAGTGAGAATTTTTTGAAATATTATTTTGATTATGCACGTGATGATCTTTCTTTATATGCCATTAGATTATGCAAAGTTTCCTATTTTGTGACTAACAAAAGGAAAGGATATACCAAAAAATGAATGAGTTTATTGCAGGCAATTATACAAAGGAATGTTGCTCGCAAATTATGATGCAATCAAAGAAGCATCTTGAGTGAGAATATTTTTTTAAGGGGAAGGTGGCAAAAAATCTTTCCGTATGAAATTTGCAACGTTTGATCCGAAAAATTGAGAAGATTCCGCACCATTTTTGAAGAATCGAAAATTCTCATCTTTGCACAATTTCTATTTTTAGTTCTAACATACATTACCTTTTTTGCCATTTTTGAAGAAGGAGAAAGGGGATGCACAGTAAAGGCAAAAAAATCGTGATCATCTAAAAAAAAGGCATCAAATTGAGGTGGGGCGTAAATCAAGTGTGAGAAAATCCTAATTAAATCAATTTAATTTTTTGCCTGCTCTTCATTATTGAAGAAAAGGTAATGTAAGTTAGAACTTGCTAAGTTCTACATGATCTAGTTAGTATATTTCCTATTTCACTTACTTTTATCATTATAAATCTCATATTTTCATTATCATTTTATTATGACAAAAAAGGTTTGTTAAATTTATATATTGCAATCATGATCATTGATATATACTGATGTATATGATATTTGATTCTACAGGAACATGAGCTATATTGCATATATTTTATGTTCATGGTAGCATCTATAAGATATTGTTTCTGAAAATTGTGTTTCATGCCAAACATGTTTTGAAGATTGTGTGTGAAAATGAGCTAAATAGCATATTGTCTAAGTGATACTCTTTCCATTATTATTGTTTCTTTTGTAATGTTGACAGAAAGATTTGGATTAAAAATGCAAGAAAAGCATAACATTGTATACAGATGAAGATGTTTTGTGATCTTGCTTAGGGGAGCTATATAAAAACATGATTTTTTTTTTTTGAATTTATTCTTATCTTGAACTTCCTTAATAAGAGTTTCTTTACAAATCTTATTCACTCTGATTAACTCAATATTCTATAAAAATTTTATAATTATCTTTACTATAGCAGCAAAAAATTCTGAAACGTGATGTCCATTTCTCTATTTCTACACCTGTTTTAAACATCTTTATCTATTGACTATTGCACGAAAATGTTCAATCAGGTCTTGGCTCAACCAACTGCATTATATGAGGAAACAAAAGTGAGGTATGCTATAGCTGATGCAAATGTGACACTCCGAAGTATGCTGTGTATAGACACAGTACCCACTCAAGGAAAATCACAAGGATAAGCCTACACTAGCACTATTGCTCACAAAAGCGCAACTATTGTGGTGCCTATAGTTACTTTTCCTTTGCAGAAGTGGCTTCTCATTATGGTCATGACGATTTCAATGCTGTCATTGCGGAAGACTTCATGGAGGTGAAGAGCGTACTACCATGTCATTTTCTCGAGAGTCCGCCTCTTCTAGCCCAAGTGGAGACGTAGCATTCCCCGTATGATGTTTCGGATTCTGTTGGAGATCGTGATTGATTCTGTCTGTAGATTGATTGATTTAGTGAATAGGAAGTTTTAGTAAATAGGAAATTTAAAATTCTTTGTATATTATTTCCTTTTATTCTCTTCCATTCCTGCACTATAAATGTAATTAATGTGCTTGTATACACATCAATGAATACACAGTACAATTCCTCTTTCTCCTCTATTTCCTGTCATGGTATCAGAGCAGATACTCCTGGTTAGCTTCCGCATTTTTTGAATTGCCACCGCTTCATCTTCTGGGCTGTTGTTGCACGATTCTCACCTGCAAAACAGACCAGCAAACCGGTTAGGAATTCAACTCTTTTTTGAGTACCATGACAAAGAATATTGAGGGCTCTTCAACAGAGGGAACACCCACCTCAAATCCGGTTATTCCCTTTGAAGAAGAAAGATCTTCAGAAGAAACTCTTTCGGGAAGATTGGCTCCTACGATGGGCCAGATCCCCGGCCCAATGCAATGGCCCGCGAATTTCCCACCAGTTAATTGGTATCAGTGGGCTTCTGGGCCAGGACAGATGTGGTCCCAGTACCCATATGGACCAATGCCGTCTGTAATAGGCCCCACTAAAGCATCGGGCTAGACGAACTTGGGCCAAGGATTCACGTCTGTGCCGGGTCAAGGATACGGAGCTGTCCCGGGTCAAGTCCCGGGTCAAGGGACGAATCCCTACCCGGGATCTCAACCCGAATCCACGCCGCTGGGTCAGGAATCCGGATCCATGCCGGGTCAAGGGACGAATCCCTACCCGACATTTCAACCCAGATACATGCCGCCCCTTTTTCCGGTCATCGGCGGCGGCCGGCTTGAACCCGGCGACCCACTTTACACATCGCCGGCGGATGGCCCCGAACTACGCCCGATCGAACCAACTTACCGGACCGGAAACTTACTCGTCGTGGGCTCGTGATCTCCGGCGGGCTCTGGTGACGAAGGACAAGGACGGCTTCCTCGACGGAGCCATCCCGTTCCCGACCGACGAACGCCTCCAGCGTCTCTGGTGAAAGTGCAACCAGTTGGTTTGCACCTGGATCGGCAACACGCTCGCTCCCGACGTTGCCGCTGGACTGCCACCCACCGAAGACTCCAAGCAGATCTGGGACAGCATCAAGGAGATGTACGGCCGGCTCGACCGAGCACGGCTCTTCAGCATCACGCAAAGCCTGACGGAATTGAAGCAAGGGAACCTCTCGGTTACCGCTTGCTTCAACCGTCTCTCCTCTCTATGGAACGAGTTGGAGTCGGCCGAGGAGCGTCTCCAGGGACCCGAGGCCACACTAAGGCAGTACAAAGACATGCGGGAAAGGGAAAAGAGCACACGATTCTTACTCATCCTTAACGACTCTTACTCGGCCTTCCGATCTCAGATTCTCGCCATGGAACCATCGCCGCCGCTCGGACGCATCTATCAGCTTGCCGTCCAAGAAGAAAGTCAGCGCCTCGCCGCGGCCGAACACGCTCGAGGAGGAGAGGGGATGAGCCTTGCAGTTTTTCCGTCCGGCATAGGCTCACGAGAGGCGGTGGCCGGAGGAAGCAGCACAGCCGCACGCTCGGGATACCCAAAAATGGGTAATGCGGCTGTGGCGAAGAAGACACCCGACGGAAACCCTAACCCCCCTTTTTTTTGAATGAACGGCCCAGATTTGCACAGCAGATCCAACGGCTTCGATTCGGGCAGGTTGATGGACGGCTCAGATCAGCGAGATGGAATGAACGGCCACAGATCTTCCGTCAGCTCGAATGGATCCGAAGGCTATTATGGTGCCACGTCAGCTTCTTTTAAAGGATCCTACGATCCACGTGGTGCCACATCATCAGGAAAGGTTAGTGGGCAAAATATTAAATTCAAAAATAGATATTGTGAATATTGCAAACGCCCACATCATACTGTTGATACGTGCTGGAAATTGCACGGAAAGCCTATTGACAAAAATAGAAAAGAAAAAGAACCGTAAGCTTATCAGGTCTCAACACAAAGGATAGATGGGGTACAACAGACAATTACTGAAGACCAGTATCAGAATATCATGCAAATTTTGAATCAATTGAAGATGGGCGACAAAAGTGTAGGATTCTCAGGTACTTTATTTCATGAGGAGAATTCTTTTTCTATGAATGCATGGATAATCGATACGGGGGCTAGTGACCACATAATTTGTAATGAGCAATTTTTTTCCCATGTTGATAGACAATCAGAATTTCCCATATCAGTGCGTCTTCCAAATGGAAATGTCACTCAAGTTACCAAGACCGGCACTGTTCACCTTGGTCCCCATTTTGTCCTCAGAAATGTCTTATACATTCTTGATTTTGAAATCAACCTACTTTCTGTCTCAAAAGTTTGCATAGATAGTTCTTGTCATGCAATATTCAGCTCCGACAATTGTTTCTTTCAGGACCGTTCGACTGGCACACTGATGGGCTTGGGTAGTGTTGCACAAGGATTATACTACTGGATTGATTCCTCTAGAGATGTAGAATTATTAAATAAAGGCATTTCTTGTAATGCTATCAGTCGAAATAAAAAAATTCTTTTGCATCAAAGATTGGGTCATAGTGCATGTTTTCCTCATCCTAAATGCCCAATATGTCCCTTGGCTAAACAATCTCAAACGTCCTTTCCGAAAAGTACATCTCGAGCAGATAGAAAATTTTCTTTACTTCATATAGATATATGGGGACCTTATCATACTTCTCATCGTGATGGATCTCGTTTTTTTCTCACGATTGTCGATGATTATACAAGGGCCACTTGGGTATATCTAATGCAATCCAAGAGTCAAACATTTACTCATTTGTTGAACTTTGTTTCCTTGGTTAAAAATCAATTCAATCAATCTGTGCAAAGAATTCGTACAGATAATGGACGTGAATTTTTCACCTCTGATTGTACCAAATTTCTATCTTCTCAAGGGATACTTCATGAGAGTTCTTGCACCTACACACCACAACAAAATGGAGTTGTAGAGCGTAAGCACAGGCATCTCTTAGAAGTAGCACGTGCATTAAAATATCAAGCCTCTATTCCTGAAGATTTTTGGGGAGATTGTGTGGTCATTGCTGCCTATTTGATTAATCGCATGCCAACTCGCATTCTGGATGGGAAAACTCCTTTTGAACTGCTATATAATAAACAGTCTCAAAATGATCATCTTCGAGTATTTGGTTGTCTGTGTTATGTGGCAAATGTCGGTCCTTTGGATAAGATGGGCCCTCGGGCCACAACATGCATATTCATGGGATATCCATCTCTTCAAAAAGGTTATCGAGTTATGGAGATTTCTACGGGACATTTCTTCATCAGCAGAGATGTCATCTTTCACGAGGATATTTTTCCTTTTAAAGATATGATATCTTCATCTTCTACATCATCATCCCCAAGTCATAGGCCTTTTTTATGTGAGGAAGATTTATCTATGGCTCCTCAATATCTGTTCGTTGCTCCAGAACCAACAATTTCTGTTCCAAGGAATGCTATCATTTCCGAAGACGACTTAACTTCGCAATTACCTGAGGATCCTCCTTTTTTCTCGGCTCCCTCAGAAACTAATTCTGAGCCTTTCTCAGCACCTGAAACAATAGCAGCTGAGCAACCTCGCCGTTCCGGACGACAAACTCGTCCACCCACATGGACTAAGGATTACATTTGTTCTGCATCACGTTCTCCAAGTACGAAGTATCCTGTCTCTTCATATGTGTCTTTTAATCGACTGTCACCAGAACATATGTGTTGCGTTAGCCGTCTCTCGGAAGAAAACGAACCTTCTTCTTTCCATGAAGCATCTCATGATCCAAGATGGTAGCACGCCATGGAATCAGAACTTACTGCCCTGATCGAGAATCATACTTGGGATATTGTTCCTCTTCCCCAGCACCGGAAACCCATTGGATGTAAATGGGTCTATAAAATCAAGTTTCGGGTAGATGGTTCAGTTGAAAGATATAAAGCTCGGCTAGTGGCTAAAGGATTTACTCAAAGAGAAGGCTTCGATTATCATGAAACCTTCTCACCTGTTGCCAAGGAAGTCACCGTCCGTTCCTTCTTGTCCATTGCAGCCATCAGAAATTGGTCTTTACATCAGATGGATGTTAACAATGCCTTCCTTCACGGCGATCTAGATGAAGAAATCTATATGGAGCTTCCACAGGGATTACGTAGACAGGGGGAGTCTCGAGTATGTCGTCTACGCAAGTCCCTGTACGGATTGAAACAAGCATCTAGACAGTGGTACGCTAAGTTCACTACTGCATTGACTAATGCGGGATTTCGGCACTCTAAGCATGATTATGCACTGTTTACATGGAGTGAAGGTAATTCATCAATCTATTTGCTGATATATGTTGATGATATACTTGTTATGGGAAACAATGACTCTCATGTTGCAAGATTTAAAGAATATCTGCACTCTACTTTCCATATCAAGGATTTGGGACCGCCCAAATATTTTCTTGGGATTGAAATTGCTCGATCGACAAAGGTATCAATCTCGCCGAGAAAGTTCATCCTAGAAATCGTTTCGAAGCTGGATTATCCGGATGCAAACCAACTATCATACCAGCTGAGCAAAATGCCAAGTTGACTACTCATGAATATGATATGAATTCTTCTTCATCTGTTGAGGATCCAGTGCTCAAAGATCTGTCAGCATATCAACGACTTGTTGGTAAATTAATATATCTTACTATGACAAGGCCTGATATATGTTATGCAGTGCAGATACTCAGTCAATTCATGCATAGTCCAAAACAATCTCATATGGACGCAGCCTTAAAAGTTGTGAAATACTTGAAGGGATGTCCAGGACTTGGAATTTTCTTATCTCGTGACTGCAACATGAAGATGACAGCATTCTGTGATACAAATTATGCTACTTGTCCAATGACCAGAAGATCAATTACTGGTTTCTGCATCAAATTGGGAAAGTCACTAATCTCATGGAAGACAAAGAAGCAATCAACTGTCTCCTTATCATCGGCTGAATCAGAATATCGAGCCATGGCCAATACTACTTGTGAAGTGGTTTGGATTCGAGGATTACTCTCGAGATCTCGGTTTACGGGTTAGTGGACCAACTGAATTATTTTGTGACAACGATGCTGCACTCAAATTGGCAGCAAATCCTGTTTTTCACGAAAGGACGAAACATATAGAAGTTGATTGCCACTTCACACGGGATAAGATCAAAGAAGGAATCCTTGTAACAAAAGGTATTGGAACAATGGATCAACCTGCAGACATCTTCACTAAGCAATTATGTCAGAGACAGCATAGTTATCTACTGAGCAAGCTGGGTGTCCTCGACATATATAGGCCATCAGCTTGAGGGGGAGTGTTGGAGATCGTGATTGATTCTGTCTGTAGATTGATTGATTTAGTGAATAGGAAGTTTTAGTAAATAGGAAATTTAAAATTCTTTGTATATTATTTCCTTTTATTCTCTTCCATTCCTGCACTATAAATGTAATTAATGTGCTTGTATACACATCAATGAATACACAGTAAAATTCCTCTTTCTCCTCTATTTCCTGTCAGATTCTAAATGAGATTGAAAAGTTTGACTCAAGTAAAGAAGATGATGGAAGAAGTAGGAACACCTTTCAAGTGTGCAAGATCTACGTATCCATTCTGCTTAAATCGAAACTAGCTGGCATAGTCATCGCAATCATGAGGACGATTGTCACATAATCCTTATGACTATAGTAAATTATAACTTACACTTAGTCTAGGATCCAAGAAAGAAAACTCATCACTCTAGGTATCTACCCCAATCTGGCATTCCATTAAGCTCCACTGATACGTCAATAAGTCCTCATTAGTCTTTGAAAAGACAAATGTCATTTGAATTAAAAATAAAAATTGCCTTAGAAATTGAAAAGGTGGAGAGGCTTCTCGAAGAATGTAGGCAACAATATGAAGACAGACCTAAAACGAGTACTTTGGTGAGTCCACTGACATTCCATCAAATTCTCATCAGCCCCTGGAGTCCACAAAATATGACCAGCTCGAAGTCCTACTGTCCTAGAGGTTGAAAGACTCATAAAGGAATACATAAAGCAAAAGGATGGATGTGGTTCAGTACCTCAGACGATAACACTGAAAAACCAATTCATTTATACGACATGCGAAAGAGTCAATCGCGACAAGAGAAAGTGCTATTAAATGAAGAAAATTTGGCCTGAGTTATTGTTGCAGAAATACTATTCATAGCATTGTAGTACACTATAGGAGTACTGTAGCACACTGCAGCAGAGCAAAAAATGCGTGATAACAATTTGTCAGGTTGAAAGTCACGTTTGTCAATATAAGAGATACTATGTACAAATTATTGGCCATTGTTGGCCATAAATTGCCTGTACAAATTTTTGCTGATCTCCAGAACTATCATCAATAAGCATTGTTTGGTGTTTGTCTTATGCCTATTTAAGGCACTACTTGTAATGCTAAGGGGTAGAACGCACCCTCCCTAAAAAAAAATATTGCATGGTTTGATATGAATTCTTAAAGCTCTTTCCTAACTTACTTTCTAACTAGCTAATATGATTCTTTAAAACTATAGATATTTTGGTTAATCCTGATAGTATGCTCTGCACTTGGCGCAATTGAAACCATCAAAATTCTGCTTTTGCATTTGTTTAGCCACGTCAGTGTGCAAAATGATGTCGTTTTGCATTTACTTCGCCAGAAAATCGGCACGTCAGCATTTTAACCGGATTTTCTTGCCGTTGGCACTTAAGTGATTTATTGTGCTTCGATTTTGGCACAAGTGTCACTTTCCTAACTTTTGGTACTTGAACATCTCTCCGTGCCAAATTTTGGCACTTCAGATGTCCGGCACTCCTTAAATATTATTATGAAAATTCCAGATGTCATAGAATTAGATGGAAAAAAGCAAACTGAAGAACGAATCTGTAAGAGCTTGAAAAGCAATGTCGTCCATCTTGGACGAGATTCCGTCACAGTTCAAAGGTTGGAATTTCAAATGCAGAACCATGCGTGGCCTGGTACATCAATCGGGCGAAGATGCTCCTATAAGGATCGCTCTCTCGTTTCTCTCTCAGGTACGCCAGGCAGCTCTCCACCTCTGACTTGGCTTGTAAATACAGTTCATGACATTTTTCCTGGTTTTTGAGTTCCCGCTTCCACCCTTCAGGAGCACAATCATGTCATACGGTCAAATTACTAGTAAACCACAGACGAGATAAACTGAGAAAATTGTGGACGGCGCTCCTGAATTGGTAACGGAAGGAATAAAATGCAGCCCTATGATCAATATCGACTGTACTAGTTATGTATCTGACGAGGTTTGGACATATTGAGCACTCTCCAGCAGGGAAAAAAAAATAAAGAAGACCACGAGAAATCTTGCACGAGCGCCAAAGTAGTGCCATGTAATAATGGAAATTGAAGGGATGAATGAGTGGCATGGATTGACGGAATGGAGGTTTCATCTCCAGTCACGTGTACGAATTCTTAGGAGATGACGGGTTCTAATGTGAGAAGCTAATTCCAAGAATCATTCTGTAACACCTAGGGCAAATTGGAAAGTGGGTTGCAACAATGGACATACCTGCTGTTTCAATTGGTTTTCCGAAACAATAATAGAACCGGCCCGGAATTTTTGGCCAAATCAAAGGACGGCGCTGATCTTGATTGGGCACCTCTCTGGTTGCGTTAGACCTGCCAAAGTCATGCCAAAGATATTTATTCATCACAAATAGACAAGAAAAATAGCGACTGTGGGTAAATTCACAGGAAAAATGGACTGGAATCCGCTGGACTTTTTTTTTCTTTTTTTGGAATCCGCTGGACTATTCATACCTCACTTCTGCATTATTTTCCGTCAGTTGTCGTATCAAGTCACTCAAAAGTGGGATCTCATCGTAATCGAGAAAGACCTGCCAGGTGCAAAATTCAGAGTAAAGCAACCATCTGGACATTGACTGAAGAACATCTGCAGCATGTTATCAAATCATGCCCACGTGAAGTATCAGAGTTGGATTTATGCACAGGTGCTGATGTTCAGTGGATTGAGCCTTCATGCAACTAATGGGTCAAGATCCAAATTTTTTATTTTCAGGAAACAAACTGCATATTGCCCTTGAGGATTATATGAGAGCAAACTTCAGTTGATGCTATCCTGTTAAAAGCTTTGAGATAAGTTCTGACATCTCCATTAAACTTCAAAGATTTTCAAATGCAATTTGCGCCAGTTGCCTGCTAAAATCATTGCATGCAAGAAAAATTAAAGCATCCTCCTTTACACGTACTTGTCTGCTTAAATTTCGAGTAAAAAGACAAACTCGATCAGCAAAAAACGTAAGCAGTTAAAAATAACAAATAAAACAAAACATTCTGTCAACAATTCCCTGCATCTCCAAAATACAATGACGGAAACACGAAGGTGACGAGCTCACATTGCAAACTGAATTTAATGGACTTACTTCACCAAAGTCATCTTCTCCAACGGCAACAAAAGGCACTATTTTGGCTCCAAAGCGAACTGCCATCCTGACAAACTCAGGCTGCTCTGGCCAACATAGCTTGTACTCTTCACCCTGGCAATTTTACATGGACATGGACACTTGACATTGCTTGAAATTTTGATGTAGGGGCAGATATCGTTTTTGCTAAAGCAATCAAACAAAAATAATAAAATGTCGCCACAAAAATGCACATTTTATATGGAGAGACATGGTAACGTAACTACAGATAATACCTGAGGTGTAAATGGGAGGGGGTGATAACAAACTATCAACTGAGACGTATGATTCTATGAACAGAAGGCTTACCTTAGTTCGATCAAATTTCAGGTTATTTCACCAATTATATGATCTCTAGCATCTGCAGTATATTAGGGTAGCAATATTACCTTACGATGAAGTGCTTCAGGCACACCTCCTGGATAGTTTGACGAAAGAAGTTTGAACAAATTGGTCCCTGAAACAGGTACCGCACCCATCATCCGGAATGCATCAGTATACGCCAGGTCAAGCGTTTGTCCTTTTTTGTATTTCTCAAAGAGCTTAGGATGTGCTATCCCTCGTAAAAGAATGTTCCTCTGATTCAGTAATCGAAAAACCATAGGAAACAGTTCGAGGCCCAATAACATGTGATAGCCAACATATAGAACTGGCCCCTCCAATATAAGCCCATCCAGACCTCTAACAATCCTCCCATCCTTTAAAGTTGACAGCATCACGGTCCAGTTATCTCATCAAACCATCTAAAATTATGCAAGTTGCCAGGTAACAGTCGTCCAGAGACTAAAAACAAATTCAAAGTAGGAACTCTCTTGAAGAGGACACAATTATCTTGTTCTGGAAACAAACTAGTCAACTGAAGAATATTTTTCTTTGACAGTATGGTACTCAGATAGAGCCATGGCCATCCATGAAGAGGAAGACCGTTATCACTTTACTCACAGAAGACCTAGGGAATATCACATGAATCTCCTTTTGTGAGCTTCGTTTCATTAAACCTTTAGAATATCATAAGCATGAAAACCAGGGTGGATCAAGCCATGAGGTCTCTGGCTGACCAAATGCTGGATTAAGTTCACAGAATACGATATTTGTGAACTTCCTAGGTGTCTTGAACTGCCATCCTGTTTTGACCACAAGACAAAGTTCAGATGAAAAACGTTACCTGAACGATTCATATAGTTTCTTATATTCAGCAGGGCTTGGTGGCAGGTAATCTGAAACATGGTCAAGACCTTTTCCACGACGGTAAAAACCAACGCCCTTAATTATGGTTACCAAATCAAAACCATCTTCCTGCATGCAAAGGATATATAAATTAATGACAATACGCCTCATCACATAAAGCTAAACCCACATCAGCTGTAAAAAGCAGAGGAATTGAGTTCTTTAAAAAGTGAAGAGAATGCTTCAACGAAGCTAAACTGCACCATATTTCTGATGCCTACCTCACAAGTATTATAATGCAATGACATCATTCATCTGACAGAGACATCAGCAAGAATTAGGGTAGGATGCGGTTGTGGGGGATCGTATACTCATGAAATAGAGTTGATAGCACTGGTTATTAATTGAAAAGAAAGTACTGATATCTTTTCACCTAGAGTTTAGGGATCGGCACGAAAAAATATCTTTCAACAATTTTGAATGTCTCAGGAGAAATGATGATTGATAAAGAGCAGAGCTAGCATTAACAGATTTAATACTCAACAGAATGGACTTGGCATAATTATCTCATGACCCATTGCAGAATGGCTATGCAAAATATCAATCCAAAGGAGTAATTTTAAAAATTAATGGCTCTGCAGAATTCCACCATGATAGAACACAATATTCGGATTCGAGACAATGCAAATTCAGAAGTCAAATAGTCATCCAGTAAGGAGCATTCCAGACTAACAGCAAGTTTCTATTCTGTTTTTGTTTGTGACATTTTCAGTCAACATGCTAAACCAAACTAGAAAGGACTTGCCAAACAAAAGCTTGTTCGGTTCTTATGTAGGGTGTTTTTTCCTTCTCCCTTTTATTGAAATCGCAACACACATATGGCATAATAGTTCATGCATCATAGCAGCTTCTGGAAAGAGAGAAACCTACCAAGAAGAGGAAATGACCGCCGTCATCAAAGTTACTGATTTGACTTCTCTGCAGTGCACAGTTTAGTCTAGCTCCTTCTGCTTGACTTGGCAATAACCGATCCTTCCCCCTAAAATTACAAATCCCAATTATAAGTAAGCTTAAGATTGCCTCACAGAAATACATGACGAAAGCAAATGAGAAGTTTGTGTATCTTCAGAAACAAAGGTTGAAGAAAGGGGACAAGACGGAAGGTTGAAGAAGTTTAACAGGGGCCACACCTAATAAACTGATGGAACACCCAACACCAAGAAAAGAAGCAAGGAGATGCGACCATCTTGCTGCTCACAAAATCAAGTTGGTGCAGGCAAAGAAAATGAATGATAGCAACGACCTTTCCTCAGAATAGTGGACGAATCCACTGCAGCGATAGCTTTGCCACTAGCCAGTGTTATATAGATCTTACCAAATGACTATATGCAGTTGAATTAAGACAATTTAACTTTTTAGAAAAGAAAACTCATTGAAGTTCTTCCAAATGAGGCTGTAGCCTTCAAATATGCCTAAGATATTGGGACAAAATCCACTGAAATAGTAGTCGCACTGCATTGCCTGTCTTTACCATATGATATCTGAACTAAAGAAAATGAGTTGTCTTTGACATGCGAATGGGCAAATGCTCATTGCCTGTCATTACACTTATGTTCTCCTACTTATGAGATGAGAACTCAGAGACGAGACAAATTGAGCATGGCATGATCCGTCCTGAAGTGGACACGAATTTCTTGTGCAGGTTATTGATGTTTCTTGATCTAAGAAGTTGGCGTAACCATTGCTTTTCAAAAAACAAGTGAAACTAGCACGTACTACAAAATTGAGACATTGTGGCTGTCTTCTTTACTCAACTAGTACTAAAATGGACATCGACCCCCAGATTTGATTCTTCTTTCATCAAAACTAATATAACCCCCTCTTCTTGATCATTTTTTCAACATGATGTTTTTAATGTATTTATCGAGTGTGGCATGTTCTAGGCTTATGTAAATGTGCCAATATATACATGTGCAAGTTTTGCGAACTCAATTGTTGCATAAGAAGAGTGATAATGCGAAAATAAACCACTTGATACCATCTGTGGCGACAGAGAAGGCTGTCCATTATTACATTCACCAGTTCTGAAAGGCAAAAGCTTCTCTACTCCTGAGAGACCACATAAATTAGAAGGAAAAAAGAAAACTGAAGAACAAATTTAGTAAGAGCTTGAAAAGCCAAGCAGAGAAGCCCTGTCCACAATTATTCTTGAGGCTCAGCAAGTCCAGAAGTCAGCTGAGTCTGAATAATGATTAGCCAAAAGACCTCCTACACTGTACAAATAAAAAGCCCATGGCTTACGCTGTTTGGGAGGGAATCCAAAAAGCAAAATGGTCCATCTCCGAATATATTCCATTCCATCACAGTTCAAAGGATGGAATTTTTTTAGATGCAGAATTATGTGTTGCCCGGTACATCAATCGGGAGAAGATGCTCCTATAAGGATCGCTCTCTCTTTTCTCTCTCAGGTACACCATGCAGCTCTCCACCTCTGACTTGATTTGTAGATATAGTTCATGACATTTTTCCCGGTCTTTCAGTTCCTCCCTCCTCCCTTCAAGAGTACAATCACGTCATAAAGTCAACTTACTAGTAAACCCCATTTGATTTGAATTGAGAAAACCAGCAAGAGACAAATTATTGTGCAGAGTGCTTTGGAACCGGTATCAAGGGGCATAAAGTGCAGTTTCATGATCAATATCGAGTGTACAAATTCTGCATCTGTCGTACAAGGTTCAGTGAATTGACCACTATCCATCATATACAAATAAAGGAAAGACCACTAGAAATCAAGCATGTGCATGTAAGTTGTGTGATGGAGAAATAATAAATTGAAGCAAGACAGGATAAGTCAAAGGCATGGATTGATTTAATGGAGGCTTCATCTCCAGTCACGTATATGACTTCTTAGGAGATGATGGGTTTTAATGTGAGAAGCTAATTCCCAGAATCACTGTATAATACTTCTGTGGAAATTGGAAAGTAGGTTGCAGCAATGGCATTACCTGCTGTTTCTATTGGTTTTCCAAAACAAAAATAGAATCGGCCAGGAACTTTTGGCCGAATCCAAGGCAGGTGGACATCTTGATTGGCTACCTCTCCAGTTGCATTAGACCTATCAAAGCCATGCAAAAGATATTTGTTCACTGCAAATAGACGCAGAAAACAGGGAGTGGGGGTAAAATCATAAGAAAAATGGCTTGGAATCCGCTGGATTGTTCATACCTCACTTTTCCACTATTTTCCGTCAGTTGCTGTATCCAATTCCTAAAGTATGGGATCTTCATTTGGTCATCGTAATCAAAAAAGACCTGCTAGGTGCAAAAAATTAGAGTAAACAAACATGCGGACAATGACTCAAGGACATCCGCAGGATGTACCGTGATTAAATTCATGTGGACATGAACTATCAGAGTTGATTTACATACAAATATTGATTTTCAGTGGATTAAGAAAAGTTATCTAAATTCATGCAACTAGCGGATCATGATCCAAACTTATACTTCTAGGGAAAGAACTGCATATTGTCCTTGAGCATAATATGAGAGTATATGAAAGCAAAGTTCAGTTGATGCTAACCTATTAAAAGCTTTGGAACAAGGTCTGACATCTCCATAAAACTAGTCAATGATTTTCAAATGTAATTTATGCTAGTTACCGGCAAAAATCATTGCATGCAAGAAAAATGAGAGCATCCACCTTAACATATACCTGTTTGCTTAATTTTCAAGTTAAAAGACAATTTCAATCAAGAAAAAAAAAATAATCAGTAAAAAAATAGTAAAAAAATTCTGTCAAACAATCATGTCCTCAACAATTCCATGCATCTCTAAAGTACAATGAGGCGAAAAAAGCCAACAAGAACTCACATTGCAAGCTGAATTTTTTATTGACTTACCTCACCAAAGTCATCTTCTCCAACTGTACCAAAAGGCACTATTTTGGCTCCAAATTTAATCGCCATCCTGACAAACTCAGACTGTTCTGGCCAGATTAGCTTGTACTCTTCACCCTGGCAATTACATGTACATGCTTTCTAACATTACTCTAAGTTGTAATGTATAGGTAGATTTCATCTTTTCCAAAGCAAGCAAACATGAATATCAAGTATTCCCCCGTGCATGTGCCACAAACATGCGCATTTTAGATGGAGAGATATGGCAATCCAACGATTAACACCTGAGGCGTATTTGGAGGGAGGAGGTGATAAAAACTATTTACTGATATGTATGATTCTTATTCAACAGAAGGCTTGCCATCACGATCCAATTTGAGGTTATTTCACCAATCATATGATCACTGACATCTGCAGCACATTAAGGTTCTAGCATTAGTACCTTACGATGAAGTGCTTCACGCATGCCTCCTGGATAGAGCAAGACATGAGACTTTGATGAAAGAAGCTTGAACAAATTGGTCCCTGAAACAGGTACTGCACCCATTATCCGGTAATTGTCAAAGTTCTCAGGTTCAACCGTTTGTGCTTTTTCGTAATTCTCAAAGAGCATAGGATGTGCTATCCCTCGTAAAAGAATGTTCCTCTCGTTGATGAATCCAGTTACCAAAGGTACCAGTTCAAGTCCTAATAACATGTGATAGCCAACATATAGAACTGGGCCCTCTGATGGAATCCCATCCAGACCTCTAACTATCCTCCCATCTTCTAAAGTTGACAGCATCACTGGTCCAGTTATCTCATTAAACCATCTAAGATTATGCAAGATGTCAGGTAACAATAGTCTAAACATTGAAAACAAATTCAAGGGAGGAACTGTTTTAGAGAGGACATGCCTATATTGCTATTGAAACAATCTATTCAACTAAAAAGTATGTTGATTTGACCATACAACACTCATCTTCTTTTGTGAGCTTCATTTCATTGAACCTTTAGAATAATATAAGCATGGATATGAAGGTCAATCATGACACAAGGCCTCTAGCAGACCAAATGCTGGATTAAGTACACAGAATATGATATTTATGGACTTCCTGGGGGTCTTAAACTGCTATCCTGTTTTGACCATTGGACAAAGTTCAGATGAAAAACTGCACCTGTTTGATTCATATACTTTCCTATATTCAGCAGGGGTTGGTGGCAGGTAGTCCGAAACGTAGTCAAGACATTTTCCACGACGGTAGAAACCAACACGTTTAATTATGGTCACCAAATCAAAATCATCTTCCTGCATGAAAATAAACCACACCGTCCCTCATCAGATAAAGCTGAACCCATATCAGCTGGTAAAAGCAGGGGAATGCACTATAACAGTGAAGAGAATGTTTCAATGAAGCTAAACTGCATCATATTTCTGAAGAGCAGGGGATACTACAGTATACAGTCTTACTATTATGATTCTGCAGGGAAATCATCCACCCAACAGAGAAACATCGCCTAGAAGTAAGTAGTAAGTGGTTGTGGTGTGGGTCATATACACATGTTATAGAGTCGACAGCCATGGTCATTAATTGAGAAGGAAGTACTGATATCTTTTCACCTAGAGTTTAGTGATCGGCATGAAAGAGTATCTGAAAACAATTCTGAGTGTCTCAGGTGTATATGATCATTAAAGAGCAGACTAAAGCTAGCATTACTAGAAAAATTACTCAGAAGAATAGATTTGGCATGATTATCTCATGAGTATTGCAGAATGCCTATCGGAAATATCAATCAAAATGAGTGACTTTAAAATTAATTGCTCTGCAGAATTTCACCTTGGTAGGACACACTATTCAGATTAAAGACGGTGCAAATTCAGAAGTGGAATATTCATCCAGTAAGAAGAGCATTCCAGACTAGTAGAAGTTTCTCTATTTTTTTCCTAAGTGACATTTTCAGTTGATATGGCAAACCAAGCTAGAAAGGATCGTGGCCACGCAAAAAGTTCTTCAATTCTTTCATAGGGTGCCTTTCCTTCTTCCATCTATTGAAATTGTAAGACATAAACAAGATAGTAGTTCACGCATAATTCCAGCTTCTGGAAAGAGAGAAACGCACCAAGAAAAGGTAGTGACCGCAGTCTTCAAACTTCCGGATATGGCTTCTCCGCAGTGCATCGTTTAGTCTAGCACCTTCTGCTTGACTTGGCAATAACCAATCCTTCGCACTAGAATAACAAATCCCAGTTAAAGTTAGTCCACAATTG
The DNA here is from genome assembly GCA_014182375.1 of Eucalyptus virginea. Lineage (NCBI taxonomy): Eukaryota > Viridiplantae > Streptophyta > Magnoliopsida > Myrtales > Myrtaceae > Eucalyptus > Eucalyptus virginea. Next base: position 18,799,413 of record CM024522.1, on the reverse strand, counting down.
CCTCAGAAAAATACATGACAATTGCAACTTTAAATAATAAGTTTGTGCATCTTCAGAAACAAACATTGGACAAAGAAGTTTAATAGAGACTGAGCACCTCATAAGCAGAGAGAACACCCAATACCCAAAAAACAAAAAAAACAAAAGAAACAAAAAACAAAAAAGGGCAAGGAAATGTGACCATCACGCTGCTCACAAATCGAGTTGGTTCAGGCAAAGAAAATGAAGGATTAGAATGACCTTTCCTCTGATTAGTGGGCAAATCTGCCACAGCAATAGCATCGCCACTAGCCAGTGTTATATAGGTCTTACTACATAACTCTACACAGATGAATTAAGACAATAGTTTAAGTCATAGTTGAAGGAAAACTCATCAAAGTTCTTCCAAATGAGGCTGTAGCCTTCAATTATGCCTACGATATTGGGACAATATCCACTGCGCCAGTAGTTGCACTGCATTGCCTGTTTTTGCCATCTAACATCTGAAAAAATGAGCTGTCTTTGACAAGCGCATGGGCTAATGCATATGGCTTAAACACTCTCAATGACCTTTTTTTCTAAGGTATTTCCAGCCCAAGTAACTCACTCTTCAATGCAGATATTTTTAAGCTGCTCACCTGAAGATGTAGATCTTACTTGATTATACGTAAGTGCTTGAAATTTTTCATTTCAGTCTCATAAACATGTGAGAGAATCCATTTAGTTTTGCTTTACTAATGGCCTTATGAAACTCAACCATATTAGTTACTTAGTGGTTAAGAAGAAATCCAATGACAGTACAAGAAGATAACAAGATGATCCTCATTTGCCTTTATTGTCAAATATCCATGTGTCAGTGTCGTGTTTCCTCCTTGCTGTCTAAGGGATGTGTGAGATAGCAATGAGACTGGCTCAGGATATCTGGTCTGCCAAAATGTACATAGCTATAATAAACTCCAATCTCCCAGCACCTAATTAGATGAGATTTGACAAAATTGGATAAAATGTCGACCTTGTAAGCAGAAGAGTCTGTGCATTGACATCATGAATGCGTGAATTTGAATATGCTGAAGCTGATTTTAGCATCTGAAGCTTCCACAGAAGTGTTTCTTTAGGGAGAATATCGGCAAGGACCTGTGAATTTTTCCATGAATGTTTTTCCAAGCAAAAAATTACAGTGGACATACATAGCACAAGTGTAGCCTGTCGTTCATGTCAGAAGAAAATGTAATTGGGAAGAGTTCTACTTGATACATGAATTCAAGGAAAATAAATTGCAAAAAAGCATGCTAGTCTCATGAACATGATGGTCATTGTTTAGCTTACAGATACATGAGATGACATGGTCAATAAGTCCTTCGATAGCTCTTCAACTGTTCGTTGTGGAGCAAGCCCTTCTTCTGTGCTAGCCTTGAACTTCCTTGAAGGATCACCTTGTATTTGCCAGAAATGAAAATGGAATAAGTGGAGAATTACTTCATGGCTCCAGTTGGATAATTATGGTATTGACTACTGGGTATCCCAAAACTAGGGCCACAATTCAGAAGCACTTCAGTACCAGCCCCACCCCCAACACATTTACACAGCAGCCGGTGCCCCCTTTTCACCATCATCAAGCAATAAGGTATTCCTACATGTGGGCATATGAAACAGAGGTTCTGGGGTCGCCTGTAATTGTAGCACCATAAAGTAATGGAGGTTGTAAAGAGAAGTATTTAGGAGAGAGAGAAGCTGAATAGAGAGGTTCACTAAATACCCCAAGGTGGTTCCTATGAGATTAAAATGCAAACACACCTCTGCTATCCTCAGTCATTCAGTTGTTTCTGGAGTCAAAATCTCCAATAACACTTACTTCCAAATCGGTCAGAATGCAAACCCCCGATTTCCAATAAAAAAATCAAGACAATGCTCATCTAAGATTACCAGTTACTATATTGCTTATGATGAAGTAATTGCAGCCAGGCATCAAATTTTGTCCCTAGCTTCTTGGTTTCAGGAGGTGGCATGTCTCAAAAGTTTCTTCAGTAAGATTCTTCTCTCTTCTTACATTCCCTAGACCTCGACCATAGATTGCTATATTATCAGCCTCCAATAAGTCAGTAGCCTAGTGTACTATAAGAAGTGATACAAACAAACCTGAAAGGTTTTCTGCAATACATAAAACAGTTAGCAAAATACAAATAATTAGGAGCAAAGCAAACCTGCCATAAAACTCAGGATGAAAGGGTAGGTTAGCTGCAATTGTTCTGGCATTAACTCCAGGAGAGGTAACAGTGCTTGTATTTGCGACTTGTCAAATGATGTTGCTACAGAAAAAAAAAAGAAAAAAATATGAATGATGTTTCCTTTTTTATAAGCAAAGCTGCCTCAACTTACACAGTTCTCTTCGAAAGTAAGCCTTAATCCAACAAAATTCAATGTGGATGCTGCAAAACTCATATAGAGCATTTCATTTACCACAAGAAAAGGCTGCATGTACATGAGCTTCTTGTCTTATTTATTTTTCTAGAGATTGTAAGTTAGAAAACTGATGATTTCTGAGTTGATATAATAACTTGAATACTTGCTCCATTTATTTAACTTCACTAGAAATTTCTCCTCACCTGGGTTGGCCAAGATTAATAGAAGATCAATGTCAGGGTTGCGTGCTGCGACAGCTAGTGCAAGGCATCCTCCCAGTGATTCTCCAACAAGATATATAGGTCTATTTGGGGAGCGGTAGTTCTCTGATTTTATTGTTCTCTCAATCATTTTCACCAGGTCTGAGCCATGCAAATTGATACAAGAGTCATCAACTCATAAGAGAGGTACCAAGATAAGATAATCAAAAGCATCTATTGTAATCTAGCATTGTTTTATTTACAACTCCATTATAAAATGATATGCTTTTGCTATGTAATGGAGTTAAAAGCATCACAATTAAATTGTTGATTACAAATGGCATTGTCTTCAGATTGTTACTATTCAGAATTGGTGAAGCAGTTGAAGAGGGTAAGAAAGAGGAGGACCTCGAAATGATGTTCTATCCATGACTGGGATGTGCAAGCACCAAATATCAAATATCCTTCATACATGAAAACATTCATGTAGTTAGCTATTTCCCACTAAATTAAACAGTGAAGTGTCATCTACTGCATGAAACAGTTTGCACAGTCATTAATAGCCCGAGTAGCCTGCAGATGATAGTAGGGTAACACGGGCTCTGTGTCTCATCTCACTTCATCCAAATTAAGGAGAGAAAGAAAAGAGCCTTTAACCTCATGCAAAGTGCAACAATCACCACCTTTTTTCATAGTGAACGGGAAGTGGACGAATTTTCGCCAGATTTATTAGGAATGAGAAAAGAAAACTGATTTGTGAAGCAGCTTTATCGTGTCTCTAATATGAATCAGAGCAAATATATCTTAACAGATATTCTAAATTTTCAAACTCTGCTATTTGATAACTGATCTAGCTGGACTGATCTAGCTGGAACGAATTTGAGGTTGTATGTTCATAAACAAGCTAGCTGCCCCATGTTGCCAGATATTGCAGTTCTTTTTTCCCATCTTTTATTTCCTTGTTAAGTTTGGGTGGGCGCTTATAATCCAGAGTGCTTGAATAAATACAGTGTAAAGGCGATGGATCCATTGCGGCAAAAAGCAGAATTAGATGCTGAAAATTCAGTGCTAAACTGGAAGATTGAATAATTGAGGAATAGTAAACATGCATACTTTCCGAGCTTCTTGTGATGGGAAGTAAGCCCAGCTCCAGTGCCGTCGATTCCTGAAAAACAGCATGTCGGGAACACAAAGCACTGAAAGTCTGATCAAGATTGGAAAAAGATTCACAGTAACGTGACGAATTCGGAAGGAAACCCAACAGCTTATGATTAAGATTAAAGTGATGTCTGAACACAAAAGCGGAAAAGGCTCCGACTCCAAGCTGCACGTCAACAACTTCGCAACGGAAGAAAGCTGGCACCGTTAGATTCTCAAGTGTCACTCGCAATAAGGAGAGCAATCATTAACTAAAAAGGTTCAGCCCCGACGACATATATCTATAGATCATCGTGGTCGAAATCGCAAAAGCGTCACCACGTAAGTCCAGTTTGACTCTCAAAACTCCTGTTGGATCACTTCAGCGATGAACCACCGAAGGCAACAAAACTTACGAACACGAGCAAGGATGTTGATTAGTCATCAACGTCGACCTCGAGTGGACTCACCGGGTAAATAGAGAAGCAGGGGCGACTTCTCCAAGCGAGAGCCGCACTCCAGAGGAGAGAACCAGCGAGGCGGTCCGCCGTCCGGCCTGGCCAGGTCCTTCGCATGATCGAAGAACCTCCTCACCCTGTCGCGCCCGCTCTCCAGCTCCACGTCCTCCATGAACGGCGCCGACCAGCCCCGGTAGCTGGTGCTCTTCTCGGAGCGCCTCTCGTGTTCTCCAACCGGTCTCGACCGAGGAATGGTAGTTCCAGTCAATGCGGAGGGCGCCTGCTGCTTCGAAACGGCGCATCCGCGGGTCAACGACGAACTGAGTCTCGGGTTCTGGTCGGAGCTTGCGGCGGCTGAAGCTCGGCCCCGGCGCCGGGGGGCCGGAGACACGCCGGGCGGGAGGAGGCAGGCGCCGGTGGCCGCCATGGACGGCGGAGACTGGAGAGAGAGAGAGAGAGAGAGAGAGAGAGTACGGCTGGGAAGGTCAGATCAGTTAAAATGAAGAAACAGAATGAACGAGAAGCTGGGAAAAATCTGTCGTTAGCGGACTCCGAGAGATTATAAAAGGCGGGAGTATCTATGATTGGACAACGACCTCGCCGGCGACGGTGCTGCTCCTGGCTGTCGTGACTCGTAAGGAAGCAAAGACAAAAAACTCGTATCTTAACAAAATCGAGTTATCTAATAGAAGCTGGAAGCCGAGGCCATATCATATCATATCCATCATATACGTATATATATATATATGCATTATTATTGTTATCATTTTCCATATCTGTCAACCGTTTTGAACACCCAATCATTATTAATAATCGTATTCTTCTTCTTTCTTTTTTTGTAGGACTTTTTAAGAAGCTAAAAAGTTGCTTCACTTTTATAGCGAACGGAGTCGCGCCAGCACGACGGTCGCTGTCGTTTTCTTTTTTTAACATGGCGGGTGCTTTTGTAAACATGTCTGAGATGGGGAGGAGAATGGCCACCTGATACAAAGTCAAAATTGATGCCCGACGTCTGACGGTCGGTCTTGTAAAACAACCCCACATGCGTACTTGGAGATAATTTTGTGCCAACACATAAATTACGCGACCGTGAATTTGTTTAAAAAAATAAAATTATGTCGATAATAGAAATTCAATAGGAAAGCATGATGAAGTAACGAGCATCAATAACTAGCAATCGGTCGCTGAGTAGAAACTATGAAAATACGACCGCTTAGTATATAATTACAGTATCGTAAATATATCACGTTGATGCAAGTGATAGGTACCTTGACCAAGTAATGACTATATTTTGTGTTTCGATGGTCGTCTTGGTGCGAAGTGGATGGTCCCGAAGGCTTCAAGAACTTGACAATGGCATGAAGAGAGGAAGAAACGCCGGAATAAAGCAGGAATAACTTCAAATCAAATGGACGGGGTGAGGATGATGGAGAAGCGCATCTATAATTTACATTCACTAGTTCTGAAGGCAAAAAGGCTGCTCTTTTCCTCCTAAAATTACAAGATGAACGTTAAGGACACGCTTCAGTAAAGAGTGGCAAAAGGCAAAGAAGAGAAGCCCATCCGCGATTGTTCTTCGGACCGTGAGGCTCCTGAGCGACATCGAATACAGCAGTCGTGGATGTCACAGATCGGAGATCTCAAAAACCTGGGTTCTGGTCGAATGATATTGACATGTCCCCTGTAACAAATGCCAAAGACGTACTTGTAGCATCTTTTATCTTTCCTCAGCGGTGTTTTCTCCAGAGAATGTCAAAGTTCTCCTTCCGATCACGGTTCAAATGTTGGAACTTCGGATGTGGAACCATGTGTGGCTCGGTACATCAATCGGGAGAAGATGCCTCTATAAGGATCGCTCTCTCGTTTCTCTCTCAGATACGCCAAGCATCCCTCTACCTCTGACTTGACTTGCAGATACAATTCATGGGATATTTCCCGGTCGCTCAGTTCCTGCTTCCTCCCTTCAGCAGTGTACAGGCACGTAAACATGTAATGTAATGGAAAATCATTAACAGACAAAGGTGCGCGTTCTAGGATTGGAAGTGAAGAGTGCAGCTTCATGATCAAGATCGACACTATTGGCCGAGATATGAGACTTTTTTAGCATAAAAATGAAAGAAAAAGAAAAAGAGCACCAGTAATCGGGCATAAGAACACAAGTTATGCAATGGAAATTGAAGCGGTGATGAGTGCATGGATGTAATTAAGGACAGCTTCATTTCCATCCACACACGGGAATTCGTTACAGATGGCAGCTTGATGTGAGAAGCTAATTCTAAGAATCAGATAGTATGTTGCAGCAATAGACATACCTGCTGTTTCTATTGGTTTTCCGAAGTGATAATAAAACCGCCCAGGAATTTTTGGCCGAATCCAAGGAGTGTGCAAATCTTGATTGGCTACCTGTCCAGTTGCGTTAGTCCTGTCAAAGTCATGCAAAAGGTTAGTGTTCATCGCACATAGACGGGGATAATAGGGACTGTGAGTAAATTCACGGGAAAAATGAATTGGAGTCTGCTGGGCTTTCATACCTCACTTTTGCTAAATCTTCCGTCCTTTGTCGAATCTGGTCCCTGAAATATGGGATCTTCATTTGGTCATTATAATCGAAAAAGACCTGCCAGGTGCAAAATTTAGATTAAACAACAATGTGGACATTGACTCAAGAACATCTGCGGGATGTTACACCACATGAAGTCAACAGACTTGGATTTATGTGTAACTATTGCTGTTCCGTGGACTAAAAAGTTCTCCTTCTACCTTCATGCAACTAACGGGTCAAGATCTAACTTTTACTTCTAGGAAAATAAATGCGTCTACTCTTGAGGATAATACGAAAGCATTCGAAGATGTCCAGTTGATGCTATCCTGTTAAAAGCTCTGCAAAAAGTTCTAACATCTCCATCAATATAGTCGAAGACTTTCGGATGTAATTGCGCCAGCTGACAGCAAAAATCATTGCTTTCAAGAAAAATAAGAGCATCCAACTCTAAATGTCCTGTCTGCTTAATTTTCAAGTCAAAAGACGTACTCGATTAACAGAACACATAAGCATTAATTAAAAAAAATAAAAAATAAAACAGTATGACGGGAGCACAAAGCTCCACAGTAACTCACGGAGGACTTACTTCACCAAAGTCATCTTCTCCAACGGTACCAAAAGGCACTATTTTGGCTCCAAATCTAGCTGCCATCCTGACAAACTCAGGTTCCTCCGGCCAAAATAACTTGTATTCTTCACCCTGGCAATTACATATGACATCACTTCAAGTTCCGATGTAGGTACAGATGTTTATATTTGTTGCAGCAAGCAAACATGAAAATTGAGTATGTCCCTTGTGCATGTGCCACAAACATGCACACTTTAGATGGTGCGATATGGTAATGTAACTACGGATAACACCTGGGGTATAGTTGGAGCGACAGCTGAAGAAAAGCTATCAGCAATTTCTGACATTTGCAGTACATTAAGGTTCCAGCACTAGTACCTTACGATGAAGCGCTTCACGCGTGCCTCCTGGATAGAGTAAGACATGGGACTTTGACGAAAGAAGCTTGAACAAATTGGTCCCCGAAACAGGTGCCGCACCCATCAACCGATGAGTGTCAAAATATGCCGGATCAAGCGGTTGTCCTTTTTTGTATTTCTCAAGTATGATAGGATGTGCTATCCCTCGTAAGAGTATGTTCCTCTGGTTCATGAATCCAGTTACCAAAGGTGCTAGTTCAAGTCCCCATAACATGTGACAGCCAACATATAGAACTGGCCCCTCTGATGGAATACCGTCCAGACCTCTAACAATCCTCCCATCCTCTAAGGTTGACAGCATCACTGGTCCAGTTATCTCATTAAACCATCTAAGATTATGCAAGTTTCAGGTAAGAATAGTCTAAAGATTGAAAAAAAATCCAAAGTTGGAACTCCTTTAAAGAGGACAGGACTATCTTGCTATAGAAACAAACTAGTCAACTGTAACTATTTTGCTTACAAAACACATCTTCTTTAGACAATACATTCGAATTCTGTGGTGTCTTAAACTCTCAAGACAAACCTGTTTGATTCAAATTGTTTCTTATATTCAGCAGGGGTTGGTGGCAGGTAGTCTAAAACATAGTCAAGACTTTTTCCACGACGGTAGAAACGAGCACCCTTAATTATGGTAACCAAATCAAAACCTTCTTCCTGCATGCAAAGAACAAATAGAAGAACAACACTACCCCTTATTAGATAAAGCTAAACCCATATCAGCTGCAAAAAGCAGAATGCAATTCCGTGACAGTGAAGAGAATGCTTCAATGAAGCTAAACTGCATCATATTTCTGATGTGCAGAGGTTAGTAGGGCATACGACCTCACTAGTATGATTCTGCAGTGACATCATTCATCCAGGAGAGAAAAATCAATTACAATTAAAGTATAATGCAGCTGTGCTGGATCATATACTCATGTAATAGAGTTGATAGCCATGGTTATAATTGAAAAGAAAGTACCGATATTTTTTGACCTAGAGTTTAGTGATCAGCAAGAAACAATATCTCCAAATATAGATAAAGGATGATCATCAAAGAGCATAGTAAAGCTAGCATTAACAGATTTATCAGCAGAATAGACTCTGATGATTATCTCGTGACGTACTGCAGAATACCTATCCGAAATATCAATCAAAGGAGTAAATTTTAATATTAATGGCTCCGCAAAATTTCACCAAGGGAGAACACAAATACTCAGATTGGAGATAGTGGAAGTTCTGAAGTCGAGTAGTCATCCAGGAAGAAGAGCACTCAAGACTGGCAGCAAGTTTCTATGTTGTTCTTATTCGTGAAATTTTTCACTTGATATGGCAAACCAAGCTAGAAAGGGTTGTGGTGACAGAAAAACTTGTTCGGTTCTTTCCAAGGCACTTTTCCTTCTCCATTCTATTGAAATTGCAAGGCACATATGAGATCAGTTCATGCATCCTTCTAGTTTCTGGAAAGAGAGACCTACCAAGAAAAGGAAATGACCAGAGTCATCAAATTTACGGAGATCACTTCTCTGCAGTGCATCGTCTAGTCTACCACCTTCTGCTAGACTTGGCAATAGCTGATCCTTCCCACTAGAATTACAAATTCCAATTAAAGTTAGTCCACATTTGCCTCACAGAAATACATGACGATCACAACTTTAAATGATAAGTTTGTGTATCTTCAGAAATAAAGTTTGATGAAAGGGAACAAAAGGGAAGGGTGAACAGAGACCAAGCACCTCATAAGCTAATAACAACGAAAAATAAAAGAAAGGAGATGTGACCATCATGCTGCTCACGAAATCAAGTTGGTTCAGGCGAAGAGAATGAAGGATTACAATGAACTTTCCTCTGAATAGTGGACAATTTTCGGCGGCGATGGCCATTTTCACAAGCCAGTATTATATAGATTTTACTAAATGACTCTATGCAGTTGAATTAAGACGATAATTTAAATTCTAGTTGAAGGAAAACTCATCGAAGTTCTTCCAGATGAACAGCGACTCTGCCAAAAATATTGAGACAATATCCACTGCGCTAGTAGTTGCACTGCATAGCCTGTTTTTACTATCTAATATCTGCACTCAAGATAATGATTTATCTCTTTGACATGTGGATGGGCTCATCCATATGCCTTAAATACTCTAATTACCCTCTTTTCTTAGGCATCTCCGGCCCAAGGAAATGATTCTTCAATGCAGATATGTTTAAGTTGCTGATTGGAAGATGCAGATCTTACTTGATTATACATACATGCTAGAAATTTTTCATATTAATCTCACAAACATGTGAGAGAATCCATTTAGTTTGCTTTACCAAAGGACTTATGAAACTCAACATATTAGTAGCTTAAGGGTTAAAAAAGAAATCCAATGATAATAAACAAAAGTATAACTAGTTGATCCTCATTTGCATTTGCAATGATATATCAATGAGCCAGTATCGTGTTTCCTCCTCGCTATTTAGGAGATGTGTGAGATAGAAATAAGACTGGCCCACAATATCAGCCCTGCCAAGATCTTCATAACCATCGCAAACTCCAATCTCCAAGCATCTAATTGCATGAGATCTGACAGAAATGGATAAAAGAAGGACCTTGTCAGAAGTAGAGTCTCTGCCTTGACAGCATGAATGCGTGAATTTGCATATGCTGAAGCCGATTCAAACATCTGAAGCTTCCACAGTAGTGTTTCTTTTGGGAGAATATCAGCGAGAACCTGTAAATTTTTCCATGAATCTTTTTCCAAGCACAAAATTACAGTGGATATACATAGCGCAAGTCTAGCCCGTTGTTCACATCTGAAGAAAATGTAATTGGGAAGAGTTCTGCTCATTACTTGAATTCTAGGAAAATATATCGCAAAAAAGCACGCTGGTCTCACAAAGATGATGGCCACGGTTTAGCTTACTGATATGTAAGATGGTATGATCAATAAGTCCATTGATAGCTCTCCAACTGTTTGCTGGGGAGGAAGCCCTTTTTCTGTGCTAGCCTTGAACATCCTTGAAGGATCACCTTATATTTGTCAGAAATGAATTGGAATAAGAGGAGAAAATTGCAGCATGGCTGCAGCCAGATTATTATGGTACTAAGTGTGCCCAAACTATATCCTCGCTTCAGAAGCACTTCATTACTAGCCCAGCCCCAACACATTTACACAGCAGACGGCGCCCCCTTTTCACCATCAGCAAGCAATAAGGTATTCCTAAAAATGGGCAACATCATCTAAACTATGAAACAAAGGTTGTGTAATTGTATCCCCACAAAGAACTTTCTAAAAGAGAAACAGCTAGGAGAGAGAGAAGCTGAATAGAAAGGTTCGCTAAATACACAAATGTTGGTACTGGTGACAATAACAGGCAACTATGCCAAGGCTATCCTCAGTAATTCAGTAGTTTTTGAAGTCGAACTCTCCAATGACACTTACTTTCAATTAGTCGGAATGCAAACATGCCCACAGGTTTTCAATAATCAATTGATACAGTACTCATCTAAAATTAGTAAGCAGTCACTATGTCAAACACGATGATGTAAGTTGTAACTGCAGCCGGGCATCAAACTTTGGCCCATTGCTTCTTGTCTCAAGTGGTGGCAAGGCTGGAAAGTTTCGTCAGTGAGATTTTTCTCTCTACTAACATTTGCTAGACTCAACTGTAGATTTCTATATTATCAGCCTCAGTAGCGACGTATACTATAGAGAAGTGAAAAAAATATGCCTGAAACATTTCCTGCGTTACATGGATAGCTTAGCTGCAATTGTTCCGGCATTAACTCCAGCAAAGGTAATAGTAGTTGTATTTGAGACTTGTCAAAAGACGTGGCTGCAAAAAAATATGTGTGGTGTTTTTCACTTAATTAGCAAGGCCGCCACAACTGACAGAGGTTCTAAATGAAGATAACCCTGAATACTACATAATTCAACGTGGACACTGCATAACTCATATAGCATTTCATTTACCCCAAGAAAAGGCTGCATATGCATAAGCCTCTTGTCTCCTTTGTTTTCCAGATATTGAGTTAGAAAACCAATCATTTCTGAGTTAATATAATAACTTGATTTCCTCATCCTGTTGTATCTATTTAACTTCACTAGAAATTGTTTCTCACCTGGGTTGGCCAAGATCAATAGAAGATCAATGTCAGGGTTGCGTGCTGCGACAGCTAATGCAAGGCATCCTCCCAATGATTCTCCAACAAGATATATAGGTCTATTTGGGGAGCAGTAGGTCTCTGCTTTTATCATTCTCTCAACCATTTTCACCAGGTCTGAGCCATGCAAATTGATTAGAAGTTATCAACACATATGGTATTGAGATAGATAATTCAAGCATCTGTAGAAACCTGGATTTGTTGTATTACAACTCCAGAATAACACTATATGCTTTTGCTACGCAATGGAGCTAAAAAGAATGGCAGTTGAATTGTTGATTACGAATGACACGGTCTTCAGATTGTTACCATATATTTAGAATTGGCAAAGCAGTTGGAGAGAGTAAGAAGAGGAGGACCTAGAAATGACGTTCTATCCATGACTGGGATGTGCAAGCACCAAATGTCGAAGATCCTTCATACATATGAAAACATTAGTCTAGTTAGCCATTTGCTGCTGCATTAAATAGTGAAGTGCATCATCTATTGCATGAAACATGTTAGAGATATTTGGGAAATCTACTTTATTTTGAATATCTCTCAAGATTATGCGATATCTCTTTTGCTTGTCCATATATTGATTGATATATATTCCTTTGGATAATCTATCATAAAGCCTATAATAGACTGGTATACTCTTTATTAGAATATTTCAAATTATACAGAAAATTTCCCAATTATCTTGTCCACTTTATATTTTACTAAACAGATTGTATAGTTATTAAAAGCCAGAGTAGTCCTCAGGGGATGGTAGAGTAACATAGGCGCTGTGACTCATCTCAATCCAATTTCAGTAGAGAGATGAAAGAGCTTTTAGCCTTATGTAAAGTGCGGCAATCACCGCATCTTCTACAGTGAACAGGGAATGAACAGATTTGTTCCGAATGAGAAAATAAAAACTGATTTGTTATATCTCTAAAACGTACCAGTCAAATCCATCTTAACGGAAGCCACTGTGCTTCGATTTGACGGGATTATTTTCTAAGATTTCAAACTGTATGACCCTATAATTGATCTGGCTGGTAGGGGACTGAGGTCGTTTGTTCATAAACAAGGTGCCTATGTTGCCAGACACTGTTATTGTTTTTCCCCCTCTTTGGTTTCCTTACAAAGTTCAGGTGGGGCGCTCAAAACCAGAGTGCTCGAAAGTATAGTCTAGAGATGATTGATGCATTCCGGCAATAAGCGGAATTAGATGCTGAAATTTCAGTGCTAAACCGGAAGATCGAATAATCAAGGAAGAGTGGGCGTGCTCACTTGCCGAGCTTTTTGTACTGTGAAGTAAGCCCAGCTCCAGTGCCGTCGATTCCTGAGAAACAACATATCAGGAAACAGAAAGCATTGAAGCTCCCATCACGATCAGAAAAATTTCACAGAAACGTGACGAATTCAGAAGAAAACCAAACAGCTCATGATTAGACAAAAGTTACGTCTGTACGCAAAAGCGGAAAAGGCTCCAACATCAAGCTGCACATCAACAACTCCATAACAGAAGAAACGGACATTATTAGATTCTTCAGAATTCCTTTCCTAACCATTCTATTTCCATTTTGTTTCCTAGATGAATTTTCAAGCATTTGAAAACATTTGGTAATTATACAAAATTTCTATTTTCGAAATCGAAATACGTTTGGCATGACTTTTTATTTTTTTAACTTAAAATTTCTTTTAATTTTTTAATAATTTTATTACATTTTTCCTTTTTTTTTTTTTTCTATTTTTCATTTTCCTCTTCTTCTTCCTTCTAGCGGTTGCTGGCCTCAAGAGAGCCCCAGCCCCTAGCAAGACCAAGCTCATCGACCCAAGCCTCGCCGGTGGTTGGGCGACACTGCGAGATCGGCTTTGCCATGGTCGGTGCAACGCTAGCCTTGCGATGGCTATGCGTAGTCAAACTTAGCCTTGCTAAGTCTAGGTGAGGTCAAGCCTCACCCGGCCAAGGCAAGGTTGAGTTCACCCAACCGTCAGCAAGGCTCAACCTTGCCCAATCACCATGAGGCCAAGCCCATCCAACCGCCAACGAGGCCAACCTCACGGTGGCTAGGCAAGGTCGAGCCTTGGCTAGCCACCAATGAGGCTTGAGTCGACGAGGCTCGACCTCGCTAGGGGTCAATGAGACTCCTCTCGGGTCGATGAGACTTGGTCTTGGCGAAGGCTGGCTACTAACAAGAGGAAGAAGAAGATGAAGAATAAAAGAAAAGAGAAAAAAAAAAAAAAAAAAAAGGTTTAATTTTGAAGTTGTTCTCAAGAAAATATTAGTAACTTTTTTTTTTTTTTTTTACTTCTTGATTCTATTTAAAATCTGTTTCTAAAAAAAAAAAAATGTTACCAAATGGATATTTATCATTCTTTTTACTCGGAGCAAAAAAAAAAAAATAGAACCAGATACCATTTGGCATGTTAGAGCGTGCTTGGTAACCATTATGTTTTGGGGAATAATTTTTTATCATAAATGATTTTTTTTTATTCTATTCTCGGAATAATTTCTAAGCAAAAAAATGCATTTGATAACTCCACAAAATTTATATTTTTAAAATAGAAATACGTTTGGTAGGATTTTTTTTTTTTTTCTTTTAATCTTTTTAATACTTTTATTATATTTTTTCTCTTTTTTTTTCTTTTTCTCTTCTACTTCTTCTTTGTGACTAGTCGCCAGCCACAATGGCCGATGACCGGCTGAACGAGGTCCAACGAGCTTGCCGAGCCTCACCAGGCCAAGGCAATGTCCAATGAGCTCACCGGTGACTCGCCTAGCCACAACAAGCCTTGGCCTCGCCAAATCTGAGCAAGGCTGAGCATTGACATCGCCCAAGCGACGCAAGGTCGGCCTCGCCCTAGCTTGGCAAGGTCTAGCCTCACGCTGGCTGGGGAGGCCGAGCCTAACCGATAGATACGAGAGGCTCGACCTCACCTTGGCTGAGCGAGATTGACCTTGCCTAGATCTGGCAAGGCCAAGCTCACCTAGCCCCCGGTGATGCTCGGGCCGACAAGCCTCACCTAGCCTCGCGTCACTGGGGGCTGGCGATGCTCCAATGAGGTCGGCGGCCATGGTCAAGGCCGGCAATCGACCAAAAGGAAGAAAAAAAAAAAGGAAAGAGATGAAGAGAGGAGAAGAAAAAAAAATAGATTTTAGGTTTTGTTTCTAGGAACAATTAGTTACTTTTTGATTTTATTCCAAATCTATTCTTAGGAACAAAATAATCTATTTTTGTTTTTAGGAACAAAAAATTTACCAAATTAATTTATATTCTTTTTTGGCTCTCTAAATAGAAATAATTATTTTCGAAAGTGAAAACAAACAAGCCCTTGCTCACGATAAAGAGAGCAATCATTAATTGAAAAGGCACCGCCCCGACATCACTAGAGTGTCGTTGCGCAAGTCCTGTCCAATTCTCAAATTCCTATCGGACGACTTCAACGATGAAGGCAACAAAATCGAACCTTAACAAATCTCACAACCGCGGACAAGAACGTTAAGTTAGTTACGACGCCGGCCTCGAGGGAGCTCACCAGGCAAATAGAGAAGTAGGGGCGACTTCTCCAGGCGAAAGCCGCACTCCAGAGGAGAGAACCAGCGAGGCGGTCCACCGTCCGCTCTGGCCAGATCCTTCGCCCCGTCAAAGAACCTCCGCAGCCTCTCGCGTCCGCTCTCCAGCTCCACGTCTTCCATGAACGGCGACGAAAAGCCCTGGTTGCTCGCCTTTTCTCCATGTTTCTCGGGGCTCCTCCTGTTCTCACCGAAACTGACCGGCCTCGACGAAGGAAAAGTAGTCGCGGTCTCTGCTGCAGAGGACAGTTGCGCGAATCTGCAAGTGGACAATGAGCTGAGCCTCGGGTTGTGATTGGAGCCCACGGCGTCTGAAGCTTCGGTCCGGCGATGGCGAGCCAGAGAGAAGACGGGCAGGAAGAGACAAGCTCCGGTTGCCGCCATGGAAAATCTGTTTGTGGCGGACTCGCGAGATCTGAAGGGGAGAGACAGAGACGGATAAGAATTGGACAATAAACTTCCTTGCTCCAGGTTGCTGTTTCCGTCGTAACGAAATAGAGCACAATTTAACACAGAAAGGATTAGGCAACTGAGCCTAAACTAAATAGCTTTGTAAATTACCGCTCCCGTGGCAAGCACAATCGTCATCTTGAAAATCAAATTATTTCGAATAATGTATGCTAGATAAGGAGTTTCAGATATCTGAAGTATCAAAATTTGGCACAAAAAAAAAACTCAAGTACTAAAAATTAGGAAAATAACACTTAAATGTCAAAATCGGAGTAAGATGGATTAGTTAATTGCCAACAATTCGACTAAAATGCTGACGCGGTGATTTTCCGGCGAGAAAAGTCAAAACAACATCATTTTGCACGCTAATATGACTAGATAATTAAATTTAATTTAATTAGAAAGAAAGAAAGAAAGAGATTAAAAAAAAAAAAATAGGAAGATGGTGATTGCAAGCAGCAAGGGCTAAGCCCTCACCACCACCTCTCCACCATCACCAGGAAGGGCCGATGACAATGGGGGAAGAGTCAACTAAGGTCACAACCTCCCCATATCCAATGAGGGTCGCCGGCCCTCACCCAGATTTAGGGGACAGCCGAGGGTTGGCAACACTGGCCCCCCTTCCCCACCGTCGCCGAGAAGAGCCAATGACGATGGGGTGGCGATAGTGAGGGCTCAACACTCGCCGCTTGCAATCTAAATCTTCCTTCTTTTTTAAAATTTGGTTTTAAATTTAATTTAATTAATATTTATATTAAAATTTAAATTCAAACCAAAACAACATCATTTTGGCGTTTTTTACTAAGTCATCTCTCGGCAAGTCACATAAGCCAATAATATTAATAAAAAAAAGGCCACGAAGGATTTTAGTGAGGTTTGCCAAACTTAGCACTCAAGTGTCCCATTTAAAAAAAAATGACATTAAATATTACTTTCCTAACTTTTGGCATTTAAGTATCCCACATTACTAAGCACTTGAGCTATTCTTTTGCCACTAGATAAGTATTCAAAGATTCTCATTAGCATATAGCCAATTTGAAATGAAAAAGAACTAAACAAGTAATAACATTCAAATATTCATTTGTAATCCAAACAATTTCTCTACGGTGAGTCTTACATGTTTAGTGGTATTTGCATGGAATTTTTGTAATATTTTGAACAATTCGTGATAAACTAACTATTCATTGGAGAAAAAACGTACCCAATCAATCCTAAACTCACAAAGGATGTCAATTCAATTTTAAAAAATTCAATATTATTAGTTTAGTTCAAAAATTTTGCCCGAAATTCTAATGTAATCCTTCCGATGAATCTTTGTAGAAATTTGCCGACACAGCAGTCGAGTCATCACCAACCATTCAATGTAGGCCTTCGGCTCAATCCTAAACTCACCATCGTGTCAGTAATTTCCAACAAAAATTAGTCGGAATAACTACATTAGAATCTCTCCTAAAGATTTAGAATTAAATTGATAAAATTGAAAAAATTTAGGGCTAAATTGACATTCACAAAATAAGTTCAGCACCGAGTAGGCAATTCTTTGGATTCATTGGAAATGGTCAACAACCCCTCTCAGATTACTCATTAAGTACACCATGCTAATCATAGAGACACGACTTCCAGTGGGAAAAAAAAATCAAATATCTTTAATCAGCGACGCAAGGAACTTCGACAAAACTAAATTTCAAAATTTTTATTCATTTATTTGTGTCTAGTCGATCAAGTCTAGATTCTGTTATCGACGAAGAGACATAAAGCGGTCAGATACGCATGGGCATTGATGTTCCCCGGACATGTCGATCATGATCTGGCGTACCGGAGGCGTGTGCATTGTCTACTTGCGGCCATCGGTTTCACGGACCGCGTAAAATCTAATATTTGACTCTTAAATGTGGAGTCTATCTTCCTTATTGAATAGGTCTCCAGTTCCAGCAAACTTTCTTCCCGGATAAGTGAGAATATGAAGGTGACATTGTAAGATCTCCCGTTCCAAAACAAATCTCCTGCCTATTTTTTCTCCTTGAACTTTTTAACAACCCATTCAAGTCAAAAAAAAAAAAAAAAAAGAGTAGAGGATGTAGGAGGATCAAAATTGACCTTGCTCTCTTGTTTCTTGTATGGATTTTTTTATGGATGAGACAGCTTGGCGGTTGATGATTTTAATGGGAGTCGAACATGCACGATTGCATAGATTATGGCTTGAGTTGGATTCGTTTGGGCTGGAATGTGCACCCCGGGACCCTGGCTCACTAGACAAGTTAAAGACAAGTAGGGTGTGTGTATTTCCGAGAATAATTTATAATCAAAGAAAATGCATTCCGAAAAATCATTCTTCCTAAAGATATTTTCCCCTTCTTAAATTAAGTAATTTATTTCCTTGATTTTAAATATGCATACTTTTTAACCATAAATATTTTCCTATTAATTAATTATTTTCAATCACGCGTGAAAGTTTAGAAAACTAATTCGCAAAAAAAAATTTCATTCAAATAAACACACCCTAAGTTTAAAAATTTCTATTGGATGGGAAATCTTATCCTTACTCACGAGGAGCGAGCTACATCCGTAATCTCATATCTTTTGTGGGCCGATTCATGACCCAAACAAGCATTTCTAAAAGTTTATCGTGTTGTAACTTGTAAAGCATAGTCCAAATATGTATTTACATAAAGATGATACCTTTTTCTTTATGTGCTGATCCATGAAGATGAGACGTATGCTTATACTTACCTAGGTAATAGTCAAGAAACCATACAAGATTTCTCATTAATTAAAGGGAAAATCATTGAATCAATTCTAAACCTATTGTATTAATGTTAATTAACTTCCTAATTTTGTCAATATAATCCTAAACTTTTACATGAACTTCCAATGTAGTCCCTTCGAATCACTTCCCATTATAGATCACTATCTTGGTGATCTACAAGTTATCCACGTTAGTGTGTCATAGAGGACGGCCAACAATGACCAAAGGCCACGTTGGCAAATTCCGACTATAATTGGTAGGAAAATCTACATTGAAATTTCTCGTAAAAGTTAATAATAACCACATCAACAAATTCGAAAAGCCCATGAATGAACTCACATCCATAAATAAATTTACGATTGTTTGGGTAATTATCCCTTAATTAAGAGCTAGTATAGAACAACAATATGCAAATTACTCGGACCATCCAGATGTTGGTTGTACCCTACGTAATCTCTGACTCAATCAGCTAATATTAGAATTAAGTAAACAGTGCATTGCAGTTCCACCCAAAAAAAAAAAAACAGTGCATTGCAGGCTTCGGAAATTGTCCGGAAATAGACGAACGTAGTGAAGTCCACGTGCTTCGCAATTGCGACCTTCACTGGCTGTTTGGTGAAGTTGTGTTATGCTTCGCTTAATTTGCTTGGGATACTGCCGTCCGAGTCTTCGAGATAATATACTTAAAACGATGCTCAAGAGGGTTGGGATTCACATAAGCACATGCGAGATGGCGTTTGTATTATTAGCCTCTCTTTATTTTCACGAAAAAAAAGAATGATTTGAAAAATATTTTTTCTAAAAAATTATCGCTTATATCATTTGAAATAATTAGTCAATTAAAAATATTTTCATTATCAATAACAATTTATATCTAAACATGGATGATGAAAATATTTTTTGTTCATTCTTTTTTTTTTTTTTTTTTTTGGATGCCCATGATCCGCTGTGATCGCTTGGCCGGGTAGCCCACCGCCCATAGAGTGCAAGATGCGATTGAAGATTATCGAATGCGCACTTGCCTTTATTTGGGGAGAAACCCAGCGTCAAACATTACAAGGAGAAGACCACCGCTGATTTGATGCAAGCCCTGGATATGTACGAGAAGCCCTACGATCAACAAGGTCATGGAGGAAGGCGCGTCGGCCATGCAAATCATATCAATGAATTCAATGTGATTGTTAGTCAATTGAGTTCAGTTGAAATGATTTTGAAGATGAGGGTACACTCCTGAAGAAGTGTTGTCGTGCAACGTTGTATTTTGTTGCCCATGTTATTTTCGAGTGAGTGATGGTAAGCTCGAAGGGAGGGCAAGGTGCATATTCCATGGCTATGCACAAGGTGAGCGGGGGTGAGACCCGGATGTTAAGGTGGAGCTTATAGTGTTAACAACAATGGTTTTGCTTTATCTGCGGTTAAGGAGGTTGCGTCGAAAATCCTTCAATTCAAACTCGTTTCCTCATGTGGTAAAGTAGTAGAGCTCAACCAACTACGTAACCCACCGGTGAGTTGTTCATCCTTTTTTTTTTTTTTTTTTTTTTAGTAACCCGGGAACTCATGTACAACCAACAGCCGGCAAGATAAACCCGGAGCGGTGCTAACGCAGGACCCACCACCACGACACCGCACTTAAGTTCTTTTTTATAATCTAAACAATCCAATTTTAAAAATGAACGGTTAATTTGAGGTATTACCTACCCTTAAGCCGCATTCTACTATGTGTTAGCAAATTACTACGACATTATGTTTAGGTGAGTATCTCGTGCTTGATCGTTGATGTTATTGGCGATTAGACTTTTTCGTTGATTATATGGTTGACTCTAAATGGTACATACTCTGCTCTCGAATGGATCCTCATGTGATCCACAACCTTCTTGAATTATCTCTCTAAGATCCATTTCCAGCTTCAAATCTCGTTAATTGAAGCCAATATGTTTATGGACTTCGACAAGAATTCAACATGGAATCGAGTGCAGTGTTTACGTTGAGAAACCTCATCGCTCAAGGTTAACTTATGGCCTTCGTTTTCAAAGTTCTTAATCGCACGCATTACCAGATGATTTGTGGGTATTTCATTGTCACTCTATCCAAACCACGCGTAAGTGACTTTAATCAATTGTGTATTTTTTTTTCTCATTTTTAAGTATCTTGAAAAGTATTGTTTTCATTTTTTAGTTAATTCAACTAGTGTCTAAGACACTAGTTAACAAAATCAAACAAAAATAGACGGGAAAGCGGTTCAAAGGTGGAGGATAAAAGGAAAGACAAATATATCGACCAAGCTGATACATATATAAACAACTGCTCGCCAAAGCTATCAATTCAACAATAAACCATAGACCTGGATATTCAATCCAATAATAACCAACGATTCAAACTAGTCATACAAACCAATTACGGTGCTAAAAGCCAACACCGGGTATTTTCAAGTTAAATACCACAACTTCATCAATATCATTCAATTCCACACTTTTGGAATTATTAATCAAAATCATCAATCACTCAATTTCTCAATTTAAACATACAATTAACACAAACCGACCGCACCGGGCTTTGCGATCGGCGCGAAAATTCTAACGACCTACCATCCCAGCATAATTTTGGAAATTATTAAATAATTAAATTTAATTCCGAAAATTAAATAATTAAATATTATATTATAATAATATAATTTAATAAAATAATATTTATAAATTCGAAATAATTAATTAATTAAAAATAATTAATTAGGGCTTAAACAAGATTATACTAATTTAATCATATAATTAGCCCTAATTAAATATCCATTAAACTAATCATATAACTAATCTAATTTACATTAAAATAATCTAATTTAATCACATAAACCTAATTAGACTAATCTAAACACCCCTTAAGCGTCATTAACTCACTAAGCAAGAATTAGAGGATAAACTCACCGGTTTTGCGCGCCGGTGAGTTCACGGCGATCACGACGCCAAGGCGGTCGATAAACCCCAAAGCGGCGACACCAACGGAGGCCGGGAAGACACTGAAAACGGGCCTCGAAGTCTGGAACTTCTTGCTGTCTTCTGCTTCTGATCTGGGCTGAACTGCAGAGAAGAAACCAGCAACTTCAACGGCGAAAACGGGCCGATCGGAGCTCCGGCGAGCGGGTGGTTGGCAACCAGCGGCTCCCGGGGGTCTTGGGGATCTTATAGGAGGTTGGGATGGGCAAAGGAAGGGTCGGAAAGGGGCGAAACAGCAAGAAAACCCGAAACAGGCGGAACCGGGCGAGTCCAGACGGTCCGGCGAGCGGCGGCTTCGGGCGGCCGTACGGGACAGCCGGAGAATCGTTCCGGCGAGCGGCGAGGTGCTCCGGAACGGGCTGGATGTCCTCTTCGCGGCGATGGGTGGCTCGTTCGCTGATTCAACCGGGAAGTTAACTTTTTACTCGGATCTTTGGCGAAAGGTCGGCTGGAGCAGAAACTGGAACGAGGAGAAAACAGAGGAAGAAATGGAGTCCGATGGGCATGCGACGGTGGAGGGCTGTTGCTGCTCGGTTTCTCTGGTTTTTGCTGAGCTTCTCTCCTTCAACAATAATGGAGAAAGCCACAAATTAAGGGAGAAGAAGGCTGCTTAGCAAGGGGGTCTCCTTGGGCTCTTTAGAGCTCAACACTTGCCATTCTCTCATTGGCTTTGCCCCCACCATGACATCACATGACCTCAGCCACTCTCTCTCCTCAAGCTTCCTCCACAACCTTGCCAATAGGTGCAAAATAGCTCTCACCCCATGGCAAACGAATTTGTTACATTTCCCTTTTCAATCTCAATCAATTTCATCCAATTCTCAACCAAACACATCCATTTGAAGCCCAATTAAATCCATCAAGGTATCCTCGTCCGTCTCATGACTTTTTCCCATCAAATGATCCAACTTGCATCCCGAAGATTCAATCAAAACGACCCTCTGACAATCTCGAACAAAACGGCCTTACTTTCGCTTTTTCCGCCAAAAATCTCGGTTTGTAGAAAAATCTTCCTGGAGATGAGTCGACATTCCTAAAATGAATTGTGACTTGACAGACTTCCACGTCTCTCGTAATCGGGTTCAATTTCACGGTTAAATTCAATGCAGCGCGACTTTAGCGCGTCCTAATCTACTAGGGTGGCTTTTAAGAATTTTCTGTGTAATTGACTGTGGTTGATTATTTTCAAGCCACAAAGTGCATCTTTGACACATTGGCAACTCTTGATTGTCGTAGAAATCTCGAGGTTTCAAATACGAACACGAGACCAAAATGATAGAGAAATCGGTCTAGTCTTGCCGATCAACAAGAATTGTGCAATTAGGTGGAATCACCCACACTTAATTACATGGTTACGTTGAATCGACCTATCTCCTGGTCTCTAATCGGTACGTAGTAATGACCCTTGCAAATTAGTACGGTCGAGCGGTCGTTTCGGTCGAATTCTCAAGTCATTGCGTTTAGATTCCTTAACGCTTCACTGATGACTAGTTATCTCGTGAGTGGCCAACTCGAGAGAAGAAAGCTATAGTCGCGAAGATGAAATGCCCGACTTAATTAATTGAAACCAGAATTGGAAAATCGGGATGTCACAGTACAAATTTGAGATTTTATTCTCCATTTATTACAGCTATACAATTTTTGTGATTTTTTGTGGTATTAATATAATTTAACGAATGGTATATTTGTCATAAATTTAGCAATTTGGGATTTTTTACGGTTGAATAAATTAATTTGGAGTAAATTTATCATAAATGTACCAATTTTGGGTTTTTTATGATCAATCATAGTATATTTGTCACATGTATACCAGTTTTAAGTTTTTCATGATCAAAAAATTAGTTTTTGGTAAATTTATTACAGATGTATCAGTTTAAGGTTTTTCAAGATATTAACTAAAAAAAATTATTTTGACGATGGACGCTTTAAAAACCCACATCTTCATTATGCAGTGTATGGGAATTCAATAGGAAAGCATAATGAAGTAACAAGCATCTATAGCTATTATTTTACATTTATGGGTAGCAATTGGTCGCTAAGTTGAAACTATGAGAGCTCCACCGCTTAGTCTATAATCACATCAGTGACAGGTATCTTGACCTAGTGATGGTTATATCATGCGTTTCGGTGGTCGTTGTGGTGTGAAGTGGATGACCCCAATGATTTCAGAAATGGATAATCACATAAAGAGAGGAAGAAATGCCAGAATAAACTGGGAATAACTTCAATTCAAATGGATGGAGTGAGAATGATAGAGAAGCGCATCCATAATTTACATTCACCAGTTCTGAAGGCAAAAAGCTGCTCTTTTACTTCTGAAATTATAAGATGAACGTTAAGGAAACGCTTCAGTAAAGAGCCGCAGAAGGCAAAGAACGGAAGCCCATCCATGATTGTTCTTCAGACTGGGAGCTCCTGAGCTACTTCGAATGCAGCAATTGTGGATGTCACAGATCCGAAATCTCAGAAACCTTTGTTCTTGTTGAATGATATTGACATGTCCCGTGTAACAAATGTCAAAAGACGTACTTGCAGCATCTTTTATCTTCCCTCAGGCAGTGTTCTCCAAAGAATGTCAAAGTTCTCCTTCCTTTGAGAAATAATAATCGACCCGAAGACCCGGCTGCGCTGTACAGTGAAACTTGTGTGGCCTACATTAGTCTGGAGTAAGTTGAAGCAATACGGTGAGGTTCCGATCACAGTTCAAATGTTGGAATTTCGGATGTGGAACCATGTGTGGCTCGGTACATCAATCGGGAGAAGATGCTTCTATAAGGATCGCTCTCTCGTTTCTCTCTCAGATACGCCATGCATTGCTCTACCTCCGACTTGACTTGTAGATACAGTTCATGGGATTTTTCCCGGTCTTTCAATTCCTGCTTCCTCCCTTCAGGAGTGTACAAACACGTAAACATGTAATTGCGCGCTCTAGGATTGGGAGTGAAGATTGCAGCTTCATGATCAACGTCGATACTATTCGCAAATGTATGAGGCTTTTTTAAGCAGAAAAGTGAAAAAGAAAAGAAAAGAAAAAGAGCACTAATAATCGAGCATAAGAACATGAGTTATGCAATGGAAATCGAAGCAGTGACAGGATGGATGAGTGCATGGATAAATTTAAGGACAGCTTCATCTCCATTCACGCATGCGAATTCTTTAGAGATGACAGCTTGATGTGAGACGCTAATTCCAAGAATCGGAAAGTAGGTTGCAGCAATGGACATACCTGCTGTTTCTATTGGTTTCCCGAAACAATAATAGAACCGCCCAGGAATTTTTGGCCGAACCCAAGGAAGGTGCGCATCTTGATTGGCTACCTCTCCCGTTGCGTTAGTCCTGTCAAAGTCATGCAAAAGGTATTTGCTCATCGCAAATAGACTAGGATAATAGGGACTGTGGGTAAATTCACAATAAAAAGAAAAACGAATTGGAATCCGCTGGACTATCATACCTCACTTTTGCAAGTTCTTCCGTCATTTGTCGAATCTGGTCCCTGAAATATGGGATCTTCATTTGGTCATCATAATCGAAAAAGACCTGCCAGGTGCAAAGTTTAGATTAAACAACCATGTGGACATTGACTCGAGAACATCTGCAGGATGTTACACTACCAAATCATGTGCACATGAAGTTAACAGAGTTGTATTTATGTGCAATTATTGATGTTCCGTGGATTAAAAAGTTCTCTGTCTACATTCATGCAACTAACAGGTCAAGATCCAATTTTTTACATCTAGGAAAGAATGCATCTACGCTTGAAGATAATATGAAAGCATTTGAAAGCAATATTCAGTTGATGCTATCCTTTTAAGAGCTCTGCACAAAGTTCTGGCATCTCCATCAATGTAGTCAAAGATTTTCAGATGTAATTACGGCAGTTGCCAGCAAAAATCATTGCATGCAAGAAAAATAAGAGCATCCAGCTCTAAATATGCTGTCTGCTTAGGTTTCAAGTCACAAGACACACTCAATCAGCAAAACACATAAGCATTTAAAGAAAACCAAAACATTATGATGGGAGCGCAAAGCTCCACAATAACTCAGAGACTTACTTCACCAAAGTCATCTTCTCCAACGGTACCAAAAGGCACTATTTTGGCTCCAAAGCGAACTGCCATCCTGACAAACTCAGGTTCCTCCGGCCAAAATAACTTGTATTCTTCACCCTGGCAATTACATATGACATCACTTCAAGTTCCGATGTAGAGACAGATTTTTATATTTGTTACAGCAAGCAAACATGAAAATTGAGTATGTCCCTTGTGCATGTGCCACAAACATGCACACTTTAGATGGTGCGATATGGTCATGTAACTATGGATAACACCTGAGGTATAGATAACATCTGACATTTGCAGTACATAAGGTTCTAGCACTAGTACCTTACGATGAAGCGCTTCACGCATGCCTCCTGGATAGAGTAAGACATGGGACTTCGACGAAAGAAGTTTGAACAAATTGGTCCCTGAAACAGGTGCCGCACCCATCAACCGGAAAGTGTCATAAAACGCCGGCTCAAGCGTTTGTCCTTTTCTGTATTTCTCAAAGAGCATAGGATGTGCTATCCCTCGTAAGAGTATGTTCCTCTGGTGTAGGAATCGGATAACCATAGGAACCAGTTCGAGTCCCAATAACATATGATAGCCAACATATAGAACTGGCCCTTCTGATGGAATTCCATGCAGACCTTTAACAATCCTCCCATCCTCTAAGGTTGACAGCATCACTGGGCCAGTTATCTCATCAAACCATCTAAGATTATACAAATTGTCAGGTAAGAATAATCTAAAGGTTGAAAACAAATCCAAAGTAGGAACTCCATTAAAGAGGACACGATATTGCTATGGAAACAAACTGTAAATATTTTGCTTTGACGATACAACACACTTCTTTTGTGAGCTTCATTTCACTGAACCTTTAGAATAGTATATGCGTGGGTACTAGGGAGGATCGTGTCATAAGGTCTCTCGCTGACAAAATGCTGGATTAAGTACCCAGAACACGATTCGTGTGAACTTCCTAGGTGTCTTAAACTGCTATCTTTTTTTACCCTCGGACAAAAAAATTTTACCTGTTTGATTCACATGGTTTCTTATATTCAGCAGGGGTTGGCGGCAGGTAGTCTGAAACATAGTTAAGACTTTTTCCACGACGGTAGAAACTAAGGCACTTAATTATGGTAACCAAATCAAAACCGTCTTCCTGCATGCAAAGAACAAAATAGAAGAATGACACTACCCCTCATCAGATAAAGCTAAACCCATGTCAGCCACAAAAAGCAGAATGCAATTCTGTAACAGTGAAGAGAATGCTTCAATGAAGCTAAACTGCATCATATTTCTGATGCGCAGGGGTTAGTAGGGTATACAGCCTCATTAGTATGATTCTGCAGTGCCATCATTCATCCAATAGAAAAACATCAATTACAATGCAGTTGTGCTGGGATAATATACTCATGAAATAGAGTTGATAGCCATGGTTATTAATTGAAAAGAAAGTACTGATATTTTTTGACCTAGAATTTAGTGATCAGCAAGAAAGAATATCTCCAAAAATAGATAAAGGATGATCATCGAAGAGCAGAGTAAAGCTAGCATTAACAGATTTACTAGTCAGCAGAAAAGACTCGGCATGATTATCTTGTGGCATACTGCAGAATAGCTTTTGAAATATCAATTAAAGGAGTAATTTTAATATTAATGGCTCTGCAAAATTTCACCAAGGAAGAACACAAATTCTTGGATTGGAGATAGAGGAAGTTCAAAAGTCGAATAGTCATCCAGGAAGGAGAGCACTCTAGACTAGCAGCAAGTTTCTATACTGTTCTTATTTGTGACATTTTCGCTTGATATGGCAAACCAAGCTACAAAGGATTGTGGCGACACAAGGGCGCTTTTCCTTCTCCTTTCCATTGAAATCACAAGACACATACGAGATAGTAGTTCATGCGTCATTCTAGCTTCTGGAAAGAGAGACCTACCAAGAAAAGGAAATGACCACAGTCATCAAATTTACGGAGGTCACCTCTCTGCAGTGCATCTTCTAGTCTAGCACCTTCTGCTAGACTTGGCAATAGCTGATCCTTCCCACTAGAATTACAAATCCCAATTAAAGTTAGTGCACATTTGCCTCACAGAAATACATGACGATCACAACTTTAAATGATAAGTTTGTATTTCTTCAGAAATAAAGGTTGAAGAAAGGGGACAAAAGGGAACGCTGAAGAAGTTTAACAGAGACCAAGCACCTCATAAGCAGATAACAACGAAAAAAGGAAGGAGATGTGGCCATCATGCTGCTCACGAAATCAAGTTGGTTCAGGCAAAGAAAATGAAGGAAAGTGGACAATTCTCCGCAGTACAATGACCTTTCCTCTGAATAGTGGACAATTCTCCGCAGTGATGGGGTTTCCACAAGCCAATGTTATATAGATTTTACTAAATGACTCTATGCAGTTGAATTAAGACGATAATTTAAATTCTAGTTGAAGGAAAACTCATCAAAGTTCTTCCAGATGAGGCTGTAGCCTTCGACTCTGCCAAAGAATTTTGAGACAATATCCACCGCGCTAGTAGTTGCACTGTATTGCCTGTTTTTACTATCTAATATCTGTACTCGAGATAATGAGTTAATGTCTTTGACATGTGGATGGGCTCATCCATATGCCTTAATGGCTCTAATTACCCTCTTTTCTTTGGTATTTCTGGCCCAAGTAAATCATTCTCCAATGCAGGTATGTTTAAGCTGCTGATTGGAAGATGCAGATTTTACTTGATTATACGTCTGTGCTAGAAATTTTTCATATTAGTCTCACAAACATGTGAGAGAATCCATTTAGTTTACTTTACCAAAGGACTTATGAAACTCAGCATATTAGTAGCTTGATGGTTAAAAAGAAATTCAATGATAATCAACAAAAGTATAACTAGTTGATCCTCATTTGCCTTTGCAATGATAAATCAATGAGCCAGTATCATATGCCCTCCTTGCTATTTGGGAGATGTGTGAGATAGCAATAAGACTGGCTCGCAATATCAGCCCTGCCAAATTCTTCATAACCATCATAAAGCCAATCTCCCAGCATCAAATTGTATGAGATCCGACAGAAAAGGGTAAAATAAGGACCTTGTAAGAAGTAGAGTCTGTGCCTTGACAGCATGAATGCGTGAATTTGTATATGCCGAAGCCGATTTAAGCATCTGAAGCTTCCACAGAAGAGTTTCTTTTGGGAGAATATCAGCAAGAACCTGCAAATTTTTCCATGAATCCATTTCCAAGCAAAAACTTACAGTGGATATACATAGCGCAAGTCTAGACTGTTGTTCATGTCTGAAGAAAATTTAATTGGAAGAGTTCTACTCATCACTTGAATTCAAGGAAAATAAATCACAAAAAAGTATGCTAGTCTCACAAAGATGATGGCCACAGTTTAGCTTACAGATATGTAAGATGGCATGGTCAATAAGTCCTTTGATAGCTCTCCAACTGTTTGCTGTGGAGGAAGCCCCTTTTCTGTGCTAGCCTTGAACGTCCTCCAAGGATCACCTTATATTTGCCAGAAATGAATTGGAATAAGTGGAAAAAATTACAGCATGGCTGCAGCCAGGTATTTATGGTACTAACTACTAAGTGTGCCCAAACTATCTCCTCACTTCAGAAGCACTTCATTACTAGCTCCACCCCGACACATTTACACAGCAGACAGTTTTCCTTTTCACCATCAGCAAGCAACAGGGTATTCCTAAAAATGGGCAACATCATCTAAAACTATGAAACAGAGGTTGTGAGGGTCGCCTGTAATTGTATTACCACAAATTGCTGAACTTTGGCAAAGAGAGACAGTTAGGAGAGAGAGAAGCTGAATAGAAAGGTTTGCTAAATACACAAATGTGGTAGCTGTGACATTAGCAGGCAACTATGGCTAGGCTATCCTCAGTAATATAGTAGTTTTTGAAGTCAAAATCTCCAATAACACTTACTTTCAATTAGTCGGAATGCAAACGTGCCCAGAGGTTTTCAATAAACAATTGATACAGTAATCATCTAAGATTAGTAAGCAGTCACTATATCGAACATGATGATGTAACTGCAGCCAAGCATCAAACTTTGCCCCTTGCTTCTTGGCTCAAGGAGACAGCAGGTCTCAAAAAGTTTCTTCAGTAAGATTTTTCTCTCTACTTACATTTCCTAGACCTCAACTGTAGATTTGTATATTATCATGCTTCATAAGTCAGTAGCCTGATACACTATAGAGAAGTGAAAAAAATAAACCCGAAAATTTCCTGCATTACATGGAAAAGTGTTGTAAAATACAAAGAACAAGAAGCAATGCAAACCTGCCATCAAACTCAGGATGAAAGGATAGCTTAGCTGCAACTGTTCCGGCATTAACTCCAGCAAAGGTAATAGAGGTTGTATTTGTGACTTGTCAAAAGATGTGGCTGCAAAAACATATGTTCGGTGTTTTTCACTTAATAAGCAAAGCTGCCACAACTGACAGAGGTTCTAAATGAAGATAAGCCTTAATCCTACATAATTTAATGTGGACACTGCGTAACTCACATACAGCATTTCATTTACCACAAGAAAAGGCCGCACATACATAAGCCTCTTGTCTCCTTTGTTTTCCAGAGATATGAGTTAGAAAACCAATCATTTCTGAATTGATATAATAACCTGATTTCCTCATCCTGTCGTATTTATTTAACTGCACTAGAAATTGTTTCTCACCTGGATTAGCCAAGATTAATAGAAGATCAGTGTCAGGGTTGCGCGCTGCGACAGCTAATGCAAGGCATCCTCCCAATGATTCTCCAACAAGATATATAGGTCTATTGGGAGAGCGGTTGGTCTCTGCTTTTATTGTTCTCTCAACCATTCTCACCAGGTCTGAGCCATGCAAATTGATTAGAAGTTATCAAAACATATGGAATTGAGATGAGATAATTCAAGCATCTGTAGAAACCTGGATTTGTTGTATTACAACTCCAGAATCATACAATATGCTTTTGCTACATAATGGAGCTAAAAAGAATGGCAATTAAATTGTTAATTACGGATGACATGGTCTTCAGATTGGTACCATATATTTAGAACTGGCAAAGCAGTTAGAGAGAGTAAGAAAGAGGAGGACCTAGAAATGATGTTCTATCCATGACTGGGATGTGCAAGCACCAAATGTCGAACACCCTTCATACATAAAAACATTCGTCTAGTTAGCCATTTAGCGCTGCATTAAATAGTGAAGTGTTTCATCTATTGCATGAAACAGATTGTCTTGTTATGAATAGCCAGAATAGCTTCCAGAGAACAGTAAGGTAACACTGGCTCTGTGACTCATCTCACTTCATCCAAGCACAGGAGAGAGATGAAAGAGCTTTCAACCTTATGTAAAGTGCAGCAATCACCACATCTTCTACAGTGAACAGGGAGTGAAGGAATTTCATCAGA
Source organism: Eucalyptus virginea (assembly GCA_014182375.1). Lineage (NCBI taxonomy): Eukaryota > Viridiplantae > Streptophyta > Magnoliopsida > Myrtales > Myrtaceae > Eucalyptus > Eucalyptus virginea. The sequence goes on along the minus strand of CM024522.1, from coordinate 18,768,407 downwards.
TTTTTTATGAATGAGAAAAGAGAACTGATTTGTCATATCTCTAATATGTAACAGGCAAATCCGTCTTTACAGAAGGCATTCTGCTTCGATTTGACATAATTATATTCTAAGATTTCAAAACTGTGCGACCCCATAATTGATCTAGCTGGAAGGGGACTGAGGTCGTTTGTTCATAAACAAGCTAGCTCCCTATGTTGCCAAGCACTGCTATTGTTTTTCCCGCTCTTTCTTTTTCCTTATTAAGTTCAGGTGGGCGCTCAGAACCAGAGTGCTCGAAAGTATAGTGGAGAGATGATTGATGCATCTCGGCGATAAGCAGAATTAGATGCTGAAATTTCAATGCTAAACTGGAAAGATCGAACAACCGAGGAAGAGTAGGCATGCTCACTTCCCGAGCTTTTTGTACTGCGAAGTAAGCCCAGCTCCAGTGCCATCGAGTCCTGAGAAATAACATATCAAGAAACAGAAAGCAGTGAACCTCCCATGAAGGCCAAATATATTTCGCAGAAACATGACAAATTCAGATGGAAACCAAACAGCTTATGATTAAATTAAAGCGACTTCTGTACGAAAAAAGCGGAAAAGGCTCCAGCATCAGGCTGCACATCAGCAACTCCATAACGGAAGAAACGGACATTGCTAGATTCTTAAATGTTACTCACGGAAAAGAGAGCAATCATTAACTGAAGAGGCATTGTTCATGGTCGGCATCACAAAAGCGTCATTGCGTAAGTCCTGTCTAATTCTCAAACTCCCCTCAGATGACTTCGACGAACCACCAAAGGCAAGCAAGAACGTTAAGTTAGTTACGACGCCGGCCTCGAGGGAACTTACCAGGCAAATAGAGAAGCAGCGGCGACTTCTCCAAGCGAGAGCCGCACTCCAGAGGAGAGAACCAGCGAGGCGGGCCGCCGTCCGGCCTGGTCAGATCCTTCGCCTCGTCGAAGAACCTCCTCAGCCTCTCGGGCCCGCTCTCCAGCTCCACGTCCTCCATGAACGGCGACAAAGAGCTCTGGTCGCTCGCCGTTCCTCCATGTTTCTCGGGGCTCCTTCCGTTCTCACCGAAACCGACCGGCCTCGACGAAGGAAAGGTAGTTGCAGTCGCTGCTGCGGACGACACGTGCTCCGTCGAGACGGCGAATCTGCGGGCGGACGACGAGCTGAGCCTCGGGTTCTGATTGGAGCTGGCAGCAGCCGAAGCTTCGGTCCGGCGACGGGGAGCCGGGGAGAAGACGGACGGGAAGAGACAAGCTCCGGCTGCCGCCATGGAACTTTTGGCTCCGGGAAACGGAGAGAGCACCAGCTGAAAAGTGAAATGGCCAAAGCGAGATATATATAAAAACTGGAAAATCTGTTTGTTTGTGGCGGACTCGAGAGATTTAAAGGAGAGAGAGATATATATATATAACAATTAGACAATAATTTCCTTGCTTTATGCTGCGGTTTGTGTCGTAACGAGATAGGACAAAATTTGACACGAACAAGGTTAGGTAACTGCTGAATCAAATTTAATTTAAAGCATTAGTTCATTAAATGGTGTCATAAATTACTGCTCGCACCGCTGACATTTGAATATTTAACAAATGCATACTAAATTAATCTCTTGAAGATACTCGTTAGCACTGCCCATTTCAGATACTCGTTAGCACTGCCCATTTCATATAAGGAGGAGCTAAAGAAGTGATAAATATTCAAATATTCTTTACAAGGAAATTTACTCAACCAATGCTAAACTCACATATGAATATCAATTCAGTCTCAAATTTTTCGATATTGCTAGCTTCGTTCTAAACATTTGCATAAAATTTCAATGTAATCATTCTTATCAATTGTCGAAATGCTTATCCTAAAGTTACTGTCATGTCAGCAAATCCCAATAAAAATTAACTGGAAGAACTATATTAATACAATTCTTATAGGTTTGAAACTAAATTTATAAAATTAAAAAAATTTAGGACTAAATTGATATCTGCAAGATAAATTTAAGACTTAATTTGACAATTTCTTCATTCATTAGATATGGTCAACAATCCTCTTGGGTCACTCAATAAGTACACCGTGCTAATCATACAGACACGGCTTCCAGAGAAAAAGAAAATAATCAAACATCTTTAATCAGGGTGCAAGGCACTCCCACAAGAAGTAAAGATTTCGAATATTTTATTGATTTAATTATGTCCAATCGATCGAGTCTAGATTATGTTATCGCGTAGAGACATGATCCCCGGACCGTATGGGCGTCGATGTTCCCGGGACACGGGGACCATGATCTGGTGCCTTGCAGGCGTGTGTTGTCCGCTTGTGGCCGTCGGTTCCAAGAAACGCGTGACGTCCGGTATTTATAGGGCAAGTGAAATCGAAATTGAACTTGTTCTCGTGGTTCTTGCATGGGTCCCATATGGATGGATACGGCTTGACGATTGATGATTCCAATGTGAATCGAACATGTACGATCATTTGATAGATATTTTATTCTGATTTAATTTGCATCCCGCTTTATATTCATAACTTGGGTATTTCAGTCAATTATTGCGAAAAAAGATCTCCATTCCTATGGCAATTTTATCAATGAACGTGTATCGAGTCAGATTGATTAACCTATTAAAATAATGATTAAAGCTTACGAATGAATTAATATTCATATACTAAATTTAGGACTTATTAGATAATTATTACTTAATTAAAAGCTAGTATAGAACAAAAGTATGCAAAATCACTTTGGACCATGCAGATTTTGGATGTACCCCACATAATCTCTTACTCAACCGGCTATTGAGGTGATCGATTTTTGGTTTGATTCGACTCCACCTAGAAACCGGGAACCAAACCGGACTGGATGGTCCGATCCAATAGAAGAGATCATTTAGCCAAAAAATTTAAAATTTATTTTAAAAAATACTAGATTTGCTATATTTTATGGTTTATTGTCATTTTTAAGAAATAAAAATATATATTTAAAAAAAGAGTCGGTCTGATCCGTTGATCCAGTCTGATTCAGTCCCCCTCCCCCTTGGAACTAAGAACCAGATCAAAAATCATAGGTTCCATTTTTATGGAACTAGAAATTAGATTGATGCCCTCGAGAATCAAACCAAATTAGCCGATCTAGTCTGGTTCATGAGGTTCCTGGTTCGAGTGGTTCAATATGCTCACCCCTAATCAGTTGATATTAGAGTTAAGTAAACAATCTAGTGTAGGCTCCATCACAGGTCCGAAAATAGACGTGCAACCTTCACTAGTTGTTTGGTGAAGTTGTGTCATGCTTTGCTTAATTCACGTGGAATGACGCCGTTCAAATCTCCGAGGTAATATACTTAAAACAATGTCCAAGAGGCCAGAAGGTTGGGATTGATATGAGCATGCCTGAGATGATGTTTGCATTATTAACCTCATTGTATCTTTCCAAAAAATGAGTGGTTTGAAAAATATTTTTTCAAAAAAAAAAATTCAGTTATATTGTTTAAAATAATTAGTCAACACAAAATATTTTCATTATCGAAAATAATTTATATCTAAATATTGTTGTGAAAATATTATTTGTTCATCCATTTTTGTAATCGAAATAGTCCAATTTACAAGAGAATGAATGGCTAATTTGAGGGTATTACCTACCCTTAAGTCGCATGCTAAAATGTATTGGCAAATTGCTAGAGCATTATACTTTAGGTGAGAGGTGAAAATAGCATCTCGCGCTTGATCGTTGATGTTATTGGTGATTAGACTTTTCGTGGGTTATATGGTTGACCTGCTCTTGAATAGATTCTCATTTGGTCCACCCTAGTGCTCTAGTGCTTGGTGGTTTGGTGCTGTGGTTAGATCGATGCGTGAGGCAACGGAGGACCTCAATTTGAGGTCCTCAAATGGCCAAAAAAACCATCAATCTGACCGGCTTGATACGTTCCCCGCTCCCCTTTCTTGAATTATCTCTTTAAGGTTTGATTCCAATTTCAAATCTCGTTAATTGAAGTCGATGTGTTTATGGACTTTGACAGGACTCTATCGTTGAGGTTCTTGATCTCATGCATTAATTGATGATTCGTAGCTCTTTCATAATTATTCTATCCAAATCGGTGCATAAAGTGACTTTAATAAATTGTGTATTTTTTTTTCCTCATTTTTAGTGTCTTGAAAAGTATTGTTTCCATTTTTAGTCAATGCCGTTAGTGTCTAAGGAGCGACAACAAATGATTAATGTCTTAGACGTTGAGGACACTCCTTAAGAAGGTCAAACGAAAATAGACAAGCAAGCAGTTCAAAGAAGGAGGACAAAAGGAAAGACCAATTAGATGGTGGGAAAGTCTAACACGAAACTGAGTAAAGACAATAAACATGAATCGTCGGGACAAACACGTTAGACGGCCAATGGTTGTGCGACATTCGTGCAATGGTCATGGGCTGTGGAAATAAATAAATACAAAAATTTATAAATTTTTAATAAATGTATTTCTATTTTTTTCTATTCCAAGAATAGAAAATTTATATAATTATCAAATACCTTATTTTACTCAAAAATTATTTTTTTTATAAGCGAGGACTCCACCATGGGCTCTTTGTGCTTTGGACGGCACCGAATTTTACTTTCGAAATTGTTCTCAAAGTAGAAATAGAAAAAAGCTATTTCTAAAAAGAAATAGTTGTCCGGAATAAAAACGTTGTAAATGCACATTCTTATAGTCTAACGCATGTTTGATAACTAGACTAATTGTGGAAAATTAAAAAAAAAAAAATGGGCACTAAACGAGAATAAACTTGTTTGATAATTGCTCAAGTCAAAAAGTCACTCAAAAAAGAGAGCAAGAAAGGGAATATTACTCCACTAAGTAAAAATAAATAATTGAGGACTATCATAATCTCACCTATTATATTGTTAAAAAACCCACCAATATCGATATTAATTTCATCTATAGTAAGAAATAAACGATATACTAAGTGATAAATTTTAATTACTCTTATTAATTATTTTCTAGCACTTAAAATATAATGCGTGGATTCTCAACACTACTTTTTTCAATTTCATCATAAAGGGAAGAGTTTTTTTCAATGTGGAAACCCAAACGTGGGGACAAGAACAGGACCGTGTGAAAGGGGATGCGCCGCTGAAAAGGACACTCGCTTTGGAAAGACTTATGTTATCAGATTCCTTTCCATCTACCCATCATTCATGGCGGCCTTTACTGAAAAACCTCGGGGTTTTTTCCTTATCGCTCATACGAATTCAAAAAGCACACGGTACGATGTCAAAAGGGGCGGTTCAGCGTTCCACCCCATGGTCGTCCGACCTCGTGCTGGAAAGTTCCAGGCAACCATTCGACTGCCCCCCGAGATTAAAAGAAAAAAGAGAAAAAAAAAAAGTGATATGGCGCATCGTGCAGGCACTTTCCATGGCTGGGCGATGTTGACGCCAAACGTTGATTAAATTATTAGCCTTCGAGTCGTTCATTCTATGACCAGATCCGTCGGAAAAGGAAAGGATGTCCAATTAGAGACGCGCGCGAGTTTACTTTTCACATGGAGCGCATGTGACCTTGCGTTTATTGTCAAAGGTGAAAAAAAGGATGCTTGACCTAAGGAGAACACAAGGGGAGTCGACATACAAGGTACGGTACCATATGCAGAGCTCGAGATTCGACTTGAGCTTGGTTATGTATACTAACACTTTCGGTCTATATTATCAATTGAAAGTTATTTAAGATTATGTTTATATGCATTAGATAAGACTCCACTGATAAAAGAGAATACATGGTCACTAAAATTAACATAAGTGAAATATGCCGTGGTCGTCAACTATTAAGTGTTTAATGATTGATATTTTGAGAACTCTTTATAAAGCAACTTCAAAATAAACTAAAAATTAAAAATGAAAGAAAAAGGGGTGTGGAGGTGTGAAGCTCGTCTTCGCAAGGCCGTCAAACCACAACTGCTTCGCCGAGGCTATGTTTCCTAAGGCATGGCGTCGCCAGCGAGATCCTTGTCTTGCCTAGTCTGTAGAGATCTAGCTTGCCCTCTCTCTGGAGTCTTGTCCGCCACTGAAGTTACAGAGGCAATTGCCCTCGAGATTGCAAGACTTGGGGCGAGCCATTATTGTTGATTGACTAGTCATCGCGAGACCCGAATTTTGTCGGGTCATATCTATCGAAACAGACCGAACCGAGCTTTGGACCCTCCACGAAGCTTCGACAAATTAGCGAATCCCCACCCACATTTCCATCGCCGCTCTACACTCTCTCTCTATGTCCATTGAGGTAAAATTGTGAATTTGTTAGTTTCATGAGGACAAGTTTGGAAGATTAAGAAAAAAAAAAACTGTTAAACTCTCTATATGCCTTCTGAAAATGCTCTGAAGTCAAAGTAATGCGCGACCTGTCTTGGATTTTGAGCTTTGTCAAGATCAATTTGGACTTAAAAGTGGTCGGGAAAATTCACCATGCACCGCAATTTTCATCTAAATGACTATACGGGGTCAAAGCTGCTTTGCAAAGTCTTTGCAAACATCGTACCCTTAAACAACTGCTGAGGAAGTTAGGGATTTACTAAATAGTGACAAGCAATGTCACGTGTTCAGCTGAGATTTATGATTAAGTAATGCTAATGTTGTGAATCACACGCATTCCTATAGATATCTATGCATAAGTTTATTTAGTATTTGCCAATTGGAATGTAGCCTTGATTCAATTCTCGGGAATAGCGCGTGCACATGTATATGAAAAAATAAAAATGGAAAAAATGTTAGTTAGTATTAACTTATTTTTATTCAATCACTCAATGAATGAAAATTGCAAGATGATGGCTTGGATGATTGTGATTTAGACCCATGCTTTCAAACTCTAGAGTCCTCCGAGTGTTGAATAACCCTAGCATCCTCGTTCCAGGCCCGCCATTTTCGACGTCACGGCAATGGCAAAGACTCAAATACGGACTATTCAGTCAAAATCAATCAAGTCCTCGAGAATTGCTTCCCTAAAATCTAAACCATCGTCACAAATGGCCAAACGTACGTATTAAAGTCACAAGCATCCTTTTCAAGGAGGATGAAATGAACTTGTACGCCATCCAACGCGTTTGTCCCGATTCATGTTCATTGTCTTTACTAATCTTGCATCTTAAACTCAGCGAATTAATTACTATTTCGCATTGTAAATTACCTACGATGTAACCTTTCTTTATCATGTGAACAAAAAACTTTAAAATGGAGGTCCACGTTCATTTTCACCAATAATTAATGACTTGTGTGTACATATGTCTTCGCCACAAGACTCATGGTACGACAAAGGAAAATTCTAAGCGCCACCATTTACATTTATAGAGAAAAGACAACTCACATAACCCATAAAATAAGCTTAAATAATAAATAATAACTTCATGTTTGAAATCTCGATTGCTAATTTGAGGTCATAGACCTATCTTCACGTGCCGGTATTTCATTGGTATGTGCGCACCAAGTTAGCGAATGACGTGGCGCGCACTAACCATTGAATATTTTATCTTTTATGACATATTGATTATTGTGAATTTGGAGTCGTTGGAAGGCTAGAGAGAGAGAGGCCGAAGTGGCGATCGACCTTTCAACAGAGCGGGAAGGAGGTGTTGGGCAATCAACTTGGCAGTGGCAGCCGCCGGCCGCAATGGCTTCAACAGCCACGGTGGCGGCCCGGCGAGAAACAAGATGGAGGAGAGAGGGATGGGGGGAGGGATGTTAGGCTATATTGTGTTATTCTAATCATGTCGTCAGAGCGCACGCGAGGATGAAGTTCTGATCAACGACGGACAGGAGTCAAAATCTCTGCCATTGATCAAGTCTGCTCTAAAAGCCAATTGGACAAATTCCATCGCATGGTTACAGCTGACATACTGCCATACTTTTAGGAAATATTTTTGCCACCGCTACTTTACTCGTAATGCGGACCTAGTCATGCATATGAACAAGAACATGTACCTGGTCATCTTGAATGAGCAAGCACTATTATAACTTTGCTCGATTGATTGCAAAAGTTTATATGCTTACCCGACATTCAAATTCAAAAGGAATTTTCAGCCACTTCAAGAAACATTATTTAACACGTCACGAGTTTCGGTGTCAACATGAATTCAACGCTCGAAATTTTTGCCACTGCACATGATAATTTTTCTTTTTTTTAGATGGGCTGCCGAAAATGGTTGAATATTATTCTCTTTTTGGGTAAAAAAATGGCCGAACATGATTGAACGCTCGAATTCCTATGTCTTTGTTGCTCGGATCTTCGACTATAAGATCGCGTCATTCTGTTGCCCACGATTCCCAGAATGGGCCTTCGTGTGAGTTAGGCCCACGAATGTATCGAGGCCCACTAAATGAGGCCTAGATTGAAGCCCAGCTTCGATGAAATAAGAAGAGCATCTATTCTTTTCTTCTTCTTTTTTTGGGTCGTAAAAAGAGCATCTATTCTTCCTGAGCTATACTATAGACAGATATGCATTGGCATTTGGTACATATACAAATACGTACAAAAATGTGTATAAGCACTTCTCCACGGGAAGGGCTATGAGAGTTGTGGTATATCTTGAAATTGGGGATCTATTTCATGAACTGTGTACTTAGACTTACTTTATACGAATAGAATGGGTCCTTTTGCGTATAAGAATACAAATTGGTGAGTTAATTCATTTTAAAAGATATTTTTATTTTTATATAATTTTTCCGAGTGATTCGGATTGTTTGTTTACGTGATACATTAATCTTTCCAATATTTTTCATGAACTAGATGGACTTGGAGCCACTTCACACCTCGATAGGGTGGTTGGAACATTAACATTGTTAAACAAACTCTTTTTTTTAAGTTTAAATCAGAGGATAAGAAAAGCAAGTAGAACAGCACGAGCAGTAAGCAAGGGAGAAACGAGAGATTGTTAGGATTTGAATTTCTAATTCGTCCTCTGGTAGTATGTTGGACAAATGGATTTTCTTAAAAACTTAAACGGATAAATAATTAGCGAAACTATATATTATTTAGTACGTGGCTTATCGAGTATATCATGTAAATGTTTGGTAAATTCAAAGAAAAGGGAAATATTTCAGATTAGACACAAGAATGCACTTAGGGATAATACTATAAATGGTTCATGAACTTTCAATTTATATAATATGGTGCATGAAGTTTGACTGAATATGTAACTGAATATGTAATATCCTTTCTAATATTTTAATTTGTTAACTATGATCTCTTAATTCCTAAATTATAGAAAGATATATTTTAAAATTTTCATAAATTATACATAATAAATTAAAAATTTATAGATGATTTGTGTCATTTTCGCACATGCTTTGACCCTACCTACCAGAAGATCCGAAAAGCTTGCTTGATTGAGTAGAAGATAGGAGAAACCAACCGTCGTTTCAAAACACCCAGCCAATAGCAAATGGTGCCTTCAAATACCCAATTCTTTTAGAGCATCAAAGATATTATATTATTTTTATATATATTTTTTGGAATTTGTCCTCGGTATGTATAATGAGGTGGATGGTGGGCTTTAGTTTTCAGGAAGTGGCCATTGCAACTAACGCATGTTACCCAAGACTAAATATATTCACCGCCAGAATGGTCAATAGATATTTGAGATGACTTGTGAAAACAATAGTCCCAGCTGTACTCCACTACGATCTTGCTTTGCTTGGCTTCACAAATAATCTCAGAAATTGCATCAATATGAGCTACATGCGAAGGTTTGTAAATATGCATAATCAACTATTATTCCACCTAATGTCAAAAATTACATCCTATTAGACTCTGCAATTTGGGAAATAAAATCTAAAATCAGTAAATCGAACGGTTTGAAAACCTTACCTGAATTTGTGCATCAATCGCACACGGAATTCAAATTTGCTTGTTTAAAAAAGTTTGAAGATGCGTATCCGATGGAAATCCGCACTTCATTGTTCCTAACCAATCATATATTCAAGTGCTTGATTCAAGCTTCTCTTTTCCCTAATCACTTAAATATTTAAAATTAGCTATATCAATCAAGTGCCTTAAGAAGTTGGGAAACCCAACTTCACAAGAAAAAAACTCCCCCTTTACCAAATAAAAAAAGAAAACTCCCCCTAAATTAAAGTCGGATAAAACAAGCTGATTAGTATAGTTCTATAAGTTTCCAAAATACTACCCATGGTAATAATTTTGTATGCATAATAATCAATATTAAAGCTTCGTTTGTTTCGCGAAAAATAAATAAGTTAGATTATATCTTCTCAAATATAACCACATGTATTGAAGATAAATATTCGATGGAAATTTATGCTACTTTGTTCCTAACCAATCATGTATTCAAGTGCTTGATATGAACTTCTCTTTTCCCTGTTCGTTTAGATATTTGAAATTGGCTATATCAGTCAATTGTTGTAAGAAGTTCATAAACCCAAACTTCACGAGAAGAAAATTCCCCATATTTTATAGCCAAATAAAACAAGTCCATCAGTTTAGTTATATAAAATTCACAAATTCTATCCTTTTCTGCACAAAACGATAACTGATACTATGGCTTTGATTGTTCCATCGCTTATAACAAACAAATGAACAAATAAATATTTCTGTTGTCCATGAAAATATTTAAAATAAATTATCTCAACTTATACAAGTAATAAAAATTATCTTATTCCAAAACAAATGAGGCAAATGTATTAATTTTGCATCAGTTCTCCACGTCACATTTTACAAAACTTCGGCCTCCCACGTGCAAATTTTAGAAACTTAGGGGTTACAAACTTCCCAGTCGCACATCTTTTTTTCAAATAAATCGATTAGGGAGATCCACGAAATTCTCGCAGAAAATCCAAACGAACCGTACTTTTTTCAATCTCCTTACGCGACTCGTTTATCTCTAATTTTCTTTTTTTTCTGTTCAGTAAATTTTGCTCGAGCTGACACTGACTCCTGTGGACTATCCGTTTCTTCGTCGTCACATCAGGCTGGGGGAGCAGGCGTCCGATCACGTCACGCAATGAATCTCAGCCGTCGGATCTCCCCGTTCCCACTTCCACACTACCAAATATCGAAACTCATCTCTCTCTATGTTATAAATTCCCGTGAAATCTGCGCCCTGCGCTTTTCCCTTTGCTTTCCACCACTTTCCTCTTCACCGAGATGGCGCCCGAGACGGCGAAAGCGCAGAACTCCTTCCCGGAGAAGTTCCCGGCCGTCTCCAGCCAGGCGCGCCGGCGGTTCCTGATCGCGCAGGCCTCGCTCCGGGCCTCGGCCCTCGTGTCGGCGGTGGTCGCGCTCGCCGTGCTGGTCACCAGCGACGAGACCATCGTGTTGTTCGGCATCGAGTTCCGGGCTTACTACAGCTACGCTTCCGCCTTCAGGTGAGACACTGTAGAAGAGAAGAAAAGGAACCCGACTGACCGCGCGCGTATTTGCGAATCGCCGCGACGAGCGGTGATGGAGGATTGACTTTGATGGGGGGCTGCGTTTCAGGTTTCTGCTGGGTGCGGACGCCGTAGTGGGTGGCTTCTCGTTGCTGTCGCTGATCCTGCTCCGCTTCATCAGTCGATCGGGGTCGAATCCCAGGAACTACTTCTTCCTGTTCTTGCACGACTTGGTAACTAGTTGCTCACTTTCTGTATTATATACTATTTTCGTTTTCTTCTGTGTGTGAAGGTTACTTGGCATGTGTTCAGAGTAGAGAATTGCCATTACTATTTTGGGTTGATTTGGGCTCTTCGAGCTGGTGATGTTTCTATTTGAAGGCCTTTTTCTTGCTTAATTATAGCACTTGGTGGCCTCTTCCATAATCCATCGCCAATTAGGCCCCAAGGGCCAAGACATGATCATTAACTTTTTAAGAACAGAATGTTTCAACATGGTACTGTAAGGGCATCGCTTGTTTCTAATTTGTTTCGATAATTTGGCATACATTAGCTTCAGGGGAACTGGCATACATATCGGTGTACCTGTAAGTGCTATAGTAAGATTGGGTTCACTATGTGTTGATAATTGGAATCGACTTCATAATTGCGATGAAAAATATAGATGCTGGTACAAACATTTACCTACGATCGAAACTGTTTGAAAACCTTACCAGCATTCGTCCGATAGTGTAGGTGAACCAGTTATTAGTGAACTTGTAGTGTGGTATTGACTTGGTCAAATAGATATTCAAAAGCTCTCGTTCTTAACTTAAAAGAGTGCTTAAGTGAATAGATATATGGACTGTTACTCATGAGTGGCTTCTTCAACTTGACTTTCGGATACAACTGGTGAATTTATTCTGACGAGGCAGGCAATGATGGTGCTGATGATATCTGCGTGTGCGGCGGGGACGGCTATTGGGAATGTGGGTCGCTACGGGGAGGAGAAAATGGGTTGGCTTGCCCTTTGCAACAGAGTGACCAAGTTCTGCAACCAAGTGACGGTCTCGGTTGTTTTCTCGTATTTGGCCTTCTTCTGCTACCTGGCTCTTACCATCACATCCGCCAACAATCTCTCGTCTCATCCCCTGGAGTGACTTAGAAGAGTTTCAACAGAGTTGCAGGTTTTGTCTGCCGTGTGTAGGGAAGAGGAGGGACATTGACTCTCGGTTCCTTCTTTTGCTGATCATTTTCGTCTTCCACTAGAGAATACAGTTTAGCTTGCCTTCTTTCGATGCGTATAAATATTTTTGTTACTTGGTGATGGAGGAGCTACCTATTTAATCTTCATGAGCTTGTCTTTTTCACATCTGCTTAGATGTGTACGGACAAGTTGTCCATAATAGTTGAAAGAGTTATTTTTTGGCGTTTACATTCTCGTTTCTTTTAGTGCCCATCATTTTGTGGGTTAGATGATGTTTATGAAATCTGCCTGCATCTATTCTCACTCGCTAATTTTCAACTGTTCAACTGTTCAATTGTATGCTTTGAAGACCTTCTGCTAGAGAGCTTATTGTGGGAATATTAAGTCTCACATATGTAATCATTCTTCTAAATGGGTGAATGTTTAACTCCTGTACACACCGCATCAGATAATTAGCCGGTATAATTGTGGCACTCGTAATGCAAAGAAGGTTTATTCTATCCAAAATTCACCGAAAAATGACATCCAGAAGCGGTGCTCATAAATTGTGTCCATCTGTAATTCATCTGCTAATGGATAAGTCGAACGAACCAACCGTGTCCATCTGTCCAGAACATGGTAATGTTCAGGCAACAGTCGTAGAAACTAACTTTTTCATCGGCCTATGGACAGGACAAAAGCTTATCGTGAAATGATTCTATATTACCCTTGTCTTGGCCACATTCATGGGTTCCGACTTCTCTGACCATGCTCATCTCTTTCGCAGATACCATACCAGAACTAAAAGGCTCTTTGCTTTGACAACCGTTTCTGAACTAGTGCTCTCCTATTGGAGAAATGAAGGTCTAATTCAGTGTTGATGCGTGGTCTTGTAACAAAACTCTGGACCGTCCTACCTCAAATGTTTCTCTTTCTCTCTCCGTTTAGAAGCTCTAGACAGATCTCTAGGAACCTGAATTCAAAAACCTTTCCTGAGCTGCACTTGGGAAGCTACGCATAGAAAAGTCTCTGCGCGTTCCAAATTTGAAAATTTCAGAGGGAAGTGAGAGTGAAGACTGTCGAAAGAATTGCATTCTTTTTGGCTTTTTCCGTGATATTCTCATTCTGATTGATGACCATATTTTCGGCCTACAGCAACTAATTCAATCTGTCCCCATCTGTTTTTTTTTTTTTTTTTTTTTGAGGTATTGGAATAAATGGAATTTTTTTTTTTTAATGAACGGAATTTCAATCCCCAAAAGAAGTGCAAGATGTAAGCCGAGTGAGCAAAGTCAATCAGCACCAAAAAAGGAACCCCCATGTTTAGTGGCACAGTCATTGACTTTTCCTCCGCAGGGCATCTTTCGAAAGTTGATTTCTTCATGCCATTTGGATCGCGTACGAACCCACAAAAAAGAAAAGAAAGAATTGAAGGATACGGCCACGGGGATCGACCAGACTGCTTGCCCAGAATTCTCTCAATGAAAAAGGTCGGCTTAATAAATAGAATTCAACTCTAGTCAGGGATCCCAATTCAGAACAAGAACCTTTTGGATTAGATATTTTGCTGCTTTTGTAGGAGGAAAGGTCAAAAACATTCCATGTGGAGGCATTGTGAAGGTCAGAAACAGAGACACCCATAAACCCATCGTTGAGGGTAAGAGTCATGTAGAGAATCAAATCGTCTTTGGATTCAAACTAAAAGTCGCATGGCTAGCTTTGGCTTTATGGACCAAAATAGTAACCTTATTCTGCAGGATTTGTCAATTATCTTTTCTCTTCGCCGCTCATATCTAGTGTCGGCACATTCAAGCAGTTCTCACATACAAGTAAATACTAAGTTCAAACTCTGGATCATGTGAGACCTCATTTTAATCATCTTATTCATATTAATATCCCAAAAAATCATCTGATAAAGCTCATTGGCAAGGTGGGCTTGGTCCATGAAATACATCGACATTCAAGAACTACATGAAGCTGCAACTTTTTTCTTTTTTGGTGACATGCGACTAAAGCCGAGGAATATTGACTTTAACCAAGTTGCCTCAAGGAAAATGTAACAGGATGATAGTGATGAATACCTGATTTATAGCCACCCATTGATATCTTCTCAAAGATTTTGGGCGGGCTTTTTTGCTTGGCTCAGTGATCATTACACACCTGTAAGACCTGCTCATACAAAGAATAGAATCTAATATTGGGGCTTGTCAAGAAAGTGATCAGAATTATTGCAGGCTTATCAGAAAGAAAGGAAAATTCAAAAGAGACGATTTGTATGGGGTGAATTGACTCAAGGAGGTCCTACAAAAATATTGGTGGGCCTTGGAATCTGATCTCATGGTCGGTTCCAGTTCCTATAAATCGAGACAGGAGTGCAAGCGAAAAATTGAGGCATTGGACTTGAGTAGGAGAAGAAGAAGAGAGGCTAACATGAAGACAAGAGTCTCAATTGGTAGCCAAGGATGACTTGCCTGCTCTGAAGTCGATTTACTCGGATTGAACTGACGGTTCGAGTAGTTCGTGCCCGGTATCAGGCAGTCTCCTTGGCTAGTCAGAAAGTCTCTCATCTTTCATGTTAGGCTTCTTCTTCCTTCAAAAAGCAATCACTCCATGAAGATACAACTTTGTCTGTCCTTTTTATTCATCACATCACACAGTGAGAGGAATTGAAACATATTTGCGAGGAAGAGAGGCCCAACATGAGGTGACGAGTCCTGTTTGTTAGCCAAGGATGACTTGCCTGCTTCTTGCATGGGGCTTTGATCATGGCCGCCCTTCTGGTCGACGGACACGTACGATTGCAGGGTCACCAGGCAGGCCATCTTGGCATATCTGACATGCTCTTCATGTTCATGTTAGGCCTTCTCTTCTTCTTTGAAGGTGCCTACCTTTCTCCGGGCCAAAAGGTGCATTGGAAGACCGCACAAGAAGGTTTGTGAATCACTTATATTAACATATTCGAAAACGAAAGGAGGAATCAAAACTGATTTCCGTGGTTTTGCTATGTGGAGAAAGAACTCTCCATTGTGCAGGTTTGATTATCGAAATCATTTGACTTCTGAGAGATACTTTGTAATACTGGCCTTTTTAGTTGAGCAAGTCAAAGGTAGTGGACCCACTTTAAAAAAAAAAAAAAAACAAAGCAGACAGAGCGAGAAAGACTTGGTCAACAGAAGAAACAGAAGTGGCCGTCTCGGCTAGTAAGGAAACCGTGAGCTCACGCACGAGGAATGGAAGAAAAATAAAAGAGGGAAAAAAAAGGAAGGAAAGAGAGAGGAAAAGAGAGAGTGTCCTCGCGCGACGGGGACCTCGCCAAGCTGAATCAATTACGTATCACAATGCCCGCTAAGTATTCGCGTGCCTCGTTTGTCCAATTGGGGTAGTTTGCAGGTTTTAGGGTTCAAATTCAAAATTATGTGACAATGGAACCGCAAAGTTCGATTTTTGAGTTGTGACACTTTGAAGCAATGATTTTGTTGGAACGAAGTTTGAGGATTTTGCGTTTGAGTTTTGTGTTGCGTTTAGGTTTAAGTAATCAGTTCTAATAAGTGATTTGTTAATGAGGAGAACCGTTTTGTTAGACTTTAGGCGTAATTTAGCCATTTCATAGTTGAGGCCAAGTTTTACTTAGTTTTAGGGTCTGTTCGTTTCACAAAAAATATCACGTTTTCAGAAAATATTTTCTAGAAAGTCATTTTCTTGGAAAATAACTATATTTTCCTAGGTATTAAAATGAAACTTGAATTTTGAGTGGAAAATATTTTTCACTTATTCGTTAGCTAATTTTATTGTTTGAGAAAATTATCAAAAAATTGAATTTTAATATTTTTAATTGACCAAAAAATTAGTTTTATTTATATATATTTAAATGAATTTTAATTATTTGTATTTTTCGAAATTTTTATTATTTATTATTTTTTCCTTTTTCTTTTCCTTTCTCCTTCCTCCTCCTTTTTCCTCCTCCTTCCTTCACCACCACATGCCTAACGATGGTCGGTTGCACTGGCGGCCGACCATGACGCGGATCGCCAAATCCGGCGAGCTCGAGGCTCGGGCCGATCTAGGCGAGCCGCAAGCTCGCCAAGCCTAGCGAACCTTTGGCGAGCTTGGGCAAGGCTGAGCCCCGCCCAACTCGCCGAATCTAGCCGGGCCCGAGCTTATCGGGCTTGAGCGAGCTCGACTTCACCAAATCGGGCTAGGTGGAGCCTCGTCGGCCTGGGGTGAGGCTTGAGCTAGCTCACGACCGGTCGCCGGTCGCCCTCGTGGCTGGCTACTGGCCCAGGCCAAGGAAGAAGATGAAAAGAAAGGAAAGAAAAGAAAAGAAAAAAAAATTAAAAACTTGATTTAAAAAAAAAAAAAAAAAAAAAAAAAAGAAAAAGAAAGCATAAAAATAAAATGAAAATGTATTTGGTGAAAAGAAGCAATGTGGAAGAAGTTATAGAAAATGTTTTCCACTTTTGAAAAATGAAAGACATTTTTCTCACTTTTAAAGGTTGTTTTTTTTCCAATAATGGAAAATATTTTCTTGATTAGTTCATTTTCCGTGAAACAAACGGAGCCTTAATGTTAATTCTCGTTTAATTGATAGGATTGTGAGATTGTTGACTCATCTAGCTACGTGTTGTTTAGTTTGGGCATTTCCAGGTAAGTGATGCTATCTCTTATTTGAATATGTAAACTCATGTTTTGAAAATGAAAAGTATAAGGTATATTATTTATAAATTGTGATTTGTCTAAAAGGCAAAAGTAATGGTCAAAGTATACTTGATGCATAACTTTGGATTGGGTAGTTATTACTTTTTATTCATTTGAGAATTGTTCAACAAATGTATCATGGAAGGTGCCGTGAAAGTTTAAATATGTATGTTACGTTGAGAACTGATTTATGGGATGATTTTTTTAATGATTTGGGAAATGTTTAATGAGAAAGACAATTTGAAATAGTGTGACAAATGAATTGTGAAATATTATATATATATATATATATATATATATGTATGTATGTATGTATGTATGTATGTATATGTTGTCTAATGAATGGAGTCGGGAGAGAGGACATATTTTTGGGTTTGCACAACCTTTTTTTGTGAAAATATAGTTTATAAAATGTGATTTGATTCGGTATGTAAAACTGATTTATAATATGAATTCTGAATTGGTCTTATGGAGAGATTTAACTTGTGAAAGGTTATGTTTTGGCTCGTTGATTCTAATATTGTCGCTCTATTCTCTTGGATTGAACGAGGCTCGAATGGGGTGCATTCATTGTCGTAGCTCATTGGACCGCATGGGCGATCCAAGCCCAATGGACCTGACGGTTGATTGATAAGAGCCCTGTGAATAGGATTTGTCGATAGTGATGTTTCAATTGGACATTGGCCGATAACTTTCATGGAAAATCATTCAAAGTAAAACATATGGATAAAGATAATGTCGATATGTCCATGCATAGAATAGATGTTCGCTCTGAGAGCATGTTTTCAAGACGCAACACCTCATTCAGGGGGGATGTTGATGTATATGAACTTCAAGTTGATGTGGTCAGAGTTTGACGAGTTGGAACTTATGAATTCAACCTCAAAACAGTCTTTCTGTCCCCCTCCTCCCCCCCAAAAAAAAAAAAAAAAAAAAAACTTCCAAGTAGTCTAAATTCAAGCTGGAACTGGACTTGAAGTTTAAAGGATCTTACATTTATATCAGACTTCATTCCCTTCTTTGAGCATCGGCAAAGTGTTGCTATCCAATTAAACGATAGTTCTACATCATCTCTTTGGGTGATTCTTTAATGGACGGTTCTACTGACAGAACTTTTTCCCGTACTGACAAATCTATAAAGGAGTTAATAAATGTCAAAAAACTATTTGTAAAAAGAATTACTTTCACCTGATTTCGATTAACTTACCAGTATATGCAAAAACAGGACTTAACATTTTGAATGTTTGCTTAAATATAAATTTAAGATTGTATTTTGATTAACTGAGGACTTTAAAAAGCCCCAATTAGATCTTGTACTCGCCCTCAGTGGAATGTGATCATCATAAATTCGGCATAGCTCCCAGAGTGAAATATTTGGGCATTTACTGCTTGTCATTTCGAACACTTCAATTCCACCAATATTTGGCAAGCTCGAGATTTATGGTGCTTTTTTGAATCTTTAAATCCTCAATTAACCAAGCTAAAACCTTTCAAGTTCTCAATCAACCAATAGCCAAAACCTTTAAGTCTTGTTGCTGCGCTCATTTTGAAAAATTGGTAATTAGTAAGTTTTGTCTTTCCCCATAATACAGAATATATTCACAAGTCACAAAGCAGGCTGAGCAATCCTGCTCCAAACAAAGAGACCAAATCATCAAGTTCCCAGTTGCAACTCAGAGTTTTACGCCTTTCAATACACACCTTGCTTTGAACATTGGCACAAATGCTAATCTTATGTCTAATCGATCTCTTGATTTGAGTAAGAATTGAGGAAGAGCTTAGCAAAAGAGGAGTTGTGGAGACAATTGTTCCCGGCACTCCAGATACAGTTAAAAAAAGCACACCAGGAGAACTTGAACGACAACTTGGGGAATGTCTTTCCTCCAAGTACAGAACAAGCCCAAGTAGCTTTACCTCCAGGAACACTATCAACAAAATGACGCTGCAAAATGGCCCTCCAAAATTGCAGAGAGAGAGAGAACATCAAAAAAAAAAAAAAAAAAAAAAAAGGTGGTTTCTGTCTTCATAACAGAGTGGACAGACCTGCACGTCCCACTCTAGTCGACTGTGCATATAGCTAGGCAATAAAACATCGTCAAGGAATAGAGGGATTGAGCCAAACCAGCTTTCTCCGTGATACCTTTTGGACTTCGTCCTTTTAGCATGTTCCCGGCACTCCCAATTCTGAGTGTACCAGGTGGAGTCAATATCCAACTTGCTCGATCAGCAACAGCAGGATTCAGTATTAAGAATCCACACAAGTGAGCTCGAATCCTAACTCAATCGTCAGACCTGGGAGTTGGCCAATCCCAAGCTGAGTCTTGAATCACATCCTGTGCCTTTGCTTGAAACGACAATGCAGAATCATAGACAATTCTAGCAGGAAAATGAGCAAGCAGAGGACCAACAGGATGCCAGTCACCATGCCAAGGGAAAACAGAAGAACTATCACCTATTACATGTTTCAAATGAGGCCTAAAAACCTCTCTTAAATTTCGAGATTTTCCTCCCAAACATAAGATGCATCAGCTGGGATCTTCAAAGTCCAAAAGAGACCTGTTTTTAAGCTTATGAACTTTTAGCCAAGCCACCCATATAGACCACACCTGAGCAATTATCAGCCATAAGCAGCGCATAATACAAGCTTTATTCCACTATTCTAATCTCTTAAGGCCGACTAATCTTCTGTCGTTCTTAGGCAACAATTTAGTGTATGAAGGCCCTTTCTGAAAAAGTAGCACATGAAGCGATGTGATCAATTTTGATTGAGTGTTAAAAATAATTCACTTATTCAAATCTTCATTTATACTTTTGCCACAATGGTTGATGCATGAATTATATGGACCAATCCTAGTACACCTTGCATTGCTTAAAGACATTCAGATACTCATATGAGTAGAGATCTACTCATTGATGTTGTGCGAGAAGACTTTTTTGAAGCAACTAAACTTGAAGAATATTGACTTCTAACACAAGTTGGCCTCCCACAACATAATTGATAAATGCACTATTCAAATTAAAGCAATTCATCCAGATCTCTAGCGATGGACCTTTTTGCACTGTGTGAATAATACACGGAACCCTTCCTCCATGCATGCACGAGGAATTTATTCCTCCATTTGTAAGTCAGCTTTGATCTTTCCCATCTGAGAGAGAGAGAGAGAGAGAGAGAGAGAGAGAGAGAGAGGTTTTGGATAAGGCATATTGACTCGACCGATCAGGATCTCCAAAGATATCATATTCGTGGCTTTGGAATATGATCTTCCTGTATCCCTATGCAAGACCTCTATAAATAGGTATATTGGTAGAACTAAATGGACACACAAGCAGCAAAGTAAATGAAAGAAGGAGAGGTCTAACATGAGGATGAGAGCCTTGTTTTGATAGCCAAGGATGACTTGCCTACTCTGAACTCAGATTTGTCCGTGCATCAGCAAGTTGATGTACAAAAACTCATCATACGGTTAAAACGGTCGGCTCTAGGCAATCTCCTTGGCTAGTCGGAGCATCTCTGGTCTTTTATGTTAGGTTTCTTCTTCTTGTTTAAGCGAGTCCTCAAGTTATTGAAGTCTCTCACTCCTCTTGGCACTCCATACTGAGGAAGTGAGGCCTTACATGATGAGAAGAGTCTTTTGTTTAGTAGCCAAGAATGACTTGCCTGAAATCTTACACAGAGCCTTCGTTGAAGATGATCGTAATCTGAATAAGAAAGTTGTGCGTGATTATGCAGGTAGTCAATCTTGGCTAAGTTGACAGTCTCTTCTGGTTCATGCTAGGCCTTCTCTTCTTCCTTTAATATTGTCAAGTTCCTGAGTTATCTATGTGTATAGTGGACTAGTTGACTCGTCACGTGGAATCATCATCAAGTCATATTTGTGTGTGTGCATGTGCTTGCAAGAATTTTTTACACTTGCATAATAAAAAATAAAAAAAAAGAATTAAAACATATTTCACTTTTGACCCAATGATCACTTACAAACTCATTTTAACATCTTACTCAAGGTTTGGATGGATTGATTTTCAACTGATTTTAAGTGCATTGGACAGGTGTGGAAAGTTAGGATTTGTAATGGGGGAAGATGCCGTTGAATTTCTTATTTTTATAAATAGAGACACCACGATAATCGATGTAAAAGTGCAGAGTGGTTCCTATCAAAGGTAGATCTCATGTATATGTTTGATATTTTTTTAACTTAGAATAATTAAGTGATCATTTGGTGAAAGTTGAAGTATGCTTTTGATATTTTCCTCCTATAAGTTCGAAGAAAGATAAAAGTGAAACGTGTATGAATGAAGCGCATACTTACTTATTAAGGCTCTGCAATCATTAATGGTCTCTTTAAATCATGTAGGATTCTTTGAGAAAAGCCCTGGCAATCGAAGTTCCCACATGTAGCAGGAATTCATACCTTGAAATCAATCATGATCGAGAAATGTCACATAAATATAAATATATATATATATATATATATATATATATATATATATATATATATATATAATTGTTTCGAGAGTTTTTATCATACTTTATGCCTTCCGATTAATGCATTCAAGAACGTCCATCCCTTTGCAAATTGCGAGTAACTATAAGCGCGGGCTGGTCCTTCCCAAAGACTGGTTCATTGATCTTAATCTCATTATTAGATTCTCTCAATCGAACGAGGCTTGAATGGGCCGTTCATGGTCATAGCTCACCGCATCACACAGGTGACCGAAGCCCGATTGACCTAAGGTTTGATCGATCGGATCCGCATGGATTGGATCTGTTGATAGTGCGGACACGAATTTTCCTATGAGACATTGGTCAATGACTTTCGTGAAAGAGCATTCTTAGTGAATTTGGAAAAGGTAGAACATTTGGATAACGACAATGCCAGTATGCCCATGCATAGAATAAATGCGAAGTTCACTCTAAGAGCATGGTTTAGAGCTTACGTAATACACCAAGTAGGAGCTATCACACCCCAAATCTTATAAGAATGGAGGTGACACAGCCATCCTTCCACTCGAAGGACGTAGCCTCAAACCAAACCTCAAAATCTACTTCCAAAAGTCCCCATTAATAATGTTCTCGTTCTAACGGCCACTAACTGAAGGACTTGAAAAGAATGGAAAAGAGAAGGGTGAGTGACCACAGCTTAGTGAATAGTACATATCAAATTATATACGAGTTGTTTTATTTTAACAAACTCCATACAATTCATAAAATACTCACTAAATCATCATAAACATCAATGGCCAAGCCAATTGATCAATTTCATACCAAAACCCATGGTGATGGTCCATTTCAGTGATTAATCTTATAACACATCACATCTCAAGGCCCCTAGAGATACCTTCCACAAGACCACGTCATCGTGTAGCACTTAGACCTTGAGTGGTATATATGAAATCATATACAAGTTATTTTATTTCAACCAACTTTATATAATTCAGAAAATTCTCATTAATATAATTATAAATATCATTGGTCAAGTTCATTGATCAATTTCATACCAAAACACATGTCAATAATCCATTTTATCGATCAATCTCATAGCACATCACATCTCTAAGCCTTAGAGGTGACTCCTACGAGACAATGTTATCGTGTAATACTTAATCCTTGAACAGTGCAAAGCCCTAAAGGTTACTTTCATGAAATTACGTTATTGTGTAGTACTTAATCTTTTACCAATGTATATAAATAGTACAAGACCGGTAGCTCCCACGAGACTATGTTATTGTGTAACACTTAATTCTTAATCATAAGGCTTTAGGGGTGGCTCCCACGAAACTCGCGTCACCGTGTAATACTTAGCCCTTGACCACAAAGTCCAAGAAATAGCTCCCACGAAATTATGTTATCGTGTAACACCGATTCCTTTACCAGTCTATATTACAATTGATTTCACAAGCCTCTCACAAATCAATTCTTTCACAAAAAGGTTTGGTAAAGTCAAAATATATCATATTTCCTACTTCATTCATCAAACAGAATATATATTTCATAATACATTTCTCACACCATTTTTGAATTCATTTTATAAACCAATAACATTTCGAAACATCTTTCTCATTAAACATTTCCTAAATCATCAAAGAACCTATTTCATAAATCAGTTCTCAATGTGATACTCACATTTAAACTTTGACAACACCTTCCATAACACGTTTCTCAAATCATTATCAACTAAATAAAAGTAGTAAATGCTCAATTGAAAGTTATGCATCAAGTATGCCATGAACATTACTTTGGCCTTTTAGCCAAATCACAATTTGCGCATAATATAGCTTATAGTTTTCATTTTCAACATACAAGTTTACCAATTCAAAGAAGCCATGGCACTACTCAATTAGGAACGCCCAAACCAAATAATGCGTGGTTAAATGGGCCGACGATCTTATATTCCTATTAATTAAATGAGAATCGATGTCAAAACCAAATAAAACTCTACCTCATCTACAAAACGACTAAACTGACCGACCGTGCGTATTTGCGATCACTGCGACGAGCGATGATGAAAGACTGACTTTGATGGGGGCTGCGTTTCAGGTTTCTGCTGGGTGCGGATGACATAGTGGGTGGCTTCTCATTGCTGTCGCTGATCCTGCTCCGCCTCATCAGTCGATCGAGATCGAATCCCAGGAATTACTTCTTCCCGTTCTTGCACGATTTGGCAATCGTTTGTTCGCTTACTATATTTATTACATACTATCTTTGTTTTTCTTCTGCTTGCGAAGGTTACGTGGCATATGTTCACGGTACAGAATTACCATAACTATTTTCGGTTGATTTGGGGTCTTCGAGTTGGTGATGTTTCTATGAAGGCCTATTTCTTGCTTAATTACAGCACTCGGTGGCCGCTTCCGTAATCCATCGCCAATTAGGCCCCAAGGGCCAAGACATGATCATCGACTTTTTAAGAACAAAGTGTTTCAACATGGTACCGTGAGAGCATCGCTTGTTTTTAGTAAGTATTGTTTCGATAATTTTGGCATACATTTGGCTTCAGGGGAACTGGCATACGAATCCAGTACCCATAAATGCTATGGTAACGTGTTGATATGAGTATAGATGCAAGCACAGGAACTAGAGCAGGAATTTGATACCGAGAGGAAGATTAAATGTGAGGGATCGACTTCATAATTGAGATGGAAAGTATAGATGCCGGTACAAGCATTTACCTACAAAAAAATGGACTGTTACTCGTCCATGGCTTCTTCAACATAACTTTCGGATACAACTGGTGAATTCATTCTGACGACACAGGCGATGATGGTGCTGATGATATCTGCCCGTGCGGCAGGGATGGCTATCGGGTATGTGGGTCGTCACGGGGAAGAGAAAATGCGTTGGGTTGGCCTTTGCAACAGAGTGACCAAGTTCTGCAACCAAGTGATGGTCTTGGTTGTTTTCTCGTATTTGGCCTTCTTCTGCTACCTGGCTCTTACCATCGCATCTGCCAACAAGCTCTCGTCTCATCCCCTCAAGTGACTTCGAAGAGTTACGATGGATTTGCAGGTTTTGTCTGCCGTGTGTAGGGTAGAGGAGGGATATTGATTTTTGGTTCCTTCTTCTGCTGATCCTTTTCGTCTTCCCCTAGAGTTCACAGTTTAGTTTGCCTTCTGTAGATCTGTATAAATATTTTAGCTACTCCGTGATGGAGGAGATACCGATTTAATCTTCACGAGCTTATCTTTTTCGCATCTGGGCAGAAGAACAGCCCAAGTGCCATAACTTGGCACGGGAGGACATTTAAGTGCCATAACTTTAAAATGGTACACTTGAGTGCCAGTTTTGAAGTTAAATGGGACACTTAAGTGCCACTCTGGCGAAAATCCGGCCAAATGGCTTACGTGGCGACTTTCCGGCGAGCTTGATCCAAAACGGCGTCGTTTTGCACGCTGACGTAGCGGAGAAAATGCAAAAACGCGCCATTTCGTGTCTACGTATAAATAATAATATAAAAATTAATTAAAATTTATTTAAAATTTATTTTATTTAAAATATTCAAAAAATTAAAAAAAAAATTTAAAAAATTTAAAAAAATTTAAAAAATTAAGAAAATTTAAAAAAAAAAAAAAGGGGAGGTCGAACGGGCGGCTGAGGGCTCCCCTTTTTTCTTAAATTTTAAAATTTTTAAAAATTTCTTAATTTTTTAATTTTTTGAATATTTTAAATAAAATTAATTTTAAATCTAATTTAATTAATTTTTATATTATTATTTACACGCCAGACACGAAATGGCGTCGTTTTTGCATTTTTCCGCCACGTCGGCGTGCAAAACGACGTCGTTTTGGACCAAACTCGCCGGAAAATTACCACGTCGGCTATTTGGCGGATTTTCGCGGGAATGCTGCACTTAAGTGTCCCATTTTACTCCGATATTGGCACTTAAGTGTACCATTTTAAAGTTATGGTACTTAAGTGTCCCTCCGTGCCAAGTTATGGCACTCCAGGTATCCCAACCTCTCGCATCTGCTTAGATGTGTACGGACAAGTTGTCCGTTATAGTTAAAAGAGTTATTTTGGCGTTAACAGTCTCGTTTCTTTTAGTGCCTATCATTTTGTGGGTTAGATGATGTTTATGAAATCTGCCTGCATCTATTATTGCTAATTTTCAACTGTTCAACCACAGTAATATGTAATCATTCTTCTAAATGGGTGAATATTAACTCCTGCATACTCGCACCACATAATTAACCGGTTCGATTGTGGCACTGGTAATGCACAGAAGGTTTATTCTGTCCTAAATTCACCGAAAAATTACATCCAGAAACGGTGCTCACAAATCATCCTCTCTCCATCTGTAATTCATCTGCTAATAGATAAGGCGGGACCATCTGTAATTCATCTGCTAATTAATAAATCGATCTAATCAACTATAGGAGTATACATCGCACTATTCAGGCAACAGTCGCGGAAACTAACTTTTTCATTGGCCCACGGACAAGATAAAAGCTTACCCTGAAATGATTCTCAAATCTTATCGTGAAATGATTTTCAATTACACTTGTCTTGGCCACATTCATGGGTTCCGACTTCTCTAAACATGCTCATCTCTTTACCATACCAGAACCAAAAGGTTCTCTGCTTTGACAACCATTTCTTCACTAGTGCTCTCCCATTGGAGAAATGAAGGCCTAATTCAGTGTCGATGCACGCTCTCGTACCACAATTCTGAACCATCCTACTACAAGCGTTTCTCTTTATCTCTCCGTTTAGAAGCTCTAGACAGATCTCTAGGAACCTGAATTCAAAAAACCTTTCCTGAGCTGCGCTTGGGGAGCTACGCACAGAAAAATCTCTGTGCCTTCCAAATTTAAAAGTTTCACAAGAGAATGAGAGAGTGCCGACTGTCAAAAGAATGGCATTCTTGTTTGCTTTTTTTGTGATATTCTCACTCTGATTGATGACCATATTTGCAGTCCACGGCATGTAAGGGTGCGTTTGTTTGCGTTTACATTTAAAAATTGTTCCGAGGGAACGAGAAATAGAAAAAAGTGTTTACATTCCGGGAACAATTTTTGAACAAAAAAACACGTTTGGTAAAATTTGTATAATTTTTGTATTTCTTTTATTTTTTCTATTTTTTCTTATTTTTCCTTTTTTTTTTTCCTTTTTCTTTTTTTCTTCTTTTGGCCGGTCGCCGGCCTCGGCCATGGCCGGCGGCCGTGGCGGCCTCGCCCGGCCACGGCGAGGCTCGCCGGCCCCCGGCGAGGCCGAGCCTCGCCGTGGGCCGGGCGAGGCTCGGCCTCGCCTTGGCCGGGCGAGCTCGAGCTCGCGGGGGCGGGCGAGCTCGATCTCGCCCGAGATCCGGCGAGAGCTCCCCCGGCGGCGGCGAGGCTCGGCCTCGCCGAGCCACCTCCCGGTCGGCGTCGCGGTGGCCGGCGCCGAGCGGTGGCCGGCCGGATCCGAGATCTCGCCGAGCTCGCCGCCCCGCGCGAGCTCGAGCTCGCCCGGATCCGGCGAGGCCGAGCTCGCCCGGCGGCGGCGAGGCTCGGCCTCGCCGGCCACCGCCCGCGACGCCGACACGGAGGTGGCTCGGCGAGGCCGAGCCTCGCCCGTCCCGGCGAGCCTCGCCGTGGCCGGGCGAGGCCGCCGGCCCTCGCCGGCCGGTCGCCGCCATGGCCGAGGCCGGCGGCCGAGCCAAAAGAAGAAAAAGAAAAAAAGAAAAGAAAATAAGAAGTGTTTCTCAAAGTGTTTCGAAACAAGAAACACAAAATTTGTGTTTCTTGTTTACATTTCTTTTTGTTCACTGGGAGCAAAAAGCAAAAAGAAACGCACCCAAACGCGTTTGTTCCTTTTTTTGTTAGAACAAAAAAACAGAAATTTCTGTTTCTGGGAACAGAAATAGGGTGCAGCCAAACGCACCCTAATTCAACCGGTCCCCATCAGGGTATTTCTTTTGGAGGGATTGCAATCCAAAGAAAAGTGCAAGATGGAAGCCAATTGAGCAAAGTCAACCAGCACCGAAAAAGGAGCCCTTATGTTTAGTGGCGGAGTCATTGACTTTTCCTCCGGAGGGCATCTCGCAAGTTGATTTCTCCATGCCATGCAGAGCCATTGACTTTTCCTCCGGAGGGCATCTTTCGCAAGTTGATTTCTCCATGCCATTTGGATCGTGTACGAACCCACAAATAAGAAAAGAAAGAATTGAAGGACGAGGGGATCGGTCAGACTGCTTACCCAGAATTCTCTCGCTGAAAAAAGATGGCTTAATAGTAGAATTTAACTCTAGTCAAGCATCCCATTTCAGAACAAGAACCTTTTGGATTAGATGCTTTTGAGGGAGAAAGGTCAGAAACATTCCATGTGGAGTCATTGTGAAGGGCAGAAAGGGAGATACCCATAAACCCATTGTTGAGGATAAGAGTCGTGTATAGAAAGAATCAAATTGTCTCTGGATTCAAACTAAAAGCCGCATGGCTAGCTTTGGTTTTATGGACCAAAATAGTAACCTTATTCTGCAGGATTTGTCCATCATCTTTTCTTTTCGCTGCTCTTATCTGGCGTCGGCACATTCAAGCGGTTCCCACATACTAGTAAATACCAAGTTTAAAGTCTGGATCATGTAAGACCTCATTGTAATCATCTTATTCGGACTAATATCTCAAAAAATCATCTGATACAGTTCATTGGCAAGCTGGGTTTGGTCCATGAAATGCCTCAACATTCAAGAGATACGTGGGGAACATTTTTTTTTTTTTTTTTTTTTTTTTTTGTGAAATGTAACTAAAGCCTAAAAGTATTGACTTTAACCAAGTATACCTGATTTATTGCCATCCGTTGATATCTCCTCAAAGATATTGGGCGGGCTCTTTTGCTCGGTTCAGTGATCATTACGCACCTGTAAGACGTGCTCATACAAAGAATAGAATCTAATATGGGGAGCTTGTCAAAGCTAAGAGAGTGATCAGAATTATTGCAGGCTCATCAGAAAGAAAGAAAAATTCAAAAGAGAAGATTTGTATGGGGCAAATTGACTAAAGCCGGTCCTACAAAAATATTGGTGGGCCTTGGAACCTGATCTCTTGGTCGGTTCCACTCCCTATAAATAGAGACAAGAGTGCAAGCAAAAAATTGAAGCATTGGACTTGAGTGGAAGAAGAAGAAGAAGAGAGGCTAACATGAAGACAAGGGACTCATTTGGTAGCCAAGGATGACTTGCCTGCTTCGAAGTCGATCTATTCGAGCTAAACTGATGGTTCGAATAGTTCGTACCCGGTATCAGGCAGTCTCCTTGGCTAATCAGAAAGTCTCTTATCTTTCATGTTAGGCTTCTTCCTCCTAAGAGCGACCACTCCACGAAGATACAACTTTGTCTGTCCTTTTCATTCATCACATCACACACTGAGAGGAATTGAAACATTTTTGCGAGGAAGAGAGGCCTTACATGAGGTGATGAGTCCTGTTTGTTAGCCAAGGATGACTTGCCTGCTTCTTGCATGGGGCTTCGATCATGGTCGCCCTTCTGGTTGACCAACACCTAGGATTGCGGGATCGCCAGGCAGGTCATCTTGGTGTACGTGACGTGCTCTTCATGTTCATGTTAGGCCTTCTTTTCTTCTTTGAAGGTGCCTACCTTTCTCTAGGCCAAAAGGTGCATTGGAAGCCTACACAAGAAGGTTTGTGAAAGATGTGAATCGCTTATATTAAAATATTCAAAAACAAAAGGAGGAATGAAAACTGATTTCCGTGGCTTTGCTATCTGGAGAAAGAAACACCCTATTGGGATAGTTGACCAAGCCAAAGGTGGTGGACCCACTTTAAAAAAATAATAATAATAAGAGAGAGAAAGACTTGGTCAACAAAAGAAACAGTAGTGGCCGTTTCGGCTATAAAAGAAACCGAGAGCTCACATGAGAGGAATAGAAGAAAAAGAAAAGAGGGAAAAGAGAGATCCTCGCCAAAGCTGAATCAACTACACATCGCAACGTCTGGTAAAGTATTCACGCCCTTCATTCATCCAATTGGGATAGTTTTCGGGTTCAATCACAACTAGCATTCCGAAAGCAAAGCAAAAATCGGTGTAAGTGTTCATATGAGACATTTTCACAAACAGTTGTCGTGCGCCAACAAATCCTAAGGTTTCCGGCTCCGCCGGGACTCGAATCCATGCCGGCGACCTCGGCGCACTACGTACGGGGACTGTGCAAACAAAATATAAGGACGACAAGGGCCGGAGATTGCGCAATCTCCGGCCCGGTGTGCCCAAAACAGAATGCAAGCAGAGCCGAACGTACCTGTTCGGCCTGAGGACGTCGCCGGTAAGGTCCTCGGACAGGTCTGCGCAGGGCCGAGGCGCCCTCTCTTGCTCTCTCAGTCGCTTGGACCTTTCACTCTCCGTTTACCATCCCTCCTCCGTACTCTCACCGAAGAGTTCCCCCTTGAACATCTCTCTCCCCAATCTCTCC
This sequence comes from Eucalyptus virginea, assembly GCA_014182375.1. NCBI lineage: Eukaryota > Viridiplantae > Streptophyta > Magnoliopsida > Myrtales > Myrtaceae > Eucalyptus > Eucalyptus virginea. The sequence continues at coordinate 18,738,309 of CM024522.1, read as the reverse complement.
CGGTCTCCCCCTCCCTGTTCTCTCCGTTCTGCCCCAGCGGTGCCGTCTGCTTTGTGCTCTGCTCCTCCTGCTCGCGTGCTTCGCTTGAACCAGCTGGTGCGCGAGGTCCCACTGCGATCCTGGCTGGCAGTGTCGGCCTGACCCCGACCACCCACTCCTGGTCGGAGCTCCGCCCCAGTCTCTGTTCTCCCTGCCCTCTGTCGCTGTGCTTCTGCTTTTTCCTTTATGCAGAACGCGTGAAGGACCAAGAGGGAGAAGGCTGGCGTGGGCCGGGCCAAAGGGGAAACGGGCCTGGCCGCGCATGGCAAAGAGAGGCGGGCGGCGGGCCGGGCCAATGCCGGATCCGGCCCGACCCGACCTCTAGGCGTTTTTTGTTTTTTGTTTTTTTTTTGTTGTTGTTTTGTTGTTTTTTTTTTCTTTTTTTTAGCGACTAATTCCTAATTTTGTACACGCTTAAATCCTAAATAAAATCGTAAATTTAGATGTCAATAAGGACTAAGTGTTATACAATAACATAACTTCATGGAAGCCACTTTTAGAGCTTTATAGTCAAGGGTTAAGTACTACACAATAATGTAACTTTGTAAGAGCCACCTCTAGGGCCTTGTACTATTGATTTTCGTCGGTCAGGGATTAAGTGTTATATGATAATGTAATTTCGTGGAAGCCACCTCTAGGGTCTTATACTACTGATATACGTTGGTTAAAGATTAAGTGTTATACCATAATAAAATTTCATGAGAGCCATCTCTAAAGTCTTATATTACTCAAGCGATAAGTGCTACACGATGACGTGATCTCATGGGAGTCACCTCCGCTATAAGATTGATCGGTGCAGTAAACCATTAACATGCGATGCAACTTTGATTAATGAAATGAATCATTGACATGAGATATGCTAAGTTCAATTAACAAACCGAATCGGTAATACTTGTTTTGATATGAGAAATTATGCTAGGTTTAAGTAATATATAACTTAGTTTATTCTTGCAAGTTGTTATATATTGAATTGACATGGATGAGTCATATCTTTGAGTTCTAAATGTGTAATGTGGAGATTTGATATGCTTATAAGATATATACTATTCACTTAGCAGTAGTTGCTCATCTCTCTCTTTCTCAATCTTTTCAGGTCCCTTAGTTAATAGCCATTAGCGCAAAAGCATTATTGCAGGAACTTTCAGGAGTTGAATTTTGTTAGTTTGAAGCTACGTTCTTTGGGTGGAAAGATCGCTGTGTCATCCCATTTTCTGCTAAGATTCGGGATGTGACATACTTAAACGAATGGCTACTTGCAGTTGATGAATATGTCAAGAACGTGTGGCTAAATGCACTTTCTATGACACGTGCAAATCGAAAGGTTTTCACCAAGGAGGCGTAACGTCCAGTCACTCTCCGAGTGCTGTCTACTTTGGATTCTGCTAGCACATGCTGTACAATAATTTATGATACCAATACCTCAAGTTCAGCAAGATCGATGCCTTGCTTGCACATAATATCGAAGTTTCACTTCCTATCATGTCCATGCCTTCATTCCATAATTAAAAGCGACGATTGACGTGGGCATGATCTAAATGTTGATAAATACATAAGAACAGTTATTACATCTTCGAATTATCCGCAGGAACTCTCAGGTGTATGTGAACTCAATATTTTCACTATCCCTAGATCCCGAGTGATTTGTGTGTGGCAGAGTGGACCAGTTGACACATCACTTGGAATCGTCATTAACTCATGCTTCTATTTTGACCCAATGATCACTTACAAACTCATTTTACTATCTTGCTTAGGCTTTGGATGGTTTGGTTTTTAGTTGGCTTTAAGTGTTTTGGGCAGGTGCAAAAATTTAAGATTTGGAGATTGACACTTATATAAATGTGATAGCAAAAAGTGGTCTCCACTGAAGGTAAAACTCATGTATTCTCAAGAAAGCTGGGACAGTTGAAATCCCCACGCGTTCTAAGAATCCGTACATTTTCATCAATCATACTTGAGAAACGTATATACACACGGACAAGAATGCTGAGCATAGTTCATGAATATCGCCTTCAGCTTAATGCATATACCGACATCCATCACTTTGCAAATTGCAAGTGACAATAAGCGTAGGCTGGTACTTCCTAAAGAACGGCTCGGTGATTCTAACCTCGTTGCTCTATTCTCTTGGATCGAACGAGGCTTGAGTGGGGTGCGCTCATTGTCATAGCTCATCAGACCACATGGGCGATCCAAGCCCGATCGACCTAACAGGTGATTGATAAGAGCCACATTAATAGGATCTGTTGAAAGTGATGTTTCGATCGGACATTGGTCGATGTCTTTCATGGAAAAGCATTCGAAGTAAAACATTTGGATAAGAATAATGTCCCTATGTCCATGCCTGGAATAGATATTCTCGCTAAGAGCATGTTTTCGAGGGATGTAACACCTCAATCAGGAGGTGTTACATCCCTTCTTTAAGCATTGGCAAAGTGTGAATATCCTATTAAACAATAGTTTAACATCATCTCTTTGGGTGATTCTTTGGCAGACGGTTCTATTGACAAAACTTTTTTCTGTAGTAACAGAATTCTTAAAAAATTAATGAATGTCAAAAAACTATTAGTAGAAAGAATTACTTTCATCCGATTTCAGTTAACTTATCAATAAATGCAAAAATAAGACTTAACGTTTTGACTGGTGCTTTTAAGATTGTATTTTGATTAATTGAGGACTTTAAAAAGCCTCAATCGGATCTTGTGCTCACCCCTAGTGGAATTTGAGCATCATAAATTCGGCATACCTCCCAAAGTGAAATATCTGGGCATTTACCGCATGTCATTTCAGACGCTTCAAGTGCTCAAGACTTTATGGTGCTTTTTTAAATCCTTAAATCCAATTAACCAAGCTAAAACCTTTATGTTCTTGATCAACTAATAGCCAAATCCTTCAAGTCTTGTTGCTGCACTTATTTTGAAAAATTGGTAATTTGCAAGATATTTCGAAAAATCAGTAAGTCTTGTTTTTCCCCACAATGCAGATTTATATTCATAACAAGTCACAAAGCAGGCTGAGCAATCCTGATCCAAACTAAGAGACTCAATCATCAAGTTGCAACTCAGAGTTTTATGCCTGTCAATAGACACCTTGCTTTGAACGTTGAGACAAATGCAAATCTTATGTCTAATCAATCTCTTGATTTGAGTAAGAATTGAGGAAGAGCTCAGCAAAAGAGGACTTATGGAGACAACTGTTCCTGGCACTCCGAAAACAGAACAAGCCCGAGTGACTTGACATCCAGGAACACTATCAACAAGATGAAACTACAAAAATGGCCCTCCAAAGTTGCACAGAGAGAGAGAGAGAGAGAGAGAGAGAGAGAGAACATACAAGTTGTTCCTCTCTTCATGGGCAGCATTTGAAGAACAACAGAGTGGAGAGACCTGCATGTCCCTCTCTAGTCGACTGTGCATATAACTTGGTAATAAAACATTGTCGAGGAATTCAGGGATTGAGCCAAACCAGATTTCTCCGTGATAGCTTTTGGACTTCTTCCCCATAGCAAGTTCCAGGCACTCCCAATTGTGAATGTACCAGGTGGCGTAAATTTCCGAAGTGCTCAAAATTCGGCATTAAGAATCCACACAAGTGAGCTCAAATCCTAACTCAATCATCAGACCTGGTGGCAGTTGGCCAATGCCAAACTGATTCTTGATTCAAATCCTGGGCCTTTGCTTGAAAGGGCAATGCAGAATCATAGACAATTCTAGCAGGAAAATGAACAAGCAGAGGACCAACAGGATGCCAGTGACCATGCCAAGGGAAAACAGAAGAACCATCACCTATTACATGTTTCAAATGAGGCCTAAAAACCTCTCTTAAATTTCGAGATTTTCCTCCCAAACATAAGATGCATCAGCTGGGATCTTCAAAGTCCTAAAGAGACCTTTTTTTTAGCTTATAAACTTTTTAGCCAAGCCACCCATATAGACCATGCCTGAGCAAATATCAGCCATAAGCGGCGCATAAGACAAGCTTTATTCCACCATTCTAATCTCTTAAGGCCTACTAATCTTACCTCTTTCTTATGTGTATCATAACCACTTCTGAAAAATTGGCACACTAAGCGATGGGACCAATTTTGATTGAGCATTGAATATGGTCCATTTATTTAATTGTTCGTTTACACTTTTGCCGCATCTTCTAGTGTATCAATTGTATGGATCAATCTTAGTACACCCTGCATTGCTCAAAGGCCTCCCGGTCCTCATACAAGTAGAGATCTACTCAAGAATGTTGTGTGAGCGGACCTTTTTGAAGCAACTAAACTTGAAGAATATTGACTTCTAACACAAGTTGGCCTCCCACGATGTAATAATTGACAAAAGCCATATTCAAATTAAAGCCATCCATCTAGATCTCTGGCGATGGACCTTTTCGCAGAGTGTGAATATTACACGTAACCCTTCCTCCGTGCATGCAGGAGGAATTTATTCCTCCATTTGTAGGTCAGCTTTGATCTCGCCCATCTGTGAGAGAGAGAGAGAGAGAGAGGTTTTGCGTAAGGCATATTGACTCGACCGATGAGGACCTCCAAAGATGCAATATTCGTGGCTTTGGAATACGATCTTCCTGTATTACTTTTCAAGACCTCTATAAATGGGTACATTTGGTAGAACTACATGGGCACACAAGCAGCAAAGTAAATTTAAGAAGGAGAGGTCTAACATGAGGATGATAGCCTTGCTTTGATAGCCAAGGGTGACTTGCCTGCTCCGAACTCGATTTCGTCATGCATCAGCGAGTTGATCTTCAGAAACTCATCACACAGTCGAACTGGTTGGTTGCAGGCAGTCTCCTTGGCTAGTCGGAGCATCTCTTGTCTTTCATGTCAGGTTTCTTCTTCTTGTTTAAGCGAGTCCTCGAGTTATTGAAGTCTCATCTCCTTTTGGCACTCCATACTGAGGAAGTGAGGCCTTACATGATGAGAAGAGTCTTTTGTTTCGTAGCCAAGAATGACCTGCCTAAAATCTTACGGAGAGCCTTCGCTGAAGAGAAATCTGAATAGGAGCGTTCTGTTTGATCACGCAGGCAGTCAATCTTGGCTAAGTTGACAGTCTCTTCTCATTCATGCTAGGCCCTCTCTTCTTCCTTGAATATTGTCCTTGGCTTATATGTAACCATTCACCACCCCAATCCTTCGTGTTCTCACCAAGATTCATCCCTTCCCTTTATATATCAGCAATGGCCTAAGTTTCACTTCTTAATAGTTCTTATCATGTCTGTGCCACTTTCTTTCAATTCCATAAGAAACGTTTGACTTGGGCATGATGTAAATGTTGATAAACACATAAGAACGGATGTCATATTTTCGAACCATTGAAAAGATGACCCGTTACACACACACACACACACACACACACACACACACACACACACACACACCCGTTAACATCTTTCTCAAGGTTTGGGTATTAGTTTTCAGCTGATTTTAAGTGTATTGGGCGGGTGTTAACATCTTTCTCAAGGTTTGGGTATTAGTTTTCAGCTGATTTTAAGTGTATTGGGCGGGTGTGGAAAGTTAGGATTTGCTATGGACATATTTGAAAATAAAATGACATTTTGATAAATAGAATCATTGTCAATGTGGAAGTGTGAAGTGGTCTCTATCAAAGGTAAATCTCATGTTATGGAGGAGAATTACCAAAAAAGTCATAAACATATTATAATTGTGCCAATTCAATCTTAATTTTTTTTCCCTATTTCTCCTAAACTTTTTGTATTTATGTCAATTCAGTCTATCTAATCAATTTTGACCGGCCGACACTCACGTCGCATTTTTAAAATAATAATTTAGTAATGTTTTGAATTTTTACATTGAATGAAACAGGGAATATACTTTTTTAAAAATCTTTCATTTCCTTTTGCTTACTGGGTTATACGCAACGTTGTTTATGTTCCTTCTAATATTCAGTGCGGAATATAGAAGAAAGTCTGTTGTATCTTGGGAGGATAGCCATTAGAAGCCTATCACACCAAGTTTCGCACTCCGAGGGGCGGAATTATTCTTAAGGACAGTGCTTACGCCTGCACGCCCCAAACAAATTTATTTACAAATTTATTTATTCTCATTAGCTCTTTCCTACAATCTTAAGGATAAACCCATGGAGCCTCAAGTTGATACTGCTGTTGATGCCTCAATCTTTGCCAGTCCAGTTGCACTACCACCACTACCACGTATGTCCTATGCCAAACCATTCCCCGACATATCGAAGATTGAAGTTTTTAACGGCAACAATTTCAAAAGGTGGCAAGAAAGTGTTTTCTCTATTCTAGATGTGCATGGTGTGGCTTTCGCGCTTACGGAGGCCGAACCAACTAATAACAAGCTGCGAGATCAATGGATACAAGCTAATAAGGTATGTAGGCACACAATTATTAGTATTCTTTCTAATGAATTGTTTGATGTCTACTGTCCGTACAAGGAAGCAAAACAAATATGGGACTTCATGACTGCAAAGTACACTGCCGAAGATGTGGGCAGACAAAAATTTGTAATCGGAAATTATTATCGATGGGAAATGTCCAATGATAAGGAGATTAAGATACAAATCAATGGATATCACAAGCTGATGGAGGACTTGAAGGCAGAAAACATCAATCTACAAAAAGAATTTATTGCGGGCCTGCTAATTGAAAAGTTGCCTGAGTCTTTGAATAATTACAAGCAACAACTCAAGCATAAGGACAAGCAATTGTCACTAGCTGATCTGATCGTGCATATTATCATGCAAGGAGATCAAAGCTGCCAAAGCTAAGGAAATTGCTACCAAGGCAAATTTGGTGCAAGGCAAATCTCAACATCACCAAAACAAGTATAATAACAAAAAACCTGATTACAAATCCAAGGTTGCTCACCCCACCTTCAAAAAGAAAGGCTCTTGCTTTGTTTGTGGAAAATCAGGTCATCATGCAGCGTATTGCGGAAAGAGAATAATGGGAAATGACAATCCTACTAAACCAAAAGTCAATTTGGTTAAAGCATATGACTCTAATGATATAATTGTTGCAGTTATTTCCCAGGCCAACATTGTGGCCAATGTGAAAGAGTGAGTGGTAGACGAGGTGCTACCAAACATATTTGTGCAAACAAAAATACATTTTCCTCCTACACGCTAGTAGGGGAAGGAGAAGAAATTTATCTTGGTGATTCAAGAACAACTCAAGTTCTTGGGAAAGGAAAAGTTCTTCTCAAGCTCACATCTGGCAAGACTTTGGCCCTGAATGATGTATTACATATCCCTAATATAAGGGCAAACATGGTCTCAGTAGCTCTTTTAGGAAATGTTGGGGTAAAGGTGTCATTCGAATTTGATAAGATTGTAATGACAAAATATAGCGTCTTTAAGGGTTATTGTAATCAATGACTTTTTGTTCTTAACGTTTCCAATGTTATCAATGAAAATGCTAATACTTTCGCTTACTTGGCTAAATCTATTGATTTATGGCATGGTAGATTAGGTCATGTTAGTATTTCTTATATTAAGAAAATTAAAAATAAGATTTAATTTCTGAAATTAAAAACTCATGTTTTAATAAATGTATAATATGTGCCGAAACAAAATTAACAAAAAAAACCTTGTATTTTTGTAAATAGAGAATCTGATTTGTTGAGTTTAATTCATACTGAGCTAGGAGATTTAAAACAAACTATGACTAGAGGAGATAAACAATATTACATGACCTTCATCGATGATTATTCTAGATTTACTAAAGTTTATTTGCTTAGGCATAAAGATGAAGCTTTTGATATGTTCTTTTTGTATAAAGCTAAGGTAGAAAACCAATTGAATAAAATGATAAAAAGAATTAGGTCGGATAGAGATGGAGAATATGTATTGCTTAACGAATTTGTGAAAAGGAAAGAATAATTCATGAAACTACGCCTCCTTATTCCCCCGAATCTAATGGCATAGCTAAAAGGAAAAATATGACTTTGAAAGAGATGATGAATTCTATGCTTGTTAGTTCTAATGCTCCAAATAATTTATGGGGTGAAACTATTTTATCTACATGTCACATCCAAAATAGAATACCTCATAAGAAAGCAGGTAAAACACCCTATGAATTTTGGAAAGGTTATCGTCCTAATTTAAAATATTTGAAAGTATGGGGGTATCTTGCTAAGGTTATGCTTCCTAATCTAAGAAAAGAAAAATAGGCTCTAACTCATCTGATTGCATGTTTATTGGTTATGCTGAACATAGTGCTGCATATAGATTTCTTGTATTAAAAAGTGACGTGCTTGATAAAATACTATAGTTGAGACAAAAAATACAGAATCTTTTTAGCATATTTTTCCATTAAGTATCGATATTATTTCTCCTGCACCTCTTCATAAAAACGTTTTTGAAAATTCAAATGATGAATTGAGAAGGAGCAAAAGAATAAGGAAAGAAACTTCTTTTGGGAATGATTTTTACACTTATCTTATTGATAATGATCCTTTGATTTATTCTGAAGCAATATCTTCCACTGAAAGAAATTTTTGGAAAGAAACTATAAAAATCGAGATTGATTCTATCTTACAAAATTAAACTTGGAAATTAGTTGATTTACCACCCGGTGCAAAACCGATTGGTAGTAAATGGATTTTTAAAAAGAAATATAATCCTAATGGTTCTATTAATAAATATAAAGCAAGATTAGTTGCAAAAGGTTTTAATCAAAAACAAAATGTTAATTTTTTGACACTTTTGCTCAAGTTACAAGAATTTTATTAATTCGTGTTTTAATTGTTTTGGCTTCTATTTACAAACTTCTTGCTCACCAAATGGATGTTAAAATATTTTTTAAGTGGTGATTTGGAAGAAGAAATTTACATGGTGCAACCTGAGGGCTGCATTTTTTCTGGCCAAGAAAACAAAATTTGTAACTTGTTAAATCCTTATACAGCTTAAAACAAGCGCCAAAGTAATGGTATGAGAAATTTGATGATGTTCTAGTTAATGATGGATTTTTCTCTATTGGAGTAGATAAATGTGTATACACAAAAACCGTTGATGGTGAATCTATAATTATTAGCTTATATGTTGATGACATGCTTATTTTTTGTACGTGTATTGATGTTGTGAATGAAACAAAATGTTTTTTTGACTTCTAAATTCGATATGAAGGACATGGGGGAAGCTAATATTATTTTGGGTGTTAGAATCATAAAGAGTGATGGTGGCCTAATGCTTGCTCAAGCGCATTATGTGGAGAGGTTACTTAAAAAATATGATCACTTTGATATTAAACTTGTGAATACTCCTTATGATTCTAATATCCACTTAGTAAAAATATAATGGATGGTGTGGCTCAGTCTAAGTATGCTCAAATTATGGGGAGTTTGATGCATTTGATGAATTATATTCGACTTAATATAGCTTATGCTGTATGTAGACTGAGCATATATACACAAAATCTCAATAATGATCATTGGACTGCTTTGAGCAGATTAATGAAATATTTGAGAGGAACTATGAATTATGATACTTTATATAGTGAATTTCTCATTGTATTATAATGATACACTGATGCTAATTAGATTTTGAATTCAGATGAGACAAAATCCACTAGTGGATATGTGTTCACCCTTGGTGGAGGTGCTGAACAAACAATATTTGCTAAATCCACCATAGAGTTAGAGTTTGTGGCTCTAGAATTGGCGAACAATGAGGCTGAGTGGTTAAGCAACGTTTTAGCAGATATTCTTTTGGGAACCGACACCTTCTGTGTCTATGCACTGTGATTGCCAAGCGGCAATAGCCATTGCAAAGAATAGAACTTTCAATGGTAAAAATAGACACATCCAATTGAGACATGACGTAATAAAGTAGCTGCTAAAAGATGGAATTATATTCATTGATTTTGTAAAGTCCCGGTCCTTTGACTAAACCTGTGGGAAGAAAAATAATTTATGACACATCGAGAGGAATGGGACTTAAGCCAATTGAGGAAAAATAACAGTGATGGTAACACAACATATGTGATTGGTGATCCCATGAATTGGGTTCATATGGGTAATAACAAGTCACTTGTTGTTCTAGTGATGCATTATTAAAAATTATTGTCCATCCTAAGATGAGAATGGTGCAAAACTGCAAGGAATTGGTGCAAAACTGCAAGGAATAAAAAGGTTGAGCTAAGCTCTTAATAAAATTCCATAGCTATTATTGATAGTGTATTAAGCTGCAGAATACACTTGATAGAATCACCTATTTAAGAGTGGAATGGGGCACTCCTATGAGAATTTTTGGCAAAAATCTCTAAAGTACTTATGAATAAACTAAGCACGCGCATGGCTTATTAGTGCAAAACCGCGTTGAACAATAAAGTTTGTGGGAGTGCAATGTAACTGATGAAAATTATAATTTACAAAAGAAATTTTTGGCTTATAGAAGTTTCAAACTTCACCAATAACTTCGTGAATTATATTTCATTTTTTCTAAGGCTGGTTCATAGCCTAACAAGCACTTGTTCCGATGCATTACACTCCAATAACCCAATATCATTATTATTATTTTTTTCAAAATCTTTTGAAATATGTGGGGGATTGTTGGATATTTTAATAATATTTTGAAATATCTACAATAATAGTTTCGATAAAAGTTATGACCGCATTGAAAATCATCATTATTTTTAACGGTCACATAACGGTTTCTTAACAGTCATAGAACGGCTTTTCAATCATTTTGTAACGTTTAATTTATTTCTCAAATAAATCATTAATTATTTTACAATGGCTCTTTTAACAGCTCTATTTTGTTTGAATATAAAAATAAAATCTCATAAGACAATCTTGAAAATATACACTGAATGAAACAGAGAATATACTTTCTTTAAAAAATCTTTCATTTCTTTTTCCTTACTAGGTTATACATAACGTTGTTTTTGTTCCTTATAATATTTAATGCGGAATATAAAAGAAGGTCTGTTGTATCTTGGAAGGATAGCCATCAGAAGACTATCGCACCGAGTTTTGCACTCCGAGGGACAGAATTATCCTTAAAGACAGTGCTTACGCCTGCACGCCTTAGACAAATTTATTTATTCTCGTTAGCTCTTTCCTACAAAAGCCAACTGTAGTAACCAAAATGAAGCAGGAACACTATCTACAAGATGAAGCTGCAAAATGGCCCATCAATCTTGCATAGAAAGAGAGAACATCTAGAAAAAGAAAGCGGTTCCTGTCTTCATCGGGAGCATTACAAGAACAACAAATGTGGAGAGACCTGCGTGGCCCACTGTAATAACCTGTTCTTTATGGTAGCTAACTAGGCAATTAAACAATGTTGAGGAATAGAGGGATTGAACCAAACCAGCTTTCTCCATGATATCGTTTGGACTTCTTCCTCCTAGCAAGTTTTGACGCAATCCTGATAGTTAATGTACCAGGTGGAGTCGATTTCCGACTTGCTTGATCAGCACCAGAAGGATTCGGAATTAAGGAGCCACACAAGTGAGCTCGAATCCTAACTCAGTCATCAGACCTTGCGGTTGGCCAATGCCAAGCTGAGTCTTGAATCACATTCTGCACCTTTGCTTGAACTGACAATGCAGAATCATAGACAATTCTAGCGGGAAAAATGAACAAGCGGCGGACCAACAGGATGCAAGTCACAATGCCAAGGGAAGACAGAAGAACTATCACTCGTTACATGTTTCATATGTCGTTTAAAGACCTCTCTTAGTTTCAAGATTTTCCTCCCAAACATAAGATGCAGCAGCAGGGATCTTCAAAGTCAAAAAAAGAGACCCGTTTTTAAAGCTTATAAGCCTTTAGCCAAGCCACCCTTATAGACCATGCCTTGAGCAAAAATCAGCCACAAGCAGCCATAATACAAGCTTTATTCCACCATTATAATCTTAAGGCCTATTAATCTTCCCTCTTTCTTAGGCAACAATTTAGGTGTATCATGAACCCTTTTGAAAAACCAGCACAATAACCGATGTAACAGAGTTTACTTGAGTATTGAATATGGTCCACTTATTTAAATGTTTGTTTACACTTCTGCCACATTGTCTAGCGTGTCAATTATATGGGCCATTCTTAGTACACCCCACATTACTCAAAGACATCCCGGTACTCATACCAATAGGGATCTACTCGTGAATGTTGTGAGAGAAGACTTTTTTGAAGCAACTAAACTAGAAGAATATTGACTTCTAACGCAAGCTGGGCTCCCACTGTGTAACAATTGACAAACGCTGTATCCAACTTAAAGCCATTCATCCATATCTCTGGCGATCGACCTTTTTGCACAGTGTGAATATTACAAGTAACCCTTCCTCCATGCATGCGTAAGGAATTTATTCCTCCATTTGTAAGTCAGCTTGGATCTTTCCCATCTGAGAGAGAGAGAGAGAGAGAGAGAGAGGGAGAGAGAGGGGGGGGGGTTCTAGATGAGGCATATTGACTCGATCGACTAGGACCTCCAAAATGTCATATACACGGCTTTGGAATCTGCCTTTGTTCCTTTTCAAGCCCTATATAAATGGGTGCATCTAATAGAACTAAATAGACACACAAGCAGCAAAGCAAAATGAAAGAAGGAGAGGTCTAACATGAGGACGAGAGCCTTGTTTTGATAGCCAAGAATGACCTGCCTGCTCCGAACTTGATTCCTCCATGCATCACCGAGTCGATGTTCGAAAGCTCATCACAATGGTCGAACGAGTTGGTTCCAGGCAGTCTTCTTGGCTAGTCAGAGCATCTCTTGTCCTTCATGTCAGGTTTCTTCTTCTTGTTTAAGCAAGTCCTCAAGTTATTTAAAGTCTCTCACTTCTTATGGCACTCCATACCGAGGAAGTGAGGCCTTGCATGATGTTAAGAGTCTTTTGTTTAGTAGCCAAGAATGACTTGCCTGAATTCGTTCGAAGAGCGTTCGCAGAAGATAATCATGAATCTGTATATGAAGCCTCGTACGATCATGCGGGGAGTCATTCTTGGCTAAACTTGACAGTCTCTTCTCGTTCATGCTAGGCCTTCTCTTCTTCCTTGAATATTGTCCTTGGCTTTCCTCTATGCTATGTTTCGTTGATTGCTAAGCCCAAGAAGGTTTGTGAAATTCCTTGGTTTCGTAGATTGATTTAGAAAATATTTTCTTAAATATAATTGATTATATCACTTTAAATAATAAGTTAGTAAAAATATTTTCATTATCTACGATAATTTATATCCAAATATTTTTGTAAACGATGTGTATATCTTTTGTTCATTTTTTTTCGAAACAAATGCACCTTAATTCAATGACAAAAAAAAAGAATAATTATCTTGTATAGTATGAAAAGAACTGCTCGCAAATGTATGACATTTTGATGAAATTTAAATAATTTCTCCTCATATTTGGTGCAAATGAAGATGAAATGAGAAATCAACTATCTGTTTCATCCGATCGTAGTTCACGTGACATTCAAGAAAAACATCTTATGCATCATCGATATCCCACATGGCATCAATGATGAACTTTATAAAATTCAAAACAATGCTTTTAAATAGTTGCGATGCATAATTGTCTTCTTATCAGAGTGATTGGCCCGAAAAATTGCCTCGAAATGCCTTGAATGGTAAAACATAATCACTTTCTTAGTCCGACTTATATATCTCCATAGAGGCATTTCGAATAATTTTCTCTTCATGTTAGTAGCAACTTTCCCCTTTTTTTCCCGCACGTCATTACCAAACCCTCCTTTGAAAATTGTTTCCCAGCATTTATTTTATTTATCTTTTTTATAAAAATCGTTTCCTAATCCCCTCAGTCAATACCTAATCAGAGAACAGAATGACCCGACCCAAAAAAGGCCCATGAAAGTGGGCCCTAGAACTACAACCCGAATGCGGGAAGCCCATCTCCATCTTTAAAAGGGAGAAGGAGACGTTCTCGTCCCTCCGGCTCGCCATTGACTTGCGCACGAAAACCTCTCAAGAGACCTAAAGAGGCCCCCCTCCTCCGCCCCGACCCGCGACGACGGAGATGGCGAATCCGATCCCGCGCTCGGCCGTCTTCGCCGCCGTCCTGGCGCTCCTCCTGCTGGCGCCGCCGTGCCTCGCCGCCACGGACGTCCCGTTCATCGTCGCCCACAAGAAGGCCTCCCTCAAGCGGCTCAAGTCCGGCGCCGAGCGCGTCCTCGTCGCCATCGACATCTACAATCAGGGATCCTCGTGAGTTTCTCGTGTCCCTCGGATCGAATCCGTCGGTGATCTACTCGATTGATCTAGATTTGATGCCTTTTTTTGGGCTGGTGCTTCGGGATGGTGGTAGATCTTGTGGTTGTGTTGTCCATTTGATTTGAAATACCTATCTTTTCTGGCTTGAATTACTTCGGTTTAGCAGTTTTCTCGGTTCTCTTCCGGCGCTCGAAGGTAGAGGAGTTGGGGGCCTAATCTTTTGCATGTGTTATTTAACTATGTGTGAAACTGTCAGTGCAATTCTAGACAGCAATGGGACATGCAGTCGGCGGAACGGGTAGTTTCGAATTTGATTTTGCTCCCGTGGTTGATTAGGATTGTAGTGTCTTCTTGTTGGTTCACACTTGAGCGATCGGGTCAATTGGATTTGCACTTTTTAAGTTGAGATTGGCCAAAATGCGTGCCGGTGATTAGGCTCACTGTGGTAGGGGTACATAGGCTTTAGAAATTCCAGTAACATTAATTACAGAGTCGATGAAATTGTGCATATGATCAATCTAAACTCATCTGATATTTAAGCCTTAAAGCTGAAGCATGATGCGGAAATAAGTCCTAAAATATTGTTGAAGTCCTTTTCATGTTCGAATCATCGAAAGATTTCTCTCTGAGTTTAATTTCTCTTGCTTTCATGTGTTGAAATATAGGTAAATGGAACTTATGTCTTCAAAAAGTAAGCAGAATTGTGTTGGACATGTCATTGAAATGAAGCCATTTGAAAATGCCATTCGTTGTATTGCTAATTAGTTACATGGGTGGCTGATAGGGTGAGGAGCACTTGGAACTGTCAGGAAAGAAAAATCTGAGATATAAGGCTCAGTATATTATATACCTTGTGTGCGCATGCTATATCCATTGTCTACATGGGTTTCCAGTGAAACAGCAATACATGGGAACATCACTTTTCCAAAATCTAAAAGGGAAGATACCAGATTGTTGTAAGTAAATTTGTGACCTCTTTTGGCATATTAATTTCCTAAACAATGATAAAAGTCAGTCTCACTTATAGATAAAGCTGGTCATCGCACATATTTCTAAATTGTAAGTTGGCTGAGAGGGTATTACAGGAGATCTTATGATCAGATGAAAGATAAATTGCTCTGTTTTCCCTGTGGAATATGTTTGATCTTTGTATTTATTCTTGCTCGCCATTGTCTGTATATTCAGTTGACTAACAATCTTGGCCATCCATTGAGATTTATTCTGATTTTTGTCTGCACAGGATCGCGTATGATGTAAGTCTTTCTGATGATAGCTGGTCTCAAGAAGTTTTTGATGTTGTCAGTGGCAACACATCTCAGTCATGGGAAAGACTTGATTCGTGAGTTCTGCCTTTAACAGTTTTTCTATTCTGCCTACTTTCTTTTATAGTCGATACCCATTTGGTATACCGCAAATATTGATTTTGTGTACCAGTCTTCTATGCAACTCAAAAAAATTGGCATTAATGGGTGCAGTGGTGGTCTTCTATCTCATTCTTTTGAGTTGGAGGCGAAAGAGAAAGGGATGTTTTTCGGTGCACCAGCAGTCATTAAGTTCCGTATCCCAACAAAGGCTCCTCTACAGGTCCGAAACCACAATAGTGCTGATGCCCCCCTCTCTCTCTCTCTCTCTCTCTCTCTCTCTCTGTGCCCAGATGTATTTTCCTCCATCTAATAGAAAATCCTTGCTTGTTTTTAGCTGGCCTACTCTACTCCTATACTGCCTCTCGATATCCTTGCAGAGAGACCTCCTGAGAAGAAATTTGAGTGGGTAAGTTAAAGACTGACTACTGAATTTTAAGGATGGTTATTTATTGATTTGTGGAAAATTTCTTCTTTCTAACTTTGCCCCTTTTCTTTTGCATGGATTTATCTTGTTCACCGACTGATTTGCAGGCTAAGGTAAGACTTGTGTACCTTGCTCTAGATCTTTTTGTTCAGAATATCAGCTGTTTCATACATTAAATTTGATTAGGATAGTGTTGAGAGATCAGCATTACCTTTTATTGAACTTTGCTTGGTTTTGTTCCCTTATTGCAGAGACTGCTGGCCAAATATGGATCTCTGATTTCTGTGATCAGTATTATAGTTCTGTTTGTGTACTTGATCACTACCCCATCAAAATCTGGTGCTGCCAAGGGTAGCAAGAAGAGGCGGTGAAGCTGAAAGTTTTGCTCCCGAGATAGCCCGCGGCAAGGCCAGATCTTCAGCTCACAGGAATGTTTGTCTGTGTTTACCTTTTTAGAAAGAAGAGCTCTACTATTGAGATAGTTTTAGTAAGTGATAGATGAACCAATTTATCCTTCGAGAGGCATGGCACGAACCACTGCTAATTTTGTGTTTATTTAGTTTACACTTTTACGGTTCTAATGGATTATCAATTTTGGATTGAGCGTTTATGTGCTGCGTCCATTTGCTGCTGTATCTCATTTCTGCGTAAGTAGGCTTGGACATTTGATTATTCTGTCATTACCCCATAGGTTGCCATCTTCATGAATAAATGCCATGCCACGTGATTGCCCCGTTGAAATTTGTGGCTAAGAGCGGTTGCGATTGGTCGCTGGTGATCTTTTGTTGTGGGATAAATATTACCAGAAGTTTGGAAGCCTAGTCTTTATTACAGCGTTGAAGCTTCCAACTTGCCACTAAAGTTTGAAGGGTAATAGATACTTGAATTTGCAATGTGGGCATTAGAAGGGTAGAAACTGTTTTCAAATTACCTTTTACCCTCATTACCCACTGGAAACAGCGCTCCCCTCGAGTTTTTGCAGGTTTTGAAATTTCTCTGCTTCGAAGTTGTAGTTTTAGGTATATTATTTTTATGGATATTGTTGTGGTAGATAAGAGTAAATCGCGACACGAAAAGTTGAGCCAATAGTTGATTTTTCGTGAATCCGTACTAAGACATCGTTTTGCGGATATGTGAGTGGAGTTTATTAGACTAAGCCTACACGTACATATAATGGCGATGTTCAAGACGTAGTCCTTCATCTCTCTATCTCCGAACATTTATTATTAAGTCTCTTGTATTACTTTTAGGATTATAAGCATTGGGTATTCGGAAAAAGAATGCATGACCATATGATGTAGGGGTAAAATACAACGAATTAAACTCTGACAAATAGTCCGACTGGAAAAGAAAACTAGAGGAAAAAAGTGGCACTCTGGAATAAAATAAACAACAACCCGAGAAAATTACAAGGTCATATAAAGAAATATATCCTGGGAGAGAATTTTATGCAGCAGGCGGTGGTGGAGGTTGTTGTGGTACAGCAATTCCGGGTGCTACGAATGTGGAGATGCTCTCGGTCAGATGGCGAGTCGCCTTCTCGTAATTGACAAAGCCCATGAACCAGAAATCGTGCCCGTCGAATGTGACAATCTGAATGTACCTCTCTGATTGAGTCTCTCTCATCACCACCGGGTTCACCGCACCAATCTGGCCCAGGGGTACCATCACCTGGCAAGTCAGAACGATTCGTAAGCTCATGGTCATGGTGAATGTTTCAATATATCGGTCAAGTAGAACCAGTCTATACGATTCAACATTAGTCTCTAGCGTGTTGCAGCCTATGCTTTTTACCTTGTAGTAGCTCCAAGTGACCTGACCGGACGGCGCGGTGAAGGACAAGGGGCGATCGCTACAGAAGGCAGCATGAATGTTAGAGAGGTAGAGAGTCCCGGCGACAGGTCCGGTCGTCGTGGACAAGTAACATGCGAAATTCTTCTTGAGCGTCTCGTTTGGATAGGTTGCGAAAGTCTGCTTGTAAAGAGAATCGAACCCCCCTCCCGTGATGGCCTTGGCTCTCAAGTTGACCTTCCGCCATGCGGCTCCGGACGGAGATGAGCTAGTTTTTACTGATTAAATCAAGATCTTTAGCATCATGTAGGTAAAGCAGAAGTCATTGTATTGACGAAGGAAACATTCCGAGAGGTGAATGAAACCAGACAATTTCATTGAAATATGCTTTATATTTTGATTGAGTAGTTTTCAACTTTTCAATAGAAAGCGCATGCTCATTAAAAATATACATATATATTAGGGATTTGTCGAATTTTTATTGGAGCATGGAAATTTGCATTGGAAATGCTTGCATCATGTCTCCACGATCTACTCATCTCATCTTGTTTGACTTTGCTTCCTAGCTGATAAATCAGCCAAAGAACTTCCCGATGAGGGCAATGATCCTTTCAGAATGAGCGAAGAGATACCCAAAGCAAAAGACAAAAGGCTAATGTTTAAGGTGCTTACGGTTTTGCCAAACGTTGGTGGCTACATTCTCGGCCTTATGACTCCACGAGTTGAACATATGCAGGATGTTCTCCATAGGACTACTTCTCGAGCCTGATGATCTTTCGATCGGACTGTACTGGAGATAAGGATGATGGTAGTACTGAGCTTGAGCCTCAGTGGCTCCCCAGAAGGCAGCCTTCTTGTTATCAGGGTGAATCGTGGGAACAGCCGGTGTCCCCATCACATGAGTCCCCCATTTCTCTGCACTCTCTCCCTCACAGGGGGGTTGAGATGAAGAAGAACATGACGCAACATATTGCGGAGGAGGAGGAGGAGGAGGGGAAGGAGGAGATCCATTCTCATGGATGCTTTTCAACGACTGTTCTCGGCGAATCGGGGCTGCAGTTTCTTCCGCTGGGGGAGGAGGGTATGCGGAAGGGTGGTGAGGCGGTGCTTCTTTCGGCTCTTGGTGAAAAGGGTTGCGTTCATCTGTTGGTGTGGGAGCAGGTATGGATGGATAGAGAGGAGGTGATCCTCTCAGAGAGGATGGTTCTTGGTGAAATGGGTTGGTGTCCATCTCGTTCGATGGTGGTTCTTGAGAAAAGGGGTTTACCTCTTTTTCAGGCAGGGGATTGGGAGGGTACTGGGGTCGTGAATCTTGGTTGCTCGGGTTGCTCATGTTCTTCGGTTTGGAATATGAGATCGAGGACGAGCAAAGATCAAGTGAGGATGGCATTTAGGTGGAGACAAGGTTATATAGCTCTGATCAAGTGGTTGAATACCGAAAAGGATGCGAATGGGCGAGCGCCGATGAGAATGGTTTCTTCGTTTCTAGAAGGAAGATGATGTACCCCGTGGTCCTTACTATAATGGGGGAGAAGACTTGTAGGAGCAGGTAAATTTTGACCATGATGTGTCCCGACTCGCCTTCCCAGAAAGACGCCACCCCGTTGCTTAACCGCGTGGAACTTCTTGAATGTCGATATCTTCGTTCGGATGTTTGATTTCTGCCTAAGTCTTTGCACCTGCGAAGGACTCGTCCTCGGTATTTGCGGAGGACTGGCAATAGCTCAATGCCAACTATCCTCTTAAACTAGGGGAAAACAGAAGGCGGTACATGAAAGACAGCGCCAAATTAAGATCACTTCCTACAGGTATATTGAGGTCAATTTTTTTACCGATTATATGCCCGGTAAAATATGTTGCGATGTCATAAGTTTTTTTTTCTTTATTAAAACTAATGTAGTACATTCGTACATCGTCCAAGTCCTCCGTGATCGTGAAGTAAAGGAGAAAACATTGGATACCGCTAGGATTTCACCGTATCAAAATCCTAGTTCACTCATCGGGCAACACGTGTTGCGTAGGCCCCACAGCACGAGAATTCTTTGACACCCTTGCCCTCTCACCTCTCTCTCTCTATACTCTCTTCTTTTTTCCTTTATTTTTTATTCTTCTTCCATTTCACTCCAACGAGGACAACAACAGAGTTTGTCCACCACCACCACCACCCCACTACCATCTCAGTCCACCACCTCGCCGCCATTTCAATCCCTCATCATCTAGCTGGAGCTCAGCCGGCGAATTTGGGCCTCAAATTTTGGATATGAGGTCGAGCAAGCCCTAGATTTGTGATCTAGAGCTTAGCTCGACCTCGAATCTTAATTGATTCGAGATCGACCAAGGTTGACTTAGACAACGAATGAGGCGGGGTGGAGGTGGTGGCATAGTTCGTCGACGCGACGTAGGGCCTTGACCTCCAGATCAATGCGGGCATGGGCGCAGACGCAAAAGGCATGGGAGGAGTTGGACAAGAGGCGGCGGCACTAGAGGTCAAAGAAGGAGTTATAGATGAGGAGGCTGTTAGAGGGTTCTAGCGCGATGGGGCCTAAACAACACATGTCACTGGAGGAGTGAACTAAGATTTCGATATGGTGAAATCTCAACCCTACCTTATATTTTCTTGGAGTAAAGAGATGTCCTTAATCTTCATCAGCATCCAAGCCCTTGGGCTTTATTTTGGATTCTTCTACTTCATTTTATTTATTTATTTATTATTTTTTCTTCATTTTTCTTTTAATTTGTTATTCCCTTCCATCGTTCCTTTAAATCTTGTGGGTTAAATCTTGATCTTGTAAAATCTGACCCCTTTTTCATTAGGCGAGGAGGGGAGGGGGAGGGGGAGGGAGTTTTATAGTATGTATAGCAAATAGAAAGTATGACACGAGCAATCTCAAAACACTGAACTAGAAAAACAATAAATTAGCACCGACCAGAAACAACGGGCATGATTTTGATTGCCATACCTTCAAGTCATTCATAAATTGCAAATACCATTCGTAACCAAAATAGGCAGACAAGTGACTATCCAATTCATCCACACCTGCCCATTATTGAATCCAAATTTTCTCATCCGATTCACATACAAAGAATATTTCATGGATCAATATACAATATCACAGACATGTCATCGATACCAACATGCTTTAACAATGGAAAGACACAAGTTCTAGTTGTCAAATAATCACCCGTATTGCCTAAGAGCTCAAACAGTTTCAGTAATCCTATCATTATTCCTTTCAACGAGGATGTGTGAAAAAATGATAAATGTCGATCTTGATCTTTCCACAGTCTAAGCCTTTGCAAGCACAGCAGGGGCAGCAGCAGGAGCAACACCACCAGTGGTCGGCCTAAGACAAAACAAAATGACCTCTCAACAAACGTAAGAAAATGCGATCCAAAGAACATGGAATATGCAGAACTGCGGGTAAGAACTTACAGTCCCACGAAAACTTTAAAGGCGTCATAGATCCCCCACTGGGCCCCAGTAAGAGTTCCAATCATGGCAATACGAAGAGGAAGTCCACGAGTGAAAAGACCCCATAATCCTAGCTTTTGCACTGCCTGCATGACCACAGGAAAAGGGATCAGCACAGGAGCAGGGGCACTGGGGAAAATCAACTAATAAAGTACGACAGAACACTCACATCACCAACGGTTGCCCCTTTGGCATTGTTGAGGAAGGAGACTAGGTTGTCAGCAGGATGAGACACAAGGGCACAGAAAACCCCGGCGACATATCCGCCAGCAAAACTCACGCCAAGCTGCAGACTTTTACTACACTCATCTTTAGGTCTAGGAATGGCGTGTTTATACATTAGCTCCACAATGGTCTCAAAAGAAGCGAATTTCATCATTGTGTCTGCAGTAGAAAGCATTGTTAGACGACATTAACAGCTAGCAAACACTAAGCTAACTTAGGAGAGGTATAAGGACACTCTGGTGGATCAGATCAAAGTGCATTCCATAACCACATATGGAGTACATTAATCCCTCAACTGCCTCTGAATTATGCCAATACATAGCACAAGAACTCTTCCACTACCTTGATAACATGAAAATTGTGGGGAAGCACACTTAAGAAAGTTTCGAAAGGCTCGACTTCTCTGTCGTCATGATAATGATGCATACGCTGATAACTGACAAGTGACAACTAAGACTCGACACCAAAATGAATTAAGGAGCACATGCATGCCTCCACAAGTCTCACCGGGAAAGCAGGACTAATTCACAGTCCAAACCCAGGCTGAGGCTGCAACCCATCTAATTCAAGATATTCCACTCACAGATGCTATCGCAATGCAATTAAGCTCTAGCCAACTGAAAGAAATTCTGGTGCAAACAGTAAACAAAGCTACAGGAACCGACCTTTTACCAGCAAAAGAAACAAGGGATTGCAAAGTGCATGAGACTCAAGTATGAAGCGACTGACACGACACAAGGACAAATTACAAAGATGTTTTAACCATCCTTTCAAGCATTGAACAAGCAGCAGTGACTCAAGTTGAGTCCAAGTACCTACGAGTCATCTTTAAACTATTGATTAGTTAGCTCGGCCAAGTACAGGCGTAAATAAAGCCCTCAGAGTCAATGTAATTGATTCCAACATAACAAGAGAGGCAGGGATCTTGTCCATTGTATAAAATATAAACTTCTATTAAAACCGACTTAATTCTTGAAAACATGCAATAACCACAACAAGAACAAGCTTCTTTTCCTGCTTCACGGGACTAACCGTGTGGACTCTACTGTTATTTAAGCCTCAGATCAATCCATGCAGCATAAACATAAATAACAGAGCAACATGGACAAAACCATCATATAATGAGCGAGCGGATGCGAGAGATTAGCTTAAAAACAGTCTGTAAGAACTATTTCAATAAGATTGGAAGAAACAGAAATCTCAAGAAAACTTACATGGTATCTGACGACCCCAGAGAGGAACAATGCCCTTGTACAACCTGTTTCCAAGCAAAGAGGGTCAAGTTACCTACTGAGGGTTT
Organism: Eucalyptus virginea; assembly: GCA_014182375.1. Lineage (NCBI taxonomy): Eukaryota > Viridiplantae > Streptophyta > Magnoliopsida > Myrtales > Myrtaceae > Eucalyptus > Eucalyptus virginea. The sequence continues at coordinate 18,715,542 of CM024522.1, read as the reverse complement.
GCATTGAATACTATTAAATCTCTTTAATCAACTAGTCAGCAAAATAATTCTAAACATACCCAAGAGCACCCTCAGATTTAACAAACTTGGGAAATCCATCTGATAAACCCCTTGCAAAACCAGGCTGAGTTTGCACCCGGACCTTTACAGCCTCAAATGGGCAGAGAGCGACATCTGCAATCACCTCAGCAGAGGCAGAGCCAGCGAGGTAGATCAAGGTCTTGTACTTCGATGCATACTCTGGTCCAGCAATATCAGAGTAGTATTTCTTGAAAAATTCGTAGAATCCCATCTTGCAGGCACCTTGAGCACTGTAACCAAGTAGAGTAGGCGCCCAACCCCTGAAAAAGCCTCTCACTCCTTGCTCCTTCAGTAACACTCCGAAACCAGATGTGACGCTCTTGTACTTTAAAGGGTCAATCTGAAATTTCAGTGAAAATAACCTCAGTTTAAAATCTATATTTTTGTAATAAGGAAGAACTTTGCAGCCAACAGTTGAAAAAAAGCACATGGAATACAGTCTCGAGTTTCCCAAATTCGTTTTGCACAAAAGAAGTAAAAAAACATGGTGAATATTCTTAACTTGCCTACAAGTCCAACATAGTACCCACTCATTTCAACAGGAATGAAGATGCCCAGCATCAAGGGAAAAAGAAACCCATGATGGAAGAAATAAGTATTCTATGGGCCTGTTTGGTAACATTACAAACAGTGCCTGATTTCTTTTAATCCCAAAAAAAAAAAAAAAAAAATTTCTTCAATAAATTTTTTGTTCTTAGGAACAAAAATCCATTTTTTTTATTCTTAAGAATAGATTTCTAACAGAATAAAAAAGTGTAATAAAAAAATACTTCTTGTTTTTGGGAACAAATTCCAGAATCAAGTCAAATTTCCTTCTTCTTTTTTCCTTTTCTTTCCTTCTTTCTTCTTCTTTCTCATTGCCGGTCGCCAACCACAAAGATGGCTGGCAACCGGCTGGGTGAGGCTTCGGTGAGCCTCACCAAGCTAGGGTGAGGCCTAGCAAGGCCCGGCCTCACCAGCGCCTAGCCACCAGTAAGGTTCGACCTTGCCCAAATTTGGTGAGGTGACTCGACCTTGCCAAGCCAAGCGAGGTCAAGCCTCCCGGTGGCCAAACGAGCTTGCCTAGCCACCAGGGAGGCCGAGCCTCGCTAGGCCTTGCCCGATCGATCATCGGCCATTGTCGTGGCCGACTACCAACTAGAGAAGAAGAAGGGGAATGGAAAAAGAAAAGGAAAAAATAAAAAGAGAAAAATATAATAAAAATATTTAAAAATTTAAAAATTCTAATTCACAAAAAGAATTTGAGATTTGGGAATAAAAATTTTGAACAGCTACGAAACACTTTCAAATGCTCAGAAATTCATCCAGGGAATAGAATTAGAAATAATAGAATAGTTATTAAACGTATCCTAAATTTACAGTGCAAGCTAATTTTTTTTTTTTTTTTTTTTTTTTTTTTTTGGTCAATAACAGTGCAAGCTAATTAAAAAGCACACCTCATGTTGAAAAAGAATCTGTACCAGAAAAAATTTTATGAAGGCTGTCACGTGAAAAAAGGCAGTACTACTTTGTGAAAACAAGATCTACACGGTCCCTTCCAATTAGGAACACAAGTAACCAATTCAATCAGTAACTCATGCCTTCTACAACTAGAGAATTGTCCCTGAGTAAGAGGATTCACAAGATTTATTTTCCAGTAAAAAGGTCGAGCATCACACACACCCTCAAACAAAATGTGCCCTTATAGCTACGCGCACGACGCAAAGTCTTCATTTGAAAAGGAAATATAATCGCATATCCAGACTAATACATCCCAAATGCTGATGACAAACTTAATCAAGCAACACTGTTGGTTAATCTTGCGGAGGATCTGATTGCGGCCGCCGGTAAACACGAGAAAGCGACAGTTATATCAATCACCGTCAAGAATGAGAACAAAAGAAAAACAGAAACACGCATACTGCTGTTTCCACATAGCAACGAGACTCATCACCATCTTAAAAGATCTCATCAATTCACATTTCGCACAAGGTTAACAAAAGGCATCGAGCTGTTGACCTGCATATTGCACTTGACGAGGTCAAGCGGGGTGACGGCCGTGTGGGTGAGGCCGCAGCTGAGGATGCCCCCGGCAGTACAAGCGGCGTAATACGCCGGCGAGTGCATCTCAATCTTCCTCCCGGGCTCGCTCGGCGATGGGACCATGAAACTCCTCCGCTTCTCCGCTGCAGACGCGGGGAAGGAGGGCACAGCGGCGGGGCTCACCTCGGCGGCGAGGCCCCTGGACGAGGAAGGAGAAGCGTAGAGGAAGCTGGGGATCAGCGATCGGCTTGGGTTCTCCACGAGTGCCATGGCAAGCAACGGGACGGAGATCGCTTCGGAGAGCGCGCGAGAGCGAGAGAGAAAAATGGCGGGGTGCGAATCGTGGAGTTTCGTCGATTTGATATGGCGTGCTGCATTTATTCGGATTCAGTTTTTTCCGTTACTGCGTTCTGATTGGACAGTCTCCCCCAAGTTGCGTGGCGAATTTAGACAGTACGAGTACGAGGGTGACCCCGCCTTTTCGGAGACGGCGAACGTTGAACTCCGCGGTCCATTCAAAAATGGGGGAAGAAGGCTTATAGCGGCAGGTGAACGTTGAGCATCATGTCTCCCGACTCCCCTTCTAGGAAAGCCGCCACGCGGAAGCCGCCACGCCATTGCTCGACCGCGTTGAATTTCTTGAATGTTGATATCTTCGTTCGTATGTTTGATTGCGGCCCAGGTTACTGCATTTACGAAGGACTCGTCCTCACTAAGGGTGTCAAAAACTGGACTAAAAGATAACCGAAACTGAAAATCGAACCGAACTGAAAATTTCAGATTTTTTTCAATTCAGTTCTCTTTCGGTTTGGATAATATTAAAAACCGGAACTTTTTTAACCAGTTCAATTGTTATCGGTTCGGTTAACCGAACCAAACTAATAAAAATCTAAAAAAAAAAAATTCCCTTTATTTTAAAAAAAAAAAACATTTTAAAAATGTTTTTAATATTTTTTTTTTTTTTTTTTCTTCTTCTTCTTCATTAACCTGTCACAGGCCCAATGGCAACCAAAGAACTTGCTAAAGGCGAGCTGGAGCCTCGCATAAGGCTGATGAGGCTTGAGCTCGCCAGATTCTAATGAGGTCTAGCCTCATCGGCTTGTGGTGAGGCTTCATCTCGCTTGATCAAGCAAAACCGAGCTCACTCGATGCGAGCAAGCTTGAGCCCCATTAGATCCGACCACTTGGGAGAGGTTCAAGCCTCATCGAAGGTCATCGGCGAAGCTCTAGTGACCTCTAGTGAGGCTCAAGCCTTGCCTAACTTGTCGGATCTAGTGTGCTCGAACTTGCTAATGTTAGGCAAGCTGAGCCTCGCCACATGTCAGCTCTCAACCTGGCTGAAATTTGGTGAGCTCAAGTCTTACCAGTCTGTGGCGAGGCTCTAGCTGATCACCAATGTTGACAATGACCAACCAATGAAGAAAAAGAGAAAAGAAAAGGAATAAAAATGTAAAAATTGATTTTTTTAAATAAAAAATTTATTGAAAGGGGTACATGTAGGAAAAAAATTTCCTTACCAAACAACCGAAAATATGTTTATTTTCCTAGAAAATGACTTTCTGGAAAATAATAAAAAAAAAACCATATTTTCTATGAAATGAACGGAGCATTAATAAAACGTTAATTTGCTTGGGCTCTAACATTTGTTTCACTAATTTTAGACCACTCCACCATTTCATAATTTGTCCAATTTACAATAAGTAAATTAAGATAATATAAAATTCATTCATTTTTTTAGTAATTAAAATTCATTTGTCAAAACCATTGATATTTCTAATTATATCCACGGAGATATGCAAGACTAATTCATAATACAAAGTAGGCAACCATGGATTGTGTCCTCAAGCCTTCATTATCTAATTAGATTTCGTGCAAAAAATAATGATTTTAGTGTCTTTTAAAGGGATAAAAGATTTAAGTAAAATGCTGACATTTAGGTAATTGAATTGCTACGGAATTTAATATTGCATTTTATTTATTTCCACATAGTAGCATTCGCAAAATTGTTTTCATTTGGAAAATAATAGCAATATATTGAATTTATTTTTCACCTAATTAAAAAAATGAAATTCTTATGAAAACCAATGAAGTTTTTATCTTGCTGATCAAAAGACAATTTGATTGGAAAATTAATTTTACAACATATAACAGCAAAAAAAAAAAACCAAAAAAAAAACAAAAACATAAATAAAAGTAAAAACTGAAAAGCCGAACCGAACCGAATCGGGATTTTGGTTCGGTTTGATTTTGATTCTAATCAGATTTCAGTTCGGTCTAATGAATTTCCTTATCGGTTCGGTTCGCCTTTAATTTTCCAAGAAAACCAAACTAAATTGAACCACTTATACCCCTAATCCTTCGTACTTGCGGAAGACTGGCAATAGCTTAATGCCGACCATCCTCCTAAACTAGTGGAAAACAGAAGGCGGTAAATGAAAGACAGCGCTATATTAAGATCATCTCTTACGGGTTTATTAAGGTCACTTACCAATTATATGACTGGTAAAATATCTTGCGATGTCATAAGCTATTTTCCTTTGTTAAAACTAAAGGTAAAGAGATGTCCTCAAAACTCTTAGCCAAGATCGAGAGCCGTAGGCCCGTAAGTGATCAGGAAGTAAAGAGATGTCCTCAAAACTCTTCAGCATTCAAGCTCACCGGCTTTAATTTGGATTCTTCTACTTCATTTTATTTATTTGTTATTTTCCCTTTCTTTCTTTTGATTTCCTTTTTATTCACTTCCATCATTCCTTTAAGTCTTGTGGGATTGATCCTGTAAAATCTGAACACTTTTCTCATTGGGTGAAGGGTGAGAGAGAGAGAGAGAGAGTTTTAAAGTATGTATAGCAAAAAAAAAAGTATGACACACAGAAGCAATCTCAAAAAAACAAGAAGAATTAGAAAAACAATAAATTAGCACCGACCAAAAACAACAGGCATAGTGCCATACCTTCAAGTCACCCATAAATTGCTTATACCATTCGTAACCAAAATTGGCAGACAAGTGAATGTCCCGTCCAGCGACACCTGCCCATTATTGAGTCCTAGGCTCCACTATTGACTGGGTCCAAATTTTCTCATCCCACTCATACAAAGAGTATTTCATGGATCAATACATGTTGTCGAAAGCAACATGCTTTAACAATGGAAAGACACAAGTTCTAGTTGTCTAATAATCACCCGTATTGCCTAGGAGCTCAAGCAGTTTCAGTAATCCTATCATTATTCCTTTCAACGAGGAGGTGTGAAAAAAATGATAAACGTCGATCTTGATCTGTCCACAATCTAAGCCTTTGCAAGCTCAGCAGGGGCAGCAGCAGGAGCAACACCACCAGTGGTTGGCCTAAGACAACACAGAATGACCCCTCAACAATGTTAGAGGATCAAGATCAAGACCGTTAGAGGATCAAGATCAAGACCGTACTCTGCTACATCAAGACGGTCTTACTCTGCTACGCCAAGAGTCAGCCACAGGAGATCCTCAACTATGATAGATATAGATCACCAGAAGACTATCGTGAAGTAAATGAGCTGAAGACATGGATAACGAGTCTTATCAACGGTGGAGATTATGCAAATGCCGAAGACGTGGATTGCCAAGTCTCGGGATTTGCTACTCGTTATAATCAGCTGTAAAGTTTGTTAGTTGGAGTCGGTTAGTTCGTTTTAGTTGGTTATTAGTCTTCTAGCTTCTATTAGTATATAATGAGAGAATTGAGATCGGTAGAAGGGGTGGTGAAGAACAGAGGATTCAGAATTGATCTGCTGTATTTTTCTTTGATTTCTCTTTGTTCATAGAACTTAGATACAATGAAATGAGAATCGAATACTTCTGGTTCAGATCCTTTTGCAACACTACTGAGTTTATCCTCTATCATCATCATCATTCTTCATCTTCATCCTCTGTATTCTTGGATTCCCAAACTCACATGGTATCAGAGCAGGAGTTCCTCGTGCATCAGAATGAAGAAATCTGTCCAGTAATCAGTTCGTGCATCAAGTCAGAAGAGATGAACGAACAATGAAGCTCTCTGGATCAAGGTAAACACGAAAGGGCTCATAGCATTACTGTTGTCATCTTCTTCAAGCCAAAGGATCGTAATAATGGCAATTAGAACTCCAAAGTACCCTTTCCCGATACATGTGAATATCACAAACTTCGTCACAATCAAACTTGCTGAGGACAACTTCCTATTGTGGCAAGCTCAAATCCAAAGGTTTTTGAAAAGTCAGGATCTGTTTGGTTTTGTTAATGGAGATATTCCTTCACCTCCTCGAATGCTGCAAACAGAGGATGAAGGTTGCGAACCGATCTTATCAATCCAGTTACACCGATTGGACTAGAACAGATCAGTTGATTTCATCATGGATCTCTCGGAGTCATTACGAAAACATTTTGAGCCCGATAATTGGATTAGAAACATCATCCGAAGTATGGCAAACCCTTCGAAAAGGTTTACACGTAAGTCAATTGCTAGAGAGTTCGAATTAAGGGGAAACCGCAAACATGTCAAAAGCATGAACAAACCCTTGCCGATTATCTCAGGAATATAAATCCATATGTGATCGCTTGAATGCAATAGGCAAACCCGTGGATGAAATAACCAAAATGTTTGGTGTATTGGAAGGTTTAGGTCCCGAGTATGAAAACTTTCGGACTACCATATATTGTTTAAAGCCTCACTCGAGTATGATGAGGTTATTGCTCAATTAGAAAGGTTTGAATCAAGACTCAAGACCTTTTCCAGAATCGCCAACCCGAATTTGGCCTATTTCTGACAAAGACAGTTTCAGTATGATCTAAAGATATCACAAATGAAGACTACATCTCTCAAGCTTCGGATTTATATCTCAAAGAGGAGGTTACGAGAGGTGGTCGAAGCTATGGTCGTGGCGTAACGGTAACAATAGGGGTCGTGGTTTTGAAAGATATCGAATTACTGCACGTATGTCTCCGAGTCCGACAAGGAAATCAACACCCTGCATACAGAAATGTTATCTCTACAACAAATCAAGGGTTTAGACCCTATACCACTTACTCACAAAGGTATCAAAATGTCAAGACTTATCCATCTGTAAACTCAAGTAAGAATTTGCAGGATGAAAAAGAAACAAGTAGCATTCGGCTAGAATGTCAAATATGTAAAAGGTCTGGACATGATGCTCTTCGCCGGTATCGGTTTGACAATTCCTATCAAGCGAGGGATATTCCAAAGAAAGATTGACAGCAATGCATATTGAAGACTCAACAGGAAGTGAGTGGTACCCTGACTCTGGAGCTACAGCTCACATCAGTGCCAATCCTGGTATGCTCCATACCCTTTCTAAATATCAAGGACATGATACTGTTATGATAGGCAATGGATCATGTTTACCTGTAACTCACATTGGCAACACCCGGCTGAAAACAAAGAACAAAAAGATATTACCTCTTAATGATGTCCTAATTGTCCCAGAGATAAAGAAGAATCTTCTTTCAAGATCTAAACTCACGATGACTACCCTTGTTCCTTTATCTTTGATAAAACCGGTGTTTATGTAAAGGACAACAATACCAACACAATGGTGAAGCTCGGAAGGAAAACTAGAGGGCTTTATCAAGCTAATCCACAGACCATAGAGGCCTTCTTTACTCGGCGGCAAAAGACAAATCGATGAAGACATATGGCACCAGCGTTTGGCTCACACAAATGCTCAAGTAGTTAAGCATTTGCAAAAACGAAGCTTATACAAGTTGTTTCATCATCTCGATCGTTTGGCAAAATACAAATAGCTAAAAGTACAGCTCTATCGTTTCCTTTATCGGATTCTACATCAAGTTTTCCATTAGAAAGAATTCATTGTGACATATGGGGACCATCACCAGTCTTTCTTTTCAAAAGTTTAGATACTATGTGATTTTTGTTGACAATTTCTCTCGATATTGCCGGCTATATCCCATGAAGTTGAAGTCTGAGTTTTATGACATATTTGTTCAATTCCAGAAGTTAGTTGAACGACAGTATAATCATCAGATTAAAATCTTCCAGAGTGACGGAGGAGGAGAGTTCGTGAGCAATAGGTTCCAAAATTTTCTGAGACACCATGGAATAAGACAAACTTATATCATGTCCTCACACACCGAACAAAATGGGGTCTCCGAAAGGAAGCATCGACACATCGTTGAACTGGGATTAGCTATGCTATATCACTCAAAAGTTCCACTAAAGTTTTGGGTGGATGCATTTGTGACAGCTAATTACATCATAAACATTCTTCCTACACCAAAGCTGAAGATGGACACACCTTATAACAAACTTCATAATAGACAGCCAAGGTATGATCATTTAAGGGTGTTTGGCTGTGCATGCTATCCTTGTCTCGAGACCATATGCAAGTCATAAACTTGATCCTCGATCTCTCCCCTGTATCTTCTTGGGTTATAGCAATCAGCACAAAGGGTATCGATGTCTGGTCCCAACTAATAATCGTGTGTACATCAGTAGGCATGTTGTTTTTGATGAGCATTCGTATCCTTTTATAAAGAAGCTGGTCAATGAGTATGGACAGTATACAAACCTATACAAACAATGGATTGAAGGAATACATTTCCTCGAACCCTCAAGAACCAAGTTACCGACAATGGTTCCTTTCATCATCGACCAAAAAACCAGATCCATCCTGATCTCCATGATTGCTATAATCATCATCTATGTCACAGACAACAATCTCAAACCATTTCCTCGAGAACTATGCAGAATGAGAGCATAACAGATGAACAATCTGTCATGGCATCAATAGATACTATGCCTACAGATCTATCTACCTCTCAGGGACAATATACTACCAGCTCTTCATCTTCACACAATGATCTACTAGGCGAAAGCGCTTCTAATGAAGGGCACTGCAATTCCAATTCCACTATGTCTTCTTCTCAAGGTACTGTTAATAATCATCATATGCAGACTCGACTAAAGTCTGGGATTCGAAAACCAAATCCAAAGTATGCTTATTCAGCTGACTATCAAGTTCCTATGGAACCACGGTCTATCAAATCAGCCATAGCCAATGAAGCCTGGTACAGGGCTATGAAAGAAGAAATGGATGCTCTTGCTGAAAACCAAACATGGACATTGATTCCTAGAACTGACCAGATGAATGTGATAGGCTGTAAGTGGGTATATAAGACCAAACTCACATCAGATGGAGGCCTTGACAGACTCAAAGCTCGTCTAGTCGCCAAAGGCTTTCACCAAGAAGAAGGACTTGACTTCACCGAGACTTTCAATCCAGGTTGTGAAACACACAACAATTCGAATAGTGCTATCTCTAGCTATGATAAAGCACCGGCCAATACACCAGCTTGATGTTAAGAATGCTTTTCTTCATGGAGATTTGAATGAGACCGTATACATGGAATGCCCACTGGCTTTATCAATCCTCAACAGCCAAGCTATGTCTGTTTGCTTCACAAGTCTCTATATGGTCTTCGACAAGCACCAAGAGCTTGGTTTGATAAATTCAGCAAGTTTTTACTCGAAAGTGGTTTCTTCGCAGCACAAAGATCCATCATTATTTGTTCTTCATACGAGACTCACATACGGTCCTATTGCTCCTATATGTTGATGATATCATCTTGACTGGCGCTCACCACATCTCTTAACTACCCTCATTCGAAAACTTAGCCTCCATTTTCATATGAAGGACCTTGGGTATCTTCACTATTTTTTGGGCATTGAGGCCAAACGAACTTCACACCTCTTTCGTGTCAAACAAAATATGCCACCGACTTGCCGAAACGAGCTCATATGGCCGATTGTAAACCAATCTCAACGCCCGCCACTTCGATCAATTTCCATGGCGATACCGCAAATCAACTCACGCACTCGCCGAGTACGTGAAGCTTGGTTGGTGCTCTTCAATACTTAACCATTACTCGACCGGACACTCGGCGTTTGCTACTAATCTTCTCTGTCAAAAAATGCAACAGCCTACTGTAGGAGATTTTCATCAATTAAAAAGAGTACTTCGATATGTCAAAGGTACTATACATCTTGGAATCTATCTCCATTCTCAAAGTTCAGTAAACCTCTATGGTTTCTCTGATGCGGATTGGGCTGGTTGTCCAACTACACGACGTTCAACAACGGGGTTTTGCACATTTCTTGGATCCAATCTACTATCTTGGTCTGCCAAGAAACAACCTACTGTTTCCAGATCCTCAACAGAAGCAGAGTATCGTGCACTTGCTTCGACCACTGCTGAACTCACCTGGATAACGTTTGTGCTACGAGATATTGGCATTTCCCTTCAGTCACCTACAACCATATACTGTGACAACAGATCAGCAATTTCTCTCACCGCCAATCCAATATTACATGCTCGAACCAAGCACATTGAAGTTGACTTTCACTTCGTCCGTGAGAAAGTTTCTTCTGGATCTATCCGTGTTCAGTATATCTCTACTCATCTTCAATTAGCTGATATATTTACTAAGTCATTATCCCGATTGTCTCATCTTACTTTCCGAACCAAATTGGGAATGGGATCTTTTACCCTTCCCAATTTGAGGGGGATGTTAGAGGATCAAGATCAAGACCGTTAGAGGATCAAGATCAAGACCGTACTCGCTACATCAAGACGGTCTTACTCGCTACGCCAAGAGTCGCCACAGGAGATCCTCAACTATGATAGATATAGATCACCCAGAAGACTATCGTGAAGTAAATGAGCTGAAGACATGGATAACGAGTCTTATCAACGGTGGAGATTATGCAAATGCCGAAGACGTGGATTGCCAAGTCTCGGGATTTGCTACTCGTTATAATCAGCTGTAAAGTTTGTTAGTTGGAGTCGGTTAGTTCGTTTTAGTTGGTTATTAGTCTTCTAGCTTCTATTAGTATATAATGAGAGAATTGAGATCGGTAGAAGGGGTGGTGAAGAACAGAGGATTCAGAATTGATCTGCTGTATTTTTCTTTGATTTCTCTTTGTTCATAGAACTTAGATACAATGAAATGAGAATCGAATACTTCTGGTTCAGATCCTTTTGCAACACTACTGAGTTTATCCTCTATCATCATCATCATTCTTCATCTTCATCCTCTGTATTCTTGGATTCCCAAACTCACAAACAAACATAAGAAAATGCGATCCAATAAAAAATGGAACATGCAGAGTTGCTGGTAAGAACTTACAGTCCCACGAAAACTTTGAAGGCGTCATAGATCCCCCACTGGGCCCCAGTAAGAGTTCCAATCATGACAATACGAAGAGGAAGTCCTCGAGTGAAGAGACCCCATAATCCTAACTTTTGCACTGCCTGCGTGACCACAGGAAAAGGGCTCAGCACAGAAGCAAGGGCACTGCGGAAAATCAACTAATAAAGTGCGACAGAACACTCACATCACCAACAGTTGCCCCTTTGGCATTGTTGAGGAAGGAAACAAGGTTGTCAGCAGGATGAGACACAATGGCACAGAAAACTCCGGCGACATATCCGCCAGCAAAACTCACGCCAAGCTGCATACTTTTACTACACTGATCTTTAGGTCTGGGAATTGCGTGTTTATAAATTAGCTCCACAATGGTCTCAAAAGAAGCAAATTTCATCATTGTGTCTGCAGCAGAAAGCATTGTTAGATGACATTAACAGCTAGCAAACACTGAGCTAACTTAGGGAAGTATAAGGACACGCTGGTGGATCAGATCAAAGTGCATTCTATAATCACATATGGAGTACATAAATCCTTCAACTGCCTCTGAATTATGCCAATACATATATAGCACAAGAATTTTTCCACTACCTTGACAACATGAAAATTGTGGGGGAAGCACACTTAGAAAGTTTCAAAAGGCTCGACTTCTCTGTCGTCATGATAACGATGCATACGCTGATAACTGACAAGTGACAACTAAGACCCAACACCAAAATGAATTAAGGAACACATGCATGCCTCCACGAGTCTCACCAGGAAAGCAGGACTAATTCGCAGTCGAAACCCAGGCTGAGGCTGCAACCCATCTAATTCAGGATATTCCACTCACAGATGCTATCGCAATACAATCAAGCTCTAGCCAACTGAAAGTAATTCTGGTGCAAACAGTAAACAAAGCTACAGGAACCGACCTTTTACCAGTAAAAGAAATGAGGGATTTTAAAATGCATGAGACTCGAGTATGAAGCAACTGACACGACACAAGGACAAATGACAAAAACGTTTAACCATCCTTTCAAGGATTAAACAAGCAGCAGTGACTCAAGGCGAGTCCAAGTGGCCACGAGTCATCCTTAAACTATCCATTAGTTAGCTCGGCCAAGTACAGGTGTAAATGAAGCCCTCAGAGTCAATGTAATTGATTCCAACATAACAAGAAAGGCAGGGATTTTGTCCATTGTATAAACTATAAACTTCTATTAAAACCGACTTAATTCTTGAAAACATGCAATAAGCAAAACAAGAACAAGCCTTTTTTTTTCCTGCTTCACGGGACTAGCTGTGTGCACCCTACTACAATTTAAGCCTCAGATCAATCTATGCAGCATAAACATAAATAACAGAGCAACGTGGACAAAACCATCACAAAATGAGCAAGCGGATGCGAGAGGTTCGCTTAGAACAGTCTGTAAGAACTATTTCAATAAGATTGGAAGAAACAGAAACGTCAAGAAAACTTACATGGTATCTGACGACCCCAGAGAGGAACAATGCCCTTGTACAACCTATTTCCAAGCAAAAAGGGTCCAGTTACCTACTGAGGGTTTGCATTGGATACTATTAAATCTCTTTAATCGACTAGTCAGCAAAATAGTTTTAAACATACCCAAGAGCACCCTCAGATTTTAAAAACTTGGGAAATCCATCTGATAAACCCCTTGCAAAACCAGGCTGAGTTTGCACCCGGACCTTTACAGCCTCAAATGGGCAGAGAGCGACATCTGCAATCACCTCGGCAGATGCAGAGCCAGCAAGGTAGATCAAAGTCTTGTACTTCGATGCATACTCTGGTCCAGCAATATCAGAGTAGTATTTCTTGAAAAATTCGTAGAATCCAAACTTGCAGGCACCCTGAGCACTATAACCAAGTAGAGTAGGCACCCAACCCCTGAAAAAGCCTCTTACTCCTTGCTCCTTCAGTAACACTCCGAAACCAGATGTGATGCTCTTGTACTTTGAAGGGTCAATCTGAAATTTTAATGAAAATAACCTCAGTTTAAAATCTATATTTTTTTAACAAGGAAGAACTTTGTAGCCAACAGTTGAAAAATTGCATATGGAATACAGTCTGGAGTTTCCCAAATTCGTTTTGCACAGAAAAGGTAAAAAAACATAGTGAATACTCTTAACTTGCCTACAAGTCCACCATGGTACTCACTCATTTCAACGGGAATGAAGATGCCAGCATCAAGGGAGAAAGAAACCCATGATGGAATAGAAATAAGTATTCTAAATTAGCAGTGCAAGCTCCTCAAAAAGCACATCTCATGTTCAGGAAGAATCTGTACCAGAAAAACCTCTATGACAGCTGTCACGTGAAAAAAGGCTACATTAATTTGTGAAAACGAGATCTATGGTCCCTTCCAATTAGGAACACAAGTAACCAATCCAATCAGTAATTCATGCCTTCTACAACAAGGGAATCGTCCCTGAGTAAGAGGATTCACAAGATTTTTTTTTTTCCGGTACAAAGGTTGAGCACACCACACCCTCAAATAAAATGTACCCTTATAGCTATGCGCACGACACAAAGTGTTCATTTGAAAAGGAAATATAATCGCATATCCAAACTAATGCATCCCAAATGCTGATGTTCCACTTATCTCAACACTTGCAGCTTCTATGCAGCATGACAGACTTAATCAAGCGTCACCGTTCGTTAATCTCCCAGATAATCTGATTGCGGCCACCGGTAAACAGGAGAAAACGACAGATTATGTCAATCAACGTCACGAATGAGAACAAAAGAAAAACAGAAACAGGCATACTGCTACATAGCAAAGAGACTCATCACCATCTAACTAGAACCGAGTTCTCATCAATTCACATTCCACACAAGGCCAACAAAAGGCATCGAGCTGGCGACCTGCATATTGCACTTGACGAGGTCGAGAGGGGTGACGGCCATGTGGGTGAGGCCGCAGCTGAGGATGCCCCCGGCGGTACAAGACGCGTAGAATGCCGGCGAGTACATCCCGATCTTCCTCCCAGGCTCGCTCGGCGACGGAACCATGAAGCTCCTCCGCTTCTCCGCCGCGGACGCGGCGAAGGAGGGCGCCGCAGCGAGGCCCCTAGACGGGGAGGGAGGCGCGTAGAGGAAGCTGGGGATCAGCGATCGGCGCGGGTTCTCCGCGAGCGCCATGGCAGAAACGGACGGAGGTCGCTCGGCGCGAGAAAAATGGCGGAGTGGAGTGCGAATCGAGGGTTTTTCTTCGATTTGATTTGACGTACTGCAAATGTTCGGATTCGGTTTTTCCGTTACTGCGTTCCGATTGGACAGTCCCTCCCTCGAGTCGCGTGACGATTTTCGACAGTACGAGGATGGCCCCTCCTTTTCGGAGTAATTGCGATTCTGACACCCTCCGATTTTCCCGGGTCGTTGCGGATTTTCTCCTTTACTCGGGAGATGCAATTGGATGCCGGAATGTCCGCACGCACCAAACAGCATTAACCACCAGAAAAGCTAAAATATATATAAATTAATAATTTCATTGCTTAATATAGTTAATCAATTGGATTTGTATAATCTAATAGAATCATAGAATGGAATGCTCTCCTATTTGAGAGCTGTCCAGAGTGTTTCTCAGGAAAATAGAATACAAAAAATAGACCCCTCTAAAAACAACCAAGTCAGCATGTAATTGCGAGAGCAAATACTCTGCATGCATTTCCTTGAGAGCCATTGACAGAGTGAGCCAGTAGAAGAGCTTACGAAGCTATCCGATGCCATCTGGAGGCGGCTTAAGGCTTGTGGCTTCAGCCCATGAATGCTAGTGACCACTGCTAGCGGTAGACAGTCGATTAATCTCCTAAAGTAATCCCTTCAAATCAAGTCTTGAGCGAACCATTTGTGGATAACTAGTGCTTTGTCAACCATGCTCCAGCAGCGAGATTACTTAACTTAGTCTGTCCCAACATATACTTCCAGATTAAGTGTTGGGACTTGGAAATCAGGGCATTGCTTCAAGGAGGCTTACGAAGTTTTAGCTCCAGAGGATCACACACGCCAGAGCTCATGGACAATTAGCCACAGAATCTGACAGGGCCAAGATACTGGTGTTCTGTTATTTTAGCCTCTCATGAATTCACAGTTCCCAGAAATTTCTCCATAGCTGGGACGAGTTAAATAATGGTTTCAGATTTCTCTGAGTTCATGAGCAATGTTTTCGACAACATATCCTGATTATTCACCTGTCTAGGAATGTGCCCCTGTGGGTTAAATCTCGAATTTTCAACTTTTCCCCCTTAGGCTTTTGTCGGTTGTGTCAATTTGACAACGAGTGGAGGATGTTACTATGATTTCACCGAACTGCTTGTTTAAGCACATATTACTGTTTATGAGTAAATCACTTCTCTTAGATAAGGACAGTTTCCACTTCAGAAGCAATAACCACCTTGGCTTATAACTCACACACCAAAATAGTAAAATAAAAACGGGTCATGGAATTTTGATTCTGAAAAAAATGTGACGATCAATAGTAGCCCTTGCAGTAACTTTCGTTACCAAGCATCGAGAACTTTCTCTTTTTCTAGATTCCACATACTATATACGATGCATGACCCAAGAATGTAACCCTAGACTCGTGTTTCTCTGATGTTCTTTCATCATCCTCATCTAAAAATGAGTTGCTCAGCATCTTGTGTTTCCCACTCTTCACCTGCCTCTCAAATTCCCACCCATCACCAGTAGTCCCCACATGAACACAGCCCATTTCTAAAATGGTGAAATCTTTTTGCATCTCTTACCACGATTTCTCTATTAAAAATCTTGGATATCAATTTGATCACTGTATGACAGTCAGTACAAACTCTGAGATTCTTAATGACTTGAATCACTGTACCAGGAGCTGAATTCATGATCCCAAAGGCAACAGCCAATTTTTCACTGTGAACTTGAAGGGTGATTTCTTTCTCTTCATGCTCGACATCATGGACAACTGATGTAATATTGGGTAAATAACCAGCTTGTTTCAATTTCACATATATTTTCTCCAAGTATTCATATATCTTCTCATGCTGAGGGTGCCCCTTGTCTCCCACTAAAAACATGTGTACCCTCCCTTTAAGTTCAACCAAACTATAACCAGGAGTTTTGACTAGCCCACGGCTGTTCATTATCGCTCTAATCCTCTCCACATCTTCCCATCTTTCAGCATCAGCATAAATGTTACAAAGCAATACATAGTAACCACAGTTATCTGGGTCTAATTCAAATAACTTCCTCGCTGAAATTTCGGCAAGCTCGACATTGTTGTGAGTTCTACAAGCTCCAAGCAAAGAACCCCATATAACGAAATCTGGCTTCACCTTCATTCCCTTAATTAGCTCATAGGCTTTATTGACATATCCAGCACGCCCAAGAAGATCGACAATGCAACCATAATGCTCAATCCCAGGTTCAATGTTGTACTCACGAAGCATGGAACTAAACCAATGCCAGGCTTCATCAACTAGACCAGCATGGCTGCAAGCAGCTAAAACTGACACAAAGGTCACGTAGTTAGGTCTAACCCCAGTTCTAATCATCTCATAGAAAACTTCTAAAGCTTCTCTGGCACGGCCGTGCATTCCATAGCCAGCAATCATGGTCGTCCATGTCCGCACATTTTTGTCCCTCATGCGATCAAATGCCCTCCTTGCCATTTCAACTCTCCCACATTTGCAGTACATGTCAATGATTGAGGTGCCAACAATGACATTGTCCTCCAAATCCATCTTCATGACCTATATAAAGCACAAGGTTTCAATAAATTCAAACTTCGGATTGACAATTACTCATTTGTCTGGGGAAACATATTTCCTTGAGGCTAACCTGGGGATAAAAAATATTATGCAAAGTTGTATTTACATTTCGATATCCAAATTCCAAGTACCTGATCATGTATGCACTTTCCCGCACGTAGAGCACCAGAACACGCACAGGCTAACAAGGCAGCTGAAAGTGTCACGGCATTGTAATCACTGTCGCCATCCTTTATCATCTGGGCAAAAAGTTGCAAAGCCTCAATCGCATGTCCATTCTGTGCATACACCGCAATCATTGAATTCCAGGAGAAGTCATCTTTTTCAGTCATTTCATCAAACACTTTCCTCGAAGTAGCCACCTTGCCACACTTTGCGTACGCATCCATCAAAGCATTGCCGACGCCCAAAACACCATAAAAACCTCTTTTGACAACAAACCCATGAACCCCTTTGGTAGTTACCTCATTGGAAGCATGAGAACAAGCTGACAGCACAGAAGTCATGGCCACAGAATCGACAAAAACCTCCGCATCTCCTCCACGCTCCCTCTCCTCGACCAAAAACTCTTTGAAAAGAGACAGCGCTTCGCACCCCTCATCGTTCTGAACATACCCAGCGATCATCGACGTCCAAGAGACAACATTTTTCTGAGGAATTACATCAAACACCTTTCTTGCATCCCCCAAGTCGCCACATTTCGAGTACATATCAATCAGAGCCGACGAAACGAAAAGGTCAGGCTCGTACCCAAACTTCAAAGCCTGTTGGTGGGCCTGCTTTCCGGAGAAGAGGTCGAGCAACGCGGAGCACGACTTGATGGCGCAGGGGAACGTGGAGCGGTTGGGTTTGAGCGAGGCCCTCCGCATCGACGCGAAGGCTCGGAAAGCCTCGACCGAGTCGCCCCCGCGAGCCAACTCGGCGATGACCGAGTTCCAAGAATGGACATTGGTCCTGTCGACGTACTTGTCGAACAAGCTAGCAACGTTGGCATCGGTGGAGTAGCGGCTTCTGAAGAAGATGAACGAAGGTGCCCCACGAGCGATGGGTGCTCGGGGCGACTTCATTCATCAGGCTTACGGCCCTTGATTGCCTCCTCCTCTTATCTTCGAAGCGATGTGAGGTAGCGATAAATAATTTTCATACATAAGAAATCGCAAGGCTAGTTGTGTAACCTCAGACCTTTTTCGTTGGCATATAACTATATAATCTAGTTCTCTGTAGTTTTTCATTTCGAGGGAACAATATGCGGCTCAAAAGAATTTTTTTTTTTTTTTTGCTCCCTTTGCCCTCCTCTTGGTTGATTAATGTATTTTTTCTGAGTAATTATAACCAACACCATCAGTGTAGTGTAGCGTAAAAGAAAATAACCTGGGCAATATCATCCATTATTGATTTGAGAGAGCAAGTCGTCATAATTCCCAAATCAAGAATGGTTTGGCCATTTGTGTGAAATTTCCTTTAAACCGAGGACGTATGATCCATTTGTTCTTGTATTTTTCTATTTGTTCTTGTATTTATATTTGTCAAGTTCACAATTATGCGTGTATTTGCTAACTAAGGGAAAAGGAGACATGACATAAATTGTTCATAAACTTTGACACAATGTATAATGTAATATATGAGCTTTTAATTTATTCAATGCGATCCACGAACTTTAATCTAATGTGTGATAGGGTCCTTAATTCTTAATTTGTTCAATGCAATTCATGAACTTTTAATACATTTTTAATTTAGTTTATAAATTATATGAAAATATTCAATGTTGTCATTGATCTCGAATTAATAAAATTATTACTCGAGCATTTTCATATAGTTCAATGACTTTTTTGAATATATATCAAAAGTTCAAGAACCACATTAAACAAATTAAAAGCTTATAGTCCACATTGAATATTAGACTAAAGTTTAATGACCACATTATACATTGAATCAGAGTTGATAAATAATCTATATCATTATCCCACTAATTAAATTTTAATAAAAATTAAGGTGATATTATTTAATTTCTAAATCCGAGTGAATCTAAATACGTAAAAAGAAATTGAATATATCGAGAAGAAATGAGAATGGGAACTCAGAAGAGAGATGCAAGACAAAAAATCAGTGGTAAGGACGTAGTTTTCACAAGGGACATGACATTCCACAATCAAACTATGTTCTCCCGCGACATTTTCAAAGTCTATATTTTGGTTGGACTGATATACCTTCAAAAAGCTCTACAGTCTCCGTGAAGATTCTCGAAAAGTACGGCAAAAAATTCGGTAAGCCAAATTAGACAACGTAAGAGAAGTCCGACTCACTCTTCTTTCTTTCGTTTCTACTGTTTTTTTTTTTTTTTTTTTTTTTTTGACGCATTGATTATTAATATTATTTTATTATAGTCTTTAAAATATATGATCTACCTCTCTATTAACGTCATAGATAATTTTTGTTATTTTAGAGCGTAAACTGTACTTTTATAGTTTCCAGTTGGAGTTAACATAAACTATTCAAAATTAGCTAATATATATATATATATATATATATATATATATATATATATAAAAAGAGAGAGAGAGAGAGAGAGATCAGTCGCTTATGGCTTTAGAAAATAAATATATGTGCAATTCAAATAAATGGCTAAATTAGGAAGAGAAAAACCTCGTTAGCTTTACTTGCTTAAATTATGGCAACGATATTAAAGTTGCCTTTTCTTATACGAGGTTATCTTGTTAAGTACACAAAATTACAAACTCATTTTATCTCAACTCAGCAAATTACATGAGTTGGCAGCCGGCCAATTCGGGCAAATTAAGGACGATTAGAACTTGACAAAATCTGATGCAACCTCACTTTACCTAGATATAGGATCGGTTGTTCGATTAGATTCTATAATTAGAGACATTTTACCTAATCTCATATTGATAAAACTGAAAATCCATAAATTAAAAAAAAAAAAAAAAAAAAGAAAAAGAAGAAGCTGAAATCACACATGTCCAAATTATTGTGGTTGGAAAATAGTCGAAAAATCAAATATTTGAACACGACATGTATGCATTGATTTGTTTAGACAAGGAAATATATATGATAACAGTAGATCCACTAAACAAATTTCAATGATCTTAGTGATATAATTTTTAAGTTGAGCATGAATTGATACAAGATTGACACGAGCTTCGATAAACTTGACCAATTTCTTAATCCGGATTTGATAGGTTTGGATGTTATGTATGCTAGTATATTTAGCAAGTGGGTTTAAAAAAAAGTAAAATCCAATATAATGTGGTCTAACTTAGACCCAACCCTAAGTACGTAAAAAAAAATTGGATACATTGAGAAGCAATGAGAATGGGAATTTGAAAAGAGAGGTGTAATAGACGAATTCAGCGGCAAGGATGTAGCTTTCACAAGGCCGATGTTTGTCCACGACATTTTCAAAGTCTACATTTTGGTTGGACTTCCACAATCTCTGTGAAGATTCTTGGAAAGTATGGCATGAAAGTCCCTCGATCAAATCAGCCAACCTAAGAGAAGTCCAACTTGCTCTCTCTCTCTCTCTCTCTCTCTCTCTGTTTCTACTGCTTTTTCCTTTCTAATTTTGACGCATTGATTAAAATCTGTTTCTACTGCTTTTTCCTTTTTAATTTTGGCGCATTGATTATTAATATTATTTTATTATAGTCATGAAATATATATGATCTATCTCTATGATAATTTTTGTCATTTTAGAGCGTAAAATGTATTTTCTTCATTCTTTCCGATTGGAGTTAATATAAACTATTCAAAATTAACTATAAAATACCAAGTGATATACACACTCGTATATATAATCACTTGCTTACGGCTTAGGAAAATAAATATACGGGCAATTCAAATAAATGGCTAAATTAGGAAGAGAAAAAACTTGTTAGCTTTACTTGCTTAAATCATCGCAACGATGCCAAAGTTGCCATTTCTTGTACGGGGTTATCTTGTTAAGTACACAAAATTACAAACTCATTTTCCTTTATCTCAACTCAGCAAACTACATGAGTTGGCAGCCACCCAACTCAGCCAAATTATGGACGATTAGAATTTGACAAAATCTGATAAAGCCTCACTTAACTTATATATAGAAGTCAGTTGCCCGACTAAATTCTATAATTAGATGCATATTATCCAATCCCATATTGATTAAACTGAAATTTCAGTAAAACAATAAAAGAAGCCGGAATCACACAAGTCCGAATTCTTGAGGTCGGAAAATAGTCGAAAAATCAAATATTTGAATATGCTATGTATTCACCAATTCATTCGAACAGGAAATATATACAATAATAATAGATCCACTAAACAATTTTCAATAATCTCAGTGATATATTTTTGAAATTGAGCACGCATTGTTATGGGAATCTATCAAAATACATTGTAAATCTATTTCTTAATCCAAATTTGATAGGCTTAGTGTTATGTATTTTAATATATATAGTAAATGAATTTAGAAAAGTAAAACCTAAAATAATATAATATTATTTAGATCCAACTCATCTTTATGACTTTTTCGCACTTACACATTCTATGCTATCATCTTAATTTGGATATGAATTTTCCTAAATTGTATTAAATATAATAATATTTTGATAATTTAAATTGAATTAAATATAATAAAATTTTAATAATTTAAATTGAATCGAGTATATAAATGAGTTGGGTCAGATTCAAATTACTAGATTTGTATCAAAACCGGTAAAATAAATTAATTTAAATTGGGTCATTAATGGTCAGAACATAGCATGCCGCGATTAGAAAAGAGTCCATGTCTTGTCTTGGCCCGCGAAACGACATGGAAAGGCCAAAAAGCGGACGAATCTCTGCACGCCCGCTGGATACCGACAGTGGCACGCGCGTGGCCCCGCCGCGTCCGCTTCGGTCCACGATTCAACGTGCCCCCGAAATCACGTCCCGCGCCCAACTCATTCGCGCCCGCCAGGGGAGAGATTCTCCGCCCGCCGTCCGATCCCCCACGCGGCGCGATCTCGGGCGCCCACAGGACACTCGCTACAGTAGGCCGGGGTCGAGGCTAGCATTTCTCGGGCCGGTGGTCTGATCTCAGCCGTCCGTCCCAAACGGGAACTCGCGCACGAGGGTTTCTGATTAAAAGGGAAGGGAGGGAGGGAGGCTCGCTCCGCAAAATAGCAAACGCGACTCCGGACGCCACGAACAACACGTTGTCGATTCTGAGCAGGCGAAGAAGATATTGGCTCCCTTGCTTTCGCTCGCTCTCCCTCGCATTCGCTCGCGGATTCATCTGCGAAGCTCGAGGTCGGCGAGCAGAGCCGAGCCGACCTTCGAGCTTCCGAAGCAGCACCGTCGCGCGCGCCGCGGATCCGTTCCCGTCGGCGGCGCTCGTTTTCCCGCTCCGAGGAGGCGCTCTGCATTTCCGTTCCTCTCCGGGGGGTTGATCTCGAGGTATGTTCGTGGTTGCCGAGGTTGCGGCGGCGATTTTTGAGCTTGCGCTTCTGCTCGCGACGGTTCTGTACGGGATTTTATGGCTGCTGAATGACATGTACCGTTGTTTTTTTTTTTTTTTTTTGGCGCAAGCTGAGCGGACGCTTTTTGGATGAGGTTTTGTTTTCTGTTTGATCGAGCGAGATTGATATGCGGCATTCTGGTTTGGAGGGAAAACGCTGGTTCTAGTTTTCGTTGCGTCTCGGTGTTTGTCGGCTCGTGTCTGATTGCCTCGATTCTTCTGCTCTTTGCCGTTTGCAGGAAGGTTTGAGATCGAGCTGTTAAGCGGAGGATTCTTTTGATAATTTGCTGTCGTTGTTGTCATCTATAAGGATTTCATACCGTTATTTTGGAAAATTCGTCGACATAATCTCGCTCGAGACGCTTTCGGTTATTCGTCTCTAGGATTTCGGTTCTCTAGCTGACTTCGACATGGCCACGGCAATGCATTTTACTGGAGTTAAAACTTCCGGCTCCAACTCGCTCGCTACGAGGAGTTCTTTGCGACAAAGATGCGTACTGCCTCAGCGGCTTCATTTTGCAACTTCTGTCGGTTCGAGTTCGTCGTTGTCTGGGAGCGTGAAGAAGTCTTGTAGGAGCGGAGTTTTCAAGGTGTGCTGCGCAGGAGCGAATGTAGATGTCCTGGAGAAGAGCTCAGCCGTAACCCAAGGCTTTGGGGATTCTGAGAATCAACTTAACTGTGTCATGAAATTTGGTGGCTCTTCGGTGGCTTCTGCCGAGAGAATGCGCGAGGTTGCTGATCTTATCCTCAGCTTTCCCAATGAGAGACCTGTGATTGTTCTATCCGCGATGGGGAAGACGACTAACAATCTTTTACAGGTATGCGTCAGGTCTCAGTTCATTTCGATTTCTTGTGCCTCGTGTAAGATTTGCCCTTTCTGCTAAGAGTGATGTGAATAATATACATGTACTTCATCTCAGGCTGGAGAAAAGGCTGTCAGTTGTGGTGTTACTAACGTGTCATGCATTGATGAGCTTAGCTTTATAAAGGAACTCCATCTGCGGTATGGACATCCTTTCTCTCCTTTTGAAATAATTTTATTAAATGCAAGACTTTTCCTTACTATCCTTCGACTTGCATCACCGGTAGGACTGTGAAGGAGCTTGGAGTTGACGAATCAATAATAGCAAGTAAGTTTCCTTACTAATCATCTGGAGTTGGCCTTTTAAGGATTCATCATTTGTATAATGAAGTTGACATTGTCATTGACAATGAATGTGGTCTCTTCAGTAGTTTGACTTTGCAAACTCTTGCAGTCAATTGACCGATTACTTTTTTCATTTTTAGCTTTTTTTTTTTTTTTTTTTTGGTTGTCGTCGTCGTCATCGTCGTCGTCGTCATCATTGTTGTTGTCGTCATAACCACCTACGAATCAGGTGCCTGAATATTAGACCTTTGAGTGAGAATTTTCCATATAATCCATGCACGCTTTTTTTGGAGAATTTTCTTGTCAATTTTAGATGACATGTTGATTTGGAAGTTATCTATCTAATGGCTACAGTATTTTAAATATTTTATATTGATCCAAATGTGATTTATGGGGATATTTCACGGTAGGGCCTATAAACACACCTGATTGTAAAGCATTCTCATCCTCTTGTACTTAGGCCTTTGAGAATATTTCTTAAGCCTGTCAATATTCATTGAGAATTTTATGCAGCTCATCTGGAAGAATTGGATCAACTTCTGAAGGGAATTGCCATGATGAAGGAGCTCACATTACGGACTAGGGATTATTTAGTTTCTTTTGGGGAGTGCATGTCCACGAGGATTTTTGCTGCCTATCTAAATAAGATAGGAGTAAAGGCCCGACAAGTATGTTCTATTTTCTTACGGATTGTGGTTTTGTTGTTGCCTAACTGATCTAGAAAAGTATGGCCCAACAAGTATGTTCTGTTTTCTTATGGATTATGGTGGTGTTGTTGTCTAATTGGTCTAGAAAAGTATAAATGGATAAGACACGTGGGATAGGCACTAGATGGTAATATCAAAATTAAATATTAGTGGTCTAAGCTAGTTTCCATAGGCCTTTCTTTTGGAATTTTCAGGACAAACATTATATGTCATCACAATTTTTTCTAATGCCTTCTTTCAAGGTAACTGCAAATAACTAATGTCTCGGCTTCCTTTCCAGTATGATGCCTTCGAAATTGGATTTATTACCACTGATGACTTCACCAATGCGGACATCCTGGAAGCAACCTATCCAGCTGTTGCGAAGAGGTTACATGATGATTGGATCACTGATCCTGCAATCCCATTGTTACTGGCTTCCTTGGAAAGGTGCTATATTGGCCATAGTAGTTGCAGAATTTCAACAAGGTTGTAAAAAATGACCAATTATCAAAATTATTTTGATGTAGGGCTGGAGAACTTGTGCAGTGACCACGCTGGGTAGAGGTGGCAGTGATTTGACAGCCACCACTATCGGTAAAGCATTGGGCTTACGCGAGATCCAGGTTAGTGAATAATGGCAAATGCTGAAGTTACTTGTTAGAAGCATTGCTTGAATTGTTCTGCCTTCAATTCAAGTCAATTATAAGCTTATACATTCTGCAAGGAGAGCATCTAATACAAGGAATTTGGTGAAGTTTTATGTGTTTCTCTTGTGGTTCGAATGGTATTGAAAGTGGATAAGTACAATTGTGGTTGTGTGTACCTCAGGTGTGGAAAGATGTTGATGGTGTCTTGACATGCGATCCCAACATATATACTCGAGCAGAGCCTGTACCATACTTGACCTTTGATGAGGCAGCTGAACTTGCATATTTTGGTGCACAGGTACTGCTCAATAATTTATTCTCACTTAGTTAAATATGCCCTATTTTTGGAGAAAATTTGAATTAGGTAAATAACTTCTCCTATGCGTTGTCATAGGCTGTTATATGGCGTTCTGTTTGTGCTGATTAACTTTAAACTGGTATGGCTAAATATACCCTAAAATAAGAGAGGATATATCTCTGGGTATAACAATTGTGAGGCAGAAGGCATTGCATTAAGGGCTGGACCAAAATGTAAAGGACTGAGGCATAATGTAGGAAGTTTATGTGGGTGATGCAAGCATATTTCTCATTATAATATTGTTTTTACCTTCTTCAGGTCCTACATCCTCAGTCAATGAGACCTGCCAGAGAGGGTGATATTCCTGTAAGGGTTAAAAATTCCTACAATCCTAATGCTCCAGGTACCCTCATAACCAGGACGCGGGATATGAGTAAGGTTTGTGGCAGCATTAAACCTCTGTTCTTTTGGGAACTTAAAAGGAAATTAAATCTCATTTTACCTACAGGCAGTCTTGACAAGCATTGTTCTGAAAAGGAATGTTACTATGCTGGATATTGTCAGCACTCGCATGCTTGGTCAATTTGGCTTCCTTGCAAAGGTAAGTGAGCTGGCAACAGTTCTCTGCTTCTGGCGATCTATTTCTGTCATTCTCTAACCTGAGGTTGTGTTCATGTAGGTCTTTTCTATCTTTGAAGATTTGGGCATATCTGTGGATGTTGTTGCTACTAGTGAAGTCAGTATTTCATTGACTTTGGATCCATCCAAACTCTGGAGCAGAGAGCTGATTCAGCAGGCAAGTGTATGGTTTTCTAATCCCGTCGAAACATAATTTCAAACAATCCTTATATAAAAATGTCAAATTACAGCGTATGTGCATGAAATTGTCTAGATCAGCCAGTTGTCTGTGGTATTTTGGAGATCTGACTTCCATCTGTTGCATGCTCACTACTTGCGTCTTTTTTCCTTTGTAGCATTTACATTGGTTGTCCTCTAACCAATGCTTCCATCTAATGTTACTGGCATATCTTTCTGAGCAGGAGCTTGATCATGTGGTGGAAGAACTTGAGAAAATAGCTGTGGTGCATCTCCTTCAACGCAGATCAATCATCTCACTCATTGGGAATGTACAGAGGTCATCACTTATACTAGAGAAGGTACTGTCTCACCTTTGGCAGAAACCACGCATGAGTTTGATGATGCCAGCTGTGCTCGTGCATGTTGCTGTTGCTGCTTAATTTAAAACGGCCATGAGTTTAGATATAAGCCAGCCGCAGCCCCATTTAGTTAAAAGACCCAAAAGTTCGAAATTGCCGGAACTCAATTTGTTGAGTTGGCCTTAATACCCCTTGCTGTTTGGTGTCTGTCAGATGTTATGATTGTGTTTTCCCCTGTAGTGGAAAGTATATCGCGACCATTGTGGTTGCTTTTCCCTACGAAGGATGTGTTAAAAACTTTTGTTCTTTCTTCCTCTTGACAATATGGTCTGACTTCGCTGAAGTTGCATCTTTATTTTTGCAACCAATGTAAAAATAAAATGACCAGAAATGACAGGACGCATTGAAAAGGAAGCATAGCGATTGTCGGGAAGGTTCAAAGGGGCAATTGGTCTAGTGAGAGCTGTGTCACATTGAAGCTTAACCGATGTTATCTTGGTTTTTTTATCATTGAAACTTGAGAACCACTTTTTTCTTATTTGTAGCATTTGCAAGTGCCAGCACTGCTTATTACATGTTTAGCTTTTGTCAGCTACAAAATCTTTGTTGCTTTTGCTGTTGAATGTCGTCCATTATTGCCTCGTCCATGCATTTTTGCACCCACATAATCTGCTGCAAATTAGCCAAACATCTCTTAATTTTGTGCTCCTTTTATCAATTCATTTTGTGCCAGGTTTTTAATGTTCTACGAACCAATGGAGTAAATGTCCAGATGATCTCTCAAGGAGCATCTAAGGTATTGTTAAGGACAACTTCAATTCTTTCCTTATGTGCTACTTCCGGATGTCTTGAATGATGTATCTACAAGTGTCAATGGTGTACTTTTCAAGTTGGGAGTGGTATACACAGTAGGTTGCCGATTACCCTTAATAGTGCAGCTCCATTTTCCATTTTTATGGACAAATGTGTTTATCAGACTTAAATGATGGGAAGGACCTGGCCAAGATTTTCTCGTAAGATCGAACCACTGCAGTTTTTATGGAAGTTAGTTTGTTCGACTGGTGGAGTTTATAGAGGGTTTGATGCTGACTGACTATGCTGCCTTTTCTAGTCCTCATACCAAGCGATTCTCCCTCTTCCTTTGACCATCATGCAGGTCAACATCTCGTTGATCGTGAACGACGACGAGGCGGAGCAGTGCGTGAGAGCTCTCCATTCAGCATTCTTTGAAAGTGACCTGCCCGAGCTGGGTCATGGATACGGAAGTGGAAATGGTTCTGCAGCCACATCATGACACCTTACACGGTGCCTGGTTTGGCAGTCTTCAACTCTTTGGACCAATATTTGTTCTGATGACCTATTCTGCGAACTCATTTCTGGGTTAAGGTCGAGATGTAACATTCTTGGGCTTAAATGTAAGGCATGGTAGCCCACGATATTGATCGATAAGTCCATTAATTTATCACGATTTTCATTTAGAAGGTTTTGCGTAGGTAAAGTTAAATTCTCTTTCGAAGGTTCGGCCGCAGGTAAGGTTAATTTCTCTCATCCGGAGACCAAATCGATGCCAAATGGTCTGAAATCTGAACGATGAAAAACCGTGTCATACAGCTCAAGGCTTAATTTTGGACGATGGGGTACAGGCTTGTTACCCGAGATTGTAATTGAGATATCCACGGCTTCGAATAAATCATTGAAGTTTCAACCGGGAAGGTGAAGTGCTAAAAGAAATTCTGGAGCAAATGCTAATACGAGAGCTTGCCGGACGCTGTGTATCACCCATCAGACACTGTCTGAGAAGACGTTCTTAATACTCACCCTGAAGAGGGAACAAAAATAAGTGACTTGAAAATCAATGAGGCTCCTCTAGCAATGTCTAGGGGACATAATCGCTCACTGTACTTAATCCATCAAGTACTTACAAATAGATATCCTAAAAGATGAAAACTGATAAAGATTACAACAAAATTCTATCTGTAAGGGAAAGTAAAACCATGATTTCCCATTCTGCACTCGTACATGTGTATGGAGTCTGGCGACAATCACCGAGCATGACTGCGCATCCAAAACACTGAACAAGTGAGGAAAACCACATAACTACTTGTCTGAGTTTTTCCTCGTTTCTTCATGCACACAGAAATATGCTGTCGTTTTCTTCATGCGACAAGTGAGGAACTTCCTTCTAGTGAAATGCTTTAGCAGGAAAATGCACTCCTGATATAGAAGGCTCGTCTCACTTGAAAAGCCTCTTTTGAGATCCCATTAAAACTCAACTCCAACTCAAAAATGGACAATACCGTTGATTGAGCTCATTTTCCAAGTGATCAGCCAACCCAGTAGTGAGAATTCAGCAGTCATTCAGACATCAGTGAATGCCTTACGCAAACAAGGTCATCCAACTTGTTCCCATCCATTTTGTACAGAGAGATGCCTTCCATTTGGAAGTAGTGATCCCGCGCTTCTTCTCTTAGGCTCTTAAAAGGCATGACTTCCCACTTACTATAACCTGAGTTTTTCCTGACATTGCTCATGTCTGGAGATCCTGAGATTAGCCCACGGTTGTGAGGATCTGCATCACCCCAGACCTTGCAACTTCCAAACTGTCCCAATCCACCTGTTTGACCAGCTTGGTTCCTCTTTAGGCGCAAGGCAGCTGCATGAGCTCTGCTTATCATTTCATGACTTGGCACATCTGACCAATCTTGCTTCCTCTTGGCTCTCATGGGAGAATGGATCCTAATCACCTGCAAGCAGAAACTAGGAGATTATCACATGATTCAATAATCTCGTTAAAGAAAAATGAACTCAAATAATTCATATCATACACCAAGACACTCCAAGAGCTGATAATAAGCCCTTCCCTGGAGGGGATTGTGCCCTTTCCTTGGAGTGGAGAAGTAACGGGTCCTGCAATTAAGATGATTAAGCTAATTAGTAATATGCAGACATATGGGGAGGGAGAAAGAAAAAGAAGTCGAATTTCATTTAGAAGTGAAGAGAAGGCGAATGTGTTGAGCATCTCAAGTTTTGACAATCAATAAACTCAGTCACCATACGAATGCCCACTTTTAGACCCAAATCTAGACACAAACAAAAAACTTAAATTGACAGTTTAGACACAATATCCTAACAAATGCTAAGTACAATTAGAATGAAAGTACATGTTTGAACAAATAAGCAAAGGAACCAAATTGAATGCTGAGTTAGAAAGAGAAATTGAGCTCATTTAACTGTAAAACCTGTATTTTAGTGGCACCACGGGCCTAATGCAATCCCACTTAGAGGTTTGTGAGGTAAGGTTTGCAAGAGAAGGGTATGTTAGACTCAAGTCTCTATCATCAAAGAACTCGGGATTCTACATGCTAGTATACATTATTGTGAGAATGAAATTATACAGTTTGAATACTGAGTTTTGGAGCGGTATGCTATAAACTGAGTCAGTATTGCACTAACCATTCAGTGTATCCTGGATCAACAGTGAAACCATATATGTCAACAACATCGCACATGGAGAGAGCAAGCTCAATAGACTTCATTCCAGTTCCTTTTGCACCTCTTCGTAGCACATACCTTGGAAAAGATAAACTGGGTTGGGAATGCTCTGCAATGAATCCAAGAGAATGTTAAGTCGTAAACCAAACTAGAAATTTCTATTTACTGCAACTGCGAGAACTACTAATCCATGGAACACTGTCAACTGGACCTCATCTAAGGGGCAAATTAAAGGATGCGGCATTAACTGAAATTAGTCTCTGGGAGATGGATGTCATTCAACAAACAATTAAACATTCTTGACAGTGGAGATACTGAAATTAATCACACATACAAAACCAAAACCAAATTATTGGTAATTTAATTTTCAAAATCTATATTTAACAAGATCCTCACCTTTATCATCGTGTTAAAATCTCTGTGCGTCACACTTTTGATGATCAGCACCTCATCCGCTGCAGAGCAAGATCAAGTTAGTCTTAGATTAGACGAATGAGGTTATCTTGTAAGGCACACCACAACCAAAATTTTGGCAGTAAAGAGAGCTTGTGCCAAGGAAAGACAGAATATTTAGGAGATTCTTATAGGACAGAGAATCTGAGCTTTACAACAGATGCAGCTCATTGATCGAACACAAAGTTATGGATCTTTTCAGAACAAGACAGGATAGGGTTGTACACATATGTAGTCCTTCATATGAAACAGGTAACAGAACCTACCAGATCCATCGAGTATCTTAACCATGTTACGAGCAGCACCACGAACTACAAGTCTGAAGTCTCTCTTCAGACCAACATGCTTGGCATATTTCTGCACAACAATTAATTTGGTGTAAGCTGATGAATTAATAATTACCAGCCTACATCCTATGCAGACCACACTGACCATCCTCAGTAAGCAAACAGTAACAAGTGGATTAAAGAGTTCCTGCCCAATGACCAAAGCTAAGGACATGCTGCTATTAAACTGAGCATACCATGAATAAGGATTGCTGATAGCAGTATCAATAAAACACTCATGAGTAATGTAAATAAAAGAGCCAGAAATGAGCATGTCCAGATGTCATGGGGGGTGGGATAGGGGGGAGAGAGAGAACACAAAACAAAAATTAAAAACAAGAATTTCCCCTAAGAGCAAAAGAGGCTAGAGAACCTCATTAACAGGAGCTTCATTGTCTCTAATGACAGCATCATGACCATCAATCTCCTTCCCGAATTCTGTCTTAAGCAGATCCCCAGAGTTTCCGACAACCGCACAGCTACGGAACTGTCGGGGGTGAAATGGGGGCTTTGCAGGAAGAATTATATTGAGATGATCCTCACAAAGTGTGCGATTGTAGCATTTATTTGCACCCCTGCATCAAAGATCTAAATGATGAATATACCTTGTGCTTGTGATAGCTGAAAGAATTCAGGTGAGTAGACAACAATAAAAGCAAAGGAAGATAATTACAAAAATCAGCAAGCAGCATGCATCTTACAGTTGGGCTATTCTTTTCGCTGCATATTCTAACCATCCATCAGGTCGAGCATCAAGGTACTCTCTAGTGAGCACTGTTGTCATGTTACGATACTGCATCCCTGGACACATTAGGCCACAATTATCTTCTCAAAGAATAACCACACAGCAGGAAGGAATGATTCCACATACCTGTTCCCACAGCAGTATTGCCTCACACACATCATAGCTGTATTCCAAGGGCTCAAAAATTTTAAACTGCTCATTGTACTGCACAGAGGCCAAAAATAGCAGGTTACTGAAGGTTAGAAACAGCAAACCAGAGATGATGTGTGTGTGTGTGAGAGAGAGGGAGAGAGAGAGAGAGACCCAGGTACTGTTGGTGCCTTCAGGAAATTTAAGAATCAATTTGCAGTGGTCAATTATATGTGCAGTAAGTCCAAGCCCCCTATTAGCCTGCATAACAACATTCACTTAGCAAAGAATGGAAAGACAAGCGACGGTAAAACTGCTCCGATGAACCTAAAATTCACAAAATCCTCAAATCGAATACGCACATTTCCCAAAATTTACTTCCCTAGCAACAATGGTTGTAACTCGCGTTCAATGAAAATCGTACGATGATTGACCATACAAAAAACCTCCCCGAAACCAAGTTTGGCCGACAGAAGATACAGACAACCATGTAACCACCATAGCATAGGCAACCACTCTCACGAGGAGAAGAATTACGAGACTTGACCAAAAACTAATCTACTGAAGAAACCACAGGACATCTTTTCAACGAGGTTGAACAGGTCTCCAACTCCAAATCGTTCAAACCAGGTTTCACTATCCACTGAAACCTACAGTGACAAACAAACACCGCAAACTCCAAGAGAAACAAGCTCCGAACCCAGCGAAGAACTAAATCGAGCTCTAACTTCGGATCCAGCCGTTCCCGCGGAATAACCCGCCCAAAACAAATCGCAACTCGAGCACGCGCAGAATCAACACCAGCGCTCGCAGGATCGAAACCCCGCGACTTCAGAAACTTCAAAAAAAAAAGAAGAAGAAGAAGCTTTGAATGGAGCTCGAGCTAACCACGCACTGTCGAACGCTCGACTGGAAATCGGAAAGAATCCGCGCGTCCTCTCCACTGATCGGCACCTGCCGACTGCCTGCAACGGAAAGACGTCAGAGAAGATCGAACGCGCCGAGAAGTGGAGCGGCTGGGGGATTCAAAAATGTAGGAGGAGGAGATTCGGAGGGGGGGAAGCGCAGAGCCCGACCTGCGAAGTAAGAGGACTGGATCACGAAGACCAGGAGAGAGAAGAGCGCGGCGGCGCACACCAGGTGCAGGATCGTGAGATTCCGGTTGCCGCCCGGCGCCGACGGCTTGTGAAGTCTCATCCTGCGTCCATGCACAGAGCCAGCGAGAGAGAAGGTGTTGATGTTAAACCGTTGAAGAAGACAAGGATCGAACTCGGAGCAGCAAAGAGCGGAGTCCAGAAGTTTCGAAACGACGGCGTTTTTTCGGGCGAAAATCATGAGCAGGGAACCACCGCCCCCGCCACCGCCGCCGCCGCCGTCATCTTCAAGGGGACGCCGGGAATTGCGAAAGAAAAGAGAAGGGATTGGTATTAGATCGAAACGCCACCTCGTCAGCCCGTTTTGGTAAAAAGTGAAGGTCACTTCTAGCGGTCCCACCGTCGGTAAATCCCGACATGCGCGTTTGTTTGTATTTCTTTTTTCTGTTTATGAACCCAAATTTTGACCGATTTTATTTCGTACTTAAAAAAAAAGCCCGTGATATGTTAACACGTCGCAGACGGTTTAAAGAATTCACCGATGGTTTTTTAAGTTTAAAACGCGTTTTTCCATTGAAAATTGTCCGTAACATATGTTAACACATCGCAAACTGTTTAAAGAATTTACCGATGGTTATTTTTGTCCGTAACATATTAGTAAGTTAATAATTGTCTTGCGAGAGCACGGGCGGTTTTTTTTTTTTTTAATTGCTCTAAATTACCAAATGTTTTTATCAACTATCAATATTTACTTGCATAGCTTATAAGCGTATTCAAGTTATTAGCTCTTATAAGAGATTACCAACTCTGATTTTTGTCCGTTTAACAATTTTGATTGGATTGACTCAAAGTTACCGATCATTCCATTTGTTAGAGTTACCATCACATTAAAATTATAACTCTTATAGCAAATTACCAGTGTTGATTTAAGTAATTTACCAAATTAGCCAGTGGTTGATTTTAGGCATGGCTAACCAGCTGTGGGATTTTCACCCACTCCTTATTACACCAGATGAGGGACAGGGATTGGTTACCCTATGCCAGTCCAGATGTAGCCTGTGTTTCCATAGACGCAATGTTTACCTTCACTGCCTAAAGACCTCCAAATTCCCAGTCTATCTTTAACCTTATAGCAAATTACCAGTGTTGATTTAAGTAATTTACCAACCCGTGGATTAAGTTGTCGTCTCATTTTAAGTTTATACCTTTTGTTTGCAACTGGTGGGATTTCGACGCCGTCCAGAATGCTTTTGGAGTGCAAACATCCTCAAAAGGATACGAAT
Organism: Eucalyptus virginea; assembly: GCA_014182375.1. Taxonomy (NCBI): domain Eukaryota; kingdom Viridiplantae; phylum Streptophyta; class Magnoliopsida; order Myrtales; family Myrtaceae; genus Eucalyptus; species Eucalyptus virginea. Next base: position 18,681,550 of record CM024522.1, on the reverse strand, counting down.
TCCATAAGACCCTTATGAAAGAATAAAAGTTGACGCATCCCCATAAAACATCAATAGGAGTCCGAGAATAAAAAATTCTAATTGGCATCTGATTGATTGAATAGGTAGTGGATAAGATGGCATCACTCCAATACTGAGCTTAAACACGACGGACAAATATAAGAGACTTGGCGAACTCTAACAAATATCATTTCTTTTTTTGACAACACCATTTTGTATTGAATATCAATACAGCTTGTCTTATAACTAATGTCATGATCAAAAAGATACCATCGAAACTAATTCAGTGTACTCAGTGCCATTGCCACTGCGAAGAATTTTCATAGCAGCATTGAACAGAGTCTAAACCATTTTGTAAAAAATTTGAAGACAGCGAAAAACTGTCACTTTTATTTTTTAACAAATAAACTCAAGTTGTTCGAGAATAACAATTGATAAAAGTGAAACCATCCATGATTGGAAATAGAAGTATGCTAGGATGGACCCCACATATCAATATGAACCACATGAAGATAAAAAATTTGAAGATGGATAAGTTGAATGAGTTAGTTTAGCCAAAACACAGGAAATCTCTTTATTACAAGCTGGAATGAGATTAGGAAAAACTTTTTCTGAAAGTTCTTAAAGGGGATGAGCTAATTTGCAGTGCCACTGATGGATAGCCCCATGGGCTGGAAAAATTGGATGTATGAAACCCTCAAATAAGATACCTGAACTGGCTAGGTTTGAAGCAGAAGGTGAGGACAAATTGTCAATTGTGGACGAGGCAGCAGTAGCATAAGCTTTCAATGGACCCCGTAATGCCTGAAGTTCTTCCTGGGATAAACCGATATGAGCATTAGGTGTGGCAGGAACAATTTCAGTTTGTTTTGCCTTATTTTTTTGTCTTTCGTTGTGCCCTTTTTGCCTCAAAATCTGCAGGTTTTCCATGTAATTTCTAGCACGCAACCTTAGTATGATATGGCTTTTGACAATGCTCACACTTCACAGTCTCCTTAGAGGTATCAGATCGAGAGGATGAATCAGATTTGGCAATAGTGCCAACAGTAGTTTGAAGAAAAGATCGATCAATAGCAGAGGGATGGAGTTTTGCTGCCCTACGACTTTCTTCAGAGTAAACTACGGCATATGACTCTTCTAGAGTAGGGAATGGAGACCGGCTAAGGACTTGAACACGTATCAATCATATTCAACATTTAATCCTGCCAAGAAATCATAAACTCTGATCTTGTCCACATGCTTCTTGTAGGCAATAATGTCTGCAGTATTGATTGGGTAATAATCGACATAATGATCTAGTTCTTGCCACAAGCTCCGAAGATCAGCATAATATTAAAATATAGTCATCTCCTTCTGAGTGGTGTCATGAACCCTTTTTTGAAGTTCATACACTTGACATCTTTCCCGAGTTGACCATAAGCATCACTTGCAGCTGACCAAATTTAAGCCGTAGTATCAAAAACCAAATATCCCTTTGCAATATGTGGCTACATCGAGTTAAGCAAAAAAAGACATTACCAAAATGTCATTCGAGTCATGTCTTGAGTAGCACCTGATATAGCCGGCTTCACAGAGGTGCCGTCAATATGCCCAGTAAGCCGATGCCCCGCAATGGTCAAGAATGCAGATTGAGACCATATCAAATATGCTTCAGATTGTGGCAAAAGTAGTATAATCTATACAGCCATCTCTTGTAGGTGCAAAGTTCAGAATCGAATCCTCAGACATTATGTCTCAGAAATTGACTCGAAAGGTGTGAAAGGAGCAATTGAAACACCAAATCTTGCCAGAAAAGGTCAAAAATTGGATCGAAGTCCTCTAATAGTAGGCTGAAGTTTTTTTGGTGAAGTAATAGTAGGCTGAAGTTGTCCTCCAAAAATCAGCCAAATCACGTCAGGGGAAGAGAAAAATAGATGTTTGCGAGGTCTCAAAGAATCTGAAAAAAAGGAATATGATGGTCCACAAACCGCAGTACTTTGGTCTCCACACATGAGAGAATTGTAGGCCAATGGCAAAGCAGAAACAATCTCAAACAAGAAGATCCAACAAGATTGCAGGTTGAATCATCTATGGCAGACTGCAAAGAAGCTTTAAAATTTCATGGATGTGAGATTTAGGGCAGACACTAGATTCAAAGAATCACCTTGTTAGTGCTGCCTTACACCGTAAAAGAGAGCAAAAGAGAAGGTAAGAAGGAACTGCTGTGGGAGAGCGTGAAGGCAAGGAGAGAGAAAAGAGAGGTGCGCAGAGAAGAGATAGGGGTTAGGGTTAGGGTTTTAGTTTCTGATAAGACGTGAGGATTACCGCCAACTATTTTAAAAGCTTAGCCATTAAATGAAAGTGTGATTTAAAATATTAAATACTTTATCAAATATCTATATGCAAAAACATACCTCCACCAGCTGCACCTTGTTTATAAACAGCTTCTATCTTTTCTGGTATCTTGCCTCGGTTAATTGATTTCAGAATCAAACTCCCCGCAAGTCTGCAACCAATAATTAGCAAAACTAATGTAACTCAAAACACCCTTGCCAAAACAAGAAACTACTGGCCAATCCGATCCTTGTAACATTTCGGTCAAAGCAAAAGGAATCTAGTACCATTAGCACCTTTTCATGAGCTTGGTTTAATTGAATCCAATTGCACAATGATTTCACACTTCTGTGCAACAAATAGACTCCACATTAAGAGAGGCTCAGAAGATTGACAAGCATTACCTGGAAAATCACTTAGAAAAAGCATCACTGAAAACACCAAACAAGAGAAAGAGGAAGGGAACATGCAAAGGAACAATTTTTCTGATATAAAGAACTTTACATTAAAAAAAAAGCTGCTGATCATATTACAAGTGTCAATTGGCCATACCAGTAGGAGAGCCGACAAAATGTAATTGTCAAATGGTGGCTATAATCCGGAATTTGTCTGAGACCCACTCATTGTTTAACCAATTGATAAAGGTTTCTGCCAAGGTAATCAAAATGAAAAATAATCACACCTTGCAAGTGGATCATACGAGATAAACTAACTGTTCTTGCTCATAATTCAGGCAAAACAGTCCCAACCAAAGTATCTGTACTTTTTTTTTTTTGGTAGAAACCAAAGTATCTGTACTTTACAGAAAAAAAAAAAAGGCAGATTTCAAATCATGAATCATGAACTGTTAAAGAAGGATTATCCATTGAAATATCTTGTACCTTTCACCCACCCCTATTTAAACAACCAACAGACTAAATAAACATTCTCTCTTTGATAGGTAAAAACAATATGAATCATATAGACATAATTGCCATTTTCTGTGTTATTTTACAAGGTATATTCCTATGAATCCCCATACCTTTAGCCTTTGTGCCCTCTAGTGCAGTAATTGTAATCATAAACTCCAGAATAGTAGCTTCTATTGATTGACTCAAATCAGCTGCTCAATATAAAGCAACACTGGATTACAGTCATCTAGCCCCGACTAAACCCAAGAACTCATTTTTGTGACCTTGTCATCCATTGCAGGGAATTTTCCATGCAAAACCTACCAATAATCACCACAAGAACAAATTCCATCTCTAAAGTGATGAAACCTGTTTGAATCTCGAACTGTAATTTCCCTTTGAACAATCCTTGATATCACCTTGATTGCAGCATGACAGTCTGTACAGGCTCTCAAATTCTTCATTATAAGGATAGGTGATCCCTTAGGTGTGCTAATAAGTGCAAATGCAATTGCTAGTCTTTCACTATGATATTTAAGAGATTCAATCTTAACTTCCTCATCAACATTGTGAAGGGCACAACTTGTGTCAGGTTTGTATCCTTCTTTCTCCATCTCTTCTGCCAATGTGTCAATTTTTCTCCTGATCTCCTTTATTTGGGGATGCAAATTATCATTCGCCATAAAGACATGAGTTCTCTGTTTAATCTCAACCCAACTACACGCAGGAACCTTTTTTATTCCTCTTTCCCTCATTGCCTTCTTCACTTGCACGACACAATCCCACTGGCCTGCAGCCGCATATATATTAGACATGTTGACATAAGAAGCAGCGTCTCTAAGCTCCTTCATAGCGAAAAGTTTATCTGCTGCTTCCTTGGCTAGTTTTTGGTTCTTGTGTATCCTACATGAATTGAGAACCGACATCCACATAATCTCATCAGCCTCAAATGGCATTTGAGACATGAATTTCTCTGCTTCACCAAATCGTCCACTTCGACACAGCACATCAACCATACAAGCAAAGTGTTCTCTCTTAGGAACGAGTGCATATGTATTACACATCAAATCAAAGTACTTTAACCCCTCTTCAACAAGTCCACAGTGACTGCAAGCTGACAAAACATTGAGGAATCCAACAGAATCAGGTCGAAGACCTGACTTAACCATAGATTCAAATGTGTGAAGAGTTGCCTGACCATCCCCATTTTGAGCATAAGCTGAAATTAGAGAATTCCAGGATACAACATTCCTCTCGGGCATTTCTTCAAAAGTTTGAATTGCATTTTTCATGGATCCACATTTTGCATACATGTCGAGGAGTGCACTCGCTGCAAACACGTTCGTAATGTAACCTGATCTGATAACAAATGAATGCAATTGTTTCCCAAGTGAAAGTGATGCCAAAACTGCAGAGGCTTTCAGGATGCTAGCAAAAGTAGCCTGATCAGCACTAACATCGGCTCTTTGCATCTCAATGAACAGTTTCAAGCCTTCTTCATGGAGGCCATTCTGAATGTAGGCAGAAATCAAGGCTGTCCAGGGAACTGAGGTTCTGCAAGCAAGACCAGCAAATATCATCTTAGCTTCCTTATATCTAGCACATTTTGCATACATGTCGACCAAAGCATTTCCAACGAGAATTTCTGAATCAGCTTTTGTCACTATGGTCTGGCAATGAATCTGCCGACCCATTTCAAAGTTAGCCATGTTTGCTGCCACACTAAGCAAGGTTGAAAAAGGGAATTGCCTCCTATCAAATCTAGTAGACTGAAGTTTGTGAAAAATGCCAAGACAAGCCTCTACTTGCCCGTCCCATGCATAACCAGTGATGATGACATTGTAGGAAACACAATCCACCTCCGGCATCTCGTCAAAAAGTTTCCTCGCTTCATCCACATGATCATGCTTTGAATAAGAGTCCAACAATGCATTCCCAAGAAAGACGTTCCACAGGAAATTAGTCTTGAGAACGAGGCTGTGAATCTGTTTTCCGAATCCTACATCAGCTAACCCAATACCTGCAGCTAAAATTGCCGTAAAGGTGAACTCCGAAGGCCTGAAACCCAACTTTTGCATCTCAACAAAGAGATTAATCGCTTCCTCAAACAAGCCTTCATTCAAGTATCCAGTTATCAATGCATTGAACGTGACACAATCTTTCCCAGGCACTTCCTTGAACAGCTGGCTACCTAAGCCAAGCTGACAAGACTTGCAATAAGCATCTACCAACGCATTGTTAACAATGAGAACCGAATCGAACCCCAGTTTGATTATCTGGGCATGGGCTTGAATCACTTCATTAAATGTATCGGAGTCACGCACGCCCGACAACAATGTGGCAAAAGTCACGTAGTCTGCCTCTGTGCCACACTGGTGCATCTCCCCGAAAAGCTCGAATGCTTCACTCACCTTGTCAGCCCGCAAGTACCCGCCCATCAAGATGGTCCACGAGACCGCGGTGCGCTCAGCCATGCCGTCAAGCAGCTTCCTCGCGCTCACCAGATCGCCGGCATTCACGTACCCGGATATCATCATGTTAGTCGAGACCGTGTTTCTGTTGGGCATTTGATCAAACACCCGCCGCGCGCGCGACAGGTCCCCCGTTCGAGGATGTCCTTGACTCGGAAGTTGGAACGGCAGGTTGCGTGGTCGAAGCCTGTCTTGACGGTTCTGGCATCGATGCAAGTTCGGAGATGTCGACGTTGTGGTGCGGCGCGAAGAAGGGCTCGCAGCAGAGCCGAGGCTTTGAGTGTCGTCGTTCGGCGCAGGGTCATCGCTTGCGTTTGAAAGGGTGGCAAACATTTGCGCGTTCATAAAGCAACTAATTGGCAGCGGTTTTTCGCATATAATAACTTGAGTGAAGTCGAAGGTTACCATACGTAGAAAAATCCTTTTTTTGGGGAGAGAATATGTACAATTTTCGTGAACTCTCCGATTCTAAACTCCGGATCTGTGTGGGCAACATAAGTTGCTCCATACCAATTACAGGTACGAATTGCTCTGGTTTCAATTCATAAATGCAACTCCTAGAAATAGTGATTTTCCTCGTGAAGTGACGGCCTTTTTACTTTTGTACTGATTATTAATTATCAAAAGATAAATCAATATACCATTAAGGCTCACGAAATATTTCATTCTCAAATTTCATGTCGAAATCCAAAGAGAGAACAACTCGGGTCGAGATACGTAGCCGGAACAAAAATCAGGAGAACTTGTGGTTGCCGACCAGAAGTCTCGATATTTTCAAGTCCACAATCGAAGATTGCGATGACCGGGCATTGGGCAAGAGGCTCGCTGGCTCATCTCACTATGGGAACCTGGGATTCGGCATTTTGGGAAATCCCGGCTAAGGAAGAAGAAAACCCAATGGAAACAAGCAACAAGATGGCCACTAAAATTATTTCTGAATCACTGCATACCTCCACTTTATTCAAGAACCATCTACAGGCGCGAGGGAGAGTTAGGTCAAACTAATTTACAGATTTCACAGTTTACAACAACGTTTCCTATAATCACAAGTAAGAAAGTAAGACAAGATCGTATTTTAGTAGCGCCGTCCACCAGCTGTCGACAAGAGGACTTGAGACTGTTTCTTCCCCTTCTTTCCCATCTCGCTCATCTTAGATGCTTCCAAGCTTTCCACCGACTTAGCTTTAGATATCATTGTGGCAAAAGATGGCGCTTTTGCCTCTCCCCCACCTACAAAGATGAGAGACCGAGCCAGCCAATGCATGAGTCAAAAGAGACGCACGCAAATGCTCATTGAAAGATACCCAGAAAGTACTAAGGAACAAAAACTGCTTTATCAAAAAGAAAGAAAACACGGCATAACTAGGAATATACCAGGAGAATCAGTTTTTAAGCTGGTCCTGCGGAGAGAGTCATCCTCCTCAATTTTCAGGGCAGGAGAATCATGTGCGGCAGCAAATCCAAGTCTAGTTACGTTTGAGAATGTTTTCCTCTCTCCAACAGTGGGAGGGCTTGATGACATCACCACAGGATTTCCAAGAGCTTGTGACACAGGGAAGATGAGCAAGCAATTCAAGTATAGTTAAGCAAATTGTACATCTCGTAATGTATGCATCCAGGTGGCTCAAGAATTAGTAGCACATGGCATACTAATTCTTGTCATTGCCAAAGGAACACCATTACCTTCAAAATCATCTGCCGAAAATGTGGGGGAACCAACGCTGGAGGACTGTCCAATATCATATAGTATAGACATAGGAACTTCGGCAGCTTCAGCCTTCAATTTTTCCTTTCTTTCCTAAAAATGGAAAACATAATACAACTCTAAGAGCATAGCAAGAAGGACTGAAATTTACAGACCAATGTCAAAAACACTATTTGAAAAAGAGCTCAAAAATTGCAGATATATGTCCTTAAGAAGGATTCATGCGTGAGGGGAAAAACACCACACCTTTTTGGCTAGCTGTTTCCTCTCCTTTTCACGCTTCTTAATTTCATCCATAAATGGAAGCAAAGAATCACTAGGCAGTATGCCAGTCAGATCAATTTCACAAAGCTGAGTCAACAAAGTAAATCGAAATAATGAGCAGACCACTTTCCACAAGATGCTTGATAATTTTGAAGGACAAAAGAATAGAAGATGATCAATTAATACCTGAAATGCCGTGGTCAATGAAAAATGACTCAAGTAGCGATACCGTCTTCTGGTGGACTCTGACTGAGTAACTGTTTCCAACTGTAGAATCCTCCCACTTATCCTGCAATTCATTAATTCCACTTTTAAGAGAAGACTCAGACAATCCATCACAGTTAGCCTCAAAAGTTTGAAACGAGAGTAAGGGGCAAAGGAGAAATGATTATGACAAGTAGTGATACATGAGATATCTCTTTGTGGCTTTGCCTGCCATCAATTGCATAGGCTATGCATATTCCCCGGGATGGGGAGACAACCAACCTCCAAACATCATTCTCTGCTACTTCTCATGCATAGCACTAATTATCTACAGCTTGTTTGTATACCAGAATCTATGAGAAAAGAAAATCTAATCAACCTGTTCGGGAGCATGTCATAGCTTCCATAATGGTGCAAAAGGCACTTCATGTTCAAAGGATGAAGAATAAGATTTTGACCATCAACAGCCTGAAAGAGACATACAAGAAGAGGATAAGATGCAATAAGGAATCCAACAGCCATTAAATTATAGTGAATCCAAGGGACTGGGAGAAGTGCACAAAGTCACGCCTACCATTTGACCATAGTCATCAACCCAAAAAAAAAATTGACCATGGTCAAATGGCAGGGTAAGAACAATGCACACAAATTGCAGTACAAGCAAAGATGAACATCTACATGCATGGCTGCTGTCCAGCATTACTTTCTGGTTGCATATCTATTCATTCAGCTATCATTATTCACAAACACAAAAAATAAAATACTAAATAAAAAATAAATGCCCATTTAATTGTGATTTATAAAAGCATTTTCTCACAGCAAGTAAAATGAAGTTTCAAATGCAGCAGCAGAAGCAAAGCAGGCTCTTTTGCTATTTCCCTAATTCCACTCTACAGGACCCTGAAAAAAGTAAGACTTATGCATGGATGGCATCTTGAACCATTTCAGAGTCACATCTCTTGGAGAAAGTCCCCACCAAACTATATCTTGTCAAGAAAAATAACATAAATTCACCTCTCATGAGCAGTTAAAAAAAATGGTGAGAAAGGGCCATTGCATCTAACTTTCCTCCCATCGAACCAGTCTATACTGAACATACTCAGATGCCAGAAAGAAAAAGAAACAAGAAAAAAATAAATTCTTGCTGCTTTGTCTTACCTGGTAGAAGTTGTACAGTTCCCTGTCCTTTATATTCCCTGAGCTGCTCAAGTTCTTTTCTGCAATTTTCCCTTCCTTATAAGGTGACATCTCCTCATCTTTGTCTTCTAGAATTTCACTAGCATCAGCATTTTGATCTACAGAAGATGAAAAATCAGATATACCTAGCCTTAACTTAGCCAACGACTCTTTCTCATCATATCCATCAGTGGGCAATGATCCATGTCTCCTTGTAAAGGTTTCATGTTCACAATTCAACATATGGGAAGATGACTTACAAGGTCTATCACCATCCGTAACTCGGTGCTCATTCCAATACTTCTGTCTCTTCTCCAATTCCTTTATCGCAGCAGATACATAGGGAAGTTTCTCTAAATCATCAACAAGCCCTGAATTCGCCTTGGCTAGCCAACCATCAAGATCGGCTATTGCTTTTCTAATAGATAAATCAGCATCCGCAGTGAAGGTAAACTTTGAAAAAGCATTGTTTATAGCATTGATGTCCCATTGCATGGAAGCACTTTCCTGCTTGTTTTTCTCCAAGGGAACAAAGGAATCTTTCTCTCGAGTTAAAAGCATAAACTCGACGATATCCCCAACTGCATATGGCTTCACACTCTCGATGTGGACAGTATATAATTCCTTTTGGGATATCATTACAAAACATAAGGGGCATCTCTTGAAGCATTCAACTTTATGGTTGTCCTTGCCCATTAACAAGTACTGTAAAATACATGGGAAACAAAAAATGTGCCCACATGAAGTTATTTGCGGACACAGAGGATAGTCCAAGCAAATTGGACACTGCACCACTGAAGGGGTTGAGTACCTAACGCAAATAATGTCCTCCCACCGTAACATTTTATCTGGATTCATCAAATCAGGTTCATAGTCTGCAGAATCAAGAACAACAAACTTGTAGTTTGCCTGAAGGAACAAATCTTTATTATATGGCTTTATCTTTTGTTGCCTTCTTGGTGGAGGAGGAGGCTGCCTGAATTGAGAGCGAGAAATGGGGTCATAATGGAAGTTCAACAGGTGATTCCCATTCACAACTTGTGCTCTTCTTCCTGCTGATTGCATAGGGCTTCCAAGTGAATCTGTAGACCCAGTAGCTCGCTGACTTCGGGCAGCATTGATTGCTAATGCCTTACATTTTGCCTGAGAAGATCCAGATTTTTGACCATTTGGACTTCCTGATACACTCACCTGGTGAGGCAGCAATGATGTATGTCACTTTTTAACTGATGCTTTCTGGCATATCAACTCTCACAATATCCTTACCCAATCTAACCTATCCAAACCCATTAAGTGGAGCACAGGAACTTCCTTAACTAGTGAAATTACCAATTTTAAGCATACCTTTTGGGAAGATCCGTTAGAACTCTCTGCAACAGCAGCCAACGTTCCTGCATTGCATCAAATTTCATCCCAATGAGTCAGGCAGCACATCCTACCTACTAACCATAAGTGAAAATGTACAGGATCACGATACTACCAGCAAAGACTCGAAACAACATGATAGAAACACGACAACGATTCAAGACAAAGAGATGAATCCAGCACAGCCACATTGTACAAACTCCCCGTCGCATATATTAAATAATCGCACCAGGTGGAACTAAAAGTTACACCCCAGCCCAGTGGATCAACCTCCAGTTCTCTTCTCAGCTTCTTGAATAGCACAAATCAGTACTCAGCGACTATCTACGAAACAAGAAAGCACTCCGCCATCTACACAGCGTTCAGCCAACAGAACACCAGACACCACAACCCAGATTATCCCAATCCCTCCGCCCAACCACCGACCAGACACCTATCGCGCCCCGATCACGCTACACACCACGCAATCCCAGACCTAACGGAATCCGCACCGCCGCAAAACGAAAAAAACCACCCCCACGAGCTCCGGCGCGTACCTGGAACCTCGCCGGAGGCGGGAGCCGGGGCCTGAGGGTCCGGCGGGAGGGGCGGTGAGCAGGGCGGCGGTCGCGCCATCGTCGGGGCTAGGGTTTGGGGGGAGAGCTCGAGAGGAGGAGGGAGACGATTCGAGTCCTTGGGTCTCGGCGGGCAAGATGGACATGAAAATCTTCAGGAATTCCGGTGGAGAGAGGGAGAAAGGAGGGTTCGATCGGGGGGTCGCGTCGGGGAAGACACCGCAAAGTTCTTGCGCTTTCCGGATCGAAGCGGGAGGCTTTTTTTTATGGCGCTGTCGCTCGCACGAGCTCCGGGAAGACCGGCATCTGCCGCATCTTGACCGAATAATGGGCCCGTGTAATTACGCCGGCGCCCCTGCTTCGTGGGCTTATTTACGGAAAATGCCCCCCTGCTGCGCCGCGATTCGCCTGCATGGAAGCCGCTGGAGTTTGGAGGGATAATAACGTAAGTAGTCCTTAAATTTTAGCTTAAACATGCAATTTGGTATTTGGATTTTTAATTTAATCAATATGACCTCTTATCTTTTAATAAATATTCTAACTAGTTCCTGAATTATATGAAAATATTCACAATTATTCTTTTATTAATTTAAACTCAAGAACAACATTAAATATTTTAATATAATCTAAGTAATAATTTGAATTAAGTACAAAAATTCAAGGACTATATCCAATAAATTAAAAATTCGAAGACGGAATTACATATTAAGTTAAAATTCAGATATTATATTGCACATCTAATCAAAGTTCAATCTCCATTTGTATCATTTTCCCAAATTTAAAGCACATTTCTCAGTTAGATTTTATTACCTAATGACTTGGGAATACATAACGAATGACTAATTAGGAAAGCTATAATGAATTCCAATGCAATAATTGTCTTTCAAATATGGATTATTTCTTAATTAGTATGCTTAGCCAGTAGACTGTCGTGAACATGATATTTTTATCAATATAAAAGTAAATTTAGACAGAGTTGAATTATAAGGGAGAAAGACAGGAAGAAGACAAGTTGGATTTGGATTCATGCTATTTCACAGAAGTTTCAGACGGGGCGGCACAGAGGCATGAATATGCTCAGGGATATACACCACCCTGACTGCAGAATTCTCTGCCTGTGCCAACTTACAGACGCTCCAGTTCATTATTTTACAATGGAACTACAACTACAGCTACAACAAGACTCATAATACACTGCATGCCGAGCTCGGAGGACGGACTTAGTTAATAATCCCGCATGGCGTGGAATGCCTTCTCTGTACTGAAATGCCGTGTATCTCCACTGCCTTCACGCGTCGAAGACCTCTTGGTGCAGATCGAACTCAACAATGAAAGTACGGATTTCCATAGGAGCGATCTCCACTACCAATTCGGTGCGGTCGACGGGCCCTCCCCTCAAAATAGTGCCTTCGTTACCTTTGGAGCCTTCCACCTCCCAAACAAGCCTCTTTCTCTCCATTTCCGCCCTTTCTTGATTAGCAGAGAGGCTCATCTCTGTCACTTTGCCGATCTGAAGTTGATGAGGAGGCAAAAAAAGTCGGTTGAACGTGTTTGTCGATGTTAGTAGGTCAATCCTCATAAAAATGGACAGACCAGTCAGTTGACTTTACCTTCTTTCCAGGGAATAGACTTTTCAGTTCTACATTGGACATTACTGAAAGATCCTTGTCCTCCCCAATCTTCATACAGGTCCAACGAGGCAAAAGAGAGAAGATTACAGCATAAGAATTTTAATATGGACCACATAATGCAACGTAAACAGGATGCAGTCAATTGAGCATTGAATCCGACGAAAAGTTTCTTTCTAATACTTGATATGAGCAACAGAAAGAGACTAACCTCATACAAATGTGCTAACCGAAGGAGAACTTTTCCATCGTTAAGTTCCTGCATGATTCGTGCAACACAATATTACTTAGGAGGACCAACAAATATTGGCTAGCAAAAGGAGGACCAAATAGATATCAAGTAACATCAAGACGATCACATGGCTATGATGCTGTTTTATGCAGAATCAAATCTCCAGAATAAGCTGTACCATTTATTTCTTCCTTGATGGAACAATGAGAGACGTGATGAGGGAAACTAGGATTACAGTTTTGACAAGATTTACCAATTACCTGGAGAGTTATTATAGCAACATTTTCAGGCAAACTGTAGGAGGAATCTATCCCAGAGAAGGTAGTCGTGCGAGAATTCCTCCAGTGGTCTCCATCCTGAAAGGGGAGATATTATCGTTCAAAATAGAATTGCTCTCTTTTTCAAGTGATGGAGAAGATAGGCTTCAGTTTTTGTTTTAACATACCTGTTCGGCAAATGCTAAGAGAAGTGGAGAATATATCTCCTGGCCAAATGATCGACGCCACTTAGCTCCCTCTCCTAACGGATCAAATCTAAAATAGTACTTTCCTTGAATCTGCAACAATTTATATCCTCAATAAGAGCCAAATTGAGAGATGCGTCATACTATATGCATCTCTCACGATAGAAAGAACACTGGAGGAGAATTTGGAAAAACCATAATAACACTTTTCAAGAAGTTATTTCTGACAATATGTGCTTACAATCAGCCCCTTGCAATCCTTAAGGGCACAGACTGTTTCATTCAGAGCTTCTGCCACTCCTCTGGAATCGTCGCGGAGCAGTCTCCTACATAGAGATTTATGGTTACACTGTTAGTTTGAGGCTTCTGATAACCTATATCTGATAACTTCCAAGATAATTATGTAGCTCCCAGAATCAGGCACATTCATGATTTACCTATGAAGCATTAGCTCAATTTGTCCATCAACTAAGCTTGATCCTCCCACAGATCGATCAACCAAAACAGAGAATTCTTTCTCATTATCTTTAAAGAAAATTCCAAGATTTATCTGAAAAATGAAAAATTTACATATCAATCGAGAGGATATATAGTTAAGGCACTGGCCAAACTAAGGTAAACCTCAAAGCACAGTCCCATGGAAACCTAAGCAGTATCAAAAGTCTAAGAACATGCCAAACAAATATGGATAAGATTAAATTATCACAAGCAAGATTGCAAGCTAACTGTGAGAAGTAAATTAGGGAATAAAAGGAAAGTGGAAATCTTGGAGTAGGAACATCTAAACACTCAGCAAGCATGCTTCCACATTGTTTGAAAAAAATAAAAGAGCAGAGTATGTTATTCATATCAACTAGGCTAATGCACACTGTGGTCGATGCCAAAATATTCACATCATTGTAGGTCTCCAAAATCTGGGGGGCAAAAAAATACCGGATAGTAATTTCCAGCAGCTGGTTGGTTCACTTTCAGATCCCAGTCTGTTCTATAGTCACGAATCTGCGATAAAGATAATCACAGTTTCTTAATAACCAGACAATAGAAAATTTTCATAAGACACCTGCCTCGAGAAACATCAATTGCAAATGAACAACTGCTCAAGGCAACAAAACTAGCAACAATTTTGGCTATCCAGATAAACCAAGTGCCGTCTACCCTCGAAAAAATTCGAACTTATTATTGTCACCATACCCTCTCAATGAAATCACGGCCATTGGAATCTGTGTAGAATGTCTTATTTGTCTTCATGGAAGTTGAAATCTGGGTAACAACTTCTTTTCCAATCCCATCATCAGTTGGAATTGGTCCGACCTGATAACAAGATAAACACAATGTATTTGACAAATCTCATCATCAGGAGTTTTTCTCATATTACCACAGTGAAGAAACAGCAATGGAGAAACCTACTATGAACTCCACTTCGACATGTTCCTTTGCCTTGCTCAGACGGGTGATCTGCATGCAACGTAAAAACACATTCGCAATAAGAAGCATCAGAGTAATTTAGAAAATACAGGATGTTGGCTTTAATCTTTCTTGGGAAAAATAATTGGGAAATCTCAAACTCATTTTCTGTTCAATAGCTTGCAACAGAGAGAGAGAGAGAGAGAGAGAGAGAGAGAGAGACAGAGAGAGGATGAACCCATATAAATTTCTCATAAGATGGTCATTTTTCTTCCTGAGCAAAAATTTGTAAAATGGGAACACTAAACCCAAATGTAAGAGAGCATATAAAGTGTCTTTTATATAAGATCTTCTATTTAATTCTTGGATCTAAGGAAACTAATTATCCCAGAGGCTACCACCATTGAGATTTAGATGTCATGAATGACTGAATGAAACTAATGGTCCCACCACCTACCCACCGTGGTTATATTTATACTGGACCTAAAATATGAGACAAGAAAAGGCTCACATTCCTGATTATTGGGAACTAGCATTAACCTCGCTTCAAACTTATAATTCGAAAGAAAATTTCTTATTATTGCTGCAATTTTCTACTGAATCAATTCTCATAACCTCAAATGCATTGAGTGCACGCACAGAGAGAGAGAGAGAGAGAGAGAGAAGCTGAATATTAACTGAAAAAAATGAATCTACAACACAGTCACGCTTTTTTTGCCATCATCAGAATTTTACAGGTACCACGGCACTGAACCTTCTGAATAAAATACCACTTCACAAAACAGACATTCAAACTTAGTTCTCATGTCAGGCTGAATTATAGTCTACACCATAAAAATGCATCATGTCAAGCCTAGATAAGATTAAGAACAGAGATGTAAACATGTCATAAGGATAAGTCAACCCACACAAAAAAATTTACACCATCAAGGTACCTGATATATCCATGAATTGATCTGCTGGTGGACTTCATCCACCACCGATCCTTGCATGACAGTCAGAGGATTCTGCAAATTCAAAATGATTTCTTAAGAAATATAACTTAATGATTATTTCAGTATGTAACAAAACATCACAAACCTTTTTTTCAGGTTTCAAAGAAAATGTGGTATTTGGACGGAAGATGTATGCTCCCGAGGCCTAAAAAACACATTCCATGTTGTATGAGATGACAGACTTGAAAACAAAGAAACAAGACCAATTTAGAAGTCGTAGAGAGAGGTTTCAAGACCTGAGGATCTTCTTTAGTTCCGTTAAATGCAGAGTAGAAACTGTACGATTGCTCAACATGTTCCTCAACCTAAAATTTAAAGACGCAAATAAGGTCGCTGCTAGACACAAACCCCCCTTCTCTCTCTTCAACCAACAACCAAGAGAATCGGGAAATGGTACACCACTTACGAAACGTTTGCTATCAGCATAATAAGCAATTCTGCCTTCCTCAGCAGAAAACGTAAGCTTAATATTCCCCTGATGAATATCAACAGAGGATTTATGGCCTCTCTCAATGGTGTATACTTTTGATTGAGCTGAATTAGCACCTGTAATAAAAAGATTGTAGGCTGGATCTTAAGTCTAATTAGGATAGGCCGGAGCAGCAAGAATATTGGAGAATCACATCATTATACCTGTCCCTTTGGCACTTGAGATGAAGAATGTAGTGAAACCAAGAGCTGGTACAGAAGCCGAAAAAACAAGCCAATACTTGGGTGCTTCAGTTGTAGTTTTACCCATGTATGCCGTGACATGGTAGCTTCTTAAGCTGAGGAATGTATCGGTAATAGGAATCAACTGAGACGTAACCTCCTTTCCTTCAGAATCATGAACACTAACATCTTCTGTCATAACCTACAGAAACCCCAACTTAATGAATACAGAACTAATGTCATTAACCTAAGAATAGATACTTTCATCCCTTGATTTAATAAAAAGGAGAGGCAGCTGAATTGTCCAAAATAACTATGGATGGGTGAAGGTGATAGGTTTTGCAAAATTCACGTGCACAAAGATGAGAATACAGACATAGGAAGATATAATTTTTGTACAAGGATATATGATGGCATAAAATCAGGGAGGAGAAAATTTGAGTTTGAAAGTAGAAACCTCCCCCAAAAAAAAAATTCAAAGTAGTAGTGATCCAGGTAAGATTTTTATTTCTCTTACTATGTAGAGGCTTCGATCAACTTCATTGAGCAAAATTATCTATGGAAAGATTAATCACCTAACACAGTTCGACTGGCCTGCTGAACTGACCATTTAGGAGATTAAGAAATGGAAATTATTGAATCAAGAGTGAACAACTCGGAAGGAGTATGATACAATACTGTTCAACTCATTCATAAGGTCATCGGGATACTCACAGGAATTCGAATAAGATCTTCTCTCTTCCATCCAAGCGAGTTGTAAGCAACTATAACCTAGAATCCATGAAACCACAGTGAACATATCTTCAAAAGGAATAAACATTCATTAATACAAGAACATGATCTGATCGAGACTCTATCCCCTTACCAATGTTTTCCCACTGGAGAGTTCAGCTTCTGATGGAGGACAGTAGCTTATATTCATGAGTGGACACTGGAACAAAAAGTATAACGCTTACCGTCAGATTGGTTATAAACTCCAATATGAACAGGTAAGGATCCTTAAATAACTCAAAATTGGAACAAAGATAAACAAAGGAAAAATCAATTGTTTCTTCAATTTTATTGTCCAGAATAACAAAATTTTCTCTACAGATTTTTTTTTTCCCATCACAAGGGAAGAATAAGATGAGTGTGATTGTTTCACCAATGTCAATCATGTTAGCTAGCAGCAGAAAATGCACAAAGTGAAATATGTTATTCTCCATAACCGTCTGCACTCAGTACTTATAGATTAAATAACTAGTACACCATTGAAAGTATGATAGTTCATTGAAGAATTTCGCTTCAACCAGAAAAATAGCAAGGTAAAACAACACCAAATCTTCTTAAGGAACTAAAAGGATCAACTTGCACTCTACAACAGCCACGGGAGTTGAAGATCATTAACAATGGATCACAAGCTTTAAGAACAAATATTTGCCTGTTCAAATTTTGTAGATGGGTTTCCACATGCTTTGTATGACGTTGACTCCACTAGGCAGGCCAGTGAAGATGCAACTACGGCTTCAGCCTGCACAAAGAATATGAATGCGGTTAATATGTGATACTCAATGGACAAAATAATCATGTTACAATTGTAATTACCTCAGAGTAACCCATGGCTAGACGCTTGGCATAGTCATTAGCCACATGCTGCTTTTCTGTGCCAGTAACTGCGTCATGATGTTGAGCAATTGCCAATGCATCCGCTAACAAATCTGTGTTTTGCCCTGAATCACTTCTTCCCCTGAAAAACTCCAGCTGTCTTGCAGCCTAAAGAAACCAGAATACAACAATCACAACCCCACCAAGCCAATCAATAAGACCACTTAATCCCACCAAAAAGTATTCGCACACACTCATACCAAATAGTAGCCACTCATAATCCTAACATAACGTTTAAGAGCAGCTCTGCTTGTAAAGTATCCAGTCCAATAAGCATTTGCACGATCTGCATACCTGGAATCATAAATGCTTCAACTTTAGTACAACTTAAAAAGATAATGAAGAAAGAAGAGAGTCCAGCTACGCATTAAACTTACGGAAAGAAATCGTCGGTCTTGAGTGGCCATGCCTTCTCTGCTGCATACTTTGCATCGGTGTATATGGATGGGGTTGAATAAAGAGCATTTACACGCCCATCCTGTCGGTAGTAGAAAATGATATTCAATACAATGGAGGTTACTACGAAGTAAGATGCAAAAACTCTTGATAGGATAGTACTAATAACAGAAGATTGAAAATATCAAAAAGCAAAAATTAAAAGTGAATATTGAATCCCAGGTGATCTAGAAGAGGAATAAACAGTTATGAAGCAGTGAGGGAAACAGATACCTTGTTCACGTAATGAATTAGCTTATCCATATTCCGATACCATGTATGGGCATACTGATACTTGAAATCTGTTCCCATAGTCCACATAACGTGATTTGTCCGGGTGATGTTTGCCTGAGAATTCGATATTTATCATTAGTTTCAACTAATAAGAGATCATTGTGGAAGAGAGAGAAATCTGGCTTCGATGCTGGCTTGGAGAGGTCAAAGTTAAGGTCACAGACTAATGTCTTGTAACTCCACTTCATATCAAACTACTAGCATTCACGTGTTCAACCTATATTCAATTATTCTACTCACTGGAACCATAGCCCCAAGCCGAATGAATTGGATAAGCTGAACTTTTGAAGTTATTTCTTTCTAAATTTATTTACCAGTATAAGTACTTACTGAGTACCTCCTCATGAGATCATAGCTCAAGTTCAACGTAATTATGTGAGTTTGGTAAATGTTTCACGAATTTGACGTTCCAAGTAAAATTTGACGTTCTGCTCACTAGCAGAACAACTGACAAGGTAACCTTCTGCTCAAAGAAAAAGAAAAGGTGTAAACAAAAGAAAGCAGTGCATTCTGCTTCACGGTAGATAGAATGCTAAAACTGAATCCAAAACTCAAAAGACGCCAACAAAGTGGACAGTCAGATTGGGAAGAAGAATCTCAGTAAAAGTTTAAAACACTAATTTCCACTAACTTGGGCTATTGCAGCAGCGACAAAGGCATTCACACGTTCTTCAACATTGTAGTCAAACAAAGTGATATCATCCTGCATGCAACAAGGAAAATCAGTGAAGCTTCTAGGACAAGTAAGCACTGATGCTTTCGTATATAATAACTTGTTCCTTATGTTAACAGTTACCTGAACTATGGGCGAATCATCGTTAACTTCATAATAGAAACCAGATGGAGGTTCATAATTTTGAGGGAAAGCACCAGCGAAAATCTGGGACAATTCCAAAGGAGATAAAAGTATTGAGAAGAAGGAAACAAAAGGAGCAATATGAACCTGAGCTCATCCCATTAAATGATTCGATCTGATACAAGAACCCACATGTCCATTGAACCATGCAAACAAACAAATTTTTTACAAGTAGATAATCAGATCTATTCTTCACCTGAGAAGATGAACCAAGGCTCTTAGAACCTCGCCAAATTACTTCAAGACTCTTCTCATCTTTTCGTTTTGCCCTGTCTTGATAATCTATGCGGCCATAGAAAAACGAGTCGAACCCAACCTAAGCAAATAGAAAGATAGAATTGACCGTTTATTGTCTATAACTATTTAATAAATAAATGGGGATTAAAAAAGTGGGATATATTTGTTATGAGAAACTGTTAATCATGATAACAGCGGCATGTAGAGTTTTGACTGCCTATATCAGCATCCTCCTAAAGGTGCATGTTCATTGACTTCAGGTATGTACAGAGTATTATTTCTTGCTTATTATGCCATAACTTTAGGCGTGGAATAGAAATTTTCGTTAAGAAATAAGGTGGATTTGCATTGACAAACTTGCCTCTGCTCCTAACAAGTAAGCTTGAACTGCAGAATGACCAAATGGATCAATTTGCCAGCCAATTCTGGGAGTCACACCAAACTCCTCCTTGATGAAACGATGACCAAGAGTTGTCTGATCAATCATATCAATGTAATGCGGCACTGCTTCATCATGCATGCACATGCCACCATTTCTGCAACAAGAGTTTGGTCAGGTTTGAAGCAAAGCATTCAAAGCTTAAAAATAAGAGATGTAATAAAGCACTGTCAAGTTTCTAGATCCTCAGTTATCCATTTGGCCCGGAAATTAAGAAACACCCTCAAGTATTTTTCCGTAATGTAACAAACAAAACTCACTAGAGTAATGAAATTAGCAACATTAAGCCCTAAAAATATTGAAGTGGGTATTCTTAAGCAGTGAAAATGAAAATCAGATTCAAACAGCTGTTTTTCTTGATTGTGTCTAATTTTTTAAAAACACAAAAGGTTCAAATCTAATAACTTGGCAGCACACTATCTTACATGAGCTCCAGTTGACCAGAATTAACAAACTGCCTGACAATATTCTGGATTGTTTCGCTTTGACCTCTCCACCACCTCTGGAAAAATGCCTGCATGAAGGTTCACCAACTAATATGACACGAGAGTCAAAAAAGCCCTCCTTTTTCATGCTTTCGTTCAGTAAGGGTAACCTTCGTGAAAACATGGTTTAAATCAATTCATCCCCAAGCTAAAGACTTTAAAAACAAGAGAGCACATGAACGACCTGGGAAGCGTATGAGTCTTCCATGGTAACTTAAAAAAGAAGAGCTACATCACAACATAGTCGATCTTAAATGGGCACCCATATCAAAATTACTAAAAGCTACCTTACATTTAACCTTCCAGTCAGGCAAACCTCGACTCAAACTGACACTGAGAGCTAGAAATATGGACTTGCCATATAACTGATATTTCAAACATTTGATCTGCTGAACAACTAACAGTCATATAGAGACACTTGAACGCTCAAGTACAGATATTCAGGAGTCCAAGAAATCAACAGAAAGGCTTCCCATAATCCCATTTTTCACCTTCCTGTCTCGGAATATTCATCTCTTCAGAGTATCCAACCATCTAGAAAGCTCTAGAACTTTATTAATTTGTGATCGGCGACTTGATAAGCGAATTGATCGAGCTATACTAATCACAAGTTTCCAACAAAGTAGGCCCAGAGCAGTAGATTGGATAACTTTCCATTTTTGCCAAGAAAGCAACAAAAAAGGAAATAAAACGATGAAAAACTCCTAAGTTGTGCTCCGACGTTCCGTGTCCAACCAGACCAGACCACTGAAGAAGGAGAGAAGCAAACTCGCCATTTCAACGTATATGAACTTCCGATTCTTATCCGCCAAGAGCGCTGGCCATAGAGAATCCAGGACATTTTGAACACAGGCCCCCTACAATGATCACGCCACCAAATTCAAATCCATCCACCATTTTAAGTACGGAAAGAAAGAAAAAAAAAACAAAAAAACATGTCGAGAGAGGGAGAGAGACCTGGATCGAGTTGTTGGAGCCAACGTAGTACTGGTCAACGGTCTTCAACCAGCCGACATCGTCGTGAGTGTGAGGTACCAGGTGAACGTTCAGCTTCCCGTGATCGATCCCCGCCGAGGTGTTGTACGACATGAACTTGGACTCCGCGCACAGGATCCCGGCGAGGACCAGCACGAAGGCGAGCGGCCCCGCCGCCATCGGATAGCGCCGGCGTCGAAGTTCGATTCCGATGAGGAGCCGGCCAAGCGAAGCGGCCAAAATCTTAGCTGGAGCGAGTGAGCTCGGAGCAAGAGCCCGTTATCCGTATTGGAGTGTGTGTCGGAGCTCTGGAGGAGAGAGAAAAATGCCCTTTGCTTGCAGAGAGGAGCACGCTTGCTTGCTTGCTTGTTTTGTGCTGCTTTCTCTCTCTTCTGCAATGGATTGGAGTGCGGTTTCAGTGCTGACTTCGCAGGATTTGTTCTTTCGTTGCAGTTGGCATTATTTTTAATTTTTAATTTTTAATTTTAATTTTAATTTTAATATTTTTTTGTCATGAAGCTGACAGAATGATATGGTGCGCTGTCGTCCTCCGTTTCGCTGGGAAATTTTTTCTTTTATTAGTCGGGAATCGGGGGGGATCGGGATGAATACGAGCTCGTGTCTGGATAAAATGGCTTTTGAGCTTTATTTGATTTGATTCCTTAAAATAAAAAGGCTCATGATGGGCGAGGTCCTGGACCCCGGCCGGGGTGGGCATCCTGTCGTCCGCCGTGGAGATTCCTGATTGTTTTCTATGGACAACTTAAAAATAAATATATACATATGCCCACGCATTTATCCTAATAAATTAACCCCAAAATAGCATATCCAAATTATAAGAAAGCCTATAGAAGCCACAAATAGCAGAAAAAGAAATATATATTATCTACTTTATCTGCATATCCTTTATACCCGCGAAATACCAAACGAAATAGAAAATGATCTTAGAAAGGATATAATGAAATTTTGTTCATCTTCTTCCTTATAACTTCTTCCTTGTTCATAAATCTTCTTTTTTTTTAATAAACATTTATAAAAGAAAAATAATCCAAAAAAACTCAAATTATACCCACTGTGATATGTTTTTTCTAATATGTTTATGCCATAAACTCTAAACTTATATATATGCAACATATTTATCTCAACAACGCATTCATCCTAAAAATCTTATGTAACTACCTACATGGATGATAGAAAACAAATAGTACTCGCATGGCAAAGATTTATCAACTCGTTGTATTTTTTTCTCTTGTTTTCCTATTTCCTTTTTCTTTTATTTATTTATTTGGTAATGGTGAAAACGATGAACAGGAATGGTAAGAGCGGCAATAGAAGCAACAAGGGCAGCAATAAAAATGAAGGAGAAAGGAATAAATGGAAAAGGAAATGCAATCTTGTCGTATGATAAATGTGTGGCGCGCGTCTAAATTTGTAATATGTCATATTAATACAATCCAAGATTTTTTGTGTAGTGAAAAAAAGATTAGGATGATGTGTTATACGAACACAAATTTATTGCACGGGTAGAAATTTAAGGTCATTTATATTACAAAAAGGTTTATGGTGAATATGTCACATTTGATATAATATGAGATTTTTTTTTGTAACTTTTACCCATTATAAACATACCAACTAGTTTTGGCTTCTGGCATTTGCTTTTTGCTATTTTTCCATTCTAAGTAAAGTTTGAACTGATGATGGCCAAAGTGCATTCTCAAGAAGATCTAAATGCAAAGGTTGATCGATCTTTACCTAATGTTTTCAAGTCACTATGACCATTTCATCCATCATGGATCCCACCTATCAGCATCTTGCGTGCTCACTTGGTGTTCTTTCTGTTTCTCCGTTAGGGGGACCCACCTTCTTTATGTTCCAATTCCACATTAATCCTCCCTAAACCATCATCACATTTACAAACTTGAAACACGCTCCCATGGAACATAACAACATAACGAGACTGAAAACCTCCATCGATGGCCGTTTTACAAGCTTTCTCTCTCTTAATTCCTTCTTCCTCTTCGGCTTGTTCTTCAGGGAGAATGATCACTACTTCAATTCAAGTCTAGAAGCTCCGTAAATTCCGTATTTCCGATCCAAGCTTGGCAATGAGGCAAAAGCTAGTCAAGGAGTTTAGCAAACGAGAGTGGCTACACCATCATGGAGCCCCCTACAAATGCCGCAGCGGCAATCTCAGCCGCCATGTCGGCTCCATCGGTTAGAGCATGCTCCGCTCTCTTGTTTACCACCGCTACCAAAGACATCACTCATGATGGGCAAAATCTAGCTGCTCTCCAATCTCCAAACGAATCGGGTGTGAAGGAGACTATGGACCTAATGGAGTTTGATGGCTTGTGTTCGATTGACGGACACGTGAGTCTCATGAGCGACGACACCTACCTAGGCCAATGTTAGGAGAGCGCAATGATAACTATCTAGACTAGTGTTGGTAGAGCGCATGGTAGAAGTCCGATATAGTTAAAAGGAAGCCCAAGTCCGAACTCATCAATATATCAAGTTAGATCTAGCTTCACTCAAAATATTAAATCAATAAGTTATGAATCAACTAAAATATATTAACTTGTTTACACTACATTGATTCTTCTATGTAGAACTTTTTTAACACAACTCACACGTGTATCATAATAATCTCCTTCTCACGTGTAAGCTTAGTATTAGGTATGCTCTCCCTTAATTTGTGTATTCTTTAAACATCAACTTATCTCAAGTTGAATCCCTATGGGCACACTTTTTGTCATACTACAACGGCCACTTACCTGAAAGCTGTAATCATCAACTCTAATATCATTTGTTTAGCAGAAGTCCAATAGCTTCATTTGGGGAGATTGATAAAAAGGAGTCCAAGTCCGAGCTCATCAATATATCTAGTTGAATCCATATTCATTCAAAACTTAAACCAAAAAGTCATGGACTAGGTAGAATATATTAACCGCTTCACACAGCATCAATTATTCAATACAAAACTTCTCTAATACAATTCACACATGTATCTAATAGTTAGAAATCATCGATCAAAGGCCGCCTCACAACATTGATTCTTACTCCGACTCATGCTGTGCATCCTCCTCAACACGGCCTACCCCATTTTCCCAAAAAAAAATGTGGAAGGAAGATAATTGCTTGCAAGAGAGAGAGTAGAATGAAGGTCAAGGAAAGTGGGACCCACATAAGAAAAATCAAAAGTAGGACATCAAGGAAACTTAGACGCATAAAGGTGGGATCCACATTGAGTGAAATAGTCAACACAACGAGTGTTTAAGCTAAATTAAGAGTGGAAAAAGCACCACCCTATCTTTTTTTCATTCATCTTTATATACGTGAGATAACTTTGCAGTCCCTTTGAGAACTAGATTTTCAAAACCCATATTATCCACAAGTCTATGAAGATTTTATGAATCGGCATCAATCATTCTAAAAACTTAAGTAAATTGATACACACACACATATATGTATGTATGTATATATATAATTTTAGGATCTATTGTCAAGCAATGTAGGACATTACTTAAACACCCCTCTCATGTGTAAATCGGGTTATGAACGGCATGTGAAATTTTAATTAAAACCTGTAAAATTTGACTAGTGGAGTGAATGCACATTTGCAAAAAGGAGTAATCGGCTGAAATACTATGCAAGAACAAAGGTGTTATAATGTTAATCTCAATGCACAATTTGTTGAAATGATTTCCATTGTATAAAGATATTACAAAGTATTGCACTTTATAAGAAACACAACACAACAATTGGAAATAATAAATGAAAAGGTTCTTATATCACACGAGCCGTCAATCCATTGATTTTAGTATTTTCAAGAATTTGCTTGTGATTTTAATTGACATCTTCGGATTCTTTCTCCCTTGATTGGGAAATCATTGCCTTTTACTTCCCTTCAAATTGGGAATGGGAGAATCCCATGCATTAGTTTTCAAATGCATTTGTGAGGACACCAGCAATTTGATGCTGACTCACAATGAACGCTTCTGTCACCTGGTTTTTCTAGGGGGGTAAAATTCGCGCTGACCCAAAGAAAATGCGAAAACTGGGCTAGGCATTACCTGCTCGAACCGATCCAAATAGAGTTTGGTCTGGTCGGCCCACTTTGTAGGATGAGAAGCTGTTGGCCCGAACCAAACTTATCACATACCTGCCCGCCCGGGGCGGCCCAACCCGATCCTCCTACGCCTCGTGTCAATCCCACTCCTTCCCGCTCGGAGGCTCACGTGTCACGACGCGATAGGCGGATGAATTTGCCACTCCTGCACTTCCACGCTTGCATCCAGAGGGCCCCACGCTTCTCGCTCTACAATTACTGGTCGATAACAATCGCGAGCCGCTTTCTCGTCATTTCGCGAGATTTGCTTACTGCCGAGCGATCCGACCCGAGCCCCTCCCCCTTCACCACAGCTTCCGCGAGACGCCATCGAGCCCAAAGCCGCCGCGAGCTTCGCGAGCCTCGCTTCGAAGGGCTTGAGAGTCGTCGGAGGAGAGATGTTGAGGGTTGCGACCAGGAGGATCCCTTCTCTCGTCTCGCCGTGGAGGCCCGGCCAAGCCGCCGCCGCCGGCCACGCTGCCGCCGCCCCCAGGAACCCCGTCGGCGGTGGCCCCGATTCGCCGCCCGTCGCGTCCGACGATCTCAGATCCGCCGGATTCTCCGCGTCCTTCTTTTACCGGCCGGAGCTGAACCTGCCGCACAGAGGTTAGGGTTCTCCTCCTTCTCTCGCGCGATTGTTTTGGCCCATCGTTGTGGTTAAAATTCTCGATAAACTGATTGATTTTTGGCAGTTGTAGATTCCACGACTTTTTGATTCCTTTTAGAAAAATCCCCCGTCCATTTTCCTTCCGGTTTCCTAGGACGCGCCATCCATTTCTCTGCTAGAGGGGTTGTTTGTGGCTTTTCTGGTTTTCACGTGACGATGTAATGCGGACGAAAGACTGGGGCTTTCGTTTCCCGCCGACGTGTTTTCTTTTACCCAGTCGTTTTTGTGATAATAGCCGACTGCTGAAATGGTTGTTGTTGTTGCTGCTGCTGTTAAGTAGATTTCTTGATTGCTGAGAAACTGGGGCGCTTCATACCAGCGGCTGCATTTTCCATATCCATTTTAGTTAGTCATTTGTGTGTTGGGGCTTGGCGATGTCTTATAAACTCGATCCTACTTCCTTTTGTTGGGGATTTTATGTTGTTTTATGGTATGTTGTTTTATGGTTTGCATATATCATATACTTTTGTTTAATGGTTTAATGGTGAAATGTTAGCTATTTGCTACTACCGAGAATAGTTGTTCCTTCCAGAAGTATTAATCCTGCGTAATGTTAGCTGTCCCTGTAGCAACTATTGCTGGCAATCCATGGCAAGTTCTTCTAGCTAGATTCTAATATTGTTAAATTTGTAATGGAACAAGTAAAATACTCGTCTTGGTAGTGTGAAAACAAGGCCTTGAGATTTTCTGTTTTAGTTTTGAGAATCACGCTAGGTAGTCGTGTGCTTTTTACAAGTTTCTGCAGAAAACGGGTCTGCGGGCCTGTGGCAACCTCTTCTTCAAGTTCCACGAACACAGCAACACTTCTCTATTGTTTAGCAAAGAAATGAGCTGGGTCTGTATTGGAAAGTTAGTCTCTTATACAGTTGAAGCCCTAGTACCCTTTCTGTTGATAACTGCTAATACGTTCAAATATTAGATTGGAGTTTAGAGTCCTTGACGACATGACATTGGTGATGAGGATGCTAGAATGAACACAACAAAGAGAAGAAAGGTGGGAAAGCGGATGTAAATTGGCAAAGAGCTGAATTACATGAGAGATTTCAGGACTTGCTTCTTGTAGTCCCCTTTTGAAGTAGCTTGTTTTAGAATCCCTCATACACCTAACTGTACTATATATTTTCATGCAACTGATATCCAACAGATTTCACATTGCTGAGTTAGTTTTCTTGGAGTATGATCTCCAATTATCTTCCTCTTTAGAGGGTTTGACTTTTGTTAAATACTACAAGAACGGTTTAATATATTTACTTTATCAACTGATGTGTGTTTGGACACCTTGTGACTTCTGATGAGCTATCCTCATGTAGCAGCACTACTATTCACTCTTCCACTTTTTCTCTGTTATTTTGCTTGTTCCGTACTACCAGACTTCCGGCTGCCATTTTCTGCATGTAGGAAAATGTGATGATGCTGTAATGGAATATTTATTCAGGATTATTTGTAATTTACAGGTTATGCTTCAGAGTCGCTGACTCCCAGAAAGGAGGACAGTGTAGTTCCTGGTGTTCCACCAACTGTGGCTGCTGTTAAGAACCCCACTTCAAAGATCACCTATGATGAGTACAATCATGAGCGCTTCCCTCCTGGTGACCCGAGCAAGCGGGCATTTGCCTACTTTTGCTTGACAGGTGGTAGATTTGTCTATGCCTCACTTGTCCGTCTGCTTATCCTCAAGTTTGTCCTGAGCATGTCTGCCAGTAAGGATGTTCTTGCTATGGCTTCTCTTGAGGTTGATCTGTCCAGTATCGAGCCGGGCTCTACTGTGACTGTTAAGTGGCGTGGCAAGCCTGTTTTCATCAGGCGTCGAACTGAGGATGATATTAAGCTGGCAAACAGTGTTGATTTGGCATCTCTTCGTGACCCGCAGCCAGATTCAGACAGAGCTAAGGACCCCGAGTGGCTTATCGTGATTGGTGTATGCACCCACCTGGGTTGCATTCCCCTGCCTAATGCTGGTGATTTTGGAGGATGGTTTTGTCCATGCCATGGTTCTCACTATGACATCTCTGGTCGTATTCGAAAGGGTCCTGCACCATACAACTTGGAAGTACCTACTTACAGCTTCTTGGATGAGAACAAGCTACTGATTGGTTGAGGGGTCTGGAAAACTTCCTTTCGTTAATTGGGATGGCAAAGATTTTTTATCAACTTAATATTTTGATAATGTCGAAGATTATTGGTCTCATCTGAGCATCCCGGACCGTCGGGCGAAGTTCAGATATGTTTTGTATATTTCCTTCTGAGCGACTTTGTTTCTGCACTCATTGCGTTTAACTGAATAATTATTCTCGCACTCTGCTGGGCAGAGCTCGGGCTGAGCCTCCTCGACTTGTGTGGAACCACGTTGATGAGTCCAATTCTACCGTCTATTTATTGCAGATAGCTGAGATGTACAGGATGCCAATCACAGTTGATCAATCGCTCTTAGGGATTTATTGAGCTCTTACTAATTCATCCTATCCATGGGAGGTTGTTCGGCTGATTTTCGCGTTGGCTGAAAATTGTTGTATGTTGAAAGAACTGGTCTTTAAAGAATGCCAGTTTACGACAAGGATATAGATTACCAGGTGTCTGGTAAATAATTCTGTATATAACTTGCCATCTGATAGTATATCAGCAATTAACATTAGGTCAAAAAGTCCTAAACTCATGCCACGGCACACCTCTTTCGCAAACTTGTAAGGTCATATTCGAAGCAGTGTTGGTCATCTCTCCAATAAGCCTTTCACATAAACCATTCCCTTCTCATTGAGTTGAAGCTCCTTCCTCATCTGCTCAACTTGCTGATCATCCCCCTGAACGACAATCTCCGATAGTGTTCCGTCTTCTGCCACTATCACCTTTACCTTAATTTGCTCCTTCCTTGATGCTCGCTTCCAATAGTATGCTCCACTGCAAAATATCATATCAAAGGTTCAGCATATTCGCACGTGATTTCCGTTATTCAAAAAAGAGGAACGGTAGAGCTTGGACTCTTCAAGGAAAAACAATCTTCACTTACGCTAAGGGGCTCAATGCAATAATCCAAAACCAGTTGTTACCGATGTCCGGAACTGTTATTGTTAGAACAAGGCCAACGCTGGCTAGGCTAATGCAGGTGCAGAATGTCAGCAATGCCGCTTGCCCTCGGCTTGGAGTCATCATCCCTTCAAACCTTCAAATAAGAACACAACGCAAATTTACTAGCAACCCTTTTAGAACAGAACATCATGCTTGGGTTTGTTTCCTTTTACAATAACAATGGTGGCAAAAAAATCATGAGGGATCTCTCTCTCTCTCTTCATCTTGTATCTAACCCACCACCACATAAGAGAAATGAAAAAGAGAAGGCCAATGTTCATAAATCAAAGCACGTAGGGCATAGTGAATTGGTCAATGTAGACGAGGGAAAACGAAGAAAGGATTCGGCAGGAAGAGTGAAGAGGGCATACGTGATGGTCTCTCCTCGATCGGTGACCACAAAGTTGTTGCGTGTGAAGAAAGACAGAATCTCCCCAGCAACGCGATTCGGTGCCTTCTTCTCTTCTCCTTCACCTATGAATGTCCTCTGCACAATCTGCATGCACATAACAAAACCACCCCACTTCACACACCAGCCAAAGCCAATCAAATCCATCGAACACGAGTGCGAACACTGAACAGACTCATAATTCAACCAAGAACCGATGAAACATGCTTTTTCCACCCCCCAAAAAAAGAAAAAAGAAAAAAAGAAAAAGGAAGATAGTAAAACCAGAAAAAGATGAGGTTTCAATGCAGCGACCTTTGACTTCACAGAGCGCTTGATGAGAGACCAGAGCCCAGGAACCGAGATCACGAAGAGACCCAGAGAAGTGTAGTAACTGGCCGGCGAGTAGCCCGCGGCGTCCGCGAGCAGGAACAGCGGAGAATGTGGGGCGTGATGAGGAAGCACCAGAGGCGAGAGTTCTTGGAGGGAGCTGCGGACCACCAGCCTCCTCGGTCGGGCGGCGACGGCGGGGGTCCGGACCGTGCCGAGCCATCGGCCGGGGCGGCGGGGGTCTCGGGTCGGGAGCGTGGGACGGATGGAGAGGGAGGAGAGGGAGCGCTGGTGCGGAGGTGATGATAACTTCGCAGCCATTGGTCGCTGGGCAGAGAGAGAGGAAGGGAGCGACCGCGTGTCGACGAGATAAAGTGACTTCGGACACTCGAATGGTGGAGATTAAAACTGGCGTCGTGTCCCGATATTGCCCTGGTGTTGCTGGCGAATGCACCGTTCGGTGACCGGTGACGAGTGCAACGGAAGGTCATCACGAAATGATTGAAGTTAATCATATGGTTGAAAATAATTACCACGCCCTCTTAAAATTTTCGATTGAGATGAAAGTTACTATCATGGTTGAATAATTACGACCATCTTACAAATATTGCAATGACACTTGAAAGGGCAGAATAAATTAATGGAAGTAATAGGAGTTACAAATAATTGAAATGATTCGGTCGCTTTACAATCACGTTAGGAGAAAACAAAAAATCATAGATGAGATAATGAAAATTACAGGAATTTTTGCACGTAGAAAGCTTCAATTCAAAAGTTCGACCATGTAAAGTTTTTGATATTATTACTATATATTACCATAACATATTGTTGAGCAAAAATCAATGGTTACACATAAAGGATAGACAATGGAGATTTTTTTTTTATGTGAATTATTCAAAATGATTTATTTTCCATAGCCTAAAAGAAATGATGATCGAGATTTTAAGTTAGTAGAAACAATCAAGCAATACTCCCCACGATTCCAATTAAGAGTATGGTCTTTTTTCTCGTTAATTCTTTTTTACCAAAAAGGATGATCTATGATTTTCAATTCACACATTCTTGAAATTTTCAAGCAAGGATAAGTGACAATTTGAACGAAAACAATCCCTATAAAAATGCAAACCTACAGATGCTAGAAAGTGATCCTAATTTTTGGCCTCTAATCAAGAAGATATACCTTGGTTCTATTTCATCTCTTCAACAAGTTTAGTAATGAGCATAACTTGATGAAATAATGGCGGGTGAATTAGTAAAATTTGAAGAGGGTACAATAGGGATTTTTCTGAATTTGGAATCAAATAATGTTGGTGTTGTATTAATGGGTGATAGTTTGATGATACAAGAGGGAAGTTCTGTAAAAGCAACATAAATAATTGCTCAGATTCCGGTGAGTGAGGCTTATTTGAGTTGTGTTATAAATGCCCTGGCCAGACCTATTGATGGTCGAGGTGAAATTTACGCTTTTGAAGACGTAAAAATTAGAAATAACGGCCAACGGTGGATTTTACTGCACCTTTCAATTTCGCTGTCGACATTATCCTAGCGAGTTGCAATTTCCATTATAAATGAAAAAACCGATCAGGCGGTCACTCCTTCGCCTTCGTCTCGTTCTGTGATTTTATATAATGATTTTCTCCGTCGTTAATTAAATCCGATTAAATGGAGATTAATAAGAGTCCCGGCCGAGCAGAGCGGCGGTAGTGTCGGTTACGAGGAAAAGCGTCGGCCAGTCTTCGGGAAATCGCCCCTCTCTCCCCTCCCCTCCTGCAAAAGAACGAATCGCTCTCTCTCTCTTCCGAAGAATACTTCTCGCGCGATCTCGCTCGACGTCTCCTTCAATCCGTCCCCTTCCCTTCTTCTTCCCTTCTTCTTCTTCTTCTTCTTCTTCTTCTTCTTCTTCTTTGCTTCTTCCAGCTCTCGACGTTCGCGAGACGGGGAGAGAACGATGGCGAAGGAGAAGGAGGTCATTCGGCTGGAGCGCGAGTCGGTGATCCCGGTCCTGAAGCCGAAGCTCATCATGACCTTGGCCAATCTCATCGGTACGCCCTTCCCTTCCTCGCCCTCGCTTCTTCGCGGGTAGGTAAGGCGCGCGCGGCGGTGAAGTAGCCCGGAGAATCGTCCCGATTCGGCTGCCTCGCGTTAGGCAACGGACGATGTTGTGGCGTGTGCATTGTTTTTCCCTGTAGAACTAGGCCTGGTGTTTTTTCCTAGGAGCGAGTCGATCATATGGTGCGGAAATTATGAAAATGACGAGTAGTTTGCACTGAGCGAGGTCACACTTTTAAGTGGGTGTTGGAGTCAATCGACATTGTTCTGCTTGCGGAGGAATTTTGCGGCGCTGATCGATTTATTCGGTCAAGGAGAAACCTTTTTTATTGAGTTTTGTTCTTCTTTTCTTTTGTTCTGGCCACCTTTAATGGATAAAAAGTGTTCACCGGGCGCCTTTAGGGCATTAAAGGATGTTGAAATCTTGAAATCTGGAATTTTTCCCAAAGTAGAATTTCATTACATGCACACATGTCCACGTCCTAACGCTGCAACGATTGGTAAACTCCACCCGGAAGTTTGTGCTGTTCTCCGGCGTAGTTTTTGGCTTCTTGTTCCTCTTGTTTGGAGAGCCTTACCAGTTGGATTTGCCTTTCCTTTCTTTTAACCTATTCTTTTCCTTGCAGAGCATAATACTGACCGTGCTGAGTTTTTAAAGCTGTGCAAGAGAGTTGAATATACAATTCGAGCCTGGTATCTTCTGCAATTTGAGGACTTGATGGTGTGTATAACCGCATTCTCCTTGATTCCATCGCCTGAACTTACTGCTTTTAGTTGGTTTAATTGGTTAACTTGGTCCTTTTGGTTGGTTCCTCTACTTTCCCTTTTCTTACTTATAATTTTGTTCCAATAACTGCAGCAACTTTACTCTCTCTTTGATCCTGTGCATGGGGATCAGAAGCTGAAACAGCAAAACCTATCTTCTGAAGAGATTGATGTACTTGAGCAAAATTTTCTTTCTTACTTATTTCAGGTACTACAGCTTCCTGTATACTTTTCCTAGAAATTTTGATGGCCTTTTTTACTAGTGAATAAAGATTTATTGACTTGGAAAGTTGACCAAGCCTTTTGTGTGTTGTACAAGAAAGATCCATTCATTTTCAACTATTTGTAAATTAAATACCTGTGACCATGAATTAGCATTAAGATTGAGCAAGAAGAAAGTGCCTATTACTATTGGTTCTTTACAAATCATAATGATTTATGCCACAACATAGCCGGCAATTTATCTATGGGCTTTATATTCCTCCATCCTGGTTGGAGGAATCCATGCCTATGATTGGTGGGTAACAAGTCATGGACATCACCCAAATGTGGACTTAATTTTAAAATGAGTGATGCCCATGCATGTTGCCCATCAATTAAAGGCTTCCTCCAACCAGGAATTCAGGAAAACATGGCCCTTTATTTACAGTGTGATTCAATTATATTGCCGTGAGAAAATAAAAAGGGTGTGGTTTCTATTCTTCGCCCATAGCAATGTCTGAAGTGTGACTTACGGTTTGCACTCTGCTATGAACAAGAGTGGAAAGTGTCCTCGTTTGTGGTAGATGTTGGAAATTTGATACATAAAGTACAAAAGAAATTATGAGAAAGCTAAAGGAGTAGAAACTTCTGCAACTTAATCCTTCTTATGTACCCTCTCACTCTATCAATGGCTTTTGGTTTTTTTTTTTTTTTTTTTTTTGGGTGGAAAGTGAAAATTTGGAGAAAGTACAACAATACATGCAGTTTTCGTCTTTTGCAGGTTATGGATAAGAGCAATTTCAAAATTGCTACAAATGAGGAAATTGATGTTGCACTCTCTGGCCAGTATCTCCTTAACCTTCCAATTACAGTCAATGAATCTAAGGTATGAAATTGCATACATGGGACCAAGATATGTTTGTGACATGGGATCAAGTGCTTGTGCATCTTCTGTGAAAGAACCAAGCAGATGCATTTAGTTAAATAGCCAGCAATGAGATTAATATTGTTCCTTTAGTATATCTAAAAAAAAGGAGTGGCTAAGTATATCTGGTGTTTTCGCGTAGCTATACTATCTGCTTATTTCATTTTGTTTGCCGAATGTAGCTTGACAAGAAGCTCCTGAAAAGATACTTTGCAGAGCATCCTCAAGAAAATCTTCCAGATTTTGCAGATAAGGTACTTACTAGGATGCTAGCTGATAGGCTTCTTGATTTAATCTCCTCTCATTTGGAAGGCAAGTTATTAAGATCTAGCGTGGTCGTATCGTCTAGGGGTGTTTAATCTTCCCTTTTAGGCATATACTATACATTCATCATTTTAGACCATATGATTTATATGCGTAGAAATTTTTGTTATGCTTTGCTACTTGTAATTGAGAAGAGTTACCTTGCTCTGTTTCTCTGATTTTTTTCATTCATCATTTTCCCTTTCAAAGTATGTTATATTCAGACGCGGCATTGGGATAGATCAAACGACAGATTACTTTTTCATGGAGAAAGTGGACATGATCATTGCACGTATTTGGGCATATATGTTGAAACTAACCAGGTGAGTTGTTTTTCTGACAAATCAATCAAGAAATATGTCGTGAGAGTGTTTTTGAAACTTTGTTAGTTTGAGCTGTTAATTCCGAACTTGTTTTTCAACCTTTTCCCTTTTGCGATTTCATCCAGTTTTTGCTTTTTGCAGGATTGATCGACTTTTGTCTAGAAGGTCAAGTGCACGTCGCAAGAAAGATCCAAAAAAAAATGATGAAATTGTGACTGAAGGAGAGCAGGATGACCTATCTGTAGAACGGATTCGTATAGAAAATATGCATATAAGGTGCTCTAAAGTTTGCAACAATTTTGCGTTTTGCTGTTTCTTCGCAGGTTAAAATATTACAATTCATGGTAGTCATACCCCACCATGGCCATCATGCCCCATGGTTATAGTCGCCTACCTATTCAGATAGCTTGATGTCTAACCAACATTTTTTTGGTGCCATTTGCTGGAGGTCATGCTTGCTCTGTCCAAAAATCAGATAGATGAAATTCCTTATCACTCCCTCTCCCTTGTTCCTTCAGTAGATGCTGAATATCTTGATGGTGTAGATGAGATCAATTTTAGTCCGTCGCCAATTATTTTTTCTTCCAAGCTTTCCAATATTAAAGACTTTTTTGGTAGCATTTTGTATATATTGAGCCCAATAAGGTACCTCGCAATTCAGAAGTTTCTCTGTGGTTAAAGAATGAGCGTGGCCAATGTAGAAATCCTAGTTTTTGCATGACTGTCTATCACTTCTAGAAGATAATCAGCATCTAAGAGTCTTATTAAATGTTTTTTATGATGGTTGATAGACTCAAACTTTCTTAGTAAGGGTTGTATATTTCTGCTCCTGCTGCCCTTTTTGGCATTTATGATGTGTTATGTCATTTGAGATTTGGGAACTGTATGGTTTTCATGTGTCCACAAATTTTTGTTAACTTTTGATGGATGAGCAAGTATTGAATGGTAAAATAGATGCTGAACCACTCTTGCCTTGGGTCTTCCATTCTAGAATTGTCTATCTCTGATACTTCTATGTTGTTTGCAGTTTTCGCAATCTTCTAAGCAAGATCACTATCCAAGAACCCACCTTTGACAGGATAATCGTTCTTTACAGGTACTCTTGTCTTCTATTGAAAGAGCTGTCATTTAAGATTTGTGTTGCACGGTTTGGATAATAGATATTTGTTCTTTTAAAGTAGTATCCTCCTTACAAGTTCACAAATTGTGATCCTGGCCAGCATGTAAGAAAGGAAAGTGAATTTTTGTGAGAAGTCTGCAAAACAGGACAATGACCTAAAATCAGTTCATTTTCTAATTAATATTTTGATTCATTGTCTTCTAGAATTGTTTATGAAGAAAAAGCTCTTCGATCTAACAAGGTTATTACCTCTTCAGGTGTTCAAGTTCCAAGTCGCAAGCTGAAAGGGGAATATATGTAAAGCATTTCAAAAACATTCCAATGGCAGATATGGAGATAGTACTTGTAAATCTTTTTCTAAGCATGTTTGCTTGGCGTTTTGTTTTCCTTTTTCCTTGGACTCTTTCTTCTTAGGATCTCTATGGAGCTCATGACATGGTGTAGGTACTTTTTGCCTGTTAACAGCCTGAAAAGAAAAATCCTGGGTTGACTCCAATGGACTGGGTGAAGTTTCTTGCCTCTGCTGTCGTTGGTCTGGTTAGTGTTCTCTCCCTTTTTTCAGTGTGGGAGTGTGTTTTTATATTATACTAATGAACTAATCATATCCCCCAGGGTGCTGTAGTTGGTTCTCTTGACATGCCTAAAGGTGATCTATGGGTCATTTTTGCCTTGCTTTCTACAGTGATAGGTTACTGTGCAAAAACATACTTCACGTTAAGTGCTCTCTCTCTCTCTCTCTCTCTCTCTCTCCCGCCCCCCCCCCCCCCGCCCAAAAAAATGCAGTTATCTCAGATGGGTTGGTTTTCGTTATATAGTTGAATTTGGCATAGTTTTTAAATGTTCAGTCAATGATGCAAGTGGTCTACTTGGAAAGTTTGTTGAGGAGTGTTTCTAGTCAATTTGTAGTCCATGATTGGTGCTGGCTTTTTGTGTTTTATGTGATAGGGTACCTAGGAATCTGATGATGAACAATTTACGCATCATATAAATTTGCTCGATTGATTGAGAGCCACAGTATCTTACATAGTTTAACTTATGCTACAATAATACTGAGTCCATTTTCTTGACTTTGAGAATACATCTTGTAAATTGGTTGCTCATTTTGGCCTGTTTCTTCGCTTGTAGATTTCAGGCAAATATGGCTGCGTATCAGAACTTAATTACCCAATCCATGTATGACAAACAACTTGACAGTGGGAAGGGGACTCTTTTACACCTTTGTGATGATGTGATCCAACAGGAAGTAAGTCATGATATTTGTGAGCTTTTCATGCATAAAAAAAGCTACGAATGTTGAAGAATGGAAATATTTTTGTCTAGTACAAGAACCTTTTGGGTGTAGATTATGCAAAAGAAAAAAAAAGAGAAGCTAATAAATGACATAGAAACGGTACATGATTCAGACATCATGACTAGCCTCTAGATGGAACTAAGGGGTCTGTGGAGGTTCACCAACCAAGGCTTATTAATTTGAAAGATATGAAATTGTTATAGAGTTAATGATTTCGGTTGTGCATTCAGACCATAGGAGAGATTTCTTTGAGATTGTATTTCTCCTATTGCTGGTTGAATTGAAATATGGGGAATCACACAGCTTAAATATGTTTAAACAATTGACTGCAGGTCAAAGAGGTTATTTTGTCATATTTTATATTGATGGAACAAGGGAAAGCTACTACACAGGTTTGACAAATTCTTTCTACTTAGCTCTTTTTTTATGCATTTCCTTTTTTGAAGTTCTGGATTATTGAAGGATATATTTGCTAATAATGTATGGCTTTTTTTATGATGTGGTGAAGGATTTGGATATACAATGTGAAGAACTAATTAAAGAAGAGTTTGGTGTGAGCTGCAATTTTGATGTGGATGATGCAGTTGAGAAACTAGAGAAATTAGGCATTGTTGGTCGGGTAAATCTGCTCTTTGAGTCTTCTGTTTTTCTTCATTATAGCCTAAGCATCTTTTACTCTACCATTTCCCTTGAATAACTTTCGTTGGAACATTATGGGCTTGAATGGGAATTATTGAAAGCTGTCCACCTGCCAAGTCTAATGTTATCTTGAGCTTTGACCCACTTGGATTGTAATTGTAGGACTCTATCGGAAGATACTATTGTGTAGGCCTCAAACGTGCTAACGAGATCATTGGAACTACGACAGAGGAACTTGTCCTCAAGGCAAAAATGAGCTCAATTGCTTCCTGATAGTATTGAAGGTGGATCTCCGCTGTAAGGCAATCACATTAAACTGCAGAGTCGAATCTTTGGAGTTATTTGCATGTATGCAAGTTGGCTCTCAAACGTTTCTGATGGAAGTCTCAGCGGCCACTCTATGCTTGCTATCCCGGGTGTTCGTCTGTTCATTTAATATTGTAATTATTCTATCCTACGGTCTTATTCATTTTTGTCTTCGATATTGTTATTTGAAACTCACGAATTACGAGTGTGCGGATGCTTTTTTCATTCCATCAGGACTAATTAGTCGTAATTTCTTAAAGCACGATATTCTCCCCGCCTCTCTCTCTCTCTCTCTCTCTCTCTCTCACACACACACACACACACACACACACACGCACGCACACGCACACACGCACACACAGATGGCTACGCAAATGGTAGAGGTGGTTGTGCCCCTGGCCTGGAGGATATAGGAAGGATGGTGGCTGAAATTGGTTTCTTTAGTTTCATGTCGCTCGATCTACAGAGTGGGACTTCGAATTCTAGGAGTTACTGGCTAGGAACAACTACCTTTTTGGTAACTAGCTAATTGGTCGGAAATTGACTCTGTACCGTGGCATCACCATTCATCATCTTTGTTGATGGCTTGATTTGCAAATGAAGCAAGGGCCTCATTCAATAGAAAATTTTGCTAATCGTAATCTACTCTTTCTTTCACCCTAGCCTCTGTTGAGCACCATGGATGGACTCGACCAGAATGTTGCTTTCACCATGAGAAAATGTCGCAAAATCCCATGTTACTGTTAATGTCGAGTAATTTTGTGTTTTTTCGGCAAACTAAGGCGATTAAGTTGGGGGAAGCATCTAAAGCCGGGGACATGGAATTCTCTCCTTGCTTGAGTGCCCTGTCACTCTTTTCCGAGTAAAACATTTGGCTGAGAGATCACTGCACAGAAGATCTCGTGCCCTCTCCAGTGCCTCGAGATTTTGGTTGTCCCTGCGGAAACAACACGTAAGGCGCTTCAGTTTGAGGAGCGTTTTGGTTTCAAGGAGTACGGCTGAAGAAATCAACAACGCGATAAGTCAAAAGCAGACTCTGCAGATGCAGAGTCACCTTTTCACCTTCAGATAACAGACAGCAAGACATAAATTCAGCATGATTTAAATTGTAGAGCCCCACCCTGGCGGCAGGAATTTGGGAGTCATCATTAACTGCAACCGTACCGTCTTCAAGAGTAACATGTTTCAGGCGTAGCATAATATAAGTGCTATGATATGGAATTTCCCCAGTTAGATTGTTTCCTCCAAGAAGCATCCATTTGAGGTTTTTCAAATTCCCAAATTCACCAGGCAGAGATCCATGTAATCTATTCCTTCGAATGTCGACAATTTGAAGCGTCATGGAGTTCGCAATACTAGGAGAGATTGGCCCACTGATCTGATTGTCTGCTGCTACAAATTTGGATAGCCCTTCACAATCAAGATGCGAAACCTCATCAACTGTGCTCTCTATCAGGTTAGCTTTTCAGGGGTACCATTAACGTTGGACCAGAAGAAAATCCCATTCTAGAAGTCCAAATGACCAAGTTAAAATTCTGGAGATCTTCTGCATTCACGCTTTCTTCACTGAAGATCGTGTTAGCAGTGCAACTGCCTAGCAGAAGAACGCCAGTTAAGTTGTTCCGGCAGACGTTGCCGTAAACCATACATGGAATCTGCAACTGCGAAGGGAGAGGACCCATCAAAATTATTCTCACAATCAAGAAGGAAAGCTTTCTACAGATCCCCATGCCTTCGGGCAGCACACCAGCAAAATAATTCTGACTGAAATTGACAACTCTCAGCGAGCAAGACTCGCCCCAGTTACTCGGCAACCGCCCCCCAAGAATCATCCTCAGTTGCCACAAAATCTGCATACTTGAAGGCAGACAAATTTTGCGTGGAATTCCCCCTGCGAAGGCATTGAACTCCCCTCAGAGGCTATCCATCGAGCCATTGCTACTCGAACTACAATCAACCAAATTAGTCAACACAACAACATATAGGTTCCGACAATTTGATAGCTCTTTCAGGATCCTATCAATGAGACTATTCCAAGATAGATAAACGGGTAGATAAGTGTCCATGTACACATGTAGATCGTCATCTTCATACATATGTTATGACAAACTGTCGTGTGATCTATGTGCCTTTTCTGCCTATGTTTCCGGGTATACCAAGCATCAGTTGCTGTCTGAAACTAACCGCTAATATATCTTTTTCTTTTTGGTCGAAACCGCTAATATATCTAAATGGCTAGCTTTAGATGCAAATTCCCCTGCCTTCAAGTTCGTCATCTGAACTTCTCGTTGCGGGTGTTCTTATAAGTTGGAAATGCTGCTGATCCTTGAATGCTGGCAGTTCCCTTATTCCTTACTCGTCCGACGCATACACTGGAGATTAGGCATGGAAACAGAGCCTGGTACTTTGGAGCAGAGTGGCAGCAGTGTCGGTCACGAGAAAGCTTCGGCCAGTCATCTTCGGGGCATCGCCTCTCTCCCTCCCCTGCAAAGAACGAATCCTCTCCATCTTTCCAAAGAATACTTGTCGTGTGATCCAACGAATCTCCCTTGACGTCGCCTTCAATCCATCCTCTTTGCTTCTTCTTCTTCTTCTTGTTCTGCTTCTTCCAGCTCTCCACATTCGCGAGACACAGAGAGACAGAGAAAGATGGCGGAGGAGAAGAAGGAGGTCATCCGGCTGGACCGCGAGTCGGTGATTCCGGTCCTGAAGCCGAATCTCATCATGACCTTGGCCAAACTCATCGGTACGTCCTTCCTTCCTTGCCGTCGCTTCTTCGTGTCTCCGCCTGGCGATTCTCGGGCAGGGAAAGATGCCGCGCGCCGGTGTGGTCGCCGGAGGATTTTCCTAATTCACGTGTAAACACGGTCTGTGACGGTGCGGAGTTATGAAAATGACAATGGTCCTCCTAATTCACGTGTAAACTTGGTCTGGTACAATGTGACCTTTTTTTTCTTTTTAACTGTTCAAAAAGGTCTCATTTAAAGTGGATGTCGGTATCAATTAGATTTTCTTAACCCATCGCGGGCTCAAATTGTTATACGTATAATAAGTCATAAAAAAATTAAGTTTACAAATTTGATATCAAATGGGTTCCCCATTGGGCACTCTTCCTAATTTGAAAGAAGTAAGCGGGGAATTCGATTCCCCACCTTCTCGAGATTAGGAGGGGACTGCATAGCTATAGGAGCATAGGGACTTATAATTTCTCTAAATTAGGTTCAATGTGGAAGTGTTTTAGCAAATATGGATTAATATGCATAGGGTATAGGATCGGGCTAAGATAGGGTCATTAGATTTGTACTGCATGAATATTGGTCAATTTGAGTCGAATTGTTTTCGACCCGACCCGATTCACCCGTTTAACACATGCATTGCTTTAGTTGGCCTCATCAATTCTAAGGAAAAGGAGAGACCTTTTCTTTTTTAGGTTTTTTTTTTCTCCTGCTGGATAAAAAGTGTTCACTGGGCGGCTTTAGGGCATCAACATGTGCTGCAATCTAAAAATTATGGAATTATTCCCAAAATAGTATTATATATGTCCATTTCCTAACACTGCAACAAGTTGGTGATTCAAACGGGAAGTTTGTGCTGTTTTTTCGGCGGGGTTCTGGCTTCTTGTTCCTCTTGTCTAGAGAGCCTCACCAGTTGGATTTGTCTTTCCCTTCTTTCCCCTATTCTTTTCCTTGCAGAGGATAGTACTGAACGTGCTGAGTTTTTAAAGTTGTGCAAGAGAGTTGAATATACAATTCGAGCCTGGTATCTTCTGCAATTTGAGGACTTTATGGTGTGTATAACTGCATTCTCCTCGATTGCCTGGACTACTGATTTTAGTTGGTTTAATTGGTTAACTTGGTCCTTTGGCTGTTTCCTCTAATTTCCCTTTTCTTACTCATAATTTTGTTCCAATAACTGCAGCAACTTTACTCTTTCTTTGATCCTGTGGATGAGGGTCAGAAGTTGGAACAGCAAAACCTATCGTCTGAAGAGATTGATGTACTTGAGCAAAATTTTCTTGATTACTTATTTCAGGTACTGCAGCTTCCTGCACACTTTTCCTTGAAATTTTGTGGATTTTTCACTAGCGGGTAA
The DNA here is from genome assembly GCA_014182375.1 of Eucalyptus virginea. NCBI lineage: Eukaryota > Viridiplantae > Streptophyta > Magnoliopsida > Myrtales > Myrtaceae > Eucalyptus > Eucalyptus virginea. The sequence continues at coordinate 18,639,300 of CM024522.1, read as the reverse complement.
GACTTATTGCAATTCTTGACTCAGAAAGTTGACCGATCCACTGTGACTTTTAGCCTTTCATGCGTTGTACAAGAAAGATCCATTCATTTCCATCTCTTTGTTAATTAAATACCTGTGAGAATGAATTAGCAAAAGATTGAGCAAGAAGGAAGTGTCTATTACTATCGGCTCTTTACAAATCATAATGGTTTGTCCCGCAAGATAGCAGGGAGTTCATGGATGAGCTATATATTCCTCCATGCTGGTAGGAAGAATCCATGCCTATGTTTGGGGGATAACAAGTCATGGACATCAGCCAAATGTGAACTCGATTTAAACTTGGCTGATCCCATGCTCGTTGCCCATCAATTAAAAGGCTTCCTCCAACCAGGAATTTTGGAAAACATGACCCTTTGTTTACAGTGCGCTTCAAGGACACGGTATCAAGTCTTCACCCATAACAATTTCTCAAATGGGACTTACAGTTGGCATTCTGCTGTAAACAAGAAGGGAAAATGTCCTCTTCTGCACTAGATGTTGTAGATTTGATGCAAAAAATACAAAAGAAATTATGAGAAAGCTAAAGGAGTAGAAACTGCTGCAACTTAATCCTTCTTGTGTATCCGCTCACTCTATCTATAGCTTTTGGGTTATTTATATTTATTTTTTTGGGTAAGTTCTTTTGGGTTATTCCTTTCTTTGGAAAGTGAAAATTGGGAGAAAGTATGATCAAACATGCAGTTTTCACCTTTTGCAGGTAATGGACAAAAGCCACTTCAAAATTGCTACAAATGAAGAAATTGATATTGCACTTTCTGGCCAGTATCTCCTTAATCTTCCAATTAGAGTCAATGAATCTAAGGTATGAAATTGCAGACATGGGACCGAGATATGTTTGTGTCATGGGATCAAGTGCCCATGCATCTTCTGTGAAAGAACTAAGGAGATGCATTTAGTTAAATAGCTAGCGCTGAGATCGAAATTGTGCCTTTAATATGTTTAAAAAAGTAGAAGCTAAGGATATCTCTTATTTTTCCATAGCTATATCATCTGCTTATATCATTTTGTTTGCTGAATGTAGCTTGACAAGAAGCTTCTGAATAGATACTTTACAGAGCATCCTCAAGAAAATCTTCCAGATTTTACAGATAAGGTACCTATTGGGATTCTAGCTGATAGGCATCATCTTGATTTAATCTCCTCTTTTTAAGAAGGCAAGTTATCAAGATCTAGTGCGGTCTTTTGTCTAGTGGTGTTTAATCTTCCCTTTTAGGCATATTGCACATTCATTGCGTTTGACCATATGATTTATTTGCTTAGAAATTTTTATAACGCTTTGCTACCTGTAATTGAGAAGATAGTTACCTCTCTCTGTTTCTCTGACTTTTATTCATCATTTTTCCCTTTCAAAGTATGTTATATTCAGACGCGGCTTTGGGATGGATCGAACAACAAGTTGCTTTTTCACGGAGAAAGTGGACTTGATCATCACAAGTATTTGGGCATATATTTTGAAACTCACCAGGCGAGTTATTTTTCTGACAAGTCATTTAAGAAGATATGTTGCAAGAGTTTTTTGAAACGTCATTTGTTTGAACTGTTAATTCCGAACTTGTTCGGCCTTTTTCCTTTCGCGATTTCATCTAGCTTTTGGTTTTTGCAGGATTGAGAAACTCTTGTCTAGAAGGTCAAGTGCACGTCAGAAGAGAGATCCAAAGAAGACTGATGAAATTATGACTGAAGGAGAACATGTAGAACGAATTCGTATAGAAAATATGAATATAAGGTGCTTTGAAGTTTGAAACTCTTTTGAATATTGCCTTTTCTTTGCTGGTTAAAGTTCTGTTATTCTTGGTGCTCCTAACCCACCATGACTATCATGCCCCATGGTTTATATTCACCTACCTATTCGGATAGCTTGGATGTCTGACTGACATTTTTTTGGTGCCATTTGATAGAGGTCATGCTTGCTCTGTCCAAAAATCAGATGGATGTAATTCCATATTACTCCCCCTCCCTTGTTCCTCCAGCAGTAGATGCTGAATATCTCGTTGGTGTAGATGAGATCAATTTTAGCCCGTCACCAGTTATTTTTTCTTCCAATCTTTCAAATATTAAGGACTCGATGTTAGCGTTCTTTCTTAACTATTGATGGATGAGCAAGTATTGAATGGCAAAACAGAGGCTGAAACACTCTTGCCTTGTGTCTTCCATCCTAGATTTGTCTATCTCTGATACTTCTATATTGTGTGCAGTTTTCGCAATCTTCTAAGCAAGATTACTATCCAAGAACCCACCTTTGACAGGATAATCGTTCTTTACAGGTACTCTCTTGTTCTGTTGAAAGCGCTGTCATTTAAGATTTGTGTTGCATGGTTTGGACAATAGATAGTTGTTCTTTTAAAGTATTATCATCCTTAAAAGTTCACAGATTGTGATCTTTGCCTGCATGTAAGAAAGGAAAGTGAAATTTTGTGAGAAGTCAGCGAAACAGAGAGATGACCTAAAACTAGTTCGTTTTCTAGTTAGTGTTTTTTTTTTTTCTTTTGGTGAAAGTAAGAATAAAGAAGGGTGGATATGTCAAACATTTTCTAGTTAATGTTTCGGTTCATTGTTTTCTAGAATTGTTTATGAAGAAAAAGCTCTTTGATGTAACAAGGCTATTTCCTCTTCAGGCGCTCAAGTTCCAACTCGAAAGCTGAAAGAGGAATATATCTAAAGCATTTCAAAAACATTCCAATGGCAGATATGGAGATAGTACTTGTAAATCTCTTTCTGAGCATGTTTGTTTGGTGTTTAATTTTCCTTTTTACCTTGGACTCTTTCTTCTTATGATCTTTATGGAGCTGATGACATGGCGTTGGTACTTTTTGCCTGTTAACAGCCTGAAAAGAAAAATCCTGGGTTGACTCCAATGGACTGGGTGAAATTTCTTGCCTCTGCTGTAGTTGGTCTGGTTAGTGTTCTTTCCCCTATTTTAAGTGTGGGAGTGTGTTTATACTATACTAATGAACTAATCATATCCTCCAGGGAGCTGTAGTTGGTTCTCTTGACTTGCCTAAAGCTGATCCATGGATTTTTGCGGTGCTTTCTACAGTGATAGCTTACTGTGCAAAAACATACTTCGCGTTAAGTTCTCCCTCCCTCTCTCTCTCTCTCTCTCTCTCTCTCTCTCTCTGCCCACATAGTTTTCTCAGATGGGTTGGTTTTCCGTATTTAGTAGTTGAATTTGGCATAGTTACTGAAATGTCTAGTCAATGATGCAAGTGGTCTACATGGAAAATTTGCTCAGGAGTGTATCTAGTCAATTGGTAGTCCATAAATTGGTGCAGGCTTTGTGTTTTTTGTGCGATAGGGTACTTAGGAATCTGATGATGAAGGCAATTTATGCATGCCACACAGTTACCTGATTAATTGAGAGCTGCAGTATCGTACATAGAGTAACTTAGGCTACAACAATACGCAATCCGTTTTCTTGACATTGCGAATACATCTTCTAAATTCGGTGCTCATCTTGGCATACTTCTTTGCTTGTAGATTTCAGCAAAATCTGGCTACATATCAGAACTTAATTACCCAAGCCATGTATGACAAACAACTGGACAGTGGGAAGGGGACTCTTTTGCACCTATGTGATAATATGATCCACCAGGAAGTAAGTTGTGATATTTGTGGGCCTTTCATGCATCAAAGAAGTTCGGAATGTTGAAGAATGGGAATATTTATGTCCAGTCCAAGAACCTTTTTGGAGGTGGTTTATGCAATTAGAAATAGAATTTAGTGAATGACAGTAAAATGGTACATGATTCGGACACCATGACTAGCCTCTAGATGGAACTGAAAGTTCTGTGGAGATCCTACCGACCAAGGCTTCTCCATTTGAAAGATACCAGACTGTTACATGGTTAATGATTCCAGTTGTGCATTCAGGCCATTGGAAGAGATTTCTTAGAGATCTTATTTAACCCATCGTTGGGTTGAATTGAAATAGGGGGAATCACCCAGCTTAAACATGTTTAAACAATTGAATGCAGGTCAAAGAGGTGATTGTGTCCTACTTCATATTGATGAAGGAAGGGAAAGCTACTAAACGGGTTTGACCAACTCTTTCTATTTGGCTCTTTTTATTCATTTCCTTTTGTGAAGTTCTGGATTATCAAAGGGTATAGTTGGTAATAATGTATAGCTTTCCTATGACGTGATGAAGGATTTGGACGTACGATGTGAAGAGCTAATAAAAAAACAGTTTGGTGCGAGCTGCAATTTTGATGTGGATGATGCAGTTGATAAACTAGAGAAATTAGAAATTGTTTCTCGGGTAAATATGCTCTTTGAGTTTCCAGTTTTTCTTCATTATAGCATAAGCTTTCATTGGCACATTATGGGCTTAAGCTGTCCACCCACAAGTCTAACGTTATCTCGAGTTTTGACCACTCGGATTGTAATTGCAGGATTCTCTTGGAATCTACGATTGTGTAGGCCTCAAAGATGCTAATGAGAAAATTGGAAGTACAACAGAGGAACTTGTCCTCAAGGCAAAACATAGCACGATTGCTTCCTGATGTTGAAGGCAGATCTGCGCTGCAATGCATTCACATAAAACTGGAGTGTCTTAACCTTTGGAGTTGTATGTATGCGAGTTAGTCCTCAAACCTTTCTGTGTAGAAGGAAGTCTCAGCAGCCACTCTATACTTGCTATCCGGAGTGTTCATTTGTTCATTTAATATTGTAATTATTGTTATGCAAATGCTAGAAGTGGTTGTGTGCCGCTGACCTGGATATAGGAAGGATGGTGGCAGAAGTGGGTTCGTTTAGTTTCATGTCGCTCGATCTACAGAGTCCAGAATGTGAATCCTAGGAGTTCTTGACTTTGAGGAATAAATACCGTTTGGACCAAAACCAAACAGTAACACCTCTATCAAAAGAATGCACAGATTCCATCAATGCCCCATTTCACTTCAATCAAGAGAATGGAATAGATTCTTCTCTGCAATTTCAGGATTCCAGGGTTCAGTTAGTGCCCCTTGGTTACACCTCTTCATTCAACTTTTTGGCATTTATCGTTAGTCTAAGTCATCTTCCTGCGTGAGCAGCACCTACATATATTAAACTAAAGAAAATGGTACACTCATGCTGATATTCCTGCCAGGCAGCTTTCCCTAAACAAAACAGCAGGAAGCTTTTTGGTAACTGGGCTGCAACACAATGCGGACCATATTCTGCAAGCCTGAGGCAGCAACTGGGCACGTGAGCAAACCCTTAAGAATGTACAAGCTAATTGGTCAGAAATTGATTCTGTACAATGTCAACAGCATTCATCATCTTTGTCGATGGCTTGTTTTGCAAATGAAGCAACTTAGAGGGCTTCATTCAATAGAAAAATTCCGCTAATCCTGATCTACTCTTTTGACCCTGGACTCTGTTCAGCATCTCCATGAAATGTGACTTAGAGCAGAATGTTGCTCTTCACCGTGAGAAATTATGGTGAAATCCCATGTCACTGACATTTTCGGTCCCCCAACTCTAACCATCAGGTTACTGCTGATGTCTCGAGCAATTTTGTTTTCTGGCAAACTCAGATGATTAAATCAGGGGGAGCGAATAACCCAGTGACATAGGACTCTCTCCTTTATCACAGTAATCGCAAGTAATTGCTTGAGTGCCTTGTCACTCTTTTGCATGTAAAACATTTGGCTGAGATATCAGTCCACAGAAGATCCCATGCCCTCTCCAGTGTCTCGAGATTTTGGATGTTCCTGCGGAAACATGTAAGGTGCTTCAGTTTGAGGAGCATTTTGGTTACAAGGAATACAACTGCAGAAATCAACAATGCGATAAGTTGAATACAGACTCTGCTGAGATTCGCAGAGTCACCTTTTCATCCTCAGGTAACAGACCGCAAGACAAATGAATTCAGCATAGTTTAAATTGTCACCCCTGGTGGCAGGAATTTGGGATTTATCAATAACCCTAAGTGTACTGTCTTCAAGAGTAACATGTTTCAGGCATCATATAGATATAAATGCTATCACTCTATGAGGCAGCCTGCTTTTAAATTGTGGACCACATTTATAGACTGATAGAATGTGATGCTCGGAACTTAAAGAGGTCCATTGACCAAACATTAGCATGATGATGTTAAGATTAGATCAAGGATATTAACAACAATATCACCATAATTTACCTAAATGAACCAACTGAAGGGAACTATATCATACACAGGACTAGCTTTAAACGTAAGATCGGACTTACAATCTGTAAAAACTACTCACCATGATTAAATATTTACTGAAATAAGAAGAGGCTCCAACTTCTCCCATCTGAATACAAACAGTCAAGAACCATTGTTCCACTCAGGATTTCAACTGTTTCAACTTCTCAAAAACCTGCTTCATAGAGGGGCGAATGGAGAGTGACTCTGCGGTGCAAAACTGATGTAAGCCTCAGCATCCTTAAAAGATTATCCAGGGCCCAGCCTTCCATAGTTCTGTAGAGAAGAGCTCGGATGAACGGCCCTCCTTAATTAGAAGCCTGGCCTATGCCAAAATGTTGAACCCATTTCCAAATTCAGAAAGTGAGGGGTCAATTGATTTCTTCCCTGACATCAGTTCCAACAGGACAATGCCAAAGCTATGTACATCTGCCTTGTCAGAAACCTGGCATGTGGTTGCATACTCTGGTGCCACATACCCAAACATACCAGCTACATCTGTCTTGGCATGTGCATCAGAAACTTCTAAGAGCCTAGCGGGCCCAAAGTCTGAAAGGTAGGCGTTAAGCTATTTGTCCAGCAGAATGTTGCTTGGCTTAATGTCCCCGTGAACAACTTTGGGACTACAAGAGTAGTGGAGGTAAGCCAGAGGCTGCACTACATCAAGAGCTATTTTGTGGATCATTGGTCACTTCACATTTTCTCTGGACCTCTGGTGTTCAGGTTTCAAGGTTTCCACCAGATAGATAGTTATAAAGCAGGAACATTTCTGTCTCTCCCACGTAATACTCAATAAGAGTAACAAGGTTCTTATGCCATATTCTCCCTAAAGTTCTGATTTCTGCATCGGATTGTTGAAAGCCTTGAAATATACCAACAGAGAGCCTCGTTACAGCTACTAGGAAACCTGGGACCAACTCTGCTTTGCACGTTGAGCCAGAGCCACCGATACCTATACTGAATGCTGAAATTTTCTGTCGCTCTAACCACACTATCATAGTTCGCTTCAGCGGGAATATCTGCAAAGGTAACAACTACTTTCCTTCTCAAGCTAGTAAGTCGACCAAGCTTTCTTTTTCCAAAGACAAGGACAAGGACCACAATCAAGAGCACACTGAGAATAATAGCAGCAGAAGTTACCAGCATGATGATGAGAGCCTTTAGTTTTTTTTAGTCCATGAGACCTTTTAACTTCCAATGGCACTGGAAGCCCATTTGGAGGTGTAACATATGAATCTGGGCAAGGAAGCAGAGAAATATTTCCTCTAGAAGAACTGCAATCACTCTGGTGCTGAAGGTGTGGAATATGGCCAGAAAGACTGTTAAAAGAAAGGTCCAGAGTCACAAGATTGGGAAGGGGCGAAAAGATTGAGGAATCTTCCCAGAGAGACTGTTATGATCAAGAAGCAAGTTTACAAGATTCGAGGCATTTGTCAAACTTGCAGGTATTGATCCTGTCAGAGCATTTTGAGATAGATCCAAATATGTTAGTGAAGTTAATTGACCAAGTTGAGATGGAATTTCCCCAGCTAGATTGTTTCCTCCAAGAAGCATCCATTTGAGTTTCTTCAAATTTCCTAATCGACCAGGCAGAGATCCATGTAATCTATTTCTTCGAATGTCGACAATTTGAAGCATCATGAAGTTGGCAATACTAGGAGAGATTGGCCCACTAATCTGATTTTCTGCTGCCACAAGTTCGGATAGCCCTTCACAATCTAGATGTGATACCTTATCAACTGTGCTCTCTATCAAGTTAGCACTCAGGTTCACCGAAAAGCTAAGAAGATGACTGTAGTTTGAGATTAGGCTTGACAGGAAAAGACCCGTTGAACTTGTTATTGTTCAGTAAGAGTCTGTATGAAGATCTCCTATCAGTTCCCACAAATTCATCTCCCAACACAAACTGAGGCAACGGGCAACGGAATTGTTCCGGCTAAAATCATGAACCACTACAGAGGTACCATTTACATTGGACCCAGAAGAAATTCCCATTCTAGAAGTCCAAATGACCAAGTTGGAATTCTGAAGATCTTCTGCATTGACCCTTTCTTCACTGAAGATTGTGTTAGCGGTGCAAGTGCCTTGCAGAAACATGGGAAGGATGCCAGTCAAGTTGTTCTGGCTGACATTGAAGTAAACCATACATAAAATCTGCAACTGCGAAGGGAGAGGACCCATCAAATTATTCGAGCTCACATCCGAGAAGCAAAGCTTTCTGCAGACCCCCGTGCCTTCAGGCAGCACACCAGCAAAATAATTCTGACCCAAATTGAGGACTCTCAGTGAGCAAGACTCGCCCCAATAACTCGGCAACCACCCCCCAAGATTCGCCCTTGGTGCCCACAAAATCCGCAGACTTGGAAGCAGAATAATTTCGTGTGGAATCCCCCCTGCAAAGGCAAAAATGGTATCTATTCTAACCATGGTTCCTTATCTTGACAGGGTACAAATATCTAGATTTTGAACTCCACTCCGAGGCTATCCATCAAGCCGTTGCTACTTGCACTACAATCAACCAAATTAGTCAACACAATAACAGATAGGTTCTGACAATTTGATGGCTCTTTCACGATCCTATCAATGAGACTGTTCTGAGATAGATAAACAGGTAGATGGGCGCGGATGTAGACATATGTAGATCTTCATCTTCATACATATATTATGACAAACTGTTGTGTGATGTATGTGCCTTTTCTGGTCATGGTTCCGGGTATACCAAGCATCAGTTGCTATCCGAAACTAACTGCTAATATATCTAAATGGCCAGCTGTAGATGCAAAATCCCCTGCCTCGTTGCTGGTGTTCTTATAAGTTGGAAATGCTGGTGATCCTTGGATGCTGGGAGTTTCCATTATTCCTTGCTTGTCTGATGCATTAACTGGAGATTAGGCACGGAAAGAGTGCCTTGTACTTTGGAGCAGAGTGACAGTAGGGTCGGTTACGAGAAAGCTTTGGCCAGTCTTCTTCGGGGGCATCGCTTCTCTCCCTCCCCTGCAAAGGACGAATCGCTTTCTCCCTCTTCCAAAGTATACTTGTCGTGGGATCCCACGAATCTCGCTCGACGTCTCCTTCAATCCAACCCCTTTGCTTCTTCTTTCCTTCTTCTTCATGCTCTGCTTCTTTCAGCTCTCGACATTCGCGAGACAGAGAGAGAAATATGGCGAAGGAGAAGGAGGTCATTCGGCTGGAGCGCGAGTCGGTGATTCCGGTCCTGAAGCCGAAGCTCATCATGACCTTGGCCAATCTCATGGGTACGTCCTTCCTCGCCCTCCCTTCTTCGCGTCTCCGCCTCGCGATTCGCGTGCATGCATGGAAGATACACGTCCCCGTGAAGTGAAGAAGTCGCCGGAGATTTCTCCCAATTCACGTGCAAACTCGGGATTGGGTGGTCCGGGACCGCCACGTCAGCGTGGTCCCGGATCACTCACGCGGCGCCACCTGTAAGGGAAGAACCAAAGGACCTGCCCCTGTCCCATCTCTCTGACGCTCTCTCTCCTCTTTCTCTTCTCTGTCTCCCTTCCCTCACACGTGGCTCCGCGTGAGTGGTCCGGGACCACGCTGATATGGCGGTCCTGGACCACCCAATATTTTCTCACAAACTCGGTTTGGTACGGTGCGGAATTATGAAAACGACAATGGTTTGCATTAAGCGAAGTCACTCTTAGAAGTGGATGTCGGTATCCATTGCAATTCCTAACCAATGATAGCCTAAATTGTCATGTAAATTAATTCTATTGATTAAATAAGTCATAAAAATGAGTTTATAATATAGATATCAAATGGCTTGCTCTCTTCCCATTTAGAAATGGGGAGTGTGGAGTTTGATTTCCTACCTTCTTGGGATCGGATTGGAGTTGCGTGAGTGAGAGAGTAGGGTTTTGCACAGCATATAATAGCACTCTCACGTCAATTTGGGTATAAATTTTGCTACATTTGGTTAAATATAGAAGTATTTCAACAATATTAATTTAGGTTGGACCAAGTACAGGTCATTGGATTTGTGTCGAATGAAAATTAGTCGATTTGAATCGGATCATTTTTAACCCAATCCGCCCACTTGACATATTTAATATCAACCTGGCCACTTGTCAATTCTTAGGCAAAGGAGAGAGAACTTTTCTTTTTGAGTTATTTGTTCCGGCCATCACTAGTGGATAAAAAGTCTTCACTGGTGCGGCTCTTGGGCATTGACATGTGCTGCAATCTAAAAATATGGAATTAGTCCCAAAATAGGATTATGCATGTCCATTTCCTCTGCAACGATTGGTAACTCGAACCGAAGTTTGTGCTCTTTTTTTGTAGTTTTGGCTTCTTGCTCCTCTTATGTAGAGAGCCTCACCGGTTGGATTTTCCTTTCCTTTCTTTTCCCCTTTTCTTTTTCTTGCAGTGCGTAGTAATGACCGTAAAGAGTTTTTAAAGTTGTGCAAGAGAGTTGAATATACGATTCGAGCCTGGTATCTTCTGCAATTCGAGGACTTGATGGTGTGTATAACTGCATTCTCCTCCATTGCCTGGACTACTGCTTTTAGTTGGTTTAATTGGTTAACTTGGTCCTTTTGGTTGTTTCCTCTACTTTCCCTTTTCTTACTAATAATTTTGTTCCAATAACTGCAGCAACTTTACTCTCTCTTTGATCCTGTGCATGGGGGTCAGAAGCTGGAACAGCAAAACCTATCTTCTGAAGAGATTGATGAACTTGAGCAAAATTTTCTTTCGTACTTATTTCAGGTACCACAACTTCCCGTATACTTTTCCTTGAAATTTTGTGGATATTTTACTGGTGAGTAGAGATTTATTGCAATTGTTGACTCAGAAAGTTGACCGTCCCACTGTGATCTTTAGCCTTTCATGTGTTGTACAAGAAAGATCCATTCATTTCCATCTCTTTGTTAATTATTTTTCTGTGAGAATGAATTAGCATAAAGACCGAGCAAGAACAAAGTGCCTATTGCTATTGGCTCTTTACAAATCACAATGATTTGTGCCACAAGATAGCAGGGAGTTTATTTATGGGCTATGTATTCCTCCATGCTGGTTGGAGGAATCCATGCCTATGATTGGTAGATAAAAAGTGATGGACATCACCCAAATGTAAACTTAATATAAACTTGGTCGATGCCCATGCTTGTCGCCCATCAATTAAAAGGCTTCCTCCGACCAGGATTTTTGGAAAACACAGCCCTTTATTTATGGTGTGCTTCAATTGTATTGCAGTGAGAAAATATAAAAGACACAGTATCAAGTCTTCACCCATAACAATTTCTCAAGTGTGACGTACGGTTTGCATTCTGCTGTAAACAAGAAGGGAAAATGTCCTCTTCTGCGGTAGTTGTTGTAGATTTGATGCATGAAGTACAAAAGAAATTATAAGAAAGCTAAAGGAGTTAGAAACTTCTGCAACTTAATCCTTCCTATGGATCCACTCACTCTATCTATAGCTTTTGAGTTATTCCTTTCTTTGGAAAGTGAAAATATGGAGAAAGTACAATTAAACATGCAAGTTTCCCTTTTGGCAGGTTATGGATAAGAGCAACTTCAAAATTGCTACAGATGAGGAAATTGATATTGCACTTTCTGGCCAGTATCTCCTTAATCTTCCAATTAAAGTCGATGAATCCAAGGTACAAAATTGCATACATGGGAACAAGATATGTTTGTGACTGGGATCAAGTGCCTATGCATCTTCTGTGAAAGAACTAAGGAGATGCTTTTAGTTAAATAGCTAGCGATGAGATCGATATCGTGCCTTTAGTATATCTAAAAAGGGAGAAGCTAAGTATATCTCGAATTTTTGCATAGCTATATCATCTGCTTATTTCATTTTGTTTGCTGAATGTAGCTTGACAAGAATCTTCTGAAAAGATACTTCGCAGAGCATCCTCGAGAAAATCTTCCAGATTTTTCAGATAAGGTATTTTACTGGGATGCCAGCTGATAGACATCATCTTGATTTAATCTCCTCTTTTTTGGAAGGCAAGTTATCGAGATCTAGCGCAGTCTTATTGTCTAGTGGTGCTTAATCTTCCCTTTTAGGCATATACTGCACATTCATTGCATTAGACCATATGATTTATTTGCTTAGAAATTTTTATAATGCTTTCCTACTTGTAGTTGAGAAGATAGTTACCTCTTTCTGTTTCTCTGATTTTCATTCATCATTTGCCCTTTCAAAGTACATTATATTCAGACGCGGCATTGGGATAGATCGAACAACAAGTTACTTTTTCATGGAGAAACTGGACATTATCATCGCACGTATTTGGGCATATATTTTGAAACTCACCAGGTGAGTTCTTTTTCTGACAAGTCAATCAAGAAGATTTGTTGCAAGAGTTTTTCGAAACTCTGTTTGTTTGAGCTGCTAATTCCGAACTTGTTTTCAGCCTTTTTCCTTTCGCAATTTCATCCAGCTTTTGGTTTTTGCAGGATTGAGAAACTTTTGCCTAGAAGGTCAAGTGCACGTAACAAGAGAGATCCGAAGAAGAATGATGAAATCGTGACTGAAGGAGACCAAAATGACTTATATGTAGAACGAATTCGTATAGAAAATATGCATATAAGGTGCTTTGAAGTTTGGAACTCTTTTGAATTTTGCCTTTTCTTTGCTGGTTAAAGTTTTGTAATTCTCTCGTAACCCACCATGGCCATCATGCCCCATGGTTTATATTCACCTACCTATTCGAATAGCTTAATGTTCTAACCAACATTTTTTTGCTGCCACTTGCTGGAGGAGGTCATGCTTGCGCTGTCAAAAAATCAGATAGATGAAATTCCATATTACTCCCTCTCCCTTCTTCGTCCAGTAGATGCTGAATATCCTGATGGTGTAGATGAGATCAATTTTACCTTGTCACCAATTAATATTTCTTCCAAGCTTTCCAATATTTAAGACTTGATGTTAACATTTTGTATACATTGAGCTGGATAAGGTACCTCACAATTCAGAAATTTCTCCATAGTTAGAGAATGAGCGTGGCCAATGTAAAAATCCTAGTTTTTGCATGACTGTCTATTAATTCTAGAAGATAATCAACATCTAAGAGCCTTGTTAAGTAATTTTATGATGGTTGATAGACTCAAACTTTCTAAGTAAGGGTTGTACATTTCTACTTATGCTGCCTTTTTAGGCATTTATGATGTGTTATGTCATTCGAAATGTTGGAGCTGTATGATTTTCACATGTCCGAAAATTCTTTCTTAACTATTGATGGAGGAGCAAGTATTTAATGGTAAAACAGATGCTGAAACACTCATGCCTTGTGTCCTCCATTCTAGAATTGTCTATCTCTGATACTTCTATGTTGTATGCAGTTTTCGCAATCTTCTGAGCAAGATTACTATCCAAGAACCCACCTTTCACAGGATAATCGTTCTTTACAGGTACTCTGTTGTTCTGTTGAAAGCACTGTCATGTAAGATTTGTCTTGCATGGTTTGGATAATAGACATATGTTCTTTCAGATAACTATCCTCCTTAAGTTCATAGATTGTGATCTTGGCCTGCATGAAAGAAAGGAAAGTGAATTTTTGCAAAAAGTTAGCGAAACAGAACAATGACCTAAAACTAGTTCATTTTCTAATTAATGTTTCGATTCATTGCTTTATAGAATTGCTTATGAAGAATAGCTCTTTGATCTAACAAGGCTATTTCCTCTTCAGGCCCTCAAGTCCCAACCCGAAAGCTGAAAGAGGAATATATTTAAAGCATTTCAAAAACATACCAATGGCAGATATGGAGATAGTACTTGTAAATCTCTTCCTGAGCATGTTTGTTTGGTGTTAAAAATTCCTTTTTACCTTGGACTCTTTCTTCTTATGATCTATATGGAGCTCATGACATGGTGTTGGCACCTTTTGCCTATTTACAGCCTGAAAAGAAAAATCCTGGGTTGACTCCAATGGACTGGGTGAAATTTCTTGCCTCTGCCGTAGTTGGTCTGGTTAGTGTTTTTTTCCTATATATTAAGTGTGGGTGTGTGTGTTTATACTATACTAATGAACTACTCATATCCTCCAGGGAGCTGTGGTTGGTTCTCTTGACATGCCTAAAGCTGATCTATGGATTTTTGCGGCGCTTTCAACAGTGATAGGTTACTGTGCAAAAACATATTTCGCGTTAAGTGCTCTCTCTCTCTCTCTCCACATAGTTTTCTCAGATGGGTTGGTTTTTCATATACTGTAGTTGAATTTGGCGTCGTAACTGAAATGTCTAGTCAATGTTGCAAGTGGTTTACATGGAGTTTATTCTGGAGTGTATCTATTCAATTGGTAGTCCATAAATTGGTGCAGGCTTTGTGTTTTTGCGAGATAGGGTACCTAGGAATCTGATGAAAAAGACAATTTATGCATCGTACAAAGTTGCCTAATTGATCGAGAGCTGCAGTATTGCACATAGATTATTATTATTATTATTTTTTTGTCAAACACACAGATTAATTTAGGCTACGACAATACGTAGTCCGTTTTCTTGACTTTGAGAATACATCTTGCAACTTCGTTGCTCATTTTGGCATACTTCTTTGCTTGTAGATTTCAGCAAAATCTGGCTGCATATCAGAACTTAATTACCCAATCCATGTATGACAAACAATTAGACAGTGGGAGAGGGACTCTTCTGCACCTGTGTGATGATGTGATCCAACAGGAAGTAAGTTGTGATATTTGTGAGCTTTTCATTCGTCAAAGAAGTTAAGAATGTTGAAGAATGGAAATATTTATGTCTTGTGAAAAACCTTTTTGGAGGTAGTTTATGCAATTAGGACATAAAACCCTATTAAATGACATGGAAATGGTACATGATTCGGACACCTTGACTAACCTCTAGATGGAAAGTTCTGAGGAGATCCTATCGACCAAGGCTTATCCATTTGAAAGATACCAGATTGTTACATGGTTAATGATTTCGGTTATGCATTCAGGGCATCCGAAGAGATTTCTTAGAGATCTTATCTCACCCATTGTTGGGTTGAATGGAAATATGGGGAATTACCCAGCTTATCTCACCCATTTTTTAAACAATTGAATGCAGGTCAAAGAGGTGATTCTGTCATACTTCATATTGATGGAGCAAGGGAAAGCTACTAAACGGGTTTGACCAACTCTTAGTATTTGGCTCTTTTTTATGCATTTCCTTTTTTGAAGTTCCGAATTATTGAAGGATATGTTCGCTAATAATGTATGGCTTTCCTATGAGGTGATGAAGGATTTGGACATACAATGTGAAGAGCTAATAAAAGAAGAGTTTGATGCGAGCTGCAATTTTGATGTGGATGATGCAGTTGGGAAACTAGCGAAATTAGGCATTGTTACTCGGGTAAATCTGCTCTTCGAGTTTCCTGTTTTTCTTACCTATAGCATATAGCATCTTTTACTCTACCTTTCCCTCTGAATAACTGTCATTGGCACATTAGGGGCTTAATTGTCGTGATAGAAATTATTGAAAGCTGTCCACCTGCTCAATCTAATGTTATCTCGAGTTGTGACCGCTTGCATTGTAATTGCAGGATTCTTTTGGAAGATACCAATGTGCAGGCCTCAAACGTGCTAATGAGATCATTGGAGCCACGACAGAGGAACTTGTCCTCAGGGCAGAACAGAACACGATTGCTTCCTGATGGTATTGAAGGCGGATCTCCGCTGCAATGCTTTTACATTAAAACGGAGTGCCTAACCTTTGGAGTCGTTTGCACGTATGCCAGTTAGTCCTCAAACCTTTCTGGAAAAAAGGAAGTCTCAGCGGCCACTCTATAATTGCCATCCGGAGTGTTCATTTGTTCATTTAATATTGTAATTATTGTTATGCAAATGCTAGAAGTGGCCGTGTGCCGCAGACCTGGTTATAGGAAGGATGGTGGCGGAAGTAGGTTTGTTCAGTTTCATGTCGTTCGATCTACAGAGTCCGGAATGTGAATCATACGAGTTCTTGAAACCAAACGATAACACCTCTATCCAAAGAATGCGTAGATTCCATCAATGCCCCATTTCACTGCAATCAAAAGAATGCAATAGATTCTTCACTGCAATTTCAGGATTCCAGGGTTCAGTTAGTGCCCCTTGGTTACACCTCTTCATTCTACTTTTTTGCATTTATCGTTAGTCTAAGTCATCTTCCTGCGTGAGCAGCACCTACATATGTTTAGACCAAAAGAAAATGGTACTCTCATGCTGATAATCCTGCCAGGCGGCTTTCCTTAAACAAAACAGCAGGAAACTTTTTGGTAAGTGTGCTGCAACACGATGTGGACCATACTCTCCAAGCCTGTGGCCGCAACTGGGCATGTGAGCAAACCCTTAAGAATGTACAAGCTAATTGGTTAGAAATTGATTCTGTACAATGCCATCGCCATTCATCATCTCTGTTGATGGCTTGTTTTGCAAATGAAGCAACTTAAAGGGCTTCATTCAATAGAAAAATTCCACTGATCTACTCTTTCGGCCCTAGACTCTGTTCAGCATCTCCATGAATCGTGACTTGACCAGAACGTTGCTCTTCACCGTGAGAAAATATAGTGAAATCCCATGTCACAGACACTATCCATCCTCCAACTCTAACCATCAGGTTACTGCTGTATCGAGGCAAACTCAGCCGATTAAATCACAGGGAGCGTACAAGCCAGTGACATGGAACTCTCTCCTCTATCACAGAATTCGCAAGTACTAGCTTGAGTGCCTTGTCTCTCTTCTCCAAGTAAAACATTTGGCTGAGATCAGTCCACAGAAGATCCCATGCTCTCTCCGGTGTCTTGAGATTTTGGATGTTCCTGCAGAAACATGTAAAGCGCTTCAGTTTGAGGAGCATTTTGTTTACAAGGAGTACGGCTGAAGAGATCAACAATGCGATGAGTTGAATGCAGACTCTGCTGAGATTCGTGGAGTCACCTTTTCATCCTCAAATAACAGACCGCAACACAAATAAATTCAGCATGATTTAAATTGTAGAGCCCCACCCCTGGTGGCGGGAATCTGGGATTCATGAATCCTTAACCCTAAGTGTACTGTCTTCAAGGTAAACATGTTTCAGGCATCGTATAAATGTAAATGCTATCACTCTATGAGGCAGCCTGCTTTTAAATTTTGGACCGCAATTATAGACTGATAGAACGTGATACTCGGAACTTAAGAGACTCATTGAGCAAACATTAGCATGACGACTTCAACATTAGATCAAGGATATTAACAACAATATCACCATAGTTTACCTAAATGAACCAACTAAAGGGAGATATCATACAAAGGACTAGCTTTAAACGTAAAATCAGACTTAAAATCTGCAGAAACTGCTCACCTTGATTAAATATTTACAGAAATGAAAAGAGGCACCAACTTCTCCCATCTGAATACAAAGAGTCGAGAAGCATCATTCCACTCAGGATTTCAACTGTTTCAACTTCTCAACAACCTGCTTCATAGAGGGGCGAACAGCAAGTGACTCTGCAGTGCAAACTGATGCAAGCCTCAGCATCACCAAAAGGTTATCCAGGGGCCCAGCCTCCCGTAGTTCTGTAGAGAAGAGCTCGGATGAACGGCCCTCCTTAATTAGAAACCTGGCCCATGCCACAATGTTGAACCCATTTCCAAATTCAGAAAATGAGGGATCAATTGATCTCTTCCCTGACAGCATTTCCAACAGTACAACGCCAAAGCTATATACATCTGCCTTGTCAGAAACCCTGCATGTGGTTGCATATTCTGGTGCCACATACCCGAACGTGCCAGCTACATCTGTTGTGACATGTGTTTCAGAAACTTCTAAGAGCCTAGCGAGCCCAAAGTCTGAAAGATAGGCGTTAAGCTCTTTGTCCAGCAGAATATTGCTTGGCTTAATGTCCCTGTGAACAATTCTGGGACTACAAGAGTAGTGGAGGTAAGCCAGAGCCTGTGCTACATCAAGAGCTATTTTGTGGATTACTGGCCACTTCACATTTTCTCCGGACCTCTGATGTATGAAGGTTTCAAGGTTTCCGCCAGATAGATAGTTATAAATCAAGAACATTTCTGTCTCTCCCACGTAATACCCTATAAGAGTAACAAGGTTCTTATGCCGTATTCTCCCTAAAGTTGTTATTTCTGCATCGAATTGTTGAATGCCTTGAAATCTACCAACAGAGAGCCTCTTAACAGCTACTAGGAAACCAGGGACCAACTCTGCTTTGTACGTTGAGCCAAAGCCACCCGTACCAATTAGATACCGGATGCTGAAATTTTCAGTTGCTCTAACCACACTATCATAGCTCACTTCAGCGGGAACATCCGTGAAGGTAACAAGTACTTTCCTTCTCAAGCTAGTAAGTCGACTAAGCTTTCTCCTTCCAAAGACAAGGACAAGGACCACAATTACGAGCACGCTCAATATAACAGCAGCAGAAATTACCAGCGCAATGATGAGAGGCTTTAGGCTTTTTGCGTCATGAGACTTTTTAACTTCCAACGGCACTGGAAGCCCTGCTGGAGGTGTAACATATGAATCTGGGCAAGAAAGCAGAACATTTCCTCTAAAAGAACTGCAATCACCCTTGTGCTGAAGGTGTGGAATATGGCCAGAGAGATTGTTGAAAGAAAGGTTCAGAGTCACAAGATTGGGAAGGGCCGAAAAAGATTGAGGAATCTCCCCAGAGAGGCTGTTATGGTCAAGAAGCAAGTTTACAAGATTCGAGGCATTTGTCAAACTTGCAGGTATTGATCCTGTCAGAGCATTATGAGAAAGATCCAAAAAAGTTAGTGAAGTTGATTGACCAAGTTGAGGTGGAATTTCCCCAGTTAGATTGTTTCCTCCAAGAAGCATCCATTTGAGGTTTTTCAAATTCCCTAATTGACCAGGCAGAGATCCATGTAATCTATTCCTTCGAATGTCCACAATCTGAAGCATCATGAAGTTGGCAATACTGGGAGAAACTGACCCACTAATCTGATTGTCTGCTGCTAGAAATTCGGATAGCCCTTCACAATCTAGATGCGATACCTCATCAACTGTGCTCTGTATCAGGTTAGCACTCAGGTTCACCGAAAAGCTAAAAAGATGACTGCAGTTCAAGATTAGGTTGACAGGAAAAGACCCGTTGAACTTGTTATTGTTCAATAAGAGTCTGTATGAAGATCTCCTATCAGATCCCACAAATTCATCTCCCAACACAAACTGAGGCAACGGGCCAACGAAATTGTTCCAGCTAAAATCATGAACCACTGCAGAGGTACCATCTACATTGGACCCAGAAGAAATTCCCATTCTAGAAGTCCAAATGACCAAGTTGGAATTCTGAAGATCTTCTGCATTGACGATTTCTTCACTGAAGATCTTGTTAGCGGTGCAACGGCCTTGCAGAAACTTGGGAAGAATGCCAGTTAAATTGTTCTGGCTAACGTTGAAGTAAACCATACATGGAATCTGCAACTGCAAAGGGAGAGGACCCATCAATTTATTCAAACTCAAATCCAAGAAGGAAAGCTTTCCGCAGAACCCCATGCCTTCAGGCAGCACACCAGCAAAATCATTCTGACCCAAATTGAGGACTCTCAGCGAGCAAGACTCGCCCCAGTTACTTGGCAACCGCCCCCCAAGATTCGCCCTCGGTGCCCACAAAATCTGCAGACTTGGAAGAATAAAAATTTCATGTGGGATCCCCCCTGCGAATGCATTGAACTCCCCTCTGAGGCTCTCCATCGAGCCATTGCTGTTTGAACTATAGTCGACCAAATTAGTCAACACAATAACAGATAGGTTCCGACAATTTGATAGCTCTTTTGGGATCCTGTCAATGAGACTGTTCTGGGAAACATCTAAAACTCGAAGAGCTGAGATATTACCAATCTCGGGTGGAATCCTACCCTCGAGGATGTTGCCATCAAGCAACAGAGTCCTGATATTGATGCATTTTCCAATCTCAGGTGGAATACTATTCACCAGAAAGTTATTTGACAGCTTCAAATGCCTCAAAAGCTTGCAGTCACTGCTTTTATCCACCTCGATCCCACCAGAAAGCTGATTATTGGACAAATCAACCGCAGCTAGTCTTCCATACCCAATCAGACCACTCGGTATGGAACCGGATAACGAATTACACGACAAATTCACCAAGCGAAGAAACGGAGGGTACCTTATTTGAACAGGAATCTCACCGGAGAAGTTATTTCCTTGGAGCTCCAAAACCTCGAGGAACCAGAGCTTCCCAATGCTCGCCGGAATCTGACCGGAGAACGCATTGTAAGGTATCGACAGAGTGCGGAGCTCCGTCAGGTTTCCGATGCCCTCAGGCAACTCCCCGGCGAGACACGAGTTCTCTCCCGTCGTCGAATTAAGCCGCGACGAACTTCCCACGACACTCAACGCCACCACCCTACCGGAGGATGCGTCGCACGTGACGCCGCGCCAAGTGCAGTGGCTCGTCGAGTCGTTCCACCCGGAGAGAAGGCCGGCGGGGTCGGCGGACACCGAGCTCTTGAAGCTCAGGAGCGACATTGCGTCGCCGGAAGCCGAAGCGGCGGCGGCCTCCGAGGCCGCGAGGGAGTACGAGAGCGCCACCAGCCAGACGACCACCGCCATTTCCTCTCGCCACCTCCGGAGCAGGGCTCCCCTCGTCTCCGGCGAGAAGAAGCCGCCGACGACAGATCTGCGACGCGGCGCGCCGGCGACGAATGAGACGACCGCGGACGGAGGAAGCTCGCGGCGGCGGCGGAAGGAGAGAGGGAAGGCTGGAAACGGTGGCCTACGGAGAAAACAGCAACGACCCACTTTCTCTCTCCTCTCTCTCTCTACTGGGAGAGGTCCAAGTTTTGTTTTTTCGAGTTGCCCAGTACGTAGAAATCGATTTCCCGTCCTCGGACGGTGAGTCTTCGAGTCAAATTTATTAAAATTGAACTTGGCATTTACGCAGACTCAGTGGGCACAGAGACAGAGAGAGAGAGAGGGAGGGAGCGAGTCGAGCGAGTCGAGCGAGCGAGTTGAACAGGCGAGTCGGCTCGGGGAGGGGGAATAAATACAAAAAGAGAAGAGGGGAGGCCATGGATGGATGGAAAGGCGTTGCTGTGTTCTGTATGGATTTTCGGAGGTGGTGGAGAAGAAGAGAGAGAGAAAGAGAGGGAGGGAAGACGACAAACCAGAACCGGCGTCAGGACCGGGGCGTTTCCGTTTTACTGTGTATGTGTGCTCCTCACATGCTTTGTCCTTTTTTTCCTTTCCTTAATTATTGCATTTCCGAGATTAATTATTCAAGTTTTTACCAACCGCGAATATTTCTTTTTCCCGGTTCAACGTATCAACGTATGAAAGGAGGACCTTACCAAAAAAAACGTATGAAAGGAGGACACCACCCACCTTGGTGGTGTTGCTGGAGCGGGCGCTCTTCCTCTCGCAAAAGGTTGAGTGTTTGAATCCCGGACATCGCAGAGTGACTTACCTGGTGACATGTATGTGGTGGCTAACACGTGTCGCCCTGCAGTTTACCCCCGTCTGCCCGGGCGCATCGAGTGCATTCGTGTTGAGTCGGAGCGCGGGGTTTGCCAGGTCACAAAAAAAAAAAAAAATACGTATGAAAGGATGACAAAAAAACTCCAAACTCTTTTTTATTTAGATCCCGTTCGCTTTTGCGGACGATGAATCATCTAAAGATTGATTTTTCGAACAAAAAATAATAATTGTTTGTAATGCTTGCAAAATAATTGAATGAATAGTACTTTTATCATCCGTCAAAATTTTTCGATATATATTATTATCTGTGATAAAAATAATTGTTGTTAATTAATAATTATTTCATGTGATCTACTTGGTTTTTTAGAAAGATATTTTTGAATTATTTATTATTTGTGAAATAAAAAAAACCTTACAAATAAATATCTTAAAAAGTACACTCGATGACAGATGCTATGTAATATAATATCATCCTCTCTTTTGTACCATTGGAAACTGTGCCAGACCTTAAATTATAGGGGGAGAAGCTAAGCTACTTTGGTGTCTATAGTTGTTAATCCGTACCTTTGTGACTGGGAAGCGGTCTTTGGGACAAATCCAAGAGTGCTTTAAACTTTGAGGCATGGAGCTCCATCGGGATTTAATTCTTACACAGATTGTTTCTAAAATAACTCTGTAATGACTACAGTAAATGAGGCCACCCTTTTGTTTGCCCTTTTTCGTTTGGTTTAGCTTGTTAAGGTCAATGCTCACACTATTAGTTAATTATCTCAATTTCTAATTATATTGATTTTAATGCAATGGATAATAACAAATAATAGTCTCAATGATAATGAAATTCACGGATCAAACTTATTTTTTGTTACGAATCTCTTGTAATGAAACAAGATTGATGGCGGGCCTATCCATCAATAATGGTGGATTCCAAGATCTTTTGAGCACTTTCGGAAGATCGGTCATGTGAATTAAATTTTCAGATTCGGTGAAGCGAAACTTCCTGGTAATTTAAAAAAGAAAAAGAGAAAAGGTAACTTCTATGATCTATTTGGTGAGTGAAAAACACGGACGCATTGATGAGATGTAACGTACGATACAAAGGCCTTTTTGGGGGCAGGGCAGGAATTGCCGGTGAGACGTGACATGACCGCAAAGACAGCCAGCACATCATTCGACCGTCTTGGATTGTCGCTGTTCTCGTGATGTTGCAGCTTGGGGTCTATCATTGATCCACGACTCCCCTCTCCCCTCCCCTTCGATTTCTTGCTCGCAGCAAACCTTCACATGGCCCATCCCATTTCCCAATTCTTATTATCATCACCATCATCATTCACTCTCTCTCTCTCTCTCTCTCTCTCCATGGCTAACATCATGTCACAGAAAGGAGATCCACTTTTCACGAAAACATTATATACACAGTACATATTTTCTCAAATTGGTACAAAAAGAGAAAATAATCTTTTTACCTTTTACGGACACGCCCCCATCACCTCTCTCGCTCTCTCTGTGCATGCTCTGTACTTACCTTCTTGGGGATCATGGGGAGCTGTGAAACGACGCTCCTCGATCCCCCCCATTCGAGCCATCTCGCCTTTCTTGAAAACGAATAGTGAAAATTAACGTCACAATCATCGAAAAAAAGAGAGAGAGAGAGAGAGAGAGAGAGAGAGAGAGAGGAAACGAGTCGAGCATAACTTTTGGAATGGGGACCATTAACCAAGAATCGAGCTGAATGTCTGTCAGTTGTCAGCTACCCTTCTTCCTCCAAAAAGACAAGCTCAAAGCCCGGGCCGAAAAAAAAAAAACAAAAAAAAAAAAGATTCCTGGCGTTACTGTTCATCGAGTTAGGCCGAGGGTGAGTCTCCTCTTTTTCTTTACTCTTTTCACTTTTTGCTTTGGGGTTTATCAAATCTTTTTTTTTTTTTTTTTAGTCAGTAGGGTTTATCAAATCTACTACGAGTTTTTTTTTTTTTTTTGAACAGGAATCTACTACGAGTTGAAATTTGAATTTTTGGGAGAGGGAGAGGGGGAGAGAGAGAGAGAGAGGTTCTTGGTGAGTGTGAAAACGCGGGCGGGGGGGCTCTCGTCTTTGAGATTCCCACCGTCGTTTAAAGGTCCAGGGACCCCATCGAGAGCGAAGACTTTCGGGGGCAAAAGGAAAGAGACCTCCCGCGATCGCGAATTAGAGTCAAACCATAGTTTCGAATTCCTCTTTTGACGACTGCGATTGGAAACTTTTTGTCCGCCTCGTCACCGTGACGGAGGAGCTGACGACAGCCGGGGGACGCTCCGCCGCTGCGACCCGAGGTCGGCCGCGCCGAGTCGCGAAAGGGTCATGGGCGTGTGTGAAACGGGGACTCGCTGCTCATCTTTTGACGTGAGACCGGAGCCTTTTGAGATAGATACAAAAGGGCTGTCGGACTTGAGATTTTCTGGGTTAGGACAGGACGTAAAGATTTTATGTGTAGCCTAATTGGACATTAGACTTTACTATATTGTTTGTAACTTACTGTAATATGGTCAAACCATATCCGATCGAGAACGTATCATCCTCGCTTTCGTGGGGCCTAAATGACTTGACTTTGTGCGGACCCTCGGATGCGTTGACTCCCTGTGTCCCATCCGGTAGGCCGCTTGTGCCATCCCTTTGAATGGGTCGAGCACAAAAAGTCTCGCGGGCGGTTAGACGAGGACAAAAGGGATAAGGCAAAAATAGGACCAGAATAATCTGCGGCTTTCCTTCGTACTTTATGCTTGGTAAGCCGTAGAAATCACATAAAGCAGCACGCGGCCCTTCGACATCATGAAAGTGAAGAGATGAGCAAGAATCGTGCTCCATCTTTAACGGACGATGCAATCCCTAAGGACTCGACAGTCCGGTCGTCGGCTGATTCCGGCACCGCCCGGAGCAATAACGCTAATGCTCGATGGGACGGTGAACTTTAGGGGCCATCGTGATCACAGGTAATCCATGATAGGAATGGGAAGAGACATTATGAGGACCACTACAGAGCAGAAAATGTAGATGAGGCTTTTCCTTGTAAGCAGACCACGAGGACAATAATAGCAAATGTGCAGGTCACTGTCCCACGCCACCTCCGATGGCCCTCCTTGAAGGGAGTCAAGGCGGTTCTTGGGCCTTTTCTTTCTTGTCAGTAAGTTATGAGCCTCATACAGAAAGGAGAATCTCACGGTCGATAGGGAGAATTGCGGTACCTAAACGTTGGACCCTCCACGAGATGGAATTTTATCCCGTGAATGTTTTGGTCTACCACATGAGTAACATACCAAGTCTAGACAATAATGTTGACAAAGAGAGCTGATATGGAGCTTTGAAATAGTTAATACTGCACTTGGTCAAAAAGGGCACGTTCCGCCTTGAAAGATCGGCAATTGGTAAGCGTTCAAAATGGAGGTACGGGAACTTCCGATACATCGTGCTTAACAAGCAAGTGATAAAAATTCTTCCTACCGTAACTGTTGATCGGCAGCTGATAGAGCGCATGATGTCGTCGAGGGGATACAGTAAAGAAAGCATAGACTTCAGGCTTTAATAAAGGGAATCCATTTGGACCGTTGACCAAGCACAAAAACAGCCCAAAAGGGGAAGAAGCAAAACCAAAATCAAGCCAGTAGCACCGGCATGTGTTCAAAGTAATCAAGTACGAAAGGAGAAAGAAACAGGTGTTTTCAGAAAGCATGCTAGTAATGATAATGAACAATTTAGCACGCTCATTTGCAGACTTACAGGATTGCTGCACCTCAGAAAATGCCTCAGCCTGCGGGTAGCATCTCATAGTTCTTATCAGATACTCCAACATGCATTTCTTTGAACAATCTTCATTCATAAATATCTGCAGGGAAAATGGAGATTTCTTCTACCAGATTTCTAACTA
The DNA here is from genome assembly GCA_014182375.1 of Eucalyptus virginea. Taxonomy (NCBI): domain Eukaryota; kingdom Viridiplantae; phylum Streptophyta; class Magnoliopsida; order Myrtales; family Myrtaceae; genus Eucalyptus; species Eucalyptus virginea. Next base: position 18,613,815 of record CM024522.1, on the reverse strand, counting down.
ATTATAAGGTCTATTAAAGTGTTAAATGATGTAGGGCCCATAAGGATGAAAGGAGAGCGGAGAGGTGAAGGAAGACCATCGCACTTCCAAGATAAATTCAAACTAGCGTACAAAGCTTCACAATATAACAATGAAGAAGGGCAATAAAACCGGACCAGAAAGTTGACTATGATCTAAAATTGTGTGAAAAAATATGGAACATCACAATACAAAACTTCTTTCGCAAGCCTCCAAAACTGCACTCTCAAGGAAGTGAAAACCTTGAAAGCTCAACCAGCACGTTGCTAATTGCCTATATCCGAAGAAGATTTCCCTTTCCGCGACCTCTTTCGTTTCCTACCTCTACTTCTGACAGTACCATCGCCATCCTTCTTTTCCTGCATTAAAACATCAATATCTCACATTGTGGTGACAGATAAGATTGCAATTACATCTTCCAGGAAAGCAGAGCAAGTAGCGTGCTACTGTTTTCTGGAGAGATTTTATATGCACTCAATATTTTTTTATGCCGATTACTCTACCATGGAAGATGCACCGTAAGGAAATAGTGCATTCCCACTGTTGTTTAGGCGGAAGGATTTCATACTCATCAATCATCCTAAACAATTTATCTCAAAAAAATAAAGTGGAGAAGGAAATGCTCAGGCAGCTGCCGTCTGCCAACAATAGTACTGGGAAGATGAAATATACTGAAAGTAAAATATTTCATTACGAGAGTTTCAACATCTAGTCACTACATTTAGGAAAATATAGTCAAAGGATTCAACCACGGAGGATCAAATAAAGGCGACAGCATTACATTCAACAGCATCTTATTTGCGAAAAACTTCCAGAATTTTTGTCAAAGCCAGGTTCTAAACCTTGTAGGTTTGTAATAACAACGTAAAAAGAGGGAAAACAAAGTACAAAGGGGCAGCACACAGCTAATACACTATCAATTACCCACGAAACAGATCAGCAGGATAAATAAGAACTATTAAAGTCGCATCAGTGACAAGAAGGAGGCACTTGAACTTTTCATACTCAGCATAACAATCAAAACAAACAGTGCAAAAGAAAATATTGATATCTACACAGACAGCTATTGCCAATGGAAATCAAGAGTAAAGAAATAACAACCAAACTACTTCTAGCGCATCACCATGCATAACAAAATGTTACTTCTCTTTAGCTTGGTTTGGGTTTTAACTTTTGTTTGGGTGGCAAGGAGGGCGTATAAAGAAGAAAGCTGCAGACCAACCTTCTCGGAACTAGGCTTAGAATTTTCACAGGCCTTCTTCTTCAAACAAGAAAGTGGATTTGGTCCCTGCAGCAACAAATGAACAGCTTAAAAAGAAGATAAATGAGATCGTACACATTATCTTTGATTTGAAGTGCATGCTTCTGCTAGTCCATCAGCGATATAGTTAGAAAATACAGTCAAGAGATTTCATCAGTAAAATCAAGGCAAGTTCCTGACATTTGACGTATCACTCGATACAGACAAGATTTACACGCAAAGACAGAAATTGAGCAGCATGCTGCCAATCAACAGATAACTTTGAAAAAATGAAGAGGGACGAAGATAATATATGAGAAACGTAATAAGAGAACATATATTGCCACCTTTGCTTTCTTTCTCTTAAACTGAACTTTATCTTTTACACCTAATATTTTGTTGACTGCTTGTGGCTTTGTCAAAGCTGATGACTCCAAATTTTGCTCTCCAGAATCTTCCTGTTCATCAGAAGAGTCTTCTGACATCTTGGCCCCAAGAATATTAGTAGTCCTCTTTTTTAACATTTTTCGCTCCAACTCTGTCATATGCAAGCGTCCTTCTTCAGAAGTTTTCACAAATTGGCGCTGAGTTGTGGACGGTTGCTCAAGAAAAAGAGCGTTCCTAAGACCATATATGGCAGGGACTCCTGGTATCTGCCAGAACACAAATTGACAACTTATAGTTAACGCAATTAACTAATGTGCATGGAAGGAAGATTGAAGCGCAAAGTCAACTAAAAAGTCACATGGGTATAAGCAACATTTTCTTTGAGAGCATTTTGTCCAAATTATTATTTTTTTTTTTTTTTTGTTGGGGGGGAGGGGGAGAGCAGATTGATTCCAAAGGTGCAGAAAGGTGCAGTGCACAGAATGGAAGCCTTCAATAACAACAAATCTTCATCAACCTTATGCCTCCTCCCAGTATGGGAAGTAACAGCATGCCCGACTTTGCACGTAAAGTCAACAATGGAGAGGAACATTACTAACCTCCAGAAGCTTCCTCCGCAGATCAGTGTCCTGAGTAGCAACAAAGAAGTGCTCGGGATTGTTTTCCCCAATAATCTCCAAGATGCAACTGTCAGCTTTCATCTTCCCCTCATGATCGCATCTAAATCAAATAAATTTGTGTATGATAAGAACGATTTTCAAATCAATAGCACGTCACAAGTTTAAACTAATAACCAAAGATCCTACAGCCTAGCTTCCCAGGAGGTTAAAAGGCAGATACTATGCAAGATGTTTCTTAATTTGCTAAACCACCATAACTCCATCGACTTATTCCAGAAGCCAAGTGCAGCCTAAGAAAGACCCACTCTAGGCAGAAATAAACACAACAATAGTATTTCTGATTTACAAGCTTGGTCGGCGGCCTGCCTTGTTTCGGCTACCAGATTTTCTATTGGAGAAAACAAAAAGAACACTAACCTGGCAATCATGAGATCTTTTGCAGCGTTAAGTGAATTGGCATGCGAGTCTCCCAGCCTTCTCAGCTCATTAAGCACGCATCTGCAGAAATTCGGATAAAGGTTTAAATAGAATGAGCTTAAAAAACCTTACAATTAGCATAGTCCCAGACAATCATGAAAGTAAACATTAATTCTCAATCATCACGAGCACGTGCGCACGTCGCGAACCTGGTGGTGAAGAGTTTGACGGAGGCGGAGAGAATGTCGGAGAGGGCCTTATCAGGGGGCGCGATTTGGTTCACGACGAGGTGGTGCACGAAAGTCCCGTCGCAGAGGACTCGGAAGGGCTGCCTAAACCCGAAACAGGCGGTGTAAAACCTCACGGCCTTGCGGTGGCGCCGCTGCCTTCGCACCCTCATCTAGAATAACGAACATCGACAACATCAATTCCAGGGAGCAATCGATAATAACACCCGCCCGATCAGGCTTGGAGAGCAAAAACGAATGAGGGCAGATCATCGGCTGAGGGATAATACCTCGACTCAGGAGAGAGCACGGGAGCAGCCTGAAACGGCGTGGAAACAGCGAAGTCGAAGAGCCCAGAGCAGCGAGAGCGGGCAACGGGGACCGGCCTCCACGGTTTCAAGCGTCGTAGCTATCGGCGAAGGAAGCGGTGGTGGTCAGGGCTCGTATAGGCATTCTCGCAAACATGTCCCGTGCAAGACGCCACCGCTCGCGGAAGGAAGCGTGCGTGCGTGCGTGCGGTATAGAGAGATCTAGAGAGAGAGAGAGAGAGAGAGAGAGTACCGTTGAGCTTGATTGAGAGAAGAAGGGAGAGACGCTTCGCAGCTGGAGGAGACGAGACGCTGCGCTGCGACTCGCAGTCGCTATGCACCGATAGAGGCTAGAGCGGAGAGAGAAAAGGAGACGAGAAGCAGCGTTGCTGGTGTCGACTTTGTCCCAAATTAGGGGAAAATTACAAAAATGAAGTCCTAAATTTATTGTATTTATTTGGAAAAATCTCGAATAAGGATCCCAAATGTCTTATTTTTTCAAATAAAGGTCTGAGCTACTTACATCAGTATCAAAGAAAAGCTTAAAGTGATTATGGCCATTTGAAATAAGAACCTAGTCTTGTTGGCTCGTCAGCCGACAAATAATTTACAACCGATCAAGGGTATTTTTGTATAAATATAATTTAAATTTAATTTAATTAGATTAGAAACTTAAAAAAAAATGGAGAAAATACAAGTGGGAAGGCATTCCCTCTCGCCTAGGGCAGTCAAATGGGTTGGTCCGGTCGAAAATAATCCGACTTATAGTAATCCATTTAACCTATTTTGATCAATCTTCATGTAATGTAAATTTGATGACTCATACTCGACCCATACCTAATCAATATTATCGAAATACATTAATATTTAACTCAATTTAGCTACTTAAATAAAAACTTCACGCCAAATTTTAAAAGTAAATAAAATAAAAAAAATGTGAAAAACCTTTAAATTGAAATACTTTTGAAGAACTCTTGATAAGAAAAAGTTTGATAAGCTAATAATTAAAATGAAAATAGTATTTGCTTATAACAAATCTTCTTGAATGCGAGAATGCATAGCTTCTTAATTGTAATTCTTTTTATTTTGGTTGATTTCTTAACTGTAGTTCACCAAGTTAAAAATTACATTATGATGTTTAGAATTTTTATTTCAATATTGATTGAATTTCAATCTAAACAGCATCGAGCTTCCTCTAAAAGTACTTCTTCGGTGTGTATATGGATATCTATCTACCAAATATCATTAAAAAAAAATCGATTTTTTTATTATTTTATTATTTTTGAAATTATTATTATTTATTTTATTTTCTTCTTTTCTCTTTTCTTTCCTTTTTCCTCCTTCTTCTCCCTTGTTCCTCCGTCGACGGTGATCAACCAAGTCGTAGTTTGGCGAGATCAAGGCTTTGCTCGTCCGGTGAGCCGAGCCGCCAAGCTCCATCGTGACCGGTGAGCTTGGGGCTTAGCGGATCTAGGCGAGCCCGAGCTTCATCAAGGCCGGCAGGCTCTTGGCTCACCAGGTCCAGGCGAGCCGGCCTTCTCTAGGTGCCAACGATCCCGCCAACTTTTGCTATCGCCCCATTGGCGATGGGGCGACGGCCACAAGCGAGAGCCCGCCTATGTTTTCTTTTTTATTAGTTTTTTTAAAAGAAAAAAAAAGGAAAAAAGAAAGAAAGAAATATTTAAAAAATGAAAATTGCCCTTCGTATTTAGTGAGTTCAAGCCCTTCTTTGAAATTGATATATGCACTTTAGGTTTTTTCTTTAAAATAAGGTTCACTTCAGACCCTTATTTGAGAAAATAACAACACTTCAGGTTCTTATTTAAAACAATATTCACTCCATGCCTTTATTTGAGAAAATGAGAGCACTTCATATCCTTATTTGAAATTTTCCCCTAATTCAATATTAGATTTATTGTATTTGTATGAATTCAATTATAAACATTTCAATTTGGTCAATTTAACATATTACATTTGTGCCAATTTAATTCTAAATATTTGAATTATGTCACTTTAGTAATTAATATGCCACAATAATCTATCAATAATAATTATGAAGAGTAGGATAACAAAAGAAATATTTGACATTAAATTTATAGTTTATTTTGATATATTATGAGTAACTTTATTATGAAGAATCTCAATAATGTGACTCGATTATATACATACATAAATACATACATACATACATATATATATATATATATATTGTGAATTTATCACTTTTTACTTGATAAAAAGAAAAGAAAAAAGGAAGAGAATGAAAGCGAGAGTAGAATTAGGTTGCCTTTGAATTACAAAAAAAAGAAAAAAAAAAAAAGCGAGAAATGCCCTTTTCATATTGACTAAACATTTACAATTTTGAGTACTCAACAACTCTTCCTAAAGTTTAAAAAGGGAAAAGAAAATCAAACAAAATTTCCAAGTTTGATCCAACGTATATCATATTGTCATCACTAGTGTATGACTACAATTGATGAAATATCTATATGCCTGGGTTCTCGCATTTGCCTCACAATCGTTTCCTAATTTGTAGTCTTTCACAACAAGTGAAATTATAAGATAGAAAGTTCATTCAGTGATTTCTTTAAATATTGTTAGTAAAATCCAAGGAGATATGACAGACTAATTCCTTTCCAAGTTTCTTCCCCCAACATTTTTTAAATAAAACAGCCTGCGTAAATTAATAACACGAATACCCAACAAGAATATCAATAATACATACCATCAAACCATTGCATTATTAGATATATTTGAATAGCTATAAAAAAAACTGTATATTAGAGGTGTTTATGGTGTATATTTACAGTTTATATTTTTTTAAGAAAAAAATATAAGATTAAGCCAAGTACTGACATTAACTTTCATAGTATACCCAAGGCAAAACCTAATAAGCCTGATTACTGACCAAAAAAAATAAAAATAAAATAAAAATAAGCCTGATTAAGCGGAATATCATGAAGCGTGGTCCTTTTAGTAAGCTCAACCGACAACTTTTATCATCGAATAATGTTCACTGCATCAGGAAATAGTTACAAGATGAGCAAGAGCCCAAAAGAGGTCAAAAAAAAAAAAAAGGAAATAGATCTAATACGCATCATTTACATATTACTTTGGAGAAACAGACCATTTATTTGTTATATACATGAAACATATTCTTGAATTCAAATGTTCACAAACTCTAAGGGGTGACATAACATTCTTCTTTTAAACCCCATCAAGCAAGAAGAACAGCTGCTGAATTGATATCTCGCGGAATATAGGCAAAAGACCATGTGGGATGCTTGCCGAGCAAGCTTTCCGGCATCCTGTATGATGCATTAGTTTCTCTAGAAAACTCTGAAGCTGAACTTCAGAGTAAGGTTGGCCACTAGCCACAACAGACCAACCCAATCTCTCCTTCAAAGATGAGATGCACCGAAAACCAGCCAGTGAACGGAGTCCAGAGAGAAAGCAGTGTGCACATAGCCTGTTCATTGCTGTGTAGGCTTGAGTGCCAACCACTGCATTATCATAAACACTGCAATCTTTTAGAAGAGAAGAAGCAACTATGGGCTAGATTATGTGGAGAGCTCGCAAAAGCAATAACAGCATCAATCGTGAAAACATGGAGAATTATAAAAGAACAAAGTGCCATCAGATGAAACAGAAACAACTACAATCTTGTAGCAACAGCATAAGGTACTTTTCGGGACTTTATAAGTCCAGCAGCACGCCATTTCACATACCCACACACACATGCAAAGAACATTTTGCCAAAAGCTGGCTTGATGGCCAGATGCCTTAATTGAGCAAGGAAGCCCTCCAAAGTCTAGGATGCCTAACTTGAGGCCGGATGCCTAGCTTGAAGCTGGAAGCCCTACAAAGTATGAGAAGAACCGTTTGAAAAGATTAATAAACTTATTCTGCATGTTACCATGTGTTGTTAATAAGTTTGTTTGGTGAAATAACTTGTTTGATAAGTTGAAAGTGGACCACATGCATATAGTTGAGAGATAGCAATTGGTTTGCTATTGATCTGCCATCGACATTGTATTGCGAGTGCTATATCTACTAGATTCGAGGATGAGATGTCCTCTTAATAGAAAATTAAAAGTTTTACTTAGTCCCCCAACTCACTTTTTTATTTTTCAGACTTATAGGTATGGACACCAATTTTGGAGCTGCAGCTACCATAGAGGATATAGGAATTACCTCTAGCCTCTGTGGATATACGTAGCTGGATGTAAATAAGGAAGTTCCTATAGAGAAGGGCTTTGTAAATGTCCTAACATGATATAAAAGAAGTGTCATGTGCTATGTTTTCCTAGCTGCTTGTTTGTTGTGTTGTCTCGATGTAAGTTGATGCATACGCTTCCGCATGGCTCTTAATGAAAAAAATAAAAGAAATGGGACGGCGATGCACCTGGGACATCACAACAATAACCCCCACTAGCTGCGACTAGAGTCAAGTTGTTACATGGACGACCACATTAAAGAACGTTCCCCTGAAGCACCATAGAATGGAGATTAATGTTCCCCTGAAGCAGAAGCATTTGCACTTCCAGCCATTGGGTCAAACCATAGCCCCATCCTCCTATCTTTCAAGCCCAAACCTATTAAACAGAAAAAAAGAGTTCAAATTCGAAGCCTTTTGGCTTGAGAATGATGAATATAAAAAATTATTAAAGAGACTTGAAACTCTCCTAATCAAGTAGGGATGAAATTAGTCGAGAAGCTACGTGCGATCGCTATTGCCTTATCCAAATGGAGTAAAAAAAACTTCTGGAAATGGACAAAAGAATAGACTCATTGAGGCAAGAACTTCATAGTGCATAAACAATAATGGGGGATATTCTGAAGTGGAAAGGGTCAAGCACTTACAAGGGGAGATTCAGGCATTATGGAGGCAGGAAGATATGTATTAGGGGCTTGCAATCAAGAATTACTTGGCTGAAATGAGGCGACAAAAACATTAAATTCTTTCATGCCACCACTGTTCAACGACAACAAAGAAAAAAACCATGTTGCAAATATCAAAAGGAATATGGGCTAAAGAACCAAGCCTCCTTAAAGAAATTACGAGAAAAGTACCAAAAAAGTCCTAAACCTATTGCATTGGTATCAATTCAGTCCTAAACTTTTCAATTGAACTAATTTAGTCCTAAACCTTTTATTATTGGTACCAATTCATTCCATCCGGCCAATTTTGGCTGGCCGACGCTGATGTGAATGTCGGCCAGTGGCCGGATGCGACGTGGCAATTTTTATGATTTTTTAAATTATTTTTTTGAATTTTTATTAAATTATTATTATTATTTTTTTTTTTGTCTTCTTCCTTGCGTTGGCCGGCGAGGGCCGCGACCCTCGCCGGCTTGCTCGGCCTCTCCCGGGGGTCGCGGGCGAGGCTGGCCTTGCCTAGATCGGTCGTCGGCGAGGCGCTTCGCCCGGATCTAGGCCAGCCGCCCGCCCACGCGGCCCCGGGCGAGGCTAAGCGGCCCTCGCCGCCGGCCGATGAGGGTCGCGGCCCTCGCTCGGCCTCGCCCTGGGCCGCGGGCGAGGCGACTTAGCCTAGATCTAGGCGAGGCCGGGCTTGGTCGCGACCTTGGGCGAGGCCGAGCGAGGGCCGCGACCATCGCCAACGGCCGGCAAGGACCACTCGGCCTCGCCCAGGGCTACGGCCGAGGCTGGCCTCGCCCAGGGCTACGGCCGAGGCTGGCCTCGCCCAAATCCCGGCGAAGCCTCCGCACCGGCGGCCCTAGGAGAGGCCGGGTGAGGGCTGCGATCCTCGCCGGTGGCGGCGAGGGCTTTGCGGCCCTTGCCCGGTGGCGGTGAGCCTCACCGGAGGCTCACCACCACCGCTAGGAAGAAGACAGAAAAAAAATAAAAAAAAATTTAAAAAATTTAAAAAAATTAAAAATCGAAAAAATAATTAAAAAATCATAAAAATTTCCACGTCAGCATTCGGCCACCGGCCGACGTCCACGTCAGTGTTGGCCAGCCAAAATTGGCCGGATGGACTGAATTGGTACCAATAGTAAAAGGTTTAGGACTGAATTGGTTCAATTGAAAAGTTTAGGACTGAATTGGTACCAATGCAATAGGTTTAGGATTTTTTTGGTACTTTTCCCAAGAAATTACGGTACAATTCTTCCCGGAACTGTACCAATCTGTTGGACAATGAATGTTCTCTTCGCTTTTAGATCAATGTTCCCAAGTGGTGACAAAAGAAATGAATCAATTGCTACTGGCGGATGTGACTTTGGAAGAAGAAAAGAGTGTAATTTTTCAGCTTGGTGCATCTAAAGCACTAGGGCCTCAATCGTTTGTTTTATTAGCAAAACTAGGCAGAAATCTAGAGTGAGTCTTCCAAATAGTAGAAGGTTTTTCAGTTAGAGCTTAAGAGGACCCATATTTCAGTTATCCCAAAAATCCCTAATCCCGAGAGGTTAGACCAATATCATCTTCTAAGCTTGTGCAACTTTGGATATGAAATTATCTCTAAAGTGATGGCAAATAGGCTTAAATTGTTGTCGTTGATCTGATAGCTACAGAGTAGAGTGCATTTGTTGGGGGAAGGCAAATTCAAGATAACATGCTCATTGTGCAGGAGGTGCTACATCAAATTAGAATTCGTAAAGGAAGCAAGAAATTCCCAGTTGTTCAGAAACTTGTATGAAAAAGGAATACAACCAAGTGGAGTTGGATTATTTGGAGGCATGCTTGATTAGAATAGGTTTTAATGAAAAGTGGATGGATTGGATAATGCAATGCGTCACAACTGTTTCGTTCAGTGTCAAGTTCAATGGGGAGCCACTTCAATATTTTAGGCCAACACGAGGGATTAGGCAAGGAGACCCATTATCCCCCTACTTATTTATTCTGGTGGCAAATGTATTATCCTCACTATTGAAGACTACAGTTGATAATGGTAGCATCAAAGGGATTAAACTTAGCAGATGGTGTCCTACCCTTTCTCATTTACTCTTCGCGGATGATTCCATCTTCTTCTTAGACGGGAAAATTCTGGAATATCAGAATTTGGCAGCAATTTTAAATTAATACTGTGTAGCATCTGGACAAGAGGTAAATTTGAACATATTTGGAATTTATTTTAGTAGGGACTGCCCTTACAGCTTAGAAGAGAATATGGCGGGGGCACTAAGAGTACCTATAATGGATAAAAAGGGTATTTATCTCGGAATTTCTTTGGATTGGATAGTATTAAAGAAACAGGTGTTTGCTTGGATCTTGAGATGGGTAAGTACAAAGTTAGAAGGATGGAAGGAGAAATTGATGTTAAAACAAGGGAAAGAAGTCATGATTAAAACAGTGGTGCAAGCCTTCCCGCAATATGTCGTCTCCTTTTTCAAAATTCCCGTGTCAGTGTGTAAGGCAATTGAGTAGAAAGTAGCATCATCTTGGTGGAGAACAAATGGAAATAAGACTGGAATTCACCGGAAAAAGTGGGATATTTTGAAGACGAGAAAGGATAGGGGAGGGTTGGGATTCCAGATTTGCTTGACTTCAACAAAGCCATGTTAGCAAAATATGGCGACTGAGTAATAACCCAACCTCTCTTTGGAGCCAATTATTCAAAGGTCTCTATTTCCCTCGACTAGATTTTTGGTGAGCTGGAAAGGGTCAACGCCCATAGTGGGGTTGGCAGAGTTTGATCTTGGGAAAAGATTCTATATCACCATCAGTGACTTGGGCAGTAGGGAATGGAACAAAAATTAAAACCCAGGGAAGATAAGTAGTTAAGGAGAGGATCACTGGTAGGCCCTGCAAAAATGGATGAACCGAAACTGGTTTCTGGACTTATTTGAAGGGGGGAAAATCATTGGAATGAAGAAGATTTGAAATAGCACTTCGATAAGCAAATAGTCCGTGAAATTCTCGCAATCCCTATTAAGCCTAAAACCGAGAATGATCAACTAATATGGATGGGCACAAAAGCAGGAAAATACACGGTTAAGAGTGGTTGCAACTACATCCGAGAAACAGGGGACGAACAAAGCGAAAGCCGAGCATCGACATCTTTCCAACACCCTCGCACTCTATGGACAGATATATGGAAGCTACATACTCCTCCCAAAGTCAGAATATTTATGTGGAACCCATGTCAGAATGCACTCCCAACGGAGGATGACTTGTTTCGAAGAAAAATTGTACTTGAACCAATATGTTCTCTGTGCAATCAGAGCGTGAACACTGTTGAGCATCTGTTTCAGTTGTGTCCTTGGACGAAAAATATATGGGAACACCCAAGGCTGAGAATCCACATCTTTATTCAAGGCCCAACTCGGATTGAGACTTGGTTTGGGGAAATCAAAAGCAATTTGGGCTTCTTACCAAATCAAGAGACAGTCGCCGCAGTTCTGTGGCAAATATGAAAGTCGCGCAACGGTGCCATTTTCGGGAGGAAAAAACTTGACCCGAGCAACCTTGTTGACACATGATCAGCAAGTTTGCAAAATTTCAGAAGATGGAACCCTCAATCAAGCAGATTTGGAAATGGAATTGCGAGCTCGTCAAGAGCTTGGATTCCTCCGAAAGATGGTGTTTTAAGATAAATATTGATGGATCTTACGAACTTGGAGCGATGGAAGGTTCTGTGGCATGTGTACGTCGAGATTCCATCGGAAACTTATTGGAGGGAGCTGCACGAGCGGTGGCTATGTCTTCGGCGTCGATGGGAGAAGCTCAAGCTCTCTTTGAAGCCCTAAATTATTTTCTCTCTCTTAGACACGAGGACGTAGTGGCAGAGACTTACAGTTTAGATTTGGTCGACGTGTTAAGGAGCTCAGATCAATTCACGCGGGAAACTCACGTCCATAGGAGAAACTCTTTACCTTCGAACTAGGTTTTGCCTCCCCCCAAACTCTGTGGGATCTTTTATATACTGATACCCCTCTTTTGGACCTAGTTAAATGCAGTATTTCACTTTCCGACAAAAAAAAAAAAAAATTAAAAAAAAGGATGACACAAGGCGACGGTTCATAGCTAGAAGATTGAAGTGGCCATGAGCAACCATCACTTGGTAGATCTGTTGAGGAGAAAAATGTGAAGTTCAAATTGAATTGATGTTAAGATATCCCATTTTGTTGTAATACTACTCGAATGAAACTTTTCTTGTAAAATTCATTGGAAGTGATGACTTCAAATCATTCTACTTGTACTTCAAGGAAAAAAACAACGATATTAAGTTTTTACTCATATTCATATTGCATACCATTACTTTTTTTGGTTGCTGATCAAAACAAAAAATGTCCTTAATCTACATATTTAAGTCAAAATTGGGTTTTATCTCACTTTTTGACTTCCCATTTAGCCCTCAATTACATATTACTTTAATTTTTTTAATGTAATTTAACTTGAAAGAGGACAATGGAAAACAGGCCAAAGAAAGAGATGATAGGCAAAAGAAAGAGCCTATTATATCATCGTTTCTATAGTGCAACAGCTAGTTTCATCCTTCTCTTAATTTCTTCTTTTAAAATTTTGAATAAATATTTGTTTAAATCATTGAAAGAATAAGAAGATATTATTTGATGTTTGCTTTTCGGAAAAAAGAATCATAACGATTAGAAAATGACTTTCAATATTTTCTCTCCGTGCAATTGAAATGGTAGTCTTATTACTATTCATTATGACATTGCGTAGGGAACGAAGATGACGATAGACATGTAATGCGGGCATGAGAGCTGTATTTACTTTTTTAAGGCCAAGCTATTGCCTGTTCCATTTAGTTTGATTTCGCTTTATAATTATAAAATAAGGAAAAATTAAATAATATTTTGTTTGATTAAAATAAATTATCAGTATTTTTTGTGAAAATAAAGGAAATGTTTAAAACAGAAAAGGGGTTGAAATTGGCCCAAACACCAGGCCCTACCCAACTTGACACGCAAGGCTCATGGGTTGTGCCCGGCATGACAAGAGAAGGCGTCGAGCTTGGCTTGCCCTACCAAAGCCTAAGAAGATGCCAGTGATCAATCAAAAACGATATCTTCTTCAGGCTTATCTTGGTTTGAAGGAAACAATGTTCGTCACTGGCAAATCTACCAACTCCCAAGACAATATTTCTACTTGAAGAACATAGCACAGGTGTTAAGCCTTCCGTAGTCAGGCTCGAGTGTGACTCAGAAAGCACGAACTTTATTGTAGATGGCTATACACAATGCCATCGAAACGAAATGAACATGTACAAACTAAGTTGATACTATGCCCAAATTCTACGTATTGCTCTCCACTTTATTTTCTTGTCAAGGAAATGACAACTTGATCTTGTTGAGCTTAACCATGACAGTTTCCATGTCCATTCTTTCCTCAGGCAAATCCTTTGAACATTCCAGTCCAAGCTCTAGGATCGATAAGACTTTGCTCTCGAGTTCCAAAAACGTCAGATCTTCATGTTTTGTGCTAAGGAGTTCGCTATCCACGATGTCAAGCACTCTGTCTGGGACTGCTGCACCTACCCATCGCCTCAAGCTCATATTCGCATCAAACATTTCACAGGTTGGCTTCTTCCCAGTAATCACTTCCAACAACAATATGCCAAAACTGTAGACATCTCCTTTTGTCGAGATTTTTCCTTCTGAACCGTACTCTGCAAGCATCATAGTTTGTGAAATAAGAATACCAGCAATTGATCTTTTTTCTTTTTGGGACATAAGTAATAAGATCGAGAGGCATACCAGTGTTAATATTATACAATTATATTGGCAATCAATGGCTTAGATTAGTTAAAACTCGACAAATGTACCTGGAGCAATGTAACCAATTGTGCCGAGAGTTCGGGTTTGTGTTTCAAGCTTGTTCTCAGCCAAAATCTTTGCGATTCCAAAGTCGCAGACTTGTGCGAGTAGGTCCTCGTTTAGAAGAACATTGCTAGGCTTCAAGTCGCAGTGCACAATGGGTTCTGGTTGGCCATAGTGGAGATAATCGAGCGCCGTAGCGATGTCGACCAATATCTTCACTCGCTGATGGAGACCCAAGTTGTAGTTGTTGGAGTACAGCCACTTCTCCAAGCTCCCATTGGGCAGGTATTGCAGCACCAAAGCTCTCAGATCGGCGTTCGTGCAGGTGCTGATTACCTTGACTAGATTCCGATGCCGAATCTTGCGGAAAACCTCACATTCTGCATCGAAACTTTTTAGGGCGCCTTCAATATGGAGATTTAGTACTTTGACTGCAACTTCTGTCCCGTTGGCTAGAGTCCCTTTGTGTACAGAGCTAAAGTTTCCTGCTCCAAGCAAATTGCTTTCACTAAAGTTGTTAGTAGCGGAGCAAAGCTCTCGATATGATATCATCGGGTGGTCAATTCTAGGCGGGTTCTCCATCGAAACTGGAGCTTTTTTACTGGTGTTCCCACGCTTTCTAAGCAAACAAATGACAAGGACTAAAAGTACAGCCGACACAATTGGCACCATAATGTATAGTAAATGGAGCTGCTTGTCCCGTGATGATTTCTTTCCATTTACTTTGCAACGTGGGACTTGAAAAATCGCATTTCCACAAAATGCTTCATTTCCAATGAACGAGAGAGCCGAGAAATTTCCAAAGGGCCCGCCATTAGGAATCTCTCCCGATAGCTTATTAAATGACAAGTTCAAATTTAGCAAATATGGGAGTCCTTCCATGGACTTTGGTATTGCGCCTGATAACTCATTGTAGGAGAGATCAAGAAAGTCTAACCCTTTGAGGTTGCCGATTGATTGCAGTATCAATCCTTGAAATGAGTTCCTTGACAAGTTGAGAGAAGCAAGGCTCTCCAACTCCTCGATGGAACTTGGTATGGCGCCGTAAGTCGGTTCCAAGAAAGATCGATGCTATTCATAGCTCTCATTTTTCCTATTTCAAGTGGTAGTCCTCCATTAAAAGAATTGAGTGACACATTGAGGAAGATAAGTTGTTGAAGGCTCCACAAACTAACCGGTATAACCGATGTCATGTTATTCGAACTTATGAGAAACTTTTGAAGACTGCTGAGGTTTCCAATGCAGTTCGGGATAGATCCCAATATCCTATTTTGCGAGAGCTCCAACTCTGCTAAACTTGTCAAGTAGCATATCTCATCGGGGATCGGTCCTTCGAGATGGTTGTTATTAAGATACAGCCTTTGCAAGCGTTCTAATCCTCCGATCGACAATGGGATGTTGCCGACTAGATCGTTACCGCTCAACGCTAGCAAAGTCAATCTCTTCAAGAAACCCATTTCCTCGGGAATACGACCTCTTATTTGAGATTCTTGAGCGAGTAGAACTAGCAAGGAATTGGAGAAGTTTTTGATAGATTTTGGTATGGAACCGCGAAGTGAGTTTCCTCCCAGATCCAAGGTTTGCAGCGATCGGCAATTTGATAAAGCCGATAGAAAACCGAGCTCCGAATCATAAGGCTCTCCAGTGAGCTGATTTAATGCAACCTCGAATTTTTTGAGTTTCTTCAAGTTGCCCAAACTCATGGGTATGGGTCCGCTGAGTTGATTTTCTGCGGCGCTGAAAATAATTAAGCTCGTATAATTCGAAATACATTGAGGGATGTCACCGCCAAAGCTATTATATGATAGCATGAGTTTTTCCAAATTCGGAAGGCTTAGTTCGCAACTCAAGGGAAGGCTTCCGGAG
The DNA here is from genome assembly GCA_014182375.1 of Eucalyptus virginea. NCBI lineage: Eukaryota > Viridiplantae > Streptophyta > Magnoliopsida > Myrtales > Myrtaceae > Eucalyptus > Eucalyptus virginea. The sequence goes on along the minus strand of CM024522.1, from coordinate 18,597,990 downwards.
AGTGAATTCTCCACCAAAGAAAGCTCTTGTAGCGAAGAAATGTTACAAATTTCCTGAGGCACTTCGCCCGTTAGCAGATTTTGCTCAAGGGTCAGCTGATTCAAATTGACCAACTTGCCAATCTCACTTGGAATGTTACCTCCAATCGGGTTAGTGGACAAGCTCAAGATGCGCAAGCTCGACATGTTACCAATGGTTCGAGGAATCGTGCTAGTGAAGTTATTAATACCGAGATAGAGCTTCTGCAGCTTTTGCAAGCTGTCTATGTCTCGAGGAATGGTTCCCTGAAAACAATTGTATGACAACGACAACACGAGAAGCTCTTTGCATTGGGTTAGCATCTCTAGTAGCAGGCCGCTGAATTGGTTATAAGACAGTGCAAGTATCTGAATGCTACGCCAGCAGTAGCAAAGATCGGAGGGAAGACTTCCAGAGAGATAATTGTCCATCAAAATGACACTAGTGAGCGATCTATTGAAAAGTGCTAAAGGAATCGAACCTGTGAGGGAAGCGTTGACTAATGTAATGACCTGCAATGTGGATATATTGCCCAGGAAGCTTGGAATTTGACCCCGTAAGTCGTTTGAGCTAAGGTTCAATTGTTGCAACTTAGGGAAGGTGCCAAATTCTCTTGGTATGCCGCCCGTTAGCCTATTCATCTCGAGTGACATGACTTCAAGGTTCTGGCACCAGGCTAAGTTAGGAGGAATATTTCCTTCAAACTGGTTCACTTTCAGTACAAGTTTCTTAAGACGGCGTAAATGACTGATTTCTATTAAAATCGTGCCATAAAAACTGTTGTTGCGGAGATCAAGAGAAGCCAGGAAAGAAAGATTGCCTAGGTAGGGAGAGAGTCTTCCCTGGAGACCCATGTGTGAGAGGTCCAAAGCCGTCACTCTCTGCTTGCGGTTGTTGCAAACAACGCCAATCCATTCACAGAAGTTTGCTTCAATGGTCCAATTGCCACCTTTGATCGTGTTTGTTGGGTCGATTTCGATCGCCGATTTGAAGTGGAGGAGAGCCACTTGATCAGTGAAGTTGCTGGAACAAATGACGGGCTGAAACATCAATAGGGAAGCCAACATAACATCAAGAAATGCTATAAAGATGAACTTCTCCATAATGAACAGAGTATCTTTTGATCGCATCAATAGACAGTTCGCAAATTAGGACTTGTTCCTAGTATTTAATGTTGAACCAAACCAAATGATTGTCTCAATTTTAAAAAAGAAAACAATGTAAAGAAAGACTAACTATCAAATGATGCCCTTCAATCACGTCTAATTAGGTAAATGGCCCATTCTTTACGTTTACACGTTCACACATACTTTCTACTCTATGAGGGTGCAAGTGCACCTTTTGACTAATGCTCCAAGGAACAAATGTGAAAGGTTTTGTGATAACTGTCCTGACCCGCATGACTGATATTAAATGACTCCTTGGAAGTTGACTGATTGGAAGTTTCTACTACTAGAATAGATAATGATATTAGTAGTCTATCAACTTTTATCCATGCTTCATGTCATATTTGAATTTTCAATCGATTCAATTAAATCACTTTTGATTTATGTGAAATGTCATTCCGTAACTTTCAATTAGTCTAATTAGATCCCTATTATTTTTAATATGTTTTTTTGTCATCCTTTCATTAATTAATTTAAATGAAATGCGTCATGGACAACAATTTGATAAAGCCGATGTTTGATGGAGCAAATTAGGTGGGTTTGGGGCGTGTCATGTTGACGTTCCTTAAATATGTGCACTACTCATTCTAACAACATTTTCTTTTCTCAACAAACATTATCATCCAGTGGACTCTCCTCAACAGCGATCAAAAGGACAAGGTAATGGCTTCGAGGACCTTCGCGGCCACGGCCTATCCATTTAATATACAATGAGGGTGGGCTACACGGAGGTGTACTTTATTTTTACATATTAATACCCGCACGCCTCACACCTCCAATTCTCCCTATATTTTTATCTTTTCCTAGGAGAGGGAATACCCTCTAAAAATTTTACATCCCGAAGTTCAGATTGGACCGAGATAAAGCTTTTAAGGACATGCTTATTTCTAATCTCTACTATTAAAATGCACAGAAAACTTTGCTATTTTCTTTTGAGGCATACTGAAAAATCCTCCCTCATTCTCAATTTGACATGGCTTCGATTGAAAGCTTGAACAAGAATAAGACCACCTTAATTATATAAAGAAAAGGGTTTTGTCCTGGTTTGCAAGCTTTTCTATAGCACTAGTGGAATTCCTTTGTGTGTGCTGCACGGGTTCCAACTTCTTCTTTTGTTTTTTTAATTGAAAAATTGCTTGAAAGTACTAAATCGAAACCCAGTGTTGATTTTGGTCCTCTCACTTTGAACTAATAATTTATGGTAACTTCGAATTTGATGTCTCAAATGTAATATTCCAATGCATGACACTGATGAGTTATGAAGGCTTGTGTCATGTATATATGAGATGCGAGAGGCTTAGCTGGGAGGCAACGTCAATTTTCTTTTTCTCCTCAACTTGACATTTCAATGCCCAATAATCAAGATCTATCTTTCTTTTGACCCAGCTGGGTTAGAATTCTCGAATTTAATAGGTTGTTATGGCGGATTAACCCTTCCATTAAGTATAATGCAATTCTTTGGCATGGAATGTTGCTTTTTAAAAAATGTCATTGTAAAATATGGCTTTTGACCCAGTCAAAAATAAAAAGGAGAGAGATCGAGAGTCTTCGGGAGAGAAGAAGAAAAAGAGGAGAGAGAGAGAGAGAAGGAAAGAAAAGAAAGAGAAAAAAAAAAAGAAAAGGAAAAGGGGGGAAAAGGAGGAGATAAAAGGGAAAGAGAGAGAAAAAGGAGGAGAGGGAGAAAGGGGGATCAGAGAGCCCACGCTCGAAGAAGAAGAAGAAGAAGAAGAAGAAGAAAAAGAAGAAAGAGGGCTTTGTGTGTTTTCATTATGGGAGCCTCGCCAAGCTATGTAACGCAATGCCCGGTAAGTGATTGCGTCCTTCGTTCTTCAAATCGGACTAGTTTCGGAGTTAGGGTTTGAAATTAGGAATTTTGGAAACATTGAGCGACGAAATAAGATTTTTGAGTCGTTGAGCTGCGTATTTTTTGTAGAAATGATAGCTTAGGATGTTATGGAGTTGTGGGATTTTACGAATCGTGATTTGAGCTCACGGTTTGCCCGAAACAAAATTTTGAAGTTTATCGCGCGTGATGAACAGTGCACGACCAGAACTTCAGGGCTATATTTTGTTGATTTTCGGCTTGATTTCGGGTTGCCTAAATTGGGGTTCTTGTAGCATGTTGGATGGGCTTTCCATTGATTATAAGTACGCTTTAAACAGAGTTTGGTGGAGAAAATTATGGCATGATGAAATTTCGTGCTCGCACTTCACGCTAAGGACGGCTTTGAGTAATTGTTTTGGTTGAGTGATTTATTAGCGTGTAGGTGTCGTTTTATCGATGAATAAACATAATTTAGTCGAGTCGTTAGTTGGAGAGTGACATATTACCTGGTTTTAATATCGTTTTCGATTTATTAATAGGAATACGGGTGCATTGGCTCAAGTAACCACATAGGTTGATTTTTCGACTTTCCCAGGTGAGTGGTGCTATCTTTTCTAAGAATTTATAAGCTCATGTCTTCAAAATGATAAAAATTTGATATTTTATGAGTTATAAATAAGCCTGTTTATTGCATAAAAGTTGGATCGGGCATTTACTAAGTTTTGAAATTTGAAAATAGTGTGAGAACTTTTTATGAATATATATTCTGTTTGATGAACGAAGTTGAGAAATATTACATGTTTTGGGTTTTTGAAACCATTTCATGAAAAGCTCGACTTTGAGATGATTTATGGAATGTTATATAGATATTGATTTGTGATAAGCTTTTTGAAATGTATTTGATTTGAAATTGATTTATGAGGGTCTTGAAATTATTTGAGAATGTTTTATGAAAAGTATTTCTGGTGGATAAATTGAGTTGCGAAATCTTTTCGTGATATATGAAATGTTTTATGGATTTGGTTTGAGAATTATGGATGGTGTGGTTCTGGATTGATGTGGATGTTCAATATCGCTGTGAGCCCAGCAAGGGGCTTGTGGGTATGCGCATACTATTCTAGGATATCCTTGTGGGCCGAGCCACCGGCTAATAATAGGTGTAGACCTTGCCAAAGTGGGAATCTTGGTTGCCTCGTCACCAGGCATTGTATCATGATCATGGTTTGATATTGAGCTACAGATTAGTCAATTGAGTGGACCATTAACATGTGATATGAGTTGGGTCGATGGAATGGACCATCGACGTGTAATTTGAGATTAGTCGTTGGAATGGACCATTGACGTGTAATTTCATTAGATTATCGATGTGTGGTTTGATGAAATTAATCAATGGAATAGACCATTGATACATGTTTTATGAGATTGACCAATAGGTTAGACCATTGGCATTTGCCTATTATTATGTTAAATATTTTTGCTTTGAACATATTGTGTTAAAGTAAGAAAGGTTATATTTTGGCCTTGAATGTTTGTTAAATTTCTGGGTTTGGTGTGGTATGAGATTAACCAATGGAATGGACCATTGGCGTGTGAATTAATGAGATTGATCAATGGATTAGACCATTGATGTTTATTTCGATGTTATTAGGAAATGATTATTTTTGCTATAAATATAGATATGTTGAAGCGTATGTAACTTATTCTTTTTACTGTGTGTTTGTTATATTCTAGATTTGAGTTAAAAGCGTTGTAGTTTGGTTTTGTAAATATACATAGTGGGTGCTCGATCCATTTAGAAGAGATGCATTACTCACTGAGCCGTGGTTGCTCACCCCTCTATTTTCCAATCTTTTTCAGGTTCCTCGACTAACAATGAGTAGGTACGAGAGCGATATGGATGTGAGGACTTTTAAGAGTTGGATTTTGGGAGCTTTGAGGCTGCGTCCTTTGAGTGGAAGGACGGTCGTGCCATCCCCCATTCATGATGGTTTTGGGGTGTGACAGTCATAGTCATGTGTCACGGGAAATTGTACGAAAAGTCTCATCTAATGCATGAACTATAATCAAGTGATAAACCTTTCAATTGCTGCAATAAGGTCCTATGAAAATGGAAAAGTATAATTGAGTGTTAAACCATTATGTGGGTGTAATTTAGGGTGAGCATGGTCTGGGTAGGTAGTTTCCACTCTAGAATCAAGAACCCCCTACTAACGACCGGTTTCAAAAAATTAGGACTGGGAACCGCCTGTTAGTTTCATGGATCTACCCAGGAACTGGACCTCGTGGTCGAGTTCTTGGATGGATCCATGGAACCGGTCCATCAAGCTTCACGTACTTAGTGCAACATTTTCCGACAAGCCAAAGTAAAACAAAAAATAAAGAACTTCCCTATTCTTAATTGCAAGATTAGTAAAAAGAATGGACTCATAGTAAAAGTTGAGAGTTGATGTCGTAAGTCGATGGGTGTTGAGCTTGAAAGTCAAGGTCGTGAGTGAGAGATAGAGAGACGATTCATACAAGGTGAGAGTGAGACAAGACAAGCACTTAGTTAATGGATGTTGAGCTTCAAATTAAAAATTTTAGGGTTTTCATTTTTCTTAAATTTTTTTTATTGGAAATTTTTCTTAAAAATTAAATATATATTTTCGGTATGGTCCGAGTGGGTGGATGGGCTGTTTATACCTAGAACTAGGAACCGAACCGGTATCCACCGGTTTCAATAAATTGAAACCAAGAACTGGACCGATTCCCCTAGAAACCGTTGAATTCCGGTCTGGTTTCTAAAGGTCCGGGCGATTCCTAGATCTTTTGCACACCCCTTGGTGTAATCAAGTCATAAAGTCCTGAGCCTATAGTAAGAAGTGAAATAAAAGGTTGCCGCATAGGCTTTGAGTGTTTTTTGGGGAAGTTTCCACATTTCTCCATGGAAAAGACTTGATTTTACTTTTTGCAAAGGTTTGTGACTTGATTGCGCTCATCAAATAATTAGGACTCAAATGCATTATGTGTAAAGATTTAAGATTTCTCATGCACTTTTGTTGTTATGTTGGAGTAAGAGATTTCTCGTAGGTGCTGATTCATTTTTAAAGTACCGCACTCGAAATACCTTACGATTTATGTACAGATTGGCTCAAAAAAGGTGAGGGGGGATGATTTTACCAAATAAGTTAATTTTTAACTTGAATATAGGTTTATGTGGTTGAATTATAAATAAGCAAAGCAAATTTGCTTGAAAAGTGAAGATGTACATGGGACTCCTAAAGTAGATTGAGGCTTATATTGTCATTCAACTGAATCTTTCGAGGAAATTGCACAAGTCTACCTTTCAATTGTAAGAGTAAGATTGGGGCAAGAAGAAAAGCCATTAACCATCTTTTCTTTCTTTTGGAGTTTCTTTTTTGAGCAACTTTTTGCTTTTTTACTTTTTTACTTTTTGCCACACAGATTAATGAAGAAGAAAGTCATTGACCGTGATTGAACCTCAATCATCCTGACTAATTCATGCGAAAGAGTCGATCTTGAAGTTTATTGCTCAATATATTACATTTGAGATTTCACTAAATATCTTCATCTTTGGAAAACCTTCATGTTATGGTACATGGGGATTTTGTTGGACATACTAGCAAAATTTCTTGTCTGGCATGTGATGGGATTTGTCCATCAAAATGGACAAGAGTTTTGAAATGAAAGGTTGCTAATTGCCCAGATGACTTCAATTGGGAGCCACGCTCCTTGTTTTATAAATGATGTCTTCTTCGATGCACGTGACACAGGCAAGTAACGTGCACCGGGGGAAGTAATTGAAATGATAGTTCAGGTACTTACAAAAAAATAAAAAAATAAAAATGTCATGTAGGAATGTATCATGTGTAAAACCATTGAATGGAAATTAGAAATAGTCAAAAAGTTAACTACTTTAGAAATCAATCAACAACCAAATGAGCAGTGACAAATATGACTTGTGTAGTCAAAAAGTTATAGCTACCCACGGGCAACGTAAGTTGGTTAAAAAAGTCATCACAGTCACACATATGTACACACTTATTTGTGGCTTTTTTTTCGTCGTGATCAACATTCCAATTGACACGGAGCAAGTAATGTGTAGTGAGAAGTAATTGAAATAATAGTTCGAATAGTTAGAGAAAAATTTAAAAAATGTCCTATACAGGTGTATTGTATGTGAAACTGTTGACTTGAAATTACAAGTTGTCAAAAAGTTAATTATTTAGAAATCAATCAATTACCAAATGAGCGGCAACAAATATGACCTATGTAGTCAAAAAGTTAAATAGCTACCCCGAGCTATGTAAGTTAGTTGAACAAGTCATCGCAGTCAATAAGTGTGTAAGTTCACACATACGTACACACTTATTAGCAGTTGTTTTTTTGTCGTGATCAACATTCCAATCAGATGACCAAGTGGCCAGTACCTTCCAAGACTTGATATCAGCAAGATCCATCATTCATAATCAGGACGTGCTCATTATCATTAGTGTTGGTGTTATCCACGGTAAAACCGTATGAAATGACTTGCAATCGATCATCTAGTGATCTTCGAAGTATGTCAACTTCCAAAGAGTTCTAGTTGTAGAAAGATTGACCATGCGACCTCAAAGTCTTCATGAAATATTTATCATCACAGTCACAAGTACGTACACAATTATTAGCGGCTATTTTTCGTCGTGATCAACATTCCAAGTGGCACAAAGCAAGTAATGTGTAGTGGGAAGTAATTGAAACGATAGTTCAAATAATTAGAGAAAAAATAAAAAAAATGTCCTATACAAGTGTATTGTGTGTGAAATCGTTGAATTGAAATTACAAGTAGTCAAAAAGTTAATTGTTTAGAAATCAATTAACTACCAAGTGAGCAGTGACAAATATAACATGTGTAGTCAAAAAGTAATATGGCTATCCACAGGCTATGTAAGTTAGTTAAACAAGTCATTGTAGTTAATAAGTGTGAAGTTCACACATATGTACACACTTATTAGCGGTTGTTTTTTTGTCGTGATCAACATTCCAATTAGATGACCAAATGACCAGAACCTTCTAGGACTTGATATCAGCACACTCCATCATTCATAATCAGGACGTGCTCATTATCACTAGTGGTGGTGCTGTCCATAGTAAAACTGTATGGAATGACTTACAATCAATCATCTAGTGATCCTTCGAAGTATGTCAACCTCCAAAGACTTTTTGTTGTAGAAAGATTGACCAGGCGACCTCAAAGTCTTCATGAAATACTTATCATCACAGTCACAATATGTACACAATTATTAGTAGCTATTTTTCGTCATAATCCACATTCCAAGTGACACGGAGTAAGTAATCTATAGTGGGAAGTAATTGAAACAATGGTTTGAATAATTAGAGAAAAATTAGAGAAATGTCCTATACAAGTGTATTGTGTGTGAAATTGTTGAATTGAAATTACAAGTAGTCCAAAAGTTAACCGTTTAGAAATTAATCAACTACCAAATAAGGGTGACAAATATGACCTACGTAGTCAAAAAATTATATAGCTGCCCACAGGTTGTCAAATTGGTTAAACAAGTCATTGTAGTCAACAAGTGTGTAAGTTCACACGTATGCACACACTTATTAGCCGTTGTTTTTTCATCGTGATCAACATTCCAATCAGATGAGCAAGTGGCCAACACCTTCTAGGACTTGATTAGCACAGTCCATTATTCATAATCAGGACATGCTCATTATCACCAGTGCTGGTGTTGTCCATGATAAAACCGTATGGAATGACTTGCGATCAACCATCTGCTAATCCTTTGGAATATGTCAACTTCCGAAGACTCTAGTTGTAGAAAGATTGACCATGTGACCTCAAAGTCTTCATGAAATACTTATCATCGCAGTCACACGTACGTACACACTTATTAGCAACTGTTTGTCGTCGTGATCAACATTCCAAGTGACACAGAGCAAGTAGTGTGTAGTGAGAAGTAATTGAAACGATAGTTCAAATATTAGAGAAAAATTAAAAAAAATGTCCTAGAGTATATTGTGTGTGAAATCGTTGAATTGAAATTACAAATAGTCAACAAGTTAATTGTTTATAAATCAATCAACTACCAAATGAGCGGTGACAAATATGACCAGTGCAGTCAAAAAGTTATATAGCTACCCACAAGCAATGTAAATTGGTTAAATAAGTCATCGCAATCAATAAGTGTGCAAGTTCACATGTACGTACTAGGGGTGTGCAAAAGAACCGGGACCCACCGGACCGCCCAGAATCGGACCGGAACCGCCCGAAAGAGGTGGTTCTTAAGGGAACCAGTCCGGTTCCTAGTTCCAATTTATGGGAACCGATGGATACCAGTCCGGTTCCCGGTTCCATGGGCAAATCCACCCACTCGCCCACCCGGACCGGACCGGTTATATTATAAAAATATATTAATTTTTAATATTAAAAAAAATTGAAATTAGCAAATTTAAAATTTAGGGCTCCAATCACCATATTGTTTCAATTCACTAGTCTCTTACTCCATCTCGTCTCTCTCAGTTCAAAATCTCCCCGAGCTCCCTCTTCCTCTCCAATTCACCTCCGGATCTACTCATCTCCCTTTGAGTCCTAGTCCAAACTCGGCAAAACAATGAGTTAATTCTCTTTTCCTCCCTCGAACTTGAACTCTCTCTGCATGTCGTCGCCACCTCCGCATTTACTGTCACTATCGTCCTCTTCGTTGTTGGGCTCGTCCCGCTTCTACCTCCCCTCTTCCTCCTCCCCCTCCTCAAGCTTCTCCCCATCATCCTCATCTTCGAGGACAGGCGAACTCTAGGTCTAAGAACGGCTCATCGTCCCCGTTGTCCTCCTCATTGTCGATCTCCAGGAAGGAGTGGGAGACGACGGAGGCGGTGGCCAAGATGGTGGTGGTGGCCGAGAAGGAAGCGGAGCGAGGGTCGCAACTGATTGAAGGCGAAAAGGGGAAGGCGTGGAGGTTGGACCGGTTCTATGGATCCACTCGGGAACCGGACCGGACCGATGGTCCGGTTCTCGGGTGGATCCATGCAACTAGCGGGCGGTTTCCGGTTCCCATTTTTCAGAACCGGTTCTTAGCAGGCGGTTCCCAGTTTTAGGTCGGAAACCGCCTGCTCGAATCATGCACACCCCTAGTACATACACAATTATTACTTGTTTTTTTTTTTTTTTAATTGTAATCAACATTCCAATTAGATGAGCAAGTGGCCAGCACCTTCCAAAACTTGATATCAGCACAGTCCCTCATTCATAATCAGGCATGCTCATTATCACCAGTTTTGGTGCTGTCCATGGTAAAATCGTATGGAATGACTTGTGATCAATCATCCAATGATCTTTCGAAGTATGTCAACTTCCAAAGACTTCTAGTTGTAGAAAGATTGACCATGTGATCTCAAAGTCTTTGTGAAATACTTATCATATCAGACTTGTTCTTCTCTTTTCGATATCTTAATTGGTGATGAAAGATTGACCATGGTACCTTCAAGTCTTCATGAAACCGTCATATGATACCTGTACTCCTTTTGTCAATATATTCATTAGTCTTCATTGAACTCACACGGGTCATCGGTAGCACCACAGTCCTCCACCTCATCTGATATCGGCAGCTGCTCTTGACAACAATTTGCTACTCCTGATAACGAGCCACTGCTCGTGATAACAATAAGATGATCTATCTTCTTATCCTTCTAAGCATACTGTCAATTATGACTCTACCAACCCGTTCACCATCATGGTCTTTCTAAACTTTAGCAAACATTCTTGTTCTAGGCTTGTTCACTATTGCCAAGTCCATCCAGGTGTTTACCATATCTTGGTACCTCTAAGTCATCACAAACATATCCGTTCTTCTCAATGTGTTCACTCTCAATCAAGATCCTTGTAGATGTTCAGCTTATCCCAAGGTCCTTTCAACTTATAGACATCTCAATGCCCAATATCTTGTTCACCCTTGATATCAGCTACAATCTTTCGATATCCATAAAACATTCTTGATAGAAGTAGAGCACTCTTTGTACTAACTCACCTGATGCTAATCATGACATCATTTGATTATTGGCTTTTGCATATATCACCCGATAATACTCAATCAATACACACATTTTAGCCTATGATTATTTTGTCATCTTCAAAACAACTTAAAGGATTTTACCAACACAATGCATGTCTTTTGTTCATTATAGCGGCTTTCGATCTTCATGTGGAATTTAGAGTAATTTCGGTTTCAAAAGAAAATACCAAAAATATTAGCTTAGGTTGCATATTATATAGTTTTACATTATAATAATAAATAGTTTGTTGGTTCATGCGTGATCATGCATCATTTTTAAGCATTTCATGTAGTCATTGCACATTGTGTGCCATTGTATATTTGCCTCTTGATTTATAGTTTGCAGAAGCACTAGCATGAGGTTTTGCTTGTGCTTGCTCGTTGCATCTCCAGTTTATTCAGGTTTCCACAATTTATTTACTTATTGGGTGTTATTTTATTGTTTAAACATCATGCATGATCACATTAGCATGTTAGTGGCTTGGGATAATAAACCAGATAAAGGATTTAATGCAAAACGTTTTCAAATAAAAAGAAAAGGTACCAAAGGGGCGTTTAATTAATCTAGAATAATCGAGTCCTTATATTTCTTTTCAACTATTTTTCTTTTGACCTAGCTGGGTTAGCATTTTTTATTTTATCTGCAACATTGATGTGTCTGTTGAGTTGTGCACATTGTTGGTTGATCTAAAGTATATCGCTAATCCCGATACGAATCAACAATTCTAAGTTGCATTTGTCCAGAGTGGACCTTCCGAATGAACATGTCAAGCAGTTCAAACATGGCATGATCCCATTATAAGGATAGAGAACCAGAGTTCATTCTAAAAGAATGAAAAAAAAAAAACAAAGGCTTGTTCTTTACAAGGAATCCAAGGCCACAGCCACTACCCACGTTTACGTAATTTCTGAGGGACAGTCAGCTGAATGGCTGCACTTCATGGGTATAGTATCGCCCCTAAGATTTTGAGAGAGTGAGAGAGAGAGAGAGAGAGAGACAGACAGACAGACAGACAGAGGATTCTACCAGGTCACGACAATGGTTAAAAACATAAGAACCGTGCATTAATTGATTCAAAAGTACAGATAAGATTCTAATGCATTGCTACTAAAATGATTTAAAAAAAGGATAAGATGCTACTAAGACATGATTCTAATAAACAAGAACGGCCAATAGCAGTCCTGCATAGCTATAATCAACATCTAAATTATTAGCAGTATATACATCTCAAGATAAAGCTGAGTATCCGTCGCTCCAGCAATGACTAAGAAACGCCTCCAGTCACCAAGTAATAAAAATTTGGCACATATAGAGGCGCAAATACATAAACAATACTGTGACATCCCGCTATTACTTTTGTATTGTTCACAACTATCAGCTGTTAGCAGGCAGGGACCTTGCCCAATTAAATCAGTACGAATGTACAATCCAATTAGTACTTCTTTCGCAAGCCTCCAAAACTGCACTCTCAAGGAAGTGAAAATCTTGAAAGCTCAACCAGCACGTCGCTAATTGCCTATATCTGAAGAAGTTTTCCCTTTCCGCGACCTCTTTCGTTTCCTACCTCTACTTCTGACAGTACCATCGCCATCCTTCTTTTCCTGCATTAAAACATCAATATCTCACACTGTGGTGACAGATAAGATTGCAATTACATCTTCTGGGAAAGCAGAGCAAGTAGCGTGCTACTGTTTTCTGGAGAGATTTTATATGCACTCGATATTTTTTTTATGCTGATTACTCTACCATGGAAGATGCACCTTAAGGAAATAGTGCATTCCCACTGTTGTTTAGGCGAAAGGATTTCATACTCATCAATCATCCTAAACAATTTATCTCAAAAAAATAAAGTGGAGAAGGAAATGCTCACGCAGCTGCCGTCTGCCAACAATAGTACTGGGAAGATGAAATATACTGAAAGTAAAATATCTCATTACGAGAGTTTCAACATCTAGTCACTACATTTAGGAAAATATAGTCGAAGGATTCAACCACAGAGGATGAAATAAATCGACAGCATTACATTCAACAGCATCTTATTTGCGAAAAACTTCCAGAATTTTTGTCAAAGCCAGGTTCTAAACCTTGTAGGTTTGTAATAACAACGTAGAAAGAGGGAAAACAAAGTACAAAGGGGCCGCACACAGCTAATACACTATCATTTACCCACGAAACAGATCAGCAGGATAAATAAGAACTATTAAAGTCGCATCAGTGACAAGGAGGCACTTGAACTTTTCATACTCAGCATAACAATAAAAACAAACAGTGCAAAAGAAAATATTGATATCTACACAGACGGCTATTGCCAATGGAAATCAAGGGCAAAGAAATAACAACCAAACTACTTCTAGGGCATCACCATGCATAACAAAATTTTACTTCTCTTTAGCTTGGTTTTGGTTTAAACTTTTGTTTGGGTGGCAAGGAGGGCGTATAAAGAAGAAAGCTGCAGACCAACCTTCTCGGAACTAGGCTTAGAATTTTCATGGGCCTTCTTCTTCAAACAAGAAAGTGGATTGGGTCCCTGCAGCAACAAATGAACACCTTAAAAAGAAGATAAATGAGATCGTACACATTATCTTTGATTTAAAGTGCATGCTTCTGCTAGCCCATCAGCGATATAGTTAGAAAATACAGTCAAGAAATTTCATCAGTAAAATCAAGGCAAGTTTCTGACATTTGACGTATCACTTGATACAGACAAGATTTAATTGCAAAGACAGAAATTGAGCAGCATGCTGCCAATCAACAGATAACTTTGGAAAAATGAAGAGGGACGAAGATAATATATGAGAAACATAATAAGAGAACATATATTGCCACCTTTGCTTTCTTTCTCTTAAACTGAACTTTATCTTTTACACCTAATATTTTGTTGACTGCTTATGGCTTTGTCAAAGCTGATGACTCCAAATTTTGCTCTCTAGAATCTTCCTCTTCATCAGAAGAGTCTTTTGACATCTTGGCCCCGAGAATATTAGTAGTCCTCTTTTTTAACATCTTATGCTCCAACTCTGTCATATGCATGCGTCCTTCTTCAGAAGTTTTCACAAATTGGCGCTGAGTTGTGGACGGTTGCTCGAGAAAAAGAGCATTCCTAAGACCAGGGACTCCTGGTATCTGCCGGAATACAAATTAACAACTTATAGTTAACGCAATCAACTAATGTGCATGGAAGGAAGATTGAAGCGCAAAGTCAACTAAAAAAGTCACATGGGTATAAGCAACATTTTCTTGAGAGCATTTTGTCCAAATTATTTTATTTTATTTTTGTTTGGGTGGGGGGAGAGCAGATTGATTCCAAAGGTGCAGAAAGGTGCAGTGCACAGAATGGAAGCCTTCAATAACAACAAATCTTCATCAACCATATGCCTCCTCCCAGTACGGGAAGTAACAGCATGCCCGACTTTGCGCGTAAAGTCAACAATGGAGAGGAACATTACTAACCTCCAGAAGCTTCCTCCACAGATCAGTGTCCTGAGTAGCAACAAAGAAGTGCTCGGGATTGTTTTCCCCAATAATCTCCGAGATGCAACCGTCAGCTTTCATCTTCCCCTCATGATCGCATCTAAATCAAATAAATTTTCGTATGATAAGAACGATTTGCAAATCATTAGCATGCCACAAGTTTAAACCAATAATCAGAGATCCTACAGCCTAGCTTCCCAGGAGGTTAAAAGGCAGAAACTATGCAAGATGTTTCTTAAATTGCTAAACCACGGTAACTCCATAGACTAATCCCGGAAGCCAAGTGCAGCCTAAGAAAGACCCACTCTCGGCAGAAATAAACACAATAATAGTATTTCTAATTTACAAACTTGGTTGGCGCCCCACCTTGCTTCTGTTACTGGAATTTCTATTGGAGAAAACAAAAAGAACACTAACCTGGCAATCATGAGATCTTTTGCAGCGTTAAGTGAATGGGCATGCGAGCCTCCCAGCCTTCTCAACTCATTAAGCACGCATCTGCAGAAATTCAGATAAAGGTTTAAATAGAATGAGCTTAAAAAACCTTACAATTAGCATAGTCCCAGACAATCATGAAAGTAAACATCAATTCTCAATCATCACAAGCACGTGCGCACGTTGCGAACCTGGTGGTGAAGAGTTTGACGGAAGCGGAGAGAATGTCGGAGAGGGCCTTATCGGCAGGCGCGATTTTGTCCACGACGAGGTGGTGCACGAAAGTCCCGTCGCAGAGGACTCGGAAGGGCTGCCTAAACCCGAAACAGGCGGTGTAAAACCTCACCGCCTTGCGGTGGCGCCGCTGCTTTCGCACCCTCATCTGAAAAAACGAACATCGACAACATCAATTCCAGGGAGCAATCGATAATAACGCCCGCCCGATCAGGCTTGGAGAGCAAAAACGAATGAGGGCAGATCATCGGCTGAGGGATAATACCTCGACTCAGGAGAGAGCTCGGGAGCAGCTCGAAACGGCGTGGAAACGGCGAAGTCGAAGAGCCCAGAGCGGCGAGAGCGGACAACGGGGACTGCCCTCCGCAGTTTCAAGCGTCGTAGCTATCGGCGAAGGAAGCGGTGGTGGTCAGGGCTCGTGTCGGCATTCTCGCAAACATGTCCCGTGCAAGACGCGACCGCTCGCGGAAGGAAGGGTGCGTGCGTGCGTGCGTGCGTGCGTGCGGGAGAGAGAGAGAGAGAGAGAGAGTACCGTTGAGCTTGATTGAGAGAAGAAGGGAGAGGCGCTTCGCAGCTGGAGGAGACGAGACGCTTCCCTGCGACTCCGCAGTCGGCATGCACCAATAGAGGCTAGAGCGGAGATAGAAAAGGAGACGAGAAGCAGCGTTGCTGGTGTCGACTTTGTCCCAAATTAGGGGAAAATTACAAAAATGAAGTCATAAATTTATTGTTTTTATTTTGGAATATTTCAAATAAGGATCCCAAATACCTTATCTTTTCAAATAAAGATATGAGGTACAAAGAATGGCCTAAAATGATTACGGTCATTTCAAATAAGAGCCTAGTCTTGCTGGTTTTTCAACCGGAAAAAATTTCCAATTGATCGGGGTATTTTCGTCTAAATATAATTTAAATTAAATTTAATTAGATTATAAGCTAAAAAATAAAATAATAATAATAAAAGAAGAAAAAAAAAGAGAAAACACAGGTGGGAGGGCGATCCCTCTCGCCTAGGGCCATCAAATGGGTGGATCGGGTCGAAAATAATCCTACTTATATTGACATATTTAACCCGTTTTGACCCATTTTCATATAATATAAATTTAATGACTCATACTCGACCTATACCCAACCCATATTATCGAAACACATTAATATTTAACTCAATTTTGTTACTTAAATAAAAACTTCACGCCAAATTTAAAAAGTAATTAAAATAAAAAATGTGAAAAACCTTTAAATTAAAATACTTTTGAAGAACTCTTGATAAGAAAAAGTTTGATAAGCTAATAATTAACATAAAAATAATATTTGCTTATAACAAATCTTCTTGAATGTGAGAATGCATAATTTTTTAATTATAATTCTTTTTTATATTGGTTGATTTCTTAATTGTAGTTCACCAAGTTAAAAATTACATTATGATGTTTAGAATTTCTATTTCAATATTGATTGAATTTCAATCTAAACAGCATCGAGCTTCCTCTAAAAGTTCTTCTCTGGTATGTATATGGATATCTATCTACCAAATATCATTAAAAAAAATCGATTTTTTTATTATTTTAAAGCTTTCCGGCATCCTGTATGATGCATTAGTTTCTCTAGAAATCTGAAGCTGAACTTCAGAGTAAGGTTGGCCACAAGCCACAACAGACCAACCCAATCTCTCCTTCAAAGATGAGATGCACCGAAAACCAGCCAGTGAACGGAGTCCAGAGAGAAAGCAGTGTGCATATAACCTGTTCATTGCTGTGTAGGCTTGAGTGCTCAACCATATGGAAACTACATTAGCATAAACACTGCAATCTTTTAGAAGAGAAGAAGCAACTATGGGCTAGATTATGTGGAGAGCTCGCAAAAGCAATAACAGCATCAATCGTGAAAACATGGAGAATTTTTAAAGAACAAAATGCCATCAGATGAAACAGAAACAACTACAATCTTGTAGCAACAGCATGAGGTACTTTTCGGGACTTTATAAGTCCGGCAGCACGCCATTTCGCATACCCACACACACGTGCAAAGAACATTTTGCCAAAAGCTGGCTTGATGGCCGGATGCCTTAATTGAGCGAGGAAGACCCCAAAGTCTAGAATGCCTAACTTGAGGCCGGATGCCAAGCTTGAAGCTAGAAGCCCTTAAAAGTATGAGAAGAACCGTTTGAAAAGATTAATAAACTTATTGTGCATGTTACCATGTGTTGTTAATAAGTTTGTTTGGTGAAATAACTTGTTTGATAAGTTGAAAGTGGACCACATGCATATAGTTGAGAGATAGCAATGGGTTTGCTATTGATCTGCCATCGACAGTGTATTGCAAGTGCTATATCTACTAAATTCGAGGATGAGATGTCCTCCTAATAGAAAATTAAAAGTTTTACTTACTTAGTCCCCCAACTCACTCTTTTATTTTTCAGACTTATAGGTATGGACACCAATTTTGGAGCTGCAGCCACCATAGTGGATATAGGAATTACCTCTAGCCTCTGCGGATATACGTAGCTGGGTGTAAATAAGGAAGTTCCTATAGAGAAGGGCTTTGTAAATGTGCTAACATGATATAAAAGAAGTGTCATGTGCTATGTTTTCCTAGCTACTTGTTTGTTGTGTTGTCTGGATGTAAGTTGATGCATACGCTTCCGCATGGCTCTTAATGAAAAAATAAAAGAAACGGGACGGCGATGCACCTGGGACATCGCAACAATAACCCCCACTAGCTGCGATTAGAGTCAAGTTGTTACAAGGACGACCACATTAAAGAACGTTCCCCTGAAGCACCATAGAATGGAGATTAATGTTCCCCTGAAGCAGAAGCATTTGCACTTCCAGCCATTGGGTCAGACCATAGCCGCATCCTCCTATCTTTCAAGCCCAAACCCTATTAAACAGAAAAAAAGAGTTCAAATTTGAAGCCTTTTGGCTTGAGAATGATGAATATAAAAAAAATTATTAAAGAGACTTGAAACTCTCCTAATCAAGTAGGGATGAAATTAGTTGAGATGCTACGTGCGATCGCTATTGCCTTATCCAAATGGAGTAAAAAAAACTTCTGGAAATGGACAAAAGAATAGACTCATTGAGGCAAGAACTTCAATAGTGCATAAACAATAATGGGGGATATTCTAAGTGGAAAGGGTCAAGCACTTACAAGGGGAGATTCAGGCATTATGGAGGCAGGAAGATATGTATTAGCGGCTTGCGATCAAGAATTACTTGGCTGAAATGAGGCAACAAAAACATTAAATTCTTTCATGCCACCACTGTTCAACGACGACAAAGAAAAAAACCATGTCGCAAATATCAAAAGGAATATGAGCTGAAGAACCAAGCCTCCTTAAAGAAATTACGGTACAATTCTTCCAGGAACTATACCAATCTATTGGACAATGAATGTTCTCTTCGCTTTTAGATCAATGTTCCCAAGTGGTGACAAAAGAAATGAATCAATTGCTACTGGCGGATGTGACTTTGGAAGAAGTAAAGAGTGTAATTTTTCAGCTTGGTGCATCCAAAGCACTAGGGCCTCAATGGTTTGTTTTATCAGCAAAACTAGGCAGAAATCTAGAGTGAGATCTTCCAAATAGTAGAAGAATTTTTCATTACTGGGTAGTTGCAACTAGAGCTTAATAGGACCCATTTTCACTTATCCCAAAAATCCCTAATCCCGAGAGGTTAGACCAATATTGTCCTCTAAGCCTGTGCAACTTTGGATATGAAATTATCTCTAAAGTGATGGCAAATAGGCTTGCTTCGTTGGAGAGGAACCCACGACTTACCCAGGGAGCAAGGGTGGTGGTGACTCTACTCCCTCCCAGGGTTTACTCTCCACCGCGAAGTGGCGAACGGAGGTTCCCTGGGTCACCCAAAAAAAAAAAAAAAGGCATACAATCGAGTGGAGTTGGATTATTTGGAGGCATGCTTGATTAGAATAGGTTTTGACGAAAAGTGGATGGATTGGATAATGCAATGCGTCACAACTGTTTCGTTCAATGTCAAGTTCAATGGGGAGCCACTTCAATATTTTAGGCCAACACGAGGGATTAGGCAAGGAGACCCATTATCCCCCTACTTATTTATTCTGGTGGCAAATGTATTATCCTCACTATTGAAGACTACATTTGATAATGGTAGCATCAAAGGGATTAAACTTAACAGATGGTGTCCTACCCTTTCTCATTTACTCTTTGCGGATGATTCCATCTTCTTCTTAGACAAGAAAATTCTGGAATATCAGAATTTGGCAGCAATTTTAAATTAATCCTGTGTAGCATATGGACAGGAGGTAAATTTGAACATATTTGGAATTTATTTTAGTAGGGACTGCCCTTACAGCTTAAAAGAGAATATGGCGGGGGGCACTAAGAGTACCTATAATGGATAAAAAGGGTATTTATCTCGGGATTTCTTTGGATTGGATAGTATTAAAGAAACAGATGTTTGCTTGGATCTTGAGATGGGTAAGTACAAAGTTAGAAGGATGGAAGGAGAAATTGATGTTAAAAGAAGGGAAAGAAGTCATGATTAAAACAGTGGTGCAAGCCCTCCCGCAATATGTCATCTCCTTTTTCAAAATCGCTGTGTCAGTGTGTAAGGCAATTGAGTAGAAAGTAGCATCATCTTGGTGGAGAACAAATGGAAATAAGACTGGAATTCACTGGAAAAAGTGGGATATTTTGAAGACGAGAAAGGATAGGGGAGGTTGGGATTCCAGATTTGCTTGACTTCAACAAAGCCATGTTAGCAAAATAGGCTTGGCGACTGAGTAATAACCCAACCTCTCTTTGGAGCCAATTATTCAAAGGCCTCTATTTCCCTCGACTAGATTTTTGGTGAGCTGGAAAGGGTCAACGCCCATAGTGGGGTTGGCAGAGTTTGATCTTGGGAAAAGTTTCTATATCACCATCAGTGACTTGGGCAGTAGGGAATGGAACAAAAATTAAAACCCAGGGAAGATAAGTAGTTAAGGAGAGGATCACTAGTAGGTCCTGCAAAAAGGGATGAACCGAAACTGGTTTCTGGACTTATTTTAAGGGGGGAAAATCATTGGAATGAAGAAGTTTTGAAAGAGCACTTCGACGAGCAAATAGTACGTGAAATTCTCGCAATCCCTATTAAGCCTAAAACTGAGAATGATCAACTGATATGGATGGGCACAAAAGCAGGAAAATACACGGTTAAGAGGGGTTACAACTCCATCCGAGAAACAGGGGACGAACAAAGCAAAAGCCGAGCATCAACATCTTTCCAACACCCTCGCACTCTATGGACAGATATATGGAAGCTACATACTCCTCCCAAAGTCAGAATATTTATCTGGAATCCATGTCAGAATGCACTCCCGACGGAGGATGACTTGTTTCGAAGAAAAATTGTACTTGAACCAATATGTTCTCTATGCAATCAGAGCGCGAAAACTGTTGAGCATCTGTTTCAGTTGTGTCCTTGGACGAAAAATATATGGGAACACCCAAGGCTGAGAATCCACATCACTATTCAAGGTCTAACTCGGATTGAGACTTGGTTTGGGGAAATCAAAAGGAATTTGGGCTTCTTACCAAATCAAGAGACAGTCGCCGCAGTTCTGTGGCAAATATGAAAGTCGCGCAACGGTGCCATTTTCGGGAGGAAAAAACTTGACCCGAGCAACCTTGTTGATACATGATCAGCAAGTTTGCAAAGTTTCAGAAGATGGAACCCTCAATCAAGCAGATTTGGAAATGGAATTGCGAGCTCGTCAAGAGCTTGGATTCCTCCGAAAGATGGTTGTTTTAAGATAAATATTGATGGATCTTACGAACTTGGAGCGATGGAAGGTTCTGTGGCATGTGTATGTCGAGATTCCACCGGAAACTTATTGGAGGGAGCTGCATGAGCGGTGGCTATATCTTCGGCGTCCATGGGAGAAGCTCAAGCTCTCTTTGAAGCCCTAAATTATTTTCTCTCGCTTAGACACGAGGACGTAGTGGCAGAGACTTACAGTTTAGATTTGGTCAACGTGTTAAGGAGCTCAGATTCACGCGGGAAACTCACGCCCTTATCATGAAGGGCAAGGATATGTTATTTTCCCTCTCAAATATTCGGGTGGTCTATTATTTTAGAGAGGCAAATTTAATTGCGGATTGGAGTGCTGAAGCCCATAGGAGAAACTCTTTACCTTCGAACTAGGTTTTGCCTCCCCCAAACTCTGTGGGATCTTTTATATACTGATACCCCTCTTTTGGACCTAGTTAAATGCAGTATTTCACTTTCCGACAAAAAAAATAATTAAAAAAAGGATGACACAAGGCGACGGTTCATAGCTAGAAGATTGAAGTGGCCACGAGCAACGATCACTTGGTAGATCTCTTGAGGAGAAAAATGTGTAGTTCAAATTGAATTGATGTAAAGATATCCCATTTTGTTGTAATACTACTCGAATGAAACTTTTCTTGTAAAATTCATTGGAAGTGATGACTTCAAATCATTCTATTTGTACTTCAAGGAAAAAAAAACAACGATATTAAGTTTTTACTCATATTCATATTGTATACCGTTATTTTTTTTGGTTGCCGATCAAAACAAAAAATGCCCTTAATCTACATATTTAAGTCAAAATTGGGTTTTATCTCACTTTTTGACTTCCCATTTAGCCCTCAATTACATATTACTTTAATTTTTTAATGTAATTTAACTTGAAAGAGGACAATGGAAAACAGGCCAAAGAAAGAGATGATAGGCAATTGAAAGAGCCTACTATATCATCGTTTCTATAGTGCAACAACTAGTTTCATCCTTCTCTTAATTTCTTCTTTTAAAATTTTGAATAAATATTTGTTTAAATCATTGAAAGAATAAGAAGATATTATTTGATGTGTGCTTTTCGGAAAAAAGAATCATATTGATTAGAAAATGACTTTCAATATTTTCTCTCCGTACAATTGAAATGGTAGTCTTATTACTATTCATTATGACATTGTGTAGGGAATGAAGATGGATAGACATGTAATGCGGGCATGAGAGCTGTATTTACTTTTTTAAGGCCAAGCTATTGCCTATTCCATTTAGTTTGATTTCGCTTTATAATTTTCAATATGGAAAAATTAAATAATATTTTGTTTGATTAAAATAAATTATCAGTATTTTTTGTGAAAATAAAGGAAATGTTTAAAACAGAAAAGGGGTTGAAATTGGCCCAAACACCAGGCCCTACCCAACTTGACATGCAAGGCTCATGGGTTGTGCCTGGCATGACAAGAGAAGGCGTCGAGCTTGGCTTGCCCTACCAAAGCCTAAGAAGATGCCAATGATCAATCAAAAACGATATCTTCTTCAGGCTTATCTTGGTTTGAAGGAAACAATGTTCTGGCAAATCTACCAACTCCCAAGACAATATTTCTACTTGAAGAACATAGCACAGGTGTTAAGCCTTCCGTAGTCAGGCTCGACTGTGACTCAGAAAGCACGAACTTTATTGCAGATGGCTATACACAATGCCATCGAAACGAAATGAACGTGTACAAAACTAAGTTGATACTATGCCCAAATTCTACGCATTGCTCTCCACTTTATTTTCTTGTCAAGGAAATGATAACTTGATCTTGTTGAGCTTAACCATGACAGTTTCCATGTCCATTCTTTCCTCAGGCAAATCCTTTGAACATTCCAGTCCAAGCTCTAGGATCGATAAGACTTTGCTCTCGAGTTCCAAAAATGTCAGATCTTCATGTTTTGTGCTAAGGAGTTCGCTATCCACGATGTCAAGCACTCTGTCTGGGACTGCTGCACCTACCCATCGCCCCAAGCTCATATTCGCATCAAACATTTCACAGGTTGGCTTCTTCCCAGTAATCACTTCCAACAACAATATGCCAAAACTGTAGACATCTCCTTTTGTCGAGATTTTTCCTTCCGAACCATACTCTGCAAGCATCATAGTTTGTGAAATAAGAATACCAGCAATTGATCTTTTTTCTTTTTGGGACATAAGTAATAAGATCGAGAGGCATACCAGTGTTAATATTATACAATTATATTGGCAATCAATGGCTTAGATTAGTTAAAACTCGACAAATGTACCTGGAGCAATGTAACCAATTGTGCCGAGAGTTCGGGTTTGTGTTTCAAGCTTGTTCTCAGCCAAAATCTTTGCGATTCCAAAGTCGCAGACTTGTGCGAGTAGGTCCTCGTTTAGAAGAACATTGCTAGGCTTCAAGTCGCAGTGCACAATGGGTTCTGGTTGGCCATAGTGGAGATAATCGAGCGCCGTAGCGATGTCGACCAATATCTTCACTCGCTGATGGAGACCCAAGTTGTAGTTGTTGGAGTACAGCCACTTCTCCAAGCTCCCATTGGGCAGGTATTGCAGCACCAAAGCTCTCAGATCGGCGTTCGTGCAGGTGCTGATTACCTTGACTAGATTCCGATGCCGAATCTTGCAGAAAACCTCACATTCTGCATCGAAACTTTTCAGGGCGCCTTCAATATGGAGATTTAGTACTTTGACTGCAACTTCTGTCCCGTTGGCTAGAGTCCCTTTGTATACAGAGCTAAAGTTTCCTACTCCAAGCAAATTGCTTTCACTAAAGTTGTTAGTAGCGGAGCAAAGCTCTCGATATGATATCATCGGGTGGTCAATTCTAGGCGGGTTCTCCATCGAAACTGGAGCTTTTTTACTGGTGTTCCCACGCTTTCTAAGCAAACAAATGACAAGGACTAAAAGTACAGCCGACACAATTGGCACCATAATGTATATTAAATGGAGCTGCTTGTCCCGTGATGATTTCTTTCCATTTACTTTGCAACGTGGGACTTGAAAAATTGCATTTCCACAAAGTGCTTCATTTCCAATGAACGAGAGAGCCGAGAAATTTCCAAAGGGCCCGCCATTAGGAATCTCTCCCGATAGCTTATTAAATGACAAGTTCAAATTTTGCAAATATGGGAGTCCTTCCATGGACTTTGGTATTGCGCCTGATAACTCATTGTAGGAGAGATCAAGGAAGTCTAACCCTTTGAGGTTGCCGATTGATTGCGGTATCAATCCTTGAAATGAGTTCCTTGACAAGTTGAGAGAAGCAAGGCTCTCCAACTCCTCGATGGAACTTGGTATGGCGCCAGTAAGTCGGTTCCAAGAAAGATCGATGCTATTCATAGCTCTCATTTTTCCTATTTCAAGTGGTAGTCCTCCATTGAAAGAATTGAGTGACACATTGAGGAAGATAAGTTGTTGAAGGCTCCACAAACTAACCGGTATAACCGATGTCATGTTATTCGAACTTATGAGAAACTTTTGAAGACTGCTGAGGTTTCCAATGCAGTTCGGGATAGATCCCAATATCCTATTTTGCAAGAGCTCCAACTCTGCTAAACTTGTCAAGTAGCATATCTCATCAGGGATCGGTCCTTTGAGATGGTTGTTATTAAGATACAGCCTTTGCAAGCGTTCTAATCCTCCGATCGACAATGGGATGTTGCCCACTAGATCGTTACCGCTCAACGCTAGCAAAGTCAATCTCTTCAAGAAACCCATTTCCTCGGGAATATGACCTCTTATTTGAGATTCTTGAGCGAGTAGAACTAGCAAGGAATTGGAGAAGTTTTTGATAGATTTTGGTATGGAACCGCGAAGTGAGTTTCCTCCCAGATCCAAGGTTTGCAGCGATCGGCAATTTGATAAAGCCGATAGAAAACCGAGCTCCGAATCATAAGGCTCTCCAGTGAGCTGATTTAATGCAACCTCGAATTTTTTGAGTTTCTTCAAGTTGCCCAAACTCATGGGTATGGGTCCGCTGAGTTGATTTTCTGCGGCGCTGAAAATAATTAAGCTCGTAAAATTCGAAATATATTGAGGGATGTCGCCGCCAAAGCTATTATATGATAGCATGAGTTTTTCCAAATTCGGAAGGCTTAGTTCGCAACTCAAGGGAAGGCTTCCGGAGAGTGAATTCTCCACCAAAGAAAGCTCTTGTAGCGAAGAAATGTTACAAATTTCCTGAGGCACTTCGCCCGTTAGCAGATTTTGCTCAAGGGTCAGCTGATTCAAATTGACCAACTTGCCAATCTCACTTGGAATGTTACCTCCAATCGGGTTAGTGGACAAACTCAAGATGCGCAAGCTCGACATGTTACCAATGGTTCGAGGAATCGTGCTAGTGAAGTTATTAATACCGAGATAGAGCTTCTGCAGCTTTTGCAAGCTGTCTATGTCTCGAGGAATGGTTCCCTGAAAACAATTGTATGACAACGACAACACGAGAAGCTCTTTGCATTGGGTTAGCATCTCCAGTAGCAGGCCGCTGAACTGGTTATAAGACAGTGCAAGTATCTGAATGCTACGCCAGCAGTAGCAAAGATCGGAGGGAAGACTTCCAGAGAGATAATTGTCCATCAAAATGACACTAGTGAGCGATCTATTGAAAAGTGCTAAAGGAATCGAACCTGTGAGGGAAGCATTGACTAATGTAATGACCTGCAATGTGGATATATTGCCCAGGAAGCTTGGAATTTGACCCCGCAAGTCGTTTGAGCTAAGGTTCAATTGTTGCAACTTAGGGAAGGTGCCAAATTCTCTTGGTATGCCGCCCGTTAGCCTATTCATCTCGAGTGACATGACTTCAAGGTTCTGGCACCAGGCTAAGTTAGGAGGAATATTTCCTTCAAACTGGTTCACTTTCAGTACAAGTTTCTTAAGACGGCGTAAATGACTGATTTCTATTAAAATCGTGCCA
This sequence comes from Eucalyptus virginea, assembly GCA_014182375.1. Lineage (NCBI taxonomy): Eukaryota > Viridiplantae > Streptophyta > Magnoliopsida > Myrtales > Myrtaceae > Eucalyptus > Eucalyptus virginea. The sequence goes on along the minus strand of CM024522.1, from coordinate 18,572,081 downwards.
TAAAAACTGTTGTTGCGGAGATCAAGAGAAGCCAGGAAAGAAAGATTGCCTAGGTAGGGAGAGAGTCTTCCCTGGAGACCCATGTGTGAGAGGTCCAAAGCCGTCACTCTCTGCTTGCGGTTGTTGCAAACAACGCCAATCCATTCACAGAAGTTTGCTTCAATGGTCCAATTGCCACCTCTGATCGTGTTTGTTGGGTCGATTTCGATCGCCGATTTGAAGTGGAGGAGAGCCACTTGATCAGTGAAGTTGCTGGAACAAATGACGGGCTGAAACATCAATAGGGAAGCCAACATAACATCAAGAAATGCTATAAAGATGAACTTCTCCATAATGAACAGAGTATCTTTTGATCGCATCAATAGATAGTTCGCAAATTAGGACTTGTTCCTAGTATTTAATGTTGAACCAAACCAAATGATTGTCTCAATTTTAAAAAAGAAAACAATGTAAAGAAAGACTAACTATCAAATGATGCCCTTCAATCACGTCTAATTAGGTAAATGGCCCATTCTTTACGTTTACACGTTCACACATACTTTCTACTCTATGAGGGTGCAAGTGCACCTTTTGACTAATGCTCCAAGGAACAAATGTGAAAGGTTTTGTGATAACTGTCCCGACCCGCATGACTGATATTAAATGACTCCTTGGAAGTTGACTGATTGGAAGTTTCTACTACTAGAATAGATAATGATATTAGTAGTCTATCAACTTTTATCCATGCTTCATGTCATATTTGAATTTTCAATCGATTCAATTAAATCACTTTTGATTTATGTGAAATGTCATTCCGTAACTTTCAATTAGTCTAATTAGATCCCTATTATTTTTAATATGTTTTTTGTCATCCTTTCATTAATTAATTTAAATGAAATGCGTCATGGACAACAATTTGATAAAGCCGATGTTTGATGGAGCAAATTAGGTGGGTTTGGGGCGTGTCATGTTGACGTTCCTTAAATATGTGCACTACTCATTCTAACAACATTTTCTTTTCTCAACAAACATTATCATCCAGTGGACTCTCCTCAACAGCGATCAAAAGGACAAGGTAATGGCTTCGAGGACCTCCGCGGCCACGGCCTATCCATTTAATATACAATGAGGGTGGGCTACACGGAGGTGTACTTTATTTTTACATATTAATACCCGCACGCCTCACACCTCCAATTCTCCCTATATTTTTATCTTTTCCTAGGAGAGGGAATACCCTCTAAAAATTTTACATCCTGAAGTTCAGATTGGACCGAGATAAAGCTTTTAAGGACATGCTTATTTCTAATCTCTACTATTAAAATGCACAGAAAACTTTGCTATTTTCTTTTGAGGCATACTGAAAAATCCTCCCTCATTCTCAATTTGACATGGCTTCGATTGAAAGCTTGAACAAGAATAAGACCACCTTAATTATATAAAGAAAAGGGTTTTGTCCTGGTTTGCAAGCTTTTCTATTGCACTAGTGGAATTCCTTTGTGTGTGCTGCACGGGTTCCAACTTCTTCTTTTGTTTTTTTAATTGAAAAATTGCTTGAAAGTACTAAATCGAAACCCAGTGTTGATTTTGGTCCTCTCACTTTGAACTAATAATTTATGGTAACTTCGAATTTGATGTCTCAAATGTAATATTCCAATGCATGACACTGATGAGTTATGAAGGCTTGTGTCATGTATATATGAGATGCGAGAGGCTTAGCTGGGAGGCAACGTCAATTTTCTTTTTCTCCTCAACTTGACATTTCAATGCCCAATAATCAAGATCTATCTTTCTTTTGACCCAGCTGGGTTAGAATTCTCGAATTTAATAGGTTGTTATGGCGGATTAACCCTTCCATTAAATATAATGCAATTCTTTGGCATGGAATGTTGCTTTTTAAAAAATGTCATTGTAAAATATGGGTTTTGACCCGGAGAAAGAAGAAGGAGAGAGATCGAGAGTCTTCGGGAGAGAAGAAGAAAAAGAGGAGAGAGAGAGAGAGAAGGAAAGAAAAGAAAGAAAAAAAAAAAAGAAAAGGGGGAAAAAGGAGGAGATAAAAGGGAAAGAGAGAGAAAAAGGAGGAGAGAGACAAAGGGGGATCAGAGAGCCCACGCTCGAAGAAGAAGAAGAAGAAAAAGAAAAAAGAGGGTTTTGTGCGTTTTCATCATGGGAGCCTCGCCAAGCCATGTAACGCAATGCCCGGTAAGTGATCGCGCCCTTCGTTCTTCCAATCATAGTAGTTTTGGAGTTACGGTTTGAAATTCGGAATTTTGGAAACATTGAGCGACAAAGTATGATTTTTGATTCGTTGAGCTGCGTATTTTTTGTAGAAATGATAGCTTGGGATGTTGTGGAGCTGTGGGATTTTACGGATCGTGATTTGAGCTCACGGTTTGCCCGAAACAAAATTTTGAAGTTTATCGCGCGTGATGAACAGTGCACGACCAGAACTTCAGTTTTATATTTTGTTGATTTTCGGCTTGATTTCGGGTTGGCTAAATTAGGGTTCTTGTAGTATGTTGGATGGGCTTTCCATTGATTATAAGTACGCTTTAAACGAAGTTCGGTGGAGAAAATTATGGCATGATGAAGTTTCGTGCTCGCACTTCATGCTAAGGACGGCTTTGAGTAATTGTTTTGGTTGAGTGATTTATTAGCGCATAGGTGTCGTTTTATCGATGAATAAACATAATTTAGTCGAGTCGTTAGTTGGAGAGTGACATATTACCTGGTTTTAATATCGTTTTCGATTTATTAATAGGAATACGGGTGCATTGGCTCAAGTAAACACATAGGTTGATTTTTCGACTTTCCCAAGTGAGTGGTACTATCTCTTCTAAGAATTTATAAGCTCATGTCTTCAAAATGATAAAGATTTGATATTTTATGAGTTATAAATAAGCATGTTTATTGCATAAAAGTTGGATCGGGCATTTACTAAGTTTTGAAATTTGAAAATAGTGAGAACTTTTTATGAATATATATTATGTTTGATGAACGAAGTTGAGAAATATTACATGTTTTGGGTTTGTGAAACCATTTCACGAAAAACTCGACTTTGAGATGATTTATGGAATGTTATATAGATATTGATTTGTGATAAGCTTTTTGAAATGTATTTAATTTGAAATTGATTTATGAGATGGGTCTTGAAATTATTTGAGAATGTTTTATGAAAAGTATTTCTGGCGAATAAGTTGAGTTGCGAAATCTTTTCGTGATATATGAAATGTTTTATGGATTTGGTTTGAGAATTATGGATGGTGTGGTTCTGGATTGATGTGGATGCTTAATATCGCTGTGAGCCCAGAGGGGCTTGTGGGTATGCGCATACTATTCTAGGATATCCTTGTGGGCCGAGCCACCAGCTAATAATAGGTGAAAACTTTGCCAAGGGGGGAATCTCGGTCGCCTCATCACCAGGCGTTGTATCGTGAGCATGGTTTGATATTGAGCAACAGATTGGTCAATGGAGTGGATCATTGACATGTGATATGAGTTGGGTCAATGGAATGGACCATCAACGTGTAATTTGATATTAGTCATTGAAATTGACCATTGACATGTAATTTGAGATTAGTCGTTGGAATGGACCATCGACGTGTAATTTCATTAGATTATCGATGTGTGGTTTGATGAGATTAATCAATGGAATAGACCATTGATACATGTTTTATGAGATTGACCAATGGGTTAGACCATTGGCATTTGCCTATTATTATTTTGAATATTTTTGCTTTGAACATATTATGTTAAAGTAAGAAAGGTTATATTTTGGCCTTGAAGGTTTGTTAAATTTCTGGATTTGGTGTGGTATGAGATTGACCAATGGAATGGACCATTGGCGTGTAAATTAATGAAATTGATCAGTGGATTAGACCATTGATGTTTATTTCGATGTTATTATGAAATGATTATTTTTGCTATAAATATAGCTATGTTGAAGTGTATGTAACTTATTCTTTTTACTGTGTGTTTGTTATATTCTAGATTTGAGTTAAAAGAGTTGTAATTTGGTTTTGTAAATATGCATAGTGGGTGCTCGATCCGCTTAGAAGAGATGCACTACTCACTGAGCCGTGGTTGCTCACCCCTCTATTTTCCAATCTTTTTCAGGTTCCTCGACTAACGATGAGTAGGTACGAGAGCGATATGGATGTGGGGACTTTTAAGAGTTGAATTTTGGGAGCTTTGAGGCTGTCTCCTTTGAGTGGAAGGACGGCCGTGTCATCCCCCATTCATGATGGTTTTGGGGTATGATAGTCATAGTCATGTGTCACGAGAAATTGTACGAAAAGTCTCATCTAATGCATGAACTATAATCAAGTGATAAACCTTTCAATTGTTGCAATAAGGTCCTATGAAAATGGAAAAGTATAATTGAGTGTTAAACCATTATGTGGGTGTAATTTAGGGTGAGCATGGTCTGGGTAGGTAGTTTCCACTCTAGAATCAAGAATCGCCTACTAACGACCGGTTTCAAAAAATTAGGACTGGGAACCGCCTATTAGTTTCGTGGATCTACCCAGGAACTGGACCTCATGGTCTAGTTCTTGGATGGATCCATGGAACCAGTCCCATCAAGCTTCATGTACTTAGTGCAACATTTTCCAACAAGCCAAAGTAAAACAAAAAATAAAGAACTTCCCTATTCTTAATTGCAAGATTAGTAAAAAGAATGGACTCATAGTAAAAGTTGAGAGTTGACGACGTAAGTCGATGGGTGTTGAGCTTGAAAGTCAAGGTCGTGAGTGAGAGATAGAGAGACAATTCATACGAGGTAAGAGTGAGACAAGACAAGCACTCAGTTAATGGATGTTGAGCTTCAAATTAAAAATTTTAGGGTTTTCATTTTTCTCAAATTTTTTTTATCAGAAATTTTTCTTAAAAATTAAATATATATTTTCGGTCTGGTCCGAGTGGGTGGATGGGTTGTTTATACCTAGAACTAGGAACCGAACCGGTACCCACCGATTTCAATAAATTGAAACCAAAAACTAGAGTGGTTCCCCTAGGAACCGTTGAATTCCGATCTGGTTTCTAGAGGTCCGGGCGGTTCCTAGATCTTTTGCACACCCCAAGGTGTAATCAAGTCATAAAGTCCTAAGCCTATATTAAGAAGTGAAATAAAAGGTTGCCGCATAGGCTTTGAGTGTTTTTTGGGGAAGTTTCCACATTTCTCCATGGAAAAGACTTGATTTTACATTTTGCAAAGGTCCGTGACTTGATTGCGCTCATCAAATAATTAGGACTCAAATGCATTATGTGTAAAGATTTAAGATTTCTCATGCACTTTTGTTGTTATGTTGGTGTAGGGGATTTCTCGTAGGTGCTGATTCATTTTTAAAGTATCACACTCGAAATACCTTACGATTTATGTACAAATTGGCTCAAAAAAGGTGAGGGGGGATGATTTTACCAAATAAGTTAATTTTTAACTTGAATATAGGTTTATGTGGTTGAATTATAAATAAGCAAAGCAAATTTGCTTGAAAAGTGAAGATGTACATGGGACTCCTAAAGTAGTTTGAGGCTTATATTGTCATTCAACTGAATCTTTCGAGGAAATTGCACAAGTCTACCTTTCAATTGTAAGAGTAAGATTGGGGCAAGAAGAAAAGCCATTAACCATCTTTTCTTTCTTTTGGAGTTTCTTTTTTGAGCAACTTTTTGCTTTTTTACTTTTTTACTTTTTGCCACACAGACTAATGAAGAAGAAAGTCATTGACCGTGATTGAACCTCAATCATCCTGACTAATCCATGCGAAAGAGTCGATCTTGAAATTTATTGCTCAATATATTACATTTGAGATTTCACTAAATATCTTCATCTTTGGAAAACCTCCATGTTATGGTACATGGGGATTTTGTTGGATACTAGCAAAATTTCTTGTCTAGTATGTGATGGGATTTGTCCATCAAAATGGACAAGAGTTTTGAAATGAAAGGTTGCTAATTGCCCAGATGACTTCAATTGGGAGCCATGCTCCTTGTTTTAGAAATGATGTCTTCTTCTATGCACGTGATACAGGCAAGTAACGTGCACTGGAGGAAGTAATTGAAATGATAGTTCAAGTACTTACAAAAAAAATAAAAAAATAAAAATGTCATGTAGTAATGTATCATGTGTAAAACCATTGAATGGAAATTAGAAATAGTCAAAAAGTTAACTACTTTAGAAATCAATCAACAACCAAATGAGCAGTAACAAATATGACTTGTGTAGTCAAAAAGTTATAGCTACCCACAAGCAATGTAAGTTGGTTAAAAAAGTTATCGCAGTCACACGTATGTACACACTTATTCGTGGCTTTTTTTTCGTCGTGATCAACATTCCAATTGACACGGAGCAAGTAATGTGCAGTGAGAAGTAATTGAAATAATAGTTCGAATAGTTAGAGAAAATAAAAAAAATGTCCTATACAGGTGTATTGTATGTGAAACCGTTGACTTGAAATTACAAGTTGTCAAAAAGTTAATTGTTTAGAAATCAATCAATTACCAAATGAGCGGCGACAAATATGACCTATGTAGTCAAAAAGTTAAATAGCTACCCCGAGCTATGTAAGTTAGTTGAACAAGTCATCGCAATCAATAAGTATGTAAGTTCACACGTACGCACACACTTATTAGCGGTTGTTTTTTTGTCATGATCAACATTCCAATCGGATGACCAAGTGGCCAGTACCTTCCAAGACTTGATATCAGCACGATCCATCATTCATAAACAAGACGTGCTCATTATCATCAGTGTTGGTGTTGTCCACAGTAAAACCATATGAAATGACTTGCAATCAATCATTTAGTGATCTTCGAAGTATGTCAACTTCCAAAGAGTTCTAGTTGTAGAAAGATTGACCATGCGACCTCAAAGTCTTCATGAAATATTTATCATCACAGTCACAAGTACGTACACAATTATTAGCGACTATTTTTCGTCGTGATCAACATTCCAAGTGGCACAAAGCAAGTAATGTATAGTGGGAAGTAATTGAAACGATAGTTCAAATAATTAGAGAAAAAATAAAAAAATAAAAATGTCCTATACAAGTGTATTGTGTGTGAAATCGTTGAATTGAAATTACAAGTAGTCAAAAAGTTAATTGTTTAGAAATCAATTAACTACCAAGTGAGCAGTGACAAATATAACATGTGTAGTCAAAAAGTAATATGGCTACCCACAGGCTATGTAAGTTGGTTAAACAAGTCATTGTAGTTAATAGGTGTGAAGTTCACACATACGTACACACTTATTAGCGGTTGTTTTTTTGTCGTGATCAACATTCCAATCAGATGACCAAATGACCAAAACCTTCTAGGACTTGATATCAGCACACTCCATCATTCATAATCAGGATTTGTGGTGGTGGTGTCCATAGTAAAACCGTATGGAATAACTTACAATCAATCATCCGGTGATCCTTCGAAGTATGTCAACCTCCAAAGACTTTTTGTTGTAGAAAGATTGACCAGGCGACCTCAAAGTCTTCATGAAATACTTATCATTACAGTCACAATATGTACACACTTTTTTTTTTTTTTTTTTTTGGTGACCCGGGAACCCCCGAACAGCCGGCAGCCGGCGGGGCAAACCCGGGGTGACGCTAGCGGAGGACCCACCACCCCGACGCCACGCTTAAGATCCCGTGCGGCCAGCGGGATTCGAACTCCTCCCCTCTACGCAAAGGGTCATGGGAGCCTTATCCAACTGGGCCACCGCAGGCAGTGGTATATGTACACACTTATTAGTAGCTATTTTTTGTCATAATCAACATTCCAAATGACACGGAGTAAGTAATATATAGTGGGAAGTAATTGAAACAATGGTTCGAATAGTTAGAGAAAAATTAGAGAAATGTCATATACAAGTGTATTGTGTGTGAAATTGTTGGATTGAAATTAGAAGTAGTCCAAAAGTTAACCATTTAGAAATCAATCAACTACCAAATAAGGGTGACAAATGTGACCTACGTAGTCAAAAAATTATATAGCTACCCACAGGCTGTAAATTGGTTAAACAAGTCATTGCAGTCAACAAGTGTGTAAGTTCACACGTATGCACACACTTATTAGCCATTGTTTTTTCGTCGTGATCAACATTCCAATCAGATGAGCAAGTGGCCAACACCTTCTAGGACTTGATCAGCACAGTCCATTATTCATAATCATGACATGCTCATTATCACCAGTGCTGGTGTTGTCCATGATAAAACCGTATGGAATGACTTGCGATCAACCATCTGCTAATCCTTTGGAATATGTCAACTTCCTAAGACTCTAGTTGTAGAAAGCTTGACCATGTGACCTCAAAGTCTTCATGAAATACTTATCATCGCAGGCACACGTACGAAAACACTTCTTAGCAACTGTTTGTCGTCTTGATCAACATTCCAAGTGACACAGAGCAAGTAGTGTGTAGTGGGAGGTAATTGAAACGATAGTTCAAATATTAGAGAAAAATTAAAAAATGTCCTAGAGTATATTGTGTGAAATCGTTGAATTGAAATTACAAATAGACAAAAAGTTAATTGTTTATAAATCAATCAACTACCAAATGAACGGTGACAAATATGACCAGTGCAGTCAAAAAGTTATATAGCTACCCACAAGCTATGTAAATTGATTAAACAAGTCATCGCAATCAATAAGTGTGTAAGTTCACACGTACGTACTAGGGGTGTGCAAAAAAACCGGGACCCGCTCGGACCGCCCAAAACCGGACCGAAACCGCCCGGAACAGGTGGTTCTTAAGGGAACCGGTTCGGTTCCCGGTTCCAATTTATGGGAACCGGTGGATACCGGTTCGGTTCTCGGTTCCATGGGCGGATTCACCCACCCGCCCACTCAGATCGGACCGGTTATATTATAATAATTTATTAATTTTTAATATTAAAAAAATTTGAAATTAGCAAATCTAAAATTTAGGGCTTCAATCACCATATTGTTTTAATTCACTACTCTCCTACTCCATCTCGTCTCTCTCAATTCAAAATCTCTCCGAGCTCCCTCTTCCTCTCCGATCCACCTCCGGATCTACTCATCTCCCTTTGAGTCCTAGTCCAAACTCGGCGAAACAGTGAGTTAATTCTCTTTTCCTCCCTCGAACTTGAACTCTCTCTGCATGTCGTCGCCACCTCCACATTTACTGTCACTATCGTCATCTTCGTTGTTGGGCTCGTCCCGCTTCTACCTCCCCTCTTCCTCCTCCCCCTCCTCAGGCTTCTCCCCATCATCCTCATCTTCGGGGACAGGCGAACTCTAGGTCTAAGAACGGCTCATCGTCCCTGTTGTCCTCCTCATTGTCGATCTCGAGGGAGGAGTGGGAGACGACGGAGGCGGTGGCCAAAATGGTGGTGGTGGCCGAGAAGGAAGCGGAGCGAGGGTCGCAACAGGTTGAAGGCGAAAAGGGGAAGGCGTAGAGGTTGGACCGGTTCTATGGATCCACTCGGGAACCGGACCGGACCGGCAGTCCGGTTCTTGAGTGGATCCATGCAACTAGCGGGCAGTTTCCGGTTCCAATTTATCTCAAAAAAATAAAGTGGAGAAGGAAATGCTCAGGCAGCTGCCGTCTGCCGACAATAGTACTGGGAAGATGAAATATACTGAAAGTAAAATATCTCATTACGAGAGTTTCGACATCTAGTCACTACATTTAGGAAAATATAGTCGAAGGATTCAACCACAGAGAATGAAATAAAGGCGACAGCATTACATTCAACAGCATCTTATTTGCAAAAAACTTCCAGAATTTTTGTCAAAGCCAGGTTCTAAACCTTGTAGGTTCGTAATAACAACGTAGAAAGAGGGAAAACAAAGTATAAAGGGGCCGCACACAGCTAATACACTATCATTTACCCACGAAACAGATCAGCAGGATAAATAAGAACTTTTAAAGTCGCATCAGTGACAAGAAGGAGGCACTTGAACTTTTCATACTCAGCATAACAATCAAAACAAACAGTGCAAAAGAAAATATTGATATCTACACAGACGGCTATTGCGAATGGAAATCAAGAGCAAAGAAATAACAACCAAACTACTTCTAGGGCATCACCATGCATAACAAAATTTTACTTCTCTTTAGCTTGGTTTGGTTTAAACTTTTGTTTGGGTGGCAAGGAGGGCGTATAAAGAAGAAAGCTGCAGACCAACCTTCTCGGAACTAGGCTTAGAATTTTCATGGGCCTTCTTCTTCAAACAAGAAAGTGGATTTGGTCCCTGCAGCAACAAATGAACACCTTAAAAAGAAGATAAATGAGATCGTACACATTATCTTTGATTTAAAGTGCATGCTTCTGCTAGTCCATCAGCAATATAGTTAGAAAATACAGTCAAGAAATTTCATCAGTAAAATCAAGGCAAGTTTCTGACATTTGACGTATCACTTGATACAGACAAGATTTACATGCAAAGACAGAAATTGAGCAGCATGCTGCCAATCAACAGATAACTTCGGAAAAATGAAGAGGGACGAAGATAATATATGAGAAACATAATAAGAGAACATATATTGCCACCTTTGCTTTCTTTCTCTTAAACTGAACTTTGTCTTTTACACCTCATATTTTGTTGACTGCTTGTGGCTTTGTCAAAGCTGATGACTCCAAATTTTGCTCTCTAGAATCTTCCTCTTCATCAGAAGAGTCTTTTGACATCTTGACCCCGAGAATATTAGTAGTCCTCTTTTTTAACATCTTATGCTCCAACTCTGTCATATGCATGCGTCCTTCTTCAGAAGTTTTCACAAATTGGCGCTGAGTTGTGGACGGTTGCTCAAGAAAAAGAGCATTCCTAAGACCAGGGACTCCTGGTATCTGCCGGAATACAAATTAACAACTTATAGTTAACGCAATCAACTAATGTGCATGGAAGGAAGATTGAAGTGCAAAGTCAACTAAAAAGTCACATGGGTATAAGCAACATTTTCTTTGAGAGCATTTTGTCCAAATTATTTTATTTTATTTTTGTTGGGGGGGGGGAGAGAGAGAGCAGATTGATTCCAAAGGTGCAGAAAGGTGCAGTGCACAGAATGGAAGCCTTCAATAACAACAAATCTTCATCAACCATATGCCTCCTCCCAGTACGGGAAGTAACAGCATGCCCGACTTTGCACGTAAAGTCAACAATGGAGAGGAACATTACTAACCTCCAGAAGCTTCCTCCGCAGATCAGTGTCCTGAGTAGCAACAAAGAAGTGCTCAGGATTGTTTTCCCCAATAATCTCCGAGATGCAACCGTCAGCTTTCATCTTCCCCTCATGATCGCATCTAAATCAAATAAATTTTCGTATGATAAGAACGATTTGCAAATCATTAGCATGCCACAAGTTTAAACCAATAACCAGAGATCCTACAGCCTAGCTTCCCAGGAGATTAAAAGGCAGAAACTATGCAAGATGTTTCTTAAATTGTTAAACCACCGTAACTCCATAGACTTATCCCGGAAGCCAAGTGCAGCCTAAGAAAGACCCACTCTCGGCAAACACAATAATAGTATTTCTAATTTACAAACTTGGTCGGCGCCCCACCTTGCTTCTGTTACTGGATTTTCTATTGGAGAAAACAAAAAGAACACTAACCTGGCAATCGTGAGATCTTTTGCAGCGTTAAGTGAATGGGCATGCGAGCCTCCCAGCCTTCTCAACTCATTAAGCACGCATCTGTAGAAATTCGGATAAAGGTTTAAATAGAATGAGCTTAAAAAACCTTACAATTAGCATAGTCCCAGACAATCATGAAAGTAAACATTAATTCTCACTCATCACAAGCACGCGTGCACGTTGCGAACCTGGTGGTGAAGAGTTTGACGGAAGCGGAGAGAATGTCGGAGAGGACCTTATCGGGGGGCGCAATTTTGTTCACGACGAGGGGGTGCACGAAAGTCCCGTCGCAGAGGACTCGGAAGGGCTGCCTAAACCCGAAACAGGCGGTGTAAAACCTCACCGCCTTGCGGTGGCGCCGCTGCTTTTGCACCCTCATCTGAAAAACGAACATCGACAACATCAATTCCAGGGAGCAATCGATAATAACACCCGCCCGATCAGGCTTGGAGAGCAAAAACGAATGAGGTCAGATCATCGGCTGAGGGATAATACCTCGACTCAGGAGAGAGCACGGGAGCAGCTCGAAACGGCGTGGAAACAGGGAAGTCGAAGAGCCCAGAGCGCCGAGAGAGGGCAACGAGGACCGCCCTCCGCGGTTTCAAGCGTCGTAGCTATCGGCGAAGGAAGCGGTGGTGGTCAGGGCTCGTGTCGGCATTCTCGCAAACATGTCCCGTGCAAGACGCGACCGCTCGCGGAAGGAAGCGTGCGTGCGGGAGAGAGAGAGAGAGAGAGACGCTTCGCAGCTGGAGGAGACGAGACACCGCGCTGCGACTCCGCAGTCGGTATGCACCAATAGAGGCTAGAGCGGAGAGAGAAAAGGAGACGAGAAGCAGCGTTGCTTGTGTCGACTTTGTCCCAAATTAGGGAAAAATTACAAAAATGAAATCATAAATTTATTGTTTTTATTTTGGAATATTTCAAATAAGGATCTCAAATGTCTTATTTTTTCAAATAAAGGTATGAGGTACTTGTGTTAGTATCAAAGAATGGCCTAAAGTGATTATAGTCATTTCAAATAAGAGCCTAGTCTTGTTGGCTCGTCACCCCAAAAATAATTTTCAATCGATCGAGGTATTTTTGTCTAAATATAATTTAAATTTAATTTAATTAGATTAGAAACTAAAAAAAAAAAAAGAAAAACACAAGTGGGAGGGTGCTCCCTCTCGCCTAGGGCCGTCAAATGGGTGGGTCGGATCGAAAATAATCCGACTCATATTGACCCATTTAACTAGTTTTGACCCATTTTCATGTAATATAAATTTGATGACTCATACCCGACCCGACCCATACCCCACCCATATTATCGAAACACATTAATATTTAACTCAATTTAGTTATTTAAATAAAAACTTCACGCCAAATTTAATAAGTAAATAAAATAAAATAAAAATGTGAAAAACCTTTAAATTAAAATACTTTTGAAGAACTCTTGATAAGAAAAAGTTTGATAAGCTAATAATTAACGTAAAAATAATATTTGCTTATAACAAATCTTCTTGAATGCGAGAATGCATAGTTTCTTAATTGTAATTCTTTTTATTTTGGTTGATTTCTTAATTAGTTCACCAAGTTAAAAATTACATTATGATGTTTAGAATTTCTATTTCAATATTGATTGAATTTCAATCTAAATAGAATCGAGCTTCCTCTAAAAGTACTTCTCCAGTATGTATATGGATATCTATCTACCAAATATCATTAAAAAAAATCAAATTTTTATTTTTTTAAAATTATTTGAAATTATTATTATTTATTTTATTTTCTTCTTTTTTTCTTTTCTCTTTTCTTTCTTTTTCCTCCTTCTTCTCCCCTGTTCCTCCGCCGACGGTGACCAGCCAAGTCGTAGTTTGGCAAGATCAAGGCTCCGCCCGTCTAGGCAAGCCCGAGCTACCAAGCTCCATCGCAACCGGTGAGCTTGGGGCTCAGCCGATCTAGGCGAACCTGAGCTTCATTAAGGCCGGCAGGCTCTCGACTTGCCAGATCCAAGCGAGATGACCTTCCCTAGGCGCTAGCGATCCCGCCAGCTTTTGCTGTCGCCCCATCATTGATGGGGCGATGGCCACAAGCGAGAGCCCACCTATGTTTTCTTTTTTATTAGTTTTTTAAAAAAAAAAGGAAAAAAGAAAGAAAGAAATTTTAAAAAAATTTAAAAAATGAAATTGTCCTTCGCATTTAGTGAGTTCAAGCCCTTATTTGAAATTGATATATGCACTTCAAGCTTTTTTTTTTTTAAATAATTCACTTCAAACCCTTATTTGAGAAAATAACAGCATTTCGGGCCCTTATTTAAAACAATATTCACTCCATGTATTTATTTGAGAAAATGATAACACTTCGATCCTTATTTGAAAATTTTCCCCTAGTTCAATATTGGATTTATTGTATTTGTATCAATTCAATTATAAACCTTTCAATTTGGTCAATTTAACATATTACATTTGTGCCAATTTAATTCTAAATATTTGAATTATGTTACTTTAGTAATTAATATGAGACAATAATCTATCAATAATAATTATGAAGAGTAAAAAACAAAAGAAATATTTGACATTAAATTTATAGTTTATTTCGATATATTATGAGTAACTTTATTATGGAGGATCTCAATAAAGTGACTCGATTATAAATATACATACATACATATATATATATATATATATATATATATAGAGAGAGAGAGAGAGAGAGAGTGAATTTATCACTTTTTACTTGATAAAAAGGAAAGAAAAAGGGAAGAGAATGAAAGCGAGAGTAGAATTAGGTTGCCTTGGAAGTACACGAAAAAAAAGAGCGAGAAATGCCCTTTTCATATTGACTAAACATTAATAATTTTGAGTACTCAACAACTCTACCTAAAGTTTAAAAAGGGAAAAGAAAATCCAACAAAATTTCCAAGTTTGATCCAACGTATATCATATTGTCATCACTACTGTATGACTACAAATAATGAAATATCCATATGCTTGGGTTCTCGCATTTGCCTCACAATCGTTTTTAAATTTGTAGTCTTTCACAACAAGTGAAATTACAAGATAGAAAGTTCATTCAATGATTTCTTTAAATATTGTTAGTAAAATCCAAGGAGATATGACAGACTAATTCCTTTCCAAGTTTCTTCCCCCAACATTTTTTAAATTAAACAGCCTACGTAAATTAATAACACGAATACCCAACAAGAGAATCAGTAATACATACCATCAAACCATTGCATTATTAGATATATTTGAATAGCTATATGAAAACTGTATGTTAGAGGTGTTTATGGTGTATATTTTCAGTTTATATATATTTTTTTAAGAAAAAAATATAAGATTAGGCAAAGTACTGACATTAACTTTCATAGTATACCAAAGGCAAAACCTAATAAGCCTGATTAAGTGGAATATCATGAAGCGTGGTCCTTTTAGTAAGCTCAACCGACAACTTTTATCATCGAATAATGTTCACTGCATCAGGAAATAGTTACAAGACGAGCAAGAGCCCAAAAGAGGTCCCAAAAAAATAGGAAATAGATCTAATACGCATCATTTACATATTACTTTGGAGAAACAGACCATTTATTTGTTATATACATGAAAACATATTCTTGAATTCCAATGTTCACAAACTCTAAGGGGTGACATAACATTCTCCTTTTAAACCCCATCAAGCAAGAAGAACAGCTGCCAAATTGATATCTCGCGGAATATAGGCAAAAGACCATGTGGGATGCTTGCCGAGCAAGCTTTCTGGCATCCTGTATGATGCATTAGTTTCTCTAGAAAACTCTGAAGCTGAACTTCAGAGTAAGGTTGGCCACAAGCCACAACAGACCAACCCAATCTCTCCTTCAAAGATGAGATGCACCGAAAACCAGCCAGTGAACGGAGTCCAGAGAGAAAGCAGTGTGCATATAACCTGTTCATTGCTGTGTAGGCTTGAGTGCTCAACCATATGGAAACTACATTAGCATAAACACTGCAATCTTTTAGAAGAGAAGAAGCAACTATGGGCTAGATTATGTGGAGAGCTCGCAAAAGCAATAACAGCATCAATCGTGAAAACATGGAGAATTTTAAAAGAACAAAATGCCATCAGATGAAACAGAAACAACTACAATCTTGTAGCAAAAGCATAAGGTACTTTTCGGGACTTTATAAGTCCAGCAGTGTACGCCATTTCGCATACCCCCGCACACATGCAAAGAACATTTTGCCAAAAGCTGGCTTGATGGCCGGATGCCTTAATTGAGCGAGGAAGACCCCCAAAGTCTAGAATGCCTAACTTGAGGCCGGATGCCAAGCTTGAAGCTGGAAGCCCTTGAAAGTATGAGAAGAACCATTTGAAAAGATTAATAAACTTATCGTGCATGTTACCATGTGTTGTTAATAAGTTTGTTTGGTGAAATAACTTGTTTGATAAGTTGAAAGTGGACCACATGCATATAGTTGAGAGATAGCAATGAGTTTGCTATTAATCTGCCATAGACATTGTATTGCGAGTGCTGTACCTACTAGATTCGAGGATGAGATGTCCTCTTGATAGAAAATTAAAAGTTTTACTTACTTGGTCCCCCCACTCACTCTTTTATCTTTCAGATTTGTAGGTATGAACACCAATTTTGGAGTTGCAGCCACCATAGAGGATATAGGAATTACCTCTAGCCTCTGCGGATATACGTAGCTGGGTGTAAATAAGGAAGTTCCTATAGAGAAGGGCTTTGTAAATGTACTGACATGATATAAAAGAAGTGTCATGTGCTATGTTTTCCTAGCTGCTTGTTTGTTGTGTTGTCTAGATGTAAGTTGATGTATACACTTCCACATGGCTCTTAATGAAAAAATAAAAGAAACGGGACAGTGATGCACCTCGGACATGGCAACAATAACCCCCACTAGCTGCAACTAGAGTCGAATTGTTACAAGGACGATCACATTAAAGAACGTCTAGACAGGGTAGTATGCACCATAGAATGGAGATTAATGTTCTCCTGAAGCAGAAGCATTTGCACTTCCAGCCATCGGGTCAGACCATAGCCCCATCCTCCTATCTTTCAAGCCCGAACCTATTAAACAGAAAAAAGAGTTCAAATTCGAAGTCTTTTCGCTTGAGAATGATGAATATAAAAAATTATTAAAGAGATTTGAAACTCTCCTAATCAAGTAGGGATGGAATTAGTCGAGAAGCTACGTGCGATCGCTATTGCCTTATCCAAATGGAGTAAAAAAACTTCTGGAAATGGACAAAAGAATAGACTCATTGAGGCAAGAACTTCAATAGTGCGTAAACAATAATGGGGGATATTCTGAAGTGGAAAGGGTCAAGCACTTACAAGGCGAGATTCAGGCATAATGGAGAGGCAGGAAGATATGTATTAGGGGCTTGCGATCAAGAATTACTTGGCTGAAATGAGGCGACAAAAACATTAAATTCTTTGATGCCACCATTGTTCAACGACGACAAAGAAAAAAACCATGTTGCAAATATCAAAAGGAATATGGGCTGAAGAACCAAGCCTCCTTAAAGAAAATTAGGTACAATTCTTCCAGGAACTATACCAATCTGTTGGACAATGAATGTTCTCTTCGCTTTTAGATCAATGTTCCCAAGTGGTGACAAAAGAAATGAATCAATTGCTACTGGCGGATGTGACTTTGGAAGAAGTCAAGAGTGTAATTTTTCAGCTTGGTGCATCTAAAGCACTAGGGCCTCAATGGTTTGTTTTATCAGCAAAACTGGACAAAAATCTAGAGTGAGGTCTTCCAAATAGTAAAGGAATTTTTCAGTACTTGGTAGTTGCAACTAGAGCTTAATAGGACCCATATTTCACTTATCCCAAAAATCCCTAATCCCGAGAGGTTAGACCAATATTGTCCTCTAAGCCTGTGCAACTTTGGATATGAAATTATCTCTAAAGTGATGGCAAATAGGCTTAAACTGCTGCCGTTGATCTGATAGCTACAGAGCAGAGTGCATTTGTTGGGGGAAGGCAAATTCAAGATAACATGCTCATTGTGCAGGAGGTGCTACATCAAATTAGAATACATAAAAGAAGCAAGAAATTCCAAGTTGTTATGAAACTTGATATGAAAAAGGCATACGACTTAGTGGAGTTGGATTATTTGGAGGCATGCTTGATTAGAATAGGTTTTGATGAAAAGTGGATAGATTGGATAATGCAATGTGTCACAACTGTTTCGTTCAGTGTCAAGTTCATGGGGAGCCACTTCAATATTTTAGGCCAACACGAGGGATTAGGCAAGGAGACCCATTGTCCCCCTACTTATTTATTATGGTGGCAAATGTATTATCCTCACTATTGAAGACTGCGGTTGATAATGGTAGCATCAAAGGGATTAAACTTAACAGATGGTGTCCTACCCTTTCTCATTTACTCTTTGCGGATGATTCCATCTTCTTCTTAGACGGGAAAATTCTGGAATATCAGAATTTGGCAGCAATTTTAAATCAATACTGTGTAGCATCTGGACAAGAGTTAAATTTGAACATATTTGGAATTTATTTTAGTAGGGACTGCCCTTACCACTTAAAAGAGAATGTGGCGGGGGGCACTAAGAGTACCTATAATTGATAAAAAAAAAAAAAAAAAAAAAAAGGGATTTATCTCGGGATTTCTTTGGATTGGATAGTATTAAAGAAACGGATGTTCGCCTGGATCTTGAGATGGGTAAGTACAAAGTTAGAAGGAAAAGGAGAAATTGATGTTAAAAGAAGGGAAAGAAGTCATGATTAAAATAGTGGTGCAAGCCCTCCCGCAATATGTCATCTCCTTTTTCAAAATCGCTGTGTCAGTGTGCAAGGCAATTGAGTAGCAAGTAGCATCATCTTGGTGGAAAACAAATGGAAATAAGACTGGAATTCACTGGAAAAAGTGGGATATTTTGAAGATGAGAAAGGATAGGGGAGGGTTGGGATTCCAGATTTGCTTGACTTCAACAAAGCCATGTTAGCAAAATAGGCTTGGTGACTGAGTAATAACCCGACCTCTCTTTGGAGCCAATTATTCAAAGGCCTCTGTTTCCCTCGACTAGATTTATGGTGAGCTGGAAAGGGTCAACGCCCATCGTGGGGTTGGCAGAGTTTGATCTTGGGAAAAGATTCTATATCACCATCAGTGACGTGGGAAGCAGGGAATGGAACAAAAATTAAAACCCAGGGAAGATAAGTAGTTAAGGAGAGGATCACTAGTAGGCCCTGCAAAAAGGGATGAACCGAAACTGGTTTCTGGACTTATTTTAAGGGGGGAAAATCGGAATGAAGAAGTTTTGAAAGAGCACTTCGATAAGCAAATAGTACGTGAAATTCTCGCAATCCCTATTAAGCCTAAAACTGAGAATGATCAACTAATATGGATGGGCACAAAAGCAGGAAAATACACGGTTAAGAGTGGTTACAACTACATCCGAGAAACAGGGGACGAAGAAAGCAAAAGCCGAGCATCAACATCTTTCCAACACCCTCGCACTCTATGGACAGATATATGGAAGCTACATACTCCTCCCAAAGTCAGAATATTTATGTGGAATCCATGTCAGAATGCACTCCCGACGGAGGATGACTTGTTTCGAAGAAAAATTGTACTTGAACCAATAGGTTCTCTATGCAATCAGAGCGCGAAAACTGTTGAGCATCTGTTTCAGTTGTGTCCTTGGACGAAAAATATATGGGAACACCCAAGGCCGAGAATCCACATCACTATTCAAGGCCTAACTCGGATTGAGACTTGGTTTGGGGAAATCAAAAGGAATTTGGGCTTCTTACCAAATCAAGAGACAGCCGCAGTTCTGTGGCAAATATGAAAGTCGCGCAACGGTGCCATTTTCGGGAGGAAAAAACTTGACCCGAGCAACCTTGTTGATACATGATCAGCAAGTTTGCAAAGTTTCAGAAGATGGAACCCTCAATCAAGCAGATTTGGAAATGGAATTGCGAGCTCGTCAAGAGCTTGGATTCCTCCGAAAGATGGTTGTTTCGAGATAAATATTGATGGATCTTACGAACTTGGAGCGATGGAAGGTTCTGTGGCATGTGTATGTCAAGATTCCGCCGGAAACTTATTGGAGGGAGCTGCACGAGCGGTGGCTATGTCTTCGGCGTCCATGGGAGAAGCTCAAGCTCTCGTTGAAGCCCTAAATTATTTTCTCGCGCTTAGACACGAGGACGTAGTGGCAGAGACTTACAGTTTAGATTTGGTCAACGTGTTAAGGAGCTCAGATCAATTCACGCGGGAAACTCACGCCCTTATCATGAAGGGCAGGGATATGTTATTTTCCCTCGCAAATATTCGGGTGGTCTATTATTTTAGAGAGGCAAATTTAGATGCGGATTGGACTGCTGAAGCGCATAGGAGAAACTCTTTTCCTTCGAATTTTGCCTCCCCCAAACTCTTTGGAATCTTTTATATACTGATACCCCTCTTTTGGACCTAGTTTAATGCAGTATTTCACTTTCCGACAAAAAAAAAAAAATTAAAAAAAGGATGACACAAGGCAACGGTTCATAACTAGAAGATTGAAGTGACCATGAGCAACCATCACTTGGTAGATCTGTTGAGGAGAAAAATGTGAAGTTCAAATTGAATTGATGTTAAGATATCCCATTTTGTTGTAATACTACTCGAATGAAACTTTTCTTGTAAAATTCATTAGAAGTGATGACTTCAAATCATTCTAGTTGTACTTCAAGGAAAAAAAAACAACGATATTAAGTTTTTACTCATATTCATATTGTATACCGTTATTTTTTTTTTGGTTGCCAATCAAAACAAAAAATGCCCTTAATCTACATATTTAAGTCAAAATTGGGTTTTATCTCACTTTTTGACTTCCCATTTAGCCCTCAATTACATATTACTTTAATTTTTAAATGTAATTCAACTTCTTCTTTTTTTTGGATCGAAATGTAATTCAACTTGAAAGAGGACAATGGAAAACAGGCCAAAGAAAGAGATGATAGGCAATTGAAAGAGCCTATTATATCATCGTTTCTATAGTGCAACAGCTAGTTTCATCCTTCTCTTAATTTCTTCTTTTAAAATTTTGAATAAATATTTGTTTAAATCATTGAAAGAATAAGAAGATATTTTTTGATGTTTGCTTTTCGGAAAAAAGAATCATAACGATTAGAAAATGATTGTCAATATTTTCTTTCTCCATGCAATTGAAATGGTAGTCTTATTACTATTCATTATGACATTGCGTAGGGAATGAACATGACTGTATAGACATGTAATGCGGGCATGAGAACTGTATTTACTTTTTTAAGGCCAAGCTCTTGCCTATTCCATTTAGTTTGATTTCGCTTTATAATTTTCAATATGGAAAAATTAAATTAATATTTTGTTTGATTAAAAAAAATGATCAGTATTTTTTGTGAAAATAAAGGAAATGTTTAAAACAGAAAAGGGGTTGAAATTGCCCAAACACCGGGCCCTACCCAACTTGACACGCAAGGCTCATGGGTTGTGCCTGGCATGACAAGAGAAGGCGTCGAGCTTGGCTTGCCCTACCAAAGCCTAAGAAGATGCTAATGATCAATCAAAAACGATATCTTCTTCAGGCTTGCCCTACCAAAGCCTAAGGAAACAATGCTCGTTACTGGCAAATCTACCAACTCCCAAGACAATATTTCTACTTGAAGAACATAGCACAGGTGTCAAGCCCTCCGTAGTCAGACTCGAGTGTGACTCAGAAAGCACGAACTTTATTGCAGATAGCTATACACAATGCCATCAAAGCGAAATGAACGTGTAAAAACTAAGTTGATTCTATGCCCGAATTCTACGTATTGCTCTCCACTTTATTTTCTAGTCAAGGAAATGACAACTTGATCTTGTTGAGCTTAACCATGACAGTTTCAATGTCCATTCTTTCCTCAGGCAAATCCTTTGAACATTCCAGTCCAAGCTCTAGGATCGATAAGAGTTTGCTCTCGAGTTCCGAAAACGTCAGATCTTCATGCTCCGTGCTAAGGAGTTCACTATCCACAATGTCAAGCACTTTGTCTAGAACTGCTACACCTACCCATCGCCTCAAGCTCATATTCGCATCAAACATTTCACAAGTTGGCTTCTTCCCAGTAATCACTTCCAACAACAATATGCCAAAACTGTAGACATCTCCTTTTGTCGAGACTTTTCCTTCCAAACCATACTCTGCAAGCGTCATAGTTTGTGAAATAAGAATACCAGCGATTGATCTTTTCTTTTTGGGACATAAGTAATAAGATCGAGAGGCATACAAGTGTTAATATTATACAATTATATTGGCAATTAATGGCTTAGATTAGTTAAAACTTGACAAATATACCTGGAGCAATGTAACCAATTGTGCCGAGAGTTCGGGTTTGTGTTTCAAGCTTGTTCTCAGCCAAAATCTTTGTGATCCCAAAGTCACAGACTTGTGCGAATAGGTCCTCGTTTAGAAGAACATTGCTAGGCTTCAAATCGCAGTGCACAATGGGTTCTGGTTGGCCATAGTGGAGATAATCGAGCGTCGTAGCGATGTCGACCAATATCTTCACTCGCTGATGGAGACCCAAGTTGTAGTTGTTGGAGTACAGCCACTTCTCCAAGCTCCCATTGGGTAGGTATTGCAGCACCAAGGCTCTCATATCGGCGTTCGTGCAGGTGCTGATTACCTTGACTAGATTCCGATGCCGAATCTTACGGAAAACCTCACATTCTACATCGAAACTTTTGAGTGCACCTTCAATATGGAGATTTAGGGTGCGTTTGGATGGGCATTTAGAAAGCCCATCCACGCCCCAAAGCTCTTTCACCCAAAAATGGGGTGTTTGGCAACCTCCTTGAAGGAGCTTTCAAATGAAAGCCTCCCCTTGGAAATGCTGAAAGCTCAAGGCTGGTGGAGACCAGCCTTGAGCCTTCAGCATTTTCGGAATGCTGAGGCTTCCATTTAATGAAAGTTTTATTTCCTATTCTACCCCCAAAACTTTTTTGAAAACCCACCGGTGCCCCTGCATTTATTTTTTTTTTTTTTTTTAAATGAAAAAGCAGCAGCCCTTCGCCGGACCGGCGAAGGGCGACGGCCGCCGCGAGCCGGATCTGCGCCGGCGGCCGTCGGGCGAGGTCGCCCGACTTCCGGCGAGGGTCGCGCGACCCGGCCGAGGGCCGCCGGAGGTCGCCCGACCTCGGGCGACCCTCGCCGAGGGTCGCGCGACCCGGCCGAGGGTTGCCTGAGGTCGCCCGACCTCGGGCGACCCGTGGTCGCTCGACCCGGGGCCGCGAGACCCGGGCGGAGGTCGAGCAACCTCCGGCGGCCCTCGGCCGGGTCGCGCGACCCTCGCCGAGGGTCGCCCAAGGGTCGCCCAAGGGTCGCACGACGGCGAGGGCCGCGAGACCCGGGCGGCGGTCACACCGGGTCTCGCGGCCCCGGGTCGAGCGACCCCAGTCGCCCGAGGTCGGGCGACCTCCGGCGGCCCTCGGGGTCGCGCGACCCTCGCCGAGGGTCGCCCGAGGTCGGGCGACCTCCGGCGGCCCTCGGGCGGTCGCCCGACCCTCGCCGGAGGTCGCCCGACCTCGGGCGACCTCGGCCGACGGCCGCCGGCGCGAGATCCGCTCGCCGGCGGCCGCGGCCCTCTCGCCGGTCCGGCGAAGGGTTTAGCTAATTTTTCAAAAAAAAAGAAAAAAAAAAAAATATATATATATACAATACCCATCAAAGCCCCTTCCAAAAGTTTTTTTTACCAAACGCATATTTAACTCAAAGTCCATTTGCAAATTTTTTTTACCAAACACAACTGCATTTCCCCCAAGTAGCTTTGGGCTTTCAGCATTTGCATTGGACTCAAAGTCCATTGCAAATGCCGAACCAAACGCAGCCTTAGTACTTTGACTGCAACTTCTGTCCCCTTGGCTAGAGTCCCTTTATATACAGAGCTAAAGTTTCCTGCTCCAAGCAAATTGCTTTCACTAAAGTTGTTGGTAGCGGAGCAAAGCTCTCGATATGATATCATCGGGTGGTCAATTCCAGGCGGGTTCTCCACCGAAACTGGAGCTTTTTTACCGGTGTTCCCGCACTTTCTAAGCAAGCAAATGACAAGGACTAAAAGTACAGCCGACGCAATTGGCACCATAATGTATAGTAAATGGAACTGCTTGTCCTGTGATGATTTCTTTCCATTTACTTTGCAACGTGGGATTTGAAAAATCGCATTTCCACAAAGTGCTTCATTTCCAATGAACGAGAGAGCCGAGAAATTTCCAAAGGGCCCGCCATTAGGAATCTCCCCCGATAGCTTATTAAATGACAAGTTCAAATTTTGCAGAAATGGGAGTCCTTCCATGGACTTTGGTATTGCGCCTGATAACTCATTGTAGGAGAGATCAAGGAAGTCTAACCCTTTGAGGTTGCCGATTGATTGCAGTATCGATCCTTGCAATGAGTTCCTTGACAAGTTGAGAGAAGCAAGGCTCTCCAACTCCTCGATGGAACTTGGTATGGCACCAGTAAGTCGGTTCCAAGAAAGATCAATGCTATTCATAGCTCTCATTTTTCCAATTTCAAGTGGTAGTCCTCCATTGAAAGAATTGAGTGACACATTGAGGAAGATAAGTTGTTGAATGCTCCACAGACTAACCGGTATAACCGATGTCATGTTATTCGAACTTATGAGAAATTTTTGAAGACTGCTGAGGTTTCCAATGCAGTTCGGGATAGATCCCGATATCCTATTTGGCCAGATCGCCAACTCTGCTAAACTTGTCAAGTTGCATATCTCATCGGGGATCGGTCCTTCGAGATGGTTGTTATCAAGATACTGATAACAACCTTTGCAAGCTTTCTAATCCTCCAATCGACAATGGGATGTTGCTGACTAGATCATTACCGCTCAACACTAGAAAAGTCAATCTCTTCAAGAAACCCATTTCCTCGGGAATGCGACCTCTTATTTGAGATTCTTGAGCGAGTAGAGCTTGCAAGGAATTGGAGAAGTTTTTGATAGATTTTGGTATGGAGCCGCGAAGTGGGTTTTTTCCCAGATCCAAGGTTTGCAGCGATCGGCAATTTGATAAAGCCGATAGAAAACCGAGCTCCGAATCATAAGGCTCTCCAGTGAGCTGATTTGATGAAACCCATAATTCTTTGAGTTTCTTCAAGTTGCCCAAACTCATGGGTATGGGTCCGCTGAGTTGATTGTCCCAGGCATAGAAAATAATTAAGCTCGTAAAATTCGAAATATATTGAGGGATGTTGCCACCAAAGCTATTTAGTGATAGATAAAGAATTTCCAAATTCGGAAGGCTTAGTTCGCAACTCGAGGGAAGGCTTCCGGAGAGTGAATTGTCCATCAAAGAAAGCACTTGTAGCGAAGAAATGTTAAAAATCTCCTGAGGCACTTCGCCCGTTAGCAGATTTTGCTCAAGGAACATCAAATTCAAATTGACCAACTTGCCAATCTCACTTGGAAAGTCACCTCCAATCTGGTTACGAGACATGCTCAAGATGCGCAAGCTCGAAATGTTGCCAATGGTTTGAGGAATCGTGCCAGTGAAGTTATTAATACTGAGATAGAGCTCCTGCAGCTTTTGCAAGCTGTCTATGTCTCGAGGAATGGTTCCCTGAAAACGATTGTATGACAATGACAACACGAGAAGCTCTTTGCATTGGGTAAGCATCTCTAGTAGCAGGCCGCTGAATTGGTTAAGAGACAGTGCGAGTATCTGAATGCTATGCCAGCGGTAGCAAAGATCGGAGGGAAGACTTCCAGAGAGATAATTATCCGTCAAAATGACACTCGTGAGCGATCTATTGAAAAGTGCTAAAGGAATCGAACCTGTGAGAGTGGCGTTGACTAATGTAATGACCTGCAATGTGGATATATTGCCCAGGAAGCTTGGAATTTGACCCCGTAAGTCGTTTGAGCTAAGGTTCAGTTGTTGCAACTTAGGGAAGGTGCCGAATTCTCTTGGTATGCTGCCTATTAGCCTATTCATCGCAAGTGACATGACTTCAAGGTTCTGGCACTAGGCTAAGTTAGGAGGAATATTTCCTTCAAACTGGTTCTCTTCCAGTACAAGCTTCTTAAGACGGCGTAAATGACTGATTTCTATTAAAATTGTCCCATAAAAATTGTTGTTGCGGAGATCAAGAGAAGCCAGGAAAGAAAGATTGCCTAGGTAGGGAGAGAGTCTTCCCTGGAGACCCATGTGCGAGAGGTCTAAAGCCGTCACTCTCTGCTTGCGGTTGCTGCAAACGACACCAATCCATTCACAGAAGTTTGCTTCGGTGGTCCAATTGCCACCTTTGATCGTGCTTGTCGGGTCGATTTTGATCGCCGATCTGAAGTGGAGGAGAACCACTTGATCAATGAAGTTGCTAGAACAAATGACGGGCTGAAACATCAATAGGGAAGCCAACATAACATCGAGAAATGATATAAAGATGAACTTCTCCATAATGAACAAAGTATCTTTTGATCGCATCAATAGACAGTTTGAAAATTAGGACTTGTTCCTAGTATTTAATATCGAACCAAACCAAATGATTGTCTCAATTTTAAAAAAGAAAACAATGTAAAGAAAAACTAATTATCAAATGATGCCCCTCACTCACGTTTAATTAGGTAAATGGCCCGTTCTTTACGTTTACACGTTCGCACATACTTTCAACTCTATGAGGGTGCAAGTGGACTATTTGACTAATGCTCCAAGGAACAAATGTGAAAGGTTTTGTGATAAAATGTCTCCTTGGAAGTTGACCAATTGGAAGTTTCTACTACTAGAATAGATAATGATAGTAGCTGTCTATCAACTTTTATCCATGCATCATGTCATATTTGAATTTTCAATCGCTTCAATTAAATCACTTTTTATTTATGTGAAATGTCATTCTGTAACTTTCAATTAGTCTAATTAGATCCCTATTATTTTTAATATGTTTTTTTTGTCATCCTTTCATTAATTAATTTAAATGAAATGCGTCATGGACACCAATTTGACAAAGCTGATGTTTGATGGAGCAAATTAGGTGGGTTCGGAGCGTGTCATGTTGACGTTCCTTAAATATGTGCACTACTCGTTCTAACAACATTTTCTTTTCTCAACAAACATTATCATCCAGTGGACTCTCCTCAACAGTGATCAAAAGGACGAGATAATGGCTTCGAGGGCCCGCGGCCTATCCATTTAATATACAATGAGGGTGGGCTCCACGGAGGTGTACTTTATTTTTACATATTAATACCAGCATGCCTCACACCTCCAATTCTCCCAGTATTTTTATCTTTTCCTAGGAGAAGGAAAACCCTCTGAAAATTTTACATCCCGACATTCCCGAAGTTCAGATTGGACTGAGATAAAGCTTTTAAGGACATGCTTATTTCTAATCTCTACTATTAAAATGCACAGAAAACTTTGCTATTTTCTTTTGAGGCATACTGAAAAATCCTCCCTCATTCTCAATTTGACATGGCTTCGATTGAAAGCTTGAACAAGAATAGGACCACCTTAATTACATAAAGAAAAGGGTTTTGTCCTGGTTTGCAAGCTTTTCTATAGCAGTAGTAGAATTCCTTTGTGTGTGCTGCACGGGTTCCAACTTCTTCTTTTGTTTTTTTAATTGAAAAATTGCTTGAAAGTACTAATCCGAAACCCAGTGTTGATTTTGGTCCTCTCACTTTGAACTAATAATTTATGGTAACTTCGAATTTGATGTCTCAAATGTAATATTCCAATGCATGACACTGATGAGTTATGAAGGCTTGTGTCATGTATATGAGATGCAAGAGGCTTAGCTGGGAGGCAACGTCAATTTTCTTTTTCTCCTCAACTTGACATTTCAATGCCCAATAATCAAGATCTATCTTTCTTTTGACCTAGCTGGGTTAGAATTCTCGAATTTAATAGGTTGTTATGGCGGATTAACCCTTCCATTAAGTATAATGCAATTCTTTGGCATGGAATGTTGCTTTTTAAAAAATGTCATAGTCATGTGTCACGGGAAATTGTACGAAAAGTCTCATCTAATGTATGAATTATAATCAAGTGATAAACCTTTCAATTGCTGCAATAAGGTCCTATGAAAATGGAAAAGTATAATTGAGTGTTAAACCATTCTGTGGGTGTAATTTAGGATGAGCATGGTTTGGGTAGGTAGTTTCCACTCTAGAATCGAAAACCGCCTACTAAAGACCGGTTTCAAAAAATTAGGATTGGGAACCGCCTGTTAGTTTCATGGATCTACCCAGGAACTAGACCTCGCGGTCTAGCTCTTGGATGGATCCATGGAACCGGTCCCATCAAGCTTCACGTAATTAGTGCAACTTTTTCCGATAAGCCAAAGTAAAGCAAAAAATAAAGAACTTCCCTATTCTTAATTGCAAAATTAGTAAAAAGAATGGACTCATAGTAAAAGTTGAGAGTTGATGCTGTAAGTCAATGGGTGTTGAGCTTGAAAGTCAAGGTCGTGAGTGAGAGATAGAGAGACGATTCATACGAGGTGAGAGTGAGACAAGACAAGCACTCAGTTAATGGATGTTGAGCTTCAAATTAAGGATTTTAGGGTTTTAATTTTTCTTAAATTTTTTTTATTGAAAATTTTTCTTCAAATTTAAATATATATTATCGGTCTGGTTCGAGTGGGTGGATGGGCTGTTCTATACCTAGAACTAGGAACCGAACCGGTACCCACCGGTTTCAATAAATTGAAACCGAAAACTGGACCAGTTCCCCTAGGAGCCACTGAATTCTAGTCTGGTTTCTAAAGGTCCGGGCGGTTCCTAGATCTTTTGCACACCCCTAGGTGTAGTCAAGTCATAAAGTCCTAAGCCTATATTAAGAAGTGAAATAAAAAGTTGCCGCATAGGCTTTGAGTGTTTTTTGGGGAAGTTTCCACATTTCTCCATGGAGAAGACTTGATTTTACTTTTTGCAAAGGTTCGTGACTTGATTGCGCTCATCAAATAATTAGGACTCAAATGCATTATGGGTAAAGATTTAAGATTCTCATGCACTTTTGTTGTTATGTTGGTGTAGAGGATTTCTCGTAGGTGCTGATTCATTTTTAAAGTACTGCACTCGAAATGCCTTACGATTTATGTACAGATTGGCTAAAAAAAGGTGAGGGGGGATGATTTTACCAAATAAGTTAATTTTTAACTTGAATATAGGTTAATGTGGTTGAATTATAAATAAGCAAAGCAAATTTGCTTGAAAAGTGAATATTTACATGGGACTCCTAAAGTAGTTTGAGGCTTATATTGTCATTCAACTTAATCTTTCGAGGAAATTGCACAAGTCTACCTTTCAATTGTAAGAGCAAGATTGGGGCAAGAAGAAAAGCCATTAACCATCTTTTCTTTCTTTCAATTGTAAGAGTAAGATTGGGGCAAGAAGAAAAACCATTAACCATCTTTTCTTTCTTTTGGAGTTTCTTGTTTGAGCAACTTTTTGCTTTTTTTTACTTTTTGCCACACAGACTAATGAAGAAGAAAGTCATTGACAGTGATTGAACCTCAATCATCCTGACTAATTCATACGAAAGAGTCAATCTTGAAATTTATTGCTCAATATATTACATTTGAGATTTCACTAAATATCTTCATCTATCAACAACCTCCATGTTATGGTACATGGGAATTTTGTTGGACATACTAGCAAAATTTCTTGTCTGGCATGTGATGGGATTTGTCCATCAAAATGGACAAGAGTTTCGAAATGAAAGGTTGCTAATTGCCCACTGATGACTTCAATTGGGAGCCATGCTCATTGTTTTAGAAATGATGTCTTCTTCGATGCACGTGACACAGGCAAGTAACGTGCACTCGGGGAAGTAATTGAAATGATAGTTCAAGAAAAAATGAAAAATAAAAATGTCATGTAGTAATGTATCATGTGTAAAACCATTGAATGGAAATTAGAAATAGTCAAAAAGTTAACTATTTTAGAAATCAATCAACAACCAAATGAGCAGTAACAAATATGACTTGTGTAGTCAAAAAGTTATAGCTATCTACAGGCAATATAAGTTGGTTAAAAAAGTCATCGCAATCACACGTATGTACACACTTATTCGTGGCTTTTTCTTCCTCGTGATCAACATTCCAAGTGACATGGAGCAAATAACGTGTAGTGAGAAGTAATTGAAATAATAGTTCGAATAGTTAGAGAAAAATTTTAAAAATGTCCTATACAGGTGTATTGTATATGAAATCACTGAATTGAAATTACAAGTTGTCAAAAAGTTAATTGTTTATAAATCAATCAACTACCAAATGAGCAGTGACAAATACGACCTATGTAGTCAAAAGGTTATATAACCACCCATAAGCTGTGTAAGTTGGTCTAACAAGTCATCGCGATCAATAAGTGTGTAAGTTCACACGTATATACACACTTATTAGTAGTTGTTTTTTTGTCATGATCAACATTCCTATCAGATGAGCAAGTGGCCAGCATCTTCCAAGACTTGATATCAACACAATCCATCATTCATAATCAAGACGTGCTCATTATCACCAATGTGGTAAAACTGTATGGAATAACTTGCAATCAATCATCCAGTAATCCTTCGGAGTACATCAACTTCCAAAGACTTCTAGTTGTAGAAAGATTGACCATGCGACCCCAAAGTTTTCATGAAATACTTATCATCGCAGCCACACATTTATACACACTAATTAGCTGCTGTTTTTCATCGTGATTAACATTCCCAGTGACACGGAGCAAGTAATGTGTAGTGGGAAGCAATTGAAAAGATAGTTCGAATAGTTAGAGAAAAATTAAAATATGTCCTATACAAGTGTATTGTGTGTGAAATCATTGAATTCAAATTACAAGTAGTCAAAAAGTTAATTGTTTAGAAATCAATCAATTACCAAATGAGCGGCGACAAATATGATCTATATAGTCAAAAAGTTAAATAGCTACCCCAAGTTATGTATGTTGGTTGAACAAGTCATCGCAGTTGTCACAACCAAATTTTCGGGTGAACCACCTAGGGTTTGGCTAATAGATTGTTAAGCCTAGACTTAACTCGGGCTCTCCCAAGCCCATACCAATTCGCAACTTAAGTTCAAATTTCTTAATTTGCAAATGGATTTTATCTAGGAATCACCACTAATCAATTTACGGTAGGTCGATTAGACACCTAAGTAAAATAATGGGATGATTATTTTACTCCTACGAACTAGAGACTTTGAGCACGGGGACTTGGTTACACTAGACTTCTCTAATGCCCTTTCGATACCATTTATTTTTATTTTCAAAAATGTTTTTGCAAGCAGTTTGGATTGATTTTAAATCTATTTCCTTAACATGTGAGGTGATCATGCAGGTGCGCAAACCACCAAATTAACACTCATATAAACAATGAATAAATTGCAAAAAAAAAAAAAAAAAAAAACTTATCTCAAAGTAACGAAAGCATCTGCAATGTTAAATCAGAATTCACATCAATAACTCTAGATATGATTTCTAATTAACACGCAATTGTTTATTTTTTTTCTTTTTCACTTATTTAATAAAAATCATGCAATATGCAATGCAATATAAATAAATGACCTAATTCTAATGACATGCAATTTCTAATTAAATGGACCTAACAACAATCTCTAAATGACGTGCATTTCATGAATCTAATCATATATGACATTTACATGACATTTTTTTATTTTTCCTAAAAAAATGCAATCTATCCTAAAGAATGAAACTAATTTATTCTAAGACATTTTATGTATTTTTCATGAAATTCGAAATTAGGAAAAAATGTGAAAATTATCTAACTAGATTAAGATTCTATTCAATTTGTATTAGAAATTAGGTTAAGCCAAATCCTAATTTAAACCAAAATATTATCTTAACCCAAGTAATCCTAAAATGCAATCTATCTAAAGAAATACCTAAACTTATAATAAATTAAGAAAAATATTATCTAGAATTAAACTAAGTGCAATTTTACCCTAATATGCAATGACGTTTCTACATGACATATGCATGATATTTTTTTTTTTTTTGTTTTTTTATTAATTTCAAAATTAATAATTGCCAAATAATTAAACATGCAATCCAAGTTTAAAAAACTAGCAACTTAAATTGATTGATTTGATTTTTTGATTTTTTAATTTTTGATTTTTAATTTTTATTTTTAAAATTCGAAATAAAATTCCTATTCTAAACATGCAAATCCTAAAACAAGAAATAACCTAATTCTAGCCTACATTTTTTGGATTTGTTTTAAGAAAATAAAATTAACTTAAATGACACGACAAAGAAATCAAAGAATATTGATATCCAAATTAACGAACCATATCTCGTGGATGAGATCGAGTTAGCCAATTTTACATAAATCACGAATTGAATCTCCAGGTGGGAGATCGGATTATGCGATTTTTGTTAAGTGATTACGAAGTCGGATTTCGGGCGCGAAAATCGGACCGACAATCACAAATTTCATAGTGTATTTCATATCAGGCAATCTCAATTTTACATTAAGGGATAATTATACCACAAAAGAACAAATAAAGTAAAGTAATAAAATAACAAAAATAATTTTAAAAAAAGGTAAATAAATAAAAAAACTACCTAAATTGATTTTTGCTTTTTTTCTTTTTTTGTTGCTTTTTCACCCACGATTTGACAGCTTAGGTGGGTCCCGTCGGTCGCTCCGGTGAGGGGGTCGCCGGCGAGGGGGCTCCGGCGAGGCAAGGCAGGTGCGCGGCGAGGAGCTCCGGCAGCGAGGCAGGGCTCGTCGTTGACTGGCGAAGCGACAAGGGGTGCTGCAGGCGTCGGCGAGCTTCGGCGACGGGGCTGGGCACGAGCACGGAGTCCGGATCTCGGCTCGGCAGCGGCGGCGGCTTCGCGGGCGGAGCAGGAGCGGCGACTCGAGTCTACTGGGCGTCCGAGCAGAGGAGGATCGCGGCAGTGTAGCTGGATCTCGGGCGGAAGGCGCGGCGAAGGGCTTCACGGGCTACAAGGCCGACGGCAGAGGCGGCGTCGGGGCGCTCGAGGAACACCGCAGGCGACAGCGAGGCAGGTTGTCGCAGCGGGGCAGATCTGGAGCAGCGGCAAGGGTGAGCAGTGGCGTCGGGCAGCAACTCCGGTGTGGCGGATCAAGGGCCGTCGGGGTTGGGTCGCGACGGCAGGGGGCGGGGGCTCGACGCGAGCTCACGGGAGGAAGCTCGGAGCGGCGGTCCTGCGTCGCGGGTGCAGCGGTCGGCGGCTGCGGAGGCGCGGCTGAGTCGCTGCTGCGGCGGCGGGCGAGACGGCGACGGTGCGGGCACGCGGCGCCGGCGCCGGCAGGGACACCCCCCGAGGAAGATGAACAGTCGCCTAGGGTTTCTTTTTTTTTTTTTCGACGCCGTACACTTTCTACCTCTCTCCTTTTTTCGAAATTTCACTCAAAAAATCAACCTCTCGACGTATTTGCTCTCCAAATTTTCCGACCCTTTTCTGTACCCCACTACACCTTTTATAGGGAAAAATTTAAATCTTCGTTGCATATTTCGTTTGCAATTTCGCTCGTGCAAAATACCACTGAATATATCATTCATCGCACCCTACGCGATATTTCCTTTTGAATTTTTCGCATATTCCATCCAACAAATTTCATTTCTGCTCAAAATATATTACATAAATATGTGAAAAAATCTGAACGGAATATATGAAAAATCTTTTCCTCACCGGCGGTCTAGAATAAAACAAAAAAACAATAACATAAATGTTTCTAAATTATATGCCATGTGTTTTTTATTTTATTTTTTTAATTTGGTAAAACTTAACCCAAAAATTATGCAAAAATTTAGGTGTCAACAAAGAATCAATATGTGACATCCGATTTTCCGCTTCATTTTCAATTAAATAAATCGGGTTTTTCGTCGACGTCTTTATAGCGCTATTCTCTCGAAATGATCACTCATGAGATAACTCACTAATCGGGAAAGTTATTAAAGGATTTTGATGCAACAAACTTGAGGAATTCGACCAGGGAATCGACCGCCGACCGTGTTAGTCTACAAGGATCGGTTCGGCACGATCGAAAATCTATCAGAAATCGGAAATAGGTCGATTCGATAGAGATAAAATTAGGCTTGGGTGATTCCAACTAATTACAAATTTCTCATCGATCGGCACTAAATCGATTTTTCTATTATTTTGGTACCCTGTGTTGTAATTGAAACCTCGAGATTTTTCACGATAATCGAGAGTCGTCAATGTGTCAAAGATGTACATTGTGGCTCGGGAATAATTGACCACGGGTCAGTTGCATCGAAAATTCCTAAAAACTAACCGATAATTTAGGTTGCGCTAAAATCACATTTGACTGAAATTAACCGAGGAAATGATGTCGATTACAGAAATTAAGAATTGTCACGTGTCACAATTAATCCCGGAGAATGTTGTTGCATCTTTTCAAAATTTATGGACGACGAGAATTGTTAACGGAAAAGGGACAAGAGTAACAAATTAAAATAATAAAAAGGAAATGTCACTTTTTAAATAGGTTTTAGGCATTTATTATGAAACAATTGGAGAAAGAGTTATAGAAGTTTAAATGAGGATTTATAAGTGACTACTAGGGGACTTGACCCAATTAACTTAAGTGTTAATTTGGTAAATAAGAAAGAAGAGAAGTCTCCTCAAAAGGAAATTCGTAGGAATCCCTCTCTCCTACAATTTCACCTCAATTTCCTTGGTATTTAAAGGAGATGGACTTGGAAAAGATAGCGGGACCTAAGGTAGTAATGGAGAGCCAATTTTCCATGGAATTGGGGCTAAAAGCAGAAGGTAAATGCTGAGTAAATGCTGAGTAACTTCCAGGCATTTACTCCCCACCTTCCTCCTCTCTTCTTGCCGTAGGAAACCGAAGTGCAGCAGCAAATGGGCTGCTTTCCTTTTTACTTTTCCCTTTTCTTTCTTGTTCTTTATTTTTCTTTCCTTTCTTTTCTCTCAGCCGAAGGGTCTTAGTCTTCTGCTTTACCCTCTTTTCTTTTTCTTCCGCACTTATTTCTTTTCCCCTGCTGCCGTGCACCTGTCTCTCTCTTTCCCTTATCCAGCCTTACAACAATTTCCTTTCCCTTTCACAGCCATAAAAAGTCTTGTCTTCTTCTTATTTAAGTTAGTTTATTCGGCCATTCTTGCTCCCCCTTGGACGACAAAGCAACGACCAAACAGCAAGGTCTCGAGCGTTCCTCCCTCCTCAAGAAAATCCGGGACTTTGTGTGCTGCTGTGGTGGTCGCTCAACGACACCTCCAGCCGTTGTGCCGGGTCTAAATCATCGTCAAAAACCTCCAGGGCTGTCCTTGTGTTTAGGGGTGAGCGGTTCCAGGTTCCGGTTCGGTTCCGTCTGGAACCTGGAACCTACCCTCGGGTACAGTTCCTCAAAATGAGGAACCTGGAACCTACCGTCGAAGGAAGGAACTGGAACCTACCCCGTCACGGGTCCGGGTCGGTTCCAGGCTCCAACAGGTTCTTTTTTTTTTTTTTTTTTTTTATTTTCAGATTTGAACTATAACGTATGCGCACGTTACCAAAAAAAATATAACGTACGCGCACGTTACCAAAAAAACTATAATGTACGCGCACGTTACCAAAAAAAAAACTATAACGTACGCGCACGTTACCAAAGAAAACTATAACGTGCGCGCACGTTACCAAAAAAAACTATAACGTGCGCGCACGTTACAAAAAAAAACTATAACGTACGCGTATACTACACGGTAACTTCCCACATCTTAGCAAACATACCAATGCCAACTGTCAAGAATTTGGACATACATAATCAAAACTAATAAGATTAAACAGTAACATGTTTATCTAAGGTAAAAGAGCAACCAAGTCTTTCTATATGAGGGTGACTTAAATGTCAAGACGATGCATAAACACCAACCCCTTATGAACGAAATGTCGCACTTGAAGCATGTTAGGTATCTTCCAATAAGGGCAAACCTTCAAATTAAGATATTGAGCCCAGAAATCGAACAATGATAGTCAAAAGGCAAGAAAATACAAGATGGATTCATAAAAAATAATAGCACATTCCTTTAACAACCCAGAAGATGCTTTTCTAAATCTGGCGTTCAAGTCCAAAACCTTGATATAGCTAAATTTCAAGGCATTGTCCTTATTCGCAATAATTCTCGCTGAAAAGTGAGCCTGGAATCCATTAACATTTTCCTACATGGTCCTGTTATTCACTCTAAAAGAGCTACATCACCTCCCTTTTTCCCTCAATTCTGCAAAGCCTCAAACACAGTGGTTTACATGTCTTTACACACTTGGTCCTGAGCTAAGAGAGCTTCCTCGACAATAATAGTATGGAATAACAATGCTTGTCTCAAAATTTGCTGCCAACAACTTGCTCATCCAAAATTTAAACTCGAAAAACAATGAAAATGCCACCAAAGAACTATAATCACCGAGCAAGTCCAAGAATCACCAAATCGAGTCACTCACTCCCTACGCCGGTATTACCCCGAGATCGTACAAATGAAATTCACAGCATTTGATAGTATAACCCCGAAATCATACCCTTGGAGAGAAGGTCCAAAATCCAATTTCACCGGGCGAGCGGCGTCCGGCGCCGAGCGGATGAGCAGGCTGCAGCGACGTCGGTCGGTCGGGGTCTTGGGCAACGGCGTCGGGCGTCGCGG
Source organism: Eucalyptus virginea (assembly GCA_014182375.1). NCBI lineage: Eukaryota > Viridiplantae > Streptophyta > Magnoliopsida > Myrtales > Myrtaceae > Eucalyptus > Eucalyptus virginea. Next base: position 18,535,897 of record CM024522.1, on the reverse strand, counting down.
CTGCTGGTGCGATCGGCGGCGGTGGCGGTGGGTTGCGAGCGGAGACAGCGGGCGTCGTCGGGCTTCGGTGCGAACAGCGGCGGTGGGTCGCGAGCGGAGTGCTGAATCGGCGTCGTCGGGGCTTCTGGCGCGAGCAATGGCGGTGGGTCGCGAGCGGAGACAGCAGAATCGACATCGTCGGGGCTTCTGGCGCAAGTAGAGGCGGTGGGTCGCAAGCAGAGACAATAGAATCGGCATCATCGGGGCTTCGGCGCGAGCGGCGGGGTGGGTCACGAGCGGAGATAGCGAATCGGCGTCGTCGGGGCTTCGCTCGTCGGGGCTTCGCTCGTCGACGACTCGGGGCTTCGGCGCGAGCGAGGGCGGTGGGTCGCGACTCTCGAGCGGAGACGAGCTCGGCTCGAGCACGGCGTCGTCGGGGCTTCGCTCGTCGGCGACTCGGGGCTTCCGGCGCGAGCGAGGCGGCGGTGGTCGCTACTCTCGAGAGGAGACGAGCTCGGCTCGAGCACGGCGTCGTCGGGGCTTCGCTCGTCGCCGACTCGGGGCTTCCGGCGCGAGCGAGGGCGGTGGGTCGCGACTCTCGAGCGGAGACGAGCTCGGCTCGAGCACGGCAGCGACGGGTAGTCGGCGATGGGCGTCGAGGCGAGCACGGCAGCGACGAGCCTCGAGCGGTGAGGGTTCGCGCGAGCAACGTCGGCGACCGGCGTTCGGCGGCGGTGGCCTTGAGGACGAGCGGCGTCCGGCGGCGAGACTCAGAGCAGCGTTCGGCGATACCCTGAAAAACTGAAAGTGGAAGAGTCTGAGAGTCGGGAGTCTCGGGGGAGGGGGGTTCCTTTTGGAACCCTAACCGGTTCCGAAACCGGTTCCGCGACCGGTTCCGGAACCGGGATCGTCGGTTCCCGGAAAAATGGAACCGGGAACCGGAACCGGTCCTTTAAGAACCGGGAACCGAACCGAACCTCCGGTTCCGGTTCTCCGGTTCCCGGTTCTACCCGGGAACCGTGCTCACCCCTACTTGTGTTGCCGTCCGGCCACAAGTGAGGATTGCCATTAGTTTCGGTGGTGAGTTGTCTTCTAAATCTGGACTAGGAGTTGAGTACCTCTATTAGGAATTCGTACAAGTTAGAAAGATGTAGATGACGTTATATATGGATAGATGTTGGTTAGGGATATTATGATGGCCATAGAAAAGCTTAGATAGGGTTTAGAGAGCAAGACAAACGTCGTGGAGGAAGATTCAGACTAGAACAGTAGCTGATTTCTGAAACAGTTTCCAAGACGTGTGTGTTTTGCTAATTTCGTAGACAACTGTGTGTTGCGATTTTGAATGAATTTTATTCTGAAGAAACCTTTTGGACATCTTAAATATTAACATATATTTTTCTTATAATTTTTAGAAATTAAAAAGATGACGATTTTAATGACGTCATCCTCGGAACAGTAATTCGGACAGTTTTGTAACCCGTGACCTGTTATGATTCCGAGGGCTGTTACTGACCTTTAGAGGTCGAATTTCCAATCGGTTTCTTCATGAAAGTTGTTTTTTACAACTTTTAGTTTAACATAATTGAATTTCAAATCAAACGGACTAGATTTCGACCCAAAAACGAACTGATTTCGGTAAGTTAGGCTCTCTGGAATTGGACCCGATTTTTGTGCTGGATAGAGAGAATTTCTTGGTCGAATCCAGAGGAATCTGGATCTCGGTGTCTTCATGAAAAATGTTTTTTTATGTGTTTTCTAGGACGTGGCCAAATTTGAGAATTTTTCGGACTCATACGAGTGGGTTTCTGACTTCGAATTCGGAAGAGCGTAATTGGACTGTTTTCTGTCAATTCGGGTTAGTAAAAGTGTATGCTTGTTTTGAAGTATTCTTGCTATGAAATTGCTCATTTGAGACTGTGAATGCTATGTGTGACTGATTGTTGAAGTGTGACATTGATCATATGCATTCACGGCATGAGATTCCGCCACGAGCCTTTGGGGCCGGGCGATGCTCCTTCGGGAATGCCCCCGTCAACGGATGCCGGTCACAGTGGAGGCTGGACCGATGCTCCTATATGGAATGCCGTCTAGATGTAGACAATGCCGCGCTCGACGGTGTGAGGCGATGTCCGGTTATGCCAGAAGACTGTTATCTGAGCATTGAAATCATTTGTGACACATGAAATGCCCGGTTATGCCGGAAGACTGTTATCTGAGCATTGAAATCATTTGTGACACATGAAATGCCCGGTTATGCCGGAAGACTGTTATCTGAGCATTGAAATCATTTGTGACGCATGAATAGGTGAAAGTGAGGGACCTAATTAGAAGACGGAACTGTGTGGTGCGGTATGGGACGTGCCATAATGGTTTAGTCTGGTAATTGGGGGCCCGTGTAAGTATGTGACATTTATGTCCTTACATATGTATGTGTTAAAAGTATTCTGATGATATATGATCTCGATATCTTATGCATGATTTAATTGACACTAACATGCAGGAAAGTACTGGTATTAAGAAAGTGTGAGAAAGGCGATTAGATTGCATGTTGAGTGTACCCTTCTCCTAATCTGGATTTAAGGGATTTACTCGTTGAGATGTGATCTCACCCCGTCATGGGCTAAAAATTTTCAAGTCCCTAAATGGAGGAAGGCCGGGTCGTGTACAGTCGGTCGCAGTAAAGGAGGAATAGGACTCTCGCTATCTCCTTCCAATTGATGACGGGTTTTCCGTCAAGACTGGATGTAGGGTGACAGCTCACCCTGAGAAATCGAGAAGTATGGTAGTGCAGTAGTAAACCCCAGTCTTATAGATAGAAGCTTAGTTAGTGGGTAATCGAAAAGCTTCACTTTTTGTATCAGACCTTGGGGTGTTAAACTGGTATATATATATATATATATAAGTACTGTGATGTTGTAGGTGTGGCTTGTGAAAAATAATATCCTACGTTTCTATCCCACTGTTTTGTTGTATGGAGATTGTTTTACGTTTCCGCATGTGCAAAATAATGAATGGGTCGGCAACAATTCCTGGGATGTTGCAAAATTTAAATCGACCATTGAGGGATGTGCATGTGCCCGGGGTTCGGGTCGTGACACAATAAGTGTGTAAGTTCACACGTATGTACACACTTATTAGTAGTTGTTTTTTTTTTTTTTTTTTTGTGATCAACATTCCAATCAGATGACCAAGTGGCCAGTACCTTCCAAGACTTGATATCAGCGCGGTCCATCATTCATAATCAGGACGTGCTCATTATCATCAGTGTTGGTGTTGTCCATAGTAAAACCGTATGAAATAACTTGCAATCAAATCATCTAGTGATCTTCGAAGAATGTCATCTTCCAAAGAGTTCTAGTTGTAGAAAGATTGGCCATGCGACCTTAAAGTCTTCATGAAATACTTATCATCACAGTCACACATACGTACACAATTATTAGCGGCTATTTTTCGTCGCGATCAACATTCCAAGTGGCACAAAGCAAGTAATGTGTAGTGGGAAGTAATTGAAACGATAGTTCAAATAAATTGAAACGATAGTTCAAATAATTAGAGAAAAATTAAAAAATGTCCTATACAAGTGTATTGTGTGTGAAATCGTTGAATTGAAATTACAAGTAATCAAAAAGTTAATTGTTTAGAAATCAATTAACTACCAAGTGAGCAGTGACAAATATAACTTGTGTAGTCAAAAAGTAATATGGCTACCCACAGGCTATGTAAGTTGGTTAAACAAGTCATTGTAGATAATAAGTGTGAAGTTCACACATACGTACACACTTATTAGCGGTTGTTTTTTTTGTCGTGATCAATATTCCAATCAGATGACCAAATGACCAAAACCTTCTAGGACTTGATATCAGCGCACTCCATCATTCATAATCAAGACGTGCTCATTATCACCAGTGGTGGTGCTGTCCATAGTAAAACCGTATGGAATGACTTACAATCAATTATCCAGTGATCCTTCGAAGTATGTCAACCTCCAAAGACTTTTTGTTGTAGAAAGATTGACCAGGCGACCTCAAAGTCTTCATGAAATACTTATCACCACAGTCACAATATGTACACACTTATTAGTAGCTATTTTTCGTCATGATCAACATTCCAAGTGACACGGAGTAAGTAATGTATAGTGGGAAGTAATTGAAAGAATGGTTCGAATAGTTAGAGAAAAATTAGAAAAATGTCCTATACAAGTGTATTGTGTGCGAAATTGTTGAAATGAAATTAGAAGTAGTCCAAAAGTTAACCGTTTAGAAATCAATCAACTACCAAATAAAGGTGACAAATGTGACCTACGTAGTCAAAAAAGTATATAGCTACCCACAGGCTATAAATTGGTTAAACAAGTCATCGCAGTCAACAAGTGTGTAAATTCACACGTATGCACACACTTATTAGCTGTTGTTTTTTCGTCGTGATCGACATTCCAATTAGATGAGCAAGTGGTCAACACCTTCTAGGACTTGATCAGCATAGTCCATTATTCATAATCAGGACATGCTCATTATCTTCAGTGCTGGTGCTATCCATGATAAAAGCATATGCAATGACTTGCGATCAATTATCCGCTAATCCTTTGGAATATGTCAACTTCCGAAGACTCTAGTTGTAGAAAGATTGACCATGCGACCTCAAAGTCTTCATGAAATACTTATCATCGCAGTCACACGTACATACACACTTATTAGCAGCTATTTTTCGTCGTGATCAACATTCCAAGTGACACAGAGCAAGTAGTGTGTAGTGAGAAGTAATTGAAACGATAGTTCAAATATTAGAGAAAAATTAAAAAATGTCCTAGACAAGTATATCGTGTGTGAAATCGTTGAATTGAAATTACAAATAGTCAAAAAGTTAATTGTTTATAAATCAATTAACTACCAAATGAGCAGTGACAAATATGACCAATGTAGTAAAAAAGTTATATAGCTACCCATAAGCTATGTAAGTTGGTTAAACAAGTCATTGCAATCAATAAGTGTGTAAGTTCACACGTACATACACACTTACTAATTGTTTTTTTTTTTTTATCGTAATCAACATTCCAATCAGATGAGCAAGTGGCCAGCACCTTCCAAAACTTGATATCAACACAGTCCCTCATTCATAATCAGGCATGCTCATTATCACCAGTGTTGGTGTTGTCCATGGTAAAATCGTATGGAATGACTTGTGATCAATCATCCAATGATCCTTCGAAGTATGTCAACTTCCAAAGACTTCTAGTTGTAGAAGATTGACCGTGTGATCTCAAAGTCTTCGTGAAATACTTATCATATTAGACTTGTTCTTCTCTTTTCGAAATCTTAATCGGTGATGAAAGATTGACCACGGTACCTTCAAGTCTTCATTAGTCTTCATGATACCTGTTCTCCTTTTGTCAATGTATTCATTAGTCTTCATTGAACTCCCACGGGTCATCGGTAGAACCACAGTCCTTCACCTCATCTGATATCGACAACTGCTCTTGACAACAATTTGCTACTCCTGATAACGAGCCACTGCTCGTGATAACAATAAGATTATCTATCTTCTGATCCTTCTAAGCATATTGTCAATTATGACTCTACCAACCTGTTCACCACCATGGTCTTTCTAAACTTTATCGAACATTTTCATTCTAGGCTTGTTCACTATTACCAAGTCCATCCAGGTGTTTACCATATCTCGATACCTCCAAGTCGTCACAAACATATCTGTTCTTCTCAATGTGTTCACTCTCAATCAAGATCCTTGTAGATGTTCAGCTTATCTCAAGGTCCTTTCAACTTATAGACATCTCAATGCCCAATAACTTGTTCACCCTTAATATCAGCTACAATCGTTCGATATCCATAGAACATTCTTGATAGAAGTAGAGCACTCTTTGTACTAACTCACCTGATGCTAATCATGACATCATTTGATTATTGGCTTTTGCATATATCTCCCAATAATACTCAACCAATACACACATTTTAGCTTATAATTATTTTGTCATCTTCAAAACAACTTAAGGGATTTTACCAACATAACGCATGTCTTTTGTTCATTATAGCGGCTTTCGATCTTCATGTAAAATTTAGAGTAATTTCGGTTTCAAAAGAAAATACCAAAAATATTAGCTTAGGTTGCATATTATATAGTTTTACATTATAATAATAAATAGTTTGTTGGTTCATGCATGATCATGCATCGTATTTAAGCATTTCATGTAGTCATTGCACATTGTGTGTCATTGTATATTTGCCTCTTGATTTATAGTTTGCAGAAGCACTAGCATGAGGTTTTGCTTATGCTTGCTCATTGCATCTCCAGTTTATTCAGTTTTCCACAATTTATTTACTTATTGGGTGTTATTTTATTGTTTAAACACCATGCATGATCACATTAACATGTTAGTGGCTTGGGATAATAAACCAGATAAAGATTTAATGCAAAACGTTTTCAAATAAAAAGAAAAGATACCAAATGGGCGTTTGATTAATCTAGAATAATCAAGTCCTTATATTTCTTTTCAACTATTTTTCTTTTGACCTAGCTGGGTTAGCATTTTTTATTTTATCTGCAACATTGATGTGTCTGTTGAGTTTTGCGCATTGTTGGTTGATCTAAAGTATATCATATTACTTGTAAAAAAAAAAAAGTATATCATATTAATCAAATCCTTATATTTCTTTTCAACTATTTTTCTTTTGACCTAGCTGGGTTAGCATTTTTTATTTTATCTGCAACATTGATGTGACTGTTGAGTTTTGCGCATTGTTGGTTGATCTAAAGTATATCACTAATCCCGATACGAATCAACAATTCTAAGTTGCATTTGTCCAGAGTGGACCTTCCGAATGAACATGCCAAGCAGTTCAAACATGGCATGATCCCATTATAAGAATAAAGAACCGGAGTTCATTCTAAAAGAATGAAAAAAAAAACAAAGGCTTGTTCTTTACAAGGAATCCAAGGCCACAGCCACTACCCACGTTTACGTAATTTCTGAGGGACAGTCAGCTGAATGGCTGCACTTCGTGGGTATAGCATCGCCCCTAAGATTTTGAGAGAGAGTGAGAGACAGACAGATAGACAGACAGACAGAGAATTCTACCAGGTCACGACAATGGTAAAAAAAAACATAAGAACCGTGCATTAATTGATTCAAAAGTATAGATAAGATTCTAATGCATTGCTACTAAAATGATTTTAAAAAAAAGGATAAGATAAGACATGATTCTAATAAAGAAGAATGGCCAATAGCAGTCCTGCAAAGCTATAATCAACATCTAAATTATTAGCACTATATACATCTCAAGATAAAGCTGATTATCCGTCGATCCAGCAACGACTAAGAAACGCCTCCAGTCACCAAGTAATAAAAATTTGGCACATATAGAGGCGCAAATACATAAACAATACTGTGACATCCCGCTATCACTTTTGTATTGTTCACAACTATCAGCTGTTAGCAGGCAGGGACCTTGCCCAATTAAATCAGTACGAATGTACAATCCAATTTGTACTTTCTCATATCATGTAAGTAAATGGTCAGGAAACAATAGAACTATGGGAGGTAATCTCTTCAAGGAGAAGTTTTCTGGCCCTGTTGACCATGTTGAAGCATAGGCATATGCGATCCTCGAGTTCCTTTAGTCCATCAAGGAACTTAGCATGGTCCTTGCGGAGCTTTCACGACCCCTAGTATGAGATTTTTATCCTTGCCTCTCTCCAATCCAATCTGGATCGATTGTCTGTCATGTTCCACAGCAGAATGCAGACGATTGACAAGGCAATCAATAGTGTCCAAGTCATGGCTGAAAACACAACCCCTGGCAGCAGCATCAAGTTAAGCAGCATTGGCAAGCTCTTTCTTTGAGAATTTTTCATGTGGAAGATATACTGTCAAGCATGGAGCACTAACAAATGCAATGAGTGCATGGGCCCTGAAACCAATGGCAGACGCAACAGCAGCAACTACAGTGCCGATGAGACAAAGCGCGGACCCTGCAATGGCATGGCGAACAAATTTAACTCTTGATTTGGACTTCTGTAGTCTATGGTGCAGCTGCTGTTTGAGCTCTGAAAAGCAGCTGCGCATTTCGCTTAAGTCATTGGAGCAGGCTGAATCGAAGGGGTTGTCGCGGCAGTTAAACTGGACACAGACTTCATAAACCGTGTTGCACTGTGATTGAGTAAATGAATCCGCCCAGAGCGGCGAGAGCGGGCAACGGGGACCGCTCTCCGCGGTTTCAAGCGTCGTAGCTATCGGCGAAGGAAGCGGTGGGGGTCAGGGCTCGTGTCGGCATTCTCACAAACATGTCCCGTGCAAGACGCGACCGCTGGCGGAAGGAAGCGTGCGTGCGTGCGTGCGTGCGGGAGAGAGAGAGAGAGAGTACCGTTAAGCTTGATTGAGAGAAGAAGGGAAGGATGCTTCGCACCTGGAAGAGACGAGACGCCGCGCTACGACTCCGCAGTCGGTATGCACCACCGGAGCGAGGGAGAGAGAGTGGAGAAGCGGCGTTAGTGTCGACGATGTCCCGAATTAGGGAAATATTGTCCCAAAAAAAAAATGTGTTAAATTTATTATATTTATGTTCATTTAGTTTTAAACATTTTAATTTAGTTAATTTAGTCATAAATTTATTACACCGTGTCAATTTAGTTCTAAAATACTTAATTGTACCACTTAAATAATTATTATGCCACAATTATCTATCAATAATAATTTTAAAGAATACTAAATTATTTGACATTAAATTTATAGTTTTTTTTTTTTTTACAAGCATTAAATTTATAGTTTACTAATGGTATATTTTGAGTAACATACTATGAGCCTCAATATATATATATACGTAACGACTCGGTCCAATGAAAATGAGAGTGGTTGCTAAAGCCAAAGGACCTAGACAATGAGCAACTCCTAATAGACTTATAGGATCGTGAGAAGGGCAAAAATGAACCAAACTTTGCACCAAACAGAGAAGAGCAATTATAGAAAATATATGTGAAAATCAGAATTAACTCATAAAGGTGTCTCTTAGCATACAAGTAAGCTTTACTTTGAAACTCCCAAAAAACAAAACCATCATGCCTGGTATGAAACAAACCAAAGCCAATAATATTTTAAGTGAGTTAATTTAGGGATGTCACAATATGAAATCAGAGTGAGACCCTCTCAAATGGGTGCGGTTTGGGGGCGAATTAGGTGGACGCTAAGGGTGCATTTGATAACCATTCTATTCCCGAAAACAATTTCTGCTCAGAAATAATTTTTTTTATACTATTCCTTGGACGAGTTTCTGAACATTTGAAGACGTTTGGTAACTGCCTAAAATTTTTATTACTGCAATAAAACTTTGGTACGACCATTAAATTATTTTGTAACTTATAATTTTTTTAATTTTTAATACTTTTATTATATTTTTCTCTTTTTCGTTTTTCTTTTTCCTTCCCTCCTCTTCCTCTTTAACCGCTCACTGGCGACAGCAATGGCCGACAATAGACGGACGAGGTCCCGCGACCTCACGGAGCCTCACCATGCCAGGGTGAGGCCCGAAGAGCTCGTTGGAGCCTTGCTAATGGCTGGGTGAGGCTCTCACCTAGATCTAGTGAAGTGAGCCTCGACCAACCATCACAAGGTTGAGCCTCGCTAGGCCAAGGCAAGACCGACTTCGTGCTAATTAGGCAAGGTTGAGCCTCACCAGTGGCCAGGCGAGACTTCAGTGAGGTCACCATACCTTGCCCCGTCGTGGTTGGCACTCAACAATGAGGAAGAAAAAAAGAAAAGGAAAAGAGAATAGAAAAGAGGAGTAAAAAGAAAAGCATTTGCCTTGATGCTGGAATTGTTCTCATAAATAAAAAAAATCAACTTTTTTCTACTATTCCATATTTATTCTAATAAAAAAATTTACCAAACGGATTTTTATTCTTTTTTTATTTTAGTGAACAAAATAATAGAATCATGCACTGTCTGACACGTTAACAAACAAGCCTTGATGCGCCTACAACAACCCAGTCTAACGAGGACGGGTAGTACTACTACTCGCTTGGGCCAAAGGGTTTAGACAATGAGCAGCTCCTGACAGGCTTCTAAGATATTGAAGGGACAGGAATGAAGCAACCTATGCACTGAATAGGGGAAGAGCAATTTTAGGATAGCTATGTGAAAATCAAAATTAACTCGCAGAAGAGCCTTTAAAGACAAAACCATGAGGCCTAGTGTGAGATGGGTCAAAGCAAACCCCCTCCAATAGGTGTGTGGTTCGGGGACAGATTAGATGGAAGCTAGTGAGCCTGTAACGATTCGACGAGGGTGGAGAGTGGTCACTAAGGCCAGAGGACTTAAACCTTAACATACTTCTAAGATGAGAAATGAGGCAAGAAGGAATCGAATTATGCACTGAATAAAGGAAAGCGATTATGGGATATATATGTAAAATCAGAATTAACTTATAGAAGCGCTTTTTGATGTAATGACAAGTTTTGCAATGAGCTTAGTTTAGAGCACTATCAAAATAGGTGACCTTCTTGGAAAGTACCTATCTGCACATCAAAAGATAAAACCATGAAACCCAATATAGGATGGACCAAATTGGATAGTACTCAAATAAGTTAATCAAGAATATCACAATATCTATCATGAATTCTTCACTATTTATTGGAGGGGAATGAAAGCGAGAGTAGAAAATAGGTTGCCTTCGAAGTTCACAAAAATAAAAGAGTATTCAACAACGACTCCAGCTAAAGTTTAAAAAGGAAAAGAAAAATCAAACAAAACTCCCAAGTTTGATTCCGATGTATATCAAATTATTATCGCTACTGTATGACTACAATTAATGAAATATCCATATGCTTGGGTTCTAGCATTTGCCTCGCAATCGTTTCCTAATTTGTAGTCTTTCACAATTAGTGAAATTACACAATCGAAAGTTCATTCAACGATTTCATTAAACATTGTTAGTAAAATCCAAGGATGACAGACTAATTCCTTTCCAGGTTTCTTCCCCCAACATTTTTTGGATAAAACAACCCACGTAAATTAATAACAAAAATACCCAACAAGAGAGTCAATAACATATACCATTAAACCATTGCATTATTAGATATATTTAAATAGCTATATAAAAACTTTATATTAGAGGTGTTTATGGCGTATATTTTCAGTTCATTATTTTTCTTAAGTGATATAAGATTAAGCAAGGTACTGACATTAACTTTTCTAGTATACTAAAGGCAAAACCTAATAAGCCCGATTAAGCGGTAAATCATGAAGCGTGGTCCAAAACTTTTATCATCGAATAATCTTCACTGCATCAGGAAATAGTTATAGGACGAGCAAGAGCCCGAAAGAGGTCCCAAAAAAAAAAAAAAAATTCAAGGAAATAGATCTAATACGCATCATTTACATATTACTTTGGAGAAAAAGACCATTTATTTGTTGTATACATGAGAACATATTCTTGAATTCCAATGTTCACAAACTCTTAAGGGGTGACATAACATTCTCCTTTTAAACCCAATCAAGCAAGAAGAACAACTGCTGAATTGATATCTCGAGGAATATAAGCGAGAGACCATGTGGGATGCTTGCTGAGCAAGCTTTCCGGCATCCTGTATGATGCATTAGTTTGTCATGAAAACTCTGAAGCTGAACTTCAGAGTAAAGGTTGGCCACAAGCCACAACAGACCAACCCAAATTCTCCTTCAAAGATGAGACGCACCAAAAACCAGCTAGTGAACGGGGTCCAGATAGAAAGCAGTGTGCATATAACCTGGTCATTGTTGTGCAGGCTTGAGCGTTCAACCATATGGACACTACATTAGCACAAACACCGCAATTTTTTAGAAGAGAAGAAGCAACTATGTGCTACATTATGTTGAGAGCTCGCAAGAGCAATAACAGCATCATTCGTCAAAACATGGAGAATTAAATGAACAAAATGCCATCAAATGAAACAAAAACAGCTACAATCTTGTAGCAACAGCATAAGATGCAGATGCTTTTCAGGACTGTAAGTCCAGCAGTGCACGCCATTTCACATACCCATGCACACCTGCGGAGAACATTTTGCCCAGAGAGTTGTCCAGAGTAGACCTTCCAAATGAACACGTCAAGCAGTTCAAACATGGCATGATCCCATTATAAGAATAAAGAACCAGAGATCGTTCTAACAGAATGAAGGAAAACAAAGACTTGTTCTTTACAAGGAATCCAAGACCATAGCCACTACCCACGTTTATGTAATTTCTGAGGGACAGTCAAGCTGAATGACTGCACTTCATGGGTATGCTATCTCCTAAGATTTTGAGAGAGAGAGAGAAAGAGAGAGAGAGAGAGAGAGAGTGTGTGTTCTACAAGGTCACAACAATGGTAAAAAATATAAGAACCGTGCATTAATTGATTCGTAAGTACAGATAAGATTCTAATGCATTGCTACTAAAAAGATTTATAAAAACAGATAAGATGCCATGAAGATATGATTCTATTACACCAACAATGGCCAATAGCAGTCCTGCAAAGCTATAATCAACATCTAAGTTATTAGCACTATATACAACTCAAGATAAAGCTGAGTATCCCTCGCTCCAGCAACGACTAAGAAATGCCTCCAGTCACCAAGTAATAAAAATTTGGCACATATAGAGGTGCAAATACATAAACAATACTTACTGTGACATCCCGCTATTACTTTTGTATTGTTCACAACTCTCAGCTGCTAGCATGCACGGACTTTGCCCAATTAAATCAGTACGAATGTACAATCCAATTAGTACTTGCTCATATCATGTAAGTAAATGGTCAGGAAACAATAGAACTATGGGAGGTAATCTTTTCAAGGAGAAGTTTTCTGGCCCGGTTGACCATGTTGAATAAGAGGCATATGCGATCCTCAAGTTCCTGTAGTCCATCAAGGAACTTAGCATGGTCCTTGCGGAGATCTTTCACCACACCTAGTACGAGATTTTTATCCTTGCCTCTCCCCAATCCAAACCGGATCGATTCTCTGTCATACTCCACAGCAGAATGCAAACGATTGACAAGGCGATCAATAGTGTCCAAGTCATGGCTGAGAACACAACCCCTGGCAGCAGCATCAAGTTGAGCAGCATTGGCAAGCTCTTTCTTAGAGAATTTGTCACGTGGAAGATACACCATCAAGCATGGAGCACTAACAAATGCAATGAGTGCATGGGCTGTGACACCAATGGCAGACGCAACAGCAGCAACTACAGTACCGATGAGACAAAGCGCAGACCCTGCAATGGCACGGCGAACAAATTTAACTCTTGATTTGGACTTCAGTAGTCTATGGTGCAGCTGTTGCTTGAGCTCTGAAAAGCAGCTACGCATTTCACTGAAGTCATCGGAGCGGACTGAATCGAAGGGGTTGTCGAGGCAGTCAAATTGGACAAAGACTTCATGAACCGTGTTGCACTGTGATTGAGTACATGAATCCGCATCAAGAGGAAGCACTTCGAGCAGCTCAACAAGAGGAGAGTACATGTCGCGGGCGCGGCGCACACTTTGGCAAAGCAAAAGGCAGAATTTGGACGTGTTCTCGCTGTGGTCGAAGTATGAAGAGACTAATCGGGTAAGCTTATTGTCCTTGGCGTGCCTGAGTGCCTCCCCCACGGATTCCCTATTCGGTTGCAGAACGCGATGCAGCACCCACTCCTGGGTCGACCCGCTGCCGTCTTGCTCTTGAAGATCCACTTCCTGCTCTTCCTGACTGCATTCTTCAACGTAAATCGCGGATCGAATCTCGTTATAAGAACTGGTCTGAAGAGAGAGCGTGTACTCCCGGCGTAGATCGAAAGTGGGCGAGACCGGCTGGCTCGATCTTGACGCCCCGCCTGGCGAAGTCCCTGCGGCACCAAGTCCGGTGAGGCAATTTCGCAAACACATCGACGGCAAAGCGAACTCGCCCTCCGAAAAAGAAAGCATTCGAGACTTACCCAGTGACGGCGGCGGATGGGAATGGAGGTCCCGCTCCGGACGCGAATTGGGTAGCGAAGATGGAGAGCGTTTGACGGAGAGACACGGCAACATTCCGCGCGCATGGAGGAGCTACGCCGGGCTGAAGCACTGCCTTCCCAATTGCGCTGATTCGGCGCTTCATCATCATCTGTCAATCGGACTGAGGATGGGAACCATAAAAAGTCATCGGCAATCGCTATAGACGTCGAAACACGCGATGGTCCCCCAGGGGAGAATTGTCCAAAAAGTCCTAAACCTATTGCAGTTTTGTCAATTCAGTTGTATCCTTTCAATTTTGCCGATTGAGTTCTAAACCTTTTGTCAGTTTGCCAATTGAGTCCATCCGGCCAATTTTGGCCGGAAAATGCTGACGTGGACGCCGGCGGTGCCACGTAGACTGCCGGCCCGGCGTGGGACAAATTTTAATAATATTTTAATATTTTTAAATTTTTTTATTTTTTTAATATTTTCTATTTTTTCCTTTTTTTTTTTTTGGCTTTTCCCTTGCCCTTTTCCGGTGGCCGGCCACCACGCCACAGCCCCACTGGCTGGCCTCGCTCGCCACGAGCGACGCCCGCCCGGGCGACGGCGGCGCCGGCGAAGCGTCGGCCTCGCCCGATCCAAGGGCGGGTGACGGGCCGGCCACCACCCACGCCGACGCCCGGCCGCCGGCCGGGGGGTGGGGCCGGCCTCGCCCGATCCGGTCCGGCGAGGCCGACGCCGCCCGGCCCCTCGCCGCCGACTTTCGTGAGCGCGCCGGCCCCGTTCGCCTCCATTGTCGAAGCTTGCCGAGGACCCGAGGGTTTTTCGGCTCATTTTGCAGAGGGTGGATTGGAGAAGACGACGACCCAACTCGGCTTCCGCAGCAACGAACCGCGAAAGCCGGAGCCGCAGCAAGAACTCGGCTGTGGTCGGTGGCCGCCGTCGCCCCCGCCGGGGCGAGGTTGACGCTCACCCGGGCGAGGGCGAGCCCCGCGAGGGCTCCCCTCGCCGGCCGGGCCTCACCTGTGGCGAGCGAGGCCCGGCCGGGCCGTGGCCGGTGGCCGGTGCAAGGGGAGCCCTCGCCGGGCTCGCCCTCCCTGCCAGGCGTCGCCGTCGCCGGCCGGCCTCGCCCGTGGCGGCGAGGCCAACCTACTGGCCGGGCCGGAGGCTCCGCCGTCGCTGTGGCCGGTGGCCGGCCACCGGAAAAGGGCAAGGGAAAAGCCAAAAAAAAAAAAAAAAAAAGAGGGAAAAAACAGAAAATATTAAAAAAATCAAAAAAAAAAAAAATTTAAAATATTAAAATATTATTAAAATTTGTCCACGCGCGCCGGCAGTCCTACGTAGATCACCGGCGTCCACGTCAGCATTTTCCCGCCAAAATTGGCCGGATGGACTCAATTGGCAACCGACAAAAGGTTTAGGACTCAATCGGCAAAGATTGAAAGTTTATGACTGAATTGGCAAAAACCGCACAGGCTTTGACTTTTGGACAATTCTCCCCCCCCCAGGTATATTGGATAAAATAATCTCAAAAGACTCGAAAATATATACTATTAGTCCATTGCATCATCAAGCCTTAGTTATTATTAGATGTATTTAAATAGCTATACTGAAATTGTATATTAGAGATGTTCATGGTGTATGGTTTCAGTTCATTATTTTTCTAAAGTGATTTGAGATTAAGCAAAGTACTAGCATTAACTTTCAAAGGATACCGAAGGCAGAACCTAATAAGCCCGATTAAGCGGAAAATCAAGAAGCGTGGGTCTTTAGTAAGCTCTACAAAAAACTCGTATCATTGAATAATGTTCACTAAATTAGGAAATAATTAGAAGACGAGCAAGAGCCCGAAAGAGGTCCAAGAGAAAACAAGGAAAAAGATCTAATATGCATCGTTTATATTACTTTAAGAAACAGACAAATTATTTGTTATATATATATATATATATATGTTCTTGAATTCCAATGTTCACTAAAGGGGAAACATAGCATACTTTCTCCTTTTTAATCCCCATCAAGCAAGAAGAACAGTTGCTGAATTGATAACTTGCATTCAACCAAAAAAAAAAATTGATATCTCGCAGAATAAACGTGAAAGACCATGCAGCATGCTTGCCGAGCAAGCTTTCCAGCATCCTGTATGATGCATTAGTTTCTCAAGACAACTTTGAAGCTGAACTTCAGAGTAAGGTTGGTCGCAAGCCACAACAGACCAGCCGAATCTCTCCTTCAAAGTTGAGATGCACCAAAAACCAGCTAGTGAAAGGAGTCCAGAGAGAAAGCAGTGTACATATAACCTGTCAATTGCTGTGTAGACCTAATTGCCTAACCATATGGACACCACATCAGCATAAGCACTGCAGTTTTAGAAGAGAAGAACCAACAACATGCTAGATTATCTGTAGAGTTCGCAAGAACGATAACATCAACCGTGAAAACATGGAGAATTTCAAATGACCAGAACGCCGTTGGATGAAACAAGAGCAGCTAAAATCTTGTAACAACGGCATAAAATGCAGGAGCTTCTCAGGACTGCATGAGTCCAGCAGTGCACGCCATTTAACACATGCACGCGGAACATTTTGCTAAAAGAGTTCTCCAGAGTGGACCATTATGAGAATAAAGCACGGGAGTTCGTTCTAAAAGTACGAAAGAAAGTAAACACTAGTTCTTTACATGGGATCCAAGACCATAGCCACCACTAACCATGATCACACGATTTCTGAGGGACAGCCAGCTGAATGAACCATAATGGTCGCACTTCATGGGTATAACATCGCCTCTAAGATTTTGAGAGGAAGAGAATCAGGGAAAAAAACAGCATATGGATCATTCAGGATGTCTACCAACTACAGACATGCATGGAGAATGCTGGGTGAAGAAGACACAGCAAGGACAAACATAAAAGTTGTGCAGATGGCAAACAGGGTAAATCAGAAAGAGAGAGAGAGAGGCAATTCCACCAGGTCATGTCAATGGTGAGAAACATAAGAATCGTGCATTAATTGATTCATAAAAAGGGCTAAGATTCTAAAGCTTGCTACTAAAAAATGATTCTAATACAACAACAATGACCAATAGCAGTCCTGTGAAGCTCTAATCAACATCTGAACCATCAGCACTATATACAACTCAATAAAAAGCAAGAATCCCTGGTTCCAGCAATGATGAAGAAACAACTCCAATCCCAATAAAAAATTGGCACACATAATACACTAACAATACTGTGATACCCTGCTTGTACTATTTGTATTGTTCACAACAATCAGCTGTCAGCAGACAGAGTATTTTTCTTTGCCCAACTAATCAGAGAATAATTTTCATGAATGTACACAGCAATTAATACTTGCTCGCATCATGTAACTAAAATGGTCAGGAAGCAATAGAATGATGGAAGGTAATCTCTTCAAGGAGAAATTTTCTGCCCCTGTTAACCCACTTCAAGCATAGGCATGTATGATTTTTGAGATCATCTAGCTGAGGAAGGAACTTAACATGGTCCTTGTGGAGCTTTTCCACCACATCTAGTATCGAATTTTTATTCGTGCCTCTCTCCAATCCATCCCGGATCGAATTTCTGTGACTCTCTATAGCAGAATGCAAACCATTGACAAGCCTATGAATACTGTCCAAGTCATGCCTGAGAGCACAACCCTTGGCAGCAGCATCAAGTTGAGCAGCATTGGAAAGCTCTTTCTTTAAGAATTTGTCATGTGGAAGATACATCGTCAAGCATGGAGCACTAACAAATGCAATGAGAGCATGGGCTGTGACACCAATGGCAGATGCAACAGCAGCAACTACAGTGCCAAAGAGACAAAGTGCAGACCCTGCAATGGCACGGCGAACAAATTTAACTCTCGATTTGGACTTCCGACATCTATGGCCCAGCTGTTGTTCTAGCTGTGAAAAGCAATTACGAACATCGCTGAAGTAATGGGAGTCAGGGGAAGGTAAGGGGTTGTCATGGCGGTCAAATTGGACAAAGACATCATAAACCCTGTCGCAATGTGATTGAGTAAACAAATCCGCATCAAGAGGAAGCACTTCGAGGAGATCCTTAAGAGGAGAGTACATGACACTGGCGACGTGCACTTTTCGGTAAAGCGAAAGGCAGAGGTTGGATATTTTCTCGCTGTGGTCAAAGTATGCAGAGACTAATCGGGTAAGCGCGTTGTCCTTGGCCTGCCTGAGCGCCTCCCCCACGCATTCCCTATTCGGTTGCAGAACGCGAAGCAGCACCCGCTCCTGGGTCGACTCGCTCCAATCTTCCTCACTGCATTCAAGATCGTAAAGTGCCGAGCGAATCTCGTTATAGGAATCGGTCTGAAGAGCGAGAGTGTACTCCTGGCTGAGATTGAACGTGGGCGAGACCGCCTGGTTCGATCTTGAAGTGCCGCCTGGCGAAGTCCCTGCAGCTCCAAGTCCGTTGAGGCAATTTCGCAAACGCATCGACGGCAAAGCGAACCCACCCTCCGAAAAAGGGAGTAGACGAGACTTACCCAGGGACGGCGGTGGATGAGAATGGAGGTCCCGTTCCAGGTGCGAATTGGGTAGTGAAGATGAAGAGCGTTTGACGGAGAGACACGGCGACATTCCGGGCGCATGGAGGAGCCACGCCGGGCTAAATTACTGCCTTCCCAAATGCGCTCATCCGGCGCTTCATCATCATCTGTCGATCACCGAGGAAGGGAACTGTAAAAAATCTCGGCGATGATCATTGACGGAGTTCACCGTGTTGCGTCGAAACCCTCGATGGCACCCCCCACGTTTATTGCATAAAAAACCCATGTTGATCAACAATACAAATGCCCAACAAAAGACTCAATAGTATATAACATTAAACCACTGCATTATTGGATATATTTAAATAGCTATACTAAAAGTGTAATTAGAATGTGTATATTTTCAATTCATTATTTTTCTTAAGTGATCTAAGATTAAGCAAAGTACTAACATTAACTTTCGAAGTGTACCAAAAGCAAAACCTAATAAGCCCAATTAAGCGGAAAATCAAGAAGAATGCGAAAGACCCATGGTCTTTTTATAAGCTCTACTAAAAACTTCTATCATTGAATAATGTTCACTGCTTCAGGAAATAGACGAGCAAGAGCCTGAAAGAGGTCCAAGAAAAACAAGGAAAAAGATCTAATATGCATCGTTTTACATTACTTGGGAGAAACAGACCATTTATTTGTCATGCATTTGAAAATATATCCTTGAATTCCAATGTTTAACGGGCGACATAACATACTTCTGCTTTTAAACCCCATCAAGCAAGAAGAATATCTCACGGAATATAAGGGATAGACCATGTGGGCGGGCAGCTAGCCAAGCAAGCTTCCTGGCATCCTGTAGGATGCATTAGTTTCTCAAGAAAACCTTGAAGCTGAATTTCAGACTAAGGTTGGCCACAAGCCACAACAGACCAACCCAAGCCTCCTTCAAAGATGAGATGCACCAAAAACCAGCGAGTAAAAGGGGTCCAGACAGAAAGCAGTGTGCATATAACCTATTCATTGCTGTGTAGGCTTGAGTGCTCAACCATATGGACACTACATTAGGATAAACACTGCAATTTTAGAAGAGAAGAAGCAACAATGTGCTAGATTATCAGGAGAGCTTGCCAGGGAAATAACAGCATCAATCGTGAAAACATGGAGAACTTTAAATGAACTAAATGCCATCGGATGGAAAAAGAACAGCTTCAATCTTGTAGCAACAGCATGAGATGCGGGTGCCTTTTAGGACTGTACAAGTCCAGCGGTGCATGCCATTTCCCAACACGCAAGCGCGCGCGCGCACACACACACACATGCAGAGAACATTTTGCCAAAAGAGTTGTTGAAAGTGGACCTTCTGAATGAACAAGTCTAATATTTTAAACATGGCACGATCCCATTTAAAGAATAAAGAACCAGAGTTCGTTCTAAAGAACGAAAGAAAACAAAGACTCGTTCTTTACATGGAATCCAGGACCATAGCCACTACCCACGTTTACGTTATTTCTGAGGGGATAGTCAGCTGAGTGAACCATAGTGGCTGCACTTTGTGGGTACAGTATTGCCTCTAAGATTCTGAGAGCAAGAGAATCAAGAAGAAAACCAGCATATGGATCGTGCAGGATGTCCACCAAAGTCAGGCATACATGGAAAATGCTGGCTGAAGAAGACACAAAAAGGACAAACAAAAACTTGAGTGCACAGCAAACGGTGTAAGAGAGAAAGAGAGAGAGAGAGAGAGAGAGAGAGAGAGAGTTCTACCAGCTCACGACAGTGGTAAAAAACATAAGAACCGTGCATTAATTGATTCATAAGTGGCATAAGATTCTAATGTGCTACTAAAATGATTCATAAAAATGGATAAGATGGGACTAAAACATGATTATAATACAACAACAATGGCCAATAGCAGTCCCGCCAAGCTGTAATCAACATCTAAATTATCAGCAATATATACAACTCAAGATAAAGGGTGAGTATTCCTCGCTCCAGTAATGGCTAAGAAACACCTCCAATCGCCAAGTAATAAAAATTTGGCACATATGGAGGTGTAAATACATAAACAATACTTCAACATCCCACTATTATTTTTGTATTGTCCGCGACTATCAGCTGTCAGCAGGCAGAGACTTCGCCCAATTAAATCAGTACAAATGTACAATCCAATTAGTACTTGCTCATATCATGTAAGTAAATGGTCAGGAAGCAATAGAACTATGGACGGTAATCTCTTTAAGGAGAAGTTTTCTAGCCCTGTTGATCATGTTGAAGCATAGGCATATGTGATCCTCGAGTTCCTTTAGTTCAACAAGGAACTTGGCGTTGTTCTTGCAGAGATGTTTCACGACCTCTAGTATGGGATTTTTATCCATGCCTCTCTCCAATCCAATCCGGATCAATAGTTTGTCATCCTCTACAGCGGCATACAAACGGTCGACAAGACGATCAATAGTGTCCAAGTCATTGTTGAGAACATAAGTACCCTTGGCAGCAGCATCAAGTTGAGCAGCATGGGCGAGCTCTTTCTTTGAGAACTTGTCCTGTGGAAGATACCCCGTCAAGCATGGAGCACTAACAAATGCAATGAGTGCATGGGCCGTGACACCAATGACAGATGCAACAGCAGCAACTAGAGTGCCGCAGAGACAAATCGCAGACCCTGTGATGGCATGGCGAACAAATTTAACTCTCGATTTGGACTTCTGTAGTCTATGGTCTAGCTGTTGCTTTAGCTCCGAAAAGCAGCTACGCATTTCGCTGAAGTTGTGGGAGTCAGGGGAAGGGAAGGGGTTGTCATGGCGGTCGAATTGGACAAAGACTTCATAAACCCTATTGCACTGCGATTGAGTAAAAGAGTCCGCATCAAGAGGAAGCACTTCGAGGAGCTCGACGAGAGGAGAGTACATGAAGCGGGCGCGGCGCACGCTTTGGTAAAGCAAAAGGCAGAGGACGGACGTCTTCTCGCTGTGGTCGAAGTATGAAGAGACTAATCGGGTAAGCGCATTGTCCTTGGCCTGCCTGAGCGTCTCCCCGACGCGTTCCCTATTCGGTTGCAGAACGCGATGCAGCACCCGCTCCTGGGTCGACTCGCTACCATCCCGCCCTTGAAAGTGCAGCTCCTGCTCGCCCGGACTGCACTCGAGGACGTAAATCGTGGAGCGAACCTCGTTATAGGAACTGGTCTGGAGAGCGAGCGTGTACTCCCGGCTGAGATTGACCGTGGGCGAGACCGCCTCGCTCGATCTCGAAGTGCCGCCGCCCGGGGAAGTCCCTGCGGCCCCAAGCCCGTTGAGGCAATCTCGCAAACACATGGACGGCAAAGTGAACTCGCCCTTCAGAAACGGAGCAGACGAGGCTTACCCGGTGAAGGCGGTGGACGGGAATGGAGGTCCGGATGCGAATTGGGTAGTGAAGATGGCGAGCGCTTGACGGAGCCACACGGCAGCCTAGCCGCGCGCATGGAGGAGCTACGCCGGGGCTAAAGTATCGCCTTCCCAAATGCGCTAGTCCGGCGTTCTATTGTTATCTCTCGATGAACTGTAAAAAGGTCTCGGCGGCAATCACGGTCGACGATTTTCCTGTGTCGCGTCGGAACGCTTGAGGGTTACCTTTGCTGCTTTGACTAGCGAGTCAGACCGACATACGCGGTCGGCGAGATTCCTCAGTTCAAGTTTCGGTCTTGGTAACTTCGACGGGAAGGTAGGCGACACGTGACGGAGACGTGGCCCAGCGGACAACGGGATTGGAATCGGACCGGGCCGTGAGATCCGATTTAACGGTTTATCCGCGGCCCAATAATTTTTTTTTTTAGTAAAAATTTTTATTTTTTTTTTGTGTGGATAAAATAGGAAAACAGTGGAGTTCGGGAAAAGAAAAATGTTTTTTCGTGGAACCAAACTTTTAAAAGTCAACTTGGCAATTTAAGATTTTAGATAATAGGCTTGGTTACGTGAACTGATGTATAATCCGTATTGTGAATGGGAGGATAAAAGCATCACTCAGATTATCAACATGAATTTTAATCACAATGATTATCATAGTTGACTTCCTCCGTCGATGAAATAACAATTCGAATGATTATCATGGTTGACTTCCGTCGATGAAATTGAGTGCAAATGAAATAGAAGGACAAGAGAGAATTCTTACAAACTAATAAACAAAGGGAGATATATTGCTTGTTAAAAGAAAAATGAATAACAAGTTAAAGAAATTGTCATATCGAGAGCCCCTGACCATGAATTAAGAAAATGAAAGATACTCTCAACTATGCTTTCAATATGCGATGATCAATTTGTTTCAATTTCATTTATGAACTAATGATAGATATTCAATGAACTCATTATACTTATTCAAACGACAGATCATTATTCTTTGATAGCATGCAATATTACATATTGAGTTGAACTTTCCAAAAATGATAAGTCTACGAGTCTATCGTTTGATTGAGCTACTTTAGAAAAGGAAAGAGAAAATTGAGGTGTTAATGTATGCATCGTTATATGACGACACGGATCATTATATTTTATTTTAAGATGAATATTTTAACCGGATAATCCACATGCAATTGTTTTTCGTCATCCACCATTCAAATTTATGGATTGGAAGTCATGTCGGTATATTCCATTAACTTAAATTAATGAAGAAAAAATTAAATAATTATGGATCACAATGAATAAATCAAAAATTTGCAGATGACGTTACATATTGAATTAAAAATCACGAATGATTTTCCCTTTCGATTAAGAAATCGGGCATATGATTACAACGCGCCAGACAGTATGATTGTATTGGGAAACATCACTCATAGGAAAATGATTACATAATGGTCTGTCATTTTTTGGCACGAGAATAAACCATTAACCACAAAAAGTGTCGCTTGGTACCTTATGACTGGCTTGTTCGGTTTGTGTAAAATTACCGTTTAATTTTAGACGCAAACTAAGTAAGAATATCAATAAAATGTTAGATATAATAACAATAAAATGTTAGATATAATAACAATAAAAATAATAAGAAGAAACCTAGTTGGGATAATAATAATATCAAACACGTGTGTATGTCACACAAATTGCAATTAGGAGTGAGTACAGTCCGGGCGGGTAGTTTTCACCTTAGAATCAAGAACCACTCACTAAGGACTGATTCAGGAAAATTAGAACTGGAAATCATCCATTGGTTTCATAAATCCACTTGAAAATTGGATCACTGGTCCGATCCGGTTCTCGGGTGGGTCAATGGAACTAGTCCCGCCAAACTTCACCAAAATTTTTACACAAGCCAAAGTAAAGCAAAAAATAAATAACATCCCTATTCTTAATTGCAATATTATTTAAAGATAAGACTTATATTAAAAGTTGAGAGTTGAGGCCGTGAAAGCTCGAAAGTGGAGGTCATAAGTGAGGGATAGAGAGACGACTCAAACAAGTTATGAGTGAGATGAGATGAGATGAGTACTCAATTAATGGGTATTAAGCTTCAAATTAAGAATTTTAGGATTTTCATTTTTCTTAAATTTTTTGTTCCGAAATCTTTTTTTTTTTTTTTGGTAAAAGGTAAGAATAAAATTATGGGTAAAGAGTGGCGTCGCCCGGGTTCGAACCGGAGACCTTCAGTGTGTTAGACTGACGTGATAACCAACTACACCACGATACCGTTGTTTTTTGTTCCGAAATCTTTCTTACAAATTAAATATTTATATATTATCGGTCAAATTCAGGTGGGCGGGTGGATAGTTCCACACCTAAAATCGAGAACCAGGCCGATACCCACTGGTTCCAATAATCGAAATTGAGAATTGGACCGACTCCCTTAGGAATTGCCAATTCGGTTTGGTCTAATCCAATTTCAAGCAATTTATGATTCTTTTGCACACCCGTAATTGTAATGCCTGCACATAATCTAAGTAGAACGAACACGCGACATGACCCGACACGCCGACACGACCCGACACGCCGACATATCATTTATAAAAAATAGAGAATTTTAACACGTTAAAACACATTGTATATTAAACAAATATTTTTATTTTTAATTAATTTGATTCAAATTCACAGCTAAGTAAATAATAAAAAAGAGTCTACAACGAATTTACACATAAATCTATTTATAGGAAATTCGAAAGACATTCATAGTTAATGTGTATTTATGTTCGAGACATGTTTCTAACTCTAACAAAAATTATTGATGAAACTAATGACTAACAATAAGTTAAAATTAACTTATTTAAATAAATTAATGATTTTCTATAATTATCAAACATTCAGTACTTTTATTTTTTGAAATGACTTTATAGCCTCCATTATTTATTTTTCTGATAAAAAAAAAGTCTCCTGGTGTCCACCCCCAATGCTCACCCCCAAATTTATTACGCTTCTCTGGTTTCTCAATCCTTCCCTCGTTTCTTCTCCCCCCTCCCTACCTGTCACTTATTTCTTGAAAATTGAACACCTTTTTGCCCACCCCACCTCCAGAAAGAAAGAATCACGTCAAAGTCCTATCAAATCATGTTTTAAATTTTTTGAGTATCCTCCCTCACAAATCCTAGCTGCTACCTCCTCCTCCTCACGCGACCCTCTTCCTCTCAAAATCTACTCTCTCTAGTTGCCTCATCACAATCACTTGTCGCCTCGCCTCTAGCCCTCTGGCCCTTCTTCCTTTGCAGCCATAGCCTCGCCGCTGGCTTTCCATCGCAATCGCGGCTCGATCTTTGCTCTTCCTGTGGCACTCCCTCGCCGTCGCAGCCTCTTCGTCGCTCACAGCCTCACCTTCGCTCCCTCACCCTCTCCTCCACCCTCCATAGTCTTCTTCAGTGATCCTCTCTCTCGGACACACATGTTGGAACATATCGAGAAGAATTAAACACGTGCCAGGAAATCCAACACATGTTGATCGTGTGTCCAAACGTGTCTAACACAACACGGAAGCTCTAGTAATATGCCCGTGCTTCATAGCACGTAGTTGCACTTTGTGGCTAACTAACACGCAAGTTTCATTTATTAAGATCATCATATTGATACTTAAGCCTAATAAGCCAACGAGTAAGAGGAAGATAGCTTTGCACTAATCATCTGAAAAATTCATTCCAATTCACATCAGATGGCTGTTAATCGAATTTTGTATTTCATGAAAAAGTTTTGACTTGCACATTGATAACCTGTGACACTTCCTATTAGTAAATTGATGCCTCTTTCGACCGGTTGCCTGAGAAATTCGCGAATGCCACTTGGTGGAGATTTTTTAAATTAAGAAAAAGAAATCAACTAAAACAAGAATAAGGGAATAGAAAAGACAAGAATGAAAAACATCATCAATATATAATAGTTCTATTCAATATAAAAATAATCATTTGAACAGCTTCATTGCTAGACAAGTAATTATACATTTCTATTAATGACACCACTGACGTATTATATTTTTCATACTTACAACAAAAAAAAAAGTAAAATAACTCCGTGAAGCATCGCAAGCCGAGTGAATTACATTCACCTTTTACTTGTTTAAGTGACTTCGACTCAGAATAGTTAGCATATAATTACTAACTAAAAAGGTGACTTTTTGTAGGTGAGCTGGAAATAGCTTAAATACATTGACGGTGGAAACCATCATTTCGTATTTTTTTTTTTTTTTTTTTGTGACTCGGGAAGTGCTGTATAGCCAGCAGTTGGCGGCGTAAACCCGGGACGACCCATAGGGACCCACCTCCCACGAGGTAAGTTGCGCAAATGACGAGGTAAGGAGTTGAACTTTGGCTTTGCGGGTGGCGAGCGTGCAACTCCACCATCTCTGACATCAACGGGGTGGGTCATTTTTTTGTATGTTAACGTGTAAATGAAAGAAAATTATTATTATGTACTCTTTTTTGTTCAAAAGTGTTATGTACGATGATGTATCGTAATCTCCGAGGATTATTTGCGACCTTCCTTGAATATAATAATTTGCCATATCCACTTCTCAATAACCCCTCCACGCATTTATGAAGTCGTAATTATCTATGAAAGAGCATCTACGGTCGACAATTCATCCTCATCTTTTAGGAACAATCGGAACCGTTAGCTTATCGGCGTGCTTTCTTATATCATGGCTCCCCACAGGATAACCATTATGACTTAGTAAACCGTCTTAAAGTCAAACAAGAAAAGGAAATAAGGGTAGAAGACAGAAAGGCGTGACAGGAAATCCGTGGACCCACACGAACAATTGAATTGTACAATAGTAGGAAAAGAAAGAAAGAAAGTCCGGCAGTAGGAAATTAATACAGCTTAAGACAAAAAGACCCTCCCCGAAGCACCGGATTTATTACAGGACTCGTTTTCGTTCACCATATTGTTTCTACTCGAAAGCGGGACCCGTCCGTTGACCTGTTTGACTCCCGCCGGAGCGAAGGGGCGCAAATCAGTGAGCTCCCTCGATGGGGACGCTGTGCAACACCACGGTCTCGACCGTCAGCCCCGGCCCGAACCCGAACAGGACCCCCCAGTCCAGGCCCTCGCCGGTGGTCGGCCGCCCCTCCTCCGCCGACTTCCGCCGCATCTCGTCGAGGATGAAGAGCACGCAGGCGCTGGACATGTTGCCGTACTCGCTGAGCACGTGGCGGGTGGCCCGCATCTTCTCCTCCTTGAGCCCGAGCTTGGCCTCGACCTGGTCCAGGATGGCCGGGCCGCCCGGGTGGGCGATCCAGAAGATGCTGTTCCAGTCGCTGATCCCGATCGGGGAGAAGGCCTCCACGAGGCTCTTCTCGACGTTCTTGGAGATCAGCCCGGGCACGTCCTTGAGGAGGTGGAACGTGAGGCCGACCTCGCGGAGGTGGCCGTCGATGGCGCCGTCGGAGTCCGGGAGGATGGTCTGGGCCGCGGAGACGAGCTGGTACAGCGGGCGCTCCACGGCGGTGTCCGGATCGGCGCCGACGATCACGGCGGCGGCGCCATCGCCGAACAGGGCCTGGCCGACGAGGGAGTCGAGGTGGGTGTCGGTGGGCCCGCGGAAGGTGACGGCGGTGATCTCGGAGCACACGACGAGGACGCGGGCCCCGCGGTTGTTCTCGGCCAGGTCCTTGGCGAGGCGGAGGACCGTGCCGCCGGCGAAGCACCCCTGCTGGTACATCATGTAGCGCTTGACGGAGGGGCGGAGGCCGAGCAGCTTGGTGAGCTGGTAGTCGGCGCCGGGCATGTCGACGCCGGAGGTGGTGCAGAAGATGAGGTGGGTGATCTTCGACTTGGGCTGGCCCCACTCCTTGATGGCCTTGGTGGCGGCCTCCTTCCCCAGCTTCGGGACCTCCACGACCACCACGTCCTGGCGGGCGTCGAGGGAGTTGGCCATGTACGCGCACATCGCCGGGTTCTCCTTCAGGAAATCCTCCGTCAGGTGCATGTACCGCTTCTTGATCATCGACTTGTCGCCTGTTCCGACCGTCCGACAAGAGAAACAACGTCAGCAATTTCCAATCAGAGCGGTGCGATTATCATCACGATGGAAGCCTAATTTGTTTCCCTAGTAGTGCAGTAATCACTACTCCTTGCAGAAAAGGACACGAGAATCTAACATTTAACATTTCTTCCGTTACATTTGAGGAACGGCTTCCCGTGTACAGGGAGACATGCATGCACCGTCGTCTTTCGGTCGTTTCTTTCTTCTCGCGAGGAGAATTTCCATCTTAAGCAGAGATCAATCGCAACCACGACAACAAGCACACACCAATTCGAACGATCGATCGCGACGAACCACTAAACTACACCTACGATTGGAGATAGAGGGTGATATGTACGTACACATGCGCTTGAACTTCTCCTTGAGGTCGGTCATGTGCTCGCTGTTGGTGATGCGGAAGTAGTAGTCGGGGTAGTCCGCCTGGGTGATGCAGTTGTCCGGGGTGGCCGTCCCGATGGCGAGCACGGTGGCAGGGCCCTCCGCCCGCTGCGCCTTCCTGATCTCCTCCACTGACTTGGTAGCCGCCATGATCCCGCTCCGATCCCTGTCAATCAGGCCCGCACGCCCCTCGCCGGCGAGACTCGAACGGAAGACGGGTCGAATTGAATCACGAGGAGGAGCAAGTAAGAGGCGGTAGATGGAGAGGAATGTGCGTGGGATGGATCGAGGTAAAGCGGGGGGGCAGAGATATATATGGGAGGGGGGAGGGGTAGGTCGAAGGGACGGGCAGATGGCGGCCACGTGGGATCGGGGTTAGGCCGCGCCAAGAAGTGGTAGATACGGGGCCACATCTCTTGCTCTCCATCCTCCTCCCCATTTATTCCCCCCTCTCTGTTATGATCGACATGCTTGTATTCCATGTTTTAATTTCCTCCGCTCGATATATTATTAGTTACACCAAACCCACCAGGTCATTTCAATCCGATTTTTATTTTTTTTCAATTTTCAAAAAGGTGAGATTTATTTGGAAAAATGAAAAGTTAATATCACGAAAAATCTCAGACCAATATATTTACGACGAATTTACCTTCAAACTTATATTTTTACCTCCGAAAATTCTATAGTGGCACACTTATAACATATTTATCCCAAAAAAATTCGAAATAGATATATTTGTAATAAATTTACTTTTTTATAGTTTTCGTTAAATTGGATTAATACCATAAAAAATCACAAATTGATGAACTTGTGATAAATAGAGGGCAAAATCCAAAATTGGTACATTCGTCAATTACTATGTGCCATCCAACTCAATTTTTTATAGTAAAATTTAATGGAATTTAAGGAATGATAAATTTATCTAAGAGCACCGGTTTGAGTTTTTAGTAATAAAAACTTTAGTTTAGAGTAAATTTATCATATGTGTACCAATTTTAGATTTTTCATATTATTAACCCAAAAATAAAATAATTAATTTATGTCAATCGAAAAAACGTGTGTTAACGAGCACCTTGAATTAGAATAAATTGATCGGGTCGTTTGCAATGATGACATGTTATGACTCAATAACATTCCGTGTCTATATGTCTGCTCTGATTAAACATCAAGGACACCTGTGCGGGCTGCGAAATGATACGTCCGATGGTTCGCCAACGATCAATCGTCAACCGGCCCGCGACATAAAACTCGTGTTTTCTTTAAGAGTTTTTGTGGCACCATTGAGAAGCCCATTTCCGGTTATGCCTGAACTGATAAGACGCCATCGCTGTGCGAGGAAGCTACAGTAAGGTTGACCAAAATGAGAAATCAAGGAGACGACTCGGCACGATATGTATCGAAAGCATTAAGTAAAGCAAGTTGGGAGATGATAGCCGGAGGCCGTGGATGAATATTCGCCCGTAAATTCGATGAATATTCGCCCGTAAATTATTTAGGGAATTATATAAACCGCACGACATTATTTTACACGAGTTCTTCGGGAATTATTTAGGTAAATATATAAGCTGTGCAATATTTGTCGTCATGAGGTCTATTTTATAGTTGGGGTCTATTTTATGCAGGCCATTTGGAAATGCTTGAATTAGCCCACTGAACTGCCACGAATTTCGTTGACGTCAATAAACCTACCGCAACCGGATCCCTCATCGTTGGCGAGGTGTGGTCAATGCTTGTATCGATAACTTATCGGATTCAGCCATTTTTCCTGACAAGTCGTGGCCGGCCAAATTGTACATGAGTTTCCTTGACGTCGATAAATACGTTGCAACTAGACCTCTCGTTGTCGCCGAAAGGTACTCCATACTTATATCGTTAAATTGTCGGATTCAACCATCTTCTTGGCAGTCATGGAGCCAGGAAGGGGATTGTACCAACATTACATCAAGCTCTTTTCGTTTCTCTTTCCCCCGCTTTATAGCTAAAGTCGAAAGGATCATCCATCTAAATTGAGTTTCACTTTTAGCCTTTTCACTTCATCTAAGTTTAGCAGCTCTCGCACTTTGGTTTATTTTGAAATCCAAAACTCCCGAAACTTTCGCAGCGCTCAAATATTGACATGAGTAATCGTTTCTCTTCGTGATCTTTTAAATTAGAATAATATGTTAATTTTCGATTGAAAAGTTAAAAAAAAAATTTGCTTTCATTTAAATTGTGAACAAACGGGTCTCGAGATAGATAGTGCCCACAATTTACATCGTCTATCTGCCACAGAGGGTAGGCATGACGATATTTCTCGATCCAAATTATGGACAACATTAAGCCAACTCTTAGTTTTTTTTTTTTTTTTCCTCTCCCGAAAGTCAACCACTAGTTAAAAACGATTGAAATCGACGACTTTTCCGAACTGGCGCTTATATCTTTGGATGTGTTTTTTTTTAAATAATTTTCGTGAACTAATTTTTTAAATTTTATGCTTTTGGTTTTCTTTATTAAAAAATGATGAGTTAACGGAAAAGCTTCTATGGTTAAGGAAAATATCCATGTTCAATGTTAGGAAAGTGAAGATCTCCTAATCTAAAATGATGATAATATGTTTCTGGAAATTGATTTTCTGGAAATCATATTCCTTAGTTGTGAAGTGTTTCTTTTCCTGAAATAAATGCACTCTTAGTGCTTTGTGAGATGTCGCCGTTCCCGGAAAAAAGAAAAAAAAAGAGGAAGATATTAAAGGCAGACAAAAGAAGAAAAAAATATGCAAATTTTAATCACCACAGCAAACCTTCCTATCGACCCACGAAACAGAGCACGATTTTGGTAGGTGAGAGTTAAGCATGGTTGCGTGCCATAGATGTTAATGGCAACTTGCATCTAAAAAAGAGAACAGGCATTTAAAAAAATGAGAAAAGGAAAAAGAAAAAAGAAAAAAAATAGCATTAATGCAAAAAACACTCCCTATTCCAACATTTTTCACAGGACTCGCATGTGCGAGGTCCCATTCGGAATTCCTTTTTACGCGAAAGCGAGAATCCTGCTCAATAGTAATTTTTGTTCTTGCAATTTTTTCTTGAACTCGTGAAACCTTTTGGAAAAACATTTTTGTTGCTGATTTTGACCCTCTTATCGTGACCATCTTTAATCAAAGTTACAGCACAATTAGGAGGTTTCCTATGAAATGACCCAAAAATATTTATACCATTAGCGATCGGATCAAGTACAAAAACGCACGAGCTTAGTTAAGGTAACAAAAGATTCGGCTTTCGCGGAGAAATTAAGGTCTTTGTCGCTTTTCCAGGTTTTGTGTTTAGAAAAGTCCTTCACTGAAGACAACTGAAAAATTGATGTTCTAGAAGTAATTAAGAGTTTTGTGACTTTTTTAGGTTTTATGTTTAGAGAAGGCCATTTATTTTCAATAAATACTAAAATCGAATTCCCGATGGAAATTTCATTTTTCGATCCAAATATAACACATCCACATTGAAGTCGTGGGCAAAATATCCCGTCATTAAGTTTGCGATATCAAAAGCAAGAAACTACTAAACTCACTAAGAACTGCTTAAAAAATTGGTCTGCCAAGTGATTTATTGGGCTGTCATTAGTTTTTTTAGCATGATCAGGTTATTCAAAGGCACTCACAGTTCGACACGTCGCTTGGTAAATCGATTTTGTAATGTAGCATCAACAAGTGCGACATTGCTCTTGAAGTATCGTCACGACTCACGAGAGACACACCTCGACACTTTTCAAATCAATGCACTGGACCGGGACATGGGTCCAAAAGAATACCAATATATTGGACATTGGAGGATTGCTCATTACCTTCTGGCTATTATGATGGGAGCTGTAATACAAATTATACAATCAAGCTTATGAAATCTGGTAATCAATATCACCAAACGGACCTTTAATATTCTGAAAACACGAGAGGTATTTCTAAAAGCAATTGAAGAAGGTCGGCTTCTGTGCTAGATAGGCTTAATTAAAGAAATGTATCGCCCTAACTTCGAAACTTGACGAAAATAATACATAATACCTTCTATTTTTGACATTAATAAATGACGGAGGCCATGATTATAAAGTTGTCTTGGTTGCATTTGGTAGTCTGGATTTGAGTCCGGATAGGATAATTTGTTATCCTATCCGATGTTTGGGAATGTCCACCGGATCGGACAAACCTGAATACATCCAAATAAAACGATGGATAAAAAATCCGGGGGAGGGGGTGGGATAAGTCCGGATTGGATAAGAATTTTTTTTTAAGGAAAGAAAGAACTTAACATAAAGAGAATATATCATAAGCATCTACGTCAAATGGATGCCTACGCCTCTCTGATTCATTGTCAGCCCTCTTCTTCCACTTCTTCTCCCATCTCCGCTTCTCGTACGCCAGCAATTGGGCACCCCTTCCTTTGGATCATGGACTTGCTGAATTTGATGACCAAGAGTGGCTTTTTGAGACAAATAGGGCATAAGTTTTCTCATAGGCATCTGTGGAACTAATTGAAGCATTGCTTGTGCCACCTCAAACATCGGTGGCTGGAACTTTGGCTCCACCTGTGCCACTTCATTGACAATGCTAGAATCCTTACGAAGTACGTTGGACGTCTCAAGGGAAGAGGGGAAGATGGTGATGGTGATGAAGCAGCTATAAATCTTTGGTATCGTTGACAATTTGGGACCTCGATCAATTTGAGGCAATGCAAAGACTAATTTGGTGGTCGCCTAAAATTCCCCTACCCCCCTCTCCGTCGTAGTCTAAGATTTACCAATCTGCGTCGCTATTGCACGGCAATGTTGGTGCTTGCCGTTTTCAATGGTGGCCATTGCAAAGGTGGCCACAATTCCTAGATCCAGGGCTTTTCCATGGCCTTTAATTAATTGAATTTTCTATTTTTTAATTTTATAATTTAATTGAATATCATATTTATTTTTTACTCTTATCCTGAAGTGCGCCAAACACTTGATAGGATTAGATATGTCTGCCTTTATTATCCAAAGGATTTAATATCCTACTTTATCCTATCCTGATTATTATCCCAATGACTAAACGCAGATAACTTGTCTTGATGCAGCTTTCAGAGGGTTGATGGGGGCAATGTTGACAAAAAAAGAAAAAATCCCCCAAAATGTAGGAGTGATTGGTCCTCAGTCCGGTTTGGTTCCTAAAATTGGAAATTGGGAAACAAACCGGTCCAATAGAACCAATCATTTTTTCCCCATTACTTGATGCCACATGTTACGAAGAAAAAAAAAAAACTAAGCGCTAATTTTTTTTTTATTTAAAAAAAGCATACTTAGTCGATCTAATTCCTCATTGGAACAAGGAACCAGTCTGCCCTAACATTGGTTCCAATTTTAGGAACAGGAAACTAAAGGCGTGTTTGGTAATGTTTCGTTCAAAATCGTTCTAGTGAACGAAATAGAAAAACTATTTCTGCTCCGGAACAATTTTGACCGAAAGACGCGTTTGGTAGACTTGTTCCGAAATAAAAAATGAATAGAAACACGTTTGGTAATTTTATATTCTTTTTTTGTTTCTTTTAATTTTTTAATATTTTTATTTTATTTTTCCTTTTTCCTTTCTTTTTTTTTTTTTCTTTTTTTCTTCTTTTGGCCGGTCGCGGCCTCCGCAACCGGCGGATCTGGGGCCAGCAGCCTCGCCTTGGCTGGGTGAGCTTGGCCTCGCCCAGATTCGGCGAGGCCGAGCGTCGCCGGCCCCTGGCGAGGCCTCTGGCGAGGTCGCCGACCCTAGACGGCTGGTGGCCGGCGACCGACCAAAGAAAAAAAAGAAGAAAAAGAGAAGAGAGAAGTGTTTCTTCAAAAGTGTTTCTAACAAAAATAATTTTTTTTTTGTTTCTCATTTCCGTTCTTTTTTTTTTCCAGGAACAAAAAAACAGATTTTGAATGAAACGCAAACAAACGCGCTTTTTCTTTTTTGTTCCCTAAACAAAAAAACAAAAAATATGTTCTTAAACAGAAAAAAGAAATGAAAACATGCACGCCCTAAATTGACACTTCTAGGAATTGGACCCAACTGGTTGGTTCAGTTTGGTCCAGACAATTCTTGAACACCCCTACAGAAGACAACATATATTGCCATTTTAGCAAAAATTTAAGGGCTCATTTATTTGATGGAAAATTATTTTCGGAAAATTATTTTTCAGAAAATTATTTTTTGATTTTTCAGGTGTTTGGAGTCTAGACTATGGAAATTTAATCGAGTTATGAAATTTTTTTCCTAAGACTATTTATAGAAAAAAAAAACACTAGAGCCTATTTTATATACTATATTAGATGACTATACAAGATAATATATCAATCAAGATATACACAATTAAATATTTTTCACATAAACAATTATGCTAGAGAAATCCTTAATCATCTCAAACTAACTCCGATCCAATCCCGAGCGGGTTTCGAAGTTGCCAGGATGAACGAGAGCAACGCTTGAACGACACACATGTTCTTCACTTTTGTCCGTTTCCTGCGTCCGAAATGCATACAATGAATCCAAGTTATTCTTGCACGTCAGCGAAGTGGGATTAATGTAATCAGATCGTTGGTAATGCGAGGCGATTTGCTATTACCGTCCTCGGATTGGGCTTTTTTTGCTTCATCCGCTGGAATGCCGAGCATGACAGTATATTTTGATTAGGATTATTTAGAGTGCACTGAAGTCGACGTGAGTTTGATATATGAATTGTGATGTTCGGACGATCTAGAACCCGAGGCGCAATTACTACACTTGCGAGGTTTCTCGGCTTCTTTATCGTGAAATTCCAAGATTCGATGAACGGATAATGGATAGTAAAACTTCACTAAATTTCAAATATAACAAAGACAACAAACATCCATTGGTCCGGCCAACCGAAA
The DNA here is from genome assembly GCA_014182375.1 of Eucalyptus virginea. Taxonomy (NCBI): domain Eukaryota; kingdom Viridiplantae; phylum Streptophyta; class Magnoliopsida; order Myrtales; family Myrtaceae; genus Eucalyptus; species Eucalyptus virginea. Next base: position 18,500,805 of record CM024522.1, on the reverse strand, counting down.
AGTTCTGATAACTTTCCCATGAAGATTGAGAGAACACATCGAAGGGTTTAAATGGCTTTAACTGTTTACATCCATGTGTTTTTTCAAAGACAAGTATTTAGTAGTAGTATTTTAAATGGCTTTAAAAGCTCTCCTAGGAATTGCGAATTTATTTTCCAACTTGTAGTTGAAAGAGACAATACCATTTTTTCTTGGGATCGCACTTTTTTCATCCTGTCTTTTTTCGGCTTATGACAACCCTTTATTAGCTTGAATTGATTACATAATCCCTTGTAAGCCCAGCTCTGGATTTAAGCTTATTTTTCACATTTTTTTCTTATTTTTGTTTTATTTCAATTTTACTAAAAGACCAAACTAGTCATACCCCTCTCAAACAACAAAGATTAAAGTCAAATATGAGGCTCACTTTTAATTTAAGATTATTTCTTATTTTATTATTCTATTCTGATTTTTTTTTTTTTTTCGTTTCTTGTCCGTTTGGGATGGAATGAGTCTCTCTTATCCAAGAAATTAGTTTATTTGACATATAGTCAACTAATTATTCTTTTTTCATCAGAAAAGAAAAGAAAAACTAGTTATTGTGTCAGTGAGTTGAATTTATTTATTTTAACTAGGAAATCAGTATTCTTAAAATAAATTAATCACCGATAATAGTAAAAAGAATCATGTACTAGTTTGAACATTGAGATTTGTCTCAAAGAAGAACAAATTTGGCAAGGAGGTATACTAGCTTTAGATCTATTTCATGTGCCATAAGTATGATAGACATATATATCATTCAAAGGATCATGATTGTGGGATGAATTCAATGTTTGAGTGACCCCAATTTATTTTTCCTTTCGTAGCCACGAACTCTCTAACGTGCAATAGGAATATTATGTCCATCAAGATAATTACTCTCCTACTACAGACAAGAAGAACATATTTACCTCTCTTTGACCTTTTGATAAAGACGACAAAACATTGAACAAGAAGATGCTCACGCAAACTACACAAAAGATCCTCTTGCCTTAGAAGATTACTAGGTTAAATTTCAAATTAACTTGTTGACATTTTTTTCTTATTTTTGTTTTATTTCAATTTTACTAAAAGACAAAGCTAGTCATACCCCTCTCAAACAACAAAGATTAAAGTCAAATATGAGGTCACTTTTAATTTAAGATTATTTCTTATTTTATCCCTCTATTCTAATTTTTATTTTATTTATGTATTTATTTATTTATTTATTTATTTTTGTGTTTCTTGCCCATTTGGAATGGAATAAGTCTCTCTTATCCAAAAATTATTTTATTTGGCATATAGTCAACTAATTATTGTTTTTTCATCAAAAAATAAAAGAAAGACTAGTTATTGTGTCAGTGGGTTGAATTTAGTTTTTTTTTTTTAACTAGGAAATTAGTATTCTTAAAATAAACTAATCACTGATAATAGTAAAAAGAATCATGTACTAGCTTGAACATTGGGATTTGTCTCAAAGAAGAACAAATTTGGTAAGGAGGTATACTAGCTTTAGATCTCTTTCATGTGCCATAAGTATGATAGACAGATATATCATTCGAAGGATCATGATTGTGGGATGAATTCAATGTTTGAGTGACCCCAATTTATTTTTCCTTTCATAGCCACGAACTACTCCTCTAACGTCAATAGGAATATTTTGTCCATCAAGATAATTACTCTCCTACTGCAGACAAGAATAACATATTTACCTCTCTTTGACCTTTTGATAAAGACAACACAACATTGAACAATAAGATGCTCACGCAAACTACTCAAAAGATCCTTTTGCCTTAGAAGATTACTAGGTTAAATTTCAAATTAACTTGTTGACATAATTGATTGTTCTTCATTCGCACATTAAAGCAATTTGGGTCCTCTTTAATTTTGTCTTCATAGTGACTGTGATGCAAAAAATGACAAAATGATAAATGATTAAATTCTGTATATGCATACATTAATCATAATATTCAATCTTTGAGTAAATTCCCCCAAAGTTGTACTGAAAATCAAAGTCGAAAAATTTATAATCGTGAAGTCCGATGTATGATTAATGTTTGCTCAAATTACAACTATTTGTTAAACTCTCATGCTAGAGGACAAAGGAGAATAAGTTCAAAAGAAGATAAGCACGAAGGAAACATTGAAATAGATTGGGTGTGGAAGAAGTGACTAGGGTGAAAAAAAAGTTTAAGTGGGGCACAGGTGGTTTTAGTAAACTCGAAAAGAAGGAAAAAAGAGGTAAGAAATGATCTTAAATAATAGTGGAAATTACAAGGGTTGATATGGCTAATTCAAGGTGGTGGGATGTCATATACTATCACTTGATCTATTTAACTACGAATCGCCTTTCACTTGTTACTCAAACCTCACTTTTACTGTTTCTCACATGATTTTTATGCCACATATTCTCATATGAATATGATCATGAATTTCGCGTGGAATTTTGTTTGTGTAGAAAGATCTTAATCTTTTCATGGTTACAGATTTGTCTGCTAACAAGAACGCGGGGGAAATGCGAAGAAAAATGTACAGCGACGGCTTGTCTAGATAATACTTAGAGTCGAGGGGGCCAAAATTGGAAAAACAAAATCCTCGAAAACACAGCAGATACTGCAATTTCGGCAAAAAATCTAGTCGCGTGTTGTCATGCAGGCCGGTCTCTACCTACAAGTCCACGTCCATCAATGATGGCAGGCATGGCCTCCAAAGCATCCGTCGCAGTCAAATCATCACGTCTGAGTTTTGAGATTCTGGAAGAGAACGAATCGAGGAGAAAATATTGGCTGGAGTTAGAATTGCAGCGTATCAACCTACTAGTCCACTCACCGCACAGCGTCAGGATCTGACACACACTCCTCTGTCGCTTCTCTCTCTTCCTCTTTCTTTTTTTTCCTTTGTTTCTTCTTCTTCTTCCTCCCTTTGCTCACGGTGGGGATCCCTGTCGCCGCCAAGCCCGCTCGCTCCACCGTCCGCCCTTCCTCCTCCCCCTGCTTCTTCTGCAAGATCAAGCTCAAGAGCTTCCCCCTCCAGACAGCCCTCGTCCCCTACCTCCCGCCGACGCCGCTTACCCCCTCGACGGCGGCGGCGCCACCTTCCACCTCAGCAAGTCCGACCTCGACGGGCTCGCCGGGAAGTCCCATCTTCTCCGGCGAGGTCTACCTGAAGGTCTCCGTCTACACGGGCCGGCGTGGGGCGACCGGCGGGGTGAGCTCCTGGAGGCTGCTCGGGAAGGTCTCGGTACCCCTGGACCTCGCCGGGGCCATTCCAAGGCCTGCGTGCTCCGCAGCAGATTGGAAGGGAAGGCCAGAGGGAAGAAGAAGAAGAAGAAGAAGAAGAAATAAAAGAAAAAAGAAGGGAGGGAAGAGAGAGAGGCGACAGAGGTGAGAGGAGCATGGATCAGAGGTTCTGACGCGGTGGGGTCCGGACGACACGTGTCGTATTATGAATGGACTCATAAGTTGATTAGCTGAAACCTCAGCTCCAGCCAACCAATAAATATCTTCTCCATTAGACATGCATGCTTTGTACGATTCCTGTGCTGCACGTGACACGCACGGAATCGTCAGTCTCGCCAGCACCTGAGGAGATTCTCGCCCAGAAAACAGTATAGGATCCTTGTGATGGCACGAAACTGCTGCTTCCTCGTTCGTCAGCGATGTTGGGTCTATGGTTTTCTATCGTCATAAGGTCTTTAGGAAAGACAAAGACCGGCGATAGTTTTTAAGGAGATTGACTGTTCCCGGACCTCGGATCTTCGCTTCGTCTACTGGACCGTGGAGTAAGGTGTTCATTTTGATTGGGATTTGTCGAGCGTACTGAAGTGGACGTGAGTTTGATATGCGGATTGCGATGTTCAGATGATCTAAATCCCGCGCACGCAATCAAGATGATCTAGAACCCGAGACGCATTGCGTGCACGCCTCTACGGTTGTCGGGTTTCAAGATCCGTCGAATCGACAGTGAAGCTTGGTTAAACTTCAAATATGACAAATAACTGGTAAATTAGCAAAACGATATCCATGGACTTAAATTGCGTAGCCTGCGACCGAATCGATCAGTTTCATTGTTTTTGCCATCTTCTCCTTCATCGACATAATTAAGATCTTTAACTATTCACACAATAAGAACGCCACGTCAGTTACTCTTTCCCACATAACCTAATATCCACTCACTATCATATGAATACGATCGTGAACTTTACAACATTACGCTCGTCCGTCTTCAGTTGATCAAAGAAACCAGGTTCTGGAAATAGCACAGAGGCAGTGTGCTGCTTCGAGGAGAGAGAGAGAGGTAGATAGAGATGAGTCATACAACTAACAAGCTATTCCAGTTTAACAGAGAACAGGCTCTGATGTTCACATGTCATGCTTAAAGAACTGACAGTCATGTTAGGTTCACTTACACCGGTTAAAACTAACTTTTACATGCTTATATAGGGGACGGAAGACGGGACGTAATAGGTACGGGCATAGAGTTAAACACGGAACATGCAGATCGTAGTACTTTAAAGTTGGTTAGTTACCACGGATGCTCTTTTTCGAAGATTACTGCGGAGTTGGAGCCTTGCCTTATCCAAGGCAGCCCTTGCGGCGCACCTCTCACTTTCCTTACGTTGCACCACCAAGGAAACTTCCTGAGAAGCTTCCTCCATGCTGCTCTTGGCTTCCACCAGCTCTCGAGTTGTCTCAGCAAGCCATCCTTGGAGCTCCGCGCGCTCCACCTCGCACCTATGCAACTCTGCCTTGATCCTGAGCATTGTCTCCTTCGCACGGCGGTAATCTTCTTGGAGACATTTGTTTCGTCCATCACAAGCAGCATATACACCCGATGTCACTGAATGTTTCTCGGATACATCATTAAACCTCTTCTTTGCACGACTGAAGTGCCCTAGGATGTCGGGCATTGTAGTTTCATTGATGGGATGTTCAGCTTCTGCAAGCCGGGAGGCACAGAGGAGGAACTCCTTCACTTCCTCTTTGAATTGGCTACTGTCAACAGGGAGAAAATCTAGACAGTCAAGGCGATCTCTAGCCTCCTGTTCCAGATGTGCGTGATCAAGCGAATTCTTCTCAAGCAGATCAATGATATCTTTCTGAACCAGCTTTGCCATCTGATTTAACACCGACACTTTCCCTCTGCTCCAATGGTTTGACACCAATTCAGGATGACTTTGGAATCTGGAAACTTCACTTCTTGTTCTAGACACATGCTCTGCCAAGAAGCTGTTGCTGACAGAAACCCGGAGGTTTTGATTGTCCATACCAGATTCCATAGAAGCTTGAGGTACATGACTTTGCTCAATGCTACTGATGTCCATATGATCAACAGCAACAGAAGGAAAAATTCCTAGTCCATAAGGAACACAACACGTGTTACAATCCAAGATTTGCCAACCCAAATAGAGGTTAATTAAGAAGGGGGTGAACGCTAGAAAGAGTGCAATTACCGCAGAAGGAACGCATTGGAGATGGATGAGCTAAGCTTGCACGAGGAGAGAAAGCAAGGCGCCCGTGCCAGCTTATAACTATACCGCCCCTGAGCATATCGACATTATCTGCCACCCAAATCGCAAATGTTCTAAAGACTTCCAACGATATTACAATAACTACACGTGAATGACAAAAAAAACCAAGTGCCCACGGTGAGGGAAAAAACCCTCAAGACGACTCATAGGGTACCTCTACTTCCAGCAAGCATGCCACCAGCAGCTGATATCCGCCTCAAGTATTCTTGCTGTCTGAGACTAGCTGGAGATGTTAGACAGGAAACAAGCTGCATTTGCTCTGGAGTAGACTCCCCCAAATCCACATCCTCCACAGTTAACTCTTGAGTATCCAAATCGCCCTCGGGAGTACTCTCACTCTCCAAACCCCTCACATCACGTTCCGGTGCAGAGAATCTGCAAATGACTCCTTGAATCTCTTCACTATCCATCATTGATAATGGATCTACCTCGTAATCTTCACCAGCATCCACCATTGTCGACTCAATTTCCATGACTTCCGGAGGTGCAACAACAGAAGTCGCAACATCTTTGGAGGCCACATTTTCTGCCGGAGAATCTGCCCATCGAAAGAAATTACAAGCTCCATGTCCCTGTGTTCAAGCCAACACAAGTTAAATAAACAACAGCCAAAAGTGCAATCTTTTGGGTACCAGATGATTAGAACCAATGAGCACAAGGGAAGAAACAAGATTTTCACCTAGCAAACTTGCAAAATATGGAAGGGGACAATTTCCACGCAATCTGCAGAGACTAGGAAGATTTGCTACACTTCTAGTAATTCATAGATCTCAACAGGTAAGAGTAAGGAAAAATTTATAAGACAGGAATTCCAATTCCCACTCTCCTTAACTGCATTTCGCCAGGCCTACTAGAGGATGTGTTGGAAGTTATGAATAAGATGCAACAATGAATTCTTTTATGTCAAAATTCTGCCCAAATCATCTTAGAAATTCGATGACAATGTCAGGGACAACAAAACTTCTATGTTTTACACACAATCTATGAAAAAGTCACAATGGACCAAAGAACCACCAAAACTGCAGCTTTGGATTGGGCTTCATATTCATAATTGCTGCCTCAAACTACAAGCAGAAAAAACTTCAGCTACAAGAGCTATCAGCTCCAGCAAGAAGCCCCCAGCTGCAATCCCCAACTTTTGGTTAGCAACTTGTTGGTGCTAGCCAATGAGAAATGGGTACAATCTGAAAATAACTGTTCATCGAAGTACGACAAGATTCAGCATACTTCACCACTTATTCATTAAGCCACTTTTTGGTGTGAAGGAGAGAATTTAAAAAACTACAGGTCCTAAAAACTACTTCTGCGAGAGCAACACCAGAGGCAGCATGGGTGAGCTATGATAGTTCTAAGGCCACAAAACCAGCAGGACTGTCAACAACTTCTAACTGGAAACCAAGGCAAGAAGCATAGAACTTCAAAGCAAGAAGTTGGTTAGTTACGTGTGGGTGGGGTGAGGTAAAGGGGAACTGGGACGTGATTTGCAATTCGGCATTGATGCAAGGGCATGAGGGGACTTATGTATTACCTATATACTCTTTCCATTTTGGGACAAATATGAACTTAAACAGTACCAATAGACTACATATTCACTTCCGACTGAGCAAGACAAGCCACAGTCTTGAAGGATCTACCACAACTATCAGTAGGAAAACTTGCAACCATGAACACTAATTACGCCCAGATGTTGGAACAGAGAGACCCTTTGTCCCCCTTCCTAACTGCAAAATTTCTTTCTTCTCGCCAATAAGGAAACAGTGGCAAGTCCTGTAAAAGGAACTACAAAACAGAGGGATTATAACCAACTAGAGATTATAACCAAGGGTGCGTTTTTATTATAAACAAAGGCGTGTTTTTTCGTGAAATATTGAAAAAGGGAAAACAATTGTCTAAAAACGATCACATGAGTTAACAAATATTTTCACCGTCAATGCAAATATTTAGATATAGATCATTGTGGATAATGACAATAATTTTCATTGTGCAATTTTTTTATGCGACATAGATTTAGAAAAATAATTTCCAAATGATTTTTCCCCGAAACAACCTCAATGATCGCAAAACTTAAGTTCTCCCTCATCTACGCCCAAATGAGAGAAAAACGAACATGCAACGGACTGCGCCTCCAATCCCAAGCCAAACTCATCAAAGGCTTCCGACAGAAACGAATGATCCTCTAACTCCATATCCCACCACTTCAGTAACTTCACAGCCAACACAAAGATAACAACCATGATCGGGGCAAACCATGCCGGCACTCGAAGAAGATGAAGCGTGTCAAAAAGGGAAGAAACCGAACCTTTTTAATACGGCAAGAAAAATATTTTCTACCCTGATGCGGAGGATCCTCAGAAAAGCTGATCCTGCATCTCCCAGCACCACAGGGACACATCGGAGCGCTGTACTTGTCGCACCACGCAAAGAAACCACACCCACCACCCCCATTCTACAAACAAACTCACCACCAAAAGAAAATAACCAAAATGAGAGGAAATCAGAACGAGATGCGGGAAAACAGGAAAACCCAGAAGGAAAAGGAGATGGCTTTTCGCCAGAAAGAACTAGAGAAAGAAAGATGCAGAAACTCGAAGATATGTCGAAACAAAAATGAACGGACTTTGGAAGAAATGCAGGACAAATAGAAAAGGGTAGAAATTTCGTCTGGAGAGGCGAGATTGGACTAACAGGGGCTCTCACGGGGCACTTGTAGAACTTCCTATCCGGGTTCTGCTGAGTTTGGGAGGTGAGGACGACGCATGCGCCGGCACCGCACCGGCACTGGCGCACCGGCACGTCGGCGGACGGCGGCTGCTGCGACGACTTGGACGGGGACTTGTCGGGGCAGTCTTTCGTCCAGTGGCCCTGTTTCTTACAGGAGAAGCAGGTGTCGTTCCTCATCCCCTGAGACGATGCCCCATTTCGCCGATCGACGAACGGAGGAGGGGACGCCCCGGCGGCGGCGGACGGGTGCGATCCGGCGGGGGGCTGGCCGGGGCAGTCCTTCCTCCAGTGGCCCTGCTTGTTGCAGTTGAAGCAGACGTCGTTCCTCGTCCTCTGGGACGGGAGAGCTTCGCCGTGCCGATCGAGGGAAGGAGGGGTCGCCGGGATGATGGGGCGCTCCATCGTCGCCTGCCCTCGCTCCGCCGTACGCGGCTGGGCTGCTGGTGGTGCTGCGGCGGTTCGGTGTCGGGGTGAAGTGATGGTGACGACTGACGAGCGACGAATGCTCAGTTCGCGAAATGCAGAGGACAGGGAAGAGAAAAAGGGGGGAAGTGACCGTTCACCGTTCGCTAAACGACACGCTGTACGGAGGATTTAGCTTCGTTGATGGGGTTTTCTCTTTCGGCAGGGATGACAAAGCATGCGAAAGGCCGCCCGTGTGAGATTTTGAATTTTAATTTTTTTTAATGATCGGAAAAACCACATTAAAAGTCTTAAAATTAATTACGAAAATACGATTAAACCTTAAAATTTTCAAAAATATAATTAGGTCATAAAAATTATCATCAAAGTATGATGGGGTTAAACCACTGGGATTCGCTCCAGTTGCCATCCTTCTAACATGGAAGGAGGAGGTGAGGGGGGTTCTCAGGGGATGGGGTGGGGACGCGTAAATTTCAGGAGTAGGTTTCGACTCCCACGCCTTGCACGAGGCAGGACAAAAGTCTGAGAGTGAGTGTAGAGTAGGAATAGAGTAGGACTAATAAAAAATAAAAAAAAAAGCATGATGAGGTTTTAAAACTTTTCAAAAGTATAATTAAGTTTTAGAACTTGCTACAAAAAAATTAATTGAGTGTTGAAGCTTTTAAAATTTTTTATCAATATAATGATTTAATTTGACCAATTTATCAAGTTATATATTTAGAAAGTTTTAGGATTTCATTACATTTTTATAATAAGTTTTAGAATTGAGTTGCATATTTTTAACAAGTCTTAGAATTTTCAATGTGTTTATCCATTATAAAGTGTGTGTATATGTGTGTATATATATATTTTTAAAGTAGAATATACTAATTATTTGTCATACACGTTTTAAGAAAATTTCATGAAATTTTTTCCCCTCGCGGGATGCGGGGCGACGATTGAAAGAGCTCCACCTCTCGGGGTAGCCACAGGGAATGCGATCCCTGTTCCTGTTCGCCCGTGCCTGTCCGTAATTTTTACTATAGAATATTTTTTTTTTTTTGTCAGTCCTACTCTATTCCTACTCTATACTGCTCGACTTTGCCCCGCTTGCTTCGCTTTTGCGGGCGTGGGAGTCGAAACCCACTCCTGTAACTTACGCGTCCTCACCCCACCCCCTAAGGAGATGTGGATTTGAATCCCTTACCTCCCCATTTCATGTTGGAAGGGTGGCCACTGGGGCGAATCCCAGGTGGTTACCATAGAAGATTGCTATGTTGTGCTTTGCTTGCCGACAGCAAATTTTCGAAAGGTTTTGGTTTTCCTCTAATAAATAATGACAAAAAAATATAAATTTATCCATGTGTTTGTTTCTTCTACTTCTTATTTTGTAGTTGAAAAGGGAACACTACAATTTAACTTGTATTATGTGCGCAACTAGTCGATGTTTACGCATTGATTTATATAATTATTGTTAAATTTATTTCAAAAGTAGAAAAAGTGACTTATGAAACACTAAATATGTAAGGAACTTCGTGGGGGTTTAGCTTGAAGAAAATTAGACTAGAGAAATCCTTATGTCTTTGCATTTATTTTGATTCTCTTAAATTATTTATTAGGTAAGGAAAATTATGCTTCGTGGAGAAACTAAAAAGAGGGATCCTAAATTTTGAGGAAAAAATGTTTTTTTGTCAAGGGAAAATAGATACAAACATAAAAGCCTTTGGGTTGTCTATTTTCCAAATGCGCTATCCGAATTTAAATGTTTAGCAACGTTCGGACAGATGTTGAAAGTTTAAAGCACATACGTAAAAAATTTAAAAAAACAAGTAAATGAAGAAAAAGAAGCTCATAGCATTCATCAACTCCAAAAATTTCAAAAATTGAGAAAAAAATATAGGATGAAGTTTTTTCAACTCGAGCAAGTCCCCGGCAAGAACCAAAAACTTTTTTTTTCTTTCACCAAAATAAAAATATCAGGAATAATCTAAAATAATAGTAAGGATGATTGAAATATCAAGAGATATCTAGATACATGAAAATCACACATTACACTTGAATAAATGTATGTATTTTATGGACGTTCAGATCAATAATTTTCATTCGATCTTAATTAGAATTTACTAATGGCGATGAGGGAGTTGACATTTCTAATTTACTTACACTGATCACTAACTCTGCATCCGCAATAACAATAACTGAGCATCGAGGATTGAAGAGAGCAAGAGGGAAAATTTTCTGTTGTACATACGCAATTATATCGCGAAGCCTTCGGCTGATCTTGTGGGCCAAGAAAGTTCCTGAGGCTTTGCTCCAAAATTGAGCCCATGGAGCCCGGCGTCTCGGGCTCACCAAAGTCGGCCCTGTCCAGTGAGGCCCGGACCAAAACCCGGCCCATACAGCCTTCCAGGGACTCGACTACTCGGGCAAGTCGAAAGGCGGTTTCGTGAAAGATCTTAATCGGGCCCCGATCATACGCTCCATCAATCCAACGGCTCAGAACGCGCGCCCGTCTCTCTATTTAACCACGCCTCGTGGTCTATTTCTTTCCCTCTTTCTTCTCCGCCGCGCAAGCACTGCTAGGGTTTTGCCGTCTGCTCCTGCGGGTTCATCCTCCTCCTGCGCCGCCTCCGAACTTCCTTCAAGATGGTAAAGCTCCGATTCTTCTCTTCAACCTGCGCTTCTTCCGCCTTCGATGTCGTCTCGTGTTTTGGTTATAGTCGCGCTGCATGTGTTTCGGATTTCTCTAGGTCGTGCGTTGAAGCTAGTAGGGTCTCTCGTGTTCTGTCGTCTTCCGTTTGTGTTTGGACGATGAGCGAGCGTAAGTGGAAATCGAGTGCTGTCGTGCGACTGTGGCCTTTAGACGGAGCTGCGAGCTTTTGCTTGCGTGTTGAGCTTGATCTCGATGTTGGAGGTCGTGCTGACTTTTGGTTTCTTTCCGTTTCGGCCGTGTGAAATAGGTGCTCCAGAACGATATCGATTTGCTGAACCCGCCAGCGGAGCTTGAGAAGAGGAAGCATAAGCTCAAGCGTCTCGTGCAGTCGCCCAATTCCTTCTTCATGGTATGTGCCTCGATGTATTACTAGTTAATCGTGATTGTTGTGATTTGTTATTCGACAATTCAAAGAGTGATTGTGCTGCCGATATGGAAGTTCTTGCATTCTAGGAATTGTAGGCGTCGCCGATCTGATTATCCGTAGTCCCCCTCTATGTTAACTTTCCGATATATTTAGAATTGTGGAGTAGTTTGTCTAATTAATTGATTTATTTCTGGGTTGTAGGATGTGAAGTGCCAAGGGTGCTTCAACATGTGAGTATCATCAATTGTAATTCTGATATTTGAAGCTCATTTCTTTTTGTTGCGATCCGATGTTAATCTTTTGTCATGGTGCATCAAAATGCAGAACAACTGTTTTTAGCCACTCTCAAACTGTGGTGGTTTGCGGTAACTGCCAGACAGTTTTGTGCCAACCAACCGGAGGGCGCGCCAGACTCACCGAGGGTTGCTCTTTTAGGAGAAAGGGTGATTGAGAAATGATCAGAAACAATTTTCGGTTGCCTACCATGGTCGAAGAGCTGTGAAATTTAGTTTTAGGAGAAAATTCTAAGTTCTGTATTTTCTGTTGAAGTTTCATTTTTGGGGTGATCTGCCAATCCTCGATGACATTACCCTGTGCTGCATATGTTTTGTTTCTTCATATGTGATGGATGATGGATTGTTCTAATATATTGTGTTCCATTCAGTGAGTTCACAGCTTTCTTGTGCATGTCTGTAAGCTGGAAGTTCCATTTGAAGACGATCTTTTGGCATTGCAGACTTGCATTTTGCTTTTGTATAAGCAGTTGTTTGCTAACATGGGCTTCCCGGCTGTTTCTTTCCACGCATCATTAGTTAGCCCTCTATTTCTTGGCTTGTTTGCATGGCTTGAAACCTTAACCACAGCACAATTTTACATTTGCATTTCATACACTCTAGAGCTAAGGTGGTGGGGGTCTGTGGCTTGCATTTAGATGCGATGAGCTTACTGATAAATACCTTTTGTTCTGTTCTCAAGCCATGCTGGGGCGTGGTGGAGTTTTAGTTTTAATTGTTTGAGGTTATTATGTCGGGGGTCCTAAGTTGGGGTCCTGACTTGAGTGCTTGAGGCCTAGTGTTGTATAAGTGACCGACCCCCCTTTGGTCTGAGCAGGATGCAGGGAGGTTCACGAGTATCATGGTCAGGCGATGAGGGTTTATTACCTGTCTTTTCGGTAACTTTCTGAGGTCCCCGAGTATCTCGATTAAATACACGAATTTAACGCATCCAAAGACGGTTGATGAGTGTGTGTTAATTCATAGTAACTGTTACTACTTTGCTTCTGTTTGAAATGTTCCAACCAGAGTATTGCTATGGATCACATGAATGTGTCCAACCAAAAGTGGGGAAACGTGCTGGTGCCCATTTCATTAGTTGACCCATTCTAACCCTTGTGCCATGAATTGTGCTCCTTTTGGTATACTCTGTTCTGCTACTTTCGGGAAACTTTATAATTATTTACGTGAAATCGCATAAAAAAGGGTTTGTGTAAGATGTTGGGTAACGTAGACTATGGCGGCTCGTGACCCATGAAGACCACGAGGCTATGCACCTGGCCTGTGCTGCCGATACACTTGAATAAATCCAAGTGGTCGCAAAGGCCTAGGACCATGGACCGTCTCCGTATGGGTCGGAAAATTGCGAGCGCCACAGTGACTAGGGTTGAACGATGAGAGAGTGAGAGAGAGTATTGAGCTCGAGTTGGTGGCGCGGGCGATGCTTCTTCCAACGGAAGGTGGATGGCAGTTCATAGCGCATGAAGATCATCCAAGTGACTGAACAATTTGTTTGAACTCATTAGAACCATACCGGCAGTGATCTCGTGCAAATACTCTTTTACGGCGTGTGCGAGAAGTGATACGCCGTATTGTGGCGCTGCAAAAATTCTCGCCAGTGAAAGATGTAAAACCCAGCGGGAAATATAAAAAAAAAAATGCAATGAGAAAATTATCAAAATACTCCTACATTTATTGTAAATTTACTTATTCAATTCTAAATATATGCATATATATATATATATATATATATATATATATATATATATATATTACCGATTGAGTGTTAAATTTTTTGTATCTGTGCCAATTTAACTCGGGCCAATTTAATCCAAACTTGCTGACATGAATACCAATCATCCTATGTAACATAACCAGCGTTAACGTAGACAATTTTATTTTTTCGATTTATTTATTTTCCTTTTATTTCTCTTTCTTTCTCTTTTTCCCTTCTTCCTCTTGCTGATTAGGGCTAGAGGAAGAAGGGAACGTTTCTGTTTCTCCCAATTTTTATTCTTTTGTTTCCCGGAACAAAAAAAGAACATAGATCCGTTTAGTAAAACTTTTGTTCTCGATAACAAAAAATTTATTTTTTTATTCCCGAGAACAGAAACAAGAAATAAAAAAAAGTAATTTAGGCCCTGCATGGAAACGTTCCAAAAAAATGTTTCTAGAACACTTTTGTACTTTTTTTTTTCAGGGACAAAAAAAGGAAAAGAAACACGTTTGGTTGCGTTTACTTTTTTTTTTTTTTTTTTGTTCCCGGAACAAAATTGGAGCAAAAAAAGAAACACAAAAAAGTTGATTCTGGAGAAAAGAAACACTTCTTCAAAGCCAAAAAGAAACGCTTCTCTTCTTCTTCTTCTTTTTTTTTTTTTTCTTTGGCCGGTCGCCGGCCTCGGCCATGGCCGGCGACCTCGCCGGAGCGTCGCCGGCCCACGGCGAGGCCGAGCTCGCCCGGCCAAGGCGAGGCTCGGCCTCGCTTGAGGGGAGATCTTCGGCTAGGGTTCCGGCGAGGGGCTCCGGAGGATGGTGCGACGGTGGCGCGGCACTAGAGGCTTCGGGATTGACACGGGGCGACGCGGGCAAAGACGGCGGACGGCGTCGCGAATGGCGTGGTGAGATTGGGACGGCGTCGAGTTGCGGGCTTCGGGCGCGGGTGCTCGGCTCCGACGGCGGGCGGCGAGGCTCGGCCTCGCCGCGCGGCGACGCCGAGCCTCGGCGGGCCGGCACCTCGCCGCCTCCGGCGACCGGCCGAAAGAAGAAAAAAATAAAAAGAAAGGAAAAAATGGAAAATAAAATAAAAATATTAAAAAATTAAAAGAAACAAAAAAAGAATAAAATTTACCAAACGTGTTTATTCATTTTTTATTCCCGAACAAACATTACCAAACGCGTTCTTTTGTTCAAAAACCGTTCCCTAAATGTAAACACTTTTTTTTTTATTTCCTAAAACAGAAAGGAAAAAATAAAAACATGCACGCCCTTATTGTTCCCGGAAACAATTTCTAGAAATAAGCTAATTTTTCTTTTGTTTTTCTTGCTTCTTGCGGCCTTGGGTGGCCGCTTGTCAACCGCCGACCACCTTCGGCGGTCGTGGCCACCGTTGGCCAACCGTCAGCCGTCGCGGACTATCGCCCCACCGGCGGCGACCATTGTCTCCGCTGCTGCTTAGTTGTCGTCGCTACCACCCACAGCCCGCCGACCACCCTCGACCTCCGATGACCGCCACCGACTGTCGTTGCCGTCGCCGCAAGACCGTTAGCCACCCGTCGTCGCTGTCACAGTCGGCGGTCCTATGGCGGTAGGCGGCGGCGATTGGTGGTGGGCGACGAGCGACAAGCGGCGACGAGTGGCGATTAGTGGTTTGTGAGCAATAATAAAAAACAAATAAATACAAAAAAATAAAAAATCGTACCAAACGCATTTATATTATTTTTCTATTTCAAGAATAGAAATTTTGTGTAGTTACCAAATACCTTATTTTACTCATAAATTGTTCTTTGGAGTAAAAATAGAAAAAAAACTATTTCTGAAAGAAAACTACTCCCCAGCCAAGAAGTATTACCATGCGCACCCTTACTCACTAGGGCAGGTGAGAAAGGTTAACCTCATCGGCACTCGCCTTTGGCTACTAGAGGAAGAAGGGAAGGAAAATAAAAAAGAATTAAAATTTCAAAAAAATATTATTAAAATTTTCCATTGGTTGCATATGATAGGACAACCAACATTTATGTCAACGATTCCTAGTCAAAACAAGTCAAATATACTAAATTGATACAAATTCAAAAAGTTCAAGGCTTGTTTGACAAAAAAAGAAAGTTCAAGATTAAATTGACACGTTTGTAATGAGTTTTGGACTTTTTTTGGTACTTCTTCTCATGTCGGATGAAAATGGTCGTTATTGTTTATTCTAGTAATGAGTCATTAATTTAAATTCAACTGGTTATCCAAATAAAATAGATAGAATTTTGCTCTTTGTCTTAGATTGATGAAGTGTCTCGATTGGAGTGCCTTATATAAAATAAAATGTCGATCACATCATATCTTCGGTTTGAATCTCCCCAAAAGCTCTACTTAGATGATTGTTATTTGAATCATTGTCGGGCCATAAACTCTGGCCCCCAGTACAACCAGTCGCATAATAATTGAGAATTCAGTATATCCACGTTACAGTATCATTTTTTTGACAGCATAAAATGAGATGTGTGGTACACGAAGATATTTATACGTTATCACTTTTCGTTACGTGTGGGGGAGTCGACAGTGAACGGTGCGATAAGATTCCACTTAAACAAGAGTGCTAACCAAGACAAGAGCATAATTAATTAGTTATTAGTGTATGTGACCGAAACTAAAGTCGCTGTCAGAGAGTGGATGCTCGGTAGAACGTTGATGCCACTAACCAAGCATTATCGTCACGTCGGAATCACCTTTTTCCCATCCATGTCTACCGCCATAGACATGTACGAGGAAAATCTGGAAGAAAAAGAGGGCGCTTTCTTCTTTGTTTGCTCCTCGCACCGTGCACTTCGAGAGAGGGACAATTTTACCATTACCAACAAAAGATTAAACAAAGGGGAAGGGGGGACAACCAAGTTTTGTTCGAGCAACCTTATTTGGTCATGGACCGACGAAGAACGACACCATGTCCTACCTTAATTCCCGGAGCCATTAGCATGTGCTTGAGATTTCATCCCAGGAGAATGACCTTAGCCTTTCTTCTCGTAGAGCGGGCCTCCAATCGTGTCGCTTCGACGCACGCTTGCCTGGTCGTCTGTTTTCCGCGCATGCTCTCTCGACTGGGTAAAGAAAAGGGTTCTGAACCTGTGATCGGAGCATGGGATGTTCTTGATTCCTCGATAAGTTTTCGGGCTAAAGAATGATGCAACAACAAGACCCGGTGTTAGGTGCGAAACGGAACTGGGTTCCAAGAATCCCACAACCCAACGTGGTCCTTTCGCGACAGATTCTCGAACCGTAAACCTAATTCGACATTAATCTTGAGTGGAAATTTAAAATGAATGGCACTTGCCCTCGTTCTCCATTTCGAGAAGACCAGGAGGAGATGGAGGACCACGCTTTGCATGCATATGGAGACAAAAGAGAATCCAACCGCGAACGAGCCCCACAGCATAGCTTCGTGTTCTTAGGGTCTGTTGTCTCCCGTAGACGCCTTTTGCTTCTTTTGTGACTCGTTCGTGTTGTCGTGTAATTGGAACATGGTGGTTTCTTGAGCGTTAGTCTCATCGTGCTTGGCTAATGGAAAACTTAGTAAACTTCGAGGCGAATGCGACTAGCTCTTGAACATTGAGGATGTAAGGTACGTTTGCTCCCAATAACTCCTGTCGATTTTTGCTTTAGCTATATGATTTTTGAATGGCACAACGCACTTATTCGAAAAGAGTAGCTAGTGATGAGGGGAGTTGCTCTAATTGAACTTATCACAGAATATTAAAAAGCTGACACTTGATAGATTTATCGTTGATGTGAAATTGTGTCAAAGAATTCAATTACGAAATTAACTCCGAAACCCACATGCCTTTCCTCTTTCTGTGATTTGGTAGCTAGTTTTAGAGGAACCATTGTTGCACATGCAAGAAATTCCTCACAATCAAATTGACTCGAGCACCTTTAAAAAAACCATTGCTATTGCTAAGATCGATTGCAGAGCAAGCATCTTGGTCGACGCCCTCCATGACCATCATCGAAGAAGACAAGCGCCTCAGAAATCGTAGACGCCCCCACCTCTCAATCCAAATCCCAAAAGGAACTTTCATCCATCTCTCTCTCTCTCTCTCTCTCTCTCTCTCTCTCTGTTCATCGATTCGGGCGTCCCTAATGTGGAAATCACGTCAGTCTCCAATTTTTCAAATGCTTTGTAGGGCGCTTGACCTATTTTCCGCATAGGGTGACACAAAATCCCATGGCTAAGTAACATGTCATCCTCCTCCTCAATTCATCTCTTAAGAGGCAAGAAAATTCCCATCCACCTTTAAAGTGTTTCTTTTGCCATGCACATGGTGCGGTTATGATATAATATGCAGTTTTTGTTTTACAACTTCCATTTCTTTATTTTCAACTATAAATTATAGTGAGCAGTGATTTTTTAAGAGAGACCCACGATAGTTTAAATCGTAACTCTCGATAAGTAATTTCATTCCTTTTTTTAAATTCCAAGACATGGGTAAATACTAAATAATATGAAAACCGTGAAACTTCAATACACCCTTTTCTCCTCTATCTGGTTCTTCCCTTGATTAGACCCAATCTATAAAGATTGGGTGAATCTTACACATTTGATATCTAGCAATATTGCGATTTATCTAGTTCACATCAACAGGATTGATTTGATCGATTTTCACTGATCATTGGAAAAAGAGACATTCAGTCAAAGCTATCTTAATTTCTGATTTCGGGCTACCGATGATGTCCTAATCAGGTGGTAGTGGCTAGTCATTGTTTTCTTCAAGAAAGGCAGGCCTATGTTTGTTTCTTTCACATGCTTCCCAACACGGCTTCCTTGACTCAAACAATTTCCATTTCGCATCACACATGCATATAGACAAAAAGGAAAAAAAAGAAAAAGAAAAAAATAAAGAGGAAAGTCTCAAACTACTAAAAAATGAATTATTAAATTCAAAAGAACCAAATAATTAAAATAAAACCACAAAAAAAATGGAACCTTTGGGTACAGAACAAGGGAGAAGTCCGTGGAACTTATCATTCATAAATAGATTGTCCAAAATCGGTTGCACATGGCTGAGCAATTATTTACTCAAGGACCCCACTTAAAGACCATATAGTAAAATAACATAATAAATAAATTCAAAGAGAAATTAGCACCACCCTCTTGCAAAATCTTTGTTATAAATTTCATTTATCTTTCTAAATACAGAGTTCAATATACTATTCCACAAACAACCGCCTTTTGCAACTGCTTATGCGTAGAATATGATTGATGGGCAGTTTGGATACTCTTCGACATGGAAAAGATGATTTAAGAACTCGATTAAAAGAAGTATAAATTCATCATTGGAAAGTTCTTTTCTGGTGATGCTACAGTCCCTTCTGCATCTCTTTTTGTGTAGGGCATGTGGGTACTATGGTAAGCAATGTTATCCTAATGATGGACCCTCACGATCTCTCGATGCGATTCCCCTTAAAAATTAGGGATGTAGCAATTAGACAGATTAGGTTCACTTCCATCAATGGGTCACCCCTTCATGATGATGAATTCAATCAACAGATCGATTAGAAAAAACCCAAAAATCTGAAAACCCAAGTACGTTGCCGTCATGCACTTAATGAGTTCTCTCAATGTGATGAAAAGAACTTCTCGGTGGATTAGATGGAGTTGGGCCTGATTGGTACAATGATGGTGATAAAGAAGCTTCCTTTTCATTTGAGCTGATCATTGAAAATGAAAGGATGGGTCGATCTCTGATTAAGAGCTTTAGTTTAAGATGTGGTCATGATTAGATCCTCGTCTGCACCTTCCATGATTTGAGAGCTCACATGTAAGGAGGTTTGGACCGTTCAGTGCATTCAGAGTATACGCATTTCAAAATTGGAGAGAAAGAGGAGAATTTATTAGATAATTCGATTAAGTTAAGGTCTGATTGGGGAATAATGATTGAGCGGAGAGTATCTAAGAGAACATGCTTATTGTGGCCATTAAGCTCCCCCCAATCATGCCACTCAACTTCTTTTGCAAGATCTTCATCACTTGAAAACTCAATAGGGTTTCCAAAATTCAAATTTAAAAAAATAAAAAAAATTAAGAGGCGTCTCTATCTTTTTTGATGGGTACCAATCACTCGGGACTTAGATTCTCCATCCCCATTTTTCATCATTCGAATAGAAGAAAAGAAATAAAAGAGTCACCCTATTTGGATCGAAATTGAAAAATAAAAATATTGTTTTGCTAAAGAGAAATAAATCATGACCTGATAATTATGTTATGTATTAATATGGTGATAAATCTATTTAGAGAGTCTGATTACGCATATATTAAGAATTAAGAAAAAGTGGCCCTAGATGTTTAGTCAAGTCACTCATTTTTTTTAAAATCGGTTCATGTTACACTAAACTCAAGCGATTGGATGAAATATGAGAAATGATGGCTTTGAATAAACAAACAAATAAAAGATAAAAAAGGTCGAACCTTTTGCATGATGCATGGGGCCCGGTCTATGAGGACTCAAAGTGAAATTCCAAAGATTCAAAGGGCAAAATTGGTAAATTGCCGGAGAGTCTCATCGCTTATTTAAGCCCCCACACATGCAACAGCCGAAGAGCAAGTCCACGGTCCAAGAAAATAACTGTCGGTCTCGATCGATTCTCATTCTCTTCCTCTCTCTCTCTCTCTCTCTCTCTCTCTCTCCCCCTGCAACATCCGCGAAACCACAGCGTACGTCCGCCATCATCATGAGCTCGCCGTCCTCCTCCTCCAAAGGCAAGAAGAAGCAGCCCCCCGCCGGGGAGAGCTCGGCAGCTGGCGGCGGCCGGTTCCTGGGCGTCCGGCGGCGCCCCTGGGGGCGGTACGCGGCCGAGATACGGGACCCCTCCACCAAGGAGCGGCACTGGCTCGGCACCTTCGACACGGCCGAGGAGGCCGCCCTGGCCTACGACCGGGCCGCCCGCTCGATGCGCGGCTCGCGGGCCCGCACCAACTTCGTGTACTCCGACCTCCCCGCCGGCTCCTCCGTGACCTCCATCCTCTCCCCCGACGAGGCCCAGCAGCAGAACTTCTCCCCCATCTTCGCCAACTCGGCGCCCCGGCCCGACCCGGCCCCGCAGCTGGACGCAGGCGGTTACGCCGAGAGCGCCTGGTCCGCCTCCTCGTACTACAGCCAGCAAGCCGACGCCGCCCCCTACGGCGGCGGCGGCGGGGGGCCTATTCTCAATGCCACTATGACAATGTGGAGCTCCCTCCCCTGCCTTCCGACCTGTCGGGCTACTCGGGCTACTCGGGCTCCGATACCTCGAGCTACAGCTACGGCGACACGGTCCCTAGCAACTGCTACTCGGATTTCCACGACCCCGCCGCAGCATCAGGCAACGGGCCTTCCTTCGGCTTCGACTCGACGGAGGAGTACGTGCACAGCCCGCTCTTCAGCAGGATGCCGCCGGTGTCGGACTCCGTCCCGGATAGTTTCAACCTGGGCGGCTCTTATTTCTTCTGATCGACGAAGCCAGTCGAGTCGACTCGAGTTCAAAATGCAGAGTACAGCGGACGTGTCCAGTCGGATTTCGGGTCGGGGCAAATTTTTTCCCCCCTCTTCTTTTGGCCTTGTTATGGTTCTTTTCTGTGGGGGTGTTTTTTTGTTTTTTTTTTTTTGGGACGGGACAAAGAGGGACGAGTCGCTTTGTATAGCATGTGTTGCGGTTGGTGAGACGCATGTTATGGGGGGTGACTTTTGTGGGTTATTAGTCCCCTTGTCCTTGTCGAGCTTGGAGCAGTTTGAGCTCACTCTTTATTTTAATCTTTATGGATGGCACTTTCTTATGATCAGCACTTCTCTAATTTAAGGTTGTCCCGTGTATCGATCTTTCTTTAGGACAACGGTATCGATCTATCTTTAGGACAATGTCATGATGTTCGACGCCCTGTACGGACCTGAATAGTGATTTTTCGAGACATAAAAGTTGATGGATATTATGGTCTTGAGGCCCTCCGGTTATAGTGGAACACCAGTTGATTTTCCTCATGCACGAGTTGATTTTCGCATTGGTATTGAAAAAAGCTCTGTTTTTTAACTTTCTCCATGCCTAAATGGAGGTTTTTCGAACTTTATATTATAGTATTGGGAAAATGCTATTTTGAAAATCGATAAAGTAGTCAGACACCGTAAAGAAAAATGCAGAATGACCCATAAATTTTTTCGATCTAATTTCACCTTTAGTCTTTCAAATCGGATTGGTTGTGGGATTGAACGAAAAACATGGCGGTGCCGGTGTCCGGTCTAGTTTTCAGTGTCCTGACCGGCGCCGCCACCCACGAGGGACCCACGGACCGCCAAAACGCCGGCCACCGCCGTTCTCAACCGAAACGGACGCTTCACAGAGCGAGAGAGAGGCGGCGCCGACAATCTCCTCACAATGCGAGAGACAAAACGAGCCTGCATTTTCCAAGCGAAACTCAAACCGATGGAAGAAGCAAAAGCGGTGCACAGCTCCTTCTCGATTAATCCGAGGTTCGATCGGTGCGGCATGCCCGTTATAGTTCGTTGCTCTTCGTTGGTCGACCGTGAGCAGCGGTTCCTCTTCCGCTTTGCGCGCGTGCATGTGTTTCTCTCGTCCAATTCAACTCGTGTTTGCATGGGACGCGAGAAAGGGGCGGTTGGTTCTTGAATTTTGGAGTTGGATGCGTAACCGGGTTCGAATATCAGGTGATTCTGTATTGTGTGGAGCAAGTGGAATTCCTACTTGTGTTGGAAGATCACTTGGAAGATCACTTGATTTGTTCAACCTTTTTCTCTCCGTGCTTTGGCCTTTTTCTGCTTCACCGAATTTTGATGGACTTGAAGGACGATATCACGACTCTGTTATGCGATTGATCGCATGATTTGCAGATTGAATAGAGTAAAAGCTTGCATTTATGTGCGCATAATTAAGATATGTTGTGTGCAAAGGTTTGATTGATTTAGAGAATGTTTAACTAGGCACATGATCCGTGGTTTGTTCAAATAATCGAATTATCGGTGTGCTAGGATCCCTCTGTTTCTTCATGTTGTCGGTCTGCATTCTTTTGCAGTTTCTTAGGGAGGGGAGGAGTAACATGAGAATCTTGAGTGTTGATCAGGCATCACCGACTTGTTTCTTGGGACGTCCGAATTGCGGTGTCGCAGAGCTGGGCCCCATCGACTTGCCCGCCTCAGGACGAGCAGAAGTCGTGTGCCCGAAACCATTTCGTCCTAGGGCATCTCATATGGTCGATTATGTCGATAGGTAGTGTTGCAAGTGTAAACTGACATGCCCTATCTTATAACTGAAGTTCATATAGAAACTTTCACCGGTTGTGATTGGGGCACTTGCATGTCTGTCGTAGCTACCAGCTTTTCCATCTGAATAGGCCGGAATGGTTGTTTCCTTTAGATTTTGAATTGAGCAGAGGTGGGAAGGCAGCGAGCTCTGGCCAAATCGAAAAGTTCTCTCGCCAGTCTTTGTCTGAGAAAATATGTTATGCCATCAACTTTAGTCTTGTTTTTGCAGAAATCGGTCCAGACAGGAAGGTGGTTTGGCTTCTGACCTTCTTCATCTGTTTCTTGCAGAGGTACTCGTTTGCTAAATGTTTGGTTAATAAAGTTAAACAGAATAACCGAACCCTTTCTTCTATTTACCGTTCACCTTATCTTCCCTCTCCATGTGGCAGCACGACAGGGAAGATATTCCTGATGCTTCTGGACGTGACCGGGGCTTCCTCAGCTGTTCACCTCCTCAGCGCACAGATAACCCGTTGGTGCATGATGCACTCTTTATGAACCAAACCTTGGCTCATCCTTCCTGCTCATCCCCTGGAGTGAACCGACAGTGACAAAAGAGTCCAGAATCCTTTTTGGAGTGTCTAGTGTCTCTAGTGTGCATAGCATTGTAGGTCATGCCTTGGATGCAAGGAAAGCCGAGTCATTGGCGTACCTGTGTTCAGTCAGCTATATATTTCTGATTGTGCTGTAAGTGTCCCCCCTGTACATCAATCTATGCTAAATATCAGGATCTGCAATTTCTGGAATTGTTATAGTTGGAAATTTGGCATCTGTACACGCTCTAATTGCACTGCCTTTCGCTTTTTAAACCGCGTCGATGATAGCTTGCTTCTGATGACTACTGCATTTCTTCAAAGGAACTTTGGACACCTCCTAAAACGATACCGGTTTCTCTGTGATGTTTCACTGTTGGCACTGGTTCTAGAGGCTTGGAGGGTTTCCTCCAACTGCTACTTTGGCTCCTAGCTTTTGTTCCAATGCCTTTCCGGTAGAAGCCAACTAAAAGCTCCCCTAAGAACAAAACCGAAAGCTTTTTGGTTGAACTATATGTGAAAAAGTGAAGGGTCATCATCTCTTAAGTTACAGTCCAATTCAAGAACAGCCATTCATGAAGGTTGTAATCTATCATATCAGTCCCTGAAAATTGAAAATTGGAAAATGTCGCTTTGGACTAATTTGGAGGCTGTACGTCTCTCTCAATGGAGGCTATAAAGAAATGAAAAGAAATACTCGTTCGGCAACATTAAAGAATCGATTAGAACCGGGCAATAGAGCGTTTTGGTGAGAGAGACAGGCTAAGCCAAGAAATATATTTCTTCTCTGGCGATCTTGGTGGCGCAGCTGTTGGCTTTTTAATTTCAGAAAACCGTTGGAGATTATGCGGCTCCCTTCTAAAGAAGCATTTCTCATTCCATGGAAGTAGCTTCACCTGTCCAACGGCCATAACTGTGCGAAGACCTTTCCTCCTTCACAAACCTGCCACCGACTGTGTGATGCCGGTCAGCCTCTGCTCCCCACAAAAGTTTGATCACCAACCTCTCTCTCTCTCGGAGTCTGTCTCTTCAGACATTTTTTTTTATATAGCTGTTCTTAGGAGGAGCTTAAGGTACCTCGTGCACTGAAAACATGGAGAGAAGGGACGTTTGGGCAGGGCTTGAGATGGCGGCGGTGCTGTTGCTCACCGCGCTTTTGGTGGTGGAAGCACAGGCGCAAGATACATCCTGCCTGAGTCGGTTAGCTCCTTGCCTGAACTACCTCAACGGGACTCAAGACCCGCCGAGCTCCTGCTGCGACCCTCTGAAGTCCGTGATAAGCTCGGACCCCAAATGCCTGTGCAGCTTGATCAGCAACCAGGGCGCCCAGCAGGCCGAGCAGGCCGGCATCAATGTGAACGAGGCTCAGCAGTTACCTGGCCGGTGCGGGCAACACGTCAATCCCATCGCTTGCCTCTCGGGTCAGGATCGCATTTTTTCATTCTCGGTTGTGACTTTAGTTATATCGCTTTCACACGCAAACATGCCTGAAGTTACTGGTCCTTCCATCTTTACTATCTTTCAGGTTCTCCTAGTTCCGGGAATTCGGATGAAAACTCGGCTGGCCTCTTTCCAGGTTCGTTGTGGAGGACGCCGATGGCGATCGTAGCTCTGCTGGTGACTGCTCAGATTCTGTGGGATTAGAACAGTCGGTTTCCTTTGATCATGCTTCGACTGACTACTGATCTGTGTCACAACTGTACTATGGTGTTCGTTATTTTTTTACATTCTTTTAGCTTCCTTCTTGAAGTAATTGTTTTGACTTATCGGGCTATGAATTTTCTCAATAAACGCTGCTTTTATTGAGAATAAATCCCCGTTACATTCGAAGCAAAGTACGATATTTGAAAGAATTGCATGTTAAGAATGGTGTTGTTGAGATAGGGTGATTGGTTCTCGAGTTGGATTGGTTCCACTTTAAAACCGGTAGAGCCAATTTCTACGTTCTTGGAGTTGGGATCGAACCGGTAGGGTAGAGAACAAGATTAATTGGTCCCAATATGATTACTAGTCCAATTCAGGATTTTGTTGATTTCCTTTTCTTTACTCTTTAAAAGAAAAGGGGAAATTAAAATTTATGTGTGTGTATATATAGGCCCGAACTAGTTCAATTTGATCCGCATGGTTTGGTTCCGCACCTGAGACCAAAAATTGGATAAATTATTTTTTATTCCAAAAAATTGGAGCTGGAAACCATATTGATTTTTTATTTTTGAGTCAGTTCAGTTCCATTTACACACCATTTGTTAAGAGTTGGCTTGAATTTGCGTAATGTAATCAACAAAACTAATGGTTACCAATTCGACAAATGATTCCTCTAGGAATTGCGAAATGGTAGTGTGTAGTAGGGATGATTGATTCCCGGTTCGGTTCGGTCCCACTCAAAAATCGGAACCAAACTAGGAGAACCAAACACGTGAAAGTCTGGAAAAGTAATTAGAATAAAGTTTCTTTCTATTGAAATAACTGTAATTTTTAATTAGAGAGAAAAATTGTCGAGAACACTTCAAATATATTTCATCTTCAAGAATTAAAATCTAGAAAAATTCCAAACGAGTAGAAAAAAAGAATAGTGGTATAGATTGGCATTGTTATAGTACAATCACGGGAGCCGAGCGGGTGTTGTTTAACCGCAAAGCTCATTAGCTCAAAGCCAAAATATCCACTCCCCGCCAACGTATCTTCTTCCACACGACCGCGCCGAACTCCACAGAAGAAATATCGCTCTACTAAAACCCGAAAAATGCACGATATTTCCTAACCGATTCTCAGTCGCATTCCCCCAAAAACCTCCCCTAAAACCTTCATTCCCAAATCCTCCATTCCGCCGCCGCCGCCGCCGCCGCCGCCGTCGTATCTCTCGCTCGCTCTCTCTCGATGTCCGCGCTATGTCCGGTGCCGGACATATCCACGCGCTTCTTCTCCAGGCCCCGGCCCTCCGGCCACCTGTGGAGCATCTTCTTCCCCGTCCGGTGCTCCCGCTCCCCCGGGACCGGTCGCTCCGTCCGCATAGCCAGAGCCGTCTACACCGAGGGCGCTTCCGTCGGCGGTGTCGCGAGGCTCGCCGGCCAGCGGCAGCGGCGGGACAGGCCCTCCGAGCCCGAGACGGACGCGATCGCGCTCCTGAACGAGAGGATCCGGCGCGACCAGGGCGGCCGGGGGGAGGGGTCGTCGAGGAACGCGATGGACTCGGAGGAGGCGGAGAAGTACATCCGGCAGGTGAAGGAGCAGCAGCAGAGGGGGCTGCAGAAGCTCAAGGGGGACGGGGATGGGAAGGGCGGGACGTTCAGTTACAAGGTGGACCCCTACACGCTCCGCTCCGGAGATTACGTGGTGCATAAGAAGGTAGGGATCGGGAGGTTTGTCGGAATCAAGTTCGATGTGCCCAAGGGATCGACCGTGCCGATAGAGTATGTTTTCATGGAGTATGCGGATGGAATGGCGAAGCTCCCGGTTAGGCAGGCGTCCCGCATGCTTTACCGATACAATCTGTGAGTTTTTGAGAGTAGCGGTCTACATTATAGTTATCTTGTTGATATGGTTCAGCATATTTCCTCAATTATATGATGCAACTAAATCGCTTTCTGTTCGGCCTCTGCCATACATATTATGGATAGGTAGGTGACTGTTGCAGTAGCTGAGACTTGTTGCTCTCAAGTCCACTATATGTAGGGCTGACTGATACTTAGTATTTGGAGACATAAAGTAGGCACTACACTATTTGGTTGCTTAATTGTCGGTATGCAAACAAAATTGAACAGAATAATTGTGGTTAAGTTGAATCTGAGTATTCTTAAAACTTAATTGGACTGCTAAACCTAACTGACCTTTTTTTTAATTTTGTGGAGGTGTCTTGTTCATGCCGTGCAGTGTTGGGAAAGCTACGATAGATAGTTGCCTCCACAACCTATTCTGAATCTGGATTTGTCGAGAAGTGGTTGTTAATATCTGCAGGGATAGTACCTGGGATTTATAGTTCCATTAGAGAGTGAACTGCTTATTGGCACTTAGCTACTTGTTTTGTTTCGACATTCAATGTGATTTGTAAGATACTTAGTAGTAACACATGTAAATTTACCTTACTTCTGCAGCAAGTGTATCTTTTGTTTTCTGACTGTCTTGCTGTGATCACCGTGCAGTCCAAATGAAACAAAAAGACCTAAGACGTTGAGCAAACTGAGTGATACTAGTGCATGGGAGAGAAGAAAGACTAAGGGAAAGGTTGCAATCCAGAAAATGGTTGTTGACTTGATGGAACTATATTTACATAGGCTTAAACAGAGAAGGCCTCCCTATCCAAAAAGTCCTGACATGGCTGATTTTGCAGCTCAATTTCCTTATGAGCCCACCCCAGATCAAAAAAAGGTCTAATTTCTATCTACAGATTTTCATTGCCAAACAGAGAAAACAATCACAAGCTTCACTGATACGTTCTTTTAATTTTGTGTGTGTACCAAAAAGCATTCTTTTGGTGGAGAGGGCGCACTGATTGTGGAGTGGTATATTTTCCTCCCGTTTTTGAAACCCCAAAAATAAAATAATGCTCTCATTTTCTATCTTGAATTATATGGTGGTGCTTTAGTTTTCTTATATTAAAGAAAGGATTTCTCCAAGGTCCTTGAGCTTTAAGGAGACAATGACCATGTAATTGGAGACTGTGTTTTAATATTTCCCAGAGAAAAACAGGCTGGCTTCATGTTGTGAACTGAGTCTATGTAGAGCCCAAGAATGTGGAATAAATGCCAAAAGAGTTGTATAAAGCTCATTCCCGTCGTATTCATTCTTACTTTCCATTTCCTGAAAATCCCTTATTTATGGGGTTCTCTCTTTTATCAATTCACCTTTATTTGGCACAATGAGCAAAAGTTGAAGAAAGAGATTGCATTTCTGAAGTCTGTTTATTCCGACTTCACGTGAAAAAGTCATTGTAATTACTAATTAAATGATCTATGTACAGATCTTCTATGGCCCTTTCCTCTTACATATTGAACTCTTAATACAGGCTTTTATTGATGTCGAGAGGGATCTGAATGAGAGGGAAACTCCAATGGACAGGTTAATTTGTGGCGATGTTGGATTTGGTAAAACTGAAGTTGCACTACGTGCAATCTTTTGTGTAGTCTTGGCAGGGAAGCAAGCTATGGTTTTGGCACCAACAATTGTTCTAGCCAAACAGCATTTTGATGTTATCTCTGAACGGTTCTCGCAGTACCCCAATATAAGGATTGGACTTTTGAGCCGATTTCAGGTAGCTATCTTAACATGCATCTAAAGCAGTTAGTAATATTTGAAATTGTTCATAGCAATGTTTTCAGCATAAATGCTAAAGAGTACATCTTTTATCCTATAGCTCTGAATTTTGTGGTCTATTTGCTGCATGCTAGACATTGACTTATGGCTATTATTATTATTATTATTTTTTTGGTTGACATTTTTTGTGGCTACTTCAATCCTAGACTAATTGAACCTCTCATTCCTTGCAGACCAGATCCGAAAAAGAAGAGTATCTTAACATGATCAAGAATGGTCATCTGGATATCATAGTTGGTACTCATTCACTTCTTGGAAGTCGTGTAGTGTACAATAATCTCGGGCTTCTTGTGGTGGATGAAGAACAGGTTTTCCAACTTCTTCTAGTTTTCACTTTTCATTATGTACCTACATATTGTTGTATTATTCACAATTTAACGAATGGGACTGCTGTTTGTTTGCTTTACAGAGATTTGGTGTCAAACAGAAGGAAAAGATTGCTTCATTTAAAACTTCAGTTGATGTTCTCACTCTCTCGGCAACACCCATACCACGAACCCTTTATTTAGCATTGACCGGGTTTCGTGATGCAAGGTATTAAGATTTTCACAAATCTTTGAGCAGGAAGAAGTTATTTTTCTATTGCTTAGCTGATGTTAAAATCTGATGTCTAAGGAAATATAGTCTTGACTTTTTCATGGGTATATTTGCTGCTCAAGCTGAAACTAGATTCTGATGCATACTCAAATAGTTAAATGTAATCCTGCATTTGAACTCTTGAGGGATGAAACAGATTTTTGATTTTTGAGCATTTTGCATAGTTGTGTAGAAGGATAATGTTAAAAAATTTATGTTATCTGCATACACAGAAAGATTTGCATTCTTCATTCTGTTATTTCTGGGAAAATAAGTGTGAGATTATCATCCTTCTGTGTCACATTGCAATATACAAGCAAACCTATCTTTTAGTTTCCTTCAGATTTCATTTGTTTTCAGTTTGTTACTTTAAAATTTTGAGTCTCCATTCCCTCCATTATATCTGTAAATCCCGAATTGCTGTATGGTATAATTATAGAAGTGCTGTGTACTTTAATCTTGGTGAATATCACTATTTTCTTCTTATTCCTTTTAGATGCGAGTCCCTTCAAGGATTAATTATTCTGTTGTCTTTCCAATTATGGATGCTATTTTAAGGATGCTGGTGCATCTGTATGTAACTTACATTTTGGTTAAAGATTATCGGGTTCAAGAACATTTTTGAAAGTATGATAATCTAGCTTAAACGGTCCTTCTACACTAGCATGTGGGAGGCACTTGATTGGCATGCATAGTTTTGAAAGGTTTAGTTGCATATTTTCCCCCGGCTTTGGAGTTGATTGAAATATATTAATTTTCTTTCAATTACTACAATTAGGCCTGCCCTTGCTTATAAGTTCATTTCTTCCCTGTAGGCATATCACATTGTGATTTTCTTAACCATACCATGCACTGAAAAGTTGGACTGTGAAGGTTATTGGGAATAGGCAAGCCCCATAAAATTATTAAGATTAACCGTGAATAAGAAACAGCTAATGGCCATATATTAGGTTGTAATAATGTTTTGTCCCTTTCTTCTAGTTTCTGTATGTTTTTTGGATTATGCTGATGTAGAATTAACAAGTTCTGAGTACATGATGAAAGAATGTCTCACAATCGTGTTTGCTTCTCCAGTTTAATTTCAACTCCACCTCCAGAAAGAGTTCCTATAAAGACTCATCTTTCAGCCTTTAGCAAAGAGAAAGTAATTCAAGCAATCAAGTATGAGCTAGATCGAGGTGGCCAAGTTTTTTATGTTTTGCCAAGGATTAAAGGTAACATCAAACTACTCTTCTTTGGCTTCCTTGGTATAATCAGAGCTTTTACAGTTTGTCATTCCATTTCATTAGTGGTGGGATCAGGTTGAATTAGGTTTCCCCACCAGTGCGAGTAGTTTTAGTTTTTGTGGTTATAGTTCATGTACACTTTCCTTACTTCTTGGTACTTTTGGTTATTCTTTTTTGGGTGAAGGAAACATTTGGTTGCCTAACTGTTGCCAAATGTACCATCGTGTCCTCGAATTATATTTGTGCGCAATCAAGTATTCAAACTTACCTAATTTGTGCAATAAGTCCTCTAAATTACTTGATTTGTACAATTGGGTCCTTCCATCACCTAGCACCAATAATTCTGTCAATTTAGCAGATGTGACATCATAATGTGACGATTTAACAAATATTTTGAGAGAGAGAGAGAGAGAGAGAGAGGAGGAGGAGAGCAAGAGGGTCAGTGGCCTCGCTGACGTCTAGCGAGGTCCAGCTGAACCTTGTTGATTAGGGTGTTGCCAAGGGCCCTTGCTCAGTGTTGGCACCACCATTGATGAGACTTTGCTGACCCTTGTGGGGAGGTCACCAAGGCTGGCCAACCCTTGTATTTTAGTGGTGCATGGTGGAGCCACCTCTGGCGAGGGCCCTTGCGTCTGCTTGTGATCACGGCAAGAGCCATGGGGACTTTGCTTGGCACCCGCGAGGATTGCCAGCTGTCACAGTGGTGGAAGAGTGACGAGTTAGGAACCAAAAGTGCACTCGACCTTCCTTCTTAGAAGTATGGGGCCGCAGGTTGTTTTAGAATTGTCTAGAATTTACTATATTAGATGGAGTGTGAATAATTTTAACATTTTTGGATGAATATTAAGACCAATTTGGTTGTTCGTGACCTGTAGTATGTTATATAATGAGGTGACACTCAGGAAGAAAAATGAAATCTAAGAAAAACTGCTTAAGAACTTAGGGTGGGTAGCTGTGATTGCGTAGATTTCGACAAATATGTTCTTTGCAAATTTTAGGTTGTATCTTTCCTCTGGTATGGCCCTTCTCACCATTATCACGTGACAGGACTTGAAGAAGTGATGGATTTTCTTGAACAGTCATTCCCAGATATTGAAATCGCTATTGCACATGGCAAGGTATGCTTCTCTCACCAAATTTTCTTTCCTTATGATCAGTCGTGAAATGTGAAAAAGTTTCAATGTCTTTACTGATGTAATTGAAGTAAAAAAAATTGCATTTTGACTCAGAACTTAGTTGAACGCAATTGTCTTCAGATTACCCCAGGTTTTATGTCTTAAAGCAGTGGAATAAAGCTACATATCCTGTATTTTGTAAGGTGCCATTCAAGAAAGGAGATACTCAATATTCTGATGAGTGCCTTTGTTGGGATAAAAATTGGAAATCCGTGATATTTTTAGGACTGTTGCATGTCATTCTAACAGTTTATGCCAATTTTAATGGTGAAACCTATTCATGATACCAATCACTTTGAGCTTTCATTTTTCGATTCTGTGCCAGATGTAGGCAAATCATGAAACTTATTGGCAGGGCGAACAACTAATGAGGCAAAATAAAAGAATATCACATAAAAATTCTGTCTTACAGACTGGAAATCTACTTAGTGAACCGCAAAGATCTCACTTGAGTTATTGGGGACATTTTGGTAGACTGGCCCCAGAAAATTTATATTGTGATGCATGCAAGTATACATGCAAATGAGCTAGTGATGTTCTCTGGTATGATCTTGAAAGGATAATGGCCCACACATCACTATACTCACTTGAGGATCAATCATATCACCCGTCCTGTTAAAGTATTTATGTGTTTCTTGGACACTTTTGGTATAGTGTAAAGCCATGGATGTAAATGCTTTGATCGGCGTTGTAAATGTTGCATCTTGTAATATAGTTCTTTTTGGTTCTGAGCTCTTCTTGTATATGGGTTTGCACTCTCTTTTTCCCCTATTTGTCTTTTACTTATCAGAAAATAAAAAATAACATGTGCCTTGGAGCAGCTGAAGCTGACTCTTGGGGTTGCATAACTAGAGTTTCAGAAGAATTAATAATTTTTTTTTTTACCAGCTTAGACCGCAATTAGAGTGTCATGGAGGTGGTATCTTACTGAAAGTATATAAATTTATACTGATTTTATAAAATATATATATATATATATATATATTTTTTTTTTTTTTGGGGGGGTCCATATCCTAGGAGTGACCTTAAATAGTTTCTTGATGAGAAGTTACATTCTCATTCTATAGCATAAATTTCATTTGAGCTTCTACATCTCAAAAGTTTCTTTATGAAAATTTACATTCTCATTTTATACCATAAATTCTATTTGAGTTTATATATCTTGAAGACAAATGAAGATATATGTGAGTTGGGCAAATGCTCTGGATATGGTCATGCAGTTGCCTGGCCCAAACATTGACAAAAATTTATTTATGGGAGGTTGAGAAGAAAATAAGGCTGCTTGTTTATTTTTCATGTTATGCTTGCCTTATGTGCTGGTTCATCATTCACATTTGTTTGCTATTTATTACATCCCATTGATTTATTTCCTTCCTCCAGCAATATTCAAAGCAGCTTGAGGATACCATGGAGAAATTTGCTCAAGGTGACATCAAAATTTTAATATGCACGAAC
Organism: Eucalyptus virginea; assembly: GCA_014182375.1. NCBI lineage: Eukaryota > Viridiplantae > Streptophyta > Magnoliopsida > Myrtales > Myrtaceae > Eucalyptus > Eucalyptus virginea. The sequence goes on along the minus strand of CM024522.1, from coordinate 18,467,540 downwards.
ATTGTGGAGAGTGGCCTTGACATTCAAAATGCAAATACCATCATCATTCAAGATGTTCAACAATTTGGACTTGCACAACTCTATCAGGTTCAGTGTCTGTCCTTCCTGTTGTATTTTGCTTTAAATTTCCTAAAAGTCTCAATATCATGAAGACAATATTTTGCCGATTGTTACAAATTGAGAAAGGAGCGTTATTCATTGTACCAATCATGCTATATACCTCGTTGAAGTACTCGGTTAGTGGAGTACGTTGATAATTTAATTGTCATATCGTCAGTGCATTTAAAGATCCCTCGGTATCATAGTGCAGAAATTTCTGTTTCACGACATGATCTTGCATTCCTTTTTCTTTTTTTTTTAAATATCATTTTGAAAACTTTTACATTCTTTGTGTGCCTATGCGGATCATAAGAATGCACTTTGTTCTCTAAGCATTGACCAAGTTCCTCTGGATATTTGCAGTCATTGATTCCTCCTAAAATGGGAATATGCCCTTTTTCCCTGACATTGCTATGATTATTCTCTTTCATTAGTTGCGTGGAAGGGTGGGGCGCTGTGATAAAGAGGCTCATGCACACTTGTTCTACCCTGATAAGTCGCTGCTATCTGATCAAGCCTTGGTACGTGTTTGACTTCTGTTCCTTATGTCTCACGCAAAAGAGATAACATGCACTTGCACTGTTACCCAGCTGGTGTCATACGACATGTTTCCTATGTTGTATGCACACTTTTTTCTTTTGCCCGCACAAAATAATGCTGTGGATGCGGACATTATCAATATTGGGCTACAGGAGAGGCTTGCTGCTCTTGAGGAATGCCGCGAACTTGGCCAAGGTTTCCAGCTTGCAGAGAGAGATATGGGTATAAGAGGCTTTGGTACCATCTTTGGCGAGCAACAGACAGGCGATGTGGGGAATGTCGGCATTGATCTCTTTTTCGAAATGCTATTTGAGAGCTTGTCAAAGGTATCTTCTGCTGTATGATTAGCTCAAGCAACTGTGGCACCCATTAGCATCATCATCACTTCTTATGAAACTTCACATTTACCTTATGTTTGTTACCTTGCAATGGCAGTCTTTGTTATTCTGTGTTATTGATCGAACCCCATTGTGATGACGTGAGATCAATTGCTTTGAGCACCTCTGAATGCTTAAGTGCTGGCTGTGTCACTTGTCTCATTAGAGATGTGATCCTAAGTTCTAGCTGCTGAGACAATCAAAATTATTTTCATATATCATCTACTTTTTTACCATCTCTGTTTACCATAAAGGTGTGTAACTGGATTTCTATATTGAGTTGCTGAATTTGTGTTGAGCATTTCAAGTCATCGCTTCGTTTTTTGGTAGAGCTGCATCACATACTTCCAGCTTATGTTCTGAACATTGCAACTCTTTCATTTGTTTCTAGGTAGAGCAGCATCGCGTACTTCCAATGTATTACCAAGATGTCCAGGTACTTCGCTGTTCTCATCAACTTCTTTTCTGATAAGTGAGCTGTTGTATTGTTTTGAACTCCTGAAGGATAATACATTACCACTTAATGCATATTTATGCACAAAGAATGTGGTGCTTCATTTAGTGTGCCATAAGATTTCTTTTGGCTGGCATTGGACCAGGAAAGGCCAGATATGATGTCTCTAGGAATCTGACTAGTCTTCCATAGGTCATAAGAGTACAACAGTAATAAAGGAAAGAATAGTTACAGTATGTATGAAACATAAAGTTGGACCACTGCATAAAATTGGTAATGACTTGGGTTTTGATTCGAATCATTGTCTAATTTGACCCTTCTGAATTCTCTTTAGTTTGTGGATTGGCGGAGGGGTCTACATATTTTTTTTCTTTTCCTTCCACAAGTCTACATATTTTAGGATGCGTAGGGAGAAGGGTTTTACAAATAATGACTCTTCACTCTGGCCTTTCTCTCGTGTACAAAGCACAGTTTTATCTCCCTTGTCCCCAGCACGTTCTGTACATTTTTTTCACTACATTTTACAGGGTTAATGGAAAAAAGTGTTGGCATCTGAGCAAAAGTTTAGTCTGATGTGAATATCGCATTCTTCAGTAATCACATTAGTTGTGATTGATTTAACTTTTGATAGGTTGAAATGAACTTTCATAGTCTGGCATGTCAAATAGCCTCAACTGCTTAGTCTGACTTTTGTTCGTTGTTGGTTTTTACCAGATTGATATAAATATAAATCCCCATCTTCCTTCAGAGTACATAAATCATCTTGAGAACCCCTTGGAAATTATAGATGAAGCCGAGAAAGCTGCTGAGAAAGACATTTGGAGCTTGATGCAGTTTACAGAAAATTTACGTCGGCAATATGGAAAAGAGCCTCGTTCCATGGAAATTTTGTTGAAGAAGCTTTATGTCAGAAGAATGGCAGCGGACCTTGGGATTTCAAGGATCTATGCTTCAGGAAAGATGGTTGGAATGAAAACAAACATGACTAAACAGGTTTTCAAACTAATGACAGATTCAATGGTCTCTGATATGCACAGAAATTCATTGGTATATGAGAGAGACCACATTAAGGTATGACATTCGTTTTTTATTGTGTTTGGCTTTGATATTCATCAGTAAACTTGCCTGTTTCACTTGCCATTTTTTATGAGAGAGAATCTTGCATATTGTAGATTCTTTGCTTGACATGATGTACAATAAAATACCAGATGGCAATAAACATTTGGTTTTTTTTCTCTTCTCAGTCTTCAACGGTATAGTTATCAACTTCATGGGATAGCGATACATTAAGCCTATATATTTATTAATGATCTCTGGATATGTGAGGACATACCTAACTCATGTTTCTTCAAAGTTCAAGTCGCTAGTGAAAGTAATTAGATCTATCAGGTTTACAATTTTACTGCGTATTTTTTTGCCTCCTGTCTCTTTTTTAATGAATTATATCGAATTGATGTCCATCAATCCCTACCTGTATGATTATACCTTTTTGGTAACTAGAGAGTATTTGTTGAACTTCTAGGCCCGACAGAAGGAGGTGTTTCTTTTCAGGTTGTTCTAGTTTTGTATTTCATTTTGCTGTTGAGTATCAATCAATTTATCCATCTTCCGTGCGATGTAATGCAGGCCGAGCTGCTTTTAGAGCTTCCAAGAGAGCAACTCTTGAATTGGATTTTTCAGTGCTTGGCAGAACTATATGCTTCATTACCGACTCTGATAAAATACTAGATATACAGACACCATACGTCAAAGGTTCTCTCTCCATCTTTTGACTCCCAAACTATGCAAATTAAGATGGCTTATTTGCGTCAACGGCTTCACCGAAGTTAAAGTCAGTTGGCTCTACATGATAGTGGTGCATGCCTGGGGTGATCAGGTGATCTCATACGAAGAAGTCTAGATGACTTTCCGTGAACTAACCAGAAGTTGTTCTAAAAAAGTGCAAAGAGGGGGCCGCTGCTACAGTTCAAGGGTAAGAGAAGTATAGTTATTGGTTATTTCGTGGTAAACATCTCTTCTCAACACTGTCTATCTGCAGGTATTTGGTAGCAGCACCGGAGGTCAGCTTTATGGTGTGCCTCGTCATGGACATTACTGCAATATACCTTCAACAAACAGATTCACCACCTAATAGATCGATGCAGCGCTGTTGCTGGTTTATGGGTGAAGGGGGCATAGTGTAAAGGTACTTTCTAATTTCTGTACATGTATTATTGAATACTCTGATGCGTAGTTACAAATGGCCATGGGTGGCTTGTTATAGTTTTAGGTGACTAGTTAAGTTTCATCGTTTTTTCATCCGTACTCAAGTGTCGAGTAAGCTTTTTTGTTTTGAGAATTGGGCGGTTGAGGATCGGTGAAGTGTAGAAAGTTGAAGAAACTGATGTTACATGTCAATCAGAATCACATTTTCTGGCATTCACATCTGCCCGATTGAACCAGAATGATTTCGCAATGTGTTAAAGGGTTCCCTCAAGCATTCGTTGGTTGACACGAGATTACGCGGTGGAAGTAATTGTGGAAAGAAAGAGTTAAGAAAGCATGATTCATCGACGATGACGTTCTTGGGGACACTAGTGTTACTGGAGTTTTTCCTCATGAGCTAGAACAGAGAACTCCCTCTCTTTCCGTCCTCTTCTCCTGTATGCTTATTTTTATTGGCTCCGATAAATTATAACAAAATTAAAACTAAGAAGAATAAAAGAACATCAATTTACGTGGAAAACGCTTAACAGGAAAAATCACAGGGGGAGAAGAAGCAAAATTCACTATAGAAATTCAAGAAATACAATAGGTGGCTTTAGAAAAATTAAGATTTTTTTGTCTCAACTTCTTAACCTAATAAATTGAGAAAAATAATATTTATATTGCTCCCAAGCCCTAATGTTGACCTAAGCCTATAAAGAGTTCAAAACATAATTAACACCCATTTTCCATTAAATTGAGTATGTTATCCATTGAGGGCCCACTCTTGATTAAGAATTATTTCATACGTTTTTTCTCTTTCTTTTGTTTTAATTTTAATGAAACTACAACTCCTTTCAAACAAAATTTATTAAGGTTAAACATGGGATCCACTCTTGATTTTAAGACTAATGCTTATCTTCTTTTTATCTTTTTTCTTTTGTTCCAAAAAATTTGTAGATAGCTACCTAATTATTGTATTTCTGACCAAAAAAACTATTTATTTTGTTAATGAGCTGTACATGTCTTTTTTTTTTCCTTATACTAGGATAAATTCTTGTAAATTTGTATGAAAAATTGAAGTTGAAAAATTCACGATTTTGAAGATAATCTAAGGAAATTAAGTAAAAAATATGCGGATAAAACTAACATTATTTTACATCGGTATATGATTAGTGTTTTTTCATAATAATGGAGAATAAGTGAGAAGAGGGCAAACGTGAAGGAAAAAAGGTTTTTCCTTTAGTGAAATGAATTAAAAATAAGAAGTAATCTCAAATCAAGTGTGAGGGTCGCAAGAGATAATGTAGTTAGTTTAATGTAATATGAGGTATCATGAGTCAATAAGAAGGTATAAATAGCGCAAGCCTAATTTTTTTTATCCATTTGCCCAATTTGTTTTCTTTCCTTCGGAGGAATATTTTGAGGAAAGTGACAGCAGTAATTAGTACTGATCTTCCTTCATGGCTCTTTCCGTAATATAATGGGCCGTAGAAGAGCCTCGTCCAATATCATACCCTCCACCCTCGGGCCGGCCCTCCAAGCCGGAAAAGCCCCGAACAAGGTCAACGGAGCGCGTGCGCTCTCTCCGACTCGGACCGCGCATTGCTGGGGGAGATGCGCGAGAGAGGCAAATCTCAAATCTCTCCTCGTCCCTGTTCGGGCACTGTCGGAGAGAGTGTCGTGTTCGCAAGACATAAAAGAGTTTTCGACCTGCGACGATCGCCATCGTCGTATCTTCGCCGAATGTCAACATCGCCTCTCCAACTCCCCAACTCCGACTCCCGACTCCAGTGTCACGTCGCGTCCAATCTGAACTAAACCCATCATCCCATCCATCATCATCATCATCATCAAGAACCTCGAACCTCCAGATCGATCACTCCCCTCCGATCGATCCGTCCACGACCCGATTCGAATGGCGGCCTTCCTGTACCACGTCTTCTCCTCCTCCTCCCTCCTCTCCCTCGGCCTCTACCACTCCATCTCCGCCACCCGGAGCCACCTGAAATCCCCCTCCACCTACGCCGCCCGGCCCTACCACCCGCTCCCGCCGTCCGCCCACCCACGCCTCCGCCCCCTCCAGCTCTACCTGGCCTCCCTCTGCCTCCTCGTCGCCTTCTGCCACCAGGCCCTCTCCGCCTCCGACGCCGACCCCCTCCTCAAGGGCTCCACCCCCGTCCACCGCTTCTCCTCCCTCCAGTCCGCCGCCGTCCTCCTCCTCTTCCTCCTCCTCTCCCTCTTCCTCCTCCTCTCCGACCTCCTCCCCTCCCTCCTCCCCCTCCCCCACGACCTCTCCTTCGCCCTTGCCTCCGCCGCCTTCTTCCTCCAGTCCTCCTCCTCCTCCGCCGCCGCCTCCGTCCAGAACTCCGACCTCCAGGCCAAGTGCGACTCCGTCTCCGCCCTCGTCTCCGCCCTCTCCTCCCTCCTCTGCCTCGCCCTCGCCTGCTCCCCGCGCCTCTTCGTCGCCGACGTCGCCCTCGGGGCCTCCTTCTGCCTCCAGGGCCTCTGGTCCCTGCAGACGGGGCTCTCCCTCTACGTCGACGCCTTCATCCCCGAAGGGTGTCACAAGCTGCTCGATGTGGTCAATGGGGTGGAGGGATCTACCAAGTGCGATTTGGAGGAGTCGAGGTTGAGGGCCGTCGCCATTCTTGATCTGGTGTTTGTGGTCCACGTCATGTTCGTGGTGGTCATCGTGTTGGTCGTTTACGCCGCCGTGGCTAAGAGCGTAGGCGTGAGGAGGATGGGGTCTTACGAAGCGTTGCCTACTACTGGGGACCGAGATGCGAATAACCATATTCAGATGAAGGCTTTGTCCGGCACGCAGGCTTGACTCGATCTCCTTTTTTCTCTTTTTACTCTTAGCATTGTTGGGTATGAGTGACGAGCTGAAATGGAATCTGACGAATCCTTTTCTTTCACTTGAGATTTTGGAAAACACTGTAACCCTCTTAGAGTTAGAGGAGGGTTTCTCTTGTACACAAACTTGGCTTTTTATCTCGAGCCGTAGCTATGGTACTGGCAGTTGATTTTTGGTCTCTCTGTTGCTGTCTGTCATCACTACGGTGTTTCGCAACAGATCCACTTGGCGATCATGGTGGAAATTATCTTCTCGTTCTAAGAATTGTTGTAAATAGACTGTAGTTCTGGAACTTGAATTATCTGCTGACTAACTGTTTTACTCTCAACAAGTTGTGCATCGTCCCTCCAAAACCTCTCTTCTCATGCCAAACCTGGAGGATGAAGAGTTCTTCTTTCATTTGATGAGGCCCAATAGAAGCTCGCATAGTAGGCTGATTATATTGTCGCCAGACCACAATGAATTTGAACCCATAATTGTCTAAAATTCGTGAACAATAGCGGATACTGGTTTCTATGCTCTTCTCCTTGAAGCTCCTAGTCTCAGAAATTACATTAGGTGGTTCTGTATGGCTGAGTGAACTGAATTAGCGAACATGACTGTCGTGTAATATCAAGAAGGAAGAGATGGCGACATCTTTATGTTACTTAATTGCTGCCCTTGAACCTTTGGCCCTTCTTGTTGGGTCTGCAAAGTGCAAACGAACCATAGTTCCAGTATTCTATACATATCGCCGGCAAGTTGGCTTGTCTTGTTTATAGCTTGCATGGTGGTGCATGAATGTGGCTTTTCTATCTCTTGCGCCATTAAAGGTTTAAAGCTTCAAGCGCTCTGATCTTGCATTGTTATCATCTTTAGTAGTAGTTGGTGATTCTGTAGGTGACCTATTTGAATTCTAACATTGAAGTTCTGATCTAGTTGTCCTTTATGCCTCCTTGAAATAAAGTTTTTATTTGACTGGGATTTGTTTGACACTGGGATTTGTTTGACATTCTTCATTTGCCTGCTATATTGCCTGGAGTATGCATGGCTCCTGGTTTACTAGAAGGAAAACATACGCCATATGTTGTGGGCAAGACTATCTGGATGCTTGATTGAGTTGCTTCAAGGTTTTCTGGCTGTTTGTGGATGTTCCTATATTTGGTGCAAAGATTAGACTCTAGGAGAGAGTGGGTTTCTTTAATTTATTGTTCTTTGTTGCTGCATTCAGTGAAAATAAAGGTGGATTACTCCTTGAGCATTTACTATCTGGATGCTTGATTGATTGCTTCAAGGTTTTCTGGCTGTTTGTGGATGTTCCTATATTTGGTGTAAAGATTAGACTCTAGGAGAGAGTGGGTTTCTTTAATTTATTGTTCTTTGTTGCTGCATTCAGTGAAAATAAAGGTGGATTACTCCTTGAGCATTTACTTTCTGCACTTGAGCCCATTTGAACATGCTTTAGGTTTAGTTCTTAGTTCAGCTTCAGTAAAACTACTCACTCATTAGCACTTGACGGTGTGATATTGAAATTGATGCGCATTCCATGACACAGGAGATACTGTTTGCATGTGTTTTTATGTGACTTCTTGCTCATTCGTCAGCAAAATGCTCCTCTGCTTTTCAATTTGGAAAAATCTGCACAAAGACAAGATCTTTTACTAGATAGTATTCTAAATCAAAATCCAGTGGGAGGAGTGGTTATTCCATGGTACCTTCTTATGAAACAGTTGGATGTCATGCTTAACCTGAGTAAAGAGTGCATGTCCCTGTTCATGAGTCTGTGGCCGTTCTGTCTAAACCAGAGGCTAGTCCAACTACCATCTTTGTTTCCACCCTGATTGACATTACAAGGCAATTCTCTGAAGGGGTAATGCTATTATCATTGGTCGGACACCTAGACCGGGGTCGTCCTGCTCTTTAGATCAAACCCTCTCTTTTGTCGGTGGCTTCACAGTCTGGATCTGTTGATTTAGTATCATGAATTATCAGGCTATGACCAAAGACAACCAACAGATAGATGATTCTGACCTTGAATTACTCTTGCTGGCCAGGAACCTTCATTTTATATGGTAATTTAAATTCTAGGATCTGCTTCCTAACAAAATTGCATGATGGCATGTGATATGAATATTTAGGAGATTGTTGAACATCCTATGGAGTGGGTCTGCATGGATGGACCATAGAATGATCTCTTTGACAGGTTCACCATAGCATTGCTTCATTACGGTTGCAGCCAGCTGAGTCTAATTCTACAACCAAGCATTCTACTTGGGGATTGCAAGAAGCCAACTGTTGACCAGTTTCTGCTTCATGAGGTCTGGCAGGTATGAGTGGTTAAGAGATGATGCGATGTAAATAAATGATAGATGAGCAGAGGAATCATCGGCTCATTGTTGTCACAATGACAACATCCCGAGTCATTTCCACCATTCAATGTGTTGGATTTTTGTTTCTTCATCAATAGAGATGAGGAAATTTCACTGTCAGAACAACGAAACTTCGATGCACTCCCTCTTCAAATTTGGATGCAAGCCAACAGATTTGTCTTCATCGATTGAGTCATTATTGATGGAGTCATTGGAAGAACGTTTTTGCCACGTCGCAAGTGAGCGTAACAGGGGAAGCAGTAGTTGCAGTGCAATTTCACCCAATGCTAGTTGCTCGATGTTATTAAAAACGGGCAGATGTTGTTAGAAACGACAGACAAACAAGAGGATATGAGTTGGTTTCCTATGTCGAGGCACGCAACCCAGAAGTTTCTACTGAGGCGGTATGTGAAGGTTCACCCTGTCTAAATGGGACAAGAAAGAGTTGACTTTTACATCTCGTGCTGTGCCTATATAATGCAGCCTTAAAACCATCATCAGCATCATCTGTCTCTCTCTCTCTCTCTCTCTCTAAGCAAGGAGGCGTTGATCGACTGAAGCATCAGGAGTCTTAGAGAGATGAACTGTATTTGAATTCTCTCCCTCGCAGGCCTCCTGTCCTCTCATTTCTCAGTGTCTTCTCTCGAGCGAATGATACAATCCACCTTTGACTAAGACGTTGGGGTGACTCTCCCCCGTCCCCAACCAAACCCCCCTCCCAAAAAAAAAAAAAAAGAACCCAACAACAACAGCGTAGATAGTGTTTGCGATAATTGCTTATTGAACTTACAGGGTAAAAGGAGGAGAAGCTGGCAGGGACGGAATTCATATAAAGTTTGTTTCTCTCCAAAATGTTAGTCAATCTGGCCCCGCAAGCAGAATGGGCGAGCTTCCTGCAATTTGCTGCCAATCTTTTGTTACAGCTTTTTGCCTGTGATAAGTTTTTTCTATTACCAAAAGATAGAATTCTGCAAAATGGGAATTCATGCATTAACCCTTATTTGGAGAAGCAGAATAAACTGCACGTGTTAGGCGATGTGCATTGAAAATTAGTTTTTCGACCAACCCAATGAGGGGATTTTTTTGATGATATATTCTCTTTACTTAAACGCAAAAGGAGGTATATTCTCATTAGGTACAAAGATATGCGATTAAAATACATCTTAAGTATCCATGTGAATTGGTTGTCTTTTCTGATTCCATAGTCAAACTACAATACACGTCAAGGCTTGGCTAGTTGATCAGCTATTATTTTGCATGACATGTACACTCATTGTGCGTATGTTGGTGTGGAATTTGCTATATTCAAAACCAAAATATACATGATAGAGAAAATAAAATTCTGTATTAGTAAAGATTTACGGGGAAAACAAAATTATGAGGAATTGAACATTGAACAATAAGGGTCCATGAGAAGACGATTCCCAGTCTCCCAGATCAGGTAACATGAAAAGCCTTGAGCAAGCTGACTGCTTTATTTTTACCATTTTGCCCAGAACCAGCCCAACGGCGGTAAAGAGTGCCTTTCCGACTTGATTTCAGGTGCGTCTCTGCATGACGAAATTGCAGCCAGCTGGTAATAGAACGATCTTCACTCGGAGCAAATTGGACGTTCAATTCCATGTCCAAGACAATATTCCGATGTGAGGTTGCAGAAGAAGTGCATGGACCAGGATCTGAGGATTATATTTACTTGCCAGGGGACGAACTGATCATTGCCGTCCACAAGAACAGCAATCCCATGAGCAAAATTACATAGAAGACGAGGCTGCAAACACGAGGCATTGCTCCATGAACGCACGTTTACTTGTCACTCAAGGCTTCGGTACTTGGAAGAAGTTGTATCTCATTATTTAGGTAGGACTTAATTACAATGATCTTGGCATTACCAAAAATCCATAAGACAGGAAAAAAAAAAAAAAGGAAAACAAGAACCTTGCTTACAGAAATGCGTATATGTGTAAATAATAATGTTTTTCTCAAGGAAAAATACAAGGTCATGAACCAACAAAGGTCGTCTGTATCTTTTGGCTTTATCAGTATGTCATCTTTCTCCTCTCGTGAACTCCCGCAAAATAGAATGTCGTATGAGCATGTGGACTTCCAGTACTTTGCACCAACTTAAGTTCATAAGTTAAGCCCTTTCATAAAGAGTTGGTGACATCTGTATCTTGTACAACTGTAATCAGGAATATTTGGAGAAACATCAGTAAGAAAGTGGGGAAAACACATTGAACCAAGCAGATTTCATTAGAAAAGTATCCCTGACCTGATGAAGGTGCGGTCAATTAAATGGTACACTTGTGGGGGACTGAAGATTTCTGCAGTGATGGGCAGAAATTATGAATTATGGCTCACGGATTTGTCTTTCAGCCATTCCTGAAAGTACGATTGCATCTTGTCTCTAGTAGAAGCATTCCCAACATTCACAGTCGGAATGATCTTGCTTGGCCTCAAAAACTGAGAAACAGCAGATTTTCAGTTATATACCAAACCCAAACGTCAAACTTAAAGAAAACAAGTTCATGAAAAGATAAGACTCTGGAAGCATACCTGCACAAACTCCCGCAATTCTGTAAAGCTGGAGTGCTCACTATAAGGAACTCCTGCAAAGTGCCAAATAGTGGTCAAATGCTGTCTACTTTTGTCACCAGATCTAATACATTGTCAAAAGGAGATATCAAATCCTTTACAACCAATTTGCTTTCCCAACCCCCTCCAAAAGAGAACATACATTTACAAACCGAGAGGCCAAATTATGCTCACTGCACTCTCTAACTTATTGCTAAAATAATAAGATGTGCTTTGGAACTACTGATGCAGTTTGCAGCTTGTGCAGTTCCAGTTTACCCGATAAACATGACATCAAATCTCACCATAAATGGTAACTTTGCCTTTGGAGATAGGTTTGATTAGACTCAATTGTGTACGCTCAGAGTAGGTCCAACCTGGGGAAATGGAATCAAGGACCATAAAACAGATTGCAAAAGAATTTGTCTCAATAGGTTTTTAAGTTGTGTACGTATATAGCACTACCAGTTGGTCGGAATGCCAAAACATCTGTGTATCGATTCCCATAAGACTTCAAATAACTATCGAGGATCTACAAGAAAGACATTAGTGTCATCAGTTATGTGGGAAAAAAGGATACAAAGATAAAAAAGATTACATCTAATCTTCAAAAAGCTAGGCTTAGGATCAAACTTCAAACCGCAGGGATGATATAGGCAGGACATGAAGATATGTATCCTTTGGATTCGAGCTGATCCTCTCAGACAGTTCAGACCAGTTGAAGGACTGCAGGATACGTCTCCGTGATGCATCTGCGTGGATTTTAACCTAAAGCAGCAACCAAAATATACTAAGGACTCCTTACCAAAAAAAAAATATATATATATATACTAAGGATTTTTTTGTTTGTAAATTCTTATTTGTCCTACGAGCTGATAGTTTAATGGAGGCAGCAGAACTCAAAAACATCATGAAGAAGCTGACAGATAATCATTGATGTCGTTGCCCTATTATCACTTAAAGCTAGCTCCAAAGACTATCTACAAGAACACTTACCACCAAATGCGTTCCATGTGAAAAAAATTTTGAATTCAATCAGCATCTCATCAGTGCATGACAAGGTAACAACATGAAAATGGTAATCCTTCTACCACCTATCCCCAATGTGGAGAGATGTCCAGCAATTTCGCAGAGATGTGTTCAGCATTCTGAGGTTGTTGGGAAACAACACTATAGACCGTCAGACTTGGGTTAAACATGACATATCTGTGGTCTAATATTTGACTGGTGCTTGCTTCCGCGACTATCAAGATCAAGTAAGGCAAACCAGTTTATCAGACTAGTGTTATGGAGCAGACTTATAAATCAGTACTGCTTCTCAGATTTGGTTCTGTAGTTTGTATCGTGACCCCAGAAGAATTGAGACTATAAACTGCCTACTTAGCATTCCAAACCACCACATGACAGATACAGTTTGGGAGGCTTTATTTGCCAACACTCTGAAACAGACGAGTATGACAAACCCACCTGTAGAGCTTCTGTCAAATACACCTCACAACTTGGATGCTAATTGCTCTGTGAAGTGCAAATGTGCTATAAAAAGAGGAGGGAGTGCATTGCCATACCCCTAATGCCTTTGAAAGAGCAAGGTAGACACATTCTTTCCCAATGCTATAAGCCCCAACAACAATAAGGGTCTTGGGTCGCTTTTTGAGGAAGTCATTAGAAACTCTGACAACATAACTTAGTACATCTTCTTTGGAAGGGAACCTGAAAAGGATCGATTAGAACAAACACTTGGAATAAACAAGAAGTTTGCAAACAAGTCACAACCAAAAAGATGTCTGTCAGTTATACTCTGCAGACTAGTGTCATACTTGTATCTTGGATTGCAATAAGTCGTGTCCAGGTAAAGCACATCGACTCGTTGGTTTGCAAGAAGAGGGTAAGCTTGCATCAGCTTTGAGGCTCTAAAGTCTCCCGTGTGCAGGTAGCATTGACCATTCGACAGACGAAAGTGAATCAAAGCTGCACCGGGACAATGATTAGCTTCTAACAGTGTGACTCTAACTCCTCCTATTATATGCTCTTCGTTCAATTCCAGAGGCCGGATAAACCTGCTTACACAGGAAGCACACAAAACTATTCTGAGTACACTCTTAACACTGTGCTGTGCAAAGTGGCAGAAACAAATGCTTCTGGAGTATAAGCACGAAAGGAGAAAAACAGGAAAAAAAACAAAGTCCAGTTCTCACAATGGATCGACATAGAGACACATTCTAACAAGCCGAGCGGTGAGAGGAGTGCAGTAAATAGGGCCGTGAGACCATCCTTTCCTAAGGCCACCATAGTGATCAGCATGAAAATGGGTGAGAAAATATGCCGAACATCCTTCAACACAGCCATAGCGGAATGCATCAACAGTGAATGGCGTCCCTGAGAAAACACCAAAACATCTCCGTTACTATACATGATATAGGAATGCCACTCACGAGCCATTTTCAATCAACAAATTCAACCCAAAAAATAATAAGTTTCTGCATTTGGGGAGCGATCCCCATTAACAAACCGCATTAACTCTCGCTCCGCAAGATGTGCATCCATCGGGTAAAAAGAACAAATTATTGAGTACTGAGTAAGTCCCGACCTGGAATCTTTTTGTAGAAGGGACAAACTCTAGGCTGAGCCACCACGGCTCCACCATTACTCCCCCCATTCAATCTCCTCGACCTCTTCTTCGCCGGAGGCAGCTCCGACTCCGTGGGAGCAACCTCGCATCCTCCATCTCCAGCCCCTTTCCTCTTCAAACCCCACATCTGGATAAGATTGGCCTGCCTCGGCTCCCCGGCTCCGATCTCTTTCATCTTCACCCCCCATAACTGGAGAAGATTGCCCTGCTTCAGCTTCTTCTCCGACGCCGTTCCGCTTCGCAGGCCGCCGCCGCCGTCATCATCGCCGTCCTCATCCAAAATCACGCCGCTCCCGTCGCCCTCCTCCGACGACGATCGCAGGCGAGACCAATCAGTCCCGCTGCCGTAGAAGCTGGACGCGAAACTCCCCCCGTCGCCCTCGCCGAAGCTCTCGATCCCTTCGCCTCGTCCACCGCCGACCACCTCCGAAGGGAAGACGTCTTCATCCTCGCGGTCGAGACGAGGCGATTCGGGAGCGCAATCAGAATGACAGTCGTCGGAAATGGAATCGAGATCGTCGTCGCCATTTTCGGATGCGCCCATTTTTTCCCCTTCGTCGCTCCGAGTTCGCGGGAGGGTTTCGGTTTCGATTTCGATTTCGCTTGAATTTGTGTCGAACGCGCGCGCCGCGAGGATACGGCGTGTTTGGACATCGGACTTGGATTCGGCGTGTTTGGCTTAGGACACATGTATTTTCCCCCCGTTAGATCTTTCTTTTTTTATGTGGTCTGAATTTATGACGTAGAGAAACGTTCATTACTATTTCGCCTTCGAACTTTTTGAAAACGTACCGAAATTTTGAACCTGGATTTTAAATGTTTCATGATAAAGTCAACGTGTGTGATTGGCATATGTCTTTTTAGAAAAATTATAAATAATAAATTATAATCATTTTGAAAAGTCAAATAACAGCACAGCAATTCAATCTAACAAAAAATGAAGTTCATTGTTTTAACAGCCGATGATTCAGAGAAATTGATTAATTAATTCTGCTCTGATTAATCCCTTCTAGATGGGTTTGTGAGCGCGTAATTGATCATGACAATACTAGTTAGCTCTTCTTAATCCTCGTTTATTGGCAATATTCCCATTTCCCACGTGGGGTAGTGACCACCCATGTTGCGTATGGGGTCGAGCTGTTGTTTTGCATGCTTCTCCTATAGAGCTCTGGTCGTCTGTGCGGGAAACAGGGTGTCGAAATTTGACCATAGAACAAATGAATTTGCAAAAGTACCCTTTAAATCGGGTGATTTTAAAGATTGAGCGCGAAGACAAAGTTTTGAATTTTTACAAATACCATTTAGATCTTGTGAATTTCAAGATTGAATGTGAACATATCAACCCAAATAAATTTTTTGATTTCTTTTCACTGCTCCTCTATTCTCGAATAAAAGTTCATTTCGACCCCAGCACTTCCTTCAACTTTCTTTAATTCTTTTCGAGTGTAGATTGTTCATATTCACTAATCAAATCCCAAAAAAATAAACATATAAGTATGAATTTATACCCAAGGAATAAAATATATTATCAAGTTTTCAAATGATCCATTATAATAAATGAACTCCCCATTGAGTTTTTTCATTCCTGCAAACCGATGTGGCAACTAACCTAGTTAACAACACGGACTTGTATAATAGAAACTTCAGCGATGTGTGTATTTGTGTGGCAAGATGACATAGTTTTGAGTTTTCTAAATGGAGTTTTGTCCATTTTTATGGGGTTAAAATGAGCAACCGTAATTGAAAATAGTTAGGATTCTTGAGTTGAGTACTTGTTTACCCGATTCCAAAAATCAGACTTCCAAAGTAACGATTTGGGCAAACTCATCCATCTATATGGATAGAAAAACTTGGTGGGAACTTTTATCTGCTGAGTAAAAATTTGTCCCTTTTTTTGCCATTTAACAGGCTAGGATATCTTCGACCAAAAAAAAAAAAAAAAAAAACTAGGATATCAGGTATCCTTCGGATATGAATTAGTATTTTTTTTTTTTATCAAGATACGCATGTGAGATATGCTAGAAAAGATTTCACATTGGATAATTTATATAGTGTGGAATATTGAGCGAAAAGTGGGTCCAACTAGACATGTTGACAAACTTGAACTTAAGCTATTTATTTGCACACTTGGTGATCTTCCCTTTATAAGCATATATTGTTCACTTGACAATAATTGGCATCGAGCTACTCCTAATTTGTATTGGTGTGACGAAAGTGCTTTTGAGGGATTGAGCAGATAAATAACCCTTTCCAAGCGTCACATAAAAGGAGACAACAAGAGCAAACTCTATGAGGGGGTGCATGACAACCTACAATTTCTGTTCCATAAACAATTTTTCTATTCCAGACTTGTTTCTGGAATAGAAGTTCGTTTAATAAAATTATTTCATTTTTTTATTTTTGAAATAGGTTTTTATTTCAAAAATAGGTTTGGAATATAAATCAGAAATAAAAATTTTCCACTTCTCTATTTCTGGAACTAAATGAGAAATGAAAATTATTCTCATCGTTCATCCTTGCTATGAACTGGTCCTCCATCCATCGCCATCGACCACCGTCTGCCAGCCGCCGCCGTCTAAAATGAATTAATTTTGTGTCGCTATCAAACGAATTTCTATTTTTATAATAAAAATTTTATGTCGTTATCAAACGGGTATTTTTACTTGGAATTCATATAGGAATAGAAATGAAAAATCTATTTCGCTTATAAAAATTAATTTATGGTCAAAATGATTATCATTTACACCATAATTAGTTTCGCCCCGAAGTGAAAAATTTCCCTAAAAAGGGGGAGCGGGGAAAATCATTAAAAATCACTTTCAAACGAAATTTGGAACCACTAATTCAAACTTTGACTCCCCCGTTCCACGACATTTCAACGGCCGCCCTTCCCTTGCTTTTCCCAAACGACGATTCCTCAACATAATCCCCCAATCGCCCCATATCCCCTAGATCGCGCCACATCATAAGAGAGAGAGACCAACGTGGCGAGCTCGACTGCCGGCGGTCAACAAGGCCCACTTTCCACGCATCTAGCGGCATCGCGCCGAGCGGACCACGGGACTGGCCGTGGGCTCGGCCGCAGGGGATCGCGCGGTGGGATCGCGCTTTGTCTCTACAGAGACATGGCGTGTTTGGACATCAGACTTGGATTTGGTGTGTTTGGCTCAGGATACATATATTTTTCCCTCGTTAGTTTTTTCTTTATGTGGTCTAAATTTATGATGTAGAGAAGCGTTCATTATCATTTCGTCTTCAAACCTTTTGAAAACGTACCGAAATTTTGAACCTGGATTTTAAATGTTTTATAATAAAGTCAACGTGTGTGATTGGCATATGTCTTTTCAGAAAAATCATAAATAATAAATTATAATTTTTTTGAAAAGTCAAATGCCAACGCAGCAATTTAATCCGACAAAAAATGGAATTGTTTTAACGGCTAATGATTCAAAAAATTTGATTAATTAATTCTGCTCTGATTAATCCCTTCTAGATGGGTTTGTGATCACGTAATTGATCACGACGATACCAATTAGCTCTTCTTAATCCTAGTTTATTACCATTTTCCAAGTGGGATAGTGACCACCCATGTTGCGTATGGGGTCGAGCTGTTGTTTTGCATGTTTCTCCAAAAGAATTCTGGTCGTCTGTGTGGGGAATAGGGTGTTGAAAATTGACCATAGAACAAATGAATTTTTGCAAAAGTGCCCTTTAAATCGGGTGATTTTAAAGATTGAGCGGGAAGACAAAGTTTTGAATTTTTACAAATACCGTTTAGATCTTGTGAATTTCAAGATTGAAGGTGAAAATATATTAACCCAAACAACTTTTTTGATTTATTTCTACTGCTCCTCTATTCTCAGATAAAAGTTCATTTCAACTTCCAATACTTCCTTCAGTCTTATTTAATTATTTTCGAGTGGAGATTGTTTATATTCACTTATCAGATTCCCCAAAAATAAACATGTAAGCATAAATTTATATCCAAGGAATAAAGATATTATCAATTTTTCAAACAATCCATGATAATAAATGAACTCCTTGTTAAGTTTTTTCATTATTGCAAGCTAATGTGGCAACAGACTTAGTTAACAATACGGACTTATATAATAGACACTTCAATGACGTGTGCATTCGTATGGCTACATGATGTGGTTTTTGAGTTTTCTAAATTGAGATTTGTCTATTTTGATGGGGTGAAATGAGCAATCCTAATTGAAAATAGTTAGGATTCTTTAGTTGGGTACTCATTTACCCGATTCCAAAAATCAGACTTCCAAAGCAACGGTTTGGGCAAACTCATCCACTTAGATGGACAGAAAACCTCGGTGGGAACTTTCATCCATTGAGTAGGAACTTGTCCATTTTTTTGCCATTTATCAAGATACGCCTATGAGATATGCTCTAAATGTTTTATATCGGATAATTTATATAGTGTAGAGTATTAAGCGAAAAGTGAGTTCAATTAGACACGTTGACAAACTTGAACTTGAGCTATTTATCTGCGCATTTGGTGATCTTCCCTTTATATGTATCGAGCTTATACTATTCACTTGGCAATAATTGGCATCGGGCCACTCCTAATCTGCATGGTTGCGATGAAAGTGCTTCTGAGGGATTGGGTGGATAAATGCCCCTTTCGAAGCATCGCATAAAAGGAGACAATAAGAGCAAACTCTATAATTAGCTTCGCCCCCAAAGTGAAAAATTTCCCCCAAAAAAGGGGGAGGGGGGGGAAATAATTAATAATCGCTTTCAAATGAAACTGGGAACCACTGATTCAAACTTTGACTCCCCCATTCCACGACATTTCAATGGCCGCCGTTCCCTTGCTTTTCCCAAACGACGATTCCTCAGCATAATCCCCCAATCGGCCCATATCCCCTAGATCGCGCCACATCATAAGAGAGAGAGACGAACGTGGCGAGCTCGCCGGCCCGCGGTCAACAAGGCCCGCTTTCCACGTATCTAGCGGCATCGCGCCGAGCGGGACCACGGGGACCGGCCGTGGGCTCGGCCGCAGGGGATCGCGCGGTGGGTAAGGCATCTCGCTTATTCGCTAGTCGCTACAGAGACCCGGCACCCTCAAATTCTCTCTCTCTCTTTTTCTTGCATTTTCTCTTTCCTTCCCACTTCTGAGCAATTTTCTATTCTTTGTATTTCTCTTTGACGAAGGAGAGTACAAGTTTAGGAACAAAGCAAGAAAATTTTTCTTTGAGGCGACCAAGAAAAGAGAAAAATCCCCCCCCAGAGATTTTCTTGGGGCCGCAGCAAGCAGCAGCAGCATAGGATCCACCGCGTGCCTCGAAGCGCCAATAATTGCGATCCGCGTGCGAAAAGAAAGAGTTTTCGGAGGGGAATCCAATTAGCTGCTTTCGGCCAAAGTGCTCTTTCGGAAGGTTGCAGCGGGGAGCTTTTTGTTCGTACACGCATTCGTTTCCCCCGGCATCATCGGCCTCGTCTCGGGGAGGTTAATCTCTTCTTTTATTTAGTTTCTTTCTTTTCGATCTGCTGAAATCTGGGTTTGGTTTGGTTTGGTTTTGTCTTGACGTGGGGGGAGCTTGGTTAGATCGGGAGGCGATTCCCTTTTCTGGGTTCCGGTTCCTGTGGATTAAGTTTCGATCTTTCGTGTTCCCGATGGTTGGGTTCCGTGTATGGATGCAATTTCTCGTCTTGGAGCTGGCTAGCTGGAAAATTTTTGCATTTCTTTGTTCAGTGATTGCAGATGTTACCTTAATTTTCGTTTTGTTTACCCTAAAGTATATTATGGGTGATAGGAGCTTGTTGGGGATGAGATATCACGGCGTGCTTTGGGTTCGTGCTTTTTTTTTTTTTTTTTTTTTATGGTTTTTGCTATAATGTTGGAATCTGAAGTTAGGTGTCCGTGAATGTCGCAGGTAAAGGGTTTACTGAGTTTTACTGACCTCGGTGTTGAGAATTCAGCTTGAAGCTGGGTTGTGAGGCCTCACTGATCTGCGAAAGTCATCTTTCTGAGGAGGCGATGCTTTCTCAAACGTTATGAGACTGCGTAGCTGACAGAGGACGGTGCCTGTGTTTCTTGTGCTTTATGCGGGGTGTCATTGGCACCTCTTAATCCATGGGGGAGTGGGTAATTGGAGCTTTCATCAACCTCTTCGGCAGCATTGCCATCAACTTTGGGACGAACCTTCTTAAATTAGGTCATAATGAGGTATGCCCCTCACTTCTTCTGTCGTGACGATAGTTTACTGGGCTGATCTTTGCCCACTCTACCAATAGCTGCCAAAGTGATGTTCTTGGAGAACTCTTCTAGAAGTACTGTTACCACATTACTCTTCTACTGTTATATTTTATTCCCGGGTGGTGCTCCACCTACAAATTTAGCAAAGTGGTAGAAAACATGGTATTGAGCCTGACAGCTTATGGCGACTGTTCTGCTTAAACTTTGGCCCCTCGTTCTGAGGAAAATCAACTGCATTTTAGGTTGTTTGGATTGGAAAGATATGGTTGGTTTGTCTGATCAGTGACATACAGCTGGTTACTTGGAATGTAGGAAGATGTGACCATCCTATAGCTGTTTCTTACACGATATTGCTTATCGTTTATCTCTGATCTTCTTAAGCATGATGTGAAATGAAATGAAGCAACTTATTACTATCACCAGAATCACTTATTGCTTTAGCAAAATTAGGTTTGATGAGCTTCGCATGAAATCTTGCAGAGAGAAAGGCAGTCCGTGCAAGATACGGATGGTGCAAATGGCAAGCATCCTTTAAAACCTATCATACACTTCCATACTTGGAGAGTTGGTAAATTCTAGTCTCTTGGTACTGTTTATGCTGTAGGAATTACATATTCTGTGAAACCAATGGCCTATGTCCTCATTTGGCTTTATGTTTTAATACATGCAGGCATATTATTTTTCTTTCTGGGGAATTGCCTGAATTTCATTTCCTTTGGATATGCTGCCCAGGTGATTTATTTTATCTACTAATAGGGTACCTACTGTTTTGATTGTCATGGAGAATTGGTCAAGAGGATGGATTGCATAGCTCCATTTCTCGATCCTTTTACTTTAATTTCTTTTCATCCAATTCCTCCCTTTCATGCAGTCACTCCTCGCAGCTTTGGGGTCAGTTCAGTTTGTCTCCAACATCGCTTTCGCATACTTTGTGTTGAACAAATTGGTGACAGTCAAGTATGTTGATTAGAACCTTTTGAAGAGTAAAGTTTACTTTCAGGACACACATATTAGCATGTGTCTTTCTTCCTATGTATCATATTATGAAATGCTGTATAATTTCTTGTTACAGGGTCTTGGCTGCGACAGCATTCATAGTCCTTGGAAATGTTTTTCTTGTTGCGTTTGGTAACCATCAGTCACCTGGTTAGTGTGAGCTACAATCTTTTTGCTATCATTTGTTGCTTTCTATGTCAGGCCTTACTGACATTTGAACTAATGTTGCCAACATTTGGAACTTAAATTCTTGAAAATTGTAATGTTGTCTTATTTCTTAAGTTGAGAGTCCCAGCCTCATACAGCAAATGTATTGTCATTCATGGGGCTTTACTGTTTCAGTAGATCCCATTTAGATGTTCCCTTACAATTTATTTTGGCAGTGCAGTGCCTATGAGATGTGCTAATGCTGCTATGGTTGTGATGGATGTTTCATAATCTGTTGATTGTAAATTGTTCGTCTTTCTGTGGTGTACGTCTGCTTGTTCTTGTACTTGAGAAGTGTCTCTGCATTGTCAATGAACAATGTCATTGCAACTGCAATGTCAATTATTTAGCATCAATTTCAAAAACCATATGTTCTTCCATTAACCATCATAGTGATTAGACTCTGGCCACGCTTATTACTTATAGAAAGATTGTCATCCTTTCTACAGCATGGCTGAATCTCATTTTGCTCTCTACTCTGCATTTAGCTCTGGAAGGTTCACATAAGAGTTCTTTTTTTCTGAAACATCATCTGTCGATGTGTTGAGTCCATGGCCTGTTTGGCTGTGAAGATGATTCTGTATGTGATTATTGGCAGGAAGCTTAGAGCTTCATATTGTTCTATAGAGACACCTGATTACCTTGATGGATTTGGTCATTTTATGTCGACACCTATTCTCTACCTGCTTTACTGGTTCCTTAAGGTGGAAAATTAAGTCCTGTTCATTGGCTTTTCTTTCAGTATATACACCAGAGCAATTGGCTGAAAAGTACAGCAACATCACGTTCCTTTTTTACTGTCTGATATTGATGCTAATTGTTGCCTTTCATCATGCAGTCTACAGGTGAGCTTTGCAAAATCTCATTTTCCCAACTTTTCATCACGTGTGTGTTTCTTTACTCACTATATCATTGGGCCTACAATTTCTTTACCTTGTAAGGGTTGGATTGCAGGAGAGGAGAGCTGCTTATTGCAGTTTCAGGACAGGAGCTGAGACCATACTGGCATATGCTGCTTCCTTTCTCGTATGCTATAGTTTCAGGTGCTGTAGGGTCATGCTCAGTGTTATTTGCAAAATCTCTGTAAGTACTTTATACATTGTAAACTCTTGTGGTGCGAGTGACCAGTAAAATGTGCAGTTATGTGTGGTATTAACACGGTAATTTCTCTTGTTTTCAGGTCGAACTTGCTTAGACTGGCAATGTCTAGCAACTATCAGTTGCACAGCTGGTTCACATACTCAATGCTTCTTCTGTTTCTCAGTACTGCTGGATTTTGGGTAAGATAGCTGTCATAGTTTCTTACCTGGATCTTACAATATAACCAACTGTTGCAGAAAGCTTAACATTTCTTTTTTATTGCTTTGCAGATGACACGATTGAATGAAGGATTGTCATTGTTTGATGCAATTCTTATCGTTCCAATGTTTCAAATTGCGTGGACATTCTTTTCCATTTGTACAGGATTTGTTTACTTTCAGGAATATCAGGTCCGACAATTAGACAATCATATTGTTTTATTCAGCCAGAAGACAATCAGTTTGTGTGTGATTTACCCATTTTTTGAACAGGTATTTGATGCCCTGAGGACAACCATGTTCATAATGGGAATGGCGTCCGTATTTGTAGGGATTTGTTTGCTGGCACCTGATGAGTCAAGAGGTACCGAGTTTTGAGAGCAATGAAAATTTGGTGCATTAAATAGATGTAAATTTACTTACACTTTTGTCTTTGATCTCCTCTTCAGGTGGTGAAGTAAAAGATAATCCATCCTTAGCGTCTGTGACATCTTCAGGCATCTCAAGTGAATCAGACAGGTAATTTTGAATTTGCCAAGTGTGTGTAGTCAAGTATGTAGAATGCCATCGAGATATTTTCCTGATCCGTGTGGTCCCTCACAAAATGAGGATATCTACTGGTTGTCATTCATATGATCTTGCATGAAATTTGACTGGGGATATCAAATGTTGTGCTGTCTGTGACAGATTGATTGTGTCGACTGGAGATGGACACGGGAAAGAGATGAGATCATCATCGTTCATGCAAGAAGTGACCTTCAGGATTATGGACATATTAGTGAGGGCGAAGGTACTAATTATGGAAGTCGACAAATATTTATCGTTGCGAATGCTTGACACATGAGATAATTAACATGACAGATTTCCATGATTTTGCAGAATGCTTGCTCGGTTTCACTAGGATTCACAGACGATTCAATCAATGCATCTGCTGTGCTTGTAATGCCCATGGTGTCTTCAAAGATCACGGGCTTCAGAAGCACTGGCTTCGACCGGTCAAAGGTGCTCTCCATGAAGAACTTTGGGTGGAGCAGGATCTCGCTCGACGAGGAGGGTGCGAAGATGATGGACACGGCCGTGGTGCTCCCATAGGATTCTTTATTCAGACTGTTGTAGCATATCATCGATTTGAACATCCACGAAGTAGGGGTTGTTTAGATTACACGTATTTAGGAGCATATCCCTCTCGTTACGTAGTAGCCTCTTGTTTTGGCTTTTCGGGGCTCGAGGATGGGGGGGTTAGAACTTAGCACGGAGAGGCGACGTGCATTTGCTGTATATCTTGGCTCACTCGATAGACGAGTGAGGGACGTGGTGGCTGTTTTGAAAACTTTGCTGTAACTAAATGAAGTGTATCGCGATCAAGTTCATTTCTCAATCTTCACTTGACTCATCGTGTGCAAATGGGTATGCGTGGCTGTGGCTACTGGCTAAGCCCTGTATATCTCCGTCGTTATGGATCCATGCATTAAAATGCGAAGAAAGTTCTGTTGAAGATTACACACAGGATGTGGTGTCGCCTTTGGACTGGCTTCCATCGGAGCAGCCTCGCTACTCGGCAGTTTAAGTGCTTAGTCCGATTGCCGGTCTGTCATGTTAATGCAACTGAGGACCACAGGATCCGAAGATGGTGCGGTCGCGGTGGTCCCTGGGTCATTCGAATTACGCGTCTTTCCTTATGGGTGAAGTTAACTCGATTAAGTAGAATGAGCATGTAGCTGTATCGTCCGGAAATGACAAGCGAAGAAATTGCTCGTCTTGATATTGCAGTATATATAGGCAAGTACTTCACGCCTGCAAGCAATTGAAGAAATTGCCCATCTTGACATAAAGGCTCGAGAGAGAGATCGAAACCATTTCGCTGCTCGTCTCTCCGATACTCTTTTCGGGCTCGGCGCTCACATGGAATCCAACGCGTTGATCGTCAAGCTCCTCCACGGCAAGGACGTGCGGGCGTTCAACTTCTTCCAGAAGCTCAACGTCTACGCCCGAGCCTCCCTCGTCAGCGACGACCCGAGCAAGAAGCTGGGCCAGGACGAGAGCCAGAGCCAGAGCCAGCAGCAGCGCACTCCGACGGTGAGGGAATGCGACGGCGACCCGGAGTGGAAGCACGAGATGCGGTTCGACCTGTCGGGGATCCCCCTCGGGGACTGCGCCCACGTCCTCCTGCGCGTGGATCTGTTCCACGAGGGCGTGATGTTCGGCGACAAGCACGTCGGCGAGGTCCGCGTGCCGCTCGCGGACTTGGCGGAGCAAGGGGACGGGGTGGTCCGGTTCGTGAGCTACCAGGTGAAGAACCCGGAAGGGAAACCCAACGGCGTGCTTACCTTCTCGTACAGCGTGCACGGGAAGGCCGCGGCCGGCGACGCGGCGGCGGCGGCGGCCGGGACCGCGCCGGGCCCGATCGTCGGTGGGTATACGGTCGTCAATCCTCCCCCGCCGCACGGAGGATGGGTCGAAGCCGGAGCCGCCGGCTCGGAGAATCAACCTTCGTCGCCGGAGATTAAGTACCCAGTGATCGATTTCCAGAGCGAACCAGAAAAGGCCTACCCTGTAGCAGTGCCTTACGAGAGCTATTATCCGCCGCCGGAGAGCTACTATCCTCAGCCGCCGGAGATGCTGCATCCGCTGCCGCCGCCGCCTCCGCCTCCGCCGCCGCCCTTTGCGCACGGGCCGTGTCACTACCCGCCGGGCCCGCCTCCATTCGGACCGTGGCGGCACGGTCCCCACGGCTTCGGCGGAGGGTGGCGGGGAGAGCCGTGGGAGCAGGACCGGGGCTTGTCGTATTGGAACGGCAGGTGAGATCGCGACGGCGGTTTGAATTGTCGTTGGGAGCTCGTGGGTAGCTTCGATGTATGTGTGTTATGTGTGTATATCTGTATGTATGCACTGAACCGAATGGCAGTGGCCATCGACCAGCTGTTGAGATCAAGATTCTAGATTTTCCGTTGGGCGTCGTTGTACGTCACTTTCCCGGAAAATTTTCGGCTGGGGAAGACGATTTGACGGGAATATACGCATGTTCTGGAGACAGATTTTAGCATTCTCGTTGTGTAGCGTATGGCTTCAGTTGTCATCAGACATCATCAATGAAATGGAAAGTTTCCGACTTTTGGTATCGCATGGTGTTCGATGTTTGATTTCGATCTTGCTTTGGGCTTTCCGAACACTGATGCGATTGCTAAAACGGACGAAAGCGTGCTGCGATGCAATAGGTGTTCAGCAGCTGCTCGCAATCGATTGAAATGGTACTGGCTGGACCAACTTGGAACTATACCAGTGTGTATTAGCGAGTGCCTAATCATGTCTCCCTTAACGGCGAAGCACGGTTCATCGGGTCTTGACTGGGAATAACTAGGCATCGGTTTGTGTCGACTTCGAGCCATCGGTATTGGGTTTTGGGTTTCTCTCGAGTAGCACTGTCGAGAATTTACCACCTCTGAATCTACCATTTTGATCTTATTGGGCCTTTCATATGGCCGTTTCGCTAGAAGACAGGGGACGAAGGAGAGGGGGAGAAGAAAGAGAGGCCCATTTTATTTTTTTTTACTATATGGACGTGTGTAAAGTGGAACGAGTGCGCGGTGAGCTTGGGATTCTTTGTCCATGGCGCATTGTCTTGATCGTGAGGCTCCCAATGGTCAATGCCCATCATCTTCCACTAATTTTCACTCTACACTAAAGTACGCCATCAAAAGGGCCGGTCCGGTCATGTTTGGGTGAGTTGAAAATTGTCCACTCCCATTAATATGCAACACAAATTTTGTGATTCCTCACCTGGCCCAACTTGGATTTCTTTTCTTAGCAATTTTTCTCTTTAAATTGTTGCATTTGAAGAATGGATGATTCTTGGATCGGCTTGTCGAGTCAATGAAAGAGCTTGATTACTTAGGTTGGGCCATAAGCTAGGACTTCATGTAAAAAATAAGTGACATGGAGATGCTCAGCGCTGATGGAACAAGAATACCCACATGGATGGATTCAAGGATTGGTCTAACCTGAGAGCTGGATTAGTTGAACCTATTTAGAATTGGCTTGAACCGGTTCCTGAGTAGAAACCTTGGTCTTGGCCTTGGGAACCCAGCACTAAATGGTCTAGGGTCAGCTCTAGGTTCGAACAATGGTGTAAAAAAACTAATACCATTGAAAATAGAAAATCCTTCAATGACAATAGCTACCACTCATCGATCAAAATTGAGAACTAGACCAGTGCAATCCGATCACCGAGTTGATTTCGATGCAATATTCATCTCTAAATATCGTCATCACCATCTTATCACCACCATCTTGATATATGTGAAAATATAGCATATTTACATACATTTGATAAAAGAAGATTAATAAAATTTCAAAAGTACTTTTTGCTGAAAGAAAATCTTAAAGCTTAATAAATCGAAAAACACAAAAACTAAAAAAAAGAAGAAGAAGGAATGACAATGCTTGCCTTAAAGCTACAAACCTACAATGACATAGAGAAGGGAAGATAAAGAACATCTACAGATGCAATCGACCAAGCCACAGAACGGCGCCCAATCATCCAAATCCTCAAGAACCTCCAAGTCCTTCGACTCCTCCAGCCCATCTTATCGTCTTCGACCTCTCTCAACTTAATTAGCTTCAACTCCTCCTCCAATTCGTCCTCCCTCTCGACCCGGCGACACTCCTCGTCCAAGCTCAAGAATTCTCGCTCGAGACCCCCTCAAACACAGCCTCTCCGACCTTCGCCTCGCCGCCAACAACTTCCTCTTCGGCCATCTCTTTCCTTCTCCTGGCTTGCCTTTTGGCACGGCCTCATGTAACCCCTTGACCTCCGCCAACTTCGAGTGAACAGTGCGTGAGGGAGCTTTAAGGGCTGAAAGTGGACTTTATTTATATCATAACAAAAATGGACTTGAAAAGGGTACGTTCTCCACCCATTCTGAGTCACCTATAGTTTGACATTTAATTATTAAAACCATCTAAAACTGTTTATAACATTTTAGCCAATCCATTTATGACCCATAAAAAATGAGTTAAACAACGGGCTTTGTGCCCATTTTGACACCTTTAACTAATAATAAACTATAGATCAATGGGAAAATTTCTTTATGTTTTAGGAAAACTATTTCTTCAGCTCGACATGCAGGAGCTAGGTATTCTGAAGGCTTTATTTGTGAGGGGCAAATTGACGATGAATGAAGAAAATTAGCAGAAGTTTAAGATTGTTCCTCCAAGTCCTCCTTACAAAAAATTCGATTTCAATCCAATTTTTCCTCAACCCCTTCGTTTTCATATTGAATGTCAATCAAATTCAATCGTTGTAAACTCACAGTGTACGTGTAAATTAAGACTACTTACAAGTGGCCGGTCTATTTATAAGATCGTCAAGTAGCTTGGACCGCATCTAACTTCGGACATTATATAATGTTGTGTCTAGCCCAAGTTACTGTCCATGAGATCCTGAGTATGCTCAATAGCTGCCTTGGACCTTGCTTCTCTGGTGCTCGAATGTGAGCATTTACTTCACGAAACCAAACGAAACCTGTTTTTTTGTCCCCCCTTTTTTCGGCTCCACGGTTCGCCCGAACGGTGGGCGTTGTTTAGCATTCTTTACTTTGAATACCACCAAGAATGCTTAGCTAAGCGAAACGTGAAGACCCAACCTGGCGATTCCGATGTCCAGACAGGCTCTTTTAACGTAGGTAATAAAAAAGGTTCTCGAGCACGTTGCGTCTAATATGTTGTGTTCCATCAGAAGCAGATCGACATACACGCAGCCTCACCCACCACGTATTCTCACAGAAAGTTAAAAGGAAAAAGGAACTTTTTTTTTTGGGGGGGCCAAATTGCTGATCCAACATGCATGGAAAGCGAGGAAGGAGGGTTAGGTGAAAATCATGGACATCGGTGGGACTCAAAGCAACAAAAAAAAAAAAAAAAGAGCAGAGGAGCAACAGCTGCAAGCATATGGCGTTATTATGATAGGCCAACCAGCATCGTCCATATTCTAATAAGACCGTGTTACATAGGAGGGAAAGAATAGAACTCGAGAGATCTACAAGCACGACGCGACCGATTCACGGTGTACATAGAAAGGCCGTGTAATATATATCATCGCTATTTCGGTAGTTGGGATTTGGAGGTTTGATGTTCGTGAAGTGATAGCCATCTTCATCTCCATAATCTCGACCCGAAGCGAACCAGATAAGGCGAATGAACAGTGGCACGCCCCATTCGGGGTTAACTGCTAATTTGATTCTTCAAGATGTGGCACCAGGTCCACTTAATACTGCAGAAGTTGCATCCGACTTTGCATTCCCAGTTGCTCACGGAACCTCCTGATGAACTCCTCGGCCTCGTCATCGACCCTTCCGCTATATTTGCCACCTTCTTCTTCATCTTCATCTTCATCTTCCGATGAATAGTCCGAGACCCTCACGGCGAATGGAGATAGCAGCAGAGGGCTCAGCTTCTCATCCTCCTTGTTGACGCGTTCACCGCGGGCGCCGAAGTGGAAGCTGAAGTCGTACTCCGGGGTCTTGGGCATCAAGACAACGGCTTTAGCCTCCATTTCACGATCGTCTTCTTGATCTTCCTCTTCTTCTATGGCTTGGGGAGGGTTGATGCACGGGAAAAAGTGGTGCTTGTTCCGTGTCGGCACGCGGAAAAAAACAGGGTTGGGGCTGTTGCTGCATGAGAACTCGTATTCCTGTAGGGCAGAGCCACCGCGCGCCATGGCCTTGGAGTGGTGGTGGTGGAAGAGGAGGTTGTTTAGGGTTTTCCTCATGAGCTTCCCCCTCTTCATCATCATGTTCATGTCCATGATCAACTTCCTCTTGGACATGATCCCCTTCCTTATCATGAAGAAAGAGACTCTAAGCACATTCCATAGCCTCTTGGCCATGGCAGAATTCACTCTAGAATCATGCAACTCCATAATTTTTTCACAAAGCTAATTCACAAACCACTCTCTCAAACGCTATAAGAAAAAATTCTGATAAAAGCAATAAGAGATTCTTCTTGCTAGTGTTTATGAGAAAGAAAAGAGTTAGAGATGGCGGGTTTTCTTGTTTCTACGAGGCGGGCTAGACCTCGCAGAAGCCGAAGAAAACCCTTGATGAGTATATGAAGGGAGAAGGCCAATTTATAGGGGAGGGACAAGGTGTGCCTTGAGAGGAAGAATTTATTATGAAAAAGTGAAGGCAAAGGGAAATTAGAAAAATTAAATTAAATGAAAGGGAGCGAAAGGCCCCCTTTGATTAGGAAATGGAAATTGGGAAGGATGTACCCATCGATGTCCTTTGGAAAAGCACCGCGACCAGATATTTTCAAATGGATCCAACAACCGCTCCTCCCCCCTTTAACATTAAGAAAATGTTTATTTCTTTAAAAGGGAGAAATTTTATTTTTTTTAAAAAATATGGAAAAATAAGAATGCGAAAGGTTGAGGAGACCACCTATATAAATAAATAAATAATGTTTTTGAGTTCAATACAGCTAACGCGGCTTTGTCTGAATGAATAGTGGTAATAATAGAGCTGTGAAGTGGGACTACTTTCGGTCGGTCGGACAGAGGTTTGAATTTTTTGTTGTCATCTTTTTCTTCAACGGCTATTTAATCGCCTGCCCTAAGAAAAGAAAACTAGAAAGATCCGCGCTAGAGTGCTTGAATGGACCTCGTTTTTTCAAAATGTAAAATAAAGAGGCAATTCAGACATTGTGGATTCATTTGGAATATACATGATGCGAGCGTATGTTTACGTGTATACTTTGATCATAAGATAATATTGTTAGATAATTATCCAAAAAGCCTTAAATCTATTACACGGTATCCAATTTAGTCTTAAACTTTTTGACAATTTTTCAACGTTGTCATTTTGACTGAAAATCATTAACATGGTGATTTAGTCATTAATATGGTGATTTAGTTAGCATCGATTGTCTTCCATAATGATGTTAGTGTTAACACATATAATTTTTGCAAATCTTTTAATTTTCTTTTTTTTTTCTTCTTTTTCTTTAGTCTTGTTTCTTTGGTGGTCACTGATTGCTAGCTAAGAGCAAGGGTATCGCGGTTGGGTGAGGGCCATAACACCTTTTCGAGATGTTCCTAACACAGATTTGGGCTAAGGCAAGTGAGTGAGGGTAGTGCAACCCTCATAGGATCTGTGCAAGGACCATGATGCACTCGCCTATGGCTAGTGGTTGGTCAAGAAACAACAAGGAAAAACTAATAAAGAAAAAACAAAAAAAAGAAAAAAAGAGAAAAATTTAAAAAATTTCAAAAGTTTGTAAAAATTATCTATACGCCGATTGTGCCACAAGAGATGGTTAACACTAACTAAATCATCATATTAGTGATTTCAAGCAAAAATCGATTAGATAAACTACATTGAAAAGTTGGTAAAAGATTTAGGAGTAAATTAACAAAATTGAAAAATTCATGACTAACTTGATCACCATATAATATGTTTAAGGCTTTTTAAATAATTTTCCCTTAACATCGCTATCAGAATGTGTCCATCCCAAAAGCTTAAGGAAATGACACATGTATAAAACAAGCAATGTAGAATACTTTAACATCTCATCTTACGTGCAAGTTTGATTATGAATGGCGCGTGATATTTTATGAACAAGAACTAAAAACAACACATGGAATTCAATGAATAAGGGCTGCATGCACGAAAAAAAAAAAAAATTAGAGCAAAACCTAACTCCAATATTATATTAGAAAGTTCAATCCAAAAGTTTAAATTTACAGGTGGAAGGAGAGCAAAAAACATATATATCCCTTACACGAGTAATGTGAGATATTTTGATAGATCAAACCGAATTGTTCTATCAAATTGTGAATTAATTAGGATAAATTGATTGCACCATATCATTTGCATTTTACTTAAAACTAAGTATACGTATTACTAATGGAGTTCATTTATTTATTGGAACAATTTGATGAATAAAGTTTCAGTTTTTGTAGGTCTAGATTTTTAGGCACGTTGTTAAGCTAACTCGCCCCTCTCAATTATTATGGGTTGACAAAGTCCCATCCGATAGATAATTTGGTCAACATTGGCAGGAGGCTGAAATATCGTGAGACCCTTGTTGCAAGAAAATGCCAGCTGTGTACTCAAAGAACAGGGGCCCCACAGTCCAGAATTTATTTATTCATTTATTTATTTTCCCTCAACTATTTCCTGTTCTCATTAAGATCTGCATTGAATTCATGCAAAAAAAGGAAATAAATCAAAATCAATCTATTTAATGGTTGGATCCATGTCTTTGCTTAAAAGCTGGAACCATTGGGGAGGAGGAAGGAGGTGGTCATAGTATTGACAGGGACTCAACGACTTCTTGTCTCCAACAAAAAACATTTTCCTGAGGGGAAATCTTTTTTTTTTAATGTTAAAAAATATTAACTAAAACTACTAATTAGGAGTGAAATCATAAAAGAATATGCATTACAAATCACCACTGCAAATTATCTAAATTAATCACGTAAATGCGTAATTTGTTCATTTTCAATTTGTGAATATAAATGTATTATTTCTTGGGTAATTTTTTTAATTTAATGACAACTACCCTTTACTTAGGGGATTTATCGCAAACTTGCTTCACGGAGCATTGCTCTCTATAGGGATGGCTCAGCGGCAAGATCCCAAGTTATCCCTATTTGATTGCGATATTTCAGAGAGTTTTGATTTAATGGGTTTGGAACATGATTCTTTGGGTATTACTTGGTTTATATGCACTATTATAGCCTTTGTAGTGGATTTGGTGTCGGCTTGTATCCAATTGACATGTGCCAACCCTCTTTGTTGGCCCGTATCCCCTAATCACGGTAACCTATTAACTGGTCGATTTCCTACACCGTGATCACCCCATTGTATGATTCCGTCCACTAACCATCTTAATCTTCTCACTATAATTACCTCGCCAATTCATTCATTTGGAGGGCTTTTGGTTGCTGGCTCTTTGGTAGTTCTGGATTCCGATACTTCCAAACTTTAGGATTTTAATGGTCAAATCACTGAGAACTCTTCCGTCTTCACAACCGGTGACTATCTAATTCATCATCATGTCGGTGCTGGACCTCAAGACGCTGACCCTTCCATAAAGCTAAGGGATCTCGGGAACAAGCCCCCTCGACAACTTCAATTATTGCCGATGGAGAGTAAGGCCATGCGGTAGGAAATGGCGTGGTAGATCGGGAGTAGTCATCGCGCACGAAAAGCTCGCGACATTGGAGCACCACATGGGGACGCATACTTGACGTACGGCCCCGAACCAACACAACAAAAGTGGTATTCTCTTGTCCAGAAGCTATGGACAGGCTCTAGCGCAATCATTGCTGAGTCGCATGTAGTTGTTGATCTGAAGAAGCATCGACGCACCATCCTGTGTACTTATCAAGCTCTAAAGCTAGGAGCCACGCCTCCATTATTTTCCGTAGCCCACCAAGAAAACACTTTCGCAACGACGCGTGATCGAATTTCCAATTGTATGCCGAATATTCACATGAATTTATGTCGAATTAATGTAGTAAGGCATTGATGTCGGCCGGAGAGTGCTATCGAAATATTGCCACCAATCGAGAGTTATGATCAATCAAAACGCGCGCCTTCTTACGAAAGCAAAGCTTGCCCGTGGCTTTGTTTCCGAAGTCAGAGAAAGCGGATCAATTTTCATCTCTCGTTCTGATCCCGCGATGCGCAAATAGTAACTTACGAGACAAGTAAGTAGGTTTTCTCCTATCTATCATAGCATGTGATGGTACGACAAAAAACACATCGAGGGCATGTCTGTTTTTCCTTTTCTCCAAATCTTGATAGCGATGGGCGTACGTCAAAGAGGAAAGATTCCAGCGTTCGAGCTTTGAAACGTCAAAGGCCTTTGCAAGTGCTCCTCAAAGTGAGTTTTGGAACTTGAAGGAGCTGTGACCAGTCTGGATCGCTCCTTTGTAGCTTTTCCCCTCTAGCACCTAACCAGATTTCGATTAATTAATCAATAAATTTGTTAATTTTTTCACGCGAAACATCTGGGAAGCTTGACTTCTCCGCTCAATAATGGAGCATGAAGTGCGGCTCAAGTCCCCCTTCTCCTGCTTTTCTCAAGGGTTGAACGAATATCTGAGATTTTTTTTACCCCTTTTTTCAACTTTTTGAATCATTAGCTTTTGCAGATTCGATCCCATTGTATAATTCGTCTTAAAAAGTAAGGGTTGGCGTGCAAAACCCATGTTCAAAACCCATGTTTTTCGTTCAATTCCTTCCCTGTAATCAAGCTACAATGTGGTTAGAGGAGGACGGAAATCGTGCACGTGAGTTTTGTTCTTGATTTGATTTGCCTTTTTCTCCCTTTGATATTTTCTTTTTACCTTTTCGCCATACAATGCATGGAGCACTCCACTTGATCATTGGAAAATGGCCTTTTTGCGAATGCAATGGTGTTTACCTTACCCCTTTTCCTTCTGCTTTATTGTCAAGTGGTTCTTGTCTTTTTAAGTCAAATTGTAAAAATGAAAAGGAGAAGGACAAGAAAAGATCCATCATGCCAAGCAAATATCGCGAATCACTTTGACATCTCGTGACTTGACGTTGCGCTGGTTTTGTGCCAATCGGTGCTCTTGCCAGTCTATGATCAAGCCCGCCCCTTAACCTTTCTGCAATTTCTCAATCACCTTATAATCATGTGGTTCTATTTGTTCTAATAAGATGCGAGATCTAATACCGTCGATTTCTAAGAGTCTGTTTGGTAACCGGCCAAACAGTGCCAGATTCAATTTTTTTGTTCCCGAAAGTAGTTTTGGAACAGAATCGTGTTTGGTAAAATTTTTGTTCATGAAAACAAATTCCTATTTTTTTGTTCCTATAAGTAGATTTAAAACAGAATCAAAATAATAAGAAAGTTGATTCTTGTTCCCAGAAAAAAATCTAAGAATCAAACCATTTTCTTCTTCTTCATCTACTACCACCGCTGCAGTTGCCGTCCGCCGTCTGCCGCCCACCGCCCCCAGTCACCGGCAACCGGTTCGGCGAGCTTGCCAAAGGCAAGCCTAGTCATCGACGAGGCTCGCTTGGCCACCAGCGAGGCTAGGTGAGCCTTGTGATCTAGCGAGGCCGAGCCTTGTCGGTGGCCAAGCGGGCCTTGCCCAGTTGCCAGCGAGGCTCGATCGATGAGGGCCGGCCTCACCAAGGGCCGGCGACGCTCCGATGAGGTCGTTGGCCCTCGTCTGGCCGGTCGCCGGACTAGCAACCAACCACTTGAAGAAGAAGAATATGAAGAGAGAAAGGAAAAAAAGAAAAGAAGAAAAAAGGAATAAAATAAATTAAAAGAAAATGATTTAGAGTAGAAATTTTAAGCACGGTACCAAACGTAATTCTATTCCATAATAAAAATTTTGGATAGTTACTAAACATGACAACCACCTGTTTACATTTTATAAACAATTTTTTTTATTCCGAAATAGAAATCAATTTGATAAAATTATTCAAATTTTCTATTTCTGAAATAAATTCTTGTTCCGAAATAGGTTTGGAATAAAAATCGAAGTAAAAATTTTCTAAAATAGAAATGAAAATAAAAATTTTCTTATCGTTCGTCATTTTTTATCAAAAATTATTCTCACCGGTTGAATAAAATCATTACGCCGCCGCCATCGCCACCACCGCCGCCGTCATCGCCGTTCGCCGGTCCGCCGTCGTTCGAAATGAATAAATTTTGTGTTATTATCAAACGGTTTCTATTTTTAGATTTTTGTGTCGTTATTTTGCCATTCACTCTTTAAATGGAAGAATCATGTATACGATTATTTCGGAAGAATCATGTTTGAGCCTTGCCGTGTCTCGATAGATGGACTGTTGGGTATATCCTTGAGATATTCTTAAGTTGGCTTATCTTTTTTTTTTTTTTTTTTTTTGAGTTTGCGTAAGTGATATTGAGAATTTAACAGAATTATTGGTATAATAGAAAGAAAAAGTGTTGGGCCTCATAAAAGTAACGACGAGAAGGCTATGGGCCTGAACCCACTTAGGGTAGTAACCGGCAACCTGAAGTTCAGGTCTCCAATTATTAACATGCTGAGCTCCGTATGATCTATCGATGGAACTAGATCTATTTCTGACTTGGTCCTCGCAAATGTTGGGATTTCTACCGACGGATGTGGAGCAAAGAATTATTGACACGTATCCTAATTCCTGAATAAATATAAGTGTGCCCTCTTACAAACCTCTCTAGACAGGTTTTGATAAAAACTTTGAGATTAAAAATCAATTTTAGGTTCGTCTTGCGTGCATTATGAGGTATACACACACGAGTCTTAGTAAAATTTATATTTTTTTAAGTTGATCCGTCTATAATATATCTTATAGGATATGGAGCTAGGGTTTGTAATCCTACGAGATTATTATCACTTTTTTCATCATTATCATTGGTATGATTGTTGCTATTACCATTCTTTTGAGGGATAATTATCAAACAAGTTATAAACCTATCATACGAGATATTAATGCACATCTAAATCTTTCATATTTAATCAATTTCTAAATTTTTTGATGATTTTTCAATCATACGGATATTAATGTCTTCTTTCACAATCAATTTTGATGATTTGTCAATGTATGATTATTTTGATGATTATTGACATGGACAATTTTTTTATTTTCTCTTCTTTTTCTTTTTGTCATTCCTCCATGGCAGGCGAGGCGAGCCTCACCGAGATCTAGTGAAGGATGGCAAGGGTGAGACTTGCCTTACGTTGGCGTGATCAACCTTTGCCAAATCCGACGAGGGTTGCCATGGAAGAATGGGAAAAAAGAAGAAAAAGGAAATAATTCAAAAAACTATAAAAATTTAGAAAATTTTTAAAAAAAAAAAACTCGTTCACATTAATGTTAATCGTGCTATGTAAAACAATCAGCCTTCATGTCAACAATCACTAATCAAACTTGATTAAAAGTATTATATTGACAAATCGCCAAAAAGACTTAATTGATCAAACTAAAATATTTAAGATTGCATTGATGTTCGTATAATAAATTTATTTATTTTAATAATCTTCTTGCTCTTTTTTCAATTATCTCTAGGGATTTCGATCCACACCTAACTTTCAATATGGTATAGAGCATGGGTTTTGGCTAAAATAGAATAAGGAATCTACCAAATTCGATTCCACACATGACAATCATGTGGGGGGCAAGTGAGTAAATTTGTGTCTCGCATCGACCGCACATTTAACCCCACGAGCATGACTACATATGCATCTTTTTCTAACGTTGTTAACATCAACATCAAGCAAAGCAAATCTCACACAGATTGATGTCTTGTCACCTTGCTCTAACTTCTTTCCCGGTGCTTCTCTACTCAGACAAAAAGGGTAAAAATAGAAAATAGAAAGAAACATCAAATTAATAGTAAGAATAAAAATAAAAATAAAATGAAAAAGGGCAACCTCCACCATGTACTTGTGTCACTTTTTTTTTTTTTCGTCTTTTCTTTTTTGCCCCTACTAATTATACATTATATGGAGCTTTACAGCTTTGAGCGCAGCATGCCCAAGCTCTCACGCAATGTATTATTTCTCATATAAATATCAATTCATTATAATATATATATATATATATGTATATATAACACGTATAAAATTATAATAAACATTTCTGATTATGGACATTTGCTTTACCCTTTTTCAAGGCTTTGCTTTGCCTACTTTCGGAAGAGCGACAAGTGCACATAAAGCAAAAGCGACCCCCCCTCTTACCCTTGCTCTTCTTCACATATACATATATCATGTGCTTTATTTTATGGAATTAATTATATTTATATTGCTTAGTGGGGTCTCTTTTTCCTCCTTATTAACTTTTCCCAACAAATTCCATTAAGCGGCCTTGGTGCCTCATTTGGCAAGCCCCATGGATTTTGCGGAAAGATAGGAAACGAATTTAGGGTTTTTCTTTGCTTTGGCACCAGTTTCATTTAACTATTGCCAAAGTACGACGGATCACTGTAGCTAAATATCTTCGAGGTACTATCGATGATGCGCGCAGCCGAGGACGACCTATGAGGACATGGGCCACCGGGCGCTATTGGCCTCGATGGGGTCGGCTCTTGATCATGCACGATTGCTCGATTATGATAGTCTTCCTTAATCGCGATTTGCACCTAAATTCGAGTGCGTATCGTGGCGCTTCGTTTTGCTTTGCTTGCGCGTCTTTGGCTCGAGCCCTTGTTGGAAGCTGTTGTCACGATCCATGTTGTTGCAAAAAGAAGATCGGAGGGGATGGCTACGGACGTGGGCATGTACATGTAAGTTATGTATAATTGTATATGACGGATGCACCTTATACGATCCGAAGGCATAGAATAGCACAGGTGGCCTGGTGGGGGGTTACTTAAGTGTTAATTAATCGTAATTGAGAAAAATCCAAAAAGTCTTAAAATTATTATACGGCAGAAGCCCTTGCTTCAGTTCTCCAACCATCGTTAGCCCCGGCAACTGACGGAGGGAAATAGGAAAAACAATAAAAAGGAAAAAGGAAAGGAAATGAAATCAGAAAATTTAAACGAATTGCAAAATTCATCCACGTTAGTATTGGCTAGTGCCGGCTAAATCGAGATGTTAGTGATTTCCGATTAATTTTGACTAGAACGATTATATTGAAAAATCATCAAAAGATTCAGGACTAAAATTAGCCAAATTAAAATATATAGGATTAAATCGGCAGCTGGATAATAGATTTAGGATTTTTTATATCAATTTTCCTATAGTAAGATATGGCGGTTTTCGAAATGGGACGAGCGAGTTAGCATTTCCTTTGCCCTTTGTCTCGATTTTGAATGTCAAGTGTGCATAGATCAGTGAATAGATTCAATAAACAATGATCGAACCTTTATGGCAAAAGGAGTCAAAACTCGCACCTTCATCGTTGCATCCAGCGTTAGAGTCACTTAGTTCAAAAGGTTAACGGTGTACTGAATAATTAAAGCAAGTGGGACAGTAATGCGCCGAACGAGAAAGAGAGCGGGCGAGAATGTCTTCTCGTTAGTTCCGATGTAAAGGAAGACTACTTGATTAAGCAATTGCCATTTTCAGTTGCGTAAGGCACGTGAAAGTTGGTAACTCAATAGAAAAGTGGGTTTGTTTTTTTAATTAATGAAATGAATGTTGACAAGCAGCTCGAATGAGAGTTGATAAATCAAAACTAATAAATAACCTAACGGGAGAAAAACTAATTAGCCATGCAAATAAGAATTGGGAAATTTATACATATGAGTTGAAAAATTAAAGGCATTTGTTGTTAGGATGCACGTGTGAATTGAGTTAGAAAAGTCTTACATCAGAAGTTTGGTTGCATTGAATAGTAAATATATCATAACTCACTCACGTGCTTTAAGCTTTTGAGTAAACGTAAATTCAATTAGATTGTTAATGGGCTTGAATTTGGACTCTCTCTTAGTGATCTCTCTACATGAAATTGTCGGACTTGGTGATCTTCAATGATAAATTGGTAGGCTTCTAATTCATTGATGTTTTGGTGAATATCTCAGAGAATTAAATTGGTCTAAAGAAAGAGATCATGAATAAAGTTGCGTGTTGGTGATTGAGATCAAGGATGAAGTTGCACATTGGAGATTCAAGTTGAGATAAGTTGGGCTCTCTTTTGACCTATAACTCATAGGCTTGAATTTTTGAGTGAATGTGAGTCTAACTAAATATAATGACAGATTTGGATTTGAAGTCCTTTTTGATGATCTCCCTCGTGTATCAGACTTTTGTTGTGCACTCCCGCCATTTTGTTAGAAACACAAATAAAAGTAAATAAAACGATAAGAAAAGTTGATAATGATAATAAAAAAAAAAACCAAAGTAAACACTGTCGGGTAACTCAAATGAAAGTTGGGAATTTAAAATTGGTTGATAACATGATCGGAAAAAAGAAGAAGTTAATTTGTAAGTCGCTCAAATAAATATTGATAAAAGTTGGTAAATTTAATGCATGGGGATAAAACCAAATGGGTTAATACTCTGAAAAACGCAAATTGATACACGTATGATAAATTTACCATAAACTAATTTTTTGACCATGAAACCCCAAATTGGTACACCTATGACAAATTTACCCAAATTGACCATAAAAAACCTAAACCGGTATATTTGTGATAAATTTACCCTAAACTAATTTATTTAACCGTCGAAAACCCTAAACCGATACATTTGTGATAAATATACTATCCATTAAATTGGATTAACATCACAAAAAATCACAAAAATTGTATAGCTGTAACAAAGAAAGAGTAAAATAGAAAATTGGTACACCAGTCAACTGTCACGTATTATTTAACTTAACAATTTGACATTTAAATTTAATAGAAACTAACATATGGTAAATTTGTCACAAGTGTATTAGTTTGTGGTCAATTTGTCAAAAGTGTACTAGTTTGGGATTTTTGGTGGTAAAAAAATTAGTTTTTGGTAAATTTATCATAAGTGTACTATTTTGAGGTTTTTCGGAGTATTAACCCAAACCAAATTAAAGTTAATTTGCATATTGTCAAAATGAGCTGGCAATTTTATGAAAGTGCCGATAAGTTACCAGTAAATAACCAAAAGTTAAAGTGATTAATAATTTGTTTTGTTATTGCTTTTTAACACTAATCCGTGATTTCAAAAATCTATCGTAATTACAAAAAAATCCTTTTTTTTTTTTTTTTTTGGAAAATGGAACAATAGCATTGTCCATATTAGACTCTAAGAATAATATGGACTAACAAAAGATCACCTGAGTATTTTGAGGAACCATCAGTCTAAATGAGTAGTCACTTAATTAAACGTGTACGCAATATCATTTGAATCTGACGCGCAAAGCTCTTCTATTTCGCATGATGCTCCTTCTGGTATCACGGTATATCTTCATCGCTGAAAAACCTCATTTTCGTAAATCTATGGTTTGAGATGCCACTAGAGAACATCATATGGGACAAAGGATTCTGTCCCTTAAAAATTTCCAACTGCATCCAAGAAAATGAGAAGAATATTTCATTTTGAAATTTCTTGAGTGTCCTTCCACTTCTTGTTAAATAACTCCATGATCACGCTGACCTGGGGCTTTTTCCATCGTTAACAATAAGAAACAGTTCAAGGTTTAGACTTGGACGAGAATTATTTATCTCAGTATAGTTTTCCCTTGATGTCTTAGTAAATGCCAGTAATAAATTAATGAAAAAGAGGTTTTTAATCATCGTTTGAGATCTATGGAGACATCGAAATGGAATGGGTGGAAGATCTTTACCTTATTACTAAATAGAGATCCAATTCCCTCCAAAAATACCAATTAAGTAAGCGACTCACTTGTTTAACGCATGTTTCGACCCAAAAAAATCTGTACGTGTCCAAACGACATCCCAGTGCGGACTATGCTAGGGATAGGATCGAACTGAATTTTTAAAGATTAATCCAATCACAATCTCACGAATTCGAGCCACAAGTGGATTCTGGATCATACATCACAACCAAACAAACGGAGCCACGTGTACTTCCACTTTCACTTTCACCAACTCTCTCCTTTTCCATAACCCACGCTTCTCTCTCCAATCTCACGCTTCCCACCCCCAGATCCATGCAACGCAACCCCCAAAGAAGGCATTTTCCGCTATATAAACCCCGCCGATCTTCACACGCTTCTTCCCATGCCAAACCAGTGCTTCAAAAATCTTCAAGAACGAAAAATCTCCACTCGTTCTAATCCAATCCAATCCAATCCAATCCAATCCAATCCGTCGTCCCGATCCGATCTCCGTTCGATTCGAAAAAGCCGAAGGCGATCCACGATGAGGAACAAGGGCTCGGGATTCCTGAAGCACATCCTCGGCTTCCTCACCAGCCTCACCAAGGCCAAGGCCCTCGCCCTCAAGAGCAAGACCAACGCTCTCAAGGCCCGCGTCGTCCTCCTCTCCCTCTTCCGCAACCGGCGCCTCGTGGGCTCCATCTCCCACAAGCTCCACAACCTCCTCGGCCCGCGCGAGCCCGGCGGCGGCCGCGGCGACGGCGACGGCGACGGCGACGGCGACGGCGCGGTCGTCGTTTACGCCGACGGCATGGCCCGCGAGCTGGCCCGCGGCGAGCTCGTCGAGTTCGGTGCGGCCGGCGGCGAGGAGGAGGACAAGTACCCCGATCTGGCGCAGTCGCTGTCCGAGCTGGAGGACCTCGAGGACCGCGGGGGGTCGGTAATCGACCTGGTGAAGAACTCGAAGCAGGAGGGGGAGGACTTCGTGCTGGAGAACGAGATCGACCGCGTGGCCGACCTGTTCATCCGGCGGTTCCACCGCCAGATCATGATGCAGAAGCAGCTCTCGCTGAAGCGGTTCAACCAGGCGCTCGACCGGAGCCCGTAGCGATTTCGCACTCGGCCGCCGTCGAGAACTTCTCAGTCCAGTCCAGTCCAGTCCGGTCCGCCTTTCCGTACGAAAATTCAGATTGACGCTGAATTGTACCTTATAGAAGGGGAAGGAAGGCGCTAAAAGAACGATGGTCGTGTCGGTCTTTCGAGTTCGAGTCCAGTTCCCCCCGCCATTTTTGTGCTAATTCGTGTTGTCGGACTCCGTTTGCCTCGCGAATTGGATATAGCCAAACGATATTTATTTAGAAAATAAAGTGGATTAAGTGTAATAAGCATAATTACAAATGACCTTCATCCGTCCATAATATCCCAAGAGATCTTCGAGCGCTTCTAAAAAGTCGTGCTTTGGTTTGCTCAATGAATAACTCAATCGCAATATGCTAATCACTTCATCATCTTTCATGCTTGATAAGGACAAGTGATGTAAAACTCAGGAATCGGAGCCTTTCCTTGTAAGGAGTCATGTTTGATTTATTTTCCTCGACTCGTTCACCATAATCCTAATATTGCACAAAGTTTTTTTTTTTTTAAGTGATTTGTGAGCAAGATATAGTTCTAAATGATATCTTTTATTAGATAATGCATAGAAAAAAAAGCTCACTTCATCCTAAGAAAAATTCTGAACATTTTAGGCGTGTTAGGTCTCAATGTTGACCCCCAATGTCTGCTCTTGTAAGAATTGAAATTCTAATAATAGAAATAGTTGAAAATCGTAGTGTAAATGATCGCTTTTTGGATTCTGAGTCAAAATTGTGCAAAAACCTAAAGCATGATTTATCGAAATCAAAGCAACTTGTGACTTCTTAACGACTTTAGGAAATAAACTTCCTAAACCACATTTTCCCATCGTGTACTATTAAAGCATTGTCAAGAGAGGAGAAACACACGCAAATTCAAACCCAATAAAAGAAAGCTAGCAACCCGAGATAAAAAAACGGCGTCGTGTAAGACCCGAAAACGGACCTGCCTCCGCAAACCAAAACCCCGCGAAATCTCTGCTGCCACTTTCGTCGAACAGAGAGGGAGGACTAGGGTTTATGCGCTCGATTCTGGGCATCTCCTAGACTTTCGCGCTTCTTCTTCCTCCTCCTTTGATGATTCCGCGAAGTCAAGGCGGCGACGATGGAGAAGATATCCGCAGCCTGCGCCATGGATTGGAGCATCGACCTCGAGAAATCCCTCCGCTCCAAGATCCCCGGTCAGTTAAACCCCTTTTTTTGGCACCTTCCACTCGCTTGTAATCGACGCCGTTCGCTGATGACGTGGGCGCCGTCTCGCGTTGTCTCGCTGACGACAGGTTGGCCGGTCGAAGCGATACTGCAGGCGGGGCAGAGGTTGGAGCAGTGGAGCTCCGAGCCGGAGCCGACGATGTCGGTCTACAGCATGTACGGGCTGGTCCCCGGGGAGGAGAGGCTCTTTGCCAACGCGATCCTGCTGCGCCTCGCCGACGCTTTTCGGTCCGGCGACCGCGAGATCAAGCGCGCCGTGGTTAGGGTCTTCCGGAGGCTACGCAGGTGCGGTAGGAAGAGGAGGAGGAGGAGCGGGGACGCCGTGGTGGGGATCCTGTCGAAAGGCCGCGTGAATAACCCCACGGAGTTGCTGACTAGAGTGAAGGTCGTGTTTGATGGCGGGGATGTCGAGTCGAGAGCGATGGCTCTAGTGATCTTTGGGTGTTGCGCTGATTTTGCTAAAGACAGTGCTCATGTGCGGTACCTGGTGCTTTCAAGTTTGGTTTCTTCCGAGGTTTTGGAGGTGAGATTGGTTAAGCGATAAATGATTTAATACCCCATTGCCTCACTTTCGTGGGCACTGTGAATAACTTGCTTCCAATTGTGCTTTTCTAGCCGATGCCTGTTTTTTCTCTAGATTGGAGCAATAAGGGTAGTGTACTTTTAAAATTGGATTAGCATTGTTGCTTGTTGCAGAGAGCTTAGTATATGTTGGAGATTTTGTCATGAAGCAGGAACATTATTTGACAAAACAAGTGTTTATCAAGCGTGTAAGCAGGGGGATTATATCTTTTGCTAAACGTTCACACCTCTCTAATTTGCTAGGACAATTTTCTTGTCGGATTTTGTTCTGCTTTGTTTTCTACGTGTGCCTATTTGTCAACTTAATGCCATTTATGATGGAAAAGGAGTTCATTTCGATTTCGTTGTTTGTCTTTTTGCAGGTACAGGGATCTTTATTTGCCGGAGGGTGCTTTTGTGAGTTAGCAGATGACTTTGCATTGGTTTTCTTGCACATGCTTGTTAATCTGATGAGTTCATCAGATACATCATCTACTGTTAGGTTGGCTGGAGCATGTGTTTTCCCGAAAATGAACTTATCCTGTTTGATTGCAGATGAAGCTTACAAGGTTCGGCAGTTTTTCTATGCTTGCTTGC
Source organism: Eucalyptus virginea (assembly GCA_014182375.1). Lineage (NCBI taxonomy): Eukaryota > Viridiplantae > Streptophyta > Magnoliopsida > Myrtales > Myrtaceae > Eucalyptus > Eucalyptus virginea. The sequence goes on along the minus strand of CM024522.1, from coordinate 18,423,000 downwards.
GAGACATGCATTGGCAAGAAAAAATCTCCTTTAACTACGGCATGATTGGTTTGTTATCGCTTGTGCCTCGACATGAGAAAAATGTGAACAGAGACTCTAGTGTTGATGTTGTCGCCAACAGTAGGTGTAGCTTGGCATATTAGCTGTGTTATTTTGACATGTTTCTTAAAAGTTAATTCTAGAGCTAAAGAATTATGTTGTATTGGTTCAAAATCCGCTAATATAAATAAATAGTCTCATGTTAAAGTCTGTCTCTTCATGTACTGTCGGTAAATGCCTTGCCACTCTATCATATAAGTGCTTGAAATGCTGCACCATACAGGCAATTAGCATTTTTGCTCTTAGCGATCCCTAGCTCATTCTGTTCTTTGATAGTATAGGATGATAGTCAGCAGTCAGAAGCAAAAGTCTTATTATGAGCTTCATATGTTCATTTACATGCATGTTTGTTGACAATTATTCACAATACACTAAGCATTAATTTTTGCAGACAGGTCTAAAGATGCTTTTAGGCTCTGTTGATGATGAGTTTCTTGGTGCCATGATGGTGTCCTTATCAAAACTTGCTTGCACATCACCTCTACTTGTCCTTGAACAGGTAATTTAACATAAAATATTCATAACTTTGAGAAACCTCGCAGTTGAATGTTTGTCCTCAATAGGGTTCTCATGCTCATAGCGTAAATAATTTGTTCAAGGAAAAGCTAGGATGTTTCTGCCTGTTAGTTGGTTGCACTATTCAGGACATTCTTGGCTCTTTAATAGGGTAGCAAATCTAGTTGATTAAACTATTCTATCATTAACCATTCTGGAAAGGTACTTAATCTCACTGAAATTTTTCTCTTCTCTTGGCCTTGGAAAGTCTCGAGTTCTGTGTTTGATAACCCCCTTCATCTTCTGATTTTCTATGTTCTTCACAGAGAAGAAAACAGCTTTTTTAAGTGCATTTGGTCTCTACTAATGTAGGACAAGAATATTATCTCCTTGTAGTACTGTTTTGCTTGACTTGGGCTCGATAGATTATGAACTGTGGCTTATAGTTGGCAGTAAACCCACTTATTGGTTTTAAACTGTATTGAAAGTTTCCTGTCAATCCCTCCTTGTGGCAATGATTGCAGATTTTTACTCCTGATGTATAATTGCATAGCATTTTGACATTTAAATGCAGGTGGACTTGCTTTTCTCAATTTTGAGTGAAGGGAAAACATTGTTTATGGAAGAAATGGCTCTCAGATGTATTAATTATGTCTACAGAAGAGGAGTTCTCCATTTCCCTGATGCTGGAAATGTTAAGAAGTTGCTCAGAATTGCAGATGATCCTAAACATCCTACAGGTCTTCAATGCCAAGCTCTACGGATTTTGTTTCGGGTCATGTCTCTTAGATGCTCCTAGATACTCCTGCATTCTTCGTCTAAATTTATTTTTTTGTATTATCCTGATTGAAGTATACTGAGATCTTTCCACTTCTGCAGGTTCGGTTCTATGTATTGCCAAGCATATCTCCCATGGACATGCTTGATTTCGCTAAGATATTTGTAAGTATTGCATCCCAATGTCCTACCAAGCCAAAGAGCCTCTTAGCCCTTTGTCTTTTAGTAGATGCATCTCTTATGGTGAGTGTGAGAGAAGAAATGAAATCTGTTGGGTACTTTTCTTCTTTGCCTCTGCAAGTTGTGAGATCCATCATTGATTGGATACTTTTTTTGGCTAGGCCATCCTCTAATCCTTCTTATACTGACTCTCAAGTGTTTGGTGAAGTAAAGATTATGCTCAGGCTACTTCTTCGTCTGGCCAGCAGAGACTTGGATCTGGGTGCTTTGGTGCTGGATCAAACCAGTTTGGTTATTAAAGGTCTTCTAAATGAGTGTGAGGGTGCTAGGTCTTCAGAAGAAAATGGCCTATCAGTGGCTGACGGTGCAGAATATATGAAGGAAGGAAACATAGTTAAAATATCAAACCTTGTACTTATTATCTGCAGATTTTTGACATCTTTCCTTGAAGTTCTAAGTGAAGCTGGTGCTATTACCATCCATATATTTGAGAAAGTTAAGGTTCTGGCTGAATGCATTCAGCACTGCAACTTATTTACATCTTATGTACAGATAATATGCTCAGTACTGTTGCACAGTCCATTTATCTGGATCTGCTTAGTAAAGAAGAATGAGGAAATTAATAAGCACCTCCATGCTACTCTTTGTGGTTTCTTGATTGAAAGTGAATGCTTTAGTATTAAGTGTGCAGTAAAGATATTGGCTGACAAGGAGTACTGGCCTGCTTATAATGCTGGCTTGTATGCCGCATGTCGGGGCACATGGTTTACAGCAAATTGTATATTTACTGATCTATCAGCCAGAGTCAAATGTAAATCTCATTGTTGCTGGTTGAAATCACTAGCTCAATTTTCTCTGGCGGAGATGAAACTTCAAATGCTCATCTTACCAGATAAAGGATCAAGTTTGATAGAATGTTTAGAGAAGATCAAGATCCCAAATGTACCTATTCGAGGAAAGTTCTGTAGGACTGGAGAAGGTGCCACCGAGTCTATGAATTCATCTGAATTTGGAGAGAAGGTTTCTGATGCTTACTTTTATATGCAGTCTTCGTGGAAAATGCTGCAATCTGGTACTACATCTGACAGAGCATTTCTCTTCCAGACATGGTTTATGGCATTAAGAGTGAAACTGTTGGAAATTGTGGTTGAAATGATCAGAGTCTTGGCTTCCATTTCTTTTGATAAAGACAATGGCAATAACGAAGGGATTGAGAGAAGGGAGGATGAGTGCATGAAGTTCTTGCGAGAGCTCATTCTAATCTCATCTCGATTGATGATGCTATCGAAGGAGTTTGATTTGCTTGCTGTATCTTTCATCGGTATTGACAGAAAAAGTTTGCAAGTCATTTCAACCCTTGCATTAGGTTGTTCACTGCTCTCATTTGTCACCGGTTTTGCTCTCTTTATTCCAAGCTTATATGCCAAAGAAAGTTTAGCATCTGGTTTAGAAGACTCCAAAAAAATTACATGGACAGCAGTATTGCAAAATCTGTCTGGACGCATAATCCATTTAAATCCCGAGATCACCAAAAGTATCCTTTCACTCTTAGATGTGAAGGAGTGGCCCAAAAGCTGCTTTCACTTGCAGTCCAAAAATCAACCTAGCAGCTGCGAAGCGAGGGAGCTGCTCAGCATCTGTCACTCTGCAGTTTCTGGAATTATTAATTTGCGCAACCAGACGAATGGAGTATGGGAAGAATCTCTTTCCCAGATTAGCAAGGTCGGTGGAGGACTTGCAATGAATGTCATTATGAATTGGTTCCAAATTCCTAATCGAGCCCCTAAATACTATTTTAAAGTAAGGTAAGTACACTTTTACAAGGACTTTGGCCATCTTAGCTGGCTCTTTATTGATCTTATGACATTAGTGTAACTTAATGCTCTTTTAGATCACTCTTTATTCTTCTTCTGCTAATCTGTTAGGTTCGTAGTTGATTGGCCAAGAGAATGTCTGAGATTATTGGTCAGGAATTTAGTTAGTTTTTTTTTTTGGTCGAACAGGAATTTAGTTAGTTTGATGTCTCTTTTCTTGGTAGTTTCATTGCTTTTGACGAGTGACCTTTTGATTATAAGGAGCTCTTTTAACACTGGACGTGATTGATTTCAGGCCTCCCATCGGTGCAGAGCTCTATATCTGCAATGCTGATCCGAGTCACCCAGATGAGTTATCCATCTCACAAGGATTCCAACTGTCTCTGAATCTCTGCCTTCAACTGAAGAACATGCCCCCTGATCTTGCCGTTCAGCCAACAGAGTTGTATTGCATCATTCGCTGCAGAAAACCCATTGGGTTGCAGGGACCAAGCGGAGCATGCAGCAAGGTTGCATCTTCGGTTCATCAACCTTGGGGGAGCGATGATATGGTCGATCTGAATGAACAGCTGTTTCATCAGGTGATGGGATGTGGAGAAAAGTGTGATGCGAAGAATGTCCGAGGCGATGATGCCACGGCATATGTGCATTTTAAGCTAAACAAGAGGGGCCAAGGGTTCTCGGACTGCCTGCTTGACGTTTCTCGTTTTCCCTGGGGTAGTTACCGACTGAGATGGCATGGCGGATGTATGGACGATGGGGATTCTTACTGGAGTCTGCCCCCCTTAAATTCAGGACCCGTATTCACTGTTTATTAACAGACATACAAAAACAAATACAATTCGAGTTTACTTTACGGCTTAAAATTGAAATCCCGTCGTGAAGGTTTTTGAACTCCGGATGGATGAAAGGGGAGTGCTTAACGAATAGCTTACCTCTTCTTAAATCACTCACAGCTTTACCTTCTCTTTCCTATGAAGGGGGAATTGTCTATCAAATGGGTGGGTTAAGTTAAAAATGATTTGATTTAAATTGACTTATTTCCATGCAATGGAAATCAAATTGATCTATACTCAAATTGTTCGGATTCAATCAATACTTGATTCATATTATAAAAATATATCTAGAAAAATTTAAATTTAAATTTAAATTTAGGTGAGAACAAGAAGTGAGCGAGTAGGAGAAAGTCACAAGAGTGAATTGGATTAAAAGAAATCGCGAATCCATTTAATACTCAAATTACTTTCGATTTTACAATAAATGAGTGCACGATCTGTTTTGATAGCGTCAGAGAATTATCGAACGCGTATATCCGGTGCGGATGTAGGCATGTGTTGCGGGTCCCAGAAGGGATCGAAGATCTGCCCGGCCCCCGCGCGCAAACTGAAGGGGCCAATCCGACCAAGGACACGCGTCGGCGCGGCATTGCACCCCCTCTCCCATCTCAGCCTCCCTCCCGTGTGAGAAAAGTCCCCGCGAAAGCCAACCAACACCAAACTGCCCCACCCCCCTTCCTGCCCTCCACGAAGAAGGCCGATTCAATTTTCGTTTTAATAAAACGGGGGGGTTGCGGAGAAAAGATCAAAACACCGGTCGCAACTTGAATGCACGCGGAAACCATCTTTTCTCTCCGCCCCTTTTTTAATAATCGTTCTCTCACTTTCCTCCCTCCTTTTCTCCTTTTTTGGGGGTGGTGGGCGGGCGATAAGCAGCGAAGAAGTGTATTAGCTTTGCGCCTTTGGTTGACGTCGACCCGTCATCGTCCTCAGGCGAATCGGTCTCAAAAGGCGTGGCGTGTCCTCTCTCTCGATCGGCCCACCATTCTCTGATATAGACCAGCCTCTCCAGGCATCGACCTCCCCTTCTTCCCTTCACGTTTCCGACACCCGATTCCGCTCGATCGCATTGCGGGTCGCTTCTTCCGTTGGTTTCGCGCCCGGAGTCCGCCCAGCCGCCTTCCGCCGGTCGCTGTTCTTCGTCCTCGATCTGCCTTTTTGCTGCTCGGTAATTATTTCCGCGCGATTCTTTTCTGCCATTGATTTCGGTTGTGCTCTCCTTTTCCCCTTTTTTTTGTTTAATGAGGATTTCATGGGTTCGAAGTATGGATTTTTGCGGAATTTTGCTATCGAATTGGCAGAATGCCTCTGGTTTCTTGAAACCGGATGATAGCTAGAGACCAGAAACCGGGTACTGTCCCCCCGTCCCCCCGATGAATTTGCCTGCCCGCCACTAGGCGGATGATATCTGCATGTGGGTCCTCCGCTGCCTGGGGACCGTTCCAAATTGCACGTCCTGAAGTGCCAAACGAGTGTTTTGGAATCTTTGGATTGTGTCTTTCGTTATGGGTCGCAGGTGGGGCGTAGCTTTTCACCTGCCCCATTGAATGAACCGCATATCTCAGTGCAGGAAAGATCTCCATTGATTGGTATCTCTCTTTTTCGATTTTTCGCTATAGAGGTGGTCATACACTTCCTCGTCCTTTCTCCTGACATCGCAAGTCGGTAAATTTCCTCTTTCCGTATTATTCACGAGATTTTCGTGTCGATATTATTTCCTGGGTTTTAATTGGACTATCCATGGTGCTACGTGATGGTTTTTCCGCAAGTTGTCTGATTGTCGTGCAGTTTTTATTTCTTATTGTGAGCTTTGAGCTGGGGAAGCGCGCTTAAGGTTATCGTCCTTCGGCAGGTGACGGACTTTTGTGGATGTCTAATATGTGGAATGGAACTCATAGTGTGGGTGAATGTTCCAGCTCAACTTCTTTAAGCAGTCAACAGGATCTTGAGGATGATCGGATGATTGCGCTTGTTCTGTCTGAAGAATATGAGAAAGTAGATGGAGGCGTGGCTAGACGCCTTTCTAACCTAGCTCCTGTTCGGGTTAGATTTCGTACTCTCTTTTGTAACTTTTTCTCATATCCTTAATTCTTAAATGCCACACTCAATGGAGGAGAGGCCCCCAACAAGAGAGAAAAGAAAGAGTTCCTTCTTTATCTTTTACTGGTGCATTGTCATTGTTTGAGGTTGTAGCTGATGCCCTTATGATGTTTTGTGTCATTGAACTTCACCATCACGTGTGAAGGACATGGGAGAGATCTGACTATTGCATGCCATCTTCTAGAATTTGGGCCCTTTACATTCTCTGTCTCTCAAATGCACGTGTAATGCATTTGCATCTTTACAACATATTAAGCTGTTATGATCCTAATTGCAAGGTATGGGGCCTAGCTCCCACATCGATGGTATAAAACTTGGACGTGGGATTTATATGGACCTTAGGAGAACCACACCCATGCTGGGCTGGCTTTGCACTAGCCTTTTTGCTAGTCTGGGACGAACACTGCAATAGCAGCGTCACCACCGGTGCTGCTGAATTGCGACTGGGAGAGATGATAGATGGCTTTGATATAAGCTGACTGTGGGTCCAATTCTTGAGGATAAGAGAAAATAACTTTAGTGCCATAACGAGCGAGGATTTAATGCGTTGGAGCCCAAAGTTGTCAATGATAAAAATTAAGTGCGTTTATTTGCCATGCCGGTGAGGTGTGCCTGGATGATCTGGTCATGTATCAGAAGAAATTAGTACAAATGATGTGCCCGTATTGACAGGGTAAAGGATGTATGAGCGCACCTAAAAAGATAGGGTTGAAAATGATTAAATTCAAGAGTTCCATACCTGTGAATTTGGATATTGTTTTGAAAGTTCTTTCTGGTGGCTTTATTGCTCCTCTATTAATTGTTGCTTCATTCATCTATTAGCACCCTCTTTTTGTTCAGTAGTTCTCTATTCATTAATTCCTTGAACTGGTTTCTGAATTCTCAGCACGTTCCCCGCATAAATACCTACATCCCCGATCTAAGTGATGCCAGTTTAGATCACCAGCGACTTCTACAGAGGTAATATCTCTTTCACTTGCCTGCTAAATTGCAAAGGCTTTTTTCGATCATCATTGTTATTGATACCAACAGAAGTGTACATAATTCTTTGGAGCTGGTAAAGAAGAAAGCTGGAATATTCGTGGGAGTGAAAGTTTTCTGGAGAATGCCTTTTGGAAATATGATTACCATTGAAAAAGCTATTAGGAAATGGGACCATTTTGTATATCAAGTGTATATTTGAGACACTGCCCCGTGCGTAAGTAGAGACATAAATTACCCAATGTTAACTTTCCCCCATCTATCAGTTGACCGAAGAATAGGAGCCTTATCTGTAAGAAACAAGGCAATGACCTAAATAGAGAGTGCTAGGATTTAAAAGCATGAATTGAGCTCTCATATTATTCCATGTTGGATGACCACTTATCCTGTAAGTTTAGGTTATTAGAAAATAAACAAATAATCAAACTCCATGCCCCTTTTATATTTATTGGAGTAGCTTTCTATCATTTTTACCATGAGAAGCTATTTGCTGTTGATTTATGCCCCCTTGCATGCACCTTTTGGATATGATTATGAATGCTATCTAGGTGACGTTTCTTCATAGATGTGTGTTTCATTTGAACTCAAATGGACTGATACCCCCTATTTCCCTTTCGCCCCACGTTGCCGCGCAGGCTGCTTTGTCTGGCAGCACGACGCTTGTATTGCTCTCCCTAGAAAATCCCATGTGTTTAGTTTAGAATATTCTCTTTTGGTTATACAGCTCTTCATTCCATGTAAGATATTAAAGCCAATTCCTTCATTGTTCTTTCCAGGCTGAATATCTATGGGTTATATGAAGTGAAAGTCTCTGGTGATGGAAATTGCCAGGTATATTAGATTCAGAAGCAATATTATAAATTCTAAAGTTCAAATAAGTAATTTTTTTTTTTTTCTGCCTTGCAGTTTCGTGCACTGTCAGACCAGATGTATAAATCACCTGAATATCACAAGAATGTCAGGAAGGAAATAGTGAAGCAGGTACAACATCACATTATGCGATTGTGTCCACTAGTTAGTCAGATGTATGAATCGTATTTCAATCAAATTTTGCACTGTGACCCTTGTCTAGCATGATGCTCTCTCTTTCAGTGTGAATTGGATTTCCATAAGACTCCCCCTGCATAAACTGAAGATTAATTCCTATACATCTTTTTAAGTTCAGATAGGTGTGAAGGGTTTGATACATTATTTGGCTGGTTTGCAGTGAAGAAATTAAAGTTAACATAAGCAAGTGATTTTTGTGCTCTAATATTCTTGAACTCTCTTTTTTCCAGCTTAAAGACTATCGTTCTTTATATGAAGGTTATGTTCCAATGAAGTACAAACGTTATTACAAGAAGATGGCAAAGTATGTTAACATCTTGGTTCTGTTATTGCTGACTCAACGATATACCTGTCTTGAAATTTCAAATTCTATTGTTACTTTTTGTATCTTTATTTTTGTATACAGAATTTATAGCTTATCTATTTTCTGACCGCCGAGTGATGCAGACCTGGTGAATGGGGGGACCATGTTACCTTGCAAGCCGCTGCAGATAAGGTACTCTATTCTTTTCCAAAGCCCTTAATATTTTCCAAGAATTACATCTCCGGCTTTATCTCATGTCTATGGGCTCTATGCAATGCAATCACAGATCTGCCATTTTCTGCAATGTAACTCTTTGCAAAACAATACCCATGACTTGATGTGAAATTAGAACATTGAGGGACTAACTACTTTAAATTTCTGTCACAAAGGCATCATTACAACTTTATTGCTAAGTTATTCTTTGTTATTGATGTGATCTTTGAGTTCTGAACTGGCCCAGCAAATGTGGCTGTAAGCACATAATGGGAAAGAAAGCATCTATCATAAAAATAATGTTGTGATCATGATGATATGGTAGTTTGCATGAGTTGGTATAATTGCTTTATTCTTTTGTCCTTGAGGTGAATGCCTCAATTTTAATCAGTTACGTCCCTTAACTTCGGTGATGTTGTTTCTTGAATTAGTAACGTCATATCTTACTGCAATGCAGTTTGTGGCGAAGATCTGCCTGTTAACTTCATTCAGAGATACGTGTTTTATTGAAATAATGCCCCGATCTGAGGCGCCCAAACGTGGTAAGTCTAACTCTCTATTTCATGAAGGTCTGTTGATTTTCTTTGACTTAACTAAAAGGAAATCTCTCTCTCACACATATTTTCACTCCATGCAAATTTTGTACTTAACCGAGTTTACAAGTTGGCTCAATTTCTGGGATTTTTTTTTTTTTGGGGGCATGGTAAGCACGTAGAGAATAGCTTGATTTAGAACCTGGATGTAAACATATGTAACTGATCCAAATATTACTTTTGTTCAATGTGCAACCGGTCTTTTGTGACTCCATATAGTCGTTAACCCTGCTTTCAATTGATGCAGAGTTTTGGTTGAGTTTCTGGTCTGAGGTTCACTATAATTCCCTCTACGAAATACGAGGTGTGTTTTCTTTTTGACTACTTATAATTTTTGGCATGGAATCTACAGTTGTGTTGCCTACATTATTTTTTATTTTCTGCAGATGCTCCAATTCCTCAGAAACCGAAAAAGAAACACTGGTTGTTTTAGAAGAAGCAGGTCGCTCATGACGTTGCCACCTACAGGAAACTGGGAATCAAATTTATACAGTCCATATACCTTACATGTTTTTCTTGTTTCTTTTTTTCTTTTGGCTTGTATAATATTTGATCATTTTTGTTGATCACATAGTGATAGGAGCTTTATCATTGATGAGGTGCGATGATCCACAGGATACGTTTCAGATTCATCATAGATTTTTTTTTGATGAGGTAGATGATCTGCTGCAGGCTTCATTTGATACCTTTTTCATTGTTCATGTACAGTGTTTGATTTCTTCAGATTTTTGAAAAATTTCCTTTGCTCGATCACAATACATTCTTTATTATACTTCTTACTATGACAATTTCTGTATGTCGATATATAATGGACGGAATTTGAGGGAATGGTTGAAGTGTACCGACAGCTTCAATTAACTGTTACGGATCCGATCTCCAATCTCTTTATCCGTTCTAAGCTCCAGCAATGACATGGCATTAATGGGGACAGAAAAAGGAAACGATGCTTGAGGAGTTGTTCCAGCTCCGTCTTGGCTAATTAGCGCCATAAACCATAACATAAAATTGATTTCGACAGTGGGAAGGCACTTGATTATCAAAATTTGGAGTTTTAACGCCCTTGATATGCCGGTGTTTGTAAGATGAACGTAAATAAACATTCACCCTCTTGAGGCTATTATCAGTTGCTTAACTCATAGAATGTATCTATAGCTCAGTCTCAGTGGGTTTAGCTATACCTTTTCTACATTCTGTCGTAGTTGCTGGATACTGCACGTTACATTTTTAACTTATATTAGGACAGGAAGTAATAGAACGGTACCGTCTAGAGGACTTAGCTTAATAGATCCTTTGGAGTCTGAAGATCCACATGGGATGCAGTCTTTAATTTGCCTGAGTTGACTGAGGATCTAGGGAAATCTATGAACCAAGTCAATTACATCAGCCGTTCACAAACCAAGCAGGGCATATTATTTACGAAGACCAAGCAGGTGTTCACAACAGCTCAGTTCTCAGATGTTGGTCTATATGGTGCAGTTCGAGGTCTCAAAATTTTCAGATGCAATGTGAGCAGAACTGAACAGCTATTATAAGTTGGAACCCTTTAGTTTATCTCACATGCCTGCTCGGCAAAGCCTACTCTCTGTGCTGTGAAATTGATATCAAACAGTGCAACTCTCTCACCAGCAAGGACCGTAACTTGCAAGAGCGCAACTAATGCACCGGGACTGGCTGCACCACACATGCAGGTGTCACTGGAGCTGGACTACCCCAATCAACCACACCCAGATGGGCGGTGCACCTAGTCTGAGCTGAACATAAATCTATAGCCTCGGTTACCTTGTTTCGCATCTTCACAACCATTAGGTGAATTTGAAGAAAATCTTCATTTATACTGGCTCTTCACAATTTAAGCACAATGTTGAAGTGTTTCCCAGATTTGCATTTCCGCTTGCCATGCCCACATACATTGGAAACCTCCGATGTTATCAGAACTTCAGCATCAAGCATTATGCATCCATCCTCATCACACCCACTCCATCGGACCCAGTTTCCACAAATTGATCATCAATGCAAACAGCTATAGATTGGCCATCCATTAATTCTTGCCATCATACAACAGATTGCAGAGAAAATGGTTGACAAGACGGGAACATAAGGTTTGACAGGCTTAACTCACCAGCCTCAGCATGATGAGTAACACAAGTTAAACAGAGAGCATAGTTGATGACAAATAGAAGAAAGAAAGCTGCTTTTATTCATATGAGTTCTTTGATTGCTCTAGAAAACCAATGAAAAAAGGGAGGACTTCAGAAGATACAATACAGTGTTCAACATTAGCTGAATTTCAGCAATCTTAGCTGTGACATAGGAAAGTGCCAATACACTGTAGCGTAGAACCAAAATTCTTGTGCATTCAGATACTTCACAAAAGAAAGCAAACTCAATAATTTTGGGAAAAAAAAATGAAGTAACTCAATTGGTGCGGTTAGGAAATCCGTACAACGACCTTATTCTTTTTACCTGCCGATAGCAGAAGAACCTTCCCATCAACAATATCTTCAGCCTCAATCCTCTTACTCTCACCATCGACTCTACCGTTGTTCAAATACATGCCCCCTTGCTTCAGCAATCTCCGAGCAGCTGATTTACTTTCCATCAACCCAGCCAAAACCGAAAGGTCTACAAGAGAACAATTCAACACATCATCATAATTTAAGGAACAGGACGGGACATCTTCTGCTATTCCCTCAATGGTCTTCCAATCCAATTTAGTTTCAGCTCCAGGTCTCAATGCTTCAGTCGCCTTGAGAGCCTCCTGCAAACCGTCCTCCCCATGAACAAAACGGGTGACCTCCTCAGCAAGCCTCCGCTGCGCTGTGTTAGGCATATAGCCTGGTCTTTTCATATCTCTCTCAATCTCATTTATCTCCTCGATCTCCAAGAAAGTGAGAACCTTTGAGAAACCTAATGACGTCCGTGTCAGGAACGGAAAAGAAGTACTGATAAAACTTGTAAGGGGACAGCATTGACGGCGACAGCCAAATCGCGCCATCCTCCGACTTCCCGAACTTCGTGCCGTCGCTCTTCAGTAGAAGGGGAAATGTGAGGCCATAAGCCCCTTCCAACTGCAAGATCTTCCGGATCAACTCGGTGCCGGCAGTAATGTTGCCCCATTGATCACTTCCTCCAATCTGTACATTAACCCCCTCATTCTGAAACAAGTGCAAGAAATCATAACCCTGTAACAACTGATAAGTGAACTCAGTGTAGCTCATCCCTTGCTCCGATTCCAACCTCTTTTTCACACTCTCCTTGGCTACCATCGTCCCAACCCTAGCATACCTCCCTACCCTCTTCAAGAAATCGAGCAATTTCACATCTTTCCACCAGTCATAATTATTCAAGATCACAAAAGAACCATCACCATCATCATCATCGCCATCGCTGCCCTTACCGAGAATTCTGTGACCGTCGCCGCAATCCCCGCGCTGTTCCTCTCCAGGGTCTCCAAGTCCAGCTCGGGCCGCTCGAGGCTCTTGCCGGAGGGGTCGCCGACGCGGGCGGTGGCGCCGCCGAGGAGCGCGACGGTGCGGTGGCCGCACCTCCGGAACCAAGAGAGCACGATGATGCCCAGGAGGTTGCCAAGGTGCAAACTTTCCGCGGTGGGGTCGAAGCCGCAGTAGACCCGCAAGCCGGAGCCGGAGGAGCAAGCGGAGCGGAGGTTCTCGCTGGTGACGGACTCGAGCAAGCCCCGCTCCTCGAGGACGTCGACGACGTTGGGGCGGGGGCGGCGGCCGGAGGAGGAGGGCGGGGGCTGGGGGGGGAGAGGGTGGTGGAGTGGGCGGAGCGGGAGGCGGAGTTGAGAGGAGAGGGAAGGAGGGTCGGGGCGAGGGCGGGGAAGAGGAAGGAGGGTCGTCGCCTGAGAGGAGAGAGAGAGGATGGGTTGAAGGAGAAGAGTCTGCAAGTGGCTGCGGCTGCTGTTGCAGCTGATGCTGCCATGCTTTCTCTGCTCAATGCCAGGAAGAGGAGGAAACGCTGGCGCCGTTGAAGCAGGAGCACGGCACGGAGCCTACCCACGATCCAATCACCCCCTGCGGGACGAAAAGTTTTCGACTTTTGTTTTGGTTTTTTCTCCTGTTCCTTTTCTCGTGTTTTTTAAGGAGGAAAGATGGAGATGAACAAGGTTCTCCTGGTCTGCGGTGGTGACAAGAATCACTGTCTAACTCTCTCGTTCTGAAGAATTGTAACAGATTTTTTTGAGGTTCTTCCTGTGATTGTTCTTTTTTTGGGGCGGTTGTGATTCCATTAGTTAAAGGTTTATTCCGTTAAAGAATTTTTCGGAGTAAAAAACCAGCGTTTATCATGAAATAGGTAATGTATTTTTCGGAATCGCCCAATTTGAATTGTCTTTTTCTATCCAATAGCTCCGATTACTCACCCCAATACCAGCAAACAAGAATTTGTCATTTTCCGATGAAATGGCGATTTTTCTGTTTTTGAGCAATGCATGAGTCGAAAGTATTATCCGTTCGTGATAAATTTCCCTTTTGCGAACATTTTCTGGTCATTGGAAAAATGGGAACATTTCATGGTTTGGAGTCGCGGATAAATTGATGCATGAGGAATTGAGGAATTATACAAATGGGTGTCCATGGAACACATTACATGCTGCTTCAGCAATGAAATGAACTCTTAAAAGTGCTTCCCGGTTGCCTGCATACAAATGGGGGATCGAGTGCTTGAAGTTGGATCGTGAATTGGACAAAGCCAAGCTCTCTCTAACCAGACTGACCCTTTACGCTAGTAGTTTTCCAGTCTTGCTTCCAAGAACAGCAAGAATTTCTGATTCATAATTTGGCAGTAGACCAGCAATTTGAAGAAGTTGCTCAATCCTTCTAATGAATAGAAAGGTAAATTATTTCACACATTAAAGAGAAGAAAAGAGAAGTGGTTCCGCAATTCTCAAGTCACATTGCAGATTCAAAAAGAAGAGGAGAATAGTTAACTTTCTAAGAATCCAAATTACACAGATTTTTCTGAGTGGAAACAAAATCAGCTCCAAGATGATGATGATGATGACGTTGTCCGGATTTGATTTTTCACTTCCAGTTGTCGGCAACGATGTGAGCCAAGTCCACGACTCTCTGAGAGTAGCCCCACTCATTGTCGTACCAGGCGATCACCTTCACCATGTCATCCCCCATGACCATGGTCAGCGACGCGTCGACGGTGGACGACACGTCGGAGCACCGGAAGTCGACGGAGACGAGGGGCTCGTCGCACACCGAGAGAATGCCCTTGAGCTCATTGTCGGCGCTCTCCCTGAAGCCCGCGTTCACCTCCTCTGCGAAGGTCTTCTTGGAGACCTGCACAACGAGGTCGACCACAGAGACGTTGGGGGTTGGCACACGGAGGGCGATCCCGTTGAGCTTGCCCTTGAGGGTCGGAAGGACAAGGGCCACGGCCTTGGCCGCCCCTGTGGATGTTGGCACGATGTTGAGGGCAGCAGCCCTGGCACGCCTGAGGTCACGGTGGCTCGCATCGAGCAGCCTCTGGTCGCCAGTGTATGAGTGGGTGGTGGTCATGGTGCCCTTGATGATGCCTGTCACATAAACAATTTTGTCACCACAAATTCATGTCAACACCATCGTTGTAATCTTCTTTGTCATGGCGCATGGGGTGTGAAGCTAGGAATAGATGGCAGTTGATAGAAGAGCAGCAGCAGATTGGCGTGGTGAATTACCGAACTTCTGGTCGAGGACCTTGACGAAGGGGGCAAGGCAGTTGGTGGTGCAAGAGGCATTGCTAATGATGGGCTCGGCCGGGTTGTAGAGGTCGGCATTGACCCCGACGACGTATGTTGGGATGTCGCCTTTGCCGGGTGCAGTGATGAGCACCTTCTTCGCCCCAGCCTCAATGTGCTTCCCTGCGCCGTCCCTGTCAACGAAAACTCCCGTTCCCTCGATCACGAGGTCAATGCCCATGTCCCTGGAATTCATTCCATAAGACAGGTGAACTTTATGTTAGATTGAGCATCGTACGAGCGAATAAATGTGTGTGTGTGTGTGTGGGTGAACAATGGAGGACTTACTTCCAGGGGAGGTTGAGGGGATTGCGGTCAGAGACGACCTTGATGACCTTGCCGTCGACCGAGATGCCATCAGTGCCCACGGGCTTGACATCAGCTTCGAAGATGCCAAGGGTGGAGTCGTACTTGAGGAGGTGGGAGGCTTGCTTGATGCCGCCGGTGTCGTTGATGGCAATGATGTCGAGAGGTGAGTCCTTGCGGCCGTGCCAGCACCTAAGGAAGTTGCGGCCAATCCTGCCGAACCCATTAATGGCCACCTTCAGCTTTGCCTCTACCACTCCCTTTCTGTATCCACCATTGCTTCCCACCTTCAAACAAGAGATTTTTTTTCCTCACTCAAAGGGACATGGACTTACATTCACAAGATCAGCACTAGCCCTTAGTTGTGACAACTAGAGTTTGATCAGTAGAAGACATGACTAGCATACCGATGCACCAACTGCACAACGCTGACCGTCTTATGTTCATTAAATGAGGCTTCACTTGTTGTATTATAGTTTCATGCTTGAGAAAAATATGTGAACATCTAATTGGTTTTAACCATAGCATCTATGAAACAGGGTCATCAGGCATCGAAACTATTGAATTTTGCTGTCGACTTTCACTCTCAATTCCAGCCAGAGAGGTTGTCCCTGATGCATGAGCATCAGTGTAGGATCTCATCAAGTTTTTTTACAAGGGAGGATGTTTTAGAAGGCTGACCATGTTGATTTACAGTAGGAATCGATTAATACGGTTGCCAAGACAAGGAAGAGAAAAAAACTCACTGCAGAGGTCTGGAAGGCAATGACGGAGAGGAAGTCATCCGAGTTCTTCCTCCCGAACGACACTGAGGCGGAGTTGCGAAGGCCGGAGAACTCTGCAAACCCCTTTCCGTTCGCCTGTGCAGAATCAAGAAACAAGACAGGTCAGTCAGATGGACACGACACGAGACGAGTGTATGATCAAGATGGAGACGACACAAAATGGTTCTCATGCTGATGCACCGAAAGAAGTGAATCTGCCTGAGAACGGCTGAGGGAAAGCATTTGTGGGGTTGAACCTGAAGGGATGGCTTGGCTACAGAAAGGGCAGCAGAGGCCATGGTGGAAGTGAGAGTGCCCCAATGCAGCAGCTAGCAAGAAAGTGTAAGTAGGATCTTTTCAATTTTAGCTTAAAACATGAAACAAGTGAAGAAGAAGAAGAAATTTGTGTGTTGGGTGGTGATTGATGGGTGTAACCAAGGACAGGATGAGATTGTGGATAGCCTGTCATCCAATGTATGGCTCTTGTTCGCTCCCGGTCTTTATATCCCTCCGCTTTCTCTCACACCACATGAGTCCGCCTCTCTTCATTTTTCTTAATTTTTGTTTTTAGCTATAATTTGTTATAACTCGGGTTTAACCACGGGGTCAATTCCTTGGGTCGGGTTGGTTTTATGACATCGCTGGATGAATATGGAATTGCAGCTGACAACATTTCCATGCTCAGAAAAATAAAAGAAAGGGAGAGTTGAAAAATGGTTGGGATTGGAATGGATGGCCAGTCTGAGTTTGGCTTCACATGAGAATTGTGGCTCCACCAAATTCTCTTCATATGGACAATGTTATCTGCATTCACACCCTCTTTTCTCAGCAGCATATGTAAAGACCAGTGGCCACAATTCAGGGATGATTTTCTGCATTGGGTGGCCATAAAAAGCTTCCCTTTTGGATGGCCTTCCCCCCATCCTGTGCCTCTCAAGAGTGCTGGTGTCTCCCTCCTTGTTTATGCATGATGGAAGCTGTTAGGGGTGAGCATGGTCCGAGTTGGATTGGTCCACCCCTTAACCTTAGAACCAACCCACGCAGTGTTGATCTTCAATTTTTGACACGGAGGATCGACCCTACTGAGTCTAGGATTGAGGACTGGACTTACCCCATGGATTCAATCCCATTTTAGGGTTAATCCGAGATCAAACAATAATTTTTTTATTACATTTTTGTATTTTTGGAAAAGACAAATCTATCATTTCAAATTACATATTCATCAATAATGCAGTGTTGTGCAACGAAATTATAAATACCAATATATATTCAATAAATTTAAGATAACGCAACAATAAAAATTTCACACCTACTAAAAGTAAGAAGTCATAAAAATGATTAAGACCACTCATAGAGATATAGGACAAGATGGGAAGTTTTTCATCTATCAATAATTCTCGTAACACCATATGCAAAAGCATTATAAGTAATATATTAATTAATATATATTACATGTAATATATTTTAGATATATTGTATGTAATATATACAATTAGGATTGATCTCAATTGAACCGATCCTAAACTCTTAGGATCAATGATCAACCCACACAGTGCTAGTTTAGAGATTTCAAGATCAATGACTGATCTAGTCTCCCTTGGAACCGAACCGGGATCGACAAGGTTGGGCGGGTCTAAGGTCGGTCCAGGGTTGACCTTCGACCAATGCTCACCTCTAGAAGTTGTGCATCTAAGTCAAATCTTCTATTGAGGTGAATGGCACTTGTTAAAACACAAATCATACTAAATCAAGAGAGAAATGTTTGAACCATGCACATCCTAAATTGTAACCTAAGTGTGCACAAACAAATTGACCTCAACATGGGATCTGATCAATGCCTTAAGAACTTGTTTTGGCCCAAAACGAGCCAAAACTATCTTCTCATGAGTTGAATGGCACTTGTTAAAACACAAATCATACTAAATCAAGAGAGAAATGCTTGAACCAAACTACTGAGAAAATTATGCAAAAAGTCTTAAATTTATTATATTTTTGCCAATTCTGTCTTAAAATTTTTAATTTATCAATTGAGTCCTAAATATTTTCACGTTTTCCCGATTAATTTCATTTGGCTAATTTTGTTTGGAAATTGCCGATGAACCTTGCCCAATATAACCCACCCCGCTGTGGACGTGTTGGTTCGGGCGTTCCCCCATTTTCTGATTGGGGGGAGGTTCGAGTCACCGCAGTCGCATTTGCGCGACTTAAGTGCGGCGCCGTGAGAGGTGGGTCCCCGCGTTAGCGTTGCCCCGGGTTTACATCGCCGGCTGCCGGCTATACGGCGGTTCCCGAGTCAACCAAAAAAAAAAAAAACCTTGCCCAATATATGTGGCATGCCAATTGACTTTGCCTAATTGAGTTTTAAATATTTTCACGTTTTCCCCATTGATTTCATCCGGCTAATTTTATTTGGAAATCGCTGATATGGACCTTGCCTAATATATGTGGCACGCTAACACTAATGTGGATAATTTTTAATAATAAAATTTTCCATTTTTATTTATTTTTCCATTTTTTCTTCTTTTTATTGTTTATTTTTTCCCTTTCCTCTTCTCTTCTTTTTTCTTTTTTCACTCCATTGGGCCTTGTCGATGGCCCACGGCTGTGTATACATACATACATACATACATATATATGTGTGTTGTGTGTGTGAAAGTAAGTTGATATGGTAATGATCGGGTTAGTTTACTTTTAGATTTTACTAGGGTATCGAGTGATGAGGTTCATTTTGAAGGATGGATTATTTGGTATATAGTGGCTGTCAAATATGTAATTATGTTTGGGTTGTGCGTATCTGGAAAATGTTTGAATTTCATAGATCCTGTTTCAAGCAAAAATTTGTTCATAATAAGTAATGGGTTTGTGCTTATCATGAGGTGTGAAATACCAATTTTCATAATAAGCAATGGGTTGGTGCTTATATATATCCCTCGGCCGGCAAAGTAGTCTATAATTTCTCTTCCCACCACGTTTACAGCTCAAAGGGTCCAACGCGAACAAAAAGAGATGCGATTCCAATGTAATATAAAAGGAAAAAAAAAAAAAAACTCTTGACTGACTAACACTGTCAATAGATGTCTCTTGAACGGCCAACAAAACTTTGACTTATACCAAGGTGAAGGTCGGATCTAAGCAAATCCTTAAAAGGCTTCGTCTCAAATAAGGGTCCTCTGGACGTAAAACAGGAGGTATCCCCCCACGGGGCTCTCCGGCCACAAACCCCCCTAACGGAGGGTTTGGAACCCACCTTGATTCCTGCGACGCCTTCCCTACAGGTAACCAATCCCAGGCGTGGTACAGGAAAATGACGGGATCCTCCCCTCGCGGGGGGAGGACGTGGCCGGCCGTGAGACGTGTGGAAAGGCTTCTTCATCAAATTTGAGATGACGGGGACGCATGCCTACCCGAAGAAGTGCACATCTACTGTAGATGCCTTTAGATAATACAAAAGGATCGTTTACTTTTGGTTATGTAAACTACAACCTACTTTCTATAAGTCCTTATTTAAATGAAGAAAATTGCTTAGCTGACCGTCCTCCATCAAGTGAGGGAGTGACGGTCAGCATTAGGACCGTTCACATTGTGAGGAAACCGGTTGACTTTTTCAACCGGTTTCCTCTCACCCAATTTTTTTATTTTATTTTTATTTTTTTATTGCAAGCGTAAATTGAGAAATAAAATTCTAAGAAAGCCCACACAATTAATTTTCATGAATATGATGAAAAAATAAATTAGATACTAAAATATAAATATTACAAGTAAAAAATATTATCACTTACTAAAAAGAAATCATTAATGCTATTATCTATTAAATTTAAAAGATGAAAAAACCACTTGAGACTAAGATTGATTTGTAATATTCTAGGTCGTCAAAAGTACAATAAAAGTATCAAAATTTAGCACGGGAGGACATTTAAATGCCGAAAGTTACGAAAGATACACATATGTGTTACTTTTTTTTTTTTTTTAAATTAAGAAATCTTAGTACTAAGTCCGATGAAGGCTCTTGGAAATCCTATACAACATTTTTTTTTAATAATATAATTTGCTTACGGGGCTCGTTGAAGAGTTGAGTTAGCAAAAGAGACAAAACAATGCCAAAATGACGTTGCAGAAGGCATTGGGTGGGGATTATGCAAGCCCTCGCCGCCGCCTTCCCGAACCGCCGCCTCCCCGCCATCGTCGGGAAGGGCCGGCAATTATGGGGGGAGGGTTGGTCGAGGTCGTCGGGCCACGTTTTACAACTTCTTCCTCTTCCTTTTTTTTTTTTTTCTAAAATAATTTAGTTGTAAATTCAATTTAATTAGTATTTATATTAAAATTTAAATCCGAGCCAAAATTAAGTTATTTTTTGCTTATCTAGTCACATCAGCATATAAAACGACGTTGTTTTCAACTTATGTAGCCACCTCAATGTGCAAAATGATGTCTTTTTGCACTTGTCTCGCTGAAAAAACACCTCATGAGCATTTTGGCCAAATTTTCTCGTTGATAGCATTTAACTGATTCATTTTGCTCAGATTTTGACATTTAAATGTACATTTCCTAAATTTTGACACTTAAGTGTCTTTTCGTACTGAATTTTGACATTTTAAGTGTCTGCATCTTGTTTTAGGCCTAACATATCTTCATCTATGAGGTTTGAATCAATGGGGTAAATTTACTTCTCTACTAATTCATCGTTCTTATTTTGTTCTTTTCTTTACTTCATTCGTTTTATGCGTAATCGAAATCACCGGCCTTAATTTTAGATCACTAGAGAGTTCTTCTAAAGTAATTTGGTTTTGATGAAAGGACTAAGAAGCCAACGATGATTTTGTTATTAATTGCAAAGCTAACGTCTCAAGTGTTTTTTCATCTTTTTAAATTTAATAGATCTATATAATGACATTAGTGATTTCTTTTTAGTATGTGATAATATTTTTTACTTGTAATTATATATATATTTTAGTATTTAATTTATTTTTTTCATCATATTCATGAAAATTGATTGCATGGTCCCTCTTAAGATTTTATCTCTTAATTTAAGCTTGCAATAAAAAATGAGCGGTCATTAGTTGACCGTCACTCCATGATTGGAGGGAGGATGGTTAGCTTAGCCGCACTCTTAAATGAACTCGGCTTACTCATCAAATTTGAGATGATGGGGACGCGTGCTTACCCGAAGAAATGCACATCTACATCTAGTGGGTGCCTTTACATAATACGAAATTACCGTTTACTTTTGGTTATGTCAAATTACAATCTATACAGTCTGTTTAATTCAAACATTTCTTACTTAATAATTCATTGATGAGCAGTCAGGCTGGACATGCTTATGGAAGTTGTGAATCTTTCCAGCGCAGATGAGAATCTTAGGGTGCATTTCTTTTACAGAAAATAAATGATTTAAAAGATATTTCCCTAAAAACGGTCATTTATATCGTTCACAAAAATGAATGGATGAGCATTTAATTTATCGTCGATAATCAAAACATTTGTCATTAGCTAATTATTTCACAAAACAAATGGAACTTCAAGGCTATACCCACCTAGGAAGAAAGAGCTGCAAGAAATTTCAATTTAAAACACGAGAAATGAAAATAACTAAAAAATAGAAGTAGACGATAAGCGATGTTCTAGTAAACTCAAATGTGAAAAACGTCAAGGATGATTGAATGCTTATTTTTGTGGTTGTTGAAATATCCCACGTTCCTTTATATATATCTTACATGCGTTGGTATGTGATATTGGAAGGCTTAGTTTGAAGTGTGGAGTTTGTCACCCTCAGGTGAGGGTGACCCTTGCCCAATGGCAACCTCACTGGGCTAGCGGGGTGAACCTCGCTTGATCCAGCAAGGGCGGCCCTCATTAGCCCAAGCCCAGGCATTCCTTGCCTAAGGATGGTGAGGGCGGTCCTCAGCTTTGGGCCGATGACCTCTATTGGCCATTGATGAGACTTGGCGGAGGAAAAAAGTAAGGAGAAAAAAGAAAAGGAAAGAGGATGAAAAATAAGAAATTAATAAAAATTTAAAAACTATAAAAATCTAAGGTCGATGACCTCGATTGGCCATTGATGAGGCTTGGTGGCAGGAAAAAGTAAGCCGAGATAGAAAAAAGAAAGAAAAAATAAAATGAAAAATAAAAAAGAACAATTTAGAAAAAAATAAAAATATTATTAAAAATGTTCAGGTTAGCGTAGATCATGCTTGTAGAGCAGTGATGTCCATATAATCAATTTTCAGCAAAAATTGATTAGATGGACTCAATTGATAAAACGTGAAAATATTTAGGATCAATTGACAAATCGAGAAGTTTATAATTGAATTGACAAAATTATAATAGATTTACCACTTCTTCTTCTTTTTTTTGACAATTTTCCCCTTCCCCCCAAACTAATAGGCAAGTTGAAAGTCTATACATGTGCTGGAAATTCATTTGTTCCTACTCTTTTTACCACTTTTTTTTTTTTGACAATTTCCCTTTCTCCCCCAAACTAACAGCCCTGACCCAGAACTATTATCACGTAATTGGTGGGATTCGAACAGTTAATCTTCAATTCCTGAACTGAAAATCTCCTCATTCGACCAACTATGTCAATCTCGAGGGGTTTGGTCAAAGCGGAAAATGGATAACACATGAACGAGATCGAAGTGCCAGCTCACGAAAGCAAAGCTCATAATCCCATCGCATCTGTGCCCGTTTTCGTAGCTCGAGCTACATCGCTCGATTAGAGTAGCGCGTATAGCTTATACACCGAGATTTGCACCGACCTATGGGCTAATTAGGATAATTGACTGGACTAAGGTGAAGGGTACTATTTAAGGATCTTGAATCGACATAAAATAAGATCGATTCGCGTAGGATGTGTTCAAAGAAGGAATTTTGAGGATTTGACTCTCCAAAAATAATCTCACGGTCCCTGCTCATCCCGGCCTCCATTCGCCGCGTCTTAAAGCTAATTTCTCAGCCCCATAATTTGGTGGGTTAATAATCACTCCGACCGTACATGGTCGAATATTCTTAATTTGATTGAACGAGGAGGGTTCAAATCCACCTCCAAGACCGACTAACGGTCACAAAAATTAGCAGCAAAGCTCAGATTAATCAATGTCGAAACTTCATACTTCTCAAACCCTTTGCTAGCGAAAAGGACCCCGGAAAGCCCCGCAAGCTCCGAGGTATTAAAACTTCAAATTTGAGTTGGAAATACATTGAAAATATGGTCACAATAAAAGGGATTAGGCATGAATTGATCCGATCAAGAAACCCTAAAAATCTCTACAGCTGAACAGCAATCTTGTAGCCTCGAATGACTGCTCATCAAAGGGGCTGAGCTAATATAGTAAGTCAAGAGCATCCCGCCCCCCCATGTTCAGCGTCTAATAGCTGGGTGGAATCAAGAAAAGCCCTCATGCATTTTCTTGGCAATAAATAAATTCAAGAACTAAGAGACTGCATCCGTTCTTTCCTTCTCTCTCTTTTCTTTTCATTTGAATATGATAGCTTACATGTCAATGTGCATCTCTCCACGTGTGCGGCTCTCTTTCTCCTGCTAGTCATGAAAAAAACAAAAGGAAACAAAAAACCCAGTTCTAGAGTTTTAGTTTATTCGCTAAAGTCGCTTTTTTAGTTCACTCTGAAAAGTCACACTGACTGAGGAATTTACCCTGCAATTTGCCGGTATCTTTTCAATGCGCCGGGTCAAAACCTTGGTCCCACGTTTTAGTACGTCATCACCGAATTGAAACTGTATAAGTCAATCAACTAATAGGAACTCATGAATGGATACTAGATGCAAAAGAGCAGTTCATGCAATTACTGGAGAAGTTATGCTGGCCAGTTTGTCTTTTCGACATCATTTAGTATTAGTCAAGAGACCATACTACTTAAATGAGTCGTAAAACGCCTTGTTCGATCGACCCTTTTCTTGACACGGTGATTCGAATAGAGGGTTATTCTGCATTTGGGGGGGGGATGTTACTGTTTAGCGGTGTAAGAAAAAGGCCCCAACTTTTCCGGACACTGATGCTTTTGAGAGTTATAAGCAAGGAAACTAGGCTTTGGAAATCAGCAGACCGGATGCGGGATCCTTGTTGTCATTACAATGCCAACCCAATCAAAGCAGAATAAAGATACGTGGGAACAATGGACAGAACTCTCAGTACTAACAATCATAATTTGCGTATCATCGTACGCCAATTATTGTATCAAGTTGTATTCATCGTTCTTTTTAGATATGAAAACCAAATAAAGGAAAAGAATTGTGCAGCTAATAAGGCTTCAGATGAGCTGCAGCTATTATGCAAGTAGCTAAAAGGAAAAAAAAAAAAAGGAAGGAAAAAAGGTATCTTTTACGGTCGGCCAAACGCAAGTAGCTAAAGATCACTCAGATTTCATGGTCAAGTATGCAGCTAACAAGGCTACCCATGAGCTGCAGGTATAATGCAAGTAGCTGAAGGGAAACAAGGAAAGGCATCTTTGGTCAGCCAGATGCAAGTAGCTAAAGCTCATTCAAAATTCAAGATCAAGAGCTTCCTTGAAAAAGGGAAAAATACATAGTGTTCTGCAAAATCAATTCATCATGGAAATTTTGAGAATTATCAGACATCGGAGTCAATCCCCTGGACATAGCAACACATCAGTTAGTGCCGTTCACTCTGAACTCCCACAAGCCCGAAGCTCAAGTTCTAATCAACATTTAACCTGAGCTAAGCTGACCCTGGAGTTATTACTGATAAAATTCTTCAACCGAGCTGGCAAGATAAGCAAGAAACTTGTTGTTTGCGTGCAAGGGCAAGATATGGGTACATGTCGGGTGTGTTTGGTTTGGCTTTTAAGAGAGTTTTTGGGAAAATACAAAGGCCTATTGTTTAAAGGGGTTTTTTGAAATGTTAAAAGGGTTTTTCGAAATGTAAGAAATATTTAAGAAATTATAGTTTAAAAGTGCATTAGGAAATAAAATTAATTTAGATGGTATCTAGAAAAATCATACTTTGTAAAGCGTTTTTCTTTTTAAAAAAACTCAAACCAACGAAGGATTTAGCCTCCCACGAGACTAAATCTGGTTGCCGATGAGCCAAATCTAGTGTTGGCAACCTCATGCTGGGTCTCGTGACCCCAGGCGATGGCCTCAGGCGAGGTTGGCTGACGCCAAACTGGTTTGTTGGCGGCTAGATCTAGCCTCGCCGATGATGTTGCATGAGGTAGGAATATTTCGGAAATTATGAAAGTTCAATGATGGCAAAGTTGGAAGGGAAAAAATATACTTGAACTTCGAAAATGCTCGAAACTCCAAGCACCTCCGGACCTGTCTTTAGTTAAAAGGTTTTTAAAGGTTTTTGAAAGTACAATTGCATCGCTCTCCAAAAGAATTTATCAAGAAGCATTTGCCTTTGCTCAAGAGACTTTCGCCCTTAGTAGTGCAGTTCCTAGAGGAAACCGTGGTGGACAAGGGAAGATTGACGTTTTCCGAAAGGAGGCGGCAGAGGAGGTTGCGTATATTTTGCTTGCATAGAAAGCTAGTCCTTTAATGGTAACTTTAGAGTTGGAACCAGAAGCTATGCACACAAAATAATATAAGCAAAAGCAAAGGCTAATAATATTATTCCAAAGGTCCATACACCTCACCTTTTTCCCCCAGTTCCTATGTTATTCTTCTGCATATAAATAGGAGCAACCCGACTGACAAGTATGTACTCAGAACAGAAGAGAAACTCCCTCGTAAAAAACTATGGTCTTTCGCTTCTTTTCGACTCCTGTGACAGAGAGGTGCGAGAAGTCAGAGAACATGGCCAAGGAAGCCGAACTCAAGGTGCTAAAGCTCGAAATTCCGACATCTCTTGTTACTGTTTCTTGAGTTCTTGCTTGTCGCTGTGCTCGTCGTTGTGACACGGTTAGCTATAATGGCCTCTAAGTGTGGAAAGTTTGAATTTTCGCCTGTTGCAGAAGATTGAGCTGAAGGTGTCTGTAGACTGCTGTGATGGCTGCAAGAAGAAGGTCAAGAAGGCCTTGCAGACTGTTGAAGGTAAATAAGTCGGGATTCACAATGACTCTAGGCCCTTGTCATGCCCTCTAAACTATGTGGAGTAATTCGGTTAAGTTTCAGGCGTTTTGAAGACGGAAATCGATCCTTGGCAGCCGAAGGTGACGGTCCTTGGAAATGTGGATCCCCGTATACTGATCAAGAAACTAGCCCGAGTCGGGAAACAGGCGGAAGTTTGGACTCGCGTGAACAAGAATGACGACAGAGACAGAAGAGAGAAAGAAGCTCCCAAAACAGGGTCAGATCAGCCAAAGTGCTCAGAATCAAACGATAAGCCGAAAGTAAAAACCAATGAGGCAATTTCCTCTGTAGATGACGGCAAAGAAAAAGCTTCAATGAAGAATAAAGATACAGACAACAACAAAAACAACAACAGCAACAACAACAGCAGCAGCAAGAGTTCTGTAAACACTGAGGCCAAGAAAACCGAGGCTCCTCTTCCTTCGAGACAACCCGAGTCCAATAATGTTATGTATCCAATTCCAGGCGTTCCAGGCGTTCCAGGCATTGTGCAAGGTGATCCTAAGATCCAATGCTTTTACTTGGTCGAGCCTCGTCCTATGGGCATCCCATATTACGCTGTATGTTCGTATATGGCTCCCGTGCCTCCCACGAGTTATGGCCAAGAATATTACTCCTATGAAAGGCAACCGGTACAGATGGAAATTCAGGCGCCATTCACCAGGGTAGGAGACTACTTCAATGACGACAACACGGTGGGGTGCCATGTGATGTGAGAAAGACGGAAATCAGTGCAGAGATGAGTTCAGAAGAGAGGTGATTTCTTCTGTACGAGGAGTCCCTGCCTGGACGACAGTCACTTTGAGGAGAGAACGAAACTAGTTCTTTGTTGTAGTCCGGATTGTGGTTTTTTTTTACCGTATGAAGTTGTATAAAAAATTATGCAGTTGGCATTCTACACTTCGGCTACAACGACCGATACAAACTTCGCTCTTCACTCCCTGCCCACCAAACAATAAGTAGGTGACAAAGCTCTCTCCAACCTTAAATTCTATGAGCAGGTAATCGGTAATCGTGATGAAGTAATTACCTGCGCACTGGGCAACATCCTACCTGTAAAGACCATAGCACATGTCAAGCTTTAGAAAGCACTCGAGCGGTGCTACAAAGCGCAAACCAACATCCAGGTCGGAGTCAGGGGAGTCATAAGTAACATCACCACATTGCTATCGTTGTTCCTAGCACGCAAATCGACATGCTATGCATACAACCCGAGCGATGTGGAAGGTCATGGCCCCGCTACACTTACTGCCGTTATATCAAGCCATCGTTCCATCAAATGGAGCGTGTTGTGCATGCTGCATAGCCTTCGCGCCTTGTGACTGCATCCTATCACACAACTTGAAATGACCTGGTACGTTTTAAGCGGGTTAAGGCGCTTAGAGAAGTTCAAGCGGTCATCTTCAGGGCAGATCTCCACTTATCTTTTTTAACTCGACATCCTGATTCATGCAGACATTTTGGCTGGCGTTGCCGCGGGCAATGTTTTTGGACTCAACTTCATTAATTCTTTTGATGAAATGGGAGCACCTAGGCCAGCGGTGCTGCCTGCCGGACTCGACTAACTTCATACAGAAATTCTCAACGTTTTTTTTAGCATGAGCAAATTTGAACAAGGCTCTAAATGCCTGATGCCGAGCGATGGCCAAGCCTGTGTTGTTCCATAGGCAAGGCCCGAGCTCACCATGCCAGATCTTTGATCAAGTTTACGTCTTTTTACTGTACATCACAACATCCCTTTCTCTCTATGGTGGACTTGGGATCAGTGGATGCCAGAATCCCTCCTAGGGAAGAGATTGCTCGCCCGTAGTTGAGAGAGAGAGGAAAGAGAGACAGAGAAAGTGAGCCCCTCCTAGGCAGACCTTTGAACGCAGAAAGAAAAGGTAGGCAGCTGACTTTGACTCAATATCGAGCCACTAACTCTTCATATGCTTTTCTCGTGAGAGGGTCCATCGAGAGGTGAGACTGTAGATAGGTGCTAGCGGGCATAGATCAAACTCTCGCTCCATTTTTAAGGTAGGACACTACGAATTGTACTCCACGCAGAAGAACTTTTTCAATAAATATGGAGAGAGAGGTTTAATACTACAATGGCATTTCGTAGTGGATCTCAAAAGCTGCGGTTGGGGAGCTTCCACTTTAAAAAGGACCAATTGGGATCGTCAGTCCATGCGAGTGCAGGCATCTTGGGGCAGTTTGCGTGCAGAGACCGATGGCGTTTATCTACAGGAGATGCCCTGACCAGCTTCAACGAGAAGAGATCCTCTTGAATTGGCCGAGATAGTGGATTTGAGTTCGCGATCCTAAAACAGCAAAATCTGATTGGAGAGCCCATTTTACTAGAGAAGGGAACAGACCGGGACCGTCTAGATAGGACTTCTACTAGAGCTAGAACTAGAACTAGAACTAGAATTACTTGTCCATTTATCTTAATTCCCACTTAGGGGTCTGTTTGTGCTGAGATTGAGAGATCAGATTCGGGCAAGTAATATCACCAACGATTCCACAACATCCATAAAACCTATTTCTACCACGTTTAGAGTCAAGCCATAACAGACTACAAACCCCGAAAATTGGTGCACCCAAGTAAGAGATGGTCTATTAAAAGTATATATAATGAGAGATGTTTATATTGCGGTTGTGCTTCACAAGAGTGCTTAAAAATTCAGGATCACAAGTGGCTTGGTCCAAATGCCCCCCCTGGACTTAGGATATAGGGAGGAATTTTAACCCCTAACACCTAACCTAACCTTTGAGCAAAGCAGGGCTCAAAAAATGGTCTAGGGCAAGTGATCAACCTTGTGGCCATGCAGTAGAAAACAATTTGAAAGTGCAATCAGAATCTTATTCTTTTAGAATCTTCATTAGTGTTTCAATATGTTCAGGAATCTCAATTCAGGGACACTATTTCTAAGACAGTATATTCAGCTAATCACAGCCACACATGTCCAGAAATACAAGTTAAGAACATAAATCAATGAACCATGAGGTGAAAACAACGCAGGATGAAAGAAGCAATGAGTGTGCTCTATCTACATTAGTCTTGTACGAAAAACATCACTGTGCAAAGATATTACCGATTACTCACATCAAAACTCTCCCCATGCCACTTCAGTCTCTCCAGCCCAATTAAGTGCAAACAAAATCTCATTCTGTTAGGATCTTCATGAGATTCTGACCCAATTACTGATGATTAATGTGCAGCGTTTCAATATGTTCAAGAATCTCAATGCAGGGACACTATTTCTGAAACAGTATATTCAGCTCATCACAGCCGCACATGTCCAGAAATACAACAAAAGAACATAAATCAATGAACCAAAGAGGTGAAAACAATACAAGATAAAAGAAGCAACGAATGTGCTCTATCAGCATCACCGTGCAAAGATATTACCAATTACTCACATCAAAACTCTCCCCATGCCACCTCAGTCTCTCTAGCGTAATTAAGTGCAATCAGAACTTAGCATCTTCATGAGATTCTGACCCAATTACTGATGATCGACATGCCGTGTTTCAATATGTTCAAGAATCTCAATTCAGGGACACTTTCTGAGACAGTATATTCAGCTCATCACAGCCACACACGTCCAGAATACAAGATAAGAACATAAATCAATGAACCATAAGGTGAAAATAATGTAGGATGAAAGAAGCAATGAGTGTGCTCTAATTACATTAGTCTTATACCAACAAAATCACTGTGCAAAGATGTTACTGATTACTCACAACAAAACTCTCCCCATACCACCTCAGTCTCTAGCCCATGGCAACTGACCTAGAGCTCCAGATGAATTATGTTCTTGGATCTATGCCTGGGATGAGTAATGCATTGAAAGTAATCTCCCTCCTTGCTCATTCAGCGAAAAACATATGCCTTGTTCTTCACATTTTTACTTAGCAGACGAGATGGAAAAAAATGTTTCAAAGGCAGCTTACATAAGGGTAAACCAAATTCAAACAGCAGCTAATGAAAATTCCACGAGAACCTCGTGGAATTGTTAACGGTTGAGTCTCTTGAAAAGAAGAAAGGGGATTCATTTTATTATATAGCTGATGCTATTGCTAACAAAAAGAGGAGTTAACACCGATGGGGAAAAAAAAACATAACAGAAAACCCCATATAGTCACATACAGCAATGACCTAACATCAACATTTGTTCCCTTCATCATGATCTCATAAAACTCCATCATTTTATACGCGTCAAGCACACACATGGTAGTATGCAACATTAGACTAAGAACCTCAGCTCATCATCACGATACATAGATGCAATGCCAGGTCAGAATTTCCAAGAGAGACCAGAAGAATCTGGAAAAGGGTAAACTTCTTCTCACAGGCAGCCTTTACATCAGAAGAAGATGATCACACCAGATCACCAGCAATTAAAACTAAGATCAACTCAAAATGCAAGAGTCCTATTCAAATTGATGTCCCAATGGATGGGATAGGATCACCAAAAAAATAGGAACTCTTCATTTTGACATGTTGATTGGAATGCAAAACCCATGATTTGGCAGCCCATGAAAACTCGAAAAATAAAAGGTCGGACACATTATGCTGCGCCAACACATACGAAACTCCAATAATCACATTTACCATCAACAGCCATCAGCAACATCAGTTTCACCAGTCACTAAGTCCAATGAACAGGGCACCAATAAGTCACTTTCCAAGGCCCACCACACAAATGAACTTTTCCATTAAATTAATTACACTACAACAGTTAAGGGTTACTCACTAATCATTACACCCTAAGTATCTGAAGCTTCGAAGAGAAGGCGATTGCGACCCAATCAGGCTGCGAGGACGACCACTGCAGCTGCTCGATCTCTGCCCCCGCGGTGTAGGCCAGGATCGGGTCCAGGCCACCCTCCACAGGCTGCGCCATTGAGGACAGGTCCCAGATGAGCGCCTGCGAGTCGTCCCCCGCCGTGCAAATGTGGCAGGAGCTGTGCGGCGCCCACGCGATGGCGTTCACGCTGGCCTGGTGCCTCTGCAGCTCGACGACGGGCATGGTAGGGTAGCGGATGTCGAGCACCACGACCTTGGCGCTGTCCATGATGATGGTGGCCATGTAGCGGGGGTCCTGCTTGTTCCACCCGAGCCGCACGAGGGGGGTGTCGGGCTCGGAGCTCTCGTAGATGATGGTGGAGTGCTCCTTGTCGCGGAGGTCGAAGACGCGGACGGAGCCGTCGGCGGAGACGGAGGCGAAGACGCTGACGCCGCCCCAGGCGATGTCGTAGACCTCCTTGTCGTGGGCGATGAGCTGGGTGTCGACGGTCTCGCGCTCGATGTCCCAGATGGTGCAGGTGGTGTCGATGCTGGAGGTGCCGATGCGCTTGGGCTCCGCCTCGTTCCAGTCGAAGGAGGTGAGGGGGCGGCAGAACTCGCTGTTCTTGTTGCCGTTGAGGAAGGAGCGGAGGTCGACGCGGGAGGAGTCGTCGGCGATGCGCCAGATGCGGAGGAAGTCGCTGGAGGTGGCGAGCAGGTCGGCGCGCTGGCAGTCCTTGTCCGGGACGAAGGCGGCCTTGGTGGCCGGGTAGGGGTGGTCGAAGGAGAGGTTCGGGTCGGCCCGGATCTCGCCGGTGGAGTCGTCGAGCTGGACGATCTCGACGCGGTTGGTGACGGCGGCGGCGGCGGCCGGGTGGTCGAGGAGGCTGGCGATGGCGAGCCGGTACTTCTTGTCGCGGCGGACGCTCCAGTTCATGGCGTAGATGTGCCACGGCGCCTCGTACGTGTAGATCTCCGACCGCTTCTGGTGCTCGTCGGAGACGTCCGGGTTCGGGTCGCTGCTCGCCCCCATCTCCTTCCTTCCCCCCTCCTGGTCGGATCCGGATCCGGATCGGCACTCGACGGCGCTCGATTCGAGCTCTCCCCGGCGAGGAGGTTTCGGGATAGGGTTTTGAGCTGGAGCCGCCGAGACAGAGGAGAGAGAAAGGGAGGAGGAGGAGGGTCAAAATGTCAAAGGATAAGTGGCATGGATGTAATAATAAAAGACCGGAAATGGAAAACAGAGGTAATTGATGTGTATGAATGGTCAACGCCAGCTGTCCCTCCCGGCGTGGATAACTGTTGACGTGGCGATCTAATTAACATCGATTAGGGCTAATAGGGGCGGCCCTTGCCTAAGGTCGGCGTTGCTTAAGGGGGTGATAAATCAAGGTCTAGTGATGGCGGCGGAGAGAAAAAAAGGTAAAAGAAAAAAGAGAAAGAAAAAAAATAAAAGAAATGAAAAGAAAAGTAAAAATAAAAAAGAATTGAAAAATATTAAAGAATTTGTCCAAATCAGTAATTTTTGACTAAAATTAACTGAATGGATTCAATTGACAGAATATAAAATAGGATTAATATTCAATTGACACAATTAAAAAATTTAGAACTGAATAAATAAAAGTACAACAAACTCAAGATTTTTTGGATAATTTTTCATGAATAACATGAAGTCGAAAACCCATTCTTCCCATAGTTGAACTAGATTGAAAATAAAATAAAATTTAAGGTTGCAACATGTAAATAATAGTAAATTTGAGAATTGTGAAATTTAGTCACTTCACATCCTTGTTACAATTAATTTAGATTTTATTTTAGTTTTTATTTAGGTTTGCGCTATTTCCACCTTTTTATTGACTCTTGACATCTTCTATTACATTGAATCGACAATATTATTCCTTGAGGTCCCATTTTTAATTTAGAAATATTTCTTACCTTATTTCTTTTCTTTTTTTTTTGATTTTTTCACATCCCTCCGCCCTAACCAGTTCTTCCGCACCTGTTACATCTCAACGTTTGTTTATGGTTGTCTTCTTTTAAATTCATTCTCCATTATTATAATCTAAGCAAGTATTAATCATATATCCTAGAAAAAAATACTAGTATTATTTGCAAATTGTTTACTTTATTTCCCTAGAGTATCTTAATGATTATGAATTTTTTGACTTTGATTTTTAGTACAAATTTACAAGAATTTATTCAAAAATTGAATATTATGGCATTATACACAATTTACTCGAAAGGTAATCCTCTCACTTGTGTTTAGGTTATTTTTTAACTAATATTTCCAAGTACAAAAAGAAAAAGAAAAATAAATATACAAATAATTAACAAAATAATTTGTTTTTTAATCAAAAACACAATAATTAGTTAACTATCTACCAAATAAAATATTTTCCAAAGAAGAAGTAAACAAATTTTGTTTCAAATGAGAATGAAAAGCCAAAAATCACCGAAAAAAAAAAAAAGGGTAAGCATTAGTCTTAAATCGAGAGTATACCTCATATTTAACCTTAATACTTATTATTTGTCAGGAATATGATAATTTCGTCTCTAATAAAATTAAAACAAAAAAAGACAACTCAAGCAAAAAGTAAGACTCATAAGGTATAGGGCCTACGTTGTAACATTTCTGTTCCTCTCGATTTCTGTTTTTTTTTTCTCCAGAACAAAAAAAGAACAGAAATCTGTTTGATAACGCCAACTTGTTTTTCTATTCCTCGGAATAGAAAAATAGGCTTAAGGAATAGATTTG
Organism: Eucalyptus virginea; assembly: GCA_014182375.1. NCBI lineage: Eukaryota > Viridiplantae > Streptophyta > Magnoliopsida > Myrtales > Myrtaceae > Eucalyptus > Eucalyptus virginea. The sequence goes on along the minus strand of CM024522.1, from coordinate 18,389,171 downwards.
GCGCGAAAAACAAGAAATAAAGAAAAAATACTTATTGTTATCGGGAACAATTTCTAGAAATAAGTCAATTTTATTTTTTATTTTTCTTTTGTTCCTCTCTCTTGCTGCGGCCACCTCCAATTGCCCGGAGCCACTGTCAATCGCCGCCTGCCGTCGCCCGTTGCCGCCGCCGCTGACCATCGATGTTGCTGCCGCCAACCATCGTCGTCGCTGCCGACTGTTGGTTGATAACCGCCGTTGACCGTTGCTGGTCGCCGCCTCTGCTGTCATCGCCGCCGCCGCCGACCGCCTTGCCACCGCCGCCCGTCACCACCACATGACTGTTGGCTGACAACCGTCACCGCCAATCACCGCTGCACAGCCCATTGACCGTTGCCGACCGCCAGACTGACCACAGGAGGTGGCTGCCGATTGGTTCTGTGGCGGCGATCAGCGGTGACGGTCGACAGCTGGCGGCGGCGGCGGGCGACGATCCGTGAGCAAAAATAAAAAAGGAATAAATACAAAAATAAACACATTTCTATTCTTTTTCTATTTCAAAAGTAGAAATTTTGTATAGTTATCAAACACCTTATTTTACTTAGAAATGATTCTCCGGAGTAGAAATAGAAAAAAACTATTTCTAAAAAGAAACCGTTCTCCAACCAAAAAGAGTTACCATACGCATCCATAGTGTAGTCAATTCAATATAATTTGAGAAGTCAGAAGCCAAAAATAGGTGAAAATAAGGTGAGCATTTACTTAATAGCGCTAAATCGAAATATCAATAATCGATCTTCACATTTTCTTCTTGCTTCACTATTTTTGGGTTTATTCTCCACTCAGAGAAATCATCCCGCACGACGCTTGGAATCGAATTGCGTAGGCCTTTTGAGGTGTATTCAGGTCCAGATTTGCCTCACTAGCAAATGGAGCTGTGTATCTGCTTGTATGCAACATTTACATTGGGACTCTGGATTATTCTGACTGTAATTCTAAATTGTAAGAGAAATGAGAAAAGGAGATGGATATGCTGTACATGCTACCACGATCGAGAGAAAATAACAGTCGAAAAGGTTTGAGCATGGAGCTGATCGAGTCAACCCATACGCGGGTATGCATCTCCAAGAGCAACAAGCGACAGGGACCAGCTGACGTTGATGGCGAAAGAACTCCCTGCAAGAGAAAATGGTGAAACGTCCTTGAATACATGGACACAGCCTCATCCTATGTTCGTCAACTATTTTCAAGTATATCGAAATGCACTCATGGTAATAAGGGAATAAAATGCTTGGTCCTTTTCGCAAGTAAAATCCATTCATCCGTCCTGTTTGTGGGTCCACACCAGAAAATCACATTTGGGAGTTTTAAGTTGCAGGCAATACACGACAAAAGGAAAGCAGATCAGGGGCGCAGGCCAAGGATCGGAGCAATCTTGAATCAAAGTGGTGAGGGGCTAGCCAGAGAATTCACAGTAACGTCATCAGTAGCTTCCCAGAGTCCTGCACTTACCGTTGCCAATCACAGTATAATATAGCAGCCCGTCACAGCAAAGTTGGCCCTTCACTTTAATCGGAGTCCTCATAAACCTCTCCATCATCAGATAAATCATCAAAGGATCTTATGTCGAGCTGGTAGCGAAGGATGCCGCCAATCCCACCAAATCCTCTGCAAAATTGTGATCCCTCCTGAGATTTGTTGGTGACGAACTCAAGTGTGCAACCATATTTCTTGTATTCATTGGCAAACCACTCGAGCAATGCCATCTTCTCCTGAACTTCCAGCTCCGCTGACGTGGCTGCATCGCGGAAGTTGCTCTGATCTGCCTCTTGGTCCTTGTTCAGGTGCTTGATGACGATTTCACCGGTCGTGCTGTTTTTGAGCACATACCTATTGATATCCAGGTTCTCCCAGACAATCAGGGTTTCCACAGCACCCATCTCCAGCGCCTTCAAAGTGTCGTCTACACCAAAGACATATTTTCCGGTGTCCTGACTAATCTCCTCAAAGTATTTCCCAATCAAGCGTTTTTCCTGTATGAACTTTACATTTGATAGAATCTCTGCAGAAAGCTCTATGGCTTGATTGAAACCGTTTTCTCCACCATAGGAAACATCAACCACATTCAAAATCTTGGCTTGCAGACGAGGATCAAACATATCAGACTGGCTAAGCTCTGTCTTGAAATCAGCAGAACCAGCCAGTATTAGCCCAGCAACGTTCGGTTGACTGGTGGCAGGATTGATGAAGAACTGTGTGGCAAGTTCTGCCGTCTTCCTTACATAATTGTGCCGTTTCTCCATCCGAAGACGAGCAAAACGGAGAGCTGACTGCCCTCCTCTTCCATGCTTTTTCGGTAGGTCCACTGTAAACTTATGAAGTACCTCCCTAGTGTTCCCACTTAATGTTCCAAATAAAGTTCCATTACCATCCATGACAATAAACCCAAACTTATCATCAGACTCCAAGAGTTCATTCAAAGCTTCAGTGTGGAACTTGTTGTCACAGAGGTATAATGATGCATTTATAGGCTTAAAGGGCTCGAAGTCAATCGTTACCTTCTTTTCCTTGCCGTCTTCAGTTACAATTGTTCCGGTGTAAAGCACCAGACCATTAGGAGGAACTTTGTTATACAGCTTCAGCCTTTGTTGGGCAGAAGTAATGGCACCTAACACTGACTGCCTGTTGACTCTACTCTTAATGTTAGAAGCAGTTCCAAATTCATCACCTAACATCTTAGTTACCCGGGATATTTGATCACGTGGAGGCATTATAAGAGATATCATGCTGGTACCATTGCCTCTGGCAGATTCTAAAGCCTTGATCAGTTTCTTGATCTTCCAGATTTCAATATTCTTGTCTGACTCACCATCTGCCATTGCTGGTCAAGATAGATACAATGGGACAGCAACTGCACGAGATTAGTAGAGAGCAACAAACGTGTCAAATTCAGGAAACTTGTTGATCATAGAAAGCGAAAAACATTGAGTAGAAATCTCATGAAAAGGGGACAAATCATGATCTGAAAAGCCCTAAATTATCAGTATTCTGAATAAGTTATATTGAACACAAAGAGTAACATGTATCTATCCAAAAGAACAATTTCTGTGTCATAAAATACGAAGAGATACCTTGTTTTGGCACTGTGGAAACACCAAAAACTTTCTGTAACATTGCAATTATCATAAGAAGGATACCTATTTAATTTCTGCAGTTAAATCCTGAAATGGATTGAGAATGGTAGAACAATTGAAATTTAATGACTGGTAAAATAGTTGAAATAAAATAGCAGCAAGTTATCAATTGTATGCCCTCTCACGGGGTCAAGTGAAAACTGGCAGTCAAGGTCTACTAAGCAGATGCAAAAGTTACCATGATAGACATTGAGGAAGGGCCTTCCCAGAAGATAGGCCACTAGTTCAAATTGTATGATGGCAAGTGATAAGGATGTAAAGTCAAATCTGCCACCCCAGAAAAAAAGTTTGAAGACAAAGGGGCATGCAAATATTATTTTTATTTTGAACCATCACCAAAAAGCCACGTCTATAGAGATGTATCATGGAAATAAGTGGCAGGACCCATTAAGTCACAACACTTCTCATGCATAAGCAGCAATTGGAAAACCCCGCAACCACATGAACCATAGATCTGCTCAACGAAAGACAACAACAATAATGAAGCAGAGTTAACGCCTAGTCTGCGCATAAGATTGCATAAATTGAAGATGGCTAATAGTATTCCATCTAATATGCCTGCTATCACAAAATATAATATCAAGAACCTAATTCGCAGCCAGGTCCCCAAAAAACCAGCAGAAGAGAAGTAATGCATGTCAAGGAGCAATTAATTTTAGCATTTGGAAGGAACGAAACAAAAACAACCTTTTGAAGCATCTGAATATTCTCTCCAATCAGTTCTGGTCACATTTAATCAATTAGGATCTACATGTACCAATCTGTTCTAGTGTATTTTCTCTAGATTAGATTCCTCTTCTGTTCTTGTACATTCCTCATGTAATTGAGCAGGTTTCAGCAACTAAATTTTTTAGCTTAATAAAAAAATCGGATCAACTCAATTACGAATCATCCATCAGAGGTCAGCAGTCCATCAAATTTGCAGAACCATTTCAAGCTAGGATTTACCCAGTACAGCAACAGAGAAGCGACGGAGATCCGTACGCAATCCTAGACTCCGAAACCGGATCGAATCACGTAAAAACCAAGCACGGACTCGGAAGTCCCCCATAGAGTAAGCGATTGACTCCGAAGTCAACTCAAACTTTCTACTGAATACCCAAATGCAGAAGACCACCATAGGACGTCGACGAGATGACAACACTGTACAAGAAAACAGCGGCGTCGGCGAGCGCCGTCGCGGCCGATTCGACGAAAGAAGCAATCACTCAAGATCCGAGCAAAACCGAGCTCGGAGAACCAACAAATCCAGTCAAAGGCCACTGTTCCGGATAACCCCCCAAAAAAAAAAAAAAAAAAAAAAAAACACACGGAAGAAATGGCGTGCGAATGCGAGAATCGACGGATTCAGACAAGCGAAACGGAGATGCAACTACGGAGAATCGCGCGACGGATACCTGCAAGACAGGAGCGCGATCGGAGCGGGGGAGGAGAAGCTAGGGCTTTGCTGCAGTACCGCCGCGGGAGCTCGACCTTCCTCGATATCTGAAAGCGCTCTCTTTTGCCCTAGTGGGTTCTCGTCGTCGTCTTCGTCCGTCTTCCTTCCTTCCTTCTTCTATGTCGGGCTAATAATGCGCCGGGCCCACACGCCTCCGTACCCATCGTTTTCCTTACCGCTTCTCTCTCGCTAAAAAGATATTTGTCGGTTCCTATTTTTCCTGCTCTGGTTTCTGAGTTTGTCAATTTGGTGATACTTTGTTTTTTTTTTTTTTTTTTTTGGAGATGTTACTGCCGAAAATTATGGGAACTCACTTTTCTTATTCGCATTCGAAAGCGGTCAAGAACAATCGTAAAATTTAAAATAAAGTGGACTATTTAAATGCGAAATTTTAGGTGCTGGATGATCTTAAATAAAAGATTATTCAATGAAAATTGAGAATCATGGCTTGGTATGATCAATATCTCACCAAACATTGAAAATGCCCATTATTGATAGGTTTTACCACTATATTTGGCCATATTGTAATTTCCATCTATTATTTGTCTGTTGAATGAAATGAGTAACCTCTTTCTTACTTTCCACATTAATTGGATTTCTTCGACTTAATTCAATCATTTGTCAATAATATTCAAGGTTATTAAGTAAGTTTAACCTAATTAATTGTTGAATTTTTGGGTTTCGACACTCTGTTGAATTGTCAAATGGGTCCTGACTTTGATAATTTTAAACTCGCTTACTTGTAGGTCGAGATTAACTATTAATCTTTGTTAATATCATATTGATCAATTACTTCATTATATAAGCGTTGAGCAGTAACTTGACAAAAAAAAATCATACTTTGCGATAAACGTTAGATTGAAAGAAAAATAATATTTTCATGATTATATATGATATAATATGGCCACTCGCACATTGTGCAGATTGTCGTGCAAAGTATAATTAAAATTGCGCATAAAGAAGAATATGGCTGTAATCTGATGATGAACTGTTGTTCGAATGGAAGAGTTAATTCGCCTGCCAGTTCAAGCCGATCAGGGGTAATATTGTCCGATTACTATTTTAGCTTCGCCCCGAGCAAAATTAGGTTGTGGAAAATGGAAATAGCCCGGCCCTAAAAAATAATTTTCGAAGAAAAAACCATGCTTTTGCCAATTTTATTCCTTTTAATTTGCTCCTGGCATCGCGGAATTTGCTTCGCGCGAGAGCACGCTTCACTGCCCGACAGGACTCGAGTTTGTGGCGGAGCGCATCGGCTCGGAAGATTCCGGAAAGCCGGGTCTGCGATGGCTTCTCTCTCTTCAGCGACCCTCGCACCAACCACCTTCTCCTCCGCCGCCAGAGCGCCGTCGTCGCCGGCCAATAGGTTCGCCGGCTACCGAGCTCCGTCGTCCCTCTGGCCGCGCGCGTTGACCGCCGTGGGCAACCCTGTGCCTGGGCTCCGGTCCAGAACCAGCGGGACCTTTCGCTGCTTCGCTTCTGGTACGGGCCACGGTCGTTTCCCCCGTTTCCGTTTCTCGATGACTGAATAATTTCGCATCGAATCGAGTGTGTTCGTTAGAGGATTTTCAGGATTGGGGTTTTGGTTTGCGAAGTCAATTCCTAATTTAGCTGAGCCAACGTATTGAAAGCCATGCTGATTCCTGATGTTTCCTGACATTCTCGTTTTGATTAAGCGATGATTGATTTGCGCCGTTCTCTAGAAATGCTGCGTGTATACAACATACTATTTGTTCATGAATGGGCAAAAGAGTAGTACAAAGAATTTAGAGGGAAAAGTGGCTCTGGCCAAGAGCGTGCTGCTGTCGGTGGTTGCGAAGCCTGAATGGGCCATAGATGGTAGATTGTTGAATTGGCGTACAACTGATGTTGTAGTTTGTTGGATTTTTCCATCGAAGAATGCTGGGTCACAGTTCACCAATGAAGTTCATGCTATCTGTTCAATACGTACAGGCATATTGTTGCGACTTATGGCAGTGGAAAAGAGCGATTGTAGTGCTTGGAAATAGGGCTTAGGCATTAAGTTGTTCAAAGGGGGAATAGTGGTGACTACAACAGTGAACTTTCTTTCTGTGGCGCTTTATTTTGAGAGGAATGTCAGCTTCGCTAATCATGTGTCAATCGTGTTTACAGTTCATAACTGAATGGAGGGTGCAAGCTGCACTGATTTTGTGTCAATTGTATTACACTCCTTTAGTAACTTCTGATAATGAAAGAAGTATGAAAGAAGTTCTCTGACCACTAAGTGAGCTCTATCCATTTGAAAAATCATCATGAGATGGCATTCACATGAGTTGTGATGATTTATGGAGATCCCAAGTCTTTAGGCTAACTAACTGTCGATTCAAAACTTTTTTGCGATTTCCTGTGGGAGGCCAGAGTGGTTAAGTGTTTTTTTATCCCGTATCTTCTGTCTCTATTCTATTTTTCAGAAAAACAAATGGGTGATATGTCTCCTTTTGCTCCTGCCTGTGTATGCAGTATTAACTCCACAGCTCAAGAATACACTGGATACGGTGGTTAATTCGCACAAGGTGGTTCTATTCATGAAGGGAACTAGGGATTTCCCTCAATGTGGGTTTTCCAACACTGTTGTGCAAATACTGAAGTCCTTCAATGTACCTTTTGAAACTATAGATATTCTTGAAAATGAACTGCTCCGTCAAGGACTGAAGGAGTACTCCAGTTGGCCTACCTTTCCTCAGCTTTATATCGAAGGAGAGTTTTTTGGAGGGTGTGACATCACTGTTGGTAAGTTTCGACTACTTTCAGCTGTTTTAATTAAAATTTGTTAAAACTATTTGCTGTTATCATACTCGCGCACTTCTTTCACTGCTTTCATGTAAGATCTTTGCAACCTCCTTATTGTTATACTCTGGACTCTGCATCACTAGATGTTTTCATCGGTACAAATTGTACAATTGCTGGTTTCCATTTCACTGCAGTTCACTATTGTTGAAAATGACATAATACAGCTTTATGCCTAATTTATCAGTAAATGCTTCTATGTTACCACTGGCTAATATGTGCTAGAGAAACTATAGGAACAACATAATTGAAGATAGTTTCATTGTTGGACTTTTAATAAATGTTTATGTCGAATTCCAGTTATCTCGGTTAGATTCTGATTTGTCATATGAAGGACATGGTGGTATAGTCTTCATCAGTCGTTGTTTGGTTATGAAAGATGAGTCAGAGACTAGAGAGAGGGAGAGAAAGAAAAAAACAGATGAAATCAATAGAAGGAAGGACAAAGAAAAGAGAAAGAAATATGGGTTGGACTTCTTTCAAAGCTCTGGTGTAATAGGATTGTCACATTGATGCTTGGAGGAACCGCTATAAGGGGAAACTGTGGGAAGCAACTTCACACAAATCATCCTCACTGACCATGACCAAATGCAGCAATATCTCTATGGGAGGCTCCTGTACTGAAAAAAGGACTGCGTGAAAGATTAGTTAGCTCTTCGGTGTCTGAACATACAATCTTTTCATGGTCATGAGACTATAATCTGGATAACTTCAAGTTAAGGAAACCATGGTTAAGCCAAGCAATGAACTGAAGTTGATGAATTTGGCTGCTAAGTGGAAAGACATGGTCTAACTGGCTGGTGTTTTATGAAGGCTTTGTATCCCTTTGACTAGATTTTTCATTACTTCGGAGGAATGAATCTGTTTATTTCTGATCAACCGGGTTTATGAATGAAGCTTCTAATACTAATCGTATGTATATTAATTCTGGAATACCAGCTGTTCTTTATAACTGAGAGGTGACTTTTTGTGCGGATGTGTGTCAACTAGCACGTAGAAATTGCATAGGTCGAATGTCAGTGAGGATTCAGCTTTCAACTCTGCCCACTGATGGTCTGCCCACTGATGGTCGGGTGGGCAAAAGAATCAGGTCGTCGCTGACTGAAATTTATGCAAGTCGCGATGTATCCGCTGACTGTGATGGTTTGATCATGTTAGTATGCTTGCGAATTCTATCCTGCATTATCTCTTGACAAATTACTTTTGCTGCAGAGGCATACAAAAGCGGGGAGCTGCAGGAACTATTGGAGAAAGCGATGTGCTCCTGACGCAATCTCTGTTTCGGAAAGATCAATGTGCGCATTCATGGTGGATTGTGGAAGGTTCCAAGGATTTGCTCTTGGATGCCAATGATATTTGTATAGAACATCTCATTGTTGGATGCATATCTTCACTTGTAATAACAGCTAAAATTCTACTGCACGCCCCGTTCCATTACGCAGAAGTGGAGTGCTCCGTGTGGAACTGCGACCTTGTTTTGTTTCATATCATACGACGATGATTGTCGGTGTGTGTTACTGCTAGTTGGGATGCTTCTATACATGGGTTGAGGATGGAGAAAGGTGAATTCTTGATATGCATCTTCCCTTGGTTCCGGATTCATCAAGACAAGTGGATCCAAGGACTTTTGGAAGGCGTGGGCAATTGGCATTTTTCTTGGAAAGTGTGATAGCCCATGAGAAACTCGCATTGCAAATGTTTATCTTTAGAAGAAAATTTCCTTTCCTCAAATTCAATCTCTCCATGATGTCAGGAAAATGAAGATGCCAAATCACCTCTTCGACCGATAAGATCCAAATTAGCCAATGCAAACCATCGACTCTTCTTCTTCTAGGAGTGCTAATACGCATCTCATACGCAAATTAAAACAGATAAGAAAAGTATCATAAAACAATCGATTCGCCAGCAGGAAAAAAAGAAATGAAAGATGGGCCGACGGGCGGTCGGCATCCTGCCTGGAGCTGGACGAGCCGTTTGTCATCACATGGGAAAAGGACAGGAGACAATGGCATGACCGTTCGGTGGGGCCCACCGAACCGAAGCACCCGCCCTCTCTCTCTGTCTCTCTCCCTCGCCTCAGGTTCGGATCCGGAACCTGGGAGCCACGAATCCCCGCTCCGCAGCACCCACGTCCCTATCCGGGATTTGAAATAATAAACATTAACGACAATAATAATAATAATAATAATATAAAAGCCGTGACGTGTTGAAGCATAATCCGCTCGCGGGCTCGATCGATTCGGCGATAGGGTTTATTGAATCTCGCGAGCGAGCGAGGGAGCGAGAGAGAGAGAGAGGATTCGTTGCCCCCGTTCTATCCAATCGCAGTACCAATCCCCTCCTCGTCAAGTTTCCTCCTCATTCCCTCGGCTCGTCAGGTAGTCAGTTACCGATTTCTTCCCCCTCTCCATCTCTCCTCCTTCTCCTTCTTCTTCTTAGCGATTCGCTTTTTTAGGTTTTCATCTCGAGCTCGATTTTTGCAGGCATGGCTTCGAATCCGGCCAAGGATGCTCCTTCCGGTAAGATTCCTTTGATTGCTTCGCGCCTCCCCTCTCTCTCTCTCTCTCGCTCTCTCTCGCGGTTTGACTTTGATTTCGGTCGCGATGGTGATTGTCTGTTTCGGTTTTGGTGACTGGATCGGTCATTTCTGGGGTTGGCGGTGGGGGATTTGTTGTGTTTCGCGGTGTCCTTTGCTGAGGTACGGATGGCATCGGGGAGGCCTCGGTGTGCTGCGTGGGCGATGATTTGGATGTGGAGTTTGGTGCGAATCCGAAGGCAATTGAGGTCGCTGCGTGAGGTTTTGCGGTGTTTGGCTGGGGGATGCCGATTTGTTAGTTTTTGCTTGCCTTCGTGTGCTGTGTGGGGGATGATCTGGGCGGAGTTTGGTGCGAATCCAAAGGCAGTTGAGCTTGCCGCGTGAGTTTTTGCAGTGTTTGGCTGGGGATGCTGCTTTATTAGTTTTTGCTTGCCTTCGTGTGCTGCGTGGGGGATGGTTTGGGTGGAGTGTTTGGTGCGAATCTGAAGGCTATTGAGGTTGATGCGTGAGGTTTTGCGGCGTTTGGCTGGGGACGCTGCTTTTTAGTTTTTGCTTGCCTTCATGTGCTGCTTGGGGGATGGTTTGGGTGGAGTTTGATGTGAATCTGAAGGCAATTGAGGTTGCCGCGTGAAGTTTTGTAGTGTTTGGCTGGGGGATGCTGCTTTATTTGTTTTTGCTTGCCTTAATGTTGTGCTTGGGGGATGGTCTGGGTGGAGTTTGGTGCGAAACTGAAAGCAAATGAGGTTGCCGCTCGAGGTTTTGCAGTGTTTGGCTGGGAAATGCTGCTTTGTTGGTTTTTGCTTGTGGCAAAATGATGGCTGACCTGTGTTATGCTGTGTTGTAGCACCCCCTCGATTGAGATAGTGTGCTATGGGATCGTTTTAGCTTTGACATACAGCTTCTGACTGAGCTGCTTTGGTTTGTGGTTAACGGATGGTTTGGTAGGACTGGCAGCTTTGGGCGAATGTCTTGAATATGTGGAATGAACGGTGCACCAGCTTGTGCTTATATATGTATGTGCAGGCACTCGTGCGTGAGTGCGGGTGTGTTGATTTCGTTCTTTTATTTTGTTCCAAGGTTAATCTGGTTAAGTTTGTCATGACAATGGTGTAATGAAATTCTAATGGGAGGAACATGCTGATGATGTAAATAGATCTCATGAAAGTGCCTCACTGGTCTAAATCTTCCCTTATCTTTCTGGTCCAACTAAGGATAAAGCATATCTCCTGAAGTAACCATCTCAAGAAAATTTGGGCATCTGACATATATATGAGTGTCAGGAAAGGCGCATATGGTGCTTCATGTGAAGTTTTGTTTCTATGATATACATTGGGGTGCAGTACTTCTTATTGTGTTTGACTTTAATTTTAAGAGTGTGTGTATTCTATGATAAATTCATGCATTCCTTTTCTTCATCCAGATGGGAAGTCTTCTGTATCTGAGTTGTCTGAGGGGCAGGCACAATCAGGTCAAGGCGTGGCTTCTCCTCTGCCAGGAGTTGATCTTGGTGGGCCCAATCCATTTGACTTCTCATCTATGTCCAACATGCTCAATGTATGTATTTTGTACTTTCACTCAATATTTGTCTAACCTATGGTGATCGGGCTACTTATATAAATCATATCAAATGCTGTGATGTATAAGTCGTGTATGATTGAAATTAATGCCGCTATTGTTATCTTGGAATTGTTACTTCAGTGTGATGTCGACAATTTAAGTGTCTGCTTGATAATTTGGAGTATATAACACCAGTTACGGGCATTTCCCAGATTCGCTTTTTCTTCTTCCCTGATGTGTCAAGTTTCTTGATCTCCTTTTTCACTTGTTGATTTGCAAAACTTGCTGTTTGGTCCCGTAGGGGTTTTGTTTATAAATTGCTATTGATGGTTACCAGTATATATTTGTGTAGGATCCTAGTATCAAGGAATTAGCTGAACAGATAGCAAAGGACCCCGCATTCAACCAAATGGCAGAGCAGCTTCAGAAGACTTTTCAAGGTGTACCTGAAGATGAAGGTATTCCTCAGTTTGATAGTCAACAGTACATGTCGACCATCCAACAAGTCATGGATAATCCTGACTTCATGTCCATGGCTGAGCGGCTTGGTAGTGTACTGATGCAGGTAGAATATGCTTAAGCTCTTGGTCCTAATAAAGAATGTCAGGAAGGAAAGGTGGATATTAATACTATTTGTTTCTTAGGATCCTGCCATGTCTAGCATGCTTGAGAATTTTTCGAATCCATCACAAAAAGAACAGATTGAGGAACGGATGGCGCGCATCAAGGAGGATCCATCCTTAAAGCATATTTTGGAAGAAATAGAGAAGGGGGGTCCTCCTGCCATGATGAGGTACCACTGCTAGAGCTTTTATGTTTTGGCTATCTAGCTTAAATTGTGGAGAAAACTGTTGCTGTATTAACTTTTGTCCACATGTGATGCTTTAGGTACTGGAACGATAAAGATGTTCTGCAGAAGCTGGGTGAAGCAATGGGTCTTGCAGCTACAGGAGAAGCGGCCACTTCTGCTCAAAATTCTGTTCCAGATGAAGAAGATGATTCAGGAAATGAGGATGAGCCTATAGTTCACCAAACAGCTAGTGCTGGTGATGTGGAGGTATGGCATCTATTGAAGCTGCCTTATGATTGTTTGATCAAAAGACCAAAAGAAGAGTAATAGTGATTGCTTGGTTGTTGAAGCGTTTTTCCCATGAGATGGTTCACCTGCAGGACACATCCCTTTTCAGCCTATGTGCAGAAAACTGAGACTTTATATTGTACCAGGGTTTGAAGAAAGCACTCGCTTCTGGTGCTGATAAGGATGAAGTAGATGCTGAAGGAAGAACAGCATTGCATTTCGCATGTGGATATGGAGAGGTATGAGAAAAAAAGGGTTTATACTTATAGGCCGAATTTTTGGGTCTGTTTGGTTCTTTTGGTTCTGTGGGTGCAAGGGGCGTTTTGGACAATACCCTTTTTTTTTTTTTTTCTTTTTTGGTGGCACTTTGTCTTTGGTGTGAATCGTTGAATATTCTTTAGAATGGTCAGATAATGTTGGAACAGTGAGCCCATGGCAGAAATTGGCATGCATTGGCTTTGACAAGCCATAACATTAATTCGAAAGGATTTACATGGTCTGTACCTCTTTGAGAGTTTATTACAGCTCCAGGTATGGTGCCAACAATCACAAAGCAATTGAGCCCAGTTTCACCCTTAAATCCACTGTTTTGACGTGGTTTGGGTTACTTCTCCAAATCGGTGCACAGTTTTGGTGGAACCGTTCCCATTGCTTCTGTTTGGTTCTAGACCCTAATTGGTTTGGTTTAGTATACAAGTTGCTTAGACATAAATTATCTCTGGACCTAATCAAACTGGAGGTGTTCTGAGTACTTATTTTTGTCAGACTCAACTAAGTTAAATTTTGGAATAGATGTTGAGTTTCATCAATGTATGTGATTTGCAGGATAAGTGTGCTCAGGTCCTTCTTGAAGCAGGAGCGGGAGTGGATGCTCTGGATAAGAACAAAAACACTGCTCTCCACTATGCGGCTGGCTATGGTAGGAAAGAGTGCGTGGAACTTCTGTTGAAGAATGGTGCTGCTGTGTAAGTCCAGCCCCGTTGAATATGATTATGTACTTCATGGGCATTATCTGCCCTTATATGTCCTTATTGCGCTCTTCGTCATTACAGCACTCTGCAGAACATGGATGGCAAGACTCCTATTGATGTCGCAAAGCTGAACAACCAGCATGAGGTGCTAAAGCTGCTCGAGAAGGATGCTTTCCTGTAAAAAAGAACACATTTTCGCAGCAATGCGGCGTGCTTGGTTTCAGTACATGTTGCTTTCTGGACCCTTTTAGCTCTCGTTCAGCATAAGGGTTCCTCTCCTCCATATATTGAGGTCATCTTTGCTGTCTTCTATTGTCTAAAATCCAATCACAATCTTATATGCCGCAGCTAGCAAACAATGTTTCCATAGGATGATTTGTGGGTGGTGGGTTTATTGGGACGATGCTGTGTTGTTGGTGCCTTTATTTTTCACCTGGCAAGCGTGGGCAATGATGCAATAATGTTTCTGGTCTTCGGCCTCAATTCCGGCTGGAATTGGTCAAAATAGACCTTGGTCCTTTTATTCTTCAAGACGATCATGCAATTGCACATTCCCGCGGAATCCCCTCTCCTTTCACCCTTGTGATTTGGTTGGGAATGGGATTATGGAGGAGTCGTGATTCTATTTCCATTTTAAACTAAAATATGGATTGTGAAATTTTATAATTTATAAATCTAGATTTACAGTTGTAAATACTCATCCTCATGAACATTCAAATTAAGGAAAATTATAATTATGAACTACAATGACTAATTTATTTTATAAGATATAATTTGATTGTACATGTTGTTGAACATAGATGTATGGATTAATTTATTTATATTTATGAATTTAGTGGATAACCATAGTATGAACGGATATTAGATGTGAACATCTAATTGAAAATTTCAGTACATTAAATTAATATTACAATATTATATTAAGTTAATTATGTATTCGGAAAATGAATTTACTAAACTAATTGAAGTTTCATATTTTATGATTATCGTCTTTGTTAATTATTTTAAATTCAAGTGTAAGGAGAATCCCATTATCATTCCATTTTATCCCATCAAAACTTCTCTCACAAACAAATATGAGAATTACATTCCATATTCTCAAAATTCATCAAACATATGGAGATTAGAATCTTCATTGTAATCCATTTTAATCCTTGCTAATTTTATGACCCCACTTTATTCCATTTTATCATACCAAACAAAATATCAGGTCGTTATGGAGGATAGCATCATTTCGAATTATAAAGTATTATGTGAATAATATTTTTGTTTTTAATAGACAATAATTTTGATAATATCTTTCGTCGTGTCAATAATTGGATAGACAGATAAACTGAGATTAAGACAACAAGAAGAAAGCTCAGAGACCGAAAAAAATTAAAATAATAATAATAACATAAACTGCCCGGGTTTTCAAGTTAATTTAACATTTTACCAGTCAGTCGTGGAGCAGTTATTTACAGTTGGGTTCGATCTCGGCGATACACTCTTGAGGCTTTAGTTGCTCCTCCTTATCCATGAAACAGCGCCCGAAGCAAAAAAGAAAACAGCAATGGCGAGCTTCCATCATTCACTGCTCATCTCCAGCTCGCGCCAACCTCCACTTCCGCTTCCACTCTTCTCCGAATCCCCAATCCCCAAATCCTCTCCGTCACTTCCGCCACCATCAACCTTGCTCTCAAAGCGCTCATCTTTATGCTCGTCTCCCGCCAGCAGGGTTGTCCACATTCGCTGTTCGAGATATGAAGAGAACGACTCGTCCCTTCTTCAAGACGATAGCGCTGACGACGCTCTCGGCCCGCGAGAGCGCGCCCAAGAGAGAAGCAGAGGCGGCGTCGTGGAAAGCGTGATTCAAGAAGCCTTGTCGCAGGAAAATGGGAACTGGGTTGTCGTGTCTTCTTGCTTGGTCGGTCTCTTGACTGGCATCAGCGTAGTGCTATTCAACAATGGGGTTCACGTAATTCGCGATTTTTTCTGGGACGGGATACCTTCGAGGGGAGCTTCGTGGCTCAGAGAAGCGCCCGTTGAGGGTATCTGGACGCGGGTCATTCTTGTCCCTGCTTGTGGTGGTCTGATCGTGGGGGCGCTGAACGCCGTGAGGGCTGGTTTAGAAGAGGTCGGTGAGGAAGATGTAGTGAAGGCCGGATTGAGGCCGTTCCTCAAGGCTGCGGCTGCTTGTGTTACTTTAGGTACTGGGAATTCTCTGGGCCCGGAAGGTCCCAGTGTGGAGATTGGAGCGTCGGTAGCGAAGGGCATCGGCAAACTGTTTGATAAGAGTTCGCAAAGAAGGGTCTCGCTTGTGGCGGCGGGGTCTGCTGCTGGAATTTCCTCAGGTGGATATTTAACTGGACAGCCCATGTGCCTTCTGAGTCGCGCTAACACGCCCTATGCATAGAAATTTTCAGTTTCTGCAGAAGGGTTGTTTATCTGTTCGGGGTTTTCTGTTAGGGTTTTATATAGGAAGCTTCAATGGCAATACAAGGTAGTTTAGTTTAAGAGATTAACAGTTCCATTTGTTTTATGTCCTTTCATGTTTTTATTTCGTAGAAAGCTTTACTAACAATGCAAAGCAATTTAGCTAAGAGATTGGGAGTTCCATAAGTTCAGCGTTAATTCATATTTTATTCCTAAGGAAGAATTATTGTATGAATATCTGAAACAGGTGGGTATAAATCGGCATCGAGGGAAGTTGCCCTGTAGCATCCTTATCCTTAAGGAGTTCTGGCTAAACGCCTCCTAATGTTTCTCTTGAATTCTGATACTTGTTTCGTCTGTGTCTAGGTTTTAATGCTGCCGTTGCTGGTTGTTTTTTTGCTGTGGAGTCTGTCTTATGGCCCTCCCCAGCAGATTTATCCATCTCACTTACAAATACGACCTCTATGGTTATCCTCAGTGCTGTCATCGCTTCGATAGTATCAGAAGTCGGTCTTGGCTCTCAACCAGCCTTCAAAGTCCCACTATATGACTTCCGATCACCTGGGGGTAAGTCGTGCATTATCAATGGACACATAGACATGCTTATTGTTCAGTCTCTAAAGGCTTCTGTTAGACATCTTTTCCGCTAAACATGTTAAATTTGCTTTCAAAAAGAAAGCAACTACACGTCAAATTCTCTTGATGAATTATGTGCTCACTGCTCTCTCTTAAACCGTGTTTACTTTGACACACATCAGCCGTCTGGAGGCTAAGATTACTTTATCGTGGGCTTCAATAATCATGCATAGAGAACCTCAAAAGGCTTCTAATTCCATCTTGGAGTTTTACTTCCTAAATTTTAAAGTCTAAAAGTACTCTAATGTTTAGGCACTGAAATTGATGTAGAAGACGGTTAAGACTTATGCCTCACCCAATTGCCTTTTGCTTGCCATCTGCCACTTGCTTGGATGCAGATAATGTAGAAGCATGATAATGTTTGGACTTTTACAAGTCATAGTTCGAGCGCTGCGTTAATGTAACTTTACTAGTTTATTGCAATTCTTGAGAATACTCCAAAACATTAGAAAGATTAGTTTTGGAATGCATTCAACTCTGAGGGTTCATTGCCCAGATCAGGAATTTTAACCTTGGTTTTGGTACATCCGCAACCATTCTTTTACATCTAGAGCAGTACCATGGATGCAACTACTTGCTTCCATTTCTGCTGCACTAAAGCAGCAGTCCTCAAGCACACTGATTCAAGTTTTTGGTCATTAATTGCACTTACTAAGTCTCTCCACTGATTTAATGGACAAGAAAGTAGCTGCTGACATCGCAAGTGCTGACTTGAAATTCACAGACTGCCTCGTTCTAGTAACTCTTCAAGTGGCTAGAGGGACTCTATTTATCAAAATTATTCTTATATAATTTCACCATTGCTTTAGCTTTGTGGATAGTGATCATGAAAATTATTTTCTATGTCAATGCTTCTCATGCTGTCATGGACACAGGTGCCATAATTTGCTACTATTTGTCCTTCTGTCTTGTTTTGCAGAAGATTGGTGCAACTCTTATTTGGTAAACATGCCATTCGCCTCTTGTGAAACTTGTTGTTCATGTGGTGAATGGCTATAGAATCTGGATTGCTCACATGATTTATGCATGACTGCATCTGATGAGCATTTCTGTTCTTAAATTCAAATCTTGGAGAAACAACAGTTCTACTTTTGCTGATCTGGAATTTGTTCAATTCATTTTCAGAACTCCCATTGTATCTTCTATTGGGTGCCCTATGCGGCTTGGTTTCATTGGCGTTGTCTAGATGTACATCATATATGTTGGTCATCGTTGACAATATTCATGAAGCCACCGGAATGCCAAGGGCTGCCTTTCCTGTAGTGGGTGGCTTAACAGTTGGCCTAATAGCCTTGGCATATCCTGAAATACTCTACTGGGGTTTTGAGAATGTTGACATTTTGTTGGAATCTCGGCCATTTGTGAAAGGTCTATCTGCTGATCTATTGCTTCAACTAGTAGCTGTTAAAATACTAGCAACTTCTCTGTGCCGCGCTTCAGGATTAGTAGGTGGTTACTATGCCCCCTCCCTTTTTATTGGTGCAGCAACTGGGACAGCGTATGGGAAGTTAATTAGTTCTGCACTTTCCCAGTTGAATGCAATAGTCCCTCTCTCCATTTTGGATGTGGCATCACCTCAAGCATATGGCCTGGTACTTCTCCATAATTTAATTGTCCTCAGCACTGTCTATTTTTAGATTGACATACACAAAAACATGTTGACAGTTGACGAGATTTATGTATATATGGAGAAACACACAGGCTAACAAGCCTTTCTTCACGGCATATTCTGACCAGAAAGGTGTCAGATGCTTACCAATGCATGTCAAGAAGTTGTGACAAATCTATGGGAATAAGATTCATTTATATCAGTCAACCCACAAGAGAGAGAGTTTTCCCTACATTTGGAGTGCTTAGGCTTGAGGTTGTTGGTTGGCATTATGGAAATATTACCTTGACATCTTGTTGGGTTCTTGTGTAAACATAACCATGCGGCAAATGTGGCAGTGTAAAATCATTTACAAATCCACTTCACTGTGATTTTAGAGATCTGTGCCGTCTTTATGCAGAAAAATCAAAATGCCCAATGACAGAAAAAATTTGTTGCAGGTGGGAATGGCTGCTACTCTGGCGGGGGTCTGTCAGGTGCCTCTTACTTCAGTTCTGTTGCTTTTTGAACTGACACAGGACTATCGGATAGTTCTACCACTACTTGGGGCTGTTGGATTGTCTTCATTGATTACATCTGGACAGTCCAAAAGAAGAGACAGCAAGGACAGTAAGCTAGATGACAAGGATGCCACAAAAAATTACGAAGGAAATGCTCCTGTAACTCAAAATTTTAGAACTTCTGGCAGCAGTAGTGAAGTACCTTCTTTTTACACACTTACTGAAACAACTACAAACACCTATAACCTTTGTGATGTTGAAAGTTCGCTATGTCTGGAGGAACCCACTAAAGGAATTGAAGAGTTGGAAGGAAGAGTTTTGGTTTCGCAGGCCATGAGGACAAGATATGTCACTGTCCAAGGAAGAACTTTGCTGTCAGAAGCTGTGAGCCTCATGCTTGCAGAGAAGCAATCATGTGCAGTAATCGTTGATGATGATAGAATTTTGGTCGGGCTACTTACACTAGAGGACATTCAAGGATTTGGCAAATCTTCTACTACAAGAAGCAAAGAACCAAAGGTTGGTACTTTTTTTCGATTTTACTATCATATCTAGCTTCAAATGTGCTTTAAGAATTCTTTTTGAAAGGAATATAATGTGACTGATCCTACAAGTCTAGAGTAATAGTGCAAAGATTCCTTGACATACCTAACCCTGAAAATCAACTGAATGTAAGGAAAAACGACCCTGGAAATCATTTTGATCTAAGGAAGAAAAGCGGTTACAAAATGGCCAAGTGTGAAGTTTAGTGAGGAAGAACAATGTAAACATATGAGTTTGCCAGACTGAATCTTCTGCAACTAGTGCCCTTATTCACATGTCGACTTTTCTTCACAGGAGCTTTTAGTGTCTGAACTGTGCTCTCTTGAGGATGGCAAATGTCAAGTCCCCTGGACGGCAGTTCCTAGCATGAATCTTCTTTATGCTCGTACAAGTATGAACAGGCATGGCTTGAGCCATGCTGCAGTCGTTTCAGAGCACATCAAAGATCATAGTGGACACCCTGTTGGTCTTTTGGACAGAGAGTGCATCAGCCTGACGTGCAGGTTTCATCCCCAACTTCAAGTACTCTCTAATAGATAACTCCCTCTAGAGTTCACAAGAAAACACATGGTCTTATTTCACTTGGCTCACGTATTATTTTCACAATTTCACAGTGAAAAACAGCAGCTCCAGAAGTGGCTGTAATTTATTAGGGTTTTGTCAGAAACTTTACTGATACAATTCAATAAACAAAATGTTAAGAGGAGAATATAGGGTAATGAAAAACATGTCTACAAGTTTAATGCTTTTATGTATGTCCTCATAAAGAACAGAATTACTTCTCAGATACCAGAGGTGAGATGGGAAAGTATCGACTCTGTTTGTGCACTCGCATGTCTCATTTTTCCTATTTGTGGGTGAGTATGTGATATGCTGCATTTGTGTGTCCGCACTAGTGTAGAGACGCACACATGGTTATCTATTTTGATTTCCGTTCCTTTCTTTTTCTCCCTTTCCATGCAGAGTTCTAGCGATGAAAGAATTATTTAAATGACAGGCTTCACTCCTGTGATCATCAGTGCCTGACAATGAATGTCTCCTTGTGAAATCTTTAATTATAAAGCACCTATCATTACAAGATGGACAAAAAGTCGGGTATAAAGCAGCACAGGCACAGACCAAACCCCTGTTTGAAAGCAGCAAAGCAACTTCCTAGGTGGTTCTGCTCGATCACCATGAACTGTATCTGGCTGCTTCAATGGGTACTTCTTCCAGCTAATTTGAAACTACCTTTGGGTCTGTAAGGCTTAGAGAGATGAGATTCACATCCATCTTTACAGAAAGGCGTGGAAAGGAGTAGTCATAATTCAGAAGGGACTGCTATGGTGTCTGAAACTCTTTAGCAGCTTGGGTAATTTAGCAGTTGCTGAAGTCTGGGGAGTTCGACTGCATCAGATGCGTTCCAGTGACAAGAGCGTGCATTTCAGATGGTGCTCTATGCCATAAAACCCAGGAACCGAGAAGCAGACTATGTTATGACAACTCCATTTTCAAATTGCTGCGGGCTAATATTGGAACTCGCTTGATGGTTCTGCAAATGAGAATTAGAGAGGGACGGGGACAGCCCATACTTGACATGAAGCTCTCATTATACTTTCCAGTCACCAATTTTTACTCGGGTATTATTTCAACGTGCTTGTACCAGACATTCTTTTCTCGAATCAGGGTGATAGTGGAAACATAAATGCAGTTTGAACAGGCACTGTATATAATCAGACAGCACTATGGGATGTTTCTTGTTCATCATCTCATGACGTGCTACCTGCTGCATAATGCTAAGTTTTCCGACATCTAAAGCATGGCATGTTCCTGACAAGGATCACTGGACTACTCTCAAACCTTGTCCTGATGATCCCATAATGATTTCTGGCACTCTCACTGTAAAACCTCTCAAGTTGTGTTATTGCGTCGTACAGTCTTGCACGCACGGTGAAACCCATGCTCCGGTGAAACAGAATAAAGTAAAAATCTCTGATTAAATGTCTCGTGGTTTGTTCAGCTGTAGTTGTTCTGTTGGTGCAATCGGCAAGATATAGAGTGGGATGGGTGCAAATATCATCAAAACAACAGACTGTATATAGTCACATCGTTGCAACGACTAAGAAGAAATGCCACTACCACAATTTTTAAGCCAGTATTAGGAACTCGGATAATCAACCATACATAACCTCTATCATAAAACTATGAAGATTTCATTGATCAGTTTAAAATCTAACGAATCGTACTGGGAGTTCAATAGCTTAACTGTCAACTTTACACAAAATCGAAATGTCTGGATCTATAAAACACAAGGAAGCAGTATTTGCTGAGGTTTAATTTAGCATGATAGTTCACACAAAAAAGAGCTACGTTTTGATATCATAAGTTTTAAGAATTTGCCACAGAAGCATTACAAGTCAATTACCAACAATGGACAATCTATTTAGGGAATATTTGCTCAGATGGTTTGTTCACATTGTCTTGCTCCATTTTCACGCTCTGTTCATCTGTTATCATAGAATTCATATCAGAGACCTGCAAAAACCACACGAATGGAGCTTATTATGCCAGTCCATTGATCAAAATGAACGATGGTGATGTATTTTACAGCTTCAGTCACCTTTATAGATGCATTATCCTCCTGTGTTGTGTCAAGCCCTCTTCCATGATCTATAGATGCTTTCTGGGAATCCTGCAATAGAAGGTGCAGAGTAATTAGGTCAAATATCGCAGTACCAGAAGCAAAAGAACCTCATACAAAAAGAAGTCTTCTCTCAGCCATATGACAGAAAACAAAGTTATTTCAAGATTTTGAATCGTACGAAATTGAGTTTAAAAAACTGTAAACTAAAGCTAGTTGGCCGTCACCGACAAGTCATTATGTCAGGCTAGTGATGTTATCTATGCATTTTGACATCCCAGGATTCAATTCCACATTGTGTACATGTGCGGCATTACTCAAAACATCTCACAAAATGGGTGTTGCTGCAAAAATTCAAAGACTAATGCATGGACTATAATTGATGGATATCCACAATTTCACACGAGGGGACAAAAAGAAAAACTTACAAAGTGGATAGGATAATCTTACAAATCTGAAACTAAAATGTTGATTAAAGCAAATAGTACTTAAAATTACACATTACTTAGATAAGAAACGGACCAACCTGGTCTTTGACCTCAGGTTCTACTATTAGTTCTCTCTTTACTCTGCTAGGCAGGGGCTTGCTGCAATATTATAAGTTCAGTTAATGATAAAACAATGAAATAAGATGGAAATGAATGGAGAGGAGAAAAAACATACCGATCTTCGTCAACATCCATGTCAGAGTCTGGATCCCATCTTTCATCCGGATCTTCTTGATCTTCATCAGCCTAAAAATTACAAAAAAACAAAAATCTAGTCAAACAATCAAGTTCCATAAAGTTAGGAAGAAACAGTCCTGCAACCAGCAATTAAATCAATGCCACAAACTGATACTTTTGAATTTCAAGATCTTCCAGAAATGCAATCGTAGGAATGTTATTTTACCAATATCACTTACTCGTGAATATTTAGCATACGAGACACTTGGAATTTGAGGGAAGAGATATTAGAAAAAATCTTGACACATCAAAGTTAGTGCTGGCAATTAACAACACGAGTTAACGAGTTTACACATGATTATATGACAAACCCAAAAGCAATACTAAGTTATACAAATTTAACATACATGTCGTAGAGCATAATTAGCAAAGACTCAAATTTACGATTAGAAACAATTACAAAACCCCATTATGACATAAGCACATGAATGACCAGCCCTAATCTGAGTAAGGCAAAGCTGCCACTTATATTACAACAGTCCATTTAACTAGCTAAAAGGATGGGTCCAATTAAAAGAATGGGGATCTCACAGCATTTTGCTGCTCCAGCAGATAAAACAGAATTCATGATTATTGCTTCATCATAAAGATGACATCAACAAGAAATCTCTTTTCCTTGATCATCAAGAGGACATGCGTCTATGGACATAAAAACTTGGATAAGATAAAACAAGGGAAAAGCATTCACCATATCATCCAACAGTGTTCCCCATACATAACATAAGCAATTACTATATAGAGTATAGCATATTTAACCAGAGAAACCAACCTCTGGGAGCTCGGTATCAGGGGGTCTTTCCTGGAATGGGACACTGGGTGCATGCTGGAGCTTAGAGAGATTTTCGAGAAGCTTCGATCTTATCTCCTCCAGCAATTGTCGCGAATTTTTGTTTTCCATGTTACTCGGAGCAACATGAAGTGTATAGTCAGGACCGAAGTATTCATAATACTCATGTTGTGGCATCTTATCATCAACTTCAAGTCCAAGGGCCACTCCAGTCTGCCTCAGAGATACCAAATTAATGACAAAGCAATTACTCAAATAGAACAGTACAAATTTCCTATTTTCAAACATGAAAATAGTAACAATGACAAGAGCGAATGCCAGCTGAACAGGATGAGAAGGGATAGTATATCGCTTGTAGAGTTTGCCTACAATAATAGCTTTTAGAACTCCATTTCACCATTAAGATTCCTATGTCTAATCCCATGTCTGGACTCTGGAACAAGAGGGGTTATAAGACCTGGCCCTTCCACTAGCCAACGAAACCTAATGATTTATAGTGTGATTAAAAGTGCTCCAGAGAACATCAGAACAACAAAATACCTCATAGCACCAGCAACGAGCAACATTACGAATGGTGTAACCACCGCCTCCTAGCAGCAACACTGGCACATTGAATGATCTCATGTATCTGACACATTCTGCATGTCCTTTGATTGATAGATTGAAGCATCCTAATCGGTCTCCTGACAAAGAGTCAGCGCCACATTGAAGGACCACAGCACCGGGTTTGAACACTTCCATTACTTTTCCAATTATTGGTTTGAACAGAGAATGGTAGCTTTCGTCGTCAATCCCATCATCCAATGGAACATTGAGGGAGTAATATTTCCCTTTGCCATATCCTATGTCACGTATATCGCCAGTACCAGGAAAGTAATCACCAAATTTGTGAAATGAAACGGTCATGACCCTATCAGTTGTGTAGAAAGCCTCTTCAACACCGTCCCCATGGTGAATATCAATATCCACATACAAAACACGCTGCAAATTTAACAGATAAAAAGTCAGAAGGAACTTAAACAGAGAAAATGATAGATATTATGAGTCATAGTTGGCCATGTGGATTAGTTAACTCATAATCTAACAGTAAATGCTGTTGACATAACATGATAAATATACCTAATGTCGTTTGCTTTAATCATTAGAACAAAAAGGTTTTATTTGAGAACATAAACAAAACTAAACAAGATGCATTCTCCCTAATACATGACACACGGACCATTCCACCCCAATGATTAGCACGATTGACAGTAGTGCTACCGTTCTCCACATGATGGGTAGGGAAGGAGAAGTTAGCAAACTAAATCCATTAACCAAATAGAGAAAACTCCATCCCTGATATATATTTTAAATCTATCAAATAGGAAGCCTCTAATGATTAGACAAGATAACAGCTACACAGCATTCTTCTACTGTAATTTACATAAACAAAATCACAAGCAATCGTTTCCAGGACTCGTAATCAAGCCAATGAAAGCAGGTCATATGATAAAGCATTTAAATGAACAGATGCTGATTATGCAAACCTCATGCTGTTTAAGGAGCTCCAATATGCCAAGCACGATGTCATTGACATAGCAAAATCCAGAAGCCTCGCACTTCTTAGCATGATGCAGCCCACCTGCCCAGTTGATAGCGATATCACAGAGACCGTGATTCAACTTCACGGCACCACCAACTGAGCCTCCGGCATAAGTCTGACAGAAAGAGTGAAGGCCATCGAACACAGGACAATCCTCTCCGACATTGAACCTCTTGAGCTGCCTCAGCTGATCCTGCTGCGTCTCGGGGGTTATACTCCTAAGAAAGGCGACGTAATCGTCGGCATGGAAACGGCAGAGATCCCTATCTCTGGCAGGGACGGGCTTGAGGACCTGCATATGCTGGAGCAAGCCATAGTGCGCCAGCAGGGCGTGCGTCATGCGGATTCTATGCGGCTTCATCGGATGCCCTTGGCCGTAGTAGTAATTGCCGACTTCCGGGTCATAGAAGTAGCACACCTTCCGCTTCACCCCATCAGGCCCAGACGGGAGGGAATTCCCTCCAGTATCCATCACTCGTCACTTCTGTTTCCTACCCAGTAAAACCCTAGTCAGATGCAACGCTCTCGAACAAACGGGGAACGGAAAGTCGGCAAATTGCTCAAATCGGATGCAACGAAACAAGAAGACCCAGCCACGTTCAATGCACGCAATACAGGAGACAACCAACAACGAAAACAATGAACAGAGGCCACAGATTCAACTACCCAGTTCGTAAAATCCTAGAAAACAACGACCTAAGTCGACAAAAACGAAAAAGAAAGAAGAGTCGAGAGGATGCACGAAAAGACACAAGACGAGGTCACGAAGCCGAAAGACAGTTGAGGCGGCGAAGCTCCATACTTACCTCCGATTCTGTGATGTCTCCGCCCAAAGTAATGATTTTTGAAGCTTTTCACGGACTCTCTCCCTCTCTCCCTCTCTCCCTCTCGCTCGCTCTCTCTCGGTGTGCACTCCAGACGTATCAAAGATTTTGGCCTTTTATGCTCCTACGAAGACCAGACGCGGAAGAAATTTTGGATTAAAAATCTGTCTTTTATTTTTCTCTCGCTCCTCAAATCCTCGTATCGAATTGGCCTTTTTTATCTTTCCTATGACAACTGAACAAAGAAGAGATTTTGGAAAAAAAAATCTTGTTTTATATTTTCTCTGGCTCCTAAAAACTCAGGATTTGCTTATTATTATTATTATTATTATTATCATCATCTTCTGTTTTGATTTTACATTTTGATTTCTTATAAATCTGAGATGAACTTTGAAACCCAATAAGCATTCCACATCACGCTAGATTAGTTTGGAAAATCCTAAACTTTCTAAAATTGGCTCATCGAATAATGTGTTTGAATCGTGAATATGACTTGCTCGTTTAATGCATCACTAAAATCAATCTTAATAAGTTGGAAACACCCTTTTAGGTAAGCAATCTATCTTTTGCTTTACTTCCCCCACCCACCAAAGGATATGACCAAACTAGCATCAAATTACTATCGAGCTACTCAAATTTGCCTTGAAACCGTAAATGAAGGGGTTTTCATTAGGTACATTACTGATATAAAAGTTTTTGATACACTCACTATCGGATGGATGACACTTGATTTTCAAATCAGCATGACATGTCGTTATAGATTAGTCGGCTAGACTTACTAAAATTGATGTACGAAATTGATTTGCTGAATGATGTGTTGGGCTACTATTGGTTTGTGGATATTAGGATTGTGCAATCAGATTGATTCTATCCTAGAATCAGATTGGACCGACCTAAAAACTAGTCTAGTTTTAGGCTTTCATTATAACTGGTCTGGTTCCTTATTTCAAGTGAAGAACCACTCAAAAACCAGATTAATTGGATTGGTTTTGGAACTAATTTTATAAAGTCTAAAAACCCCAATTTTTCTCTTGACATCATTTTCTCCGTTCTCTCCATGATTTCTACCTTACTTAGATACTTCACGATTTTTTCTTGCTCGATTGCAACTCACCCTACTTTTTGCTTGTTTGCTGCTTGCCATCGCTCATGAACTTGCCCTCACTTAGTTAAAAGATTGATTATATTGTTTGTTTTGATTTTAGGTTATTAGAATTTGAAGCAATGTTCTTATGGATGTGTTGGGAATAATGGATTCCCTAAAAGCGATCCAACATTAAATCGAACCCCTGAAATGAATGCGGAAGACAGCTCAGGAAACACATGTATCACCGATTAAAAATACACCACGGAATTGAGCGTATCTTATTGTCCACAGATTAAACACCAATGTTGAAGTTCGAGAAAGTATCCTAATCCCGTTCTATGGAGGAGCGTAATGTTGCTATTAAGGGGATAAAACTCTGAACGTAAGTGTACTGTTCTTACGTTTCTGTTTTGGAGGGAGAGAGTTTCTTTTTCTGAAAAAGACATATACATTCTTTTTTTCTTTTCTCCTCTTAAAAAGGTCTTCGTGAAAAGACGTAATTCTTCAACGTAAAAACATTCCTCCAAAAAGACACAATCTCTCATATCTAAACAATGCAACATTTCACATCGTAATCGTTTCTCCATGGGCCATTATCTTGCGGGCCGGGCTTTTAGGCCCAACATGGGCGGACGGGCCCACTTAGGCCCATCAATGCATATATATAAAACCATCATTTTCCACTCGCACATGGCAGGCCGAACATGATCATCTTTACCTTTTTGCAACATTCATACCGGTAAATAATCTGTGCGACCAGCATACTTTGAGAGCTCGTTGCCATACATTTGTTAGGAATATATATCAGCTCATAAAGGGCATCACATTCTGAGTAGATTTAGTATGCAATACCATCAATCGATCGATCACATTTATATCTTTTTTTTTTTTTTTTTTTTTTGTGACCTAGGAAACCCGAGCACCGTACTAACACGGACAGCCCGAAAAGGCCCGGGATAATGGGGGGTAAACCCTGGGGGCAACACGTGCTAGCCACCACACACGTGCCACCGGGTAAGTCATCCTGCGACGCCTGGGAATTGAACTCCTCCCCTTGCGTTAGGGGGAGAAGCTCGCCGCCAACAGCGCCACCTAGGTGGATGGTGATTTATATCTCTTTTTTGATCTCCTTTTAAATAGTGATATATTGTATTTACAATTATGATTATCTCAAAAACAATCATAATTGATCAACCAGTGAATACAAAACTAGAATGTGATTTTCCAAATTCGATCTTCCTATTTTATTCAAACTCACAATCTTCGTGTCGCGACCAAATTTTCGGGTGTGAACCACCTAGGGTTTGGCTAATGGATTGTTAAGCCTAAACTTAACAAGCCCATACCAATTCGCGACTTAGGTTCAAGTTCTTAACATGCAATTAATTTTCAATTAGGAGTTGCCACTAATCTATTTTTGGTGGGTCGATTAGAAACCCAAGTAAAGTAACGGGAGTTTCACTTTACTCCTACGAACCAGAGACTAAGGATACGGGGACTTGGTTACGCTAGATTTCTCTAACGCCATTTCGGTACCTTTCTTTTTATTTTGAAAAAAAAAATGTTTGGCAAGCGGTTTGGATTGATTTTAAATTTATTTCCTTAATATGTGAAGCGATCATGCGGGTGCACAAACTACCAATTTAACACCCAAGTAAAGCAATAAATAAATTGCAGGACTTACCTCAAAGCAACGAAAGCATCTCGCAATGTTAAATTAAAATCCACATCAATAATCCTAGATATGGTTTCTAATTAACACGCAATTTCTTTTTTTTTTTTACTTAATTAATGAAAATCATGTAATATGCAATGCGATATTAACTAAATGACCTAATTCTAATGACATGTAATTTCTAATTAAATGGGCCTAGCAACAATCACTAGATGATGGGAATTTCATGAACCTAATCCTACATGACACGTGCATGATTTTTTCTTTTGTATTTTTTATGAAAATTTATAATTAAAAACCACTAAAAATCTAACTGAAGTGAGATATTATCCATTTTAAGTTAGGAAATAAACCAATCCGAATCTTATCTTAACCTAGAAATTTATCTCAACATGCAATTTAACTCAAAGATTTTATCTAACCTAGATAACATCTTAATATGCACTCTAATGTGATTAGAAAAGAATCTAACTATTCTATCATGATATTCTATCTAGGAAATCAAATCAAAATCTAATCTAGATGACATGCAAATGCAATCTTTTTTGTATTTTTGGGATAAACAAAACAATTAAGAGATAAACATCAAACCAGGTCATCAAAAATATTATCCACCACTCAAATTGAAATTCAAACTTGATTATTTCGCTAATAAAATCGATAAATTGATTTTAAGCCTTAAAGATCAAGATATCAATTTTACTCCCACGTGAATAATTATTCCATCTAAAGCCTTATAGATGGAATAAAAATTCGTGCGGTTGCGAATTGGGTAGTACATCTAGAATTTCAATATATGCATTGACAAATATCCCAAATAAGGTAATAGAATTTTCGAAAATCAAAATAGATAAGATTTTCACCTAATTCGAATATTGGTTTCCGAATTCCGATCCTCGAATGGCTACTCGCGATGCAACGTGGCGGTGCTCGGTTGCTCGAAGATCACCCGATGGGCTCCACGAGACCTGCGAAACAAAAATTTGTAAGCTCGGCAAGGGACTCGTCAATGGACAGCGTATCTTGGTCTCCCACTGTTGGTTTTGTGGAATTTGGTGACGCAAGGAAATCCACTAGTCTTCTGACAATCCCACTGATTGTCAAACTTTGACCTTCTAAAACCCACACTTAAATTTTCAACCTCCAAGGAAAGACTAGCGTGCTTTGTGCAAGGCGTGGCTGCTTCGTCGTTGATGTTAAAAGGACCACCGAGATCGCGGGTTTCACTGAGAAAAAAAACACGTCAATGCTGTTGGAGATTTGCTGCACGGTGTGGACTCAACTTGACATGATGACGAAGAAGAGTGCCGCTGCAAAAGATTCGCCAGTGGACAACGACAGATTGGCAACGCAAGGGTGCGACACGAGGGTAGTGTGCACGTTAGGATATCGCGACTCCCCCTTCTTCTCTCTTTGCGAAAGCTTCCGCTATCTCTTTCTCGGGTTGAACCAATCCAGCCAAGGAACACCGCTTCAAAGTCTTCACCCTTTTTTTTTTGTGTGCTTTTGGTTACTCTCCTTCTCTTTCTGGATTGTCTTTTGCAAAGTGATGGCGTGCCAATCAAGAACGTCCTGATGAAGGCGCCTAGGCCAGCAACGTGAGATGCAACCCAATAACTCTAATGGCCGACTCCCCCTTTATTTTCTTCCATCGCTTTCTTATGGCCGTGTATTCTCAGTCGTGTGGCCTCGCCCCTTATCTTCTCCGTACGCGGCTCTTATATAGGTGAATAACTTTGATTTTCGTGGATTATTTCACTTCCTTTCTCAGCTCACGCACGAAATCTCCTTTGATTATGAAATATTTCTTGTCTTGAGACATAGAATATATCGCTCAAAATATCCCCACGTGTGATATTCTTCTTGATATTTCATGCTTAAACTTCCAATCTTCTGTAATATATCGCCTAATGTGAATATATGAAATAATTACCGAATATTGGAAGAATAATATGAATCATTTCTGAAAATACCGAATTGTCAACTCGTAAAGGTGAAGCTCATCTGCCGCTGATCAAATGCAAAAGTGATAAAAGAATAATGTAAAATGCTTCTAAACTATATGTTATGCAATTTTAATTTATTTCTTGGGGTAAAAATTAACCCATTTTTTATGCAAAAATTTAGGTGTCAACACTTAGTTCAGCTTGTTTTTCTAGAAATGTCCCATTAGATCGAATCAATTCATGATCATTGGCAACATTCTAAGATAGCAAACACTAAATAGAAATCTTGAGAATAAGTAAGAGGCATGAGGGCACTAAATTGAGGAACTCTTTTCCTCAAGAGTCTCACATGGCATAAAAGTTGAAATCAAATTTTTGTCACTCTTATTGGTCATCTCATGCATACGTGGTATGAAAATACGTATTACGGTATTTAACTCCTTTCCCATAAATTGTATGTCTATACATTTAATACCGTACAAATGATAGTTCAGACACAACCGATGTCTAACTTAAGTTCACATATCTACTCATACACAGAATTCATCAGAACTCTAATCTGGCATCATAGATAGATAAAGTAAAATATGTTGGTTATTTTACTTTCGGACATAGTCAATATCATTTCCTCATCTTAACACTCAGTTAAGGTGACATATATATTTTAAGCTTGAGCTCTCGATTATTACCTAGATAATAAGCTTAAAAACCGTTTAATCTCTATTTATCACACAGTAAATAGAGGTGATTACCCGTATGAATGGGCTAATCTTTTATCTGTCCGACATACTTTCTCAACTTAATATAATGAACTGAACATTAAGATGCATAAACGTCAAATAAAGATTCATAGGCATTAATGATGAAAAACACAAATTTATTAAATGTGAACACTTCAGGGAAATTACATCAGCCTCTACGCAGTCCTAGAGATTTTACATGACCACAAAACACATCTCTAGGTATTGACTTTGTCATAGAATCTACTATCATTCTATGCGTAGATATGTAATGTAAGTTCACATTTTTTCATGCAACCATATCATTGACAAAATTATACTTGGTATCTATATGTTTGATCTTGCCATGATATTTTGGATCTTTGGTGCACGCTATAACTGCTTGGCTATCACAATTAACCAATAATGGATTTGCAGCATACCCAATAACACCTAAATGATTCAAAAATCTCTTAAGCCAAACATCTTCTTGTACTGTTGCTAATAATGCCATGAACTCAGCTTCCATCGTGGACAAGCCTATACACGTTTGCTTCTTACTACTCCAAGATATGGCGCCATTATTCAGTAAGAAAGCAAAACAAGAGGTAGATTTCCTTTCATCTAAATCTCCTCCCCAATCAGCATCTAAATATCCTTCAAGTTGTAGATTATTTTCTTGGTAATTCAGCTTGTAATTAGCAATTTCCTTCAGATACCTCGGTATCCTTTTAACAGCCTTTCAATGTGCTTGATATGAATTGGATTGATATCTACTCACCATTTCAACACATCATGTCTTATACATATCATAGCGTACATTAAGCATCCCATAACACTAGCATAAGAAACATGTTTCATTTGTTCATTTTCTTGTGGAGTTCTTGGATATAGTCTATGGCTCAATCCTTCACATTTTGCAATAGGAGTATCTATAGGTTTACAATCTTGTATATGAAATCGTTCAGGAACATTATGTATGTTTCTTGCGAAAGAGATAATGACATCTTCGAACGATTTCTTGAAATCTCAACTCCAAGAATGTATGCAGCCTCACCCATATCTTAACTCTTGACAGTGTTAACAAACTCCATATTGTTTCCGGCAATTAGTATATCATCAACATATAATGATACGATCACAAATTGATCTTTAAATCTTTTGATATATACACAATGATCCTCATCAATCATTGTAAACTCATATGCCATTATGGCATTATGAAAACGTATATACCATTGTCTTGACGACTACTTAAAGCCATATATCGATTTCAAAAGTCAACATACTTTTTTTCTTGGCCTTCTATGATGAAACTAGCAGGTTGTTCCATATATATTTCTTCATCTAATTCTCCATTGAGGAAAGCAGTCTTTACATCCATTTGATATAATTCAAGATTCATATTAGCCACTATTACCAGAATAATGTGAATCGAGATAAATCTTACTACATGAGAAAATATTTCTTCATAATCAATTCATTCATGTTGATTATACCCCTTCGTTACAAGGCGAGCCTTATGTCTTTCTATCGACCCATCAGCTTTACACTTTATTTTGAGAACCCACTTATTCTAAATAGCTTTGCGTCCTTTTGGAAGGTCAACTAGTTTCCAAACATAATTTGACTTCATTAACTCCATCTCATCTTCCATTGCATGCATCCATTTTTTTTTACTAGGGCAATTTAGAGCCTCATTAACATTTCTTGGCTCATTTTCATCTCGTGGAGCAACCATAAAAGTTTCCCCTTCAATGTCAAAGCGTCGACGGGGAATACTTTTGCGACTTGTTTGCCGTATGGGAGATTATACATTTGCACACCATTCCCTATTATGCTCCCATTCGGATTAGATAATGACGATATCGTCTCATCATGTGATTGTAATTGAGAGTGAGTTGAATTAAATTCATCACTTCTTATGTTACTCCTACTTGGACAACTCCACTAAATTCATCATTTGGATCCAAAGTTTCAAATAGGGAGTAATTCTTACCTATTTCGCCCTTTTAAAATATTCATTCTCTAAGGATGTGACATCATGTGATTTGAATTCAATTATACTTCCATTTTCTTGCTCACCTATGAACACATATCATTTCGACTGTTCAGAGTATCTTATGAAAATACTCTTTTTCCTTTGGGACCCAATTTCCCAAACTTGTGAGAGGGCTCATGACTATTGGTAGCACAATTCCATGGTTTAAGAAAATTTAAGTCCGATTTTCTACCTATCCATAACTCATATGGAGTAAAAGTAATTGATTTGGAAGGCACTCGGTTAAGTATATAGGTAGTAGTTAACAACGCATCACTCCAAAAAGTGATGGTAAGTTAGCATGCGTCATCATGGACCTAAGCATTTTTAATAGGGTTTTGTTTTTTTCTTCGTAACACTATTTTGTTAAGGAGTATATAAAATAGACAAATGTTTTTCTATTCCTTTTTCATTACATAACTTTTGAACTCATTAGACAAATATTCTTGACCTCGATCGAATCTCAATACTTTTATTTTCTTATTTAATTTATTTTCAACCAAGTTCATAAATCTTTTGAAACAACTCAATACTTCAGATTTATAAGAAATCAAATAGTCATATTCAAATTAAGTATAATCATCTAT
This sequence comes from Eucalyptus virginea, assembly GCA_014182375.1. Lineage (NCBI taxonomy): Eukaryota > Viridiplantae > Streptophyta > Magnoliopsida > Myrtales > Myrtaceae > Eucalyptus > Eucalyptus virginea. The sequence goes on along the minus strand of CM024522.1, from coordinate 18,355,314 downwards.
AAATGTGATGAAATAAACAGCCCATACCTTCCTCTCACATTTATTGGACCATAGACGTCAGAATGTATTAAATGCAAAGGAAATTAAACTCTTATGCATTTTCCAAATGGTTTTTTTGTCGTTTTCTTTACTAGGCAATGCTCACATATGAACAAATCGACTTTTTCAATGTTGTCCAACAAGCCCTCTTTGGTTAGTCTATTTATACGTTGCTGGCCACTATTATCAAGTCTAGCATGTCACACATTCACATCATTATCATATGAATTAGAAGATGTGAAAATGGAATAACAAACATTGACATTACTATAGTCAAGATTCAATACAATAAAATAATCTAAAAAATAATCACAACCATAGTAATTTGTATCCAAATACAAATTCACACCATTATTATGGAAATTCATATTAAAACCTAACTTAATCAACACTAAAACGGACATTAAATTCCGACGAATCTCCGAACATACAATATATCATGTAGGAACAAAGCGCGTCCATCACGCATATTCAGTTGGCAAGTGCTAATCCTTTTACTTCTACTTTGGAGTTATTTCCTACATAGATCCACTTAGTTCCAGTTGGTACTCGTCGGAATTCCACGAAAGATTCTCTATCCTTCGCTACATGGTCTGTTGCTTCCGAATCTACAGTCCACAAAGGATTAGATTCAGTTAAGAATACAAAACTTGACACATTAGCAAAGTTCTTAAGAGTATAAGGGGTGAGTAACTTTTTGACTCACGACAATCGCGAGCATAGTGACTCTTCTGTTCACAGTTGTAACACTTCACCCTTGAAATACTCTTCACTCGAGGACGTTTTCCTCTCTTATGTTGATTAACTCTTAGTTTCTTGCAAGAAGGACTTGACCCCTTGCATTTTCACATATTAAACGAATCAATGCGCTTGCGCTTAGAACTCAAAACTCCTTCTGAGCTTGAAGCAATATTGCAAATATCTGTTTCCTTCTCAAATGCCTTGAGGTAGTCCTCTGCTAGCTCAAGATGGCACACAACATTCTCAAGTTCTTTCATAACATGGTCAAGAGCTTCTAGTACTTTTTGCTTTTCAAGCACATATTGAATTTTCATATTCAATATTTCACAATTCTTGCCATTCATTTTGTCTTTTTTGTTCAAATTAGCAATTATATTCTTAGTTGTTGAAACTATCGATCTGAACATATTAGACACATATGCACGAATTATTAATGTCTATTGTTTATGTATCCATTTTGCACAGACCCATCATATTAATGAATAATTTTAAGTAAGATTTTGGAATCAAAATGTCACTATGTTTCCAATCATCATCCAAAAAATCTTAACTTAAAACTATCATTAATATAATCTTCTATGCAAAATAAGTTCAGCAAAGTCACTAAAACTTTCTTGAATTTCCCACAACTAATTGTAAATTAACATATTAATTTACAACAATAAATAACATTGAACTTTCAATAATTAAACATGTCCATTATACTAAGTAATATATTTAGAGCAAAAGTATCAATATAGAAAGAGATATTTACACATAAAACATCTCAAACTAATCTAAGAAATAAGTAGGGAAAGTCTCTTCTAATTTATTAGTAAAATTCTTTAAGAAATCTGAAGGTACATTGGCCAACCACGGAAAAACTTTTGAAGAGCTCTTATGCCACTCCCAAGGCGCATTCACTCTGTGCCATGTGACACTTATCTCAATGGTTGAAGTTTTAGTTAACGCGATTCTATAGTATTCTCTTACAAAAGTTACTGTAAGCCTCCTATAATCGGGGACCACATTGACCTCCCATACACGATCTAACACTGCTTGCCATTCAGGTGGAAGAGTGTTCATTAAGGCCGGCACCTTCTCAAAATCCGACATATGATAACCATTCTAGATGATTTCTTAGATTGATCCTGACCATGTGTGATACTACATCACCGTCATTCTACCGATAATTAGCTAACTCTATCATTAGCCCTTTAAATCTTGCATTTTCTTCCTCGATTCTCGGAAATGCAAGTATGCGTGCATAACGCATCATAGTTTCTGTAATAAATGTTGAACAAAAATGAATTACTTATAATCCACAATGAACAAAAGGGAAAATACAGAATTTTCCATGGTTCATGCAACAAATGTAGAATAAAAAAAAAAAGAGATTACTTATAATCCATAACAAACAAATTTAAAAATATAATTTTTTTTTTTTTTTTTTGTTGGTCAATGCCGATTAACGGTGGTCAATGCCGGTCAACGGTGATCAACATCGATCAACGGCGGTCAACGGTGGCCAACGGTCAACGGATTGAGTCAACAAGTTAGTCGAGTCAACGGGCCGTCAGGTCGGGTCGAATTGGGTCGGATCGGGTCAAACCGGTGAGGCTGGGTCGGACCGGTCGGACGAACCGATCGACACATGCTGCGCGTGTGCCTGGATGAAGTCACTATGACATCAGCAGGCGCGTGCGTCGGGATCGAAACGATGCGTGCGACGCATGCGCCCAATGGGGACCGTATCGGCGCATGCCCAGTTCGTTCCGGCCTCGCGTGGCAGTGTGTCCGGCGGCTCTTGGCGGTGATCCGCGACTCGTTTTTCTCGTATCGACGAGAATTTCGACCCTGTGCTATCAAAAACGAATTTTGACTAACAAAAAATCACAAAACAGGGTGAATAGTATGCGGTGTCGGGATTTTTTTGTCCCTGATTAGCCAACAATGGTGTTTCACGAAAATTCAATCAAAAACAAATCATAAACATGAGAAGGGATCGGGAAACATAAACAATGGTTTTGATACCAATGTTAGAAATAATGGATTCCCTAAAAGCGATCCGACACTAAATCAAACCCCTAAAACGAATGCGGAAGACGAGTTTAGGAAACACATGTATCACCGATCAAAGATACACCACGGAATCAGCATACCTTATTGTCCACGGATTAAACACTAATGTTAAAGTTCGAGGAAGTATCCTGATTCCATTCTATGAGGAGCGTACTGTTGCTATTAGGGGGAGAAAACTCTTAACGTAAGTGTACTATTCTTACGTTTCTGTTTTGGAGGGAGAGAGTTTCTTCTTTTGAAAAAGACGTACGTACTTCCAAAATGTACGTTCTGTTTTTTTTTTCTCTCCTTAAAAACGTCTTTGCGAAAAGACATAATTCTTCAACATAAAAAGGTTCATCTAAAAAGACACAACCCCTTGTATCTAAACAACGCAACCTTTCACGTCGCGATCATTCCTCCATGGGCTCTTATCTTGCGAGCCGGGCTTTTAGGCCCAAGATGGGCGGACGGGCCCACTTAGGCCCATCAACTCATAGATAAAACCATCAGGATGGATGAATGAGAAATGAAATTTTTCAGTCACGCAACCTTGCTTGTGTTTGACTTGCCCCCACTTACCACCAAAGGGGTATAACAAGTGTAGCTTCAAATTACCATCAAGCCACTCAAATTTGCCTTGAATTGATGACACGTGTAAAAAAAAATTCATACATTCACCATTAGATGAATGAAACATGAATGAATTCAAGTCAGCATGACATATCATGATAGATTAGCTAGGGGAATGCTAAATTTACTAAAATTTGTTCACAAAATTGATTTTAGTTAATGAAGCGTTGGACCACTATAAGTTCATAAATACGACTATCACTCAGAATCTAACGCTTATTTAAAACCAAGCTTAATATGTGAGCAATGCCTTTTGTTTTTTGATTTTTACGTAATTTATCTTACACCCATCAAATGGGCGTAACCAATGTAGCTTCAAATTACTATCGAGTTGCTCAAAATTTGCCTTGAAACCATAAATGATGGATTTGTTTTAGTTGCATACACAGGTTATTCATGCAACGATGAATATGATAATGAATCTTATAATAATCCATGAATTAAAGCCAGCAAAAGTTTTTAATTCGTTCACATGCAAGATTGTAACAATCTTTTTTTGTAGTGCGTGTCTCCACATCTTAAAATGCTAAATTAATTCCATAAGTTCTTGAGAGTCATACTTGTTGGACGGAACTCTTGACTAACCAACTATTCATCGTACTAAAGTAAATTTCCGTATTTTGCAAAAATACGACCGTTTGATAAAATTTGAGAATAAAGCGTTGTGATGAATTGTAAATAAGCATTTAAATAAATTCGAACATATTTCACATTTTAAAAAAGTTTGCCACATTGCTAAAAAAATAAATTTTGTTTTCAAATAATACGGAAACTTATGAATCTTGCAATTCAAGTTTAACACGAGAAAAAGAAATTATTGGAGAAATGAAAGGATATCAAATTATGTGGTTTGGTTCGAATGTCAAAACTTATTTTATAGGAAAAACCTACTCCAAAGAAATCCATTATGCTAGCGGAGAATACAGAGTTTACAAACGATCAATCAATTAAATGTTTTTCATGACTAGACGACACCCAAAACAATACATTATATTAAGAGAATTCACTAAGGAAAACTCCGAGGTTGGGACACCCGGTCTGCCATAACTTGGCATGGAGGGACTTAAGTCTATAACTTTAAAATGGTATACTTAAGTGCCAATATCGGAGTAAAATGGAACACTTAAGTGCCACTCCGGCGAAAATCCGGCCAAATGGCTGACGTGGCAATTTTCCTGCGAGTTTAGTCCAAAACGGCGTCGTTTTTGCACGTTAACGTGGCGAAGAAAATGCAAAAACGATGCCGTTTCTTGTCTACGTGTAAATAATAATATAAAATTAATTAAATTAGATTTAAAATTTATTTTATTTAAAATATTAAAAAATTTAAAAAATTAAAAAATTTAAAAATTAAGAAAATTTAAAAATTTAAAAAATTTTAAAAATTTAAAAACTTAAAAAAGGGGGTCGAACGGGCGGGCGAGGGTTGAGCCCTCGCCGCCGCCGCCTCCCCGCCGTCGCCGGAAGGGCCGGCGATGGTGGGGGAGGGTCGACCGGGGTCGCCGGCCCCGGCCACCGACAACGAGGGCCGCGAGCCCTTGCCGGATCGCGGCGGGGCGCGACCCTCGCCCCAGTTTGGGCGAGGGCTCGCGGGCCCTCTAACCACCGGCCCCTAGCCGGGCTCGGCAACCCCGGCCCACCCTCCCCACTTTGTCGCCGGCCCTTCCGGCGGCGGCGGGAGGCGGCGAGGGCCCGCGACCCTTGCCCCACGCGAGCCCTCCCCAAATGGGGGCAGGGTCGCGGCCCTCGCCCAAATCCGGCGAGGGCTCGCGGGCCCTCCCCGCCACCGCCGGGAAGGGCCGGCGACGGAGTGAGGATGGTCGGCCGGGGTCGCCGGGCCCCGGCCGGGGGCCGGCGGCGAGGGCCCGCAAGCCCTCGCCCGATTTGGGCGAGGGTCGCGGCCCTCGCCGTGATCCCATGGCGAGGGCTCGCAGCCCTCGTCGTCGGTCGGCCGACCGGGGCCGGCAACCCCGCCGACCCTCCCCCTCCGTCGTCGGCCCTTCCGCGATGGCGGGAGGCGGCGGTGGCGAGGCTCGGCCCTCGGCTGCCCCGTTCGACCTCCCCCTTTTTTTTAATTTTTTAATTTTTTAATTTTCTTAATTTATAGTTTTTTTAATTTTTCTTAATTTTTAATTTTTTAAATTTTTCTTAATTTTTTGAATATTTTAAACAAAATTAAGTTTAAATCTAATTTAATTAATTTTTATATTATTATTTATACGAAACGGCGTCGTTTTTGCATTCTCTCTGCGGCGTGGTTTTGCATTCTCTCCGCCGCGTCGGCGTGCAAAACGACGCCGTTTTGGACCAAACTTGCTGGAAAGTTGCCACGTCAGCCATTTGGCCGGATTTTCGCTGGAGTGGCACTTAAGTGTTCCATTTAACTTCAAACCGGCACTCAAGTGTACCATTTTGAAGTTATGGCACTTAAGTGTCCCTCCGTCTTGAAGTTATGGCACTTTGGCCGTTTTTTCTGCCGGAAAACTCCTCATAGAAAACCCTAACAATACTCTTGTTTCCCTTTTCTTTTTTTTTTTTTTTTTTCATATTGTTTGTTTAAGTATGTAATAATAAAGAAAATATCGTTTTTATATGTGATTAGTCAATTCAAATCAGGAAATCTATTCAAACTAAGAATTCAACTCCAATAATAATGGAGTTGTTTTGTTTCATTTTTTTTTTTTTTTATAACCGATAACTTCACCACGGGCCTCTTGTGCCCGGATGGCACCGTAGGGCCGGGCCCCTATACCTCGAGGGAGACTAGTGTTACGGCCCGAAAGAAAGCCAATCCAAGAGGGTTCTAAGAGACGGCCGTAACACATCTATATATCAAGCAACCCTCGACTTGTATCCCCGAGTCTTAGGGTTTTCTCAAGTCTTCTAGAATACTCTTGGAGACGGGCGATATGGTAATTGTATTCATATGTAATAAATGCGGGTAGTTAGTAGTTGGAAAGATGTGATCTCCACCGTTAGATCGAGGAGAGATCGAGGATACGGTTTACCTTGTATTTGTATATATAGGGGTCTCCTCCCCCTCATTGTACTCATCTCATTCACAAGTAAATATAAATTCAAAGCTTCTCTCTAAGTAATACTAATGGAGTTGTTGATAAACCAAAATGTCCAATCAAGACTTTCCTGACGGCAATGAAAGAAAGCCTCTCAACCAACACAGTTACTTGGGTAATAATAATGGAGTTGTTGATAAACCAAAATGTCCAATCAAGACTTTCCTGATTCAAATTACACATCAATAATGGAGTTGTAGGGTACCAAAAAAAAAATAATAATAATAATAATAATAATAATAATAATAATAATAATAATAATAATAATAATAATGGAGTTGTTGATAAACCAAAATGTCCAAAATCAAGACTTTCCTGATTCAAATTATATATCGTAGTTTTGAATTGGCTTGTTTCACAAGTTCAAAATCGAGATATAGTTTAATAAATTTTTGAATAAATCTTTACAATTAAACACCATGGATTTGATTCATAAGGACTTCCATGTGACCAAAAACACTCTCTCCCTCTTCCTCTCCCTCTCGCTTGCTCGCTCGATCTCAATGTTTACGACCTACGTTAAAAGCTTTCTTTTCTTATGAAATTTCGATTTCATAGCAAACAATGGTTATTTCAAACACCGTCTACTGTCCCACCAACAAAGACCAAGGGCTTCTTCTCTGTGCTTGGGATGAGAAAGGCTGCTATTTTAAAGGCAAGTAACCCCTAAGTGAGCTAGACTCAGCATCAGGAGAAAAGTTAGACGAGGTCCCTTCTGTCTTTTCACTTTTAAAAAACCTTCACTGCATCAACCATTTTTTGGGGAAAGAGATCTCTGAAGGCTAGCTTTGCTATGCTATGTCACAGGCGAGCTGAGGTGAGCCGAATACTCACTACCATTTTCTAGAGGCGAAGCAATGAAGTGATCCAAGAACGAAAACACAACGCAATGTTAAAATCAGACGTATCAAAAATTGGTCTTTTATGTTCCTAAGACGAACGAACGGAGAAGAAAACCGGGATTAAAAGTCTTGTTTCATTATTTTTCTCACTCCTCAAATCCTCGTATCAAATTGGCCCTTTATGTTCTTTAGACAACTGAACGGAGAAGAAATCCTGGATTAAAAAGTTTTCTTATATATTTTCTCTCACTCCTAAAATCTTATTATTATTATTATTATTATTATTATTATTATTATTATTATTATTATTATTTTTTATTTTATTTTTTTTGCTGTTTTGTTTCTCCTATTTTCTCGTGGGATTTCCGAGATGAACTTCAAGATAAGAAAGAAGAGTCGAGAGGATGCGCGAAAAGACAAAAGACGAGGTCAGGAAGCTGAAAGACAGTTGAGGCGGCGAAGCTCCATACTTATTTCGTATTCTGCGTAAGATGTCTCCGCCCAAAGTAATGATGAACTCTCTTAGAAATGAGCATGATTTCAAAATTGAAAGTATGTAGACTAAGGTTTCAAATTCTAAAAAATAAGGAATCTGAAACCTGTTTTGATAGATAAGTTTCTGGTTTTTAGTTGAAGGAATCTGAAACTTAGAACCTATAACATATAACTTAGAACATGAAGTAAGTTTTAATATTTTTCTTGGTTCATGTTTTCACATGATCTTGCGATATTTCATATCATTTGATGATGAATGTATAATCTGAAAGTACTAATTTGAGCTTCCATTTTAGGACTAAAATTTTTGCTTTATTAATGTTCATATTTTCTATGTATTTTTATAGTCATTAAATTATAGCGACAAGTAGTAGTTATTGAAGATTTTAATTCACTATAATTGTTGGATTAATAATATAGGTGGAATCTGAGTAGACCCTAAAACTTGCAATAAGATAGGTTTTAGGTTTTAAGGTATACATGATAGGTTTAAGTTTCAAAAAATGAGGAACCTATTTCAATTGATAAGTTTCAAGTCATCTGGAACGTGTACAAAATCTGAACTGCTCACTCCTACTCTCTCCCTCTCTCCCTTTCCCTCGCTCTCTCTCGCTCGCTCGCTTTGGGTGTTTACTCCAGAGGTGAAGCGGTGAAGCAATCCAAGAACAAAACGCAGCGCAATGTTAAAATCACACGTATCAAATTGGCCTTTTAATGTTCCTAGGACAACCGAACGCAGAAAACATCTATGATTAAAAATCTTGTTTCATTATTTTCTCCACTCCTCAAATCCTCATATCAAGTTGGCCTTTCATGTTCTTAAGACAATTAAACAGAGAAGAAATCTTGGATTAAAAATCTTGTTTGATATTTTCTCTCGCTCCTAAAACTCAGGATTTGCTTATTATTATTTGTCGTTTTGATTTCTCATATTTTCTCATTGGATTTCTGAGATGAACTTCGAGACCCTACAGCTGGATTGATCGCATTAAAGAGAGATGGGCCGGGCTAGTTGGGTCCAGAGGCCCGATTGAACTTCATATTTCGGCATTTTCAAGTAAGTATTCCACGTCACAATGGATTAGTTGGGGAAATCCTAAACTTACTAAAATTGGCTCACCGAATAATGTCTTTGAACAGTTATTAATTCGTGATTTTGATTCGCTCGTTCTTGGAGTTACTCCCAATATAATGCATCACTAAAATCAATCTCAATAAGTTGGAAACGCTCTTTTAGGTAAGCAATCTATCTCATGCTTTACATCCCCACCCACCAAAGGGACGTGACCAAACTAGCATCAAATTACTATCAAATCAGCACGGTAGGTATGTCACCACCAAAGGGCCTTGAAACGATAAATGAAGGGGGTTTCAATAGATATGTTACTGGCATAAAAGTTTTTTAATACATTCACTATTGGATGGATGACACGTGATTTTCAAATTAGCATAGCATCTCATAATAGATTAGTCGGCTAGACTTCCTAAAATTGATAGGTGAAATTGATACGCTAAATTATGTGTTGGGTTGCTATTGGTTTGTGAATATTAGAGTTGTGCAATCAAATTGATTCTATCCAAGAATTGGATTGGATTTCCCTAAAAATCAGTCCAGTTTCAGGTTCTTGTAGAAATCGGTCCGGTTCCCTATTTCCAAATGAAGAACCACTTGAAAACCGGATTAATTGGACTAGTTTTGGAACTGATTTCATAAAGCCTAAAAACCCTAAATTTTCTCTTGACATCCTTTTTTCCGTTCTCTCCAAGATTTCTACCTCACTTAAAAACTTCATGACTCTCGCCGTCACTCATTTGAGCTTTGCAACCCTTGCTCGTTCTTGACTCACCCTTGCTTACTATCATTAAAATATTAATTTTATTGTTTGTTTTGTTTTCGGGTTGTTAGAATTTGAAGCAATATCTTTATTGTTGTATGGGGAATGAAGTTTTTTAGCCTCGCTCGTTCTTGATTGACCCTCACTTACCACAGAAGGGTATAATGAGTGTATATCAAACTACTCAAATTTGCCTTGAATTGATGACACATGTGAAATTTTTTTCATAACATTCACTATTAGATGGATGAAACGCGAATAAATTCAAGTCAGCATGACATATCATGATGGATTAATTTGGGGAATGCTAAACTTACTAAAACTCGTTCACAAAATTGGTTTTACAAATTTGGACTGCTTCGGTTTATGGATACGATGACACAGTTTGAAATTTTTGATGCTTTTTGTTTTTTAAAGCAATTTATCTTATGGTTTACTTCCCCCACTCATCAAAGGGGTGTAATGAATGCAGCTTCAAATTACTATCGACTTGCTCGAATTTTGCCTTGAAACCATAAATGATGGATTTGTATTAGTTGCATTATCAGTGTAAAAGTATTATATATATATATATATATATATATATTCACTATTGAATAAGTGATACCTGAATGAATTTGATTAAAGCACACATGTTATCTAACGGTGAATATGATAATGCATCTTATAATAATCGATGAATTAATAACAGCAAAATTTTTTAATTCGTTCACATGCAAGATGGCAATAATCTTTTTTGTAGTGGGTGTCTCCACATCTTAAAATGCTCAATTGATTCCGTCAAGTTTCTCTGCCCAAAACCTGGGCAACTTAATATTTGTACTTGTTGGACAAAGGCTCGCCAAACTATTCAACGTACTAAAGTTGATTTCCGTATTTAGCGAAGATTTCCATATTTCGCGAAAATACCACCATTTCCATAAAATTTGTGAATAAGAGTCGCGATGAATTGTAAACGAGTACTTAAATAAATTTGGACATACTCCACATTTTGAAAGAGCTTGCCACGTTGCTAAATAAATAAATTTTGTTTTCATAAAAATATGGAAATTAATGAATCTTGCCATTCAAGCGTAACGCGAGAAGAAGAAATTATTGGAGAAATCAAAGGACATCAAATTATGTGATTCAGTTTGAATATCGATACTTATTTCACAGATAGAACTTGCTGCAAAGAAATTCATTATGATTACAGATTATACAGAGTTTACAAATGATCAATCGATTAAATGCTTCACCCGAAACAAGATATTATATTAAGAGAATTCGCTAAGAAAAGCTCCTCCATAAAAAAAACTCTAACAGTATTCTTGTTTCCCTTTTCTTTATTGTTCAAATGGTTTGCTTTAGTATGCAATAATCAAGCAAAATCTCGTTTTTAGATGTGACTGGTCAATTCAAATTAGGAAATCTATTTAAATTCAGAATTCAACTTCAATCACAATGGGATGTTGATAAACCAAAAGTCCAATCAAGACTTTCCTAATTTAAATCACATGTCTTAGTTTCGAATTGCGCTTTCACAGGTTCAAAATTGAGATATAGTTTATAATTTTTTGAATAAGAACATGTTTGGTAAAACTCCAAACAGATTCTATTTTTTTGCTCCCCGCAATAATAAAAAAAGAAAAGAATTTCATTTGGTAAATTTTTTGTTCCTAAGAATAAAAATTCATTTTTTTTTTTTTTTTTTTGGTAAATTTTTTGTTCTCCCACATAGATTTGGAACATAATCAATTAGTATAAAAAGTTACTTTTTGTTCCCGAAAACAATTATTAGAATTAAGTCTAATTTCTCTTCTTTCCTCTTCTCTTTCTTTTTCTTCTTCTTCTTCTTCTTCTTCCTTGTGGCTAGTTGTTGGCCCCCGTCGACATCGAGCCACGGCAAGGCTCATTGGCTCGAGCCTCGCCAGTAGGTGCGAGGTAGTAGGCGCGAGGTTGGGCCTCGCCAGGCCACGGCGAGGTTGACCTCGCCCAAATTTGTGAGGCCAAGGTTGGCTATGGCCAAGTGAGGCTTTGGCGAGCTCGCTGAACCTCAATGCCAAGCCGGTTGTTGGCCACAAAGAAGGAAGAAGAAGAAGAGAAGAGGAAAAAGGAAAAAGAAAAAAAAAGAGAGAGAAATAGGAAAATATAATAAATGTATTAACATATTAAAAGGAACAAAAAAATTTAATTCTATTCCGAGAATAAAAATGTATAGATAGTTACAAGCGCCTTTAAAAATTTAGAAATTGTTCCCGAGAGCAGAATAAAAAAAAAATCATTTCTGAGTAAAAATTGTTTTCAAGAACATAATGGTTACCAAACACGTTATAAGTCTATACAATTAAAGGCTAAGTATTTGATTCCTAAGCACTTCCACATAACCAAAAACACCCTCTCCCTCTCACTCTCCCTCGCTCTCCATGTTTACTTTAGAGGCGAAGTGATCCAAGAATGAAACACAGCGCAATTTCAAAATCAGACGCATCAAAAATTGGCCTTTTATGTTCCTAAGACGACCGAACGCAGAAGAAATCTGGGATCTAACAATCTTGTTTTAATATTTTCTCTCACTCAAATTATCGTATCAAATTGGCCTTTTATGTTTTTAAGGCAACTGAAGAAAGAAGAAATGTTGGATTAAAAATCTTGTTATATATTTTTTCTCGCTCCTAAAAACTTAGGATTTGCTTATTATCATTAATATTTTTTTTTTCCATTTTGATTTCTCACATTCTTTAGTTGGATTTCCGAGATGAACTGTGAGACTCTACGGTTGGACCACTCGCATTAAAGAGAGATGGGCCAGACTAGTTGGGTCCAGAGGTCCAATTGAACTTCGGCATTTTCAAGTAAGCATTCCATGTCACGATGGATTAGTTGGGGAAATCCCAAACTCTCTAAAATTGGCTCACCAAATGATGTTTTTGAATAGTTATTAGTTTGTGATTTTGACTCACTCGTTTATGAAGTTACTCCCAATTTAATGCATCACTAAAATCAATCTTAATAAGTTGGAAACGCTCTTTTTAGGTAAGCAATCTATCTTATGCTTTACTTCTCCCACCCACCAAAGGGATGTGACCAAACTAGCTTCAAATTACTATCGAATTGGCAATGAAACAATAAATGAAGGGGTTTTCATTAGGTACATTACCGTCATAAAAGTTTTTTGATACATGCACTATGGGTTGGGTGATACGTGATTTTCAAATTGCACAAGATGTCATGATAGATTAGTGAGGTTTTTTTTTTGGGGGGGGGGGGAGGGGGAGGGGGGATGGTGGACTTACTAAAATTGACACATGAAATTGATTCATTGAATGGTGTGTTAGCCTGTTAGGTTGCTATTGGTTTGTGAATATTAACGTTGTGCAATCAGCTTGATTCTATTTGGGAATTGGATAGGACCGCCAGTTCTAGTTCGAGGTTCTCATTGAAACTGGTTTGGTTCCTTCTTTTGAGTGAAGAAACACTCAAAAACCAGATCAATCGAGCTGGTTTTGAAACTAGTTTAATAAAGCCTAAAAAACCTAATTTTTCTTATAACATCCTTTTTTTTTTCTTTGGTTCTCTCCAAGATTTCTACCTCACTTAGAAACTTTACGACTCTTGCTCGCTCGCCCAACTCATCCTCCTCCTTGCTTGTTTGCCACTTGCGGTCGCTCGGTCACTCATTCAAGCTTTGCAACCTCTCACTCGTACTCGACTCATCTTCACTCACTATCGTTAAAAGATTAACCATATTGTTTGTTTTATTTTTAGTTTGTTAGAATTTAAAGCAATATTTTTATGGATGAATGGGAATTAAGTTTTTTAGCCTTGCAACCCTCACTCGTTCTTGACCCACCCACTTACCACATAAGGGGTATAACATTTCTAGCTTTGAATTACTATCAAGCTACTCAAATTGGCCTTGAATTGATGACATGTGTAAAACTTTTTTCATGCATTCATTATTAGATGGATGACATGCAAATGAATTCAAGTCAGCACAACATATCATGATGGATTGATTGGGGGAATGCTAAACTTACTTAAATTTGTTCACAAAATTGATTTCATTGATTGAAGTATTGGACTGCCGGTTCATGAATACAATTGCCACTCATAGTCTGACGCATCACATAAAACCAAGCTTAAGCTTAATATTTTAATGATGCTTATTGTTTGCGTTTTATCTTATGGTTTACTTCCCCTACTTCCCCCACCCATCAAGGGAAGTGTAACGAATGCAGCTTCAAATTACTATCAAGTTGCTCGAAATTTGCCTTGAAACCGTAAATGAAGGATTTGAATCAGTGTACATTATCAATGTGCATTATCAGTGTAAAAGTATTTATATACATACATAATTCACTATTGAATGGACGATACCCAAATGAATTTGATCACATAATTATTTCTAAGTACACATGTTATCCAACGATAACTATGATAATGAATCTTACAGTAATCCATGTGAATGTCTTCGTGGTGGACTTGATTTTACGAAAGATGATGAGAACGTGAACTCACAACCATTTATGCGTTGGAGAGACCGTTTCTTATTTTGTGCCGAAGCAATTTTTAAATCACAGGTTGAAACAGGTGAAATCAAAGGGCATTACTTGAATGCTACTGTAGGTACATGCGAAGAAATGATCAAAAGGGTTGTATTTGCCAGAGAATTGGGAGTTCCTATCGTAATGCATGACTACTTAACAGGGGGATTCACTGCAAATACTAGCTTGGCTCATTATTGCCGAGATAATGGTCTAGTGGCAGCAAATGTTTTTAATTTGTTTACATGCAAGATTGCAACAATCTTTTTTTGGGGAAAATTATCAGAACGGTCTTAAATCTATTATATTTGTGTCAATTCAATCCTGATTTTTTTGTCAATTCAATCCTAAGCCTTTTGTATTTATATTAATTTAGTCCATCTGACCATTTTTGGTTAGTTGATGCTAACGTGGACATCAGTCAACACCAACCATCCGATTAATGTTGACATAGTAATTTTTTTTTATTTTTCTTTCTTTTTGTTTTTTCTTTCCTTCTTCCTTTTGTTAGTCACCAAACGGGCAAGAGACTAGGGCCCATGAGGCCATTGGCGAGACTCACCCAACCATGGCGAGGTTAGCCCTTGCCCAACAATGGCAATGGCAAGCTTGACCTCGCCTGTAGCCCTATTGAGATTTGCTTGGCGAGGGCGAGCCTTACCAATGACCGGTAAGGTTGACTTGACTAATCAAAGGAAGAAGGAAAGAAAAAATAAAAAGAAAGAAAAATAAAAATATTTAAAAATTTCCATATTAACGTTGACTAGACCGTTGGCGTCTACATCGGATTCTTTGTTTAAAATTAATCGAATAGACTAATTAGTAAAAAAAAAAAAAAATTAAAATTAAATTAACATAATTATAATAGATTTATGACTATTTTGATTATTTTTATTTTTTTTTTTTTATATTGCATGTCTCGACATCTTAAAATGCTAAATTGATTCTGTCAAGTTTCTAAGAGCCACGTGTATTGTACTTATCAGTCAAAGCTCTCGGCTTAATTAGGCCCACCTACCATTCAACATAGGAAAGTTAGGGCGTGCATGGTTGCACTTTTATTTTTGTTCATGAACAGATTTTCATTTTTCGTTTCAAGGAACAAAAAAGAATGCAAACGCGTTTGTTTGCGTTTTTGTTTGAGATCTGTTTTTGTTAACAAAATTAGAACAAAAACAAGAAAAAAAAAAAACAATTTCTAAGAATAAATTTTCTCTCTCCTTTTTTTTTCTTCTTTTTTTTTTTTTTTTTTTCTTTGGCCGGTCGGCCTTGGCCATAGCTGGCGACCGGCCGTCGAGGGCCGCGAACTCGCCGGAGCGTCGCCGGCCCCGGCGAGGCCGTGCGTCACCGCCCCTAGCGAGGCCGAGCCTCGCCCAACCACCGACGAGGCCGAGCTCGCCCAACCACCGACCAGGCTCGGGCTCGCCGGGCCACCGCTAAGTGACCGATGGCTAGGCAAGCTCGACCTCGCCGGATCTGGGCGAGCCCGAGCTCGCCTAGCCAAGGCGAGGCCGAGCCTCGCCCAACCACGGTGAGGCTCGGCCTTGTTGGCTGGCTCGCCGCAACCATGGATGAGGCCACGACCGGCCAAAAGAAGAAAAAAAAGAAAGAAAAAAAGGAAAATTAAAATTAAAAATTAAAAGAAACAAAAAAGAACACAAATTTACCAAACATATTTCTATTCTTTTTTATTCCCTAGAATGTTTATCAAACGCATTTTTAGTCAGCGTTAGGAAACAAAATAAAAAAAACTATTTCATTCGTTCTTAACACTTTTTGAACAAAAACACAACAAATGCGCCCTTACTTTCTGTATTTTGCGAAAATAAGACCGTTTCATAAAATTTGTGAATAAAGCAACGCGACGATATGTAAATGAGCTTTGACCAAAAAAAAAAAAAATTGTGAATGAGCATTTAAATAAATTCGGGCATATTCAAATTCTAAAAGAGCTCGTCACGTTGGTAAATATATAAATTCTATTTGAAAATAATACAAAAGTTAACGAAACTATACTTTCAAGTTTAATGCAAGAAGAAGAAATTATTGGATGGATCAAAGGACATTAAATTATGTGATCCAGTTTGAGTGTCGGAACTTATTTCACAAAGAGATATTGCTGCAAAGAAATTCATTATAAATACAGAGTTGACAAATCAGTCGCTTAAGCTCTTCCTAGAAGTAGATTACACCCAAAATAAAATATTATATCAAGAGAATTCACTCAGAAAAACTCATTGATAGAATCCTAACGCTACACTTGTTTCCCTTTTATTTTTTGTTCAAATTGTTTGCTTTAATTTGTAATAATCAAGCAATATCTCGTTTTTATATGTGACTAGTCGACTCAAATTAAGAAACCTACTCAACAAAAGAATTCAACTTCAACAATGATGGGTTGTTTATAAACCAAAATTCCAAAAGACTTGCCTAATTTAAATCACATATACTTACCTAATTTAAATCACATATCTTAGTTTCAAATTGGGCTTTATTCACATATTCAAAATCGAGATATAGTTTAATAAATTTATCGAATAAGTCTGTACATTTAAATGCCACGGATTTGACTCGTAAGCACTTCCACGTAACCAAAAACACTAGTAAATTTAACTAAGAGGATGCTACTCTGTCGTGATTATCATATTTTGCCATATTTTGGTCCATCATTCCTGAAAACTGGTAATGACCATCTAGATGACTTTGTAATCTCGACTAGCTCGAGTTCTCGACTCTTATCTCTCATCACCATGTTCGGTCTTGCGCGGTGGTCATGTTCGTCTATGCTCAGCGTTCGATCAACGTCTATTGATGATGCATGTCGCGGAGCTTTAGCCAGCTCTGACATGATGCAAGGTTAATGCTTTATATAATATAATGCTACTTACCCACGGGAAAGTCAGTATCTTGAAGGATTTCGCCAAGTCGGATCGAACTGAAAATCGGTATTAGGTGTAGCTAACTGAGCTATGAGACGGGAATAGGTCCATCGGTTTCGAATGATTCACCTAAATCAAGAACAACAGCTTGGTCTGGTGACAGTCTTGCTCACAAACATCCACAAGTTCTTGAATACAAACAATGATTCTCCTAAACAAACTCTAAATCTTGCTTTCTGTTTTAGAGAGTTTCCATTTTTTTTTTCTTGGGTGATTTCAGAAATATGCATAGCTCACGAGCATTAGATGACTTACCTTCTCCGCACTTGACAATTTCTAAAGAACCCGTGAAGCGACACTGTTCTTGGTATATAACGATTGTCGAATGACAGGCTATAGCACAACTTTAACAGGACTTGGAAACATTGTATGTGAGTGAAAAACAAGAAAATGGATTCTGAATATAAAGGCAAAGTCTGTGTTACAGGAGCTGCTGGTTATCTTGCTTCTTGGTTGACCAAAAGGCTTCTCTTATCTGGTTATCATGTCGTTGGAACAGTCAGAGACCCCGGTCCGTGTACTTTCAGCGCATATCATCATTGAATGGCTGTCGTACAACACCATTTGCCTTGGTTTCCCTTAAAAGAAGCATCGAATTTGGCTAACATGACGTTACAATTTTAATGCTTCATTGGCAGGAAATAAGAAGAAAGTGGCACACTTGTGGAAGCTGGACGGAGCGAAAGAGAGACTCCGGCTGGTGAAGGCAGATTTAATGAAAGAGGGAAGCTTCGACGACGCGATTATGGGATGCGAGGGCGTGTTCCACACTGCCTCCCCTGTACTGAAACCTTCTAGAGATCCAAAGGCAAGTTGTTATCACAGCCCACTTTGAGCCTGTGACCTTTTCTAGCTTTAGATCCTAGCGTGCTCGAGTCATTTTCTGTCACATCGGAAATCGGGAATAGGCCAAACCTTTGAATTGCGGAGTATAACAAATTGATGAGATTTTTAATTTTTTAGTGCTGGACATTGTCTGAAACTGTCCTATGAGTTGCTTTCGAGCGCCGAAAGCAGTAAGTTTGGTTGCCTCGATTTGATAAGATATGCTCAACTTGCATTGCAGGCAGAGATCCTGGAACCGGCCATCGAGGGTACTTTGAATGTGCTACGCTCGTGCAAGAAAAACCCAAACCTGAGGCGTGTGGTTCTCACCTCGTCTTCTTCGACAGTGCGGGCTAGAGATGATATAGACCCAAACGTACCTTTGGACGAGTCGACTTGGAGCTCCATAGAACTTTGCGAAAGACTCCAGGTAATGTACCATAAAACCGGTATTGTTTTTTGGGACATTCTGCTCTCGGAGAGGTCTTGAAAACTCTCTTTCTTGCTTGATTAAGCCGCGGGATGATGTGCATTATGACAATTTATCTGGCTAATATTTTTGTCACAAACTTCGTGTATCTGGGAAGATATGGTACGTTCTATCCAAAATCTTAGCTGAGAAGGCAGCTTGGGAATTCTGCGACAAGAACAAAATCGACCTTGTCACGGTGCTTCCAGCATTTCTCATTGGACCCAGTTTGCCACCGGTTCTGTGCTCTACTGCATCTGATGTCCTCGGATTACTTAAAGGTGGTGTCCTTTGCCGTCTAATTGATTAATCACTCAACCAACCTACCAACTTGTGAGTTGTGATTTCATCTGTTTCATGATTAAGATGAGCTTGCTCTGCTAATGCAAAGCAGGGGAAACAGAAAAATTCCAATGGCATGGGAGGATGGGGTACGTCCACATCGACGACGTCGCGCGCTGCCATGTTCTTGTGTACGAGGAACGAAGTGCTTGCGGGCGCTACATTTGTAGTGCAGTTGTCCTGGACAACAATGAACTGGTATCATTCTTATCGTCGCGCTATCCATCTCTACCGGTCCCAAGAAGGTTGGTAAACTAACAACCCAACCCCTAAAAAAAAAATTACCATTTCAATTAATTGGTTGTTTGAATGCTGTGCCTTTGATATTGGACATAGCCGAGACATTCTTTAATGTCGGCATAGCAGTCGTGTCCTTTGGAAGAGACGTTTTAAAGTGCTCAAGGATCATTTCATTGCCTGTCCACCTGCTCAATCATAGATTACCATGTGCTAAAAATTTCAATGTGCGCATTCCAAAATTAGAAGTTCTATTGAGATTTCGTACTTCTCGGTTGGCTGGGTGGATGGATGACTCGAGTAACACACGAAAAGTTCTCACTGACATCGGAAGGACATTGATCCGGGTCCCAGACAAACATAGGTACACGAACCTCTGCAAACGAGAGACACAACACATCAAAGGGTCAAGAATGCATAATATCATCATCATTCAGCATCAATCTCGTGGCCCTGTCGTCCTCCTTTTCCATGCTTTATCATAATTTAGCCCTGCTAGCTGCAAAAACCCTGATTAAATGATGATGTATGACAACTACTGACATGATTTATTGCAGGAATCGGTTTATATATGTATATGGTTTGGTTGCTAAGTTTTAGCAGTTCCTGTTTAACAGGTTCGAGCCTCTGGATAGGCCGTACTATGAGTACAATACGTCGAAGCTGAAGAGCTTAGGGTTCGAGTTCAAGTCAGTCGAAGAGATGTTTGACGACTGTCTTGCTTCACTTGTGGAGCAAGGCCATCTCAAACCAGTCCAGTCCAGCTCTATTTGAGATTGTCTATTTGCCTCTGAAGTTGGCTAGTTCGATGTGCCTCTACATCTCTATCGTCTTCCATGAGTTGATAATGCTGTGACACATTTTAGTACACCACTCATTTCTGCAAGAAAAAAGAATCTGTCTGTTTCACTCATTATATTAATGGAAACGTCAAGTTCAAACTTCCTTTCTGTCCATGGCCATTGGCCGTGTCCAAATTTGATTGTTCTGAATACCTCGCCGCTTGCCAGTTGGAATTTACTCGAGTGCTCCTAGAATTTCGAACACCCGTCTCTTGCAAGATGGTTCAAACCATTAATCACAAACCCATGCTTTTGCAGTTTAATTATGCCAGAGGATTCCTTTTCTACTAGGAAAGCAGTTATTTTTCTTAAACCAGAATCAAACAGCAAAACCAAATTTTGTCGCGTAATTTTTTTTCTTAAACTATATAGTAGCTTAGCTTTGCATTTTGGAATTGTATTGTGATTTGTTGCAACTTAGAGGCCTGATTCTTAATTAAATCAGTGAACTATCTAGAGCTAATTCCATTCCAGCTTTCAGTTTGCGGTTTCTCAAAACCAGAAAGAAGAACTGTTCGGTTCGATTTAGAAAGCCCCAAGCTGCAAAAACGTTTTGGTTCAGTCTATTTCCAAATTATAGCTTCAGACTGCATTGTCACGAATCGGTACCTGGACCAAACCAAATCGAACTGCACTATGCTCACATCACCTTTGCTTTAAAACCACCTGTGCCATAATTGACCCCTGTCCCTCTTGTCCCCATAGAGAGCTCATAGGTAAAAATGATAGCCACAAGCAATGACCAGCCCTCCTCTTCAATGTGAAGATGTGCGGATGGTTTTAGGGAGGGCCCTCCAGATTCTTGAGCGGTCGCCCACTCACCACATGAAGATGTCTTCGCTGAAAGCCTCAAGCTTTGCACTCGCATCCACAAGAAACAACCAAATAAGCCCTTGTGGCTGCAACCCATGCCACGTGCTTTATCTGCTCCTCCTATGCTTGGTGATGTCTGAACGTCCTTTACGTGAAGATGAAAATTTGTTTCTTGAGGGACACTACACACAATCGTCAAGTACCTCTCGACCCACAGGTAATCGACGTCTGATGCTCTGGAGTCTAGTCACAGGATCTACAAGATCACTGTCTGTCCATCAATGGCCTCCGACGGAGGATTCCGACCTACCTTATTACCACACACTGGCTGCAATTATTGTACCTTCATCGACAGTTTCGCTTTCTCGTCCTAGCGAAAAGAACAAGAAGAAGGTAAATGGCAGGTGTAAGGGCATACTGTGTCAACAGATATAAATGCTAGGTATGATGCGTACACGCGGAAGAAAAGATCACCTAGAGCTATGTCTCAGGTAACGGGATGGTTTATCTCAAAATCAATGGCTTCAGGCTCGAGAATATATCTCCAGCCCATCCACCGGGCGAAGGGCCTAGAGGGGAACACGAGACTCGCGTTCCAAACTTGGGACATCTCAAATAGCTGAACTTGTTAGGTGAAGGAAATAATCAAGCAAGAAAAAGAAGTCCCAACTATACCTGGCCATGCGGAAGCCGGTATTGATGGCTGAGGACTAGAATTCAATGCACGCCTGATCATTGTCTCATTCAATTCCTAAAACCATGCACCTCTGTATCATCCCTCACCACATACGAGCAGTAATGTTGCGTGTGCAACCTAATACTGACTTTCTCTAGCCAACTTCATGAGGTCAAGCCGTTGTAAATTCGCCCGTTCCTGACTTTAACGACGAAATACGCGCAAGCAAAAGGACGTGGAAGTTAACAGGACCGCGCGACAATGTTGTGGTCCCGATAGTATTTACGCATCTCTTTTCATGACACCCACACGCACTCGCACGCGGTCTCTTCCATAAAAGGACCAAAATGAAGTTAAAGCGACAGCGAAATCTATCATCAAACGATCGATCCCATATCAATCTTTTCTGGCCTCATAATCTCCTTCTGCGTTTGCTTCAGGAAACGCTTCAAGATTTCCAATTTTTTTTCCCCAAAAACGTGACATCCAGGAAAACAGGGAGAAAAATGCTAAATCTACAACGATTGGACGGATTATAAAGAATCAACGGCCTTGGCGCATCCATACACAGGAACACATCTGGATCAAATGGACATCCAATGAGCACAGCGTATTATTTTCTTCTTTTTTCTTCTTGTTGGGTAAGAAGAGAGTACATTTGGCGACTCATATTAATTCTGATATCCGAACGCTATCTCTTCCCAGCTGTTCTACTCTCTTTGCGGCACGCTCCCTAACGATGAAATCTAGAAAAATTGTACATTTCGGGCATTCTTATGATAGATGATTCCTTACCAGAAACATTGTAGGCCAGAGACTGAAGACAGAGAGCTAGTACTTGCAGGGAAGTCATCAAGAACCAGCAAGGACTTGACTTTTGAACTCTGAAGAAGCTCCTGCTGCCATATATTGATGGCTCCTCCAAATTGAGCATCGATCAGTGAGTCCCACCGGCTAAGTCCGCATTTAGATTGTACGCAGATTTCAACTGAAGCTCAGCTCTTATTCAGGTCGGTTTTCGGTGGTTGAACTAGGCTTTATGGGTTTTGCTGGCTTTTCAGTGTGCTGTCCTGGTCTGCTTTTGCTTTGAAACTTCACATTCTATTCTCAAATCTTGTTAACTCTGTAAGGAGCTTCCCAGAAACAGCTACGGGAGCCAGTTAGCTAAAAGTTCCAACTTTTCATGTAAACAAGCTCAATTTAGAAGAAGAAGAAGAAAACCCAAGTTCCAGAATCATGATTAGCAACCAGCAGCAGCTGAATTTTTGCTCATCTTGCTTCCAGGATTTCCCGGCAAAACCAGAGTCGGAAGATGGAGAAACCTGCTTCGGTACCAATCCAATCGCAACCTCGCGTCGCCCCCGACGAGATTGAAGAGTCTCCGCGGGTCTTCGTCAACCGAGAGCAAGCCGACAAGTGGATGGCCTTCGAGAACCATCAGGCGGCCCCCAATCGTCCCCAACCGAGCTCGGACCTCGGCCCTCCGAATCTCGCGGCGGCCTCCAACGGCGGGTCGGCCTCCCAAACCGGGCGGGGCCCGATCCTGACCGGAGCGTCCATCGCGGAGCGGACGGCGGAGTGGGGGCTGCAAGTGCTGCCGGAGGGCGGGGAGGGGAGCGTCAAGGCGCCGGCTTTCACGATCAGGGTGTCGGGCGACGGCGGCGAGCGGAGCAAGAACTCGTCGGAGAGGTTCGCGGCGGACTCGACGCGGACGTCGGAGGACTCGAGCCTCGGGTCGGACGCGCTGCCGAGGGTGTCGCAGGAGCTGAAGAACGCGCTGGCGTCGCTGCAGCAGACGTTCGTGGTGTCGGACGCGACGAAGCCGGACTGCCCGATCCTGTACGCGAGCAGCGGCTTCTTCACCATGACCGGCTACTCCTCCAAGGAGGTCATCGGGAGGAACTGGTGAGTCCAGAACTGAGTTTGACCCGAGTCCCCTCGTTTTATAACCTGTAATTCCACCTTTTTATAATCAAGTCCGTTAAGTTCGTTGAAACAGGCTGATGCAGCTGCTGACACATTTTCGTTTTTCCTTTCTTTTTTCTCACCATAATACCATGACGGTCGATATGATGTGATCATTTGAGAAATTTGCAGAAGAATCGAACGAATCTAACATGATTCTATGTAATGTTTAACTCAAACTGGCACCTACGTAATCCAATTAAGATCCTTCGAACAATGCCGTGATTGCTGAACACGAGCATGGCATGAATTGCCACAATCTGACACCAAGCATTGAAGGATCTATGCGTTTTTATCTTCAGTCGATTTCTTCAAGGACCGGAGACAGACAAGAATGAAGTGGCCAAGATAAGGGATGCTGTGAAATCCGGGAAAAGCTACTGTGGTAGGCTTCTGAACTACAAGAAGGACAGAACTCCCTTTTGGAACCTCCTCACTCTCACCCCTATCAAAGATGACAAAGGAAACACCATCAAATTCATTGGGTCGGTCTTTTTTCCTTCACCTCCTCTTGTCTGTGTACACGCATTTTTTGCCGTGGTAGTCTTGATTGTGCATGAGGCATGTAAACTTTTAATCTAAGATGAGGACAGAGATATAGAATTTATCATGGTGTTGTAGTTGCCGTACTACCAGTTCTAGTAGTTTCATCTTGACAATCCTACCTCCTTGTTCTCATGTCGCTATAGACCCTTAGTGTGATGATCAGAGAAAGATTGTCCGTATCTGTTGGAGAGATTTTTCCCTTTTAACTCTGCGACTATGCGACTTGACTATGCGACTTGAATTATGTTTTGTAAAAGTAATAAGTGATGGAGAAGGACATATTTGGAATGGTTCCATGCATGGAAATCATGGATGCAGAGCACCAAATTCATGAATGCATCGAGTCAGCATAAGAGTTCACGTGTACTTGGCTTGGTGGTTAAATAAAAAATGTTTATGAGAGTGTGGAAAAGAAGGAGATTGTGTTGATTCTTTTACAAGTTTTATAGCATGTCTGTTTCTGCAGACAAATCAGAATCTTTCCATGTTGCATTGTCTTCACTAATGTTTAGTTCCTTGCAGAATGCAAGTTGAGGTCAGCAAGTACACAGAGGGTATCGTTGACAAAGCAGTGCGGCCAAATGGATTGCCTCAGTCCTTAATCCGCTATGATGGTAAGTGTTGAGTGCAACTTGACGCTGTATCCTGCTCACACATTGATTTCACTTTCAATATTCGAATCATTCATGTGACAGCTCGTCAAAAGGAAGAGGCTTTAGATTCCATCACAGAGGTTGTCCAAACAGTGAAGCATCCACGATCTCATATTCGGTCTATAAGTAATGATGTTAAGAATGAAGAAGTGGAGAGATTTAACCTCGACTCCTTCCCACCAAAGTCCATTGATACAGAAAAACTGAGCACCCCTGGTAGACAAACTACTCTGGTGGATCACGCAAGTAATTTGTCGCGTACCAGTTCCATTCAAGAAGCAGAAAAGAAATCTCGAAAATCAGCACGTATCTCCTTACCGGGGTGAGTTTTTACATTTAAGCACTCAATGCATGTGGGATTGGTTCTCTCTTTTCCATTCAATAAGCTAATGATCACTTCAAACATGTGATCTCTCTGATACTCTCAAAATCGCCATTGTCCTTCGAAGTCAATTAGTGTATCCAGCAGTTAGTATTTGAGAAAACATTAGAAACCATGTATATGAACTATTACTCCATCAAACTTATGAAAAAATGTGCTTTGAACTTTGCTGGTAATTTAAAGAAAGGAAAGCAATGCTTCCAAGAAAGTGGGACACTCTAATCCTACCAATCCCTATTTTTCTCTCACGAACCTCACTTTAAGCAATTGTGCAAGCCTTATAGCTAACATTTTGCTGAGAGGTTCTACTGAATTTAGGCTCAAAGGGAGGTCTTCAAGCATTGGAGGGAAGCAAGAGTTACAACAAAGTATTGAACCTGATGTTTTGGTGACAAAAGATTTTGAAAGCAGAGACAGTTGGGACCGCACTGATAGAGAGAGGGATGTACGCCAAGGAATGGACCTTGCAACCACACTGGAGCGCATTGAAAAGAATTTTGTGATTTCAGATCCCAGACTTCCAGATAATCCAATTGTAAGTTTAGCTGTCGTCCTTTGGATTTTTTTTGTTCCTTTCTGCAATTTGAAATTATAAAATTGAGAACGAACAATTTGCTTTACAAATAATAGATATTTAACTTTCATCCATTTTCCTCCGGGAGATTTCGATGATTTTCTAGAACTTAATATATATTGTCTTCGGTGAATTATAGATTGAGAGCATACGACTTTCATAAATTCAAGATATGGAAAAGCATTATACTCTGACAATCTGTCATAGTGACTGTTCTTATATCTTACAGTACTCTCTGTTGCAGTTAGACTCAAAAGTATTACCTGCACTCATACCACAAACTGTATCCGAGAGATTTGATACTGAAAAATTGCAATAACTCTAATACAAACACCTAGCTACAATGAACTCCATACCTCAATGATCATTATATGTTTGGTGGTTAGAGATGTCTTACAGATCACTGTGCTGGATAAGATATCCGTTCACATAAAAAATTAGTGGTACGGATAGCTTTCCAGTTTCTATTTTGTGAGTCTTCTCCATCAATATGCAATTTGTGCTTTGAGCTGATGACATCTGCAGACTTATTTTGGTCCTATATGTGCAGATATTTGCTTCTGACAGCTTCCTTGAATTGACTGAATATACCCGTGAGGAAATTTTGGGAAGAAACTGTAGGTGAGAATTTTCGTGCTTCATATTAGGATCTGTAACCATCTTTCACAATCAATAGACCATATCCATACTATAATAACCCATCATATTTGTCATTTGCTCTAATTAAAGGGTCCCAATGTCTTTTAACCCAATGGATCATCTAGTATTTAGATTGGTTTCAATATTACAAATGCCAACCAAAAATTTCTTTTCTGAATATTGCACAATGCTGCAACTAATAAAGATCGAAAGTGAAATGAGAAGATGTCCTAAGGATCCGCAAGAGTGCTTCCTCCATGTAGCGAGTCGATTTGAAGCAGTAACTTCCAGTAACACTGCGCATGTCCTATTTCATTGACACCTATGAACTCAACTATTATGGTGTAGAGGTTGATGATCTCCCTTTTGAGCCCTTACAAGATTAGTTCCTAACATCATTGCGTGGGCACTTCAGTTCTTCAGTTGCTAGCCTACATGGCACTGCACCAGTAGAGTCTTGCAATTAAAAATTTGTTATATAGTTTCCTAAAAGTAGGAAAATATGACATTAGCAACATAATATGAATGCAAAACCATTGACATTTATAATATATTCCATGTAGTTATAGTATGGATAATTCTGATATATTGAAACATTGGGAAAAAACCAAAAAAAACCCAAATTTTTTACAAGAGTGAGACATTTATCCTAAACTATTATTAATGACACAAAAAACCTCAAACTTTGCCCATACACATTTATCTCAAATTGTTTTCAGAGATACAAAAGTCCTAAACTTTTACTTGTGTAACACATTTACCTCAAACTTTTTTTGTGACACCAAAAATCCTAAACTTTTTTCTGTAACATCAAATTTTGGGAGTAAATGTCACATAGTTACAAATTTGGGGTTGTTTGGTGTCATTGAAAAATGTTTAGGGTTTTTGGTGTCACAGAAAATAAGTTTGGGGTAAATGTATCACACTGTACAAGTTTGAAATAAATGTGTCACATGAGTACAAGTTTGGGGTAAATGTATCATAGTTAGCAAAGTTTGGGGTTTTTTGTGGCTTTTACCCTAAAACATTCCTGATAGGCCTGCCAGTGTGATCCTCATAAGTAAATATTCTATCTTGAACTCTTTTAGGTTACATTTGGTTATCTGGATTTCTAATCGGGATAGGACTAGATAGAATAGGATATGAAATCCCGGGATTTTTTTATATCTTATCAATTATTTTGGTAAATTGCGATATTAAAGTTGGATATGTTCACATCAATCATGTATTTTTTTTTTTTATAAACGGCGTATAATTATAAATGAGCCTAAATTATAAATAGAGATGGTGAAAATCTCTCGTAACACTATTCCTTAATTTATTTTTTTTTTTATTTATCCTCTTTTTATATTATTTTCTTTATGATTTCTTTTTTCTCCTTTCATCATTCTTTAATAAAATTTTATCAAATAGTAAACCATACTAACATACCTAAAATACAAAAATACCTAAAATATATAATAAATATAAATATTTAACTTTGTATAAATTGAATATTTTGTTATAAGATAAATTAAAGTTAAATATATAAATTAAAATAGGATTAATTAAAAATAATTTTTATTTTTTATTTTAAATTTCTTAAATTAGAATTCAAATATTATTTATATTGTAATATAATTTCAATTTTGTTAATTTAATAAGTTTGTTATTCTAGAAAAATAACTTTCCTATTATGGACATTAGAAATCCTATTCACCTTTATCCCACCTCTCCCATGGGATAATTTTATCCTGTCTATATCCCCATTATATCCGACTTTATCCTGTCCTGAGTAAGCACCAAACATAAAATAAGATAAATCATATCCTATCCCGAATTTTATCCCGACTACCAAACTTAGCCTTAATGCTTCACTACATCTGACTTCTAAGTGTACAGGTTTCTTCAAGGTCCTGAAACAGATCAGGCAACTGTCTCCAAGATCAGAGATGCTATAAGAGAACAAAGAGAGATCACTGTTCAGTTGATCAACTATACTAAGAGCGGTGAGTAAGATGTTCTGTCGGTGCTGTTTTACAATGAATCTAGCAGTGCATTACCTCAACCTCGATCCCCTTGATTAACCTACACATCATGAATATTAGCCCCATTTGAGATTACAATTCACTTGGATACTGTACTTTCCAATTCTATCATTAACGTCACTCAAAATATGACGAGTTCCCATTTTGCAGGGAAGAAATTTTGGAACCTGTTTCACTTGCAACCTATGCGTGACCAGAAGGTGGCTACTTTTTCTTGCATTAGATAGTCATTGAAACATATCATGAATCAGCTTTCTCAGCAAGAATATTTTTTTCAATTTTTGTGAAATTTTCCCTTTTAGGGTGAGCTTCAATACTTCATTGGTGTTCAACTAGATGGAAGTGATCATGTGGAACCCCTTAGAAGCCGTCTTTCAGAAAGGACAGAGCAACAAGGTGCCAAAATGGTGAGAGTCCGCGCTAATAAATGATTTGTGTACAGAGAATCAAGAAAAAACTGGTTAAAGCCTGTCTAGTATTGCCAGGCATCAGCATAGATGACATATCGGCACTTGTATTCCACTATGGTCAATGTGATTTATATCTGTTTTACCAGGTCAAAGCTACAGCTGAAAATGTTGATGAAGCGGTCCGTGAGCTTCCTGATGCCAATTTGGTAAGGTATTCCTTTTTTCCATGACTGGGTTTTACTTTAATACCTTTTATTTAAAATTTTATTTGCCAACTCGCTTATCTTCTTGAAATCTGCTGATTTCCATCTCTCTGAAAGATACATTCAAGTCTTGTAATTTGCTGGGTTACCTTTGAGGAAAA
The DNA here is from genome assembly GCA_014182375.1 of Eucalyptus virginea. Classification (NCBI taxonomy): domain Eukaryota; kingdom Viridiplantae; phylum Streptophyta; class Magnoliopsida; order Myrtales; family Myrtaceae; genus Eucalyptus; species Eucalyptus virginea. The sequence goes on along the minus strand of CM024522.1, from coordinate 18,326,386 downwards.
AAATTAGCATATCAAATCAAGCCTTGCGATGACATGTTCTTTTGAATGTTGTTATCAAATCAATGATAAGAATTTTTTTTTTTCCTAAGTTATGACCATGCCAATTGTTCTATAGTTCTATATTTCTCCCACTACCTATCTGTGCATCTATGTGCACAACTAGCAAGAAGTGTCTTTGTACTAGAAAATATAAAGCGGGTACCACACAGCTTTAATACATCTGTTATAGAGAGCACATTAGGTTCAACTGCATACAGGACTCATCTATTACGACATACATGATAGCATCAACTTTCAGAAGCTTAAAGTATTAACATTTACATTTTCATTTACAGTTTTTGACTCTGGCCGTCATGTCTCATGTGTCATTGGGAGATGAGAAACTGCTACTTTTCTTGCAAGTTATTTAGAATGTAGCTGATGCAATTTAAATGGTTCCATCATTTAGAGGCCAGAAGATTTGTGGGCAATTCATTCTCAACCCGTCTTTCCAAGGCCTCACAAAAGATATAGTCCTTCATGGATAGCAATCCAAAAGGTATGTGTTGGTCACTTTAACATTTTCCTGGCCAGCTGTATGCTGTTATGATGCTGTTGGAAGGTTTTGTTTCAATTCATTGGATGGCTGTGTCTCTGCTTGATGTCTCATTTATGTTATAACTTTTGCCACATATCTATAATATTATTATTTTTTTGATTTATTTATTTGTGTTTCTAGTACACAGATCTAATGTTTTTCAGTTTGTAGGATTCTAATATTTTCTCATATTCACGAATTTCTTCTCATCTGTACTGATGACAATATATATTTTTGTTTGGATATCTGGAATAGATCACAGCACGTGGTGAAACAATTGGCCTGCAGCATTTTAAGCCCATCAGGCCTTTGGGTTGTGGTGACACTGGGAGGTATGCAGGGTTCCTGAGCAATAACTACGTTGCAGTCTGTCAATTCTATATAGAATGTATCCAGTTACACATACCTATGAGGCTATGACATCCATCCATTAGAATAGTGAGATCATGTTTGTGTATTAGGTAAATATATTCTCAAAAAGCAAAGAAGCTACAGATAGCATTTTGGAATTAAAGAACTTTACTAAGTTTATGATTTTGCTGCAGCGTTCATTTAGTGGAACTGCAAGATACAGGTGAACTGTTTGCTATGAAGGCGATGGAAAAATCAATGATGTTGAATCGTAACAAGGTTTGCATGTGTGAAGGACTCACAACTTTACTATTGCGAGTTAATTCTTAGAACATTCTTTTATTGCTGTCTTCTAGTAGCTCATGATGATTAACATCTCCCCAACACCTGATATCTGTGGATCATAACTTCATTATCAGCTCATTATGACTTGAATGACAACTTGAGAGAAAAATATAACAATCATCCTACAAGTTATCTCTGTCTTTAGCAATGATTATCATCATTGTTATCATCCAACTCTGATTGCTAGTGTGATTCTGAAGGTAAATTTCTAAAATACCATGCACTGAATCATTTGGATTCAACATCATTCTCAAGTAGCATAAAGGAAACATGGCAATTTGGGCACAGTTGTGTGCATGACTAACAAAAGCCTGCAGACATTAACTTTCACTGATGCATCCGTATTCAAGCACTTTAGTGTAAAGCTTCAAGGATGTAACACTTGGTTGTTTGCTGTCTGCAGGTTCACCGAGCATGTATTGAAAGAGAAATCATTTCATTAATGGATCATCCTTTTCTTCCAACGCTATACAGTTCCTTTCAGGTCTTACGTTTACTCCTTGAAGATATTTGCTGATTGTTGGATGTTTTTCATTGTTGGATACTCCACTATAATGTAACTGGATATGTGTACAATCAATAGCCGCATTTAAAAGAGAGTTATCACTGGACTTGTCTGGATGGAAATGATACAAAATCATTGCTAACAAGTGATTCACAAGGATAAATGGAAGATGTGTTAAACAAAAAAACAAAAGGAGATGTTACTCTTTCTCTAATCTTTTGTTTTAAATAATGTTATCACTGCAACATTTACATCTCTCAGGATATAAAGTATCCCTGCATCATTATAGATCCAAAGATTTAGTGGACGCCACAACCATATAAGGCGTAATGTAAGAAAAATCTTTTAGCAATTCAGGATGTTCAGTTTTCAAAATTCCAAATTACCACATAAGTTACGTCATGGTTTGTGTTTCAATGAGTCATTCTTCTACAATTTCAGGTGGCAACTCTTTCCCCATCAAGAATTTCATCATGAGACATAGTCATTGGAAAGGTTTAGGAATGGAAATTTTCTAGGAAGTATGGACTTATGCATATGTCTCTTTCGATGCATCTGTAGAGTTCAAAATGATCATCTTATGATTCTGTTTCATTTCCGATCATCTTATGATTCTGTTTCATTTCCAGACTTCAACACATGTTTGTTTAATCACGGATTTTTGCCCTGGTGGAGAATTGTTTGCTTTGCTTGACAAACAGCCAATGAAAATATTTACGGAGGATTCTGCGAGGTACCCTCAACATTCCATTCTTAGACTTTATCATTCTCGACATTTTTGCCAGCTTTAGAAGAGTGATTCTTCTTAATACTAGAAATGGTTATGATTTCATGCTCAATTTGGTTTAGCATCCTGCAAAATGATTATATTTATCTGCCCTTGCGGATTGATGCAAATCTGGGCTGTCCTATGTGAATAAATTGAATAATCTTACCAATTTGACAGTACTTTCTTGAGTGCTGGGTATATTCTTTGATGAATCAGTGCCTCCGAGTTGGTCTTCTTCATTAGTATTTTCACTGTTGGACAATTCTGGTGGAGAAAGGATGGAACTTTTCTAAGCTTTATGTTTGGGATAGTTAACCTTTGCCGGGCACAACCTCCAGCTACTTAGTGTAAACTGTTCATTGTTTCCAGGTTCTATGCAGCAGAGGTTCTTGTTGGTTTGGAGTATCTTCATTGCTTAGGTATGTCAATATCAAAAAGTTAATTATTCTTCTAGAAGGGGAAGAGATATCTAGAACCAAGGGCTTGTGACATTGCATTATGCTAAGTCTATGTCCTTGACTGATATACTACAGCCAGGAGGAAAAAGTCAAGATACTTTTAATGATGTGTTTAAGCTCGTTATTTTCCTCCATATACATTTCTGCACTGTTAGGGATGGGACATCATTAAAGATTTTTTCCTGCAACTGCCAATAATTTGCACAGAGTAATATTGCTGATTAATTTATTGCAGCCCAGGTTCATTTTGAAAAACAAACGGAAATTCATTTTTCAATGGGTTAGACTTCATCAGACATACTCAACTAGTTAATAAAAGTTACGAACGCAGAGTCACTGAATCTTCTAGCATATAATTCAAGTTTTTGTTGCACCAAGTTCATCAATGATGATCTTTCTCTGTGCGCTTTCATGAGAAAACCTTTTTTTTGATCTGGTGTATTGTTCTTTCTGGAGCAGGAATAGTATATCGGGACTTGAAGCCTGAGAACATTTTACTCCAGAAGGATGGGCATGTCGTATTGACTGACTTCGACTTATCCTTCTTGACATCCTGTAAACCCCACGTAAGTTTTGTATTCCTATCTAATAGTCAACTTCCTAAGAAAGTTATTTGCAATTGATAAAGAGTCGAGCACTTGGGATTGTAGTAGGCTTGCTCAATGGTTGAATTTGAAAATGCTCGAACAAGGGACCATAAATGTACTAACTTCTACCATGTTCAACAGATAATACATCACCCACCTCCCAAAAATAGAAGAAGATCAAGGAGTCAGCCACCACCAATGTTTGTTGCCGAACCAGTGTCACAATCCAACTCCTTTGTCGGAACTGAAGAGTACATTGCACCTGTATGATGGATCTCCACGCCTTTTTGGATATTTACTTTGTTTAGATTATTGAGTAACTGCATAAGGAGGAACTTTACACACGGAAAGTCCAGTTAATCATTTACAATGCAGTGTTTAATTCTCAAATTAAGGCTTCAATTATACCTCAGCACGGTTGCTCTGACATTTACAAGTTGAATTCGGTTTGCCTTCGCAGGAAATTATAACAGGGGCAGGGCATAGCAGCGCTATTGATTGGTGGGCCCTAGGTAAGTACATGAAGTTTGTAGATCCTACCTCGTCGTCCATAGTTGTCTGCTCTTGTTTCAACCTCATCTTGTACTTATTATTAAATTGGTCGAGACAGCATTTGCATCATTTTCTGATTGGCGTACTTTTTTCACACATGTAGGCATCTTATTGTACGAGATGCTGTACGGGCGCACGCCTTTTAGAGGAAAGAACAGGCAGAAGACATTTGCCAACATCTTGCACAAGGATCTAACATTCCCAAGTAGCATTCCAGTATGAACTTTACCTGTACCAGACATTACATGAGAACGTCCTTCCTTCTGTTGATGGATTTAGTGTTTTCTCAACGTCATCCATTCTGCTCTTTAACATTCAATGGATTTTTATCTTTTTTGACCGAAGGATTTTCAGTGAAGTTAGATTATGCTTCCTTTGGACTTTCACAGCTATATTCCATCTAAATTTGTGAATTAATTGTCATGTTAGGCATTTGTTTTAGTATTCTTCCTGGAGAATCTGATGAATTGAATCCTTACTTCACACTTCAGGTAAGTCTCGCAGCCAGGCAACTCATCTATGCGTTGTTACAGAGAGAACCTGCATCCCGTCTAGGATCAAATAATGGTGCCAATGAAATCAAGCAACATCCTTTCTTCCGGGGAATCAACTGGCCTCTCATTCGCTGCATGGTACTTTTCTTTAAGCAGTGAAAACTCACCCTTTGTCCTATATCCAGAAACTAGTCTCTCAGAAATCAGCATAAGAAAATTATAGAGCCTAGGATGCATTATGAACCTACGGATGATACCTTTTATGGCTGCTGATTTATGTTTTTTCCCTGCAGTCCCCACCTCCACTGGAAGCGCCTCTTCAGCTAATTGGGAAGGATCCAAAGGCCAAGGATGTTAATTGGGAAGATGATGGAGTGCTCGTCTCTTCTATGGAAATGGATATATTTTGAGTGAGAGTCTATTGCCATTTTTGAGTTCACATCTACATTTATAGCAACTCTAGTGAACTAGACTAGCTCATTGCTGCAGTAAATGCAAACGCCTGCTTTTGGGAAATGAATGCCCCTAAACTCCTTTGACAGTATATGTGGTAGCTCTGCCAATTTGGCTCTCTCACTTGTCAATTGGTGTGAATGCGCAGGAAAGCGAGCATATCCAAACATTACTATGTGGATGATCCCCATTGCACATGCTGCAGCATCACTCTTTCATCCAAAGACAGAGAAACAAAAGTATCAAGGCTATTAAGGTCTAGAAACAGCAGCGGCGGCAGCAGCAGCAGCAGCTAGAGGGTCTCTGTCTCAGGATAAACAGGTTTGGGTGGAATCAAATGGGTGATCAATTGAGTTTGTACGGTGTACGGGTGCTCACAGACAAATAAAGCTGAAAACCATTGTATTTCTAGGTCACTACGTCTGATGGAGAGGTTAGGTATTATAATTCGTGTATAATGTATTTATAAAGGCTTTAATAATGTTGAGATATTTCTTACCAATGACAAATTTGTCCAAGTGTAGCCCAACTTCATTAATTATTTAAAATAGAAAAAGAAAAAACAAAACTAGCAATGCCAATCGACATAAGCTGATATTTGTACCATATAAGAGTTATCATTGCAGTTAGAATGCCTGCTATGCATTTAACAGCTACATGAGACAGAAACTTTTTTCAGTTTGCTTAAGAAATGCAGGACGCCTACTCTTTCATATCGCGCAGAAAATGTTAGAATGATACACAATTCTGGGCAACTCGAGAATAGCAAGCATGGAAGAACACGGCTCTGATGAGCGAGAAAAGGTAGATTGGTATTAATAACACAATCTTTTAGGATAAAGAAGCCTCATGATGTTGAAGTGATTGTCATTGGATCAGTCTAAGGAAGTGAGTAATAATACCCACAGGTACAAACTCAGTTTAGGTATCCATTGATAGCAAAAACAAATTATGCCCTCCAATAGTATGTTTTGATTTACCAATAATCCCTACAGGAACAGCATCCATCCTTGAAGTGGTGAAACCTTTTCCTATCCCTCACAATAATTTCTCTCTTGTATACATTTGAAATAATTTTAAGAGCAGAATGGCAATCACTGCATGTGCGGAGGTTCTTCACCACCCTGATAGTCTTCCCAGGTGGTGTGCTCATGAGCCCAAAAGCAACAGCAATTCGTTCACTGTGATAGCTGACTGCAGTTTCCTTCTCCTCATCCTCAATATCATGGAGCACTAGAGCTCTATTAGACTCATGGCCATGCTCTTTTAACTTCTTTGCAATCTCATCTAGAAACAAGTTAATTTGCATGATCTGCAGGTGTCTACTGTCCCCAGCCACAAACTCATGCACTATACCGTCCAGCTCTATTGAACTGCATCCTGGTTCTTTGTGTACCCCTCTATCAATCATTACCTTGCGGCACACATTAACCTCATCCCAGCGACTTAATGATGCATAAAAATTAGATAAATACACGTAATTTCCTCCGTCGCGTGGATCCAAATCCAGCAGATTCTGAACCACATGCTTACTGAGTTCAGTGTCCTTATGAATTTGACAAGCCCTGAGCAAACTTCCCCATACCTGCGCATTAGGCTTCATTGGCATGGTTTTCACAAGTTCAACAGCTTCTTTGAGCAACCCTGCTCGTCCCAATAGGTCAATCATGCAGCCATAGTGTTCAATCACTGGTGTAACTCCATAAATGTCATGCATCTCAGAAAAATATCTTCTGCCAGCAGAAACCAAACCAGAATGACTACACCCACTAAGGAGTCCAACAAAGGTAACCCCATCTGGCTTTGGTCCCTCCTCCAGCATCAAAGCAAAGAGATCGATTGCCTTTTCACCATAACCATTTGTGCCCAATCCTGCTATGATCGAGTTCCAACAGAAGATATTTTTCACAGGAAGCCTGTTGAATACATCACAAGCAGCTTCTATGCTTCCACATTTGCTGTACATATCTATAAGGGCATTACCTAAAACAGCATCAACTTTTAAGCGCTTCCTCCTGATGTAATCATGAATCCATTCACCCATGTCCAGCGCTCCGAGGTGAGCACAGGCAGATAACAAACTAATCATGGTGACTTCAGTCGGTTTCACATTCTCAAGCCGCATCTCTTGAAAAGTGGCTATTGCTTTCCCAAATTCCTTACACTGAACATAACCTGATATCATAGTATTCCAAGTAACAGAATTCCTGGCAGTTCCCATCCGTACAAATAACTCCTGAGCAGCCAGTAGCTGGTCCGCTTTTATGTACCCATCAATCATCGCATTCCAAGAGACCACATCTTTGACTGGGTTTGCATCAAACATTGAACAGGCAGAGCCAATGTCGCCCAACTTGCAGTAGCAAGTTATCATAGAATTCCAAGAAGCCGAGTTCCGCTGCGGCATATTATCGAACAAATCACGAGCCTCCTCCACGCATCCATGCTTGCTAAGCACAGAAACCATGGCGTTGTCAGCCACCACGTCCCTCTGCAGCATTTCCGCAAACATCTTTCTTGCGCACCTCAAATCTCCAACCTTTCCATAGAAGTCGAGCAACCCAGTCTGCAAGATCACGTCAAGTCGAAAACCCATCTTAAAAATCTGGCAATGGAACGATTCGCCCAACTGGGCCGCACCGTGAGCTGCACAGGAACGCACTATCAAAGAAAGCGTCACCTTGCTGGGCAAGACGCTATCACGGAGCATCCCACTGTATAACCCCACAAAATCTGGCCACGGACCGGAGTCCAGCGACAGCCGAACCGCCGAGTTCCACAAAGATGGAATACATATCGGCAGGTTGCGCATGAAAAGCAAAGCGTAACGAGGTTCTTGCGAGCGATAGCATGATGAGAGGAACGTGGTCAGGAGAGGAGCAGAGCGGAGGAGACCGCCGGCGAGGAATTGGGCGTGGAACTGCTCTAGCTGTTTCCGAGAGAAGGAATGCTTTTGAAGTACGACGGCGAGGTGGTCGGCAAGAGACCGTAGATTCTTGTGTGCCGAATTCATTCACGGAAGGAAGACGAGAACCATAGCTCTTCTGCCCCCCTCCTTATTTTTCACGAGGAAGACGGCGATTGGGAAGCCGTTGCTTCCCGCCAATTACTGCTGATAAGATTCAATCGCCAATGTCCGTCCTTCATCTATGAATTATTTGTCTGTTCCCTATTTGTTTGGCATTGCAATGTTTATGACAAGAGATGGCATTGATATTGCAATTTAGGATATTAGGTATGCATTGACATTACAGTATTGCGTCATTTTCATTAATTCGTTTTTACGGTATTGATTGTGCAAAAACGGGAAAAATAGTATTTTGAAAATAACAAATTTTCTTTATGAGATATTCATCGTCAACAAAATCATTTTAAAATTCACTCGAAACATATTTTTAGCCAATCCATTCAGACATTCACATGGTTACTATGATGCATACTTTGGATACCCCAAGTTCGGACTCTCTTGTTTCTCTTTGGGAGATCACACATCTAACACCATTTCATTAGTTGGTCTTTTAAAGTTGGCAGCTGCACGTACCACATGGAAATAGAAAGATAAATTGAAACCAAACAGGCGGATCACCCATCAAAATATTATGGTACTTTTCAAAACCGGCCACCACTACAGAGAACAAGCAGACTTGTTCTGCCATGCAAACAAAACAGAAGTCCTATATCGTAATGCTTTTCATAACAGACGTAATTCCACGCCCGCCAAGTCCAGCTTAGGCCTATCAAGGGAAATCAATCAGAACAAGCTATGGGACTGTTTCTTCCCAAAGATGGCCTCCCAGACCATGGATGAGAATGGAGCCTTCTTCTCCAGGAATTCTCTGACGGCTTTCTCATTAATGAAATATCCCTTCTCCCGGAGCCTGTTAATAACAGTCTGAGCTTCTTCAACACCCTTCTGCTTACACACTCCGTTCACCAATCCCACAAAAGTCATCACATTTGGAGAATGGCCGGCATCAATCATCTCCTGGCAAAACTCAAGAGCATCCTCCAATCTGTCACATCTGTATAGACCTTGTATTAGCACGGTAAAGCTGAATGCATTTGGAGTGATCCCATTATTTTGCATCTTCCTGAAAATCCTCTTTGCATCATCAAACTTTTGGGCTTTGCAGAACCCTTCAACAACAGCAGTGTATATAACTACTTCTGGTATAGAACCCTTCTCCCGCATCAGACCGAAAAGCTTCATTGCTTCTTGGACCAACCCATCTTTGCAAAGACCATCAAGCATTGCCACCGCATTTGGAATTAGACCTGTCTCCTTCATTTTCTTGAATATCTCATCAGCATCTTCTGGGAGTGGCGGCTGCCCTTCGTTTGCCATTTGATTAGAATTTACTTTATTTTCTTCCTGAGATGGCTGGGCAGTTGCACTTGCCACATCTCCCTCGGGCTTATCCCTCTTGTCAAAACTCAGCCTAAATTTTTCCAGGAAACTATCATCGGATGGATCTCTTCTTACTCCTTCTCCTCTAAAATTAGGCCCATTGTTCCCTATGATGCGTTGAGATTGTTGACGACCTCTCAAAGGTCTATTAGGTATTGGGTCCGGAGGAGGTGCTTCATTCCCATTGTCATTGTTGTAGCCAGGGCTTTGGCTCCGGCTCTGGCTTTGGTCTGTTCTTGCATCTTCCAGCCCACTTTCACTGAAACTGAAGGAGCTGCTAAGATGCCGGACTGTCATGCTGTGCACCTTTACACTGCTACTCTTCTTGATCCTTTCATGAGATAAATAGGAACCACGGACAATATTGCAAAGTCGACGCCACGGTGCTGCCATGTTAACACTTGCTGTGACAAAGGAGTGCTTTTAGGCAGATTTACAGTTTCTGCCAACTGGATTCAGCTGCAAATGCCCGAGCTGTGCATAGCAGCAGGGTCTTCAATATCATGAAACAATCAAACAAGCAAATCATGAACCTTGACATCTAGCTAGTCATTTTGGATATAACGACAAGCATGGTATGACATAATGCATAGATGAACACCTGTAGACAAAGTTAATTTTTCCAAAAAAAAAGGCATCAAAGTTCATCAACCTGAGTTCCTCAATAGAGCAGGGAGAAATGCATACAAATTACAGCTGATTGGGCTCGCCCCTTCGCATTGGCAACAATACCAGTTCAAACATGCTGATACTCTGCTTATTCACTTACATGTCAACAAAATCACTTATAGGTAAAACCATTTCGCGGTTTAGAGGAGCTGAACTAAATGCACCCCTAGTGTGGCATGACCATAGACCATCCCAAATTTGATCAATAGTCTTTTATTTTCTCCAGCAACCCATTATTAGAACAGCACCAAAATAAAGAATCACCTAAGGAAATAACCCAGAAGAGAAGCCCTTCGATTGGGAAATAAATCAAACATCTTGAGGGTCACTCAAGAAAGAGAAACCCAAAGCTTCCAACCGACCGTAAGAAAGACAGCCTAAACAGAAAGCACGCTTTGATATGGCCAAAGATGATATGACCGAAGAGTCATGAGGCTGGTCAGATTTCAACACGCGAATCAAGAAACATACATGAGAATTCATCAGACACCTGCTGCTAAAGAACGCACAGCAATGGAAAAAGAAGAAGAAGATGAAGGAGAGAGAGAGAGAGAGAGAGACCGTAAAATCAATTCAGCGCATGAATCTGTTGTGCCCAGTTACTGCCACAACCGGTGCACCACCATTCCCGCTGAATCTGCGTCAAAGTTGAGAACTTTGCTCGTCTTCAACCTCTGCGAGCGCCTCTCTACTTGTTAGTGTAGCTCCATGTATCAAGGAGACAAGCTTCTTCCTCATTGTGGGCCCATAATTGGGCCACTGATCTGGACCTCAAGGCCCAAATACATTTGTGAGTTTTGGTTCCCCACATTTATGTCCATGAAATTGTTTTTAATACTGCAAAATTGGTGTAAAATAGGTACTTGACTATGATTATGCCATTAACCAGTGGCTGATTAATCATCATTAGCCACTTGTGCCAAATAGCAAAGGTAAGTCTTAACAATTCATTTGATACATTCTCTAAACACTTTTTCCCTCCTTCTATTTCACACCTCTCAATCTTGCAAAATTTTCCGTATTTATTCATTATATTGCTATTGCATAAATTCAATTTTTCTGTATACTGATATAGTGATTCATCTATAAAATCTCTCTTGCACATTAAAATTTGAATTTCTTCTATCTAACGGCAACTTTCCCAAAAAGGATTTTAAATTCTAAAATATTTGTATCTTTCTACATATATGTATATATTTTTATATATATTTTTTATTAATTCAAACACTTTAGTAATGATCCATTATATATATATATATATATATATATATATCTTTTGTAAATTATGTATTTTTATTGATAATTTCCTTTTATTATTTATTATTTCAAATGCTTCGGTTATGAAATTATTTTGCTTTCAAATGCCATTTTTTCCAAATACGCAAGCAAACATTTGCTAGTTTATGTAAACTAATTGTCAATATATTGTACCTAGATGAGAGATAATGAGTAGCTACTTAATCTTAATTAGTAACTTGTTCAATCGCATCACATAAGTGTCAATACTAATTTATATATGAAAAAGTAAGAATTTATACTGATCAATTGTCTGTCCAAGTCGATTGTAAATTTTATATATAATGTTGTGAGAAAGATGAGAGGGCCTCTTACTTTTGAGAGATTTAGATCTTTTTTTCTTTCACTTATCTTCCCAACATTCTCCAATTTAAAGTGAATTGGAACCCTTGATTTTTTTTTTTGAATATCCGTAATTACTTATTTAATTGATATTATACTTATCCACAAATATATAAATAAATTGATTTTTTTTGACATCAGATTTGACAATAATCTTTCTAAAAAAATTTCAAATCTCGAAATATCCGTATCCATCTACCTACATACGTTTAAATTTTTTTCATATATAAATTGTGTATTCTTATCAGTAATTTCTTTTCATTATATAATAAATCAGACATATTGTTGTAAAACTATTTTGTTTAACCTTCCAAAATTCAATTTTTTGCAAATACGCAACGTACGCCCCTTTATTAGTGTGCATAAAATAGGCATAGATATACGTGTACATAGATGACAGATTAATTAACAAAGATGAAACTAAAAAGAGAGAGACAATTCTAAATTTCTAATTACTCACTAATATTAATAATAATTATGATCAGTTCTTAGCGATTGACTTTACAACATGGTTTATTTAAGTGTTTACCAGGTGCTTTTAGCTAAAAAAGAAAGGTGCTTTGTAAACTTATCGACAAAAGATTTTACAATTAAAAAAGAAAAAGAAAAAAAAAAAAAAAAAAGGAGTCACGAAAATACTTGCGAGCCGGAGCGAGTCAATCAACTCGCAAATCCGAAAACCAAAGAACTCACTCCGCCGATACGATCAGTCCGTCCGCCATTCGAGCTTCCGGCTTGAAGATTCCTGTTCTCCGGCATTTCGGGGACGAATCGGGGGGCGCGTCGGCGAAACCCTAGAAGAAGCAGAAGCACGATTGCAGAGGTCAGTTTGCAATTCAAGCTAGCGTCGCTCGATCGCGTTCCCGGTCTTGTCCGCGTTCGGTTCGATTAGGCTCGCGGCTCATTGGAAACGCCGCTCGTGTTAAAGCTTTGCACTTTTTGCTGAAATTACTGCGGCTGCGATGTGGAAGTAGATTTTCTGCTGTTTTGTTAGCGATGCTGTCGTAATCAGGCTAGGAGGTTGGCTGAAGGTTGGAGTTTCTCTTGATTTTCGTTGTTTTGGTTGCTGTAGTTACCGGATGATGTTATCGTTCTGGGGGTGTCTCGACTTGGCAGATTGATCGACGGATAACTGTGGAGTTCAATGAGTAGTGGGAGGGAGAGGGCCCTCGGAGTTGGGGTTCAGCATGTCTTGGATTATCTTAAACGGATGCAAGCGGAGAACCTGGCATTCTTTTATGCGGTCGAGGGCGATAATGACCAGTCCAGCGGAAGCATATTCTGGGCTGATGCGACGGCCAGGACGAACTATACATATTTTGGCGATGCTGTGACGTTCGACACTACGTACCGGACAAACAGGTACAGGGTGCCTTTTGCATCGTTTACTGGGTTGAATCATCACAGGCAACCAGTTTTGTTTGGCTGCGCGTTGATTCTGAATGACTCGGAGTCCTCATTCATTTGGGTGCTCCAAACTTGGCTTCATTCGATGGCCGGACGGTATCCTGTCTCTATCACGACCGATCCCGACGGAATTATTCAGGTAGCTGTTTCCCAAGTTCTTCCTGGTATTCGCCACCGTTTTTGTAAGTGGGGCATATTTAGGGAAACTCAAGAAAAGCTGGCAGACCTTTACCAATCTCATCCCACTTTTGAATTTGAATTTAAAAGATGCATAAATGAGGCTGAGACAATTCAGGAGTTTGAAGCATCCTGGGAGTCACTGCTGCAAAGATATAACATCACAGATAAAGAATGGCTTCAGTCAATCTATAGTGCTCGGGAGCAATGGGTGCCACTTTACATGAGAGACACCTTTTTTGGAGATTTAGGCTTGGCAGATAGAAGTGAAGGTTTGAACACTTTTTTTGGTGGTTATGTCAATGCATCGGCGACCATACAGATGCTAATTAAGCAGTATGAAAAAGCTGTAGCAAATTGGCATGAAAAGGAACTAAAAGCTGATTATGACACTACCAATACTTCACCTGTTCTGAAGACACCATCTCCTATGGAGAAACAAGCTGCCGGGTTATTTACAAGAAGAATCTTTATGAAATTTCAGGAGGAGTTAGTCGAGACCCTTGCTAATCCTGCAACCAAAATTGAGGATTCAGGAGGCGTCAGCACTTATCGGGTGGCAAAATATGGGGAAGAGCACAAAGCACACACTGTTAGTTTCAATTCTTTCGAAATGAAAGCCACTTGCAGTTGCCGAATGTTTGAATATAGTGGAATCATTTGTAGACATATCCTGGCAGTTTTTAGAGCAAAAAATGTTTTGACACTGCCCTCTCAATATATATTGAAAAGATGGACTAGAAATGCCAAGAGCAGTTCCATGACCGATGAGAATGCTCCCGAAGTACCTGTTGGTCCTCAAGAATCTCTAACAGTGCGGTATAATAATTTACGCCAGGAAGCAATTAAATACGTAGAGGAAGGAGCAAAGTCCATCTACATTTATAATGTGGCGATGGATGGTTTACAAGAGGCTGTTAAGAAGGTGGCTGCTGTGAAAAATAAAGGTCCTGGAGCTGCACTGGATGGAAATCTGGTAAATGGTAGTAGTAAAGAGTTTCATACCTCTGGAGAAAATCACATGTTGACGTTTCAATCTGTGGTAAGTTTATTCTGGTTTATTGATGGGACATGTTTTTAATTCTAGTTTTGTGCTTGCCATGATTTTAATGTTCTTAAATTTGGCTTGCCAATATATTTGCTCATGTAGCTCCCTCTTGAACTTTAGCTACTTTCAGCTGTATTTTTCCACTTTTTCTTCAAAACCAGGATGCTCCAGTGTAATTACTGGTTCATCTGTACTTTATTTTTTGGGACTTTTCTTGAACAAAAACGCTGGTCTTGACAAAACAACATAAGAGAATTCCTGTAAAAAAAAATCCACTTAGTGGAAAGGGTTACTATTGCTATAATTATCTTAAGTGCTCTGTATATGTAACAACTATAACACCAACCTAGTCTTATCCCACCAAGAAGAGTGTGCGTTCCTTATGTACAGAAATGTACATGGGGAATCATGATCAAACCCCAGTTTGGAGTGGTAAGAAATAATTTTTTTAAAATACACATATATGATGATTTTTCTAGTTTCCCTGTTGTTATTAGAAGTAGTTAATGTTATGCATCGACTTGTCTGCATAAGGAATTATGATCTAATACCAGTTTGGAGTGATAAGAAATGAAACTTTTAAAATACACAAATATGATGATTTTTATCAGTTTCCCTGTTGTTATTCCAAGTAGTTAATGTTTATGCATTGAGTTGTCTGCAGAAGGTATATACTGGAAGGAAAAGGATTTCTGGTTTATCATGCTATGCTGAATATAGCATATTGTTTGTTTTTATCATCTTCAATGTCTTGCTTCTTAACAACAATTGATAACAGGAACATTGTAGATTTTGCCTGTCGGTTTCTGATATATGTGATCATAGAAGTAATTGGAAGAAAAAGTTTAAACTGCAATCCAAGATTGAATATGGAATTCGTAGATGTCTGAAACTAGTATAAATTCATGCAGAAATATTGGTCGTTGCTATAGTACTCATTACTATTCATGTACAAATTCTCGCTTTATACATAATCCCAAGTCATTGGACGCGTAAGTGTTAATGCTTTGTGGCCTTCAGGATGAGAAGAAAAAGAAAATTCGCGAGTTGACTGTTGCTTTGGAAAGTACAAATCAAAGATGCGAAGTTTATCGGACAAACCTTCTGGCTATTTTGAAAGATATGGAAGATCAGAAGTTAAAGCTCTCTGTGAAGGTCCAAAATGCTAGGCTCAGTCTCAAAGAGTGACCGTGTTGGGAGAATTCTTCTTGTAGTTGTATGTTTCTTAGCTTTTCATCATGGTACTTATCAGAAACTCACTAATGAATGTGCTTTAAGAGAAAGGTGAGGTTGGTGGGTCACGAAAGTTCCGATTCCATGCCTTTCCGGTGTGCTTGACAAAGGTCAGATTGTCGCACCTGATGTTATGACAAATTACATCCAGGAAATACTATGTGCCTTAACCATAGTCAATTGATATAAAAAGTATATCCCAAGACACTTTGACAATTTGTGTACAGCAAAGCCTTTCAATTGTCATCTGCAGCAAGCATGGCTTTTGAAGTTCGTGTTGCATTTCAGGCTATACATACCCTGTACAATCGGATAACCCCTTGTATTAACGCTGGAGACAATTGAACAGACATAATGCGTGCAGAATCTAGGTTGGACCACCTTGCAAGGTGCACCCAAGTGAAATTGAAATTAAAATGAAACTTTACATGTAAACATTGTATTCCCGCAAAATCTATAGCAGTGCTCCCCGGTTATTGGTACAGCACGTATTAATTAATTACCAAAGGCAGTGAGATGAGTATCAGACCTAGCAAATGCCTTTCTTAGTTGAGTTTGGAAGAAAGTGGCCGCTTCTATTATAAAAACGTAATTCCCCCAATTCTTTGAAAACAAAAATAAAAAAGTCAGGGAGAGGAAAACAATGCTACCTCGAAAAATCCTATTCTCTAGTCATTTGCTGAACCCTATATGTACAAAGAGCACCTCGTTTCTTCCTGAGTAGCCAAAGAAGATGCAACTGAGGCCTGTTTCATGGCTGATGTAGCCCAAGATGAACCACCACACAAGGCCTTGCTCCAGCGCACCATCAAATGCCATCTTTCATGCTGATTTTGACGTTCTGCACTTTTATCGCCAATTGAAGTTTATGATCCTCAATTTCTTTTAGTACTGAAAGCAAATTAGCCCGATACAATTCACACTTCCGATTTGCAGACTCTAGGTCATTGATGAGCTCTCCAATCTTACGGTCCATATCCTCCTGCAAGAGATGCACCAACGATTTCAGGCCTCAGCAGAAAGCATCCTTCTTATTCACCATACCACACCAAAATGGAACTAACAGCTTTAACCCCAGCATAAAGTTTATGGATACCATCAACTACACATACATTCTGTAAGCATAATCACTACCTGATTACAAATACAGCACGGAGATCTGTAAGTGTCAATCCAACATAAAAAATACTTGAGACCTGATCTTTAAGAGAAAGCAGAGACACCAACAAACTTTAGCAGTGATAAAATAACTGACATCCTTGGAAAAATTGTTGCTTCAACAACCAACCGAAGGTCCACATCAGATGAATTTTGAAAATCTCCACTCTCTAATAATCCCAGACTGTAGGGTTGCAGTTTGTTTTACCAGTGGATAGTCAATCCTTTCCAATAAGGTATGTAAACTCTGAACAGTCTCGAGATGTACCATCAATTTATCACATGACCAAACTAAGGATACAGGAGAAGTGGCATTATTTAGTTAGAAAATACAATAAAAAAAAAGGCAGGAAACAACAAAATTGACTGGGAAGGACTTTGCACGAAAAGAAGAGGCAGGCATAGGCAAGTGTCATTTCCAACTAGACTGACAAAGCAATGGCTGAAATAGAGAAAAACGATTCTTACCTCAGATAGGCTTTGGCCGGCTGTCATATGACTACGGCCAGTCGAAAGATTATATGAAGACCTATGCCGCATTAGATCATCCCTACTGCGTCCATTGACCATGACAGCCCTTCCCTCATTTTTTGAAGCAAGAGCAACTTTCTTTGCACCATCTTGCAGAGCACTCATTGCCACTTCATACACATCTAGAGACTTTGCCCCTTCATCAACAAATTTGAAAGCCTCGTGTCGCAAGGTGTTGTACCGAACAGTATGCGACTCTAGATAGTTTGTATATAAGCCACTGGCATGTTCTTCTAAATTAACACTGCTCTTCGCATTCCTTGTCCATCGTTTTAGAATAAAATGAGGTGGGAGGGTAAGCACGTTGGTCACTCTGAAAACAGCTAATACATGTCGGCAAAGAAGACCTGAGAATTCAAACATCTGGCAGCTACAAGTTGCTCTCATCTCCAGAACATTGAACTTAACATCGTAAGATTTATGATCCTCCCCATATTTGGCAACTTGGTAGGTAATGATCTCACTGTCATCATCAATTTTGGATGCCATAAAGGTTAGTGTCCCAACCAATTCCTCTTGAAATCTTATAAAAAGCTTCCTAGTGTAAAATTCAGATGCTTGTTTCTCCATCGGAGATGGGGTTTTGAGAACTGGGGAAGTGTTCATCGTATCATAGTCTGCTTTTACTTCTTTCTCATTCCGACTCTCCAGTGCTTTCTCGTACAATTTAAAAAACTGATTCAAACTAGTTGAAGCATTTATATACCCATCAAAATATGAGTTCATACTATCACTACGCTGAGTTATAGACATCTCTGCAAAGAATGTGTCTCTGAGATATACAGGGACCCAGTGCCTACGGGCAGAATATATTGTCTGAAGCCATTCATGATCCCTAAGGTCATATCTATCAATAAGCGCCAGCCAGCAAGATTCAAATTCATCAACTGATTCCGTCAAATTTACACACTTGTGGAAGTCTGCTTCAAAAGTCGGATGCTCCAAAAATACTTGCGACAGCTTCTCCTGACACTTCTTGAAGATGTGCCATTTACAGAAGCGATGACGAGTTTCAGGAAAAACCTGTGCAATTGCTGAGCCTACTACTGTATCATGATCAGTTGTGATTGACATCGGAGGGCGACCAGACATTGCCATAAGCCATGTCTTAAAAAGCCAGACAAATGAAGATTCAGATTCATTAATCATAAAAGCACAGCCAAATAGTATAGGTTGTCCATGATGATTCACCCCAGTAAAGGGTGCAAATGGCAAACGGTATCTATTGGACCTGTAAGTCGTATCAAATGTGACGGTATCACCAAAGTAAGTGTAATTCATTCTCGACCTCGGGTCAGCCCAGACGACATTGCACACAGACTGGTCTTCATCATTCTGCACTGCATAGAAGAAATTGGCATTCTCAGCATGCATTTGCTTCAAATAATCCAGAAGTAGCTGAATATCTCCTTCTAAGCTCCTCTGACGATTGTTCCTCATGTAGTTCCTACAGTCAACCTCTGTAAACCCGACCTTACTAATCCCACCATACTCTTTTATCAACGCGGACATGATCCTTCGAGGACCCAAACCAGCCGCCTGCAAGGTATCAATCAAGGTTTTGGCTGGGCCAGATATTTGCCTGTGCGAGCGGAGGCAATGCACCTGATCCGGGGGAACCAGCTCATGATTATGCTCTCTGACAAACCCTGAGACAACCCATTTACCAGAATCCTGCATCTTCACTGACAGAGAGGCCTTGCATCCGACTCTTGTAATCGTCCTCGGACGCTTGATCTCCCTGTCCTTCGTCCGCTTCTCGTTCAAGTTCCTAAACCCCTCCTTGGCACAAACAAACTGCCTCTGAATAATGGCTCCGTCCCGCCGGGACCGGCGAGAGGAGCTCACACGGGTACTAAACCCAACTCGGCGAGCGTACGAGTTGTAGAAGGCCTTGGCAGCCTCCTCTGACTCGAATTCCATCCCCTCATAAGGCTCGAGATCAAGCAGATCCCCCTCGGGGAGGTAAATCTCACCACTTCCGCTGCCAAAACCACCCCCGCCGCTGATATTTTGCGGGCTATCGAGCATGTCCTCATCATCGACCGGGTGCTCTATGTCCACACCGTCATCTTCCACTTCCCTCCCACTACTGCCAACCCCGCCTCCTAACCCTATGTCGAATTCAATCACCTCGTTTTCCATATACAACCGAAAGAAAACGCCCCAAACGACCACCGCCTCGCGCTCAACTCGAACGCCGCATCACGTCATGCGATCGACGGACCAGGAAAGCAGTCGCAACTCAAGAAGCATCTTACACGGGGCGACTGTCTACGCAGTATCCGCACGAAAGCGATGAGAGACAGAGAGAGAGAACTAACCCAACTGCGAGCGGAGCGTTAATCGAAACGCGCCGCCGCGATTGAAGCGTCCAGCATTTCCGGCGTCGAAGAGCGACGGGGGCGGGACGCCGACGGAGGCGGCGGCGACGGAGGGAGCGAGAGAGCCTTCTCGCGCTAGGGTTTTCGCGGCGGGAGAAGGGGTTCGCCGGAGGGAAGATGATCAAAGTTTTCGAAGCTTTTCTGCGTGCGATTGAACGGGGAAGTGGAGTGAGGAAACTGGTGCGTGCGGGAGGAGAGAGAGAGAATCGTGAGAGCCTGAGAATGGTGGACGGAGTTCCCGGGGGTGGCGATCGGGTGCTGCTGGGCTTCTCGAGGTTTGGGTTCGCCGAGCATTGACTGCGGGGCGGTGATCGCCGTCTGATTGAAGGAGGGGTGCGATCGTACGGCTGAGGGTGGTGGAGAGCGGGATGTGAACGGTGGGCGCATGATTCAGGGGAAGGAAATAGGGCGGGGGGCAATCACGTGACCGCACTATGATTATTTAATAATATTGTCCTTTTCTTCGTTCTCGATTTTCCGTTTTCAGCGAAAGAAAGGTCTTTTATATATTGGAAAAGGCCAAAAAAAAAAACCCAAATTATATTTAGCGAAATTTATAAATAAGGGCCGGAAGCGCTCTTATATTTTCAAATAAAAACCTGAAGTGAATTTTAGAGAAAATCTCAAATGATAACCCAAAGTGCCATTCTTTTTTCAAAAGAGAACCTAAAATGAAACGACCTTACTCGCCGGGCGATAAATAGATGCATCTTCGATGCATATTCTGATGGCCTGATGAGGGTATTTTTGTCCAATTTTTTTTTTTTTCATTTTTGGTTGTCCTTTCATCATTTTCTTCGTCCCCTATTCACTTCTTCTTGCCCAGATTAAGAACACCGCACTTGGGGAAAAGCCAGCGTGGTAAGGGTCGGCGATGGGCATCGAGCCCTCGTCGCAACGAGTGAGGCCATTGAGCCCTCGTTGGTCGTGGGGGAAGGGGGCCATCCAAATTGAGGCCCTACAAGGAGGTCCTTGAGGGTAAAAAGGGTAGCTGGAGAAGTCGTCGATCTGGTAGTGGTGGTGGGAGGAAGGGATGAAGAAGGCGACGTGGGCGTCCCAATCGTAGTCCAGGCAGAAAATGAGGTTGTCGATGGAGCAACGGGCGGAGGCAGGAGAGGTCGCCCCTCACGACTATAAGTGAGGTCGCCCCTCGCCAGCCCTAGGCGAGGGCTCACCCACCTCACCAGCCACTAATAAGGGCCTACAAGCCCTCGCTCGTAGCTAACGAGGGCTCGACAACCTTCACCGGCCGTGGCCGAGGCCACCCTCGCTCACGGCCGACGAGGGCTTGGCGGCCTTCACCCACTGTCAACAATGGGCGTCCAGCCCTTGCCAGCCCTTACCAACGGTCAGCGCTCGCCAGCCCTTCCCAAGTCAAATGTTCTTGAGAAGAAGATGAATAGGGGACGAAGAAGATGATAAACAGTGCAACCATTGGCCCAAAAAAATAACAAAATAAAGAACAAGACAACCGAAAATATTATTAAAAAATTGGACAAAAATACCCCTGATCAAGCCACCGGATGCATTTGTTCATTGGTTGGCGAGTGAGGTCATTCTTTGAGACTAAATGACCATTTTGGGTTCTTATTAAAGACAGACTCCACTCCAGGTCCTCTTTTGAAAAAATAAAGGCGCTTTGTGTCCTTATTTGGGATTTTCCCTAAATCTTTGAAGTAGTTATTGTTGTTTCAAATAACGGTTTAGTCTTGCCGGTCGATAAAATATTCTCACTAATCAAGGATATTTTTGTCAAAACATAAGTTAAATTTAATTTTAATTATATTAAAAATTTTAAAAAACTTTGAAAAAGTAAAAACACAGGCGAGCTATCACCTCATCATTGATGGGGTGGCAACAAAGACCGGTGGGGTCACTAGCACTTGGGCAAAAGCTTGGATAGCAGGCCTTCGCCGGAAGCAAGAGAGGGCGCCGCCCCTCTCGTAGATCTAGGCGAGGGTCGCCCGCCCTCCCCTAGGCTCAAGTGACCTTGTCATCCATCACCACCACCCACTGCCACAAGCGGGAGGGGCACTTCACAAAAAAAAAGAAAGAAAAAAGGAAAAAATTAAGAATTTTAAAATACGAAATTACCCCTCACAACCTAAGGTGAGTTCATTTCCTTTTTAAGACTGATAAAAGCACTTCGAACCCTTATTTAAAATACTGTTCACTTTATGCCTTTATTTAAGAAAATGGTGGCACCTTAGGTCCTTATTTAAAATAATGTCCACTTCAAGCTTTTATTTGAGAAAATGAGTGCACTTTAATCCCTTATTCGAAATTTTCCCTTATATTTATCATGTCACATCTGCCCTAAATTTTTTTTGGTGACATAAAAAACCTCAATTTATGCCCATTGTGACACATTTAACTTCTTTTTTTTTTTTTTTCATGATAGTAAAAAGTCACACACTTATACCCGCAAAAGAACCAAAAACCGCCCAGTGCCAAACGAACCTCGAACTAGCAGCGATTCCCATGGAAACTAATCCTATTTCTAGTTCTAGGTGTGGAACCACACATCATCCAGTGTGTGTGTGTGTATATGTATAATTTTTTTCAATTTTTAAGTTTTAATTTGTATATGGTCTCTCTTTGCCTCTCGCTTCACTCATCTCGCAACTTCATCTCCCTCTCTCACTCTCGGTCTTGGTAGCATTCGACCTTGTCAATGCCTACCCCCCTCTCTCTCACTTTAGATCACCTCCAGTATTGTCACTCCCTCTATTGCTCTCGCTCTCAATTACCTCCACCCTCTAACCTCGTCGCCTGCTCTCAATTCCCATACCTTTTCTCTGAAATGGAGACATTTTGATCGGTTCCATGATCCCATTTGGGAATCAAATTGGACTAGTGGTTTAGTTTTAGGTAGGTCCATGGAATCAATGGGCGATTCTTGGTTCCCATTTTTCAGAATTGGTTTTTAGTAGACAATTTCTAGTTCTAGGGTTCCATGGTGGGGTTTGTTCACCCTGGAACCGATCACTGTACTTGTATCTATATAACACAGTCACCTTTGGTCAAGGTTTTATAAAATGATTTTCCAACCAAAACAACATTAAGTTTATTTTACTTAAGTCACAAATGAGGTGTTCTATGCTTAGAATTAGGGAAAACTAGGTCAGTCATAGGAGGTATACTATCCCACAACAAGCGAACCTCTCTAGTCAAGCCTTCAAGAGACTGCCTTTTAGTTATGAACTACTCAAAAATTTGGATCAAAGCATAGAAACGCTCAAAAATACTAGGATAGTAACATCTCTAACTTAGTAAAGCTGTATTTATCAAAGGATCCTATTAGGCTGATGAAAAAGAAGTGTTTAGAGAAATACAGAGATAACTTGCATAAGCACACACTTTCTTTAAGGAACTCTGCTCGAAACATTACATCATTTTTGCCTTTTATAGGCATTAAGAGGTCACAAACAAACAAATAAGGACCATACTCATGGGTCCGAAAATATACAAGCTCCGGGAATTCTAATCATGAATTATTTTAGATGGTATGATGATTTCCCTAACCTACTGCTACAGTTACCTGTGCTACAATATTCTTTTTTATAGGTCTATCTGTTATCCCCCGAAAGTTATAGTCATAGTTTGAATCATCAAAGCTATGTCTTGCTAGCCATTCTTCCTCATAACGTTGTTCCATTCCAATATCATCATCAGGAGGTCTGTTGGTATTGTGAGAGGGTCCCCTTTGTGAGATCAAGGCATTCCACATACTTTAAATACTTGAGGCAGGTTCTCTTTCATGAATCCTGGAGGGTCTTGGAGTGTCAATAGGTATGACTAGCTGGGGCCAGTTTGTTATTTGAGCATAATAGGATAGTATGCTGGGGTCCATTTCGAGAGATAAGGATAAAGGCCTTTGATCACCAGGGTCTTGAGAGAAATGACCTCCCTATTGAGCATAGGATGCCTGAATATAGAATTCTTGAGAGAACTGTGTGGGATCATCCGTGTTTGTCATTTCTTACTCTTGTGATGGAGGTGTCTTTACTTGATTCATTCTTGCTTGAATTCCTCAAGTCCTTATTTGGCTTTAGGCGTAAGACCATAGTGGTCCCATGGAACAGGTGTTGTGTAGTCCCATGCTTCTTTAGGAGTGGTTTGGTTTTCTTGGTATAGAACCTTCTGGAGCTCTCTATAATTGTATTCAATAGATCTAACACGGCTTGGAAATGTCCTACTTGGAGATACGGTTGATACTTGTATGTTATGATTCCTATTCCTTCTGGTGTACTGGTAAAGGTGCCATTGTGTCGAACAAAAATCCATGGTATTTGGAAAAACGCTGTTGTGTGTACACTACTGTGTGTAGCGCTTGTTTTGCTTGAGGGGCTTTTCCTAGTTCTTATACAAAAAGGCGTTTTCACACAGTAGGAGGATAGAGTCCATTGAGTACAACCAAGAAATTCCTGTCACTTTCACTTCCTATATTATCTATGCAGACAGATTTTCAACAATGCTCATTAACAGAACCTTGATGGACAGCAAATATGCCACGCAAATACAGGTTTTGGATTTTTTGTATCACATATACAAATTTAGAGTAAATGTGTTATAGTTGATATAATTAGAAATTTTTTTATGACTTTTTCTTAAATAAACATAAAAAAAAAATATAGAATGAAATTGGACGTTGGACAAAAATGTTCTTAAAGGTTTTTTTTTTCTTTTTTTTTCATCATGCCACACTTTATGTAATCTAGAATCATATGTTATTTTTCCAATTATTTCATGGAACATATTTTATATTATAATCTACGATCAATCTTTGTCGCTCTATATAAAAATATGAGTAATCTTTTTCGGGGAGAAATTCCTCTCATGTTATTTAATAATATCCTTATAAAAAGGCCTTTTAGATACTTATACTTCTCGAATTACTTGTTAGCCAAAAACACTTTTGCATTTTTTCTTTGGATTCACCTTCTCTCATAAAAAAAAACCCAAACAAGGGAATGGAAATCCTAACCTATCATCCAAAAGGCGGGAACATAATAACGACGGCATCTCCCGTTTATGGGTATTTTGATCCATCAAAGGAAATAGATATTTCAATGTTCGGCATCGGCATAATTGTTTTGCGTTTTCAAAAAGAAATGTCCGAAATTAGATTTCAAAGTTGCTTACTATCCACAGAAAAATAAAGGAAATTAATCACAAAAAATCAAGAAAATTTAGAAGGAAAAAAATCAAAGATGGAGAGTAGAGAGAGAGAGAGAGAGAGAGAGAGAGAGGTGTTAGGCACGTGAGGAAGATAGAGAGAGAGAGAGAGAGGAGAAGAGGTTGAAAAGTTCATCAACCCCCTCGCCTTTGCCTTTGCCTTTGCCTTTGCCTTTGCCTCGGCAGCCAATGCCACTTTGCGCAGCTCTCCTCCTCGCTTCTGCTTCTTTATATACCGTCGCGCTTCCCGCACACCGTCTCTCTCTCTCTCCCCAAGTTTCGGGAGCTTCGAATCTCCAGTCCGCAGAGCGCTCAGAAAACCCCACCGTTGACGCCGCCCTGCAGCCGGCCGCGGCTTCTCCGGCTAACATTAGCTCCGCCGCTCTTGGGTTTTCACGTCCGTCCTCCTCCTGTACCCGGCGCCAGCCGCGACGCTGCGTAGGCGTAGGAGCTTTCCCTCTCTCTCTCTCTCTGGTGGGTGAGTGAGGGAACGAAAGTTCCGTGCTTTGCGGGAGCTCCTTGAGTCCCGAACGGAGGGCGGGGTCGCTTGCGGCGGTCGGGATGGACGACGGCGGAGGAGCTCGGGCGCCGGAGGAGACGGCGGCCACCGGGGTGGAGGGGGGGCCGGAGCAATGCGAGGGTGGCGGTGGCGCCGCGCGTGAGGAGTTGCCAGCCGAGGGCGAATGCGGCGACGGGAGCCCCTCCCAGGGAGCTCCCGACGCCTCCGCTCCCGCCGAGCCCGCTGAAGCTGACGAGGCCGACGCGGGCCGCGGGAATGCGGAGGCGCCGGCGGGCGCGAGCGGGGGTGGCGTCAGCGAGCCGGCGGGGGAGGACGCTCGGGTCGATGCGGGCGCTGACGAGCCGCACGTCGCCGTGGGGAACGGTTCTGGCGATGCGGAGCCTTCGAATCAGGTTGAAAGTGCCGAAGACGAACGGATTGAGAAAGAACCCAAGGATGGCGCGGCGGAGAAGGACAAGGCGTTTGTTCCGAAGGCAGAGGCTTCAAACAAGCAAGTGCTGAAGCGGGAGATTGATGCAGAGATTGATCCAAGGCGTGAAGCGGAGATGAAAAGCTTGGAGCCGCGGTTTTCCTGGGAAACGCAGTATGACGACGGTGATGAATCAGGGACAGAGGAGGAGCAATATTCTTTCAGGAAGGAGGTCGAAACTTTCTACAAGGGGAGGAGTTTGGAATTCAAAGCTCCGAAGTTCTACAAAGAAGAACTGAACTTGCTCAAGTAACTTCTTTTCTGCTGCGATGGCTTTAGCTGTTCCTCGTCCGTTGTCTTTTGACAGTTTTTCCTTTTTTTTGTGCGACAGGCTATATAGAGCTGTGGTTAAACTTGGCGGCTATGAGCAGGTGCCTCTCAAATTTTATCCCCTTTATTGTAGGAAATTTTTCGAAAAGTTCCCGTTTTTACTTTCCATGAATGATGTATGTAATCAGAACACTGATGCATTGTGAGTGAATCCATTTCTTCAAGCCAGGGAAGGGTTTGGGATATGGTGTAAGTTTTTTTTTCCTCTCGTTCTCCAGTCTCCATGTACCCAGCCCACTCCTGAGGCATATTAGCATGAAGGAATAATAAATCACTTGCAAGCACTTTCCTGATTACTTCTGGCTGGGCTGCTGGCCAGCAATGCAAGCTTCGTATTCAGCAACAATTTCATATGTACATCGGAAATTCCACTTGGAGGCCATTAATGGTGGAATGGTTAAAGCAGCCAAAAAGTTTTACTGAGGAAACTTTGTTATGAAAAAGCTTTTAGCGTGAGGGTGGAACTGGGACACCTGAGTCAAGTGACCTGTTATTTCCTTGTCTATATGTAGTTAGTTGAAATTGTCTATCATCTCTTCTGCTGTGTAATTCATGACCCTTTAGCTTTCTGAAGATGCCTAACTGTTGGGTAGTTTAGGTAGGGTTTTCTGCTTTATGCTACTTATGTTAAGTACCGAACATTTGGATGGATTTATTTGAAAAGGCTGTTGGGTTTTTTCAGTAGTATCTAAAGCAATACTGCTCATTAGACCACAAAAGTATGATTTCAAGTAAAAAATTGCATTGTTACATCCCAACCAAACTCAATTACTGTGTATTCCATCATACTGATCTGCGAAGACAACACAAGTCATCTCCTTGCTGGTATGAAGATATTAATGTCTTGCTTTCTCTTTATTGGGCATCTGCAGGTTACATCATGCAAGCTGTGGAGGCAAGTGGGAGCACCATTTAGACCTCCAAAGTAATGGCACTTTTTAAATATGATTTGCTTGTCTGTTCTCATCTGCTGCTTTATGTTTTTGAATTGAATAATTCCACTTTTGTCATAACCCAGTAGATTCTTTTGGTTTGCATATTTTGCATCCTTTACTTTGTTGGTTTTTGGATAGAGAGGGTTCAAGTTATATTTTCATGTAATCTGTATGTCTGAGGTACATATAGCGCATAGCCTTTGCAGACAAGATTTCAAAAATACTGTTCAAAGATGAAGCTCTTCCTTGTGTGTAAGCAAGGGATGGTGGTGGCTTTGTAGTTATTGTAGTTTCCTCTGTAGTTGCTCACTTCAGTATTGCTTTTTTACTTGAACAGGACTTGTACTACTGTTTCTTGGACATTCCGGAACTTCTATGAAAAGGTTTTGTTACCTTGCCACCCTCCTTTCAGTTTTCAAGATTCCATCAGATTTTACCTGTATGTGGTGAAGTTTCTTGCACATGATTTTCTGCAGGCACTGCTTGAATACGAAAAGTACAGGCTGCAGTGTGGTGAACTTCCTTATTTGGAATATGACAATTCAATTCCCAAGGGTGAAAATCAGGTAACTTTTGTGCAAATAGCAAGGCCAAGCCAAGCAGAATGAGGGTTGAACTTCATAACTTGACAAAGCTTTCTTTTCCTAAGGTTGAAAATCACTTTGTTAAGCCATTGACTATTGAGGATAATTTTTCAACTGCGGCACGAGGGTTATGGATGATTTCACAATTTAAGAGTTGACTGACTATTGGTGATTCATCTTAAAAGAATGACCATATGAATGGAGATACTAATCATCAAGTCAGTCTTGTTCATGTGGTTGGCATTTCACCTTCCTCTTGAAGTCTTTTGTGATTATCTGTAAAAGTGATAAACATTGTGGGAGTTGATGCCCTTGCCTAAGTCTTGTTGTGAACATTATCATGTTCCGTCACTCTCTCCTTTCAGTGATCAATAGATGCCAAGATATTAATCAAAGGCAAGAGGAATGTTGTGAATATTCTAACATTTTTTATTTGTAACTGTTGTAAGTAATATTTCTTGGCAATTTTTTTTAGTTATATAAATGCTTTGGGATTTTGGCAATATCTTTTTCTGGCACCATAATGCATTCGAAAGTGGAAGACTTGGCAAGTATGTTAAATTCTTATTAAAGCTCTACGGGTCATGTCTACTTTGGCAGTACATGAAGGAACCAGTCCTTGTAGAGTTACACAAGGAGGTTATGATGCACGTCAAATTTGGCTATAGACATAGATGCTGATTACTGTAGGGAAAAGAGAGAGAGAGAGAGAGAGAGAGAGAGAGAGAGAGAATTTGCGCCATGGAACAGGCTCTATACTCTTCTTATCCTGTTATACAGACATTACAAGCCAAAATTCGTATGATTCTCATGAATTTATCTTTAGGTTGGTGGTAATCACATTAGCCAAGCATCAACCTCAGGTAGGGCCCTAAGGGATGCTGCTGCTCGTGCTATGCAGGGTTGGCACTCTCAGAGTCCTGTTAATGCTGAGGTTAGCAATCCCATCATTAAGGCATTTTAAGATTCCATATTCAACACTTCCAATGAATATGTCCTGCCATCTGCCTTGCCTTACCTCTGTTTTATCCATTTCTTTCATTTGCGGTCCTCTAACAAACAATTTCTTTTTTAAGGATGGGAAACCTAGCTTTTCGCAGAAAAGTGACAAGCAGATAAAGAGTGGTGGGTATTTTTTAATCAGTTTTCTTGATTTTTGTGCTGATTGGATAGCTTAATATGGACTTACTATACTGACTCTCAATGTTATCTTCAGGTTTGTTAAAACGCAAAAAAACACCTTCGCCTGGGAACACTGTCCATGTGGCGCGCACTAAAGCACCGAAGCCACAGTAATATGCTGAATCAACTAGTTCGGGTCTGAATTGTTTGTGAATTAACAAGTGAAAAAATTTCACTGATTTTTTTTTTTTTCTGGTAGATTGAACTCAATAGTAATTGATGTTGGACCACCTGCTGACTGGGTAAAAATTAATGTGTATAAAATTGTAAGTTCTTCTGTTTTCTGATTGAGTTCTTTCAGACGTATATTTTCAATGAAAAGTAACTTTCTTAACTATGACCGCAGAATGAATGCTTTGAGGTTTATGCTTTAGTTCCTGGGCTTCTCCGTGAGGAGGTAAGTCTAATGTAGCTGGTAGCACTTTATGATGCCCTTTTTTGAGTATTTCCTCTATTTAAAATATGTTACTTATTGTTTTATTGTTTCATCTTTACACTCAAAGGAGGATTGTCATTAATACCATTGGGTTTATGTAAGTGGTTAAAGGGATTTCTCAATACATGATCTACAATCGCATCAGAAGTCTGTTTTGATGAGAAGGTTTAGTAACATTGTACTTGCTGAAAGAAAAATTCAGTGGACTTGACAATGAAGATGGTTAACCTTTTTCATAGTTTATGCATCCTGGTGTCAGCTGGTCCTTGTGGTGCAAGAGGAATTGATTATGCCACCTTAGCTTTTCGTGCTGGGCACTCTCAATCGTTTTATTTTCTTTCCCCAGTTTTGCATTTTTGTGATTGAAATATGGCTGTGCAGTAACACTTTGGTCATAAAATCCAGGATAGGATTCTATGGTTTTTAGTTCATACAAAGAATGTATACAGCTGTCTGGGAATTTATAATTTGTTAGTCAGCCCCATGGGTGGGGATGCTTGTAGTGAGGGAGGGCACTCAGACTAAGTTAGGCAAAGCTGAATCCATTAGCCTCGCTCAGAAGTCATTTTGTTATAAGGTAGCCACTATTCTACTGGATAATTTGATTTTTTTATTTTTTCCATGGAAAGAAGAGTTGCTTCTGGAAAATCTTCTGACGGTTCAAGCAGAAAATGTCAGAAAAGACATGGCATCAGAAGTTCACAATTATTGGTGATTATTTGGTTGCGGCCTTCTGTTCATAACTTTTTTATTTTATAAACCAGGTACATGTGCAGTCTGATCCTGCAGGACGTCTAATCATATCTGGTCAACCACAGCAACTGGATAATCCATGGGGTGTCACACCCTTTAAAAAGGTTTGTTAACAACTAGAGATCACATGTATAGTCTGTGTGAGGATGAATTTTTACTTCTATTTTTGAGTTTCAAGTGGTTAAACTGCAACTTTAGGACTGTGCCAATGCTTTTTAATAGAGTTATCATATGTTCCAAATGTCTACACCAGCATTTTACAATCTTTATAGTAACTCAGATGAAGTACTAAATTTCTCTATATATGTAAAGGTCATAGAAAATCTCATCTTCCCTGCTGTTGTCCTACAGTTTGGAAATACTTATCTTACTGAATTGATTTTCAGATATCTGCGTTTTTGGTTAATTGGCTTTTTGATTTTCTGCAGTATATTTGAGGTTTTCGTGCAATTGGAAATTTGATATTCAAAATGGTTTCTTGCAGGTTGTCAGCTTACCATCAAGAATTGATCCACACCAGACATCTGCTGTGGTCACCCTGAATGGCCAATTATTTGTGCGGGTTCCATGTGAGCAGAAGGATCTGTAATGCTAGAGGCGTTCTATGTTTTGCGAAGCATCTGCATGTCACACTCTGTCCATAACTAGGAGATGAAAGATTTGGTTTGACCTTGCAGTGGCTCTGCTTTGCGAATTTCTCAACTCGCAAGTTTCACAAATAAGTTTGGCCCACTAAATGCCTAAATGAAGCTTTGACCTACACCAGCAGAGAGTTTAGTGTTTTGGGAATATTTTTCTATATTTATTGACTATTAATCGCCTTTATTCTTAGTGTATTCTGATCATGGAATTATGTAGTTTTGCTATCGAGACTTGAGAGGAGCTATGATTAAACATTAATGCTGCATACTGGGAAGAGAGATCATTTATTCGTTATTCAGATCTTTAGATTGTATGTGATGCAAATATGTGTGTGGTCCATGCCTGATGTGACGAGCTATTCCTTGAGGATTCTGAAAATAGTATGCTTCCATGGTATGATGAATACTGCCCTTGTTGTTCATTAGTTTCTTGCAGAATCTTTTTTCTTAAGGTAATTGATTTCCAGTTACATTCTGTCGGTAAATTACAGCTAATAAAACATGAAAATAAGTGATGGAGACCATCTCCAACTGCTGAAGTTCATAAAATATTACCATGGGGGTATTGATCGATAAGTATTTGAGCGCAAGCTTTGATTTTCAGGAGATGTGGAGGTTGATACGGAGAGAGTCCTGCAAATTTAAAACCCGACTCCGCTTGTTTAACTGGAGTGTTCTTGCAGCGTCTTGATAACACAAGGCTCATTTTTCTACCTGCAGAAACTTACACAAACAACCCCAAAAGTCTTATGCATTTGATCGAGATGAATTCAACTCCTTCGCCAATTCTATATCTAAAGCGATTATCTTAAACTACGAAGGAAGAGCTCGAGCAGGAAGTGTGAATCTTTAGTGTGAAGCCAGTATGAATTCTTGCAATTCCAAGCATAGATGGTCAAGCATTTAGGCTATATACAGCGGACTGGCGATTTCCCTAATTTTTCTTGCAATTAGGATAAATTATCTGACTAATTCTTGCAATGATTAGCGAAGGCCGTGTACAATCACATTCTTCATTGCCCTCCCTTTGGTCTTAAGCGACGAGTGTTTTCGACGCCAAAAAGCCTATTCAAAGGCAATGACTTTAACCACTTTATGACTTTCTCCATCCTACACGAATATATTAACGAAAGCTGTGTTTTCACAGGGTTGAAATCTCAGGCTTAACGTCAATACAAAATTGATTCAGCAGCCACTCTCTACCAATGTCAAAGCATGCTTTGTATGAAGACGAACTGCTCGTCCTCGTCAGGGAACCAAAGGGCTTGACTTTCCTAATGCCTTGCTTAGCAAGATAAGCAAAGTTTGATAGATGACTAATTAAACCTACTGTCTAACGAGCCTCTCTATATAATCCCGTGGCCCCTTGAACGAGTTTTGGTGTATACTGTTATTGCCCTCTCAGATATGGCAAACAATAGACGTCACCTGAGCCATTCGCTTGGCCTAGCGATCACTGTTTTCGCAATCCTGGTATCGGTGGGTATGTCCAATACCTCGTGGCCTGCCTCGTATAAGGAGTACTCCATTGCTGCCACTGCAGCTGCTCCAGCCCTGGGTGTGACGCCCGAAGGTGGTGGCTCCACTGCTGGACAGCCTCATCCAAGCGTGGCCTTTGCCATTGCTTCATTTGCCATCGGATTAGCATACATTATGCCTCTCTGACTCAATTAATCTGTTCTGGAGAGCAGAAGAGGATTAAACTATGTTACTTGGGAGTGTGAATTGAATCGGTAAGCTTTATGTTGCTTGAGCGGAGGGGATCAACGCCCGAGATGCGTCGGTGTTGAACTTTCTGCATATCTTGTCATGTCATATGTTAGTCTCATGTGCTTTGTCCCACCTGTTGATTAAGGTCATTGTCCTATACATGAACATCTCCTGTAATCGAGATCATTGCAGTGTTTACATGGTTTTTTCTGGTGATTTGACATACGTATAGCGCAGAGAATGATCGCACGAAACTGGGATCCGCCAATGAGTCAGATGAAGTGACCAAACTCGAGCTGCTTTTTTTTTTTTTTTTTTTTTTCCTGACTTTTTCTGGTAGAAGTACTCGAGCTACTTAATGCATGCAATGATGCATGGCACTTTCAAGTTCACCTAAGAGGGGAACTGAAGAAATTAAAGGAAAGAAAAGAGTCTCTCTTGTCTACTTCTTTAAGTGGCCTCGCACATTCCAAATGACCGACAAACAGAACTTTCTATTTTTGCCCATGTTACTAGGTATAGTTAAATGCAGAGAAATCCGACGATTATTATTCTTGTGATAGTGGAAATTATATATATATATACACGCACTTATTCTCCAACTTCCATTATTGAGAGGATATCATGAGTACTTTACAATGAAATATCCATCGCCAGTACATCCTACTACAGATAATTAAAATGGAATAATTATATATCTGCATGCCTCCAGATCTTAATGTCGAAAATATGCAGCTGAATTTCCACCAAAAAAAAGAAGAAGAAAGAGGACATGCTTATAAATTATGTTATCCAAGAATAAAGAAGGTCAAGAACAGGACACACATAGGATGCGTAGAAACCAGTCCCACAAAAAACCAGAAGAAAATCATCTACCTTCATATCAAGAAAAAATTACAGGGTTTGAGTTGCAACTTTAAGCTGATGGTATCGACATATGCTTGAATTTCTAGTTCAGCCCTCTCTTTCTTGATCAATGTGTGTGAGGTATATTGGTTAACAAGCAGATCAAATACTCATCCTCCACACACCTTACCTTAAATAAAGAAAATCTAAAATGGAGGCCTCCCTGCTCCGGCACCTCCCCCGCCCCAACCGAACACATCACCGCCGGAGAAAGGATAATTTCCCCCTCCCAAATTGTAGAATGGGACGGAGCCGCCACTGTTGCCGCTGCCGCCACCTACAGTAGCCCCGCTCAACCCTTCGCCCATTTGATCGCCGCCGCGAGCCGTCACGCCCGACGACTGCGATGCCGATGGCTGCACTTGCGCTGGCGGCGCATCCTCCCCGCTCTCCTCCAAAGGCAACCTATCGAACATTGCGTTTGCAAAGGATGCTGCCATCAGCACCACCGGCCCTGATGCCATCAAGGGCCCGGCCACGCTCCCACCCACCACCTGCCCCTGTCCTCCGGAGAGATATATTGCCAATCCCCCAGCACCCGGTGGCGCAGGAGGTGGCAACACCGTCCCGGTCAGCGAAAGGATGTCAAATCTCCCATGCATGGTGACGACGCTCCCGGACGGCGAGGCGGGCTGGCGGAGAGTGACATTGGTGACAGCGCCGGTGCCACTAAGGATGGAGATGCCCCGGCCGCGGCGGCGGGCGTAGGTGGTGATGGCGTCAATAATGTCAGAGCCGGCGGAGACCTCAAGAACATGGGATTGGAGGGCGTTGGGGGTGTCTCGGGTGATGATGATTGGGGGCTTGGGCTTGTTCTTGGAGCCCGCAGGACGGCCACGTGGGCGGCGGCCGGAGGAAGATGGTGTGCCTGAGCTGGTGGTGGGTGCTTCGGGATCTCTTGAACCAGACATTGCCCTAATCTCTCTCTCTCTCTCTCTCTCTCTCTCTCTCTCTAGAACTTCATGCACTTTTTGAAGTAGAAGCTAGCTCACCCTTTTTTCTTTGGGGGTACTCTTTCCAGCTAGGGTTTTCTATGTACTAAAATAGGACAGGCAAGAAGATCGAAGGAATTAAGCAAGAAAGCTCAAGAACAGCTTAAAACTACCAAAAAAGAGGAAATCGAACAACGACAAAAGTGAAAGCCACGTTCTTTACAGGTGATCTGATCTTCTTGCATTTTGCTACTTTGAACCGTGCAAGGGCAAAAGAGAAGAACAAAGAAAGGAACTTTTTTTCTGGGTTTCAGAGAGAACTCGTTTCTGAGCATATCGATCATCCTAAGAGGTTAGAACATCTCCAACTGCTCTGCCGTCTTCTCGTCCTTTCACGCAGGCTGGGATTGAGGTCTTTGGAAAGAGGCAAGTGTAGAAGATCGTGGAGAGGACACGGAGCGCTGGAGAGTAAGAGGCTAAACATTAAAGGCTGTAAGCTCTAGGATCAACTGATCACATCACCGATGAGATAGATCGCTGTGAACGAAGAAGGAGCTCATGTTCTTGAGACCACTTATGGGGTTTGGGATGAACAATTCTGAGAGAGGCTTTGAGTGTAGAGGGTTTATTAGTTTATTATCACAGAGAAAGAGAGAGAGAGAGAGAGAGAGGAGTTCCGATGCAAAAGTAGAGCAAGAGATGGGAAAAGGGTTGAGAGAGAGAGAGGGAGAGGGGAAGAACATGCCTGACACACAGGCATGGAAGCACTAAAAATACTTTAATGGATGCCCTAATCTATGCAAAAGAAGCATTCCATAAGCTTACCTCCCTGGTCGAGTTACAAGCTCACTAGACTGTAGATGCAATGAGCCTAGTTAATGCGCCCCCCTCCTCAAAAAGAAAGTCGGAAGTCCTTATACAATTCTTAGCAGCACCGTGATTCTTGTGAAGCTATCTATCTCCCAGCTAGTTTGTTATTGTATTCGTTGCGTGCACTCTTGGAACCCCACTACTCGTATTTGGTTTGGTGCCGACATCTCCCGAGATAGATTCGGATTGGCTCCGGTTTGTTTAGAAAATGCGATTAGAGGAACTATATGTGGAGCAATCAGGCTTAAATGGATGCCGACTCCTCCAAGTGACATCAATAATTATCCTCTTATGATTTTATTTCCATCAATTTCACCTTCAGAGAAGGATTATATTCGCAACGCGCAAAAGTAACAAACAGAAAGTAGGATCAAGAAAAGCGAGAAGACAATGTGATGGTTCGTGTAGCTCGGCCATTAGCCCGCAATCCACGGGTAGAGGAAGAATAGGGATTCACGGAGTCAGATTCGGTGTGCCAAAAGAAATGGAACAAAAAAAAGAAACTTACGATTTAGCCTATAAAATTAAATATAAACTTAACTCTTTTACGAAGAAAACATTTTTCACATCAAAAAATTCCTAAAATTAGAACCGCATTCGGGAGGAAAAATTCATGAATCAAATATTGGGATCACTATACACATGCTAAATTGTGAAATATGGTCTATGAACGTACTAGTGTGCATTTTTTTTTTTTTCGTTCGAAACGAGTGTACATTTTGAAATGTGCATGTATGTTGGTGAAGATGCCAAGCAAGAAGTCAAAGCAGCATGGACGAGACCCATTGGCGTGTCAGACACGTGAGGACTGTCGGGACATCGGAACTTGACCATTCCCTCTCTTGTCCTCCCCCTCTCAGTTCTTGGGTCCTCTCTCATTCATAAATGCTGCCCCCCTCCCCAAAAAAAAAAAAAAAATCCCCTCCAACCCTATATGGCATTATATACGTACAGTGCACAGTATATAAAATTGTTGTAAATTTGATTTGGATATCGACTTTTGCTTCAATCTATACTCTGAAAATCGAATGTTACTTTATTAAAGACCATAACGTCACAACATTAATTAGTAAGACTCTGTATACAATAATGCTTGATGGAATATGCAAGATATAAAACATCTCACGTGACAAACTCAGTATAATATCTACT
Source organism: Eucalyptus virginea (assembly GCA_014182375.1). NCBI lineage: Eukaryota > Viridiplantae > Streptophyta > Magnoliopsida > Myrtales > Myrtaceae > Eucalyptus > Eucalyptus virginea. Next base: position 18,290,044 of record CM024522.1, on the reverse strand, counting down.
TACTCGTAATTAGTGAACAATGATGTCCATCTAGATATATATTAATGTGTTTGGACAACTTGAACTCTTTTTTGGTAATAAACGCGGGATGAAAGTAGCAAACTTTTTGATGTGTGTCATGTGAAGTCTACGGCTCATGGATGTTATGTAAAGACTGGAATTGAACTTGAGCTCTAATCTCTTGGAAATTTCTGACCTAGTCTGGCGAGAGGAAGACAATGGATGAGGGCAAGCATTATGGTGTAACAATGCCGTTGCGAGGTAGCGATGGGCAGTTGTTGTGATACCCGTGGATATTTGATTGAGATATATCGAAGGCATAGAAGATGCTTGGATTAAATGGGAGTGTGCTTAATTATCACCTAAGAGGCTCACGCGAGAGGGAAAGATTGTTGAGATATATTTATGAAGAATGTTGGGCAAAGTACCGTATCACAAGATTCTTGTGATGTGGGACAATTTAAGAAATTTGATAGATCACGACTCATTGATTTAAAGTTTTGAATGAAAGTGACTTTAATTAAATATATTAATGAATTTGGACTATGTCATTCTCTCAAATGTCACCCTAGGGTGAGTTATCAAGTGATGTATTATGGAGAATCATTAATGTGTCCATACAATAACCATTAGTTAGGTCGTTATGCCAACTCATCGTGTTTGTCAACACATGCTACTTCTAACTTCAATCTTTAATATGAAAAGAAATTGCGTATAATGATTACCTCACATAATAGTGATACCTAGAGAAACAATTCAATTGGAAATGAAAATTTCAAAATTCAAACGAAAGATAGATTAAGATATATATCATCATGCGAGCAATATAATTGATGGGTCATACCACACTAGTTGTGTAATAGATACATAAAATAATCCCCCTCCAACACGCTTCTTCCACAATCTGTGAGAACCCCATCATTTCCTACATGCTCAAGAAGATGTGCGTTACATTCATGCTTTTTAATGCGTAGCCGTTGCTTGTGTTATTTTACTAATTGATTTCATAATCTTAAACTTTAGTCGTGTCCACTTGACGCCAGAAGAATATTAAATAAAAAACTGAAGACAAGTACCATGATCTTCTTGCACCGAGCACTAGAGTTGCAGCACCTATAGCTCCACGAATGATCTCATCTCTTTCATGCCAAACATAGCAAACCTACCCTACTCAATATTAGCTGCGATTGTCACTGTAAAATTTACCCAGCAATTCTTTAATCACTCTACTTAGAGCAACTAATCTTAAAGTCAGTGATAAGGTCGCATGCATATAGACCTCGGAGAAGAGTGATCCTAGCTAGCTCTCATCACCATTATGATCATCATTAGGATTTCTACTCCTTTTTCAATCTTCCGGCACCGCTCATGTGTTTAGTTTATCATAATTTAGCACTGCACACATACATATATCTATCTATGTTTCATAAATAATTGATGAAATGGTCACGGGCTTTGCAACTTGATTGAACAGCGCCACCTCGGAGAGAATAATGATCCATTATTATATAGAACCACTTTTGTCTTGAGCCACCAAAAAAGGCTAGCATGGCTTGAATACTTTACACTAAAATAAGAAGAAGAAGAAAGAGACCCCTTTAATTAATTTGCCCGTTTGTCTCAATATTAGTCCTAGATTTGTAGGTGAGATTAAGAGGAAGGGTTCGCTTCCAAAAGACCAGTTCCAGGAACTGGCCTATATCAACATGGTTCTAAATTCCAAGAAGAAATGCAGAGAGAGAGAGAGAGAGAGAGAGAGAGAGAGTGGATTTGCGATTGACCCAATGCCATTCTCGTGCTTTCAGTTCGGGAATCAATAACGGGGGTTCGTTTCATATCTTGATAAACTCATATTTAAGTGGGGGTCGCAATAGTGGATTATATTGTTAGTTTTCCTTCAGATAACTTATCAATTACGGTGATATGCCCCTAATTATTTTTTTTTAAAAATACAGAGATAAAAGGAGACTATATATAAGAAAACTCAACAATAACACTTGATTTAGGTGGAGGGGAGATAAGATATACTTGAGATCCACTGAAACTCCGTATTTAAATGAAGAACATGATATTATTTGGAATTTTCTCAAATAAGTGAACTACATCGTGAATTTTCCGACGTTTATTTATTGTATAAATAAAGATGCCCTTCGCTTCTTATATGTATATTCTATACTATGTATGTGTGTGTCTATATATATATATATATATATATATATATATATATTTATATATTTGGGAGTACTAGCCTACTAGAATCACTAGAGAGGGTATAACTCTTGGAAATTAATACTAGAGGAGTATGGCTTCTGCAAAATTAAATATGCCTAGAAAAGGGCCCAACATAGAAATGTTAGATTTCAAATGTTCGTGTTGTGATAATTTATTTGGTGGGGGTGAAACGATGATGGAATATTGTCACGTCGGGATTTTTTGTGGAAATCCTAGGTTACCCAAATTGCTTTTCTCCCTTATAAAATCTACATAAGATTAAAAAAACAAAAAAAAAAAAAACTTTAGTGCAAAAATAAAAAACAAGAAAATGCTTTGATAAGAATCTCATCATTATTCCATGCCAAGTACCCACTTGACAATAATGTTGTTAAAATAAACTCAGGAGGTTCACCACCGTGACAAAGCTCCCTATACATGGCTCCCCAATCAAATTAAGGAAAAAAAAAACATAAGCAAGTTGCCCTTGCACATGAACGCTTCTCCACTTTTTGGCGTGTATTAAATTAAAATTATCTAGTATGATCATTGTACCGTGCCATGAAATCAGCAATCATGCGGGCCCACTCTTTAATTTTTTTTAAAAAATTATCTCGCATAAGATTCTTATACTATAATTTTAAGAGTAATGTCGGGTGTATTATGACGCTAGATTTATATATTAAAGCAATAAAGTTGATCAAGAAAGAAACGAAACTTTAAACAAGTGGTTCGTATTCGACATCCGATGAGACTTGATCGCGGCACTTAATACATCATCTTTGGACGGCTTAGCATGTTTTGGTACTAGGTGATCATGATTAGTGACCTAATTGATGATAACGTGTCAACAAAGTTTGACGTAACCTAAATAAAAATTTTTGGATGGAACTCATGAACGAAGAATCACAGCTTTGAAGCCCACAACGACGGCGGAACATTTAGATCAGATGTGGGCTAAGCCCATAGCTGATGTAACTTTTGCTATTGTACTAATCACACACAAACATAAACATATGTATGCTTGTATGCATATATCATGTAACTATTGCAATTGTGATATATATATATATATATATATATATATATATATATATATGTATTTATTTATTTATTTATTCTTCAAGTGTTAATGCTAGAGTGAGCGAGTTCGAAAGCTGAACAACCTTTACTTGGACCTCTTGACGTCTCCATCTCACTAGGCCATACCGCATCTTTTATCATCTCTTTCTTCACATGAATAAACCCAAAAACTCAATTTAAGACATATGCAGAAGATTACATTAATTATTGTTCGAGGAAATAGAGGATAAAAGCCAAAAAAAGAAATTGAGACTTAAAGTTTTTCAACCGATTCCCCTTTAAACTAAAATTAGGTTCAGCAAAAGGATTCCACTATAATTAGTACCCCGCACCTTTCTCTTGATAAGTCAGAAATTAAATACGCCCGATAGCAAATTCAAATTATCAATAAAATATGAACTCAAACTATATAAGCCCTGAGACGGCTCGAGATGGCTCTCGAATCCTATGCTTTTCTATTGATATAGAGTATGAATCGAACCCGAAAAATTACGAGACGGGATTTAGAATAATCTACCATGCTATAACTCGGAGGTGGGCAAGACATAAAAATTTTAATGAAAATTCCATACGTCACTGCATGTATTCACTGAAAATTGCACGGAGCCATCGACGACCAAAATCGATGAGGCAAGAATTCGTGACTGACGTTGACTCCTCTTCAAGTGCATGCAACACATGTTAAAAGATGCCGTTCATGTTCATGTGCAACATTTTCATGTCTGTCCATTCTAATATAATGTCATCGTGCGAAAGCATATTTGCTGTGAAGTCAAGATGGAAAAAAAAAAAAGACAGAAAAGTACAAAAGCAATAAAAATTGATGGTGAATGCACGAAGTCAACCAGTCAACGGCAGGTGTGCACTCTCTACAACTTTTTTTATATTTATTTTCTCAAAAAAATAATATCTTTTTATTAATTACTAGGACACTATCTTTGACTGAATCAAGGCTTGTGCTGCAGCCAAACACGACTACCAAAAAAGTTTTAATTTAATGGGTCGATGATAATTTTAAAATATATATATACATTTTTCTGCTTTCTTTTTTCGTATAATGAATTTCCAGCTACAGATTTGACTGGGTGGATTTCTGATTTTGGTTATATCTAAGAAAACAAACGTGGTTTTGAAATTGATTCCACAGTGTGAGAATTGAGAAATTCTCTTTTTGTCTGATGCAATTTTGTCCTGGGATGACCTAGAAAGCAATGTTAAGATCTACTCAAAAAGCCAAATTTATAATAATTCACAACCATTAGAGAAAACAAAAATAAAGTCTTTTCTTACCTAATATCATGCCACTTGGCTTATTGAGGTCGATTTTGTGGACTTTGGATTTGTCCACGGTACGCTCGTTATCAATAAAATGTCGTATTCATACGTTCCCAACTCAGATGAATCTCTTCAATTTGTTCCTTAGCGATCGATACACTATCTACACAGCAAACCCGAATATGATGTTTAATTTCATGAAAACCCACAATTAAAATTTTCGACGAAAATATATAACCTCATCGAGTATGTTGTCTTCTATGAAAATTCATAATACACAGTGAATTATATATATGGATCCCACTAACTATATATATATATATAAATCAAGAGGTGCCTACTTTTTCCCATTTTAGCTAAGGAGGCTCGATTGAAATTAAAAGTATCGCACGACCTCTAAAGTATCGCCACATACCCACACCCAAAGAAAAATAAGAACCATTATCACATGTGAAATTAAGAAATTTTCGTTAGCCTATTACTAATTAAGTGTCTTCTAAGGCCATTACTCGACAAAATTCAAACTTATTGGCAGATTGGGTCGTCAATGCCCATCGTCAAAAATCAGCTTCTCCTAATTGGATTACTAATCGGTCGGGGCTTTTTGGGAATAACCTTTGTTCAGGAACACTTATGTTTTGTTTCCATAGCACCCGTGAATGAATGAAAGACTGTTTTCGAACCAAAAAATAAGTTCTCCACTCACCAAATGGTCTTTTTAGTACAGGCAAATGCACACCACGACCACATATATCCCACCTTAAAACGTCTCTACACGTTGGGGGGTGGTGGTGGGGCAGCTTGGCGTGGCGTGAAACATGCATGGGAATGGACAACGGAGGTGGAGGACAAAGCAAAGAGCGCAGACCGAGAGGGATCGTCTGAGTCTGTCCAAATCGACGCGCGGTTCCTTCGATCTCGATCCTACAATGCCATCGATGCGACGATCCAAGAGAATGCCATCCACCAAGTGTACCGACCCCATTCGATACGGCTTTTTTATGTTCATTTTTTTTTCTTTTTTTGTCGCGAACTCGATTTTGTATCATACAGACCGCTCACGACGCTCGTCTGTACGGAATAAGAATCCCCGCACAGCGGGTGGATGCGGCATGGGTCCGTGCGCTGACAATAGGTCGGTATGATACAAAAATCAAATGACCCACAATTCACATGGGACTTGACAAGGACAAAAGAGGTCGACAAAGACGGAAGGGGCTCGGAAATCATGTTAAACGCCGGTGTCCTTGCTGAGAATTGTTGCTGGGTAATGACTTAATAATAGTCGGCATGGTGAACACATCCAATGTCGAGAGCCGACCCCTCCTTGGTTTTCATGAAAACTCTCCGTGTTGTGATTGATTTTGTCCCAACATACGTCGCTGTCGGAAGCAGGCATGGTTGCTGGAGCTTTGAAGAGGAAGGAAATGCTATTAAACTTTAAGGACGATTTACAATATTTGCAGGACATTCTTACATTGCCTTTTTAATTCAGGAAACTAGAAAATAGAACAAGTACGAGAAAAGAAAGAAAGAAAGAACACAGATCACAAACTCGACTCTTCGAGTCCAGTTTCTTCTCTGCAAGCTCTCCTTTTGTTTTCCCCTCTCTCTCTCTCTCTCGCCATCTGACCCTGGATCTAAAGAGCTGGCTAAATACCCACTATTCTCCGGTATGCCTTAATACGAACATAAATCGAGGATTCTTCCGTGGCCCCTTCCTCCTTTCGGGACGCATCGTGAATTTTTTATCGTGTTTATAATTTAAGAGGAGACCTTGGTAACGTCTTTGCTGGACCTGTTGTACTTCATGTGGCTCCTCACGAGCTGCCCCGCCGCGATAGCGGACATGAGGGAGAGCTCGGCGGCAAGGACGGCGCCGGACACGACCGTGGCCAGGAGCCTCGAGTTGGCTCCCGCTAGCTCCTTGTTAGCGCCTTTCACGCCGAGCAGGTTCAGACATGCCGACTGGGAAGCGAGCTGAGTCCCACCTCCAACTGTACCCACCTGATCAAATAAATAAATAAATAAATAAATTGCACGATTAGTTCCAGACTCATTTAGATATTCCTGGAATATGTCTATAGGATTCTATCAGTAAGCAGATAATACAGTCAATTCCCATGTCGAAAATGTATCGGAAAGCGAAATCATGAGCGAACCATTGCCAAGTTCACATCCTGTTTTTATATTTGGTCAAAGCACGTCCTTTTCTGAACCATGCTTACTCACTCCAATAGAATTTCTCATTTCCAATAGTCTTTGCTCATTTATTAGAAATATTCCTAACAAATAGACAACTGAGATATGCAAAGGGACCGGATTTTATACCTCAACAGAAGGCATGGTCACAGAAACGTGAAGGTCCTTTCCATCGTTTATGGCCTCCATCATGGTTATGCAGTGAGAACTCTCCACATTCTGGGCGGGATCTTGACCCGTGGCGATAAAGATGGCTGCCACGATGTTACTCGCATGGGCGTTGAAGCCTCCGAGAGCCCCAGCCATGGCGGACCCGGTGAGGTTCTTCAGCATGTTGAGCTCGACCAAGGCCTCGACGCTCGTCTTCAGCACCTTCCTCACCACGTCGCCCTTGATGGTGGCCTCGCAGACCACGGATTTCCCTCGCCCCTCGATCCAGTTCACTGCCGCTGGCTTCTTGTCGGCGCAGAAGTTCCCGGAGATCCCAAGGACGTCCATGTCGGGGAAGTCGCTCTGGAGGAAGTCCAGGACGTTCTGGACTCCTTTCGAGACCATGTTCATGCCCATCGCATCTCCCGTGCTGCAGGAGAACCTCATGTACAGATTCTTCCCCGCGATCGCACACTTGATGCTCTGGAGCCTTGCGAATCTACTGGACCTGTTCAGAAGCAAGTGAAGAAACATCATTAATGAATGCTCAAACCAAACTCAAACTGACAAAACGGTAAAATAGGAGAAAAGCAAAAGAGTGACTACATCTCAAGTAATCATCATGCAAATCTGTAAAACTACATATGCACCAGTTATCAAGAATTATGATCCACTAGTCTTGAGCTAGCTATTTCTAATCTTGATCCACTAGCTCTGGAGCCTTGCGAATCTACTCGGTACCCTTTTCAACATACCATGCATGGATTTTACTACAAATAACTAGAACCAACGAGCGATATTCACCTACAAAAAACCATCTAAACAGAGAAATTAAACCGACCTGTTGAAAATAACGGCCAAGCTCTCGAAGTTCCCGGGGTTCTCCACGAAGAACTTGAGGTCGGCAGCTCTCTTCGCCGTGGCAAACCTTACGATGGGAGCCCTGGTCATCCCATCCCTCAGCAAGACGCTGGTAGCGCCACCGGACACGAAAATGGCCTTGCAGCCCCTGTTGGTGCTCGCCACCAAACACCCCTCGGTGGTCGCCATCGGGACTGAGTACTCCCTCCCGTCGAGCAACAGCGGCCCGGCAATCCCCACGGGTATCTGCACATACCCAACCGGCATCTCGCAACACTGCCCCAATATCGACTCGTAGTCGAAGCCCTCCAAGGGCAATCCCGAGAGGGACTTCCCCGTTATCCTCTGCAACGCCTCGCGCCGGATCGCAGCCGCTCTCTTGCAGTCCCCAAGCTTGGACTCGAGCGAGTACGACGGCATCTTTCCCTCGACGACCGACTTGATAATCTCCTCATCCTCTTCGGGCATAGCGCTGGGCACCGCCTCAATCACCTTCTCCTTCGGGGCGTCATGCACGACCGGATCGACGAGCTTAGGTTTCTGCACGACCGGCGCGCAGTCGAGAGCCTGGCCACAGGGCGAACTGCGGGAGTCCTCCTTGAGGAGGATCTTGTCGTGATCGGCCCCGGCGACCACGACCTCATCGTCCTCATCGTCCGCGGTCCACACGTCGCCGGCAGGGCGGAGGATGAGTGACTGGACGAAGTCGACGCCGAAGAACCCGACGAGGTAGATGAAGGAGGCGACGAAGGCGACGATGGCGGCCATCTCGGCCGGGGTCACCAGGTGGAGCGGCGTCGACGTCCGGATCTTCTCCCTCCACCGCGAGAGGAGGTAGTACACCACGGAGAAGAAGAGCGTGAAGAAGACGGCATTGGTGAGGTAGAGGGGGAGCGGCAGGGCGTCCGACGCCTTGAGGGACGACGCGTCGCCGGCAACGCCGACCTCCGCCCGGTGCTGCTTGGACCTGGGGTCGACAGGGCGGTCGAGGGGCTTGGCGGGTCGCCGGCGAACGTCCATCGGGGGCGGCGGCGGCGATGCTGCCGGCGACGGGGGAGGGAGAGGGGCGTTCGACGAAATGCCCGAGAGATGAAAACGATCCAGGAAGCCCGTATGTATTGTGGTGTTTGAATGGATGAGCGAGAACGTAGGGGGTCGTTATTTATAGAATCGCTGCGGGGGTGCTCGGGCGGGGCCGGAGGGGTAAGGAGGTAATTTCGATCTTCTAGTGAGAGAGTGCTGGCACGTGCGAGAGACGAAGTGAGAGAATTCGTAGATCTCTCGTCTTGTACTCATCCTCTCTGGTGTCTTCCTGCATTTCCATTCTCCATTTTTGCCCCTCTCATCTCGCGATTTTCCCTAGAAAGTGACAAAAAGGGGGAATTTGTGATTTAATTTTCCCTCCAGGTCTTTTATCGCATTTAATGAAAGTGGATGCGCTCTGTTCAGTCATCTGTGCCGTTCAGTTTTCTGCGCGCTTGCGAATTGAGGTAATTCGATCGACCTTTAATTTCGACCAGACGCCCTAAGATGTTGTATCAGCTGCTAGAATGGAATAATGTGGGTCATGCAATGCTTCAAACATCATCGATCCATCGGTGGATAGGGATCGAACCGACAAAGCTCGATCCTTCTGCTCTAGGGCTTAGAGTAAGATTCTTCCCACCTTCAACTTATGAATTAGGTATACTTGCAAATCCCCCATAAGGGCCCAGTTGATATCAATGTCGTGCGTAGCCCTACAATTTACCTAAAAGTTTTTGTTCATCTCTTAGCATCACATGAGGCGATTTTCAGCAATTTGGCTTCTTTCCAAAGTCAAAAGGCTCAGAAAGATGATTTGGGTTGCTGCTGCTGCTGCCGCCCAATAGAGACCAATTCAGCTGGTTTTTTGCTTGCCCTAATAAGGAAAACATGAACTAGGGTTATTCTCTCCCATATCTTGTCTCACTTTTTGACAGTTTGACTGCAATACGGTTTCATAATGGGGAAAGGAGATTATTTTTTTGATTATGTGCTCATCTTTATTTATTATCTTTCATGTATAGCTGTCCCTGTTTGACCTGAAAATTTGGTCATGTGGTTGGTTGGGTGAGGGAGAAGTTAACAAAGCTGGAGGCCAATTGGCAAATTTTGAATAATGCATGCCCGGGGTAACCTTTTTTCTCTTCATCGCAGCCAGAGGGAGAAACATAATATTAGCGGATAATTGATCTTGATATTTCAAATAACGAGGCAGAGAAGAAGTCTAATTAATTATGTCCCCGCGATTATAATATAATTCGATAGGAAGGACGTGTACAACTTTGACACTCCCTGCTCATTTGTTGCATAATTTATTATGTATCGATTCAGCAAAATGTTCAGTCGCCCTCCTTTTACGCTCAAGCAAGTGGGAAAATATATTATTTAGCGGATAATTAATCTCGTATTTCGAATGACGAGGGAGAGAGGAAATCTAATAAATTATGTCCCTACAATTATTATATGATTTGAGAGGGACGCATATACAACTTAGACACTTTTCGCTCATTGTGTAATTTATTATGTATCGTTATAACAAAATGCCCAGTCGCGCTCCTTTTATGCTCTAACTCACCTTTATTCTCATTTTGTTTGATTTGATCGAGCAGAAAAAATAAGATATTGTAGTTAATTCGGCTAGGTTGTCTCTTTTATAAGTCGAGTAATATCTTGTACGAAGCATCTTTTAAAAGGAAATCAAACCTAGGCTAAGGAAATAAAAGGGGAAGGAAGGAAAAGAATATTGTGGCTTTTAGGGTTTGAGGAAAAAAAAAATTGGGTTGCACGGAGAGTCGAATCGGATGCGCAATAAATCTTATAAATCCATCCCCATCCTAGTCCATTCATGTAAAAATAGTCTCTTAATTGTTTTTCGACTCAAAGAACAACTCGGAAATTTAAAATGAATGAAGTTAAAAGTGGATGAAAATGAAATAATCTCTACAAAGACAAGAAAAAAAAAATTGTCGGCATTTATAAAAAGTTGGTGTTTGATGTGAAATTCAAAATAATTATTAATGTTGATATCCAAACCTAACCACAATATCATTTGCGTGCACATTTGAGACTTATTTTCTGCAGGGGAAAGATGAGCTGCTTTTGGACAAGCATGCCCCCTAAACAGATGGAAGTTTGCGATTATTTTGGTATATATAGGTCAAAAGCTTATGAGTGAATAATGGATGGCATGGGCCAATTAGGACCTAACACAAGGGATTAAACAAGATAACAGCCTTTTAATTTCGAGGGCTTGCGTCCAAAAATTAGATGAAGTTCCCCAGCTCCTAAAGTCAAATTAGGGTTCACATCACACGAATTTTTTTTCTTTTTAATAAATGCTGAGGTTGGTGGCATGCAAGTCATGCAAAAATCGTATGACACTCGGAGAGAGAAACAGACAAGGCACGAAGTATCTGGAGGGACAAGGACAAGGGTTCGGATTTTTATTTTATTCTTTTACACGGTTTTTCTATTGGGTTTATACCGTGTTTGTTTTGATTATAATGGAGGTAGATTTCGTTTTTTTCGCAAAGAGAGGAAATAGATGGAACGGTAATATCGTGCGATGTGGTTATGAAGGGATCGGCATCATATCATTAAGGGTTCGAGGGGTTTTCTTGCTATCGATGAAAGAACACGTTCGGATTTCTTTTTATGGGTTTTTCTTTTGAGTTTACATCGTGTTTTTTTTTATTATAATCAAGGTAGATTTCGTTCTTTGCAAAGGGAGAAAATAGATGGAATAATAATATCGTGTGATAGAGTTATGAAGTGATCGACATCACATCATCTCAAGGGGTTTTTCTCGCTATGGATGAAGGAATGTGAAATTGTTTTGCATATTCATCGCCACTATTTTTTATAGTTGAATAAGAAAGCCTTATGCTGCTATTAATTTCGCTATTTAGCTCATGTTTATGCTGTTATGAAAATCGGGAAGTAAAATATGGGTATATATATTATAAACCCTTTTTTTTGTACTTCTCTTTCCCTTTTCAATCTCTCTTAGTCAGTTGATGCAACCTAAAGTCCCTTTTGAATGCAATGAATTTTGGACCAGTCAACGTCAAAAGAAGTCTACACTATATACATACATACATACATACATACATACATACACATATATATATGCATTATGGTAAAAAGGTCTACAATGTGAGGCTGTATGTATATATAAATATTGTACAGCAAATTTTTTGCACGATAGTTTAACATGTGTTGAGAGCCGACCAACTTTGACATCTCCATTACTCAATTGTCATTCAATGCATATAGGTAATGGCTCATCGCTGAAAAGCCAAAAATTTCCTCCCATGCATATTGACCTTCAAAAGAGATGACTAAAGTTCCACAAAATTGCTGTTCAACATAGATTTTCAAACATCGTTTTAATACATTTCAAGTTGCTCGTTTCACTCAAAATTATGATCCAGCATAATTATGGAACTTAGGCCGATCCCGATCTTCCTCCCCACTCCCAATTTCAATTGTAACATTTCAAAATCGACGGTTCTATCTCTCTAAGCTATCTTAATCTCGACAGCTCTTCATTTCAACGAAAAGATCATGATATGAGTGGAAACACAAGGAGTCTTAGCCCTCTCCCTACCCTTTTTTTTTCCCTCCATCATGTGTTGGATGGACTAACAAAAGATCGGTTGACTTCATCTCGAATCCCAAATATTCAACGCCCTCCATCTTCCAAGCAAGCCCTAAGTTCTTGGTAAGGACAATGTGAAAAGGATCGCTTGTGCCGAGAAAGTAAACGAAATACTGCTAGCAATATAATAATAATAATAACGATGTGCGTGGAAATTGAAGGCGATGTCTCTATGGCAGAGGTTTGGTCCCATGCACTCTTCTAGTCTGCAGCGGTAGGCGCCAATTTATTTCGCTCACCGATATGAAATTGCAGCACTCCAAAGAAATCAAATTCCGTGTGCCTGAGATTGCATTTGTCTCCCCTCCACTTGCATGGTTCTTTTGTATTTTGTGTACTTGTCAATTAGTAACTTGGGAAGAAGAGGACCACCTAGTTTAGGTGCATTAGGTGTCTTCAATCATATCAGACATCTGCTGATTAGGTAGTGAAATGGGGGATCATCGACCTCCTTTCGAGTGAAATTGTAAGGGCTGTTCTAGCTCCATTTCGAAGTTACTTTTTTAAGGAGATCATATCGCTGTGCATTTTTATTTTTATTTTTGTCTTCCCCTCAAGTCGCATCGTTTTCGATCGAGGGCTCGGTTCATTTTCGATAGGAAAAAAGTCTAGACACCCGAGGGACATGAAACATGATGTTTCTTTCGAGTGTCGTGCGACACATTGCATCGACTATTTCCGTCAGAGCAACTGTACAACAATCGAGTAAAAGCAACGGAACGATTGTCTCCAGCTGGAACTGTTCCACACGTTAAACATGGCCACCGAACCGATAACTTCAAGAAAACCACCGTGAAGCCTATTGGGTTGAGCTTGGATCGTCCTAGAGTCCAATCCGGATCTTAGCACGGTAAAAAATTAAAAAATTTAAATAAAAAAAAAATTGTGAGAACATTCAAAAGACACTATTGAGTTTGAAGTGACCTGAAGCCTTGACTTTCTTTTTGGTCCATTGTGATGCACTGAATGAAGAAGAAAGACTATCCCCACACATCATGTTATTGGCACTGGATTGGGCACACTTGTAATCGTGGCTCAAGTAGAAAGAAAGAGCTTAATTAAAGGCAGAGAAAGATACAGAGATAGAGAGAGAGAGAGAGAGAGAGAGAGGTACATGTACATACCCATCTTTAAAAGAGGTGGAACCATTAATGTTGTCAAAAGGGGTTGGAGATGAGGACTAGGAATTATGGCACGAGCGGCCAGACCGCAACTTCGGGTGGAACCATCATTATTTTTTTATGCTTTTTGGGGGACCAGTGTATTCGTTCGGTTCGGACACCACCAGCACATTACAGATATCAAGGGAAGGAAGGGAGGGAGGAGAGAGAGACGTCGACACATGATGAGATTACGCCTCTTGTCTTTTCCAAGAATCGGTTGCTCAAGTACAGAAGGGAGAGATTTGAAAGGTGCGCGGGTTGCGTTCCCGACTGGTTTAGTCGGACGATTATTGATAAATAAAGAGAAGATCCAGACCTCTCGCCTTCCTTCTTGTCCCCTCTTTATTTGGATTAATAGACCAAATTATCATTCACTAAATAATGAATTCAGATCCTTTTTTTATACTGATATGATTACTTTAGGTCCTAATTTAAAATAAAGCTCACTTCAGACCATAATTTAAAACACCATTCACTTCATGCCCTTATTTGAGAAAATTAGGAAATTTTGAACCTTTATTTGGAATTTCCAACAAGGAAGGTGATTGATATCTTAAGGAAATGGACAGGTATTCCTGGGGTAGATAGGTGGTATAATAGTATCGTTTCTAGGAGAGTTTAGGGGATTATCGAGGTACGAAAACGCCCTCGAGGAAGCCCTCTTCTTGGTAGCCATGTTTACTCACGGTTCGTCTTAATTAAAAATGCAAAAAGCTTTCTAATAGAATAGGATAAGGAACATTCATGTGATAATTATCCTTAAACACGAGTATTTGCACTATGGATAAAGTTAAATGGCCAAACCGCACATCTATATAGGCCTTCTCAAACCCCCCATTTTAATGAATTTGAGGTTCCGTTTGTTTCACAAAAAATGAATGATTTGAAAATTATTTTTTTTAAAAGAATAACTCGTATCATTTGAAATAATTAGTCAACGTAAAATATTTTCATTGCCAATAACAGTTTTTGGGTAACTATTTTTGTAAACGGTGAAATTATTTTTTGCTTAATCATTTTTAAAAGTAATTCAAATGATTTTTTTTTTGAAAAATATTTTTCAAATTATTAATTTTTCACGAAATAAGCATGCCCTTAATAATGGATGGCCCCTTAGCAAGTTTAAAAATCTAATTGATGCCTAAAAACATACATCGTCCGGTATGGCCTTTGGGGGAACAAAATGAAGATCGACAGCATTATCTCTAAGTGAGAGGGATGTACTCTAATTAGCTGACGAGATTAATCACCCCCTGTGCCCAAAAGAAATATGATCATATTTGAACGAGGAAATTTCTGAAGATAAAAGAAAAAAGGAGGGAAAAAAACAAAATAAAAAGGAACAGAAAGCATGCGACTACAAACGTTGGAATCACGCAGTGCGGACAACTCCAAAGGAGCATGAGGAACTTTTTTTTTTTTTTTTTATTAATAGCATGAGGAACTTGAACAGCTAATAACTAATAAGTGCTGCTGGGTCAACAGTCAAGATTCAAGATCAAGGGCGGTGTACCAAGAAAGATGGCCTTTGCTTTTCAATATGGAGAAAGAGAAAGATGCGTGTGTAACAAAGAAAATGATCGAGACATCATCACGAGCGCCATGAAAGTACACATTCAATAAGGGAAAAATAACTGGACTAATCATCGATATTCGATTCAATACGTAATGTGATCTCTCAGCTCTAATACGATATGCAATATCATCGTTTGACTCTTAATTTGCTTGATATAACCCTTCGATTTTCGATACATATTCCAATTAGTCGTTGGACTATATGGAAATATTGAAAGTTGTCTCTGCGCTTAATTAATAGATGGATAACACTAGATATTTTCATAATTCAAGAATTAGTTTGAACATTTACCACATCAAAGGCCACATTGCACATTAAGTTAAAATTCATTGATTATTTGTAGAATTTTCTCATGTGATTATTATGTAGAGAGGTGTCACGATGGATCTAGAACCCATATTTTAGCTCATATTTAAATTAGGTCATTTTTATATTTTTAAAATTTATTATTTCTATTTTTTAAAATTTTTCATAATTTTTTTTTTTGTTCTTCCTCGACCGAAGGCCTGTGACATTGACAATTAGCAACTGGCCATAAACGATGAGCCTTGCCATGGTCGCCTGTCATTATCGTGACCAATAACCTAGCAAAAAGAAGGGAAAATAAAAGGAAAAAATAAAATAATACATAATTAAACATTCAATTTAAAAAAAGAAGGGAAAATCTCAAATAAGGACTCAAAGTAAGTCTATTTTCTCAAATTAGGACCCGAAGTGACCGTTGTTCCAAATAAGAACCCGAAGTGGCTAATAAGTCTCAAATAAGGACCTGAACCCGCCAGCCGGTGAGCGTATGACATTTCTGGTGGCCAGAATATGGGCAATTTTGTCACAAAAAAATATAAAAAGAAATTAACAAACTCTAAAAACAAAACCCCCAAACTCTTCACGTTATTCTTCTTATGCTCTTCATCTTTTACATTATTTGTCCCCTCTCGTTTGGACACAACTCATGTGCATTTTTTCGAACAAAAGAGACAGCAACTCAGAAATTTGACAAAACAAGCAAAAAGAACACCATACAACAAAAGAATTCCTCCCACCATCACCATCCTCGCTGCCATCTGTGTGATATTCCACCACATGCCCGCGCCTTGTCAACATGTTGCTTTGACAAGTTACAACCACTTTGAACGAACGAAGGATCAATTGCACTAATTTGAATGAAACTAACCTCAGTTGAACGAGAGTGTGAATCAAAGTGTATGGCGAACCTAGGAAAAGATAATGAAAAATCGAGCCCCTCGTGTTACACACAAGTGTCTCAATAACGAAAAGATGGCTTTACTCAAGATTTGTCTTCTTCGTTGAAAACAAACAAAGACAGAAAACAAAAGAAGAAGATGTTAAGAAACGAAGGTAGGGGTTTCTTGTTGTGTTTCAATTTGTGTTCCATTAACAGAAAATTTCGGTGCTCCAAGTGAGAGAGGACAAAGAACGGAGAAGATGAAGAGCAGAAGAAGAAAAATGTGAAAACGTGAAGAATTGGGGGGTTTTGTTTTTAGGGTTTGTTAATTTTTATCTATATTTTTTTTAGACAAAATTGCCCATATTCCGGCCACTGGAAATGTCACATGCTCATGCCGCCGGCGGCGGGTTTAGGTCCTTATTTGAGACTTGTTACCCATTTTGAGTCCTTATTTAGGATAACGGCCAATTCGTCGGGTTCTTATTTAAGAAAATAGGCTCATTTTAGATCATTATTTGAGATTTTCCCTAAAAAAATAACTAAAAAGAGTGCACAAAAGAAAGATTTTCCATACTAAACAGTGGAAAATATTTTTTAGTTCATTTTATATTTCAATCAAATACTGAAAAATATTATCATTTTTTTGAAAAATTACTAAAAGTCACATTTTTACAAAATAAACAAAATGTCAATTTTTTTGAAAAAAAAAAAATATTATATAAATTATTCACTAAATTTATATTTGCATTAAAGTGTTTTAACAATATTTTTTATTAAAAAAATCATAAGAAACAAGTTTTTTTAGATTTGGTTAAATATGAAAGTATTTTAACAATATGAATTGAATCGGGTATGAATCAAGAAATTTACTACAAATAAATAAATTATAAATGAATTAATGGATCAATTTAAATCGGACCATTTATGACCTCACAAAAACTAAGATCATAAATCCGACGCGATTAATCTGTTTGACAGGTCTAATTGCATATGAGCGATATTCTAACTAGACTTATTCCTCCTTGCATCCACCATTCTCGACCTGATTAAAGAAAGCCCTGACAAATGAGACCCCCAAAAAGCGACTTTTTACTGCAGCTATGCAGGAACATGAAGGATAGGTGTGCGACTTAGGACAACAACCTCATCATTTACAGTACATTCAGAGGGGGCGGAGGGAAGAGGGAACTTTTACAGAGGAATCGTGCTCTATCCTACTACAGGATCAAAGGTATTTTAGCTGATGGCGACCTGAATATATGCGAATCACAAAATTTTTTTGGAAGTGTAAGGTGAAATCATCGTTCCACTATTCCAGTATTATGGAACCTATACATTGTTGAAATATGTATGTTAGGACACGCTGGACTTCCCCCGAGCTATGCTCGCTCCGCACAAGATCTACCAACAAAGGGAAAAATCGCGAGGCGTGCTTCTTGAACATATCTCTCTCCAGATTGCCCAACACTCTCAGTGCCGTCACTACTAATGTTGTCCTGGCTGCCAGTTCTTCCTTCTTCGCCGAACCTAGCGGGAGAATCCAGTGAAGAACCGGCCGGTTCACCGATTTCACCTGCGCAAATTGCTGGCTTGTGCAATTCAGGTATGTTTGCACCACTTCCATACATACCGTGACCAATCGTGATTCCATGCCCATCTCACTGGACAATCCGGGAAATTGCAGGAGTAAATACTGAAGAAAGTTGAGATAGTTCTGGTAAGACTCGTTTTCAAAATGAACAACGGGTGGACCAGAGAGCTCCAGAACAGAGCACACTCTCTGAATCTTCTTCTGCACTTTCATTTCAGAGTTCAGTTGGTGGGCATGTGAAGCAACTGAAGAAAATAACTCCAGGATGGTTGCAATATTGCCTTGGGATAGAGATTTTGGATGTGAGGTGTACAAATCAGCCACCACCTGTGCAAAAAAGAGAAGATTTCTGGATGATCAATACACTGACATAAACTTGCCACAAGGAAGTTCCTTAGAGACCTTGAGAAAAGAAAGTTGAACACTAAAATCAAAACAAGCTTGCGAAATAAAAGCAGACCAAAGAAAAAGAGCACGACATGAATTGTCTATCAGGGATATTTGGAGCAATCAAAAGATACTAATGGGAATTAAGTGCATAAGAGAATTGAGACCCACAGATGAAATTAAAAGGTGGGTCTCCTCAAAACACGAATATCCACATCTGTTCATAAGGACTAAAGAGGTACCTGTATCAAGAGTAGCTGCACAGCAATGTGACTCTTCATCCGCGAAATCACATAAGCTGCAGTCTGAAGATTATCATCCTCGATATCATCACCGCTGAACCCATGATCGGAATCCATTTCCAAATCATTTTGAGAATAATGAGTGAATTCAATGTTATTCATGGTTCCTAGAACCTTAAAAAATCCAGGAATAGTCGATTCTGCTGCTTCCTTCAAACCCACATATATCTGGCTCCATTCATGCTCTGAAAGTTTGATGCCCAAATCATCTGTTAATCGCACTAGTGCAGCAACACCTGTACTGGCAGTCCCTTGAACAGGACTCTTTATGAACCCTGTTATTATTAAAACAATACTTGACAGTTGAGGCCTCACCACATTGAAGAAACTCACAAAGAGATCCACTAGACAATGTGCAGCCACAGAAGCAGTTTCAGAATCCCAAGTACTTGCTTCAGAGTGTGAAGTTCTAGAACTAGGTGATGACTGGTCATCCCCAACAGGCACCTCTTTCTCGGAGACAAAATTGAATATCGGAAGAACAATAGAGTGGAAAACAGCAATCCAGAAATGGCTGGAGAAGACATGACCATGATCCTTTAGAATGCTAAAAAGCACTTCTAAAGAACTCTTCCTGATTGCTAGTCTGGAATCCGATGTCAGTTTTGACAACCCTGAAGAAAAGTACCAAGGTTAATAACTCAAATATGCAAGCCCTCATCAAATATAGCATGTGCCATGTGGTGAGAGAAAAGAGCTTTCTCAGCAAATACATGCACCACATCTTTACTGTGCTTGTTTCACCTCAATGAAGAGCTATTCCTTTTTCCAGTAAAGAACAAAAGGAAAAGATCAACAGAGTTATTTTGAAACATATATAAGAAAATCGAAATCCCAGATCTCTGCACAGGAATCTACAGAGAAATTACCACTGTGAAGGTGAAAAATGGAGAAACAGGTTCAAAGTGAGTCCTCTGCATATCATCATAGATAAAGCCCCAGATTTTTCTGATGGAATTGTTTGACAATAACCCTGCATCCCGGAGCAACAACACTATTCCTCCTTGTTTGTTTCTCTTTCACTTCAAACAACTGAAGGACACTATACCAGGTTGGCAATTTATGTATCACTGTATTCATATTAACTAAAAGGACCATTCTCTTAATGATGTTATGAAAAACTTGACCAAATGCTTCAAATATTTCTAAAAGTAGGAAAATAAAAAAACTCAACCCATTACTATCTGCTCAAACATTCTCTGCATTTAATTCCATAATTGCCCCCTTATCATTCAAACAACTTGAAAGAAACATTTCTGAGAACCCGTTCTAGCACTATCACAATAACATACTGAAGGAAACCTGATATTTGAATCTTGAAAACTTTTAAACTAAACAGACCTATACTCCCTCCAAACTGCAAGGAGTTACAGTCTGAAAGCAGGACCAGATGATTCATAAATTTTCAACCTTATGTATCAGCATGTACAAATCTAACTGTCTTATATTTCTAAGAATAATAAAAAATTCATTTGCAAGATCAGCTTTATTTTTAATGGCAAGGTCATCTCAAGTCTGTGGCACTGATGCCAAACATGCAGATAAGGTTGCCAAGAAGCAGCATCTAGAAGAAGACATAGATTATAGGGCAAATTACCAGCAAGTAAGGGGACCCAAAAAGATGAAGACTCGTCCTTATTGGTGAAAGTTTCTGCATTCAATACAACCTCACCACTTTCTGCAGTGTCCGAAGTTGAACCATCACTTATGCTCTTCCCATTGGACAAAAGTTCACCTTCAGCAAGTTTGACCGCACAAAACCGAAGAAATGCTATGGCATTGGGGCTGACATCATTGTTAAATCTGCTAGTTGTAAAAGCAAGGAGGCATCTTACACAGTCTGTAAAGGTCATCGCCTCAGTCTCCGTTATATAAGGGAAATATTCACGGACAATCTTTTCCATGGTCTCGAAGGCCAACAAGACAATATTCTTCCTCTCATCAGCTGCAGCAGCTGTAAATATCTGAAAAAAAACAAAATATTCTCTCAGAAAGAGATGGCTAATGAGATCTATGTTTCTAAAAGCTCAAAAATTCAATCAAGTACAGCTATGACTCAGCATCATGGAGCTAATATGTACCAACAATAGGCATCAATAAAATGCATAACCTCCAATATTCCAACCCTCCTGCTACCCTAACCTTAATTGATCAGACATAGCATGATTGAAGTCAGAGTATATCAGAGACTTAACATACCAGGAAAACACTTTTCCACCCAGATTTAACATTGCTTACACGGCTGAGAACCATCTGAGAGATACATCTAACTATCAATTCTCGGATCTCTGCAGAGCTGCTTTTCTGCATAACAATCACAAATGGTCTAAGAAATTCATTCTGGAAATTGTAGTTTGCCAGCTCCTCCCGCTCCAGGAATTTCATAGCCAACTGCCGCAATGAGTCCATCACAAAGATCGCAACTGAAAGATTTTCTGATAGCCCAACCGACACAAAGAAATCAGACAGAACGCTCCATATGCGAGACCAAACTAATCTGATCCGGTTCATATTATAATGCCTGCACCAGAAACATGCACAATTACAAAAATATATAAGCCAATTCTCACTTTTCACAGGAATGTGCATGACACATAATGGAAGAAACTCAGTATGCAATCAGGATGACATCTTTCAAAGACATTGCATACTGTGACCTCCAGAGAGAATTTAAACTTATCGCATATATATCAAAATGTCAGATATGTTCACTGCAACATGGCACATACAACTTTCAGCTTCTTCTGATAATTTTCAGGCGATGTACTTTCCATGGCAAAGTCCTATTGAGATGGAAGTTGATGCAGACAAACCAAACAGAAGAAAAAGACTTAAGAGTCTTACGCTATTTCTACAATTTTTGTTAAGCTGAAAACACGAGGGTCAGTTGGAGACTGCAATTCTGATATAGCAACCTTGCAAAGGGCCCTCACAAAAGCAACAATTGCTTCACTGTTCAACTGTTGGCTATGTACAAAGACGTGATTTAGCTCAAAATTCCCAATCTGGTCCAGCAAATTCAAATTTGATATGAAGTTACTGAGCTGCTCTGGAGTTACTGGTCCAGAAGAATTAAATCCAACTGTAGTACTATCATATGAACCCCCCCGGACAACAGCCATCACTGCAGGATCCTGAATAGTTCCTTTTTTCTTTAGAGATGAAAGGCCAGAGGGCTTAGGTGTTCGTTCCTCCATTTCACCATTTGATGCAGTAAGAAAGGAAGCATCGGTAGGGGCACCTTCTCCTAATAGTTGAAGATGCTCAATTCGAGACAGGCACGTTAGTATGTGCTCCCAGGCTTCCTGAAGATGATTACCATCTTCAAGAGCAATCAATATGATAGCCTGCACAAAGTTGAAACACTCAAGTGATCACACAAACTATGAACACCACATAGAGTACCTTAAAAACTAAAAACCTCAGTACACCTAAATATCTAGTTAGGAACTAAGACTTATAATCTCTATCAACCTGAAGAGTCGAGAAAGTAGAGAAGTACGCTTTGAAGGAGCAAAACCAAATTATTGCACATAATATTAATTCAGAAATGTCTGAGAAGGTAGTCCATCTAAATTTTTTAATTCATATATTTGACAAGTTGTTCCATGCTGCCGTCATGTAATAAAATACATGAAACTCCACCCATCAAATTATTATAAGCAAACACAAACCTTAACAGCATCAACATTCTTTTGCTTCATATCGGCAGCACAGTGGAGGTAAGTGAACTTTGCAACAGACGTCATGAAAGCATCTCTCTGCGTTTGCATACCCATGACCGCAGTGACATGCACCGCATAACGAAATCCCTGCAAACAGTGAGCAGTAGCAAGCCTATCATCGCTCTGGTCAAGTGTCATACTGAATGCAGCCAACATAGGACCCCAGCAGACCTCCACCATAAATCTCAATATTGCTATATCGGTGACAGAATGATACATGGACCTGTTGCAACAGAGAAAAAGTACATCAATAAATTCAGAAAATTCAAGAGAAAATTGCAGTGTTGAAATTTTCAAGGGTTGGAAAAGTGCCCATGATGTTCATAATTTTACAGTGGTTCTAACAAAGACCCCGACATTTATCATATATTAACGAGATCTCTAATGTTGAGGAAATTCACAAAGCCCCTACAATGGAAAAGGAGACACATAACGGCAGACCCAGATTTTTATCCGACTGGGGCAGACTGACAAAAGCACATGACACACCAAGCACATACTTCCTTTTTTCTTTTCTGAACAATCAAAGCATATAACTGAAAACACCAAGGTCGTCATGGCCTTGTACTTGCTCTCCATTAGATGTCCTCAGTTATTACTCGCCACCATATGTTCGAATTTTGAAAATAACAGAATATGCTATTAATGAGCTTACTCTGATTTTCCAGCCTTGGCCTTGAACTGTTCCTGGATGTGCTTTATGAGAAGCCCATTTGCACCTAACGGTTTTTCCTCTGTCTGCTTCCCAGTGACTAGATTGAGAATACCGTCCAATCCTAGCAGTTTATTCAGGCTGGTCGCCTGCTTGCTCTGTTGAGCTGGAGAATCAGAACTCATCTTAATTTCATTTTTAACTATTTGATCATAAAGGGCACCAAGATATTCTTCTGGTAAATCCTTCCCATCATCTATTCCTCGATTGTTCCGGATGAAATCAGCCTTGCTCATCTATTTGAATACCAGAGCAGATGGATCAGCACAGGCTTAAAGTAAGTTTTACATATATCAGCAAATAAGATCGTAGTGCCACTATACAGCAATATTGCATTTACAAGCTATTATATACCATCAGAAGATCTCTTGAAAGAGAGAAGAAGAACAGTTTCAGGAAATTTGCAGAAAAAGTAGCTGCATGTGTTTATTGGCCTGCCCTTCCATTAATGAACTCCGAAAAAGCACGGGTTGATAGACTCCTACAATCAACATGTCTCAATCTGTTCCTAAAGACATGTATGAACAACACTTTCAAACAGTTTCAATTATTCTGTGACTGCAAATTCACAAGAGGGGCAAAAACAAAGAAATGACAGCTCAACCAAAAAAAAAAAAATCACATGAGGCACCAACTTATTTGTTACAGAAATTTTAGAATATCAGACAGACAGAGATGAGCAATTTATTCTACCATACCTTATCTTTAACCATATTATTATGCGCATCTGTGTTAAGCATTATCACAGAGTAAGCAAGAACATATGCAGTATCTGCACTAGTGAATGAACTTGGTTTGCATTTACAATAGCGTTCAGCAAACTTCTCCATTATGCGATCAATCTTCTGTGCCTCCCCAGGTAGCCTGAAGCCTCGTAAAAAGAACCTTATGGCCTCACCAAAATCCATTTCTTTGAAATTGAACGAATCCACATAAGCATGCATAACTTTCAAGGGAAACTCATCCCTCTCACCCAAATAATCACCTATCACAGTTTCATTCAAACCAGAAGCACTCTTCAGAAATGCAGCGATTTCTTCAGGAGAACCACCGACTTTTTTGGTGCTGATAAGAAACTCAATTCCCTTGGAAGGTTTCCTATTAAACAGTGCAATACCTTTCTGCAGGAAAGTCAGTAAAATAATCAATAAAGGCAGGGTGGGGCTTTTCGGGGCAGTTCTACTGAAAAGAATCTAATTCAGCAAAAATGAGAGCAAGGAATGAAGAGTATAAACCAAAAGATTGGACCAGAAGACCTAAATAGCAAATACAAAATGAGGTGTCACGTGATGATACACAAGCTTAATGATTAATTGATATGGTCTAACCCCATAAACAGAAAATGACCTGAAGCTCCAACTTGTAAGCTCGACGTTGTTCGAGTGTGGTAGCATCAGAAAATTCTGAATTTTCAGGATGAAAATCATAATCCAGGACAGCTGCATCTTCTCCATTGGAGATAGAATGACCCTCCGTCGATATATCACTTTCTGGAAATCGTGTATGAGAGGATTCTCCTATTCTCAGCTGCTGGTCCATCCAACCTCCCATTGATTTAATGATGCCAACTAAGCACTTCACTGACTCATGCCGAAAGGTAATATCCTGAGCTGGAGACAAGGTTGTGGCTGAACCAGCAGGTGGTCCCAAGGCAGTTTTGAGTAGACCATTAACAGTCCTGCGATTATCTGATGGAATTATAAGGGTTTTAATACATTTGAAAGCAACAATACAACACCAAGTATAGGTAAGGACTAAGTGAAGGTAAAAATCAAAAAGAGGGCACAGTAGACTCGATAGCTTCCA
This sequence comes from Eucalyptus virginea, assembly GCA_014182375.1. Taxonomy (NCBI): domain Eukaryota; kingdom Viridiplantae; phylum Streptophyta; class Magnoliopsida; order Myrtales; family Myrtaceae; genus Eucalyptus; species Eucalyptus virginea. The sequence goes on along the minus strand of CM024522.1, from coordinate 18,265,127 downwards.
AGTTTGAAGATGGCAACAAAATATTCCGCTTCCAGAAGTGATGGGTTTTGCTTGAACTACAGCTATCAAACTCAAACCAAAATAAAAGGCATTGTAATAATTTCAAATCACCACCAACCAAGGTGGCACAAGCCATGGACAGAAAAAGTTGCTTATAAATGAAGTGCAAAGCACATTACTGATATGCCTTGTACACCATCATTTAAGACTTCAGAGTGGCCAACTACCATATCTCAGTAAATCTCATATTTCTGTCCATCCACAATCTTAATAGCAGCAATACAAACTAGAAGTTATTAACATTTCTAAATTGGTCAAACAAAAAGGTAAAGCCTAAATTTTCTTTCCATAACCTGAGCATACTTTGAACCCACAACCCTGTCCCCTTCTCCATCTTCTCTCTCCTCTCTTTTTCTCTCTTCTGAATCCCAGCTTGCAATTCTGCTGCTTCAATCAGTGTTAATGGGTGTAGTGGCAGCAGCTCGAGACAGCTACTGTCACAGCTCAAAGACATTACTGCACCTTTATAGCTACTTCTCAATCTCACAGAAAACAACCTCAAAGGGTAGTTCAAAACAAGTTCATTGTTATTATCTTGACCTGCCGGTGATGGTCATCAATAATTTGTAACAGACTATGACAAATTACTGATACTTCTTCATATATCTAAAATTTGTCATCATCAAGCTCAAGTTTACAAAATATTCAGTCGCACGTTAAATCTTCCATGATGTGCCACCCTAAAACTAATTATCTGAACAAAGATCTATTCATTTTCTTCGCAAAATAGAAATCGACATGCTATGCTGCTGCTTTTATTTCTTATTTTCAAGGGATAAAGGCACCGGAGGTCCCTGAACTACTGCAAATTGGCCAATCACTTCTCTTAACTTTTTTTTGTGTGATTAAGTGCCCAAATTATATGCTTTTCAGTTCACAAGTCCTTCCATTAAAAAGCAAGCGGAGATACTGACACGGATTGCCACATCAGTGGTGATTGGGGCTTATGAGTAAAGACATGGATATCAGTCTCTATGATGATGATAAGGATTAATATGAAAATTGAAACAAAAACTCAAACCCTAATAGAGAGAGAAAGGGAGGCAAGGCAGCTGGTGCCGAATTGCCGCCTCTCAAGCACTAGCAAGGACCTTCAGTGCCATGCCGGCCTATGGCGAATGCAGCGGGGTGCTTAAGGCAACAACCTTCAACCTTTATCTCGAAGCTCTCACTTGCTTGATGAATCAGTAACGAGTCTGAGTCATGAGAGATGGATTTGGTGGACGGCATGGTGTTAAAGTGCGATCGCGAGGAGGTGATTGCTCAATGGGGAAGGCAAGGCCGAGACATCGGCAAAAGCACTCTCTCGCTAGCACCTGGGCAGCGCCGCAATCACTATTACCGTGTCCTTGCCAATTCCCCTCCCCATACTTTCTTTTACTTTTTTTCTTTATTCACTGAATTTTGTTTAGTATTTTTTAAAGTTGTTAATGGCCTCTCATAAGATGCCAAATTTTCTTTAGGGCAACTTAATGCAACACCAGCAATTCCGTTTCTTTTTAAATGGAAGGACCAATTCAACCCAAGAAAAAATATAGTTAGGGACCCGATTGTAAGGAAAATCATAGGACCTAATTGAACAATTAGCAAAAGTTCAGGAACTTCCCATGCCTTTATCTCTATTTTCGATGAGCAAGAACAAGAATGGGGTGTAGAAATCAAACCCGATAGTTACTGTACTAGGTCAAAGCCAGTAGGTGAATCACTTATTCCTAACTTGACACTTTGCTTTGGCTCATAGACTCTTGATTTCTTCCAATGTATCCAATCTGATAGACTATAGTGCGATATAGAAGAAATGGTTAATAAAGTAACACTCTGAATTAATTGTAGGATAGAATCAGCCAAACAATATCCTATATACTCAAAAAGGCAAGCTACGGAGGTCTTACATCGCAACTGCTAGAATGTTCCTACCAAAAAACAATAACAGTCCAATCCAAGCTAATTTCTGAAACATGTCACGGACAAATAAAATGGGCAGAAATCCACACTAAAGGCACCAAATTAACCCCGAGGACACCATAATCAACTGACTGCCTGAGCCAAACATTTAAAATTTTGACAGCATGAAGAGGCAAAACTAGGCATTGCAGAGTACCATCAGCCTATGAAATATAGACCTCTCGGCTTACTTAGTCAGAAACAATAAAATGTTCTGCGAAATTCTGTATTGATTCTGCATTTTCATGAGATCCCATGACTCCCTATCTCATGATGCCGGATCCTAAAGCTAAGTTCAGTTTAAATCTTCCATGACCTTACTACCCATATCAACCTAAATTTCAGCCTTAAACAAATTCTGCCCTAGCCTCTAAAGAACAAATTATCCAAGTGCCTCCAATAAAACCCATGACTAAAGCATCTACTAGGAGTCCGTGGCCAAGCTTATTGCTCCAATCAGCCGTAATTCGTTCACATCATAAGGAGACCCTTAATAAATCATAGAAATTTCAGACATATTTAGTAAGTAGTACCTTTCAAAAATGTTTGGGGCATCCAAGTCACAGTCGTAGTTAACAAAGATATCAATGATAATCTGTGAATCCTGAGATATCTTCTCCAATAGGTTGAGAACAGTCATTTTCTGTAAAAAGCTAGGCTGCAGGACATTCTCAAGCACCCGAAGCACAAGCATGGGAAAGAATATTCCAATTTCTGCTTTCAACCCTGATCTGAACTTTAATAAAAGACTCATAAAAATAGAACACTGAAGCTGGAAAATAGCCATGACTGACAATGCACTGTTCTTTAGTAATGATAAGCAGAGAAACTGCTTAATGGCACTGAGAAACCTGCACAAAGGTAAGGAGTTGAAGCCTCGTTAGAAACTAACACTCAACTTTCAGGAAGCATTATAACTGCATATGTGCACGCACTTGATGGACAAAACATGCTAACTTAACAGCACATCGTGACAGTTTGTATCCTAAAATTTCAATCTCTTAAGTATTTCCAAATTTGGATAACAACTATCTTCTCTCCATTCCTTATCATGTTCCATTGCAAATCAAACAATGGAGTATCTTATAACATAACAAGAATCCCACGTAATAGTGCACCCAAAAAACAAATTAGAATGTAACAGTGTTAATGGAACTCACACATTACATCCTAAAAGCTAAGCTTCCAAATAATATGTTGGTGTACATCAATTAATAATCTGAATGGTTTTAAATAAGGTCAACGGTTGCATATTTATTCTTTACCCTATTAATTTAGGACAAAATTAGGTAGGCGACTAAATAAATCCTCCCCACTGCCACTGTCTTGGCTAGAGAACATGTGAGTAGCAGAGACCAGAAGGAACCCCTTTGTGCCTTACACAGTATTAAAGAACAATTCCCCGCGATTGCAGGGAATTCTGTCCTGTTGTATAGTCAGCTATTTTGTTTTGCATAAGCCCCCAACCCCGCAACAAATTATCATATTTTGTGGGTAACAATTTTTTACAGGATTAAAAAGGACAGACCAGTATAAAACGACAATACAAAAGAGGTATTGAGAGTCCCGTAGGCTGGACAATTTTACAGTCATTGGTCGATGACCGAGAAGTTAGAAAATTAAACGTTGATATGGTCTATTTATAAGAACGTCGTAATTAAATCTCAATCACTTTAACGAAGAAAGCAGATTTCTTGCCAAGTCAAGTATCGTGGAGTTCATGATTCTATCTCTCTATCAGCCACAGTATACTACAAGTTTACAAGTATAGACACGGCAGGCTGAAGAATGAGAAATTTTGCTGAGGTGCCTGTGTTACTGAAGCTGAAAAGGCTGGATGAAATGTAAAACTGACTAGCAACTGTCACTTGCCTCTCGTTTGTGCGCCAAATAGGACCACCGTTGTCCATGACGACCTTCAGCAGCTCCAGAGATAATATTTTCCCTCTCAAGAGTATTTGATCATCGGTCTGCTCTTGAGTTGAGAATTTCATCGACAGTTTACACAAGTTCTTAAAAAGAAGAAATCCATCGTCTCTAATCTTACTGCCACCACCTGATTTAGCTCCGTCAGTCGACTCTGCATCACCCGATTCGCCTTTCTCACCATCCTTCACCTCAGGGGCATCCCCATTTTGCAAGTCCGAGGTCGAGTGCAATTCCAAATTCTTGTTCACAGCAGTCCCGTCGTTGGCATCGACAACCTCAGTAACGAAATTCTGACAAAAATGTATGGAGCTGCCTTCGTTTAAGTTCTTGTCCGTAAACTCCAATAGCTCACTGACGGACACCGTCTTGAAACTAGCAGCCATCGAGTCCTCCTCGACCCGACTGAAAACGATCACCACGATCTGCGCCAGGACGGACTTGGCGCAGATCTGGTTAGTCCCGTTCTGGCCACCGAGGTACACGTTGTAGCAAGTCTTGACTATATGCACCAACCAATCGCCTCGGATCAAAATGCAAGGCGACCGTACCGCGGCCAGCGCGACCCTCAGCACGCCGAGCTCGATGGCCTCCTCCCCGATCCCGCCCGCCTTGCACACCCCCTGCAGCAGCCTCAAGATCGAGGCCGCGCCGGGGCCTCCGGCGGCGGCGGCGCTCGCCTGATCGCCGTCGCGGATCTCCGCGTGGACGAGGTTGAGGGAGAAGAGCCGGAAGGCGCACTCGAGCGCGGGCTCCACGATCTTGCCGTAGGCGGAGTCGAGGGCGAGGATCAGGGGCTGGAGGACGAAATCGGCGTCGGCGGGGGAGAGGCCGAGCAAGGCGGAGGGGGGATCCGCCGCGGCGGGGGCGGCCTCGAGCTTGTCGAGGGCGGATTTGCAGGCGGAGACGATGTGGGAGTGCTTGCGCCAGGCGGCGTTCTTGATGATCTTGTCGAGGGAGGGGCCGATCACGCGGCCGCTGCGGGACTGGCCGCCGAGGGATTGGGAGGCCGACGACATTGGGGAGGAGGCGGCGGCGGCGGCGGAGGAGGAAGGTCAGCGCGACGGCGGCGCATTTGCAGATCTGGGGCGACGAAATGGCATGGCGGATCGGGAGAGTCTGAAGATGAACGATGGGTAGAGAGCCAGAGAGAGAGAGAGACCGGGGGGGAGGGGGATGATTTACGACTTTTTCCAGATCGGGAGTGGGAGTTTTTGGGGACGGTTGAAATGGGGTCCTTGTAGTTCTAGTGTCCTGTTCTAGCAAATTATGATGCAATTTTAAGGAATTCAACATGCGATATTACTAAAAATATTACTTAAAATTGAATAGACAATGTTTTTTCAAATTCATGGTGACGTTGAGTAAATTAATACCATCTATCTGGAAAGGAGAAATCTTACGGAACTGTGAAGTTATTTTTACGGTTGATTTGGCGTGAATTTTATCAATGAGAGGTGATTTTAAAAACTTCATTTATTGATTGTGACCGTATGGGAAATATCGGTTGTTTTACGAAATGGGTATTTAAAAAATCAAAGATTACATTACGGATCCATAAATTAGTAGTTGAGCAGTATTTATTAATTTACAATACCATAGGTTAGAATTTACATAGCTAAATTACTAGCCATAGGTATACTCTTAAGGATAATTACAACAATTGTTGAGGATGATTACGATAATTTGATGTATTGCCTAATTAGTTGCTAACTATAGATACTGTATTGCGAGACAAATTTCGATGAATTATTATGTACTAATTCGAGTAAACACCCAGCTAAGTAAACGATATCCAATCAAGATAACTATTACTAAAATTGCATATTATTTGAGTTGCGACCAATTTGAGCTAAATGACACTACCTTCGTGGGGAAATGCCTTGATGGAATAGGTACAATAAAGTTTTGTTTGGTAACCAGCCGAACAATATATGATTTTATTCTTTTATTCTTTTATTTCATGAAATTAAAAAAAAAAAAGAATAGAAATTCATTGATAATTTTTTTTTGTTTCCGAAAATAAACTTGGAACATAATCAAAGTAAAAAAAAAAATACTTCTTTATTTTCGAGAACAACTCCAAAATTAAGCTCATTTTCCATTTTTTTTTTCTCATTTCTTTTCTTTTTTTCCTATTCTTCTTCTTCCTTGAATCGATCATCGACCTCAACTAGGGTTGACAACCAGCCAAATTAGGGTGAGCGACTTAGCTAGTGCATCGACAACCTGATTGCTGGTTTCATTCAATGTCATATTCGGTCAAAGTGAATGCAAACAAGCAATTTTTTTATGATAAATATCCATTGTATCAAGGTATGAATACTCAAATGTTCACACAAATTCAATCAAATTATCGAGTCTAAGCAAAAACCAAAGAGTTTAATAACTGGAAAATTGATACTGCGAATAACAATATAAACTGCCAACCATATCAATATAAGAACAATTCACTAAAATAGATTCATGAAGGCGAAATTATAATAAAAAATTATCAAAAAAGTCATAAACTTATTATACAAGAACCAATTTAGTTATAAACCTTTATATTGGGTTGGTTTATGACTAAAATTTTTGACGATTATCCTGGTCAATTTGACCGAAAATTGTCAATGTGGACACTGATTAACACTAATATGCATGATCGTCATCAATCTACATGGCATGCTGGGTCGACCCTTACTAGTCATCACCTGTGGTAATAATTAACTTTAAGACTTTTTGCACAATCATCCCACGAATCACGAATCAATGACAATCGAAAATTTGATACGATGAGCGAGAAACGCCACACAAAGATATCATCATCCATGATACCACCCCAGCAACGATCAGCTCTACTATCTTCTTACAAGTTATAACTTATAACTTCATTCAAGATATATGGGAATTGTGTAATATATCATCATTTTCAGAGAAACCGATATTCCATAAATTATAAAGATATTTGCTTAGAGAATATCTAGCTTGATTACAGTTCTCCTACAAAACAAACGAAGCCTTTTGAAACCAAAAACTGGCCATGTAACTCACAGAGAAGGACAAAGAAAATCAACAAAAAGAGCCATTTGCTCCCGTTCCTACACCAACAAATAAACCGCGGATCGCCAACCGTCGCCGCGGCTGCCGCCGCCGTCAAACTATAATGTCCTTAAGAGGAACGAGACAGCTGACCGGCGCACTGTTGCCCTTGTCGCGAATAACTAAGGAGCTATTCCCATCGCTGCCGCCATGATACATTCTCGTGTCGACACCGTCGCCGCCGCCGCCGTCGCGGTTGTTGCGATGGTCGAAATGGTAGAGATTGTAAGTGGCTTGATCCAGAGTGCCTTCTCTGTAGACGAAGACGCTCTCGTCCTCCTGCATCCGTCGCCATTTCTTGTACAGATCGAGCCTGTGCAGCGGCATGCCCCTGCCCCAAAATCCCATTTAAATTTAATTAAATCAAATCAAATCAAATCAATATTAAATTAAATTATTTCTGTCATTTTTACATATATCGCAAGATGCTTTATCGCGGATCGAGATCAGGAGATATTATTATTTTCTATTGGCAGAGGCGTATTGTCTGCTGCTCCTAAAAAGGTTAGCTTAGAAAAAGGGGTATTTCGCGGGATCAAGATGTTTTTATTCGATTTAAATGAGGAATTTCAAATTCGAATTTTCATAAAAATAGGGACGAGAACTCAAATATTTCAAAGGGTATACAAATTAACAAAATGTATAATTTATGGTATTTTATTATTTCATATAAAATGAATGGAAGATAAAAAAATTGCCTTCGACTTTTCAGAAGCGGAAAAATACAAAAATTTAATACTCGAAGATTAATTGGAAGGCTAATTTTCTTGGATAAAACAATCCACTCTTCTAAACACACATAATTTCCCAACAGACGATCAAACTTGCTGGCAAAGATAAAAACAAAATGAAAAGACAACTGTCGCGCTGAAAAGTGAAAAAGTAGGAAGAAAAAAAGGGAAAAAAGATTTTAAAAAAGATCGCATCCTCCACGAAAAGCCACGTCAGAAAAGGCCCAAAAGAAAAATATATTCGAACGCCCAAAAAAGAGGAAAAAATGGACTGAAAAGTCGCAGCAAAAATAAGGAAAAGAAAAGAGAGCAGAGCGAAAATAGCAGGAAGCAAGGACGGAGGGAATCGCACCGAATGTGGAAGAGCACGGAGATGTCGCACATCTCGAGGTAGGAGTTGACGCCGTCGACGAAGGCCTGGTACGTGTAGCTGTGCAGGCCGTCGATCCTCGGGTACGGCAGCCTCGGCCTCCCCCTCGGCCTCGCCGCGGCGGCCGCGGCCCTCCTGCCGCCGGGGGCGGAGTAGGCGTACTCCTTCCAGGCGACGGCGCCGCCGGCGGAGGCGGAGGGGGGGAGGCCGACGAAGCCGAGGGTGGCCATGATGGGCTCGAGCTCGTCGTGGGTCATGATGGGCTTGAAGGTGCGGGTGTGCCAGAGGGCGAGCTTCCTCATGCACTCTCTCATCGATTCCTCCATTTCCTCCTTCAACCCTTCACCCCTTCACCCCCTCTCTCTCTCTCTCTCTCTCTCTCTCGCTCTCGACCTTTCTCTCGACGGTGGCGTTTGACTTGCTATTCAAACTCTCTCTCTCCTCTCTTTCTCTCTCTTCTTTTTCTCTCTCTCTCTCTTCTGTGTTGAAATGGGTTTAAGGGGGTGGAGGTGGCGTGGGTTTTAGCGTGAGCGTGGGGATTTGCATTCTCTTCTTTTCTTTTGCTTAATTTTTGCGAGAGATTTTAGGGGGGGAGGTAGAGAGAGGGAGACATGAGAATCCATGAAACAATATTTTTATAAATATGGAAGCTGAAATGTGTGGTCGGATGTGACAGTCGAGGTTTTGTGGCAGCGAGGGGCAAAATGGGTACGGCGGGCGAGGAGAAATTAGTGCGATCTTGCTTGGATTTATCTGGCGGCCCAAGGGGCAGAGATGTGGATCTCGTCTTATATAAAAATCACGCGAACTCTATGTGCATCTTTTCGAGATTTGATATGGAACTAAGTCGTCAGGGTGCGTCGAAACCTTCGGTGCGCGCGACAGTCGAATCGATTGATGAGACCAGATAAAGTAACGTGCGGGTCGCCTGGCCCCATCCCATATTGTAGAAATGGCTTTTTCAAGGTTCTAACTTTACGTTGGGATCTTTGCATAAGGCAGTAAGTGTATCTGTGATTTTTATTTTTTTGTGTGAATGCCATAAAGATTGAACTTATGGCAAGGATCTAATATAGGACAAATGAAAGTCCACTTACCAGAAAAAATAATATACAACTTTGAGAGTAGAATCGTCGTGTAATTCCAACATGCCCTCGGTCATATTCTAGTTTAGGTAAGAATCTTCATACATCCTTGGCTGCATATGACACAATCAACAATTAACGTCTCGACACATAAAGAATTTAAGATAAGATTTCTTAAACATTAAATCTAAAATGCATGAAAAATACACGTGATATGCACGGGCCAAGCATGACCTAAACATAACCTGGGCACGACCTTGCTCAACTGGAAAATCCTATATGAATTACATCATATCGTATTTGGGCAAGATTTTACATGAGAAAGCTCCGACCACCATACCATCTTTGGCCTGACCGGAGCACAGCCTTGCTAAGCTCAAGCTATCAACGTTCCCATCGAGTAGCAGACTGATGTGGTTGAGCAAAGATATCCAACCGATGGAATCGGCACCTCTGCCGACGCCATTACGGGAGCCTGATAAAACAACAAGCCTTCAACGAATGTAATGGTTGCTACTATGATGGCCACTACCACCGTAAGGTGGCACTTACGATGATCTTGGTAAGGCGGGACGTGCACCTGGATGTCTCCCATGAAGTCTGCAAATCAAACCCCGAAGGTTCCTATTGTTTAATTATCCATTCTGAGGAAAGGCAACACGAACGGGGCTCTTCAGCTCGGTCCAACAATGGACCATTCTTCACCTTGTTAATCTAATCTAGGTTGTAAGTACCTTTTTCTTCCTTTTCTTTTGTTTTTTTTGTTATGGTTTCTCTTCTTCTTGGCCAGTGACCTGTCCTAGCTATCGACGATGCTCGAAGAGGCCTCGCCTAGCCTGATCTGGTTGATGGCTAACTCTCCCTGTCCACCAGTAGTAGACGACCCGTACGATGCCAATCATACCCGCCATGAGGGAAGTTGAAAGTATCAATGCAATGTGGTTCTTCCCACTAGGCACAGCATATGGCAGGATATACACTTCTATTTGCACATCTTGCAAAATCTTACTCATGTGACGAAACACAAAATTTGTAAACTGTATATTTAAATTCAGGGAAATGACTTCATCATCAAAAAATAAGATACCATTTTCCAAACTAGGATTGTACTCCGCTCGGATGCACAATCCACGAGACAAGTGTCACAATCCGTGAATCCTCCCGTACTCGTGACATTTGTGGGTGGCGCTTGGGATTATCTGGTGAAGAGTGTGAGACAGAAGGGTAGAACACAACTGGTTCGTGGGAGTGGCGTCAGGACGGTTGGTGCTAGGAGTTCTAGGATAGAAGGATTATATTACTTAGGAGCTCTGAAGACGGGGTAAGCCTCCCGTGCACAAACTGATCGGGAGCTAATGCCGCTCTTCTGACGAGGTCATAACAGGCCAAAACCAGTTGTTGTACCTAAAGAGATCTGCTGTCTCACTCAATGGATTAGATGCCCGAGTGAAGCTGGGCGTGGTAGCATATCGTATGAAGAAGCATTCACTGTATCGATCGCTGGAATAGCTAAAGAAAGAAGGCTGGCCTAGCGAATTCTGCTCGCTAGGCGCCCGCGGGTCATTCCGAAACCAAGGAATCTCTCGACCCGTGACAAATGGTATCGGAGTAAGAATCCCTCCAGTAAGTGAGTGAGCGAGTCGAAGAATCGAGCTTCTCGCTCTAGTGCGGGTTGAACAGATAAGTCCTAGTAGGACCGGTCCTAGTGGGCGGAGAGGAATCTGCCTGGGCCAAAAGATGCCCAAACGTAGGGGCTCTCAGCTCCTAGGATGACAATGGGTACTGGGACTAGTCGATTTACCGCCGAGCCGATAGGGAGTTCGAGAAGAACCGAGCCCTTGCTGAATGGAGATAACGTTCCTGGATTGATTGTGAATACAAAGAAGAGGTCTACTACCGCATTTTCAACAAGGAAAGAACCTCCATTGGTTTGCTGGGGTCAAAGAAGCTGGATAGGCTGAAATGGTGCTGCCAAATGATGCGGTTGACAAAAAATGCCACACTTGCCAAAAAGCGCAGGTGACCGAGAAGAGCCAAGCAGCTGAGATCAAAAGAGGCCACCAATGGAGCAAAACCTATTTTGTTGGGCGGGCGTGACTGTTCGATGTGAATTCCTAAAAGTGGCACATCAATGGTTAAGGAACGCAAGGAAGCGACAGAATAGATTGCAACGAGGGCGTTGCGAATTGAGTGGGGGAGAATGTCACGGTCCGTGAATCCTCCCATACTCGTGACACTTGTGAGTAGCGCTTAGGGTTATATGGTGAAGAGTATGAGACAGAAGGGTAGAACACAACTGGTCCATGGGAGTAGCGTTAGGACAGTTGGTGCGAAGAGTTCTAGGATAAAAGGATTATATTACTTAGGAGCTTTGAAGATGGGGTAGGCCTCCCGTGCACAAACTGGTCAGAAGCTGATGCCGCTCTCCTGACGAGGCCATGGCAGGCCGAAACCAGTTGTTGTGCCTAAAGAAATCTGCTGTCTCACTCGATGGATTAGATGCCCGAGCGAAGCTAGGCGTGGTAGCATCTCGTACAAAGAAGCATTCACCGTATCGATCGCTGGAATAGCTAAAGAAAGAAGGCTAGCCTGGCGAATTCCGCTTGCTAGGCGCCCGCGGGTCGTTCCAAGGCCAAGGAATCTCTCAGCCCGTGACACAAGCATATGACACAAATCACTAGTCCATATTAACATGCAAGTATTGCAATCAATTTCAAACGTCAACAATCAAATTCTCTATCACATAAGGAATTTAAGATAAAATTTCTTAAACATAAAATCTAAGATGCATGAAAAATGCACGTATTATGCACGAACAGGCACGACCCAAACATGACTTAGCTTAGAAAATCCTATAGATTTTATCATTTCATGATTGGGCAAGATTTCACATGAGAAAGCTCTCGAGCGTAACATCTTTGGCCCAACCCAAGCACGACCTTGCTCAGCTTGGAAAGAGGCCATACACGTTACCATCAAGCTCGAGCGGAAATGTCCAACAAGCGAAGGTGGAGGTGCCTCAACCGACACCTCTGCTAGTGCCATTGCGGGACTGATATTAGCGTCTCCACCTCCATAGAAACAACAAGCCTTCAAGAAATGCGATGGCTGCTACTATGATGGCAACTACCACCATGCGGCGCTTATGACGATCATGGTGAGGCAGGACATGCACCTCAATCTGGATGTCTCCCATGAAGTTTGCGAATCAAACCACAAAAGGGTTAATTTATTTTGATCAGTTCTCTAATATTGTTTAATTATTCTATTTCGAGGAAAGAGAACATGGACTAGGCCTCTTCGGCTCATTCTGACAATAGACCATTCTTGGCCTTGTTAATCTAATCTAGGACGCAAGTACTTTTTTTTTTCCAATCAATGATGCCCAAAGAGGCCTCACCCAGCCCAATCTGGTGGATGGCAAACTCTCCCCATCGACCAGCTATAGACGATCCCCAAATGCCAATCATGGCCGTGACAACAGAAATCAAAAGTATCAGTGCAATGGGTTCTTCCCACTGGGTGCGATATATGATGAGACATGCACTTCTATTTGCACATCTTGTAAAATCTTCCTCATTTGGATGGAACACAAAATCTACAAATTGTATACTTAAATTTAGGGAAATGACTTCATCATCAAAAAGTCACATACCATTTTCTAAACTAGGATTGGACCATGCTCGGATACACAATCCACGAGACAAGTGTCACGGGCCGAAAGATGGACGACCCGAGAGGTTTCCCAGAGTCGACCCCAACTCGCCCGTGGACCTCCTGCTGTCGCTCGGATTCCCACCAAGCCTTCTCCCCGAACACTGCAAGGGCGGGCGATACCGTCATTGAGTTCCATTCTAGTTTTCTGCACCGTTATTTATGTCGGTAGACGGTAGTTAGACATTATGTCGGTAGTTGAGGCGGTGCGATCTCGTCCGCCGATAGACTTCTAGATCAACGGATGTAATCCGAGGCCCTCAACTATAAAAGGGGTGTCCTCCCTCATTTGTAATCATCCAATCCATTTCGGTTATATCAAAAGCTTTCCATTCCCTTGAGCTTCTCTCTCTAACTTTCTCTCTCAACGATCCGGGTAAGCGAGCGGTTAAGCGTTCGATCGAGCAAGGCTTGGCTTGGGTAGTCCGACCGCCCGAGTCGCCGCGCGGTCACGATCCCAATCGATCGGCCCGTGACAAGTGGTATCGAGCAAAAGAGAGATCCGTTCGAGAGATCAAGGAGCACCAACTGTTCAAGGAATGTCGAGCCAAGAAGCTGTCATGGTTGGAGAGGCCACACAAGTCAAAGAGAACCGTGGCCGTGAAAGGAAAAGAGACGCCTCGATGGATGTCGTAGCTGCGTTCGATGAGAAGATCGGGAAGGTCCGGAGCGCTGTGCTCGAACTCATGGAAGGTCTTGACGACGTGCGAGACCGGATCATGGAAGTTGAGAGTTCGCTCCGTGAAGACTTCACATCATGCCTCAACGAAGCTACCGCGCCATTACACGACAAGGACGAAGCCCTTGAAGCATCGATCGATATGTTGAAGGAGCGCGTCCTAGTGGTCGAGGTAGAAGCTCCGCGTAGGGACGAGGTCGAAGCCATGAAGGCCGAGATCCAAGAGCTCAAGATCGAGCTCGCCCTGTGCAAGATAAGCATCACCAATGGTGCTGTGCCGAACCAAGCGGTGCCCAAAATTGAGGTGCCAAAGCCAAAGGAGTTCAAAGGCGAACGATCCGCCAAGGAGGTGGACAACTTCGTCTGGAGCATGGAGCAGTACTTCGGCGCCGTCCACATACACGACGAGACGACCAAGGTACGAACTGCGTCCATGTTCTTGTCCGATACGGCTATGCTTTGGTGGCGCAATAGGTGTGACGAGGTTAGACGCGGCGCCGATCCCGTGTGCACGTGGGACGACTTCGTGCGAGAGTTCCGGGACTACTTTTTCCCCGAGTTCGCTCAGCAAGAAGCCCGTAGCAAACTCCATCGCCTCGAGCAAAGAGGCACGATCCGAGAGTACGTGAAGGAGTTCACGGAGCTCAAACTCCAGATTCGCAACTTGAGCGAAGAGGAGGCTCTCGGAGCGTTCATGGATGGACTGAAGCCATGGGTACTTCTCGAGCTCAAGCGGCGGGACGTGAGTAGTCTGGCGCGTGCGTTGAGCATGGCCGAGTCTCTCGTCGACCTCACCAAGACCGAACCAAGGAGTCGAGCAAGGGATTGGAGGTCGGATCGACCTTGCGAGGATGAAGTTGGAAGAAACACTCCCCGAGTCGCGCATGAACAAAGCGGCCGAGCCAAAGCATGGGGAGAAGGGTCTTCCAAGCCAGCCTTCCAAAGGGGTCGACCACCGACCGATTACGCGAGCAGGTTTGATCAACCCCCGCCTTCTCCTTGTTTCATTTGCCAAGGTCCGCACTGGACCCAAAAGTGCCCAAAGAGGGGCCGTCTCAACGCCCTCCTTGCCATCGAGGAAGAGAAGGAGGCGCACAAAGAAGACAAACGGCGGATCCGGATTGAGCCGTGAAAATGATCAACTCGGCCCAAGCTCGATCGCCGACCAAAGGAGAAGGAATCACTCCAAACACCGACATGTTCTTCGTGGAGGTCGAAGTGGGCGGCCTAACGCTTTATGCTTTGGTCGACACCGGCGCATCCAACATGTTCATGTCGACCGAGGTTGCGAAGACCTTGGGACTTCACGTGGAGCCATCCGAGAAGTCGTACAAGCCCATCAATTCGGGCGACTTCCATGGCGTAGGAGCAACACCCGACGTGGACGTCAAGATTGGCGGATGGAAGGGCCGAATGGCGTTCGAGGTAATCCCTCTTGACGATTATGACCTCATTCTTGGCATGCAATTCTTCGAGAGTGTGGGTGCCATGATCGACATGAGGACCAAGTGCATGATGATCCTCGACCAAAAGTGCCCGTCGATGATTCCCATGATCAAGGGAGTGGTCGACACCAAGACCATCGCGTCGATCCGACGCCTGGACAAGAGCTTGAAGGCCGTCATGCGCATCAACAAGCTGTCCGAGGTGAAGCCGACGGTCAAGTTGGATCCTACTCCAACACATGCCATGCCCATCCAAGCGCTCTTCCCCGAGGTTGAGTGCGCGCCGCGTGCTCCGTCCAAGCCGACGCCCGAGCCGCGTGCCAAGTCCGATTTCATTATCGAAGGGTGTGGTCCATCGTACGCGAGCGTCCGCACCAAACGAGGTCGAAACAACAAAACTCGTGCCAAAGCTCGTGCTCGTGCGAAGAAAGCCGACCGCCAAGCTAAGAGCGATGAGGACGTCGCTCGATTGAGTGGGGGAGAATGTCACGGGCCGAAAGATGGACGACCCGAGAGGTTTCCCAGAGTCGACCCCAACTCGCCCGTGGACCTCCTACTGTCGCTCGGATTCCCACCAAGCCTTCTCCCCGAACACTGCAAGGGCGGGCGATACCGTCATTGAGTTCCATTCTAGTTTTCTGCACCGTTATTTATGTCGGTAGACGGTAGTTAGACATTATGTCGGTAGTTGAGGCGGTGCGATCTCGTCCGCCGATAGACTTCTAGATCAACGGATGTAATCCGAGGCCCTCAACTATAAAAGGGGTGTCCTCCCTCATTTGTAATCATCCAATCCATTTCAGTTATATCAAAAGCTTTCCATTCCCTTCAGAGCTTCTCTCTCTAACTTTCTCTCTCAACGATCCGGGTAAGCGAGCGGTTAAGCGTTCGATCGAGCAAGGCTTGGCTTGGGTAGTCCGAATTCGCCCGAGTCGCCGCGCGGTCACGATCCCAATCGATCGGCCCGTGACACAAGCATATGACACAAGCCACTATCCTAGACTAACATGCAAGTATTGCAATTAACTTCAAATATCGACAATCAAAATCTCGGCCACATAAGGGATTTAAGATAAAATTTCTTCAACACGAAATCTAAGATGCATGAAAAATGCACGTGATATGCACAGGCCGGGCATGACTTGAGCATGACTAGGCACAACCTTCCTTAGCTTGGAAAATCCTATATAGATTTTATCATGTCGTGCTTGTGCAGGATTTTACATGATGAAGCTCCCAATTATACCATCTTCGGCCCAACTCGAGCACTTCCTCAGCTTGGAAATAGACCGTCAACATTACCATCAAGCAGTAGATCAATGCAATTGAGTGGAGATGTCCAATTGATGGAAGTGGAGGTGCCTCAATCGGCGCCTTTACTAGCATCAAGATCGATAACAGTGTCTTCACCTCCATAAAAACAACAAGCCTTGAAGAAATGCGATTGCCACTACTATGATGGCAACTACCGCCATATTGCGGCGCTTATGACGATCGTGGTAAGGCGGGACGTGCAGCTCGATCTGGATGTCTGCCACGAAGTTTGGAATCAAATCATGAGGGGTTCATTTATTTTTATTAGTTCTCTAACATTATTTAATTATCTATTTTGAGGAAAGGGAACATGGACTAGGCCTCTTCAGCCCAGTTCGACAATGGACCATTCTTGGCCTTGTTAATCTAATATAGGTCGCAAGTACCATTTTCTTCTTTCTTCTTTTTTTTTTTTACCCTTTTTTTTTTGGGTTTCCTTTTCTTCTTTGTTGGTGCCCGGTCTTGGTCCGTCAACCAAGCGTGCAGCGATGCACTACCACTTATCTTACCAATAAGCAACTCAAGGACTTCAATAAGACGGAGCGGCAACTTGAGCGCTCTATCTACAAGGTCCGCCAATAAGCAACTCAAGGACTTAAATAAGATGGAGTGGCAACCTGAGCACTCCATCTACAAGGTCCGCCAATAAGCATGGAGCGGTAACTTGAGCGCTCCATCTACGACGCCCGTGCAAGGAAGGTTATGGTCGTGTGGTTTTTCTAATGTCACCACTGTTTTGTAAGTTACAATCAATAGCGTGCACCAAGCATACCATACCGTCTTTTACATTAATTATACTATATAGAAGATGACCTCACCCAGCCCAATCTAGTTGATAGCAGACTCTCCCTGCTGACCAGTAGTAGACTACCCCTTGGATGCCAATCATGGCCATGACAAGGAAATCGAAGGTATCAGTGCAATGTGATTCTTCCCCCCAAGCGTGGCATATGACAAGACATGCACTTTTATTTGCACATCTTGTAAAATCTTTCTTATTTAGACGGAACACAAAATCTGCAAATTGTATGTTTAAATTTAGGGAAATGACCTCATCATCAAAAAATTAGATATCATTTTCCAAATTAGGATTGGATATACTTGTACACATAACCGACGAGACAAGCATATAACACAAACAGCTAGTCTAGATTAACATGTAAATGTTGTAATCACCTTGAAACGTTAACAATCAAAGTCTCGATCACATAAAGAATTTAAAATAAAATTTCTTAAACATGAAAAAAGATGCATGAAGAATGCACGTGACAACCTTACTTGGCTTGGAAAATCCTATATAGATTTCATCATATTACACCGAGTTTGATTTGAGGTCGCGGAATGAAAGTGCACGGAGAGAGACAGGGACGATGGGGGTTGGGAATAGATGGCAGCGAGAAGATGAAGATGCACCGTCGGACATGGCTTACTTTTGTTTTTTCCCCTTTTCTCGTGATAAGCATGGTCGTTGGCCCACCGTACGAGGTACTGTTCGGGAAAAAATTGGATCAAAAAAATAATAACCTTTTGTCAAATGATTATTGGGAGATGGTGTTTTGTATTGGGAATACACTACAAAAGTGACTAATATACACACCACCCGCCGCGGTGGGCTTAACCCAGGTGGACTGACTTCATCGAGGAGGCCTAGTGTTCGAAGCTCTCCGTGCAAGGTTAGGCTGAGGCTGCGACGACTGCCGGTGGCGACGTGTGTGGTGGCTAAGACGCGCACCTCCGGAAGTTTACTTGAATGCCGCCGCCGTACAGGGTTTCCTAGGTCACAAAAAAAAAAAAAGTGACTAATATACACGCACACATGCCGAAACCATAAGACTCCAAATCACTCGAATAATCATAACTAATTGATTATATCAAAGATGAGCGATTTTAAGATCAATCTAAATCCCACTTAAAACGTGAAACTTATTTATTAAAATCAAATTTCAAAATCAATTTCAAGATTTACCTAAATTCCACTTATACTCTTAAATTAAACGATTATAAAGAATTATCACAATTATTTATTGTTATGATCAATTTATCATAATTTATATTTAGATATATAAAGAATATGAAACATTAATTAAAATAAAATTTTCTATCATAAAATTTGTCAGAAATTGAAGCTTAGATAGATCACCGAATGCACACAAAAGACTTACTCCAATAGACTTGGCTCTTTGATAAAAAAAAAATAAATAATAATAAATAAATAGACTTGGCTCTAAATCGACATAAGTTTCTCAATTTATAAAATTTGAAATCGATCTGACTATGGTCCAATCACGATCCTAGTCCAAAAATTATGCTCACCCCGAACACGTCATCACATCATGGTTCTTGTCAGTTGTCACGTGGGACCGGATTCCACCTCGCCTGCTCTCTCTCTCTCTATCTCCTCTTTCGCATATCAGAATCAAAGGCACCTGGAGAGCTTCCTTCCTACCAGAAACCAGTGCCCGCACACTCTCGCCTTCTCCGCTTAGCCCTCTTCTTCATCTTCCACCATGGAGCTCAATCGCAGAAGCCTCCTCCTCCTCCTCCTCCTCTCTCTCCTCGCCCTCATACTGCTCGTCTCCTCCGCCGCCGCCGCCGATGGCGACGACGACGACTCGATCGTCGCCAGATTCCAACGCTACCTCCGAATCAACACCGCCCAGCCCAACCCCGACTACGCCCAGTCCACCGACTTCCTCCTCTCCGAGGCCAAGTCCCTCGCGCTCGAGGGCCGCGCCGTCGAGTTCGTCCCCGGCAAGCCCGTCGTCCTCCTCAGGTGGCCCGGCTCCGACCCCTCCCTCCCCTCCGTCCTGCTCAACTCGCACACCGACGTCCAGCCGGCCGAGGACGGCAAGTGGTCTCACCCGCCGTTCGCCGCCCGCGCCGACGCCGAGGGCCGGATTTACGCCCGCGGCTCGCAGGACATGAAGTGCGTGGGGACCCAGTACCTGGAGGCCATCCGGAGGCTCAAGCGCTCCGGGTTCGCGCCCCTCCGCGACGTCTATCTCTCGTTCGTGCCCGACGAGGAGATCGGCGGGCACGACGGCGCCGCCAAGCTCGCGGAGTCCGATGAGTTCAGGGCCATGAACGTCGGCATCGTTCTCGACGAAGGTAAAATTGATTTTCGCGTTCGAGCTTATCAGGTTTTACATTTTCGTCGGGGGCGAAAGTCATGTCATTTGAAATCAATGGGAAAGTCTAGTTGACTTCAGGACACTGGTTGAGCTTTCTGTAACCTGTAAAGGTGATTAATTTTTTGACTGTTGACTTTTTTAATCCGAGGGAATCCTTCCTCATACTTTACTCAAAAGTAATATCTTGGAAAGCATTAGTTTCTATGTTGGATTAGAAATAGCAAGTGCTATTAGGACATCAGCGAACAAAACCTCTGCGAGGGAATTTTTTGACACTGGTTGAGCTTTCTGTAACCTGTAAAGGTGATTAATTTTTTGACTGTTGAATTTTTTAATCCGAGGGAATCCTTCCTCATACTTTACTCAAAAGTAATATCTTGGAAAGCATTAGTTTCTATGTTGGATTAGACATAGCAAGTGCTATTAGGACATCGGCGAACAAAACCTCTGCGAGAGAGATAATTACTCAGTGCATACATGGAGCAGATGGAAAAATAGTGTACGCTATAGTGCATATCGAGTTCTCGCCTACATTGGGGTGTTAAAATGAGAAGCCTCTGTCGATTTTTCGAATGCAGGGTTGGCATCACCGATGGAATATTATCGGGCATTTTATGGAGAGAGATGCCCATGGTGGCTGGTGATCAAGGCAACTGGAGCACCTGGACATGGTGCAAAGTTGTACGATAATACCGCAATGGAGAACTTGCTGAAAAGCATCGAGAGTGTGAGGAGGTTTAGGGCTTCGCAGTTCGATTTGGTGAAAGCAGGTTTGAAGGCTGAAGGAGAGGTTATTTCAGTTAACATGGTGTTCCTCAAGGCTGGCACTCCATCTCCCACTGTAAGTTATTTTCTCTAACACAAGCAGCAGAGCTTATGCTTCCATGAATTGGAGTTGTTACTCAGTTTGACTATCAAAGGAACTTGGAGAGATCACTTGATGCTGCATTTACACTCGCAAATGCAATTTTAAGTCCAATGTCAGACAAATAGTATATATATACTTAGCATTTTTTAGCTGTATTTATTACCATTAGTCTCTTTATTATGAATGAATTCCAATGTCCTATCCCTTTATTTATGGTAAAGACCACGAAGATTACTCCTGGTCCCATAAAAAGTGCGGGGACAAAACAGTGTCTGTGTGCTGCCATCTGTTCTTCTGTGGTGTCATCTGAGATCCTGCAGAACTTTTTCCATGACTTTTTTCGATTATACTTATTAGCTCGCTGCTATTGCCCATAGATAGGATCACAGAGATTGGACATTCAACAATATGCATCGTGTTCACTCAAGTTGTGATGATTCTCGCTAGCGACTTTGGTAACAATTGGACATTCAACAATATGCATTATGTGTACTTTTTATGGAAGGTGTTGGTTGGCTGGACATACGCTCCACTTTGAGGTCTTTGCTTGAAGACAAGCTGATGCATCCTTTTGTTTGATTTCTGTTTTCTTTCTTGCCAGGGTTTTATCATGAACTTACAGCCATCGGAAGCTGAAGCAGGTTTTGATGTGAGGGTCCCACCAACTGCTGATCCTAAAGCTTTGATGACAAGGATAGCAGAAGAATGGGCACCGATCTCGCGCAATATGACATTTGAGGTAGGGGTTGCTTCACAGTTTGCTCATGGAAGCTTAAAAATAACTGTACGTTAGTAGTGTATCCACTGGAATAATTTTCTGATTGGATTTTATGCGTGCATTACAGATTTTGCTCTTTAGCCAATTACAAAATTGATATGACATGAAAAAAGAAAAAAACTCAATATATGATTTCTAAAGGAAGAAACTGGTCCCCTTTGCCCTGTAATGATGTTGATCAGCATGCTACCTTTACTACGCAAATGAAAATATGGTTGAATGGAAAGAGTGCATGATATCACTGTGCATATCTTGTGGCTTAGATAATGAGAGGAACAGTAAGAGGGGCCTAGAATTTCTTGAAACGTTAATGTCCTTTTTTTTACTGCACAAAAATCTAGATATCTCTTGAAATACCTGGAAACCTCTTTGCAAGCTGACTTGTAATTTAGATGTTACAAGACAATAATTCCATATTGGTAGGACGGTTTCATGTCTGGATATGAGCATTCCTGTGGCCCTGAAAGGAGATTTCTACAAAAAATTATTTAATTTTGATGGGTCACCTCTTGTTCATTTTTGACAGTCCCGAGTTCCTAAGAGTTGGGTTACAAATGAGGCCTGCTCAACCGATGTGTTGGTGGTAGAGCCGTAGAACAACAGCATGGTCCTGCTTTGAAGCACTCTTTATCTTGCATTTACTGATGCGTTAATCTGTAGTTGATCTTACTTATGCACATTGGCTTGATGGGACTGAATATTGTAAGCATAGAGTCTGACCAACTTCTGAGTTTTGGGCAGTTCAAGCAGAAGGTTTCTCCGCACGACAAATTGGGAAATCCAATCATCACTGCCACAGACAGCTCTAATCCCTGGTGGGCGTTGCTGGAAGAAGCTGTCAAGAAGGCTAACGGAAAGCTCGGGAATCCTGAGATATTTCCCGCCGCAACGGACTCTCGCTACTTTCGGGATCTGGGTTTGCCAGCAATTGGCTTCTCCCCCATGGCTAATACTCCTATCCTGCTTCACGACCATAATGAGGTGAGGTGCCAGAATTGAGCTTTTTCTCTAGCCTCCGTCTTTTACCTTGCTTTACAATGCTCATCGATTCCCTTCCCTTTGCAGTTCCTCAGCAAGACCGAGTATCTGAGAGGAATTGAAATCTACGAGTCCATAATTAAGGCCTACGCATCATACGCCGGACGGCCGGGAGACGGTGGCTCTAAAGACGAGTTATGATGACCCAGCCGTGAACCTCCGACAGTCAGATAAATTGCCGGAGCCCTGATCTTTCTGTCTCTCATGCTTGTTATGTAATGTAACGGCCGAATAAAATCGAGAGAATACGTCGACAACCAGCCCAATCAGGTGACCGAGTACTTAGGGCCGGACCTCCGCCGTCGTGCCGAGCACATGTTGTAGAATAAACTTCAACAGACCCTCCTGTGGCAGTTGTATAACTATCGAGTAGCTTGTGATCTCTCTGGTTACATATCCTGATTACATGAACCTACTCCTCGTCCGTTCGGATCACGATCGATTTTACCTTTAATTTCTTTCTTTATTCTTCTTTTTCTTTTTGTACTTTTTTCTGCAAATTTGAGAGCATCTACAGAATTTTAGCCGTAAGGTATCTAAAATGGTTGAAACCATACGAATAACCCTTAAAATACACACAGGTACATTTTTATTTCGAGGTTTGCGAACGGGAGAGGCACATAAGATAGAAAAAAGAACCAAAAAAACAAATTGAGAGGGGGCTTTGAGAGGAGGAGAGACCAACCAAAACCACAAACTCGAATATTTTTTCCGGCTTATTTGGAAAGAAAATAATTATGGCCAAAAATGAAAACTCATTTTCAAAAATAAAAAATAAAAAAAAAAAAATAAAATGAAGGGAGAGAAATGCAGAAGCAAGCTGCAGCAGCTGTAGCTGGAGCAAAAGGCTTGGGAAATTCGTTCCTCCTTGTTCACGCAATTCTCTCTCTTTCTCTCTCTCTACACGGCGCGTTCCTCTTGCTTTCGATATCGCCGAAATGGCGCCGCAGCCACTTCCATCCCTGTAAAATCTCCATCGTCCCTTCTTCTTCTTCTTCTTCTTCCTTCTTCGATGCCCTTTTCCTCGTCCCATCGATTCTCGCCCCCGTTCTCGTCCGCCATGGACTCCGCCGTCTCGTCCCCATCCTCCCGGTCCCTCCTCGTTCGGTGAACCGACCCGCACGTCTCTCTTCTGCTTTCCATCTCCGCATCCGCATTTCCCGCTGTCAGTTATCGTCAAGAAAGCGAAAACGGCGGTAATCGGTCCGCTTTGATTGCGCGAGATTTCAGTTGCCTCCCAGTGTTCCGGCGTCCTCTCTTGCGCGCGTGCGCGGTGAGTGAAATTCGTGATTGGATGATTACGTCGGCCGCACACGCTCGCCGTCGCTGTTAATGGGTTGGAGCTTCGGCGCGTCGGTTTTCACATTTTCGAGCGAAAGATCGAATTTTTATCTTTCGTTGACGTTTTTTATTTATTTATTATGACAGCCCAATTCCTTATATCTGTCCGTGTTTTCCTGTCTTTGCAGTGTCTGAGAATCGGAACGACTCGCCACCCACCCGTATTCGACGGAACGATTTAGTTGGGATCTTGCTTTCGTATTGCTTGGGAGAGATATGTCTCTGAGGATAAAGGCGGTGGTGGACAAGTTCGTGCATGAGCTGAAGGAAGCCCTGGATGCTGACATTCAAGACCGCATCATGAAGGAGAGGGAGATGCAGAGCTACATCGAGGAACGCGAGCGTGAGGTTGCCGAGCGTGAAGCTGCGTGGAAAGCCGAGCTTTCTCGTCGCGAGGTAACTGTTAACACAACCCCTCTGTTAGTCTGTCATTGGTAGACTGTGATTGCAAACAGCCTATAATAGCGTAATAAGTGAGACGGTTTGACTGTTTATTGTTGGGTAAACTGGTGTTTCAGAGTATTTTACGGTAGGTATATTTGCATTGTGATGATGCTATAATAGGATTGCCATTTGCATTGCTCCTCGGAAGAAGATGATGAGAGCATATTGTGGTTCATCTGTGATCCCTAGTAGTACTATAGTTTGCATGACTGATTACCATGAACCGGCTGAGATTTATATTTGTTTCCCGTCATGAGTTCCCAACAAATTATTGGGAAAGTTGGACGGCAGTCTGAGCAAGTGAATATTGATATCATGGTGTCTTTACACCGTTCATTGTACTCAACTGCTGAGCATCCATTTTTACCCTTGCCGTTTGAGGGGTTCATGCCTACTTCTTGCTCCTATCGGGTAATGGGGTCATTAGTTTGATTATGAATTGTCTATGAACTCCACTATGTTATTTCTATATTGTCTGTGCTCAGCTGTGGTGCATCCTACAAACTTACCAGTTCCTCATCAAAGCTAGATCTTAAGATGCCTTGGAAAAGCTATAAGTAAGAATGACATATAAGTAATTCCTGGTGTCCTGTGTAGTCATTGCAAACCTTATTTTATTTCTGAACAAAAGAGTTTCATCTACCACGTCTCCAAGGTGATGGTGTCTTATGAGTAGGATTGTTCAAGTTCAAACACTTGCATGACATTCCACATATAGAGTTGTTCAAGTCAGATAATAGAGACACTGCCAATATTTGAAGTCTTCATTTTTGGAAATGCCAATCTGCTATCAGCAGCGTGCTGTGTGTTCTCTTTGGTAAACCATTCAATAACTTGATATGAACTGCTTCATGAAAAATGTCTGTGCAGTTGCTCAACCATCAGGTCGTGGATAGTTTGCTCAAGTTTTCTAATGTTTTGCTAGCAAGTTGTTTGGTTCATTGATCTCATATTGATTCCTGCCCTGGATTTGGCTTCTGGATTGATCTATTATCCTTCATGAAGCATGAAGCTATACTTGATTCTTGCTGGCAGCATACAAACTTTTGACCTGATGCTCATTTCAGTTTTTTTAGCGCAAAAGAAAGGGTCTTTCTGAGTTTGTCTGATAACTTGCCTGTCAGTTTCTTTTTAGGTTAGGTTGCATTATAATAGTGTGCTTGATCCCTTTTTTTACCTTGTGTGAAGAGAGGAACAATATTTGTAAGTGTTAAGCGTTCATACCTTATCTATTCCAGGCAGAAATTGCCCGACAAGAAGCAAGACTGAAGATGGAGAAAGAAAACCTCGAGAAAGAGAAGAGTGTTCTGATGGGTACCGCATCTCAAGACAATCAAGATGGAGCTCTAGAAATCACTGTGAGTGGCGAGAAATATAGATGCCTCAGGTTTTCCAAGGCTAAGAAATGAAGCATTCAAATGAGAATCCCCTACGCATCGGGAACAAAGATGTTCTGCCATTTGAAGCCATAGCGATAAATTGCTCAAATGGGAACTTGTCTCTAGATTGGCATTGTTCATGTACAGTGGTTTCACATCCACAGAATTGGTAATGTTTCTTGAAGCATGGTTGCTGAATGTTATTTCTCAGGAGTCAAGGGAAGGTGGCACGAAGGCCTGAACAATGCAATGCGCCATTCCTGTCATCTTCTTATGAAGCAGAATCTTCTATTGCTGAATCGTCAAGTCCCGAAAAAAAGTATGCAGCTTTTTAAGCAAATGGCCTATCGTGACTTCATAAGGAGGCAAGGGCGACGGTCTCTTCCAATATTTTCAGTTCGTTAGAAGAATGAAATATTTACCGATACACCCCGACTACATTCATATGTATAGAATACGTATATAATTTTTCACATGAGAATACCATTTGGATAGCCACGAGACCTAAATGAATTTTGGCATCGAAAGACCGCAAATCTCTTAAAAAGGAAAAGTTATTTATTTGCATTTTTTTTTTTTTTATTTAAAGCTCATGAGCGACAAGCTTATGCAATTACCAAAGTATATGCATTCACTTGGATTATGATAGGAATGGAATTAAAACTCAGGAGTATGAATTATCATCGCATTGTTAAATTTTAATATTAATATCAAAATGTGTTTTTTGTATTTAATTTAGATAGCTGATATTTGTTTTAACTATGTAGTTTATGATTAAACAGTATTATGGAGCAATAAAATAAAACAAAAAAACCTACAACTAGAAGTCAAACATTACAAACGTTGAAAATGATGGATGTTAACATAAGATTTAACCTGAAATTGCTTTTAATTAAGAAACGTTTACGTAAAACTAATAACAAATCAAATCATTCTATCGTTTATAAATGAGAAAATAATAAATGAACATATTCAGCCGAGACCTAAGTAATCATTTATACTGTCTTCTAAGTGCGTTCCAAGTGCTCTGTAAATTAGGATTCCATTAAACTACGATCAACATTATACGATACAAGCACAGAGCGGCAAAGAGGCAAAGACACAGAGCGGCAACTGCTCTTATAACGCTGGTGTGAGAAGCCAGGGCAGAAAAGAAGTGCTTTATCAAGATTTGCTTTTGAACTTATCTTAAGACTCGGATTGCCTAATATTTGCTCAATTTAAAGCCATTGGTGCCAAATGACCGGCATCACCAATAAAGAGCGACGGCAGGAAAGATAATCAATGACAATCGATGAACGCCTCATAGTTCCAGCTTTAATTACCTAAAAAATTGCAAGCTACACGTGAAAAAATAACTCATCTTCTTGCTTTCTACTCCACACACGTGAGAGTTACAGGAGGTAGTCTTTGCTCTGGGTAATCTGATTCTTTTACCTAATAATTCAATATACCCAATAAAAAAATCATGATTAAGGATTAGGAAGAATTGCAGAAGAAGCCGTAGAGCACGATCTTGTTTGATAGACAGAGAAGACAATTGATCAAGGCCTCGTAGTTTTAGCTTTAGTAACCGAAAAAAATTGCAAGCTACACGTCATAAAAAAAATTAATCTTCTTGCTTTCTACTCTACACACATATGAAAGTTACAGGAGGTAATCTTTGCTCTAGGTAATCTGATTCTTTTGCCTAATAATTCAATATACTCAATAAAAAAATCATGATTAAGGATGAGGAAGAACTGCAGGAGAAGCCGTAGAGCATGATGTTGTTTGGTAGACAGAGAAGACATTACTATCTTCGCGGCTTCCCGATGGAGTGCAAGTACACCGAGACAGAGACAACGCTGTGAATATACAGATAAGAATTAGAACATTAACTGAAGAAGCACTCAGGTTCTTATTATAAGATGGGGTTTTCCTCAGTCCATGTCATTGTCACCACCTCAAAAATGAAGGTTACTAACACGTATTTACAACCCATATAAAAAATTACTGTCACAAGATAACATTCGGTGTTTTTTTAAGAATGGGACCATAGCAGATGCCCTTTGTGAGTGTCTTGACATATGCTGGTGCAAACAGTAGTAGAAAATGCATTATTAAGAGTTTTGTTCACTATTCGATCCTTCTCAACCACCAACTATGCTAACAAAAGCCAGGCAGATTCTTAACGTATGGCAATTGAAGAATAGGTGAAAGTACAATTCAGAATGTGACAAACAAGAAATGGGACATGAATAGAGGTGAAGAAGAGAATCTTACATTGAACCAAGGAAGAAGGCAAGGGACAGATGAAAGCGAAAGAGAAAGACAGAAACAACAGCTGTCAGAAGCATTGCCACTGATGTAGAATAAACCTGCTCATTTGAAATTTATAAAAATTAGTCGGAACTCTCCAAAACAAGCACAAAGAGTGTGAGTCAGTCATTTGCAGTACACTTACTTATGATCTATGGAAACCAACACCCATCATCTTAATTATTTAGTGATTATGTTACTTAGGAAACATACTGAAAAAGCTCATTCTAGCTTATCGATACATAAAATCAAGGTGGAGTGTTTAAAGAAATCTGGTGACAATCTAGCATTGCTTGATTTCCTTTGATTGAAAAATGCCAGATAATGGGCAAGAAATGCCACCGTGGTTTATACACTTTTAATGACACAGGAGACTTTTCAAGAGTTTACTCAAGTTATTAGCCAATAAACCTTGGTGAATATTACATGCATATTAAGTACTAAGAATATAAACTCATGTTTGAACAGTGAAATATGAAATGCACAAAATGTTGACAACGAAAAAGAATATGCCACAATGGATTCTAATTCACTTGTCGACGCAACATGCAATAGACGTCGTACCTTCACAATATTGTCTGCATACTTCATCACCATAGACACAGCGATGCCACTGTTTACACACAGCCAAAAAAAAAAAGATCAATTTAACTCAAAAAGGAAAAGGTTTGACCACATCTGGATTAGAATGATATTGAGATCACATCTACATCCATGCAAAAGAGAGAAAGAAACAAATTTTTCTGTTTTGGTCTGAGATATTAGAAAACAGTCAGAAGAAATAAAATTGTATACTAAAATTGCTAAGACAAATTCAGAAAACATTGACATGACAATAGCTACAACATATGAGTGAATGACGCTCCCCAAAAATGGGACAGTGACCTTAAAGTTTGTTTGGTCAATTCAAAGCTAAATAGTCGCTATGAGAAGCAGAACTTTAATTCCAAAAGAATACCTCAGCGCATGATTGAGAATCATGAGAGTTGTAATCAAAGAGTATCCATGGAAAAAGCCCCTGAAAGTTCAAAGACGAAGCAACTACTTTCAATGAAGTATCAGTAGTGCAGCATTTCAACGCTAGAATGCACCAGAAAACTAGGCTGCGCATGGTAAAATTTCTGTTTCATTTCTCAATTTCTCTGTTCAAGGTTTGGAACAGAAATCCGCTAGAATGTTTTGGGTGAGAAATCACTAAAAATTTTAGCTTCTCTAGAAAAATAGAAATTGTTTTTCTATTCTTCAAAATCAATTTCTGTTTCAGAAATTTTACCATGCGCACGTTGAGGTTAAAGGTGCAATCTTGGACATAAGTGCAAATAGGAAGGCTAAATTACTTGTTCACAACTGCATCAAAATCCTGGATGACTATTGCAATAGCATTGAAGATCATCCCGAATATATACAGCCAGAAGTTCTGCACATTTATGTTTCTAGAAGGCCGCTTTTTCATTATAGCCTGCAAAAGAGGAATATCTGAATCAGCATCAAAGCATATGTAGCATATCACTTCCTTTTGTTCCAACAACTCCAGAATGAAAACATTAAGCATTTCAAGCAAACATAATCGAATGCATTTATATGACATCCTGGTCGGATTGTACAGAACCAACAGATATGCTTCGATGAAGCAAAGTCCAGAAACTTTAAGATCATACACAACATACCTCAGTGTAGACTCCAGCAAACCCACTAAGAAGTGCCATTACCTGAGAATAAATTGAAAAAAGTGAAGGCTAGACTTACTAAAATAAACAATGCTTTTCTCCCTTAATTCCTTATTCAGCTCTATCCAAACTAAATGTCAAGAGGATAAAAATAGAAGCCAGCAACTTACAATTGCCATTATCCAACCTTGAACCGGAGTTTCAAGAACACGATCTGAGCTGCACAGGGTTTTGATTACCAGAGACATCATGAAGAATCAATTCGTTGGTGTTTTAAAGTTCTCTAATGAAAGCATATACTATAAAATGAACAGAGGCGACAATATTTGGAAACTACAGCCAGTGAATAAAAGCATATGCAGATCTTAATCTACTCCGTAGCCATTTCACCAGCACAGGTAGTTAATTACAAAAGATTACATGACCAGGCCTAGGAAGAATTTTGACATAACACATGGTCTAGCAAACTACAGCAAGAAAAAGATATGAGAGGAAGGACAAACTCACTTTGAGTTCAATTGTGCTGTAGTGCAGCCTGCACAAAGGAGAACAAAGGCTGCCCACTGAATCTCGCTCAATCTGAGATGAATGAGCCACTAGATTACAATTCTTTGTTGAATAGCCACAACTGTGAATATTGACTATTGTGAATATTGACTACGTACAATCTGCCCCTTTTTATGGTTTATGTTATTTAAAAAAGTAATTTTTTGTGCTTTACTATTTGCTTGTGTCATTCATTCACGATGGTTCTGGCAAACCAACATACTTCCCACAGAAAAAGACAAATAAGCTCTTCTTTGGAACCTATTATCCTTTACGCAATTGACATAAACACACTTCTCATAGAAAAGAATAACCATGCAAGTCTGTAAAGATGGACTTACTCTCTCTTAAGTATGATCCTGTATAAAACACCAGTGCTTATAATATTCAGGTTCTTCAGTATTTGATATCCAGGAGCATTCACGTATGCAAAGATATAATACTGCCAGAGAAATTGAATTGTAATTGCAAATAATTAAGTAGGGAAGAAAGATTAAATCAATGTCACCACCAATAAAAACTGAACAGAGCACAACAACTGACCTGAAGCAAATTCTTGATAAGGTAAAGAAACGCAGGAATTGGATAGACAATGACTTCATTCAATGTTGTACTCAACCTATGCCAGATAGAAAGAAGAAGAGAATGACTTCACCAAACTTTCATTACAGCAATGAAAAATGTTAATCGATATAAGTGATTAGAATCATAAACACGGTAAACAACTTCTCGATGAGATCTTCCTGAAGATCTTCATAAACAGAGACCATTAAGCAACACTAATATCGCACCATCCAAGCGAGATACATTGTGAAATCATCTTAAAGAGATATTAATAAGATGCTTAAAAAAACACATACAAAAAACAGAAAAATCAACAGCACGATAACCATGCTAAATATCTTTTTTATTTTCGGACAAGCTCCTATTGATTAACTTCTAGAGAATGAGCGAGAAAGTAACCTGTTATCTTCAGTAACCCCTTCTGTTTTCCATATTCTTGCCAAGGCAGCAAGTGACAAGGCGCATTTTAGAGTCTCCACCTGACTCCAACAAACAGTAAAGAGTTTAAAGTATACTCATACATATACCCACTCCCGTGATATTTCCACTTACTTATGTTGGACATTTCATCACAAGGTTTTGTTAAATTTCAGAAGGATCGTTCTCGTCATGAAATCAGAAGGTACTGATGTAATCTCACCATGAAATTTGCAGTGGTAACACTGTACTCGTACTTCCCAGCTCTCTTGGACCAGACAATGAGGATTGCTTGTGAACTAGTAAGAATTGTCAATGCAAATGTGACGATTGTCCTATCCCCATAGAAAAAAGACTCGGCCATCAGTACTTTCTTGCCAAAACCCAAAAAAGAGGTCATCTACTATAGTATAACAGAGAAAACCAAGTGTTCGCACTTGCGCTTCCACTTAGATCGGTCACTTGAGCTGACTCCGAAGGCAGCCAAGGGCTTCAGTGAAACTGCATAATCGGTAGAAATTATCATATTGTCACAGCAAAATAAGATTTGCAGAACGCAGATGCGTGGAACCCAAAAAAACATTAGATAAATTACCCATTAAAAGCTGCATCAAGTTCAAGGGTGGGCTTTAACAAAAACGTACCGCCTGAAATAGGTTTTCCTCGCAGGCTTTCTACGTCTTCTTCATTGGTGTCTCCATCTTTATCCTAAAAATCACACCAATTCACACCATTTCAGCTCAAATTCAGGGACACAAGCTTCGCGGAATTGAGCGTTCCAGACACGATTGCAGAATTGGCCAGCCACACACGGGAATCGAGAAGAACTCAACCTTCGCGGAACATGAAAAACGCGAGCATTTTCAACGCAGCAAAAACTTCTGCAAGCCAATTCGACCTCAAATAGACGACTCGATTGCAGGAGAGTTGCAAAAAACACTCGAACAGGGACACGTTCCAGCTACTTGAGGATCAATGCCGCGAGCAATACAGCCAAAGCGCGCGGCAAACCTCAAAACATCCGAAAGGAGAGGAGGAAGCGGACTCGACGCTATCGCGATCTACTTTAAAGCGACGAAATCAAGCTCGTTCGATTCAAAGAAAAAGATGCGATGACCGCACTCGCGCACGATGAATCCTCGCATCCATCCGCAACACAACAACACACGACAACGACAACGACAACGACAACGACAACGACGTCGTACGAATGCTCGATGAGAAGATGCCTGAGGCTCGGAGCACCGACCTGGTCCTTGAGCTTCCGATACTCCATTTCCGATGTCGAATCGGCTGCGGTTCCCTTGAGATCTCGAGCCGTCGAGCGGTGCAGATCAGCTTCTTCTCCGGCGTTCGCACGCTTCACTGATCAGTGGACACAGACCGAAGAAGAAGATCCTGCAAATGCACATCAAATTGGATCGGACCATATTCGACCCGATCACAACCGTTTGGCGGGTTATGGGCTGGCTGAGATGGGCCGGGCCGGGCTGATGCTTGAGGCCTCTAATTACCCAATCCTATTTCTTCCCCTTCTTCTCTTTTTTTTTTTTCCTCCTTTTAAGTGTAAATAAATATAAATACATCTTTTTAGGAGTGAGTTTTACATTAATTTCTTTTTAAATCTTGGGGAGCATGCGCCTTGATTCCTTTTTATTTTTTATAATTTTGAATTTCTAAAACTCCATAATATTTAATTGCCAACGTTGATTGATATGTAATTTAGATGTGTGCATTAAAAATGATATTCAAGATTCTAATAATAAGAATTGAGTAGAAAGATAAAAAAAAAAATTATATCACGAGATTACTTTGATGATATCGAAATGAATCTTTGCGTGTCAATGACAAGCATGCCATGAGTCGGATATTTGCCACCATTGAGCGCATCGCATCTTGACATTTGAGATATTCGCTTGAATTTTGACTCGTGATCCAATCAAATCAATGAAGTTAGCAAACAATCTCATGGATGCATAATTTAACTAAAATAAGCTCTATTCACTGCCATATAAAGAAAGTGAGATAAAGAAACAAATCAATCATTTTTTTTTAATTATTCAGAAAATCAATGTCTCCTTTGCTTGCTATGCTGTGAAAAAATACTCTAGATCGGAGGTTATTTGTTTTTGCTCTAAGCCAAATCAATAAATTAGGTGCAAAATTTCACATTGAAAGAAAAATAAAATTTGAATTCGTAGAAGTCAGGAAATTCTTCCGGGTGACTTCAAAATCACTATAATTGTGTATTTTGAAAATGCGAGATACTTCACATTATTTTTTCGATAATTTGGTATTTGACTTACTCGGAAGTTCGATTAAAAATTCTAAAAATCATTCAAAATGTCAAAAAAAAAAAAATTAAAAAGGAAAAGAAAGAAGGACACCCAGAAAAAAAAAAAAAAACTGATTTAAACATATTTTTATTAGTTTTATAATTATGATTGCTAAATGAGCGCATGTGATGCTTAATGATTGGGAACTACCCTCATCTACGACGCAACTACGATTGGGCGACAGGTAAATTTCACGAGCCTCCCATGTGCTTTGGCAAGCAATCATGGCCACTTTTGGGGCTCCCCATGTTGGGTTTTATTTATTTATTCATTCACTCATTATTATAGAAGAATAAAAGAAAAGATTCGATTAACTGAAAGCTTATGAAATACCATGTAAGTTTTGTGAACCAATTAAATTCAAACAATGGACATGCATAAATAGTTTTAATCCGGATCAATTCGCAACAAACGAGTTATTAATGTAAGGATATGAGCGAAAAAATCGAACTATCAAGAAAAACCTATGAAACCCCTTTCAAATCCGATGAATAGACTGGTCATAATCATAAACCCTCGACCCAAGTGAGTAGTTTTTACGCAAACTAATTTGCGACTACATGATGCAATTAGAATGATGAACTTTTCAATTCCCAAATAAAAAGTCCGGTCGCATTTCCTAAACGACCCCACCTTCCTCCGGGACTTTTGGGGCGTTCTACCAGTTATCTCCGAACAAAAAATTGTTGCATTCATCGGCGAAATCTTTATTTCTTACAAGGCTCATAATCAACTCCATAAGCTCAATTATACTTTGCCCTACACGGCGACGGACTTACGCCAACGCAGGGGCAAAGCGGACAATTCAATACGTTTCCCACAGCGTAACTTCGCAGGAAGGACGAGCCAAAAAGTAAATTCCGCTAAGCTCCGATTAAAGAATGATTTGACCGTTTGATCATCATTTTCATCTCTTTTCGCCTCGTCATTGCTATTTCCTTTTTTTTCTTTTTTCTTTTTCTTTTGGCAGTGGACAAAGAATCGTGCCACGACACGACCCATGATGCGCCATCTCATGATTTGCGGGAGACGCGAAAGATATTTTCTCAAATTATTCCAATTCCCTCTCTCCACAAATTAAGGGCTTTAAAAATAAAATAAAAATCCGCCGGCATTAATCGATGAGCGCTCGGTTCGATTTTTAAAGTTAAGAGCGTTCACATCTTTCCTTTTTTAACACCAGGGCGCCGGATGTCGCCTGAAAATTTACGGTAATGACATCGTGAATTTCACCGGACCGTCGGACCTTTGACAAGTCTCTCCCGTTCCACGTAGCGGTGGGCCCCACGAGGCCCGGCCACCACCACCACCGCACCGCCTGCCTGCCTGCCTTGTTTCCACGCACAAAGGCGAATAAAAACCAGCCTGTGATGCAGCTGCCACCACCTCTCTCTCTCCTCTTCTTTCTCTCTCCTCCATCGCCATTTCTCTCCATCCGTCGTCTTCCCATCTTCCGGTGCGAGTAAAGGTACGCAGGGGAGGAAGGACCTCCGTAGACCGGAACCCCACGATGCAGAAGCGGAGCTTCATCCCCAACCTCGGGTCCGCCGCCCCGTCCCTGCCGCTGTCCCAGAGAGCGGAGCACCACCAGGACGGCGGCCTCGACACCCTCCAGCGGGGGCTCCGCCGCCGGCTCTCCTCCCTGTCCCTCAAGATCCAGCCCGCGGCCTCCTCCTCGTGGGACCTGCTCCGCCGCACCAGGTCCGTCTCCTCCATGGGGGCCTCCGCCGGGGGGTCCATCCGGAAGTGGTGGGACTGGGGCTGGTCCTGGATCATGTCCCGCAAGCCCGTCTTCGCCCAGGATCTGGAGATGAACGAGGAGGAGACCAAGGCCATCGGGTCCCACAACCGGGGGAGCTGGAGGCACGTGTTCTACAAGGTCCGGTCCGAGATCCGGCGGCTCGTCGGGTCGGACAACAACGTCGGCCTCCCCCAGACGTGTCGGTACGATCCGGTGAGCTATGCCCAGAACTTCGACCACGGCAGGAGATCGCCGTCGGTCGTCGAAGCTTATTGATCGATTCGAGGCAATGCCATACCGAGAGAGCTTGTAAGGGAGATCGAAGAAGAGCGAGAAGGAGGAGGAGAAGGAGAAGGAGGAGAGATCCAGAATTGACGGAATAAAAGACCCCAAGATCCAGAACCCAACGGACCAAGTTCCCTCTTTTTCTTCTTCTTCTTCTTCTTCTATTTCTTGCTGTCACAGTGATTGTTTCATGTGTTTATTCTTTTCTTGTTTTCTCATTTCTTTCCCTCTCTCTCTCTCTCTTCATGTTGGTGATGTTGATGAAAAAAGACTGCTCTTTTTTTTTCTTTCTTTTTTTCCCTTTGGGCCTGTAATTAGAGACCAAACTGAGAATGTGTTATATTAAATCAAAGTTGGCTTCTCTCCCTGGAAGTCGGATTCATAGTATTGCAGTATAAAGAACCGTTCTTGTTGTCGTCACTGTTGCGGGTCTCTCTGGATTTAGCAACCTCTGTTCTTCCTCCGCTCAAACCTCGCGTCAGGTCACGAACGCCTGGCGACGAACCCACATCGCGGAGACCAGATCTGCGAGCAAGACTCGTGTGAATTACATCGCAACGCATTTAGAAACTTCCAATGCCGAAAAATCTACAGCGAGGCCATGGTTTGCACGCGCTCGTGTCTTTCGAGGTGGCGGGTCGCGATCTGGGAACGAGGGGAAATGGAGGGAGGTGGAGGTGAGCTCATCACGTTGACCACTGACCCGACCGCATCCTCGAGATCCAACAACAGCAGCAGCAGCATCCGCGAGCGAACGAGGTTGCTTCGCGCGCACCAGCTCGCCTGCCCCTGTTTCCCTTTGGCGTGTCGGTGACAGGTCGATTGCTAGAAGACTACAGAGAGAGAGAAATGCCAATCATCGCCAGCTTGGTTGATGTGATGTCGAAAGAGGGAAAAGAAAAAAAAAATCATTTTTTTGATTATTTTCGACTTAATTTGCTTTCTTCAAGATCAAATCTTAGGGATAATTATTATAAAGGTGGCACCTAAAATTCGCGAGGAGAGTAAAATAGGGACACGTGGGGGAGTAAGTGAGCCGGAACGGCGTAAAATCGATAAAATAAGATACATTCTTAGCAACAGAAAAAAGATACATGAAAGTTAATTCCACGTAGGACAAATTTGCTTTGCTGGAATAATTTTTTATTTATTTAAAGAAAATAGAGAAATATAAATCAAGAAAACGACGGGATCGTAGGGGGCAAGCGAGCGACTCGTTTGCCTCCAAGTCGCATTTAAAGCGTCGGTGCGCGGCGGGGACCGAAGGTCATTATGGCCATTTCGCATTCCTCGGAAAAATCCAAGATAGAAAAAAAAACAGAAAATAAAGGAGAGGTTAAGAAGACTTCTTGAGGTCATTATGGCCATTTCATGTTCCCTAAAAAATACAGGATAATAAAAAACAGAAAATAAATAAAAGCTTAAGACTTCTTGAAATTTCGGCGATTCTTTATAATTGAAATATTTTATTCGACGTAAAGTACCTTAAACCTTAAACCTTTTTGACTTTTACGAATACCGACGTGTAAAATTATTTATATACGTATTTTCTCTTTTTTGATATTATAAACGTATTTTCGCTTGTTTTTTCGAACCATCGTAGAGAATATTAAAGAGTAAAAATCTGAGAGTTATGATGTAGATAATTCCCTGTGCGTGCTGCACTATTTACTTTAAATAGCTTCTTTTTCCGTTTTCAAAATTTACAAGTCACTTGTTTGAATTCTATTTATTATTATAAGATATATTCAAAAATTATCCGAAACATACAAATATCGACACACCAATTTTTATCTAGTTCTTGAAAACATCAATGGCACTTGTTAAGCATACCTAATGAAAATGAATTTCGTTTTCCATAACTCTAATCACATTAGCAGCATATTTATGTGTTGCACGGACATGTGAATATTTTCATACATGTAGAATTGGAATGTGTATCTTAATATAGATAATTCATGAAGTTATACCCCACTGCACATTAGAATTCCACTATCGAGGAAAAAGGGGCAAAAGTTCATATTATACATTATAGTGAAAAGTGCTAATTCGATGACCGACGAAAAGTTTGAGTGATAATCGGTAAGTATCTTCTTAATAGAAATTGCTCTGTAATAATTCATTTAAACGGATATTTTACAACATAGATTATTATTAATAAGGACAACATATCCTGTGATCAAATTCTGAACAATCATTTTTACCAATTTTTTTTCCAAATCATTAATCAATTTTCCGTACAACAAACGAAGTCTCAGTTCACATTTCCTCCGTGATTTCTTCATCGAATTGAGGAAAATTAAAGGAGATAAATCCAAAAACCACCACTTCTCTTTTATTTTCGACTAATATTTCGAAATTATGAAGACATTCCTAGCAAGCATAAGATAAACCAAATATCGTAATTACCCTACTTCATTACACAGGTCCTCATAAAGAAGGAAACTCTCTCAAATCAATTATTTCTACATGCAGGAAATCAGTGCAATAGCTGTACAACTACTACAGGCAAAAGCTCACAGCACCAACGAAAAACATACACTTCTTAGCAGTTATACAGCAAAATAACAAGGTAAAAAAAAGTACGACCCAAGCCTCGGAACCGACGCTTGCCGGCATCACAAGCTTCCCGAGAGATAGATGTGGAGGAAGGAATTAGAATTTGCCCGCTGCTCAACCTGTTCCAGAACCAGAACAAAGCTATAAGACTAAATCTGAGAAGATTGAAAACGTAGTTATTGCTGGTTCCGGATTGAGAAAGCAAGCATGTGTAGAATAATTTGTAGTCTTTCCATTGATCATCTTGTACAAAAAAGTAAAGTTCTCAGCTACGAGAAGCTACCTTAGAAGGGGTCTCCTACTTGGGAACCTGAAGGGCCCCGGGGGCATCCCTCATGCTTATATTCACACTGTTACGCATGGTTCGTCTTCCAACACCGGCATTTCCTTTTTGCATCATCGCAACAAATTCACCATAATCGATTCTTCCATCCTGTCATACATCATGCAAAGACCAGGGAATTCCAAAATCGCAATGTCAGCAGAAGGCAAGATACCAGCTATAAGCGAACATTCCATGAGGCTACAACATCCATGAATAAGAATTCAAGATGTTACAATCACTAATAACAAGGCAGAAAAATGGAAAAGACAGGATAAGATAGTGGTCAGTCATTAGATACACAGGAGAGATTCTCACAACTTCCCCAAACTACTACTACAAAGGGATCAATTTGATTTGAACCCTTAGCCCCACTGTCTAAATGCCAGCATCCCATTAAATGTGGCATACAAACCTAGACAAATCTTTTTCCTACAACCCTGCAATTTTCTTTGAACAAGCTTACCAACAAATTGTGATAAAAGAGATCATGTTAATTATGTAAAATCCTGCAGTCAACACTAGTGAAGATACACAACGTCTGATCTACAGTTCCATACATTGATTTCAAGAGTCCCCATCAAGTCTTCTTTTGTTCCCTGACATGCTAATGTAGACTTCCTGAAAACTAGCTTGCAATTCAAAGAAATAAAAGCAAGGATGTTCTGCATCAGTGGTTAAAGTCGACTTACATTATCTTGATCAACTTCTTTGATGATATCTTCAAGGAAAACGTCGGTCATATTATGCTCCACACATGCTTGCTGAAGCTCATCCATAGTAATATAACCACTTCCATCCTTGTCAAAGTATTGGAATGCCGCAACGAGATGCTCCTCGCGTTCTAGTTTGTTAAGGTGAATTGTCGCAGCAATAAATTCCCCATAATCAATGGTTCCACTGTTGTCCACATCCGCCTAAGCAGTAAATTCATCTACTTAGAAAATGACAGAATAACATAGGCGGACAAAAAATGCTAGTGGTTTTAGGTCAAGTAAAAAGGCAATCTCACATCATTAACCAAGTGACTTATGGAAGCTTTTGGCACTTCTCAGCCAGTCAGTCAGCCCCTAACTTGCCCCATTTAGTTATTAATTCACTTAAATCTCAGCCATTGCAAAGAAGAAACAAAAGTAGTTTGAATAGATTCAAAACATTCACATAGAAGTAAAAATCTTTATTGAATCATAATTAATTCGTTCTTAATAAGCATAACTAGCCTTGATGACTAAAGTATGTTCCCATTCATTCAAATTTGTCAAAGCAAACTGGGGACAACAATGAGGTATATCGAAATTTAACTAGAATGAATTTAACGAATTAAAAGGAAAAATATGAGAAACAAAAGAGCAAAGATGGAGAAAGTGATGCAAGTTATATGATCATTCAAAGAAGAGTGATGAACTTCAAAAGTATTCAGGTGTGAACCATAGACAACAAGTATTTGCTTTAAAGCAAACTACTCACTGCATCCATGAGATCTCTGATCTCAGTATCTTTCATTGTGGAGCCGTATCTTCTCAGGCCGGC
This sequence comes from Eucalyptus virginea, assembly GCA_014182375.1. NCBI lineage: Eukaryota > Viridiplantae > Streptophyta > Magnoliopsida > Myrtales > Myrtaceae > Eucalyptus > Eucalyptus virginea. The sequence goes on along the minus strand of CM024522.1, from coordinate 18,225,531 downwards.
TTTCAGTTCATCGAATGTGATTGCACCGCTATTATCAGTGTCCATTGACTTGAACATTTCTCTTAAACCAGCAATCTCCTCCTCTGAAAGGCTCTCAGCTATTACCTGATGGCAGCAAAGACATGAATTAGACTTAATGCTGTAGTAAGATTACTTTGAAGTTTCTGAGTGCATGCTTGAACCACTATGAATATCTATAAATGTCCTTAAATTTACTCAATCCCCCAACAAGATGCATTTTGAAGTAATTTGATTTGAGAGGTATTTTGTGATTCTGCTTGGTTATTTATCTATTTTCTTCCTAAGGAATCTGAATAGCACTAGTATGCTGTGCCTTGAGTTATGGTAAGTTTCAAAATCATTATGGTATGCATCTTTCTGCAAATGCATATCATACCCGCAAAGCCATCTTCTTCAATTTATTCATAGCAGAGAACTGTTTGAGACGGGACATGACAGCTGGATCCAGCGCCATGTCAGGAGCAACTCCACTTTTGCAAATCCATGGATGACCTGAGAAATAATGTCAAGAAAATGTTAGGCACAGTGAACCAAATGTAAAACAATCATCTATGGCACATTCTATTTTCAGTCTCCCCAGTTGTTCAAACTAGAGGACAAAGGATGCAATATCTAATACAAGCATATGGCAGAGTTGCAAATTGTTCATGAAATCAGAAGCCTTCAGATGATGCAAATTCTAACCTTCTAGATGCACTCTTTTGGTTAAAATTCTGAAGAAAATACTACCAATCAGCATTTTCAAACACCAATAGAATACCCTATAGCTTCTACCACAAGGATTGTATTAGGTTGAAGCAAGGGATGATAGAGGGTGGAACCTTAGGACTTCTATATCCTTCTTGTCATCAGCCATGCTGACTTGCTCATTAAATCAACTAGTCTCTAACTTATAACAATGCAAGCGGCTTCATTAAGCTATAAAATGCCATTTGAGAATTGTAGATGCAAAAGAGTTAACATACATAGCACTTCATGAGCAGTCAAGCGTTGAGAAGGTTGAGAGCAGAGCATTCTTCGGATCAGGTCCTTTGCACTATCAGATATTACGGGCCACGGATCTGAATCAAAGTCTATGTGTCCCTTCAACACAGCATCAAATATTCCCTGCTGCGTTTCTGATATCCAGTTGGAACAGAGATTAGTGTAAGCCCATAGGATGTATATAAATAGCAATTTATCATATCCAATAGTGTATCTTGAGTAATTAAGCAAGACAGCAGTACCTGCCCAAAATGGTGGCACACCACTCAACAATATATATAATATGACTCCTGCTGTCCACACATCCGCTTCTGGCCCATAATGCTTCAAAAGTACCTCGGGGGCAACATAATATGGGCTTCCAACAACATCAGTAAATATCTGACCTGGATCACAAAGCAGAAACTATAAATCACTACAATGCCCAGACAATTACATTGTACATGGGAAGATCTCAAATGGAAGAAATATGACAAAAGAAAATTTAACTCAGCTCAGCAAGTATAGACTAATTTATCCTGAAAGCAGAAATATAGAACTTTTCAACTCACAATGGCTCTGCCCTAAAAGCCATTTTATGCACATGCATGAAGAATAGCCAGAACGTCAACTGTTGGGAAAAAAAGTGTGGTGTGGATATAACTCTGATGGCAACAAACTAAAGCTTTTATTTTGACTGATTGAACTGCTGAAAATAGAGAGGAAAATCAAAAACTGAGCAGATGGTACTAAAAAAAAAAAAAAAAAACCACTGGTAAATGCTTAGACACCAATGGAATGTAATACGTGAACTTCTTACCTGGTTTAAAGAAAACAGAGAGCCCAAAGTCAATGGCTTTAAGAGAAAAATCATCATCCTTGTTAACCAGCAAGAAGTTCTCAGGCTTGAGATCTCTATGCATCACCCCAAGTGAATGACAAGCCTCAACAACCCCGACAATGATTTTAGTCAGCTCAGCTGCCTTCCTCTCACTGTAATGTCCCCTTTGAATAATCCGATCGAACAGCTCACCTCCAGAGCAAATCTCCATGACAATGTGAACATACAATGAGTCCTCATAAGCACCCTTAATCGTGACAATATTCTTGTGTCCGGCCAAATGGTGCATTATCTGAATCTCCCTCCGAACATCCTCCACATCCTCCTTAGAGATCAACTTCCTCTTCGAGATTGACTTACATGCGTACTCAGTCCCGGTGGCAATCTCAGTGCACAAATAAGTGGTCCCAAACTGCCCTTGCCCTAGTTTGCGACCCAACACATAAAGATCACGGATGTTTTCGGTCTTATGACCCAAAACAAAATAAGACTGGTTATCAATGCCTCTCCTCATGAAAGTGTCCTTTTTGGCTGCACTATTATGTTGCAAATTATTATTGCTATTATTGTTACCCTTCTTTGGCGTCTCGGTGGCAAATTCTTGAGCTACGAGCTGCTGGGAGTTTAATGTCGAGGGTGAGTAGTCGGAACTAGAATGATCAGATCGCGAGCTCTTCTTGGATTTGGACTGGTCTTGGGGCTGATCGAAGCCCTGAAAATTTTTTCCTCCGAAAGATCCGCGGCATGTGTTGCCCATAAAAGACGCAATTAGCAATCCCCAGATTCACTTCACAGCCTTTTCCTCATCCAGCAATGTAATTTCAATTGCCCTGCAACTAGGGTGGGAAAGGCGGGATGGCAAAAGGAAAGTGCAATGCCCAGATCAGACACTTTAAAGATAAACTAAGGGATCCAAAAAAACTGAAAAATCTGACGTGACAGTAACTTCATATTATATCAGACTTCCAGCTCGATTTTCCTATTTCGAACGTACGAAAAAAGATAACTTTTTCAATCAAGAACATATATCCCATAAATCAACAGTCTGCGGTAAAGCAAATCTTGAAAGCAAACATGTAGAGAGAGAGAAAGAGACAGAGAGAGATCTGATACCTGAAGAAAAAAGAGATGAAGGGTTGGATGAATCTTGAAGCGTCCTTGGCTACTGGGTGCTCACGTTTGACGAAGCTGAAGAAGAAGAAGAAGAAGAAGAAGACGACCAATCTTGAACGAGGCCAGGACATCAATACCCATGTTTCAATATAAGGGCTTGAATGGTCTGACAATTTAATAATCTTTCTTTCCCTTTTCCCCTTTTCTATTTTTTTTTTCCTCTTTGGAGGAGGCGAGAGCAGAAGAGGGAGCAGGGTGTTGCTGGGAAACGTCGGAGGAGGGGAGTGCTGACCAGCTCACTCTCTCTCTCTCTCTTTCTCTCCCACAATCGGGCTCACGCGGCTTCACAGTTGTTTCCTCTCTCTCTCTCTCTCTCTAATTTCAAGATTATTATTAGTTCTTCTTTGAAGATTTTTTGCTGCTGCCCGTCCTAATAATGAAGACCGTTTATCTTGTTGATTATACCAAGCAAAACAGTGAAAGTCAAAGGGGTTCCTTATGGTGATGAAAGAAAAGCTTTAATTTATTTTTCCTTCAGCCGCCTCTGTTTTTGTCCAGTCACCGGCTCCTTTTGAAGGTGGGACATCTCTTTCGATTTTCTTGGTAAGAGAATCCGGATAACGTTGGGTCTATCGTTGGGCATCGCCAGAGGTCGTCGCTCGTTTGGGTCAATGACGGTTTCAACGAAACCCGCGCGACTGTGGCTGCTGCATCTCGAGATGGTGGTCAAAGCGGGGCTTTCCCATTTTGCTCTGACTATTCTCGCAAGGCCTTCGGATCGAGCCCGCGCCTAATTTCGTCGGCTCGAGCTCGCTCGCTTGCTCGCCCGTCCATGATACACGAACCAGTGAGGTCGGCGACCGGGCAGTGTGAAGATGGCTAGAGACTTTTCCAAAAGGAAAGAACCTTTTTCGAGCACGAGCAATCTAGAAAAATTTGAAAGGGTCAAAAGATCCTTTGCTGCATCGCTGGAGGAGCAAGCGCGTCGTGCATCACGGTTCCCACCAATTCGTGCTTCGGGTTGGAGTGAAAATACCAAACAGAGGAGCTCCTTTCGATCAAAATTGCACGAAATGGGGGGTTTTGTACTTTCTCGAAATAGGCGGTCTTTTAAGTAATGCCTGATGCCTATCCACTATGACGTCGGATCTTCGTCAATCGTATGTCAAAGTATGTCAAGGGATGTCAAAGAAGGACAATAATAAATAAAAGCACGTCAATCGCGTGCGTGTATGTACATATAGACAGTTTTTTAGTCCATCAATAGTAAGAGCGGTGCCTCTAATGTGCCCTCTCTTCGGGTGCTTGTTCCCCCGGAAATGATAATCAATACAATTTAGTCATTTGCTATACGTCAAAAAACAGGCACTGTCCTCAACCGGGGGAACTAAGTCAACCTGTGATTGAGGACAGTGCCGTAAGGTGTGTCAACTTAGTTATGGATATTTAACCCACCTTCACTCATTTCAGGCGCGGGAGATTACTACACCTGTTTACATGGTATTTAACCAAAGTTCTGACATGATGTCTACCTTCACCATCGTAAAACCTCATAATTCCCTCTATCTTTGTCTTTTTTACAAAGAGAGAATAGGAGAATAGCACGGGTTCTCTCACCCTTGGACAATTCTCCCGCCTGTTACCTCCGTGAGCCTTTTAAGGACTTGCTTAGGTCCAATGTGTGTGTGTATATATATGTAGACAGTTTTTTAGTCCATCAATAGTAAGAGTGATGCCTCCAATGTGCCATCTCTTCAAGTGCTTATTCCCCTGGAAATTATAATCAATACAATTTAGTCATTTGCTATACGTCAAAAAACATGTCCGTGCTGTGATTTTTCCCTCCTATGTAAATAAAGTATAACTCGCAAATGCCACACATTGCTATAATAATATTTTATCAAGCCACTAATTTGTGATCACATTAAAAGGCCAAAACTTATTCTTCTGTCTCACTTTTTCCCAAATGTTTTTTTTTTTTTTTTTTTGTGACTCAGGAACCCCGTATAATCGGCAGCCGGTGAGTAAACTTGAGGGGACACGTAAGCAGAAGGACCCACCACTCCCGGCGTCCCACTTAAGATCCCAAACGATCGTTAAGGGATTCGAACTCCTCTCCTTTGTGAGGGGGAGAGAGCCCAAATCATTGCAGCCACCAAGGCAGTGGTGCTTTTTCCCAAATGTTAATATCACAAAAAACTCTAAATTAAACCCCGAGCTGGTTTGCGCCTTATCCCCTCATCCGAGAGGGGAGGGGTTCAAACTTCCACGCCCCTATTGCACGACTTAAATGGAGTGCCATGAGAGGTGGGCCTCCGTGCTAGTGCTCCCCTCGGTTTGTGCCGCCGGCTATCGGCTTACGGTGGTTCAAAGGTCATAAAAAAAAAACTCTAAATTAATATACTCATGATTAATTTATTCTAAATTAATTTTTTTGATCAACAAAAATTCCAAACTGATATATTTAAGATAAATTTTCCTTGAACTAATTTTTTGATTATAAAAAATCATATTGTGATAAATTTACATTCTGTTAGTTTTTATTAAATTTGATTAATATAAAAAAAATCACAAAAGAGTATATATGTGACAAATGGAGGATAGAACCCTACATTGGTACACATTAAATGTCGTCAAACTCAGTAATTTGATTGTTAAATTTAATGAAACTAATGGAAGATAAATTACAGATATATCAGTTTGGAATTTTTTATAGTTAAAATACTAATTTGAGGTAAATTTATTATAGATATATTAATTTTGAGTTTTCGATGATATCAATGGTATTAACCCTTTTCTCAGTAGATATCCAGCATTAAATATTACAGGTGTGTTTGAACGGACTTAGAGGTTTTCACCACGAACCAAAATGAAGAAAAGTCCACAGTCCGCCACGGCCTTGTAAGTGCGTTCGGTCATGACCCGAAACCAATACCATACAGTATATGAACGTTTAATTCCGTGGGATCCTTTGCCAACAATGTCGTCTTCATCCTCGTACGTGGCCCTTTACTGCATCGAGACGCATCGGGTGCGGAAAGACCACGCCTTCTTGTCTCGAAAGTACGGCTCTCGATGCGAGTTTAAACGAAAGTTGCAAACTTTACCGCAGACTCCGCTGGTTTACTGCCGCTGGTATTGAGACAGCGAGAGAGAGAGAGAGAGAGAGAGAGAGAGAGAGTGGGGAGACAACAACAGGTGATGTAAAGGAGAAGGCTGACGTGTAAGCCTCTGAGAAGGCCATGAAAGCAGGTGTCTCCCTCCCAAAGGCCAAGGGCTTCTTCTTCTTCTCTGTAATACTGCCCTCCTTTTTGCTTTTTTCTTCCTGAACACTCTGCATCATCTGGACACGGCCATACCGAAAGTTGGGACGTGCTTTTTAACTGGAGGAACGAGAATGAACAAGTGGGTGTTCATTGCTAGCCGCTGAATTTGCCGGACTCGATGAAAAGGAAGTAGCTTTGCCTGTTCCGATCAGCAACTTTTGCAGTCTCTCTTTGGGTTTTGACTGTGTCCCTGGGGCTGTGGTTCAGATGTACAAAGAATGAGCAGAGCTGTGCTTATAGCTGTGGTTACTGCCTTTGGGAACTTGCTTCAAGGATGGGACAGCGCCACCATCGCTGGTAAATATTCGTACTTGAAAGGATCATGCTTTGAAATTTCTAGAAAGAGAGAAAAAATATTCCGCCTGTGTTTTAGTAACAGTCAATACACTAGGGGTTTGGATTGAGATTGGTGGTTCCTGGTGGTTGATCATGTCCATATGTGATTTGTTTGTAATTCTGCATCAGGGGCCATATTGTACATAAAGAGGGAGTTCCATCTGGAGAGTGAACCCGCCGTGGAAGGGCTTATTGTGGCCATATCGCTTCTCGGAGCCATTTTAGTCACCACATGTTCTGGAGCCATGGCTGACTGCATAGGCCGCCGGCCTATGCTGATAATGTCGTCCCACTTTTATTTGATTAGCGGTCTCCTGATGTTCTGGTCTCCCAATCTTTACGCGCTGCTCTTGGCAAGATTTGTAGGAGGGTTTGGAGTAGGTTTGACTGTCACTCTGGTTCCACTCTACGTTTCGGAGCTGGCCCCACCCGAGATAAGGGGTCTGCTGAATACCCTCCCCCAGTTCTCGGGCTCCTGCGGGATGTTTGTGTCGTATAGCTTGGTCTTTGGTTTGTCATTGATGCATTCACCGAGTTGGAGATTGATGCTTGGAGTTCTTTCTATTCCATCCCTTGTTTATGTTGTGTTGGCGATACTTTTATTGCCCGAGTCTCCACGGTGGCTTGTGAGCAAAGGGCGAGTGCTTGAGGCCAAGAAAGTTTTACAGATGATACGTGGCGCAGAAGATGTTTCTGGTTAGTATTTTCTTTCCTTGTGGTAATCACTATTTTCTCGACGCAAATTGGTCTAGGGTGTGTAGGGCTTTATGCTGTTTTCAGTATAAGCTTATGACAAGGAAGCAATGCGGATGTAGGATGTGTGCAAGTGCGCGCATCTGTCTAAATATACCTAAAGAGGAATATTCTGATCTGCAAAAAATCGACAGATACCACGTTCTGGTGACAGATGGTAATTGGGTACTTTCAATGGCAACATGAAAATACATGTTTATGTCGTTTCTAGATAGATGAGAAATTATACTTTGCTATCACAGATATATCCTTTCTTTCATAAGTTAGCATTGAGGTTCAGAGACATGCAGACAGATGATCAATGAAATTGAGAGTAGGATAGCACAATTTGCTGTTACAGACATTAAGTATTTAGAAATTATGTAGCCCTCTCTGGAAAACCCACCAGATTCCTCTAAGCACCAGCTTGTATCGAATTTCTTGTATCAGCTGCTGTAGGAATGGTCATCTTTTTCCTAATTTGCTTGAACCAACGTCATTGCTGTACACATGTTGGACATTGTGTTATGCTCTGCATCTTCCTGTTAACAGGTGAGATGGCTCTGTTGATGGAAGGAATAGGGGTCGGATGTGATGTCTCTATAGAGGAATACTTAATTAGGCCTGCCAATGATCTTAATGATGACCCAGATTTGTCTAGTGAGGAAGATCAAATCATGATATGTAAACCAGAGAAAGGTATCTCATGGGTTGCCAGACCAGTCACTGGTCAGAACACCCTCGCCCTTGCATCTTTGCGGGGAAGCCAAACCATGCGTTTTGTGGATCCTGTCGTTAACCTCTTTGGTAGAGTCCATGAGAAACTAATGGAGATGGGAAGCATGCGAAGCACACTATTTCCGCACTTAGGAAGCCTGTTCAATGTGGGAGGGCAGCAGCAGGCGCATGGAGAGGATGAGGAGGTGGTTATTGGCATGGAGGGTGATGAGTACCCATCGGATGCTGCAAGTGGTGATTCCAATGATGATTTACAGAGCCCGTTGATTTCGCGTCAGGCAACTAGTACGGAGAAGGAATGGGTCCCACCGACTCAAGGCACCACTATTAGCATCGGACAGGGCGGTTTGACGCAAGGGAGTGGAGGACCGGTCATTGGCCCCGAGTGGCAGCTAGCATGGAAATGGCCCAAGAGAGAGGACGAAAGTAGAAAGGAGGGATTTCAGAGGATTTATTTGCGTCAATGGGGTGTTGTGGGCTCACGTGAGTCTATTGTTTCTCTTCCTGGCATGGACCAGCCTGCAGATGGGGGCCTAGTCCAGGCACTTGGGCTGGTCGGCCGACCAGCTCTCTTCACTGAAGAGTTGCTGCCACTCCATCCATTGGGTCCAGCAATGCTTCATCCATCAGAAATTGCAATAAAGGGACTGTGGTGGAGGGATCTATTTGAGCCAGGAGTTAAGCATGCTTTGTTCATTGGCATTGGAATTCAAATACTTCAGCAGGTAATCAAAATTTGGGTTGCTTTTGATTTTGAGCTTGAGTTGTGAGTTGTTACAATCTAGGTTATTGAAGGCGTGATGGGGTGGTTGGCTACCCTGTGGATATGTTCAAGCTGTTGATAAGTTCTCAGGATTTTAGGCCCAGATTTCATTATAAGAATCAGGATTTGATTCGTTCCTGTGTAACTCTGCCTCTGGCAGCATTGGATGCTGAATAACAGAGGTTGTTGGGTTGAGTTTTTTTTCTCCCTCCCTGAAGTAAGCACACACACACACTGACATGCATGCATGTTCACGCACACTAACAAGCTCGGAGTTTAGCTGATGTGATTCTCAATGCAGTTCTCTGGAATAAATGGCGTTCTATACTACACTCCCCAAATTCTTAAGCAGGCTGGTGTCGGAGTTCTTCTTTCAGAATTGCACATCAGCTCAGAGTCAGTATCTCTACTTCTTAGTGCCATCACGACCTTGCTGATGCTACCCTCCATTGCTGTTGCTATGAGGCTCATGGATGTATCCGGCAGAAGGTACATCTATCAAACTTAAAAAGTTTTGCCATATTAAAGTTCTTTGAAAAATTATTTCAATCTCGTGGGTATTGCTGTTGGCTGATGGTGTTTTATACTGCAAAAGTTGCAGGGATTCATATATATTTGCTTCGAATAAGTTTATAGAATAAGGTTCTGTATTGTTGCTTAAAAATATGCTTCTCGTCTCTTCTCATGTCCTTTGCTGGGTGATATTTTTCATTTTCTGCGAGGCTTCCTTTTGTAGTGATTTTACTGTGCAAATTGCTACGTGTTTTCAATATGTATCCCCCTTCATTGCTGCTAATTATTTTGGTTCTTCCTCAATGGCAGGAGCTTGCTCCTGGGTACGATCCCCATGCTGATAGTATCACTCATCATCATGGTGCTGAGCAATGTGGTAGATGCAGGCTCTGCTATTCATGCAGTGATCTGCACCATCGGTGTCGTCCTCTACATCTGTTTCTTTGTTATGGGATTCGGTCCAGCCCCTAATGTGCTCTGCACAGAAATCTTCCCCACCAGGGTCCGCGGTGTCTGTGTCGCCATATGTGGCCTTGCGTTTTGGATGGGCAATGTTATTGTCACCTACTCGTTGCCGTTAATGCTCAGATCGGCGGGCCTGGCAAGCATTTTCGGCATGTTCACAGTGGTCTGTCTCCTATCATGGGCCTTTGTATTCTTGAAAGTCCCCGAAACCAAGGGCATGCCCCTTGAAGTGATCACAGAGTTCTTCTGTCTCGGCATGAAGCAGACTTTTGCTGTTAAGGACGAGTAATCCAGTCAGTGTAACTGGGGTTGCAGGCAATTTTGTCCAGATGTTTTACTTCTTGCTGTTTTGTTGCTCACACTATTTTGCTACAACTGCTATTTCCCGGGGTTGTAATTAGGGGTTGTTCTTGAACCCCGGCTTAGCATTGGTTTTGGCTTGATTTAGCTGGGTTTCGTGGTTCTGAGCATTTGTGTACTGATGGACATCATGCCGTATCAGATATGTTAAGTAAAGGAAACACGATTTGATTTACGAACTTGTGGATAGTGTCAGATATGATGAGGAAAGGAAACACGATTTGATTTACGAACTTGTGGATAGCGTACAAGCATGAATATAATTGACTTGTTCCCTGATCAGACCACCGGAATAGCAGAAACAAGAATGAATTGCCAAGTCGCGAGTCGAGATTAATCATCATCAGCAATTCAGCAGCACTAGGCGTCGGTGGTGCCTGCTGAGCAATGTCGAGAAAGTTACTACTTGTAGAGTGGATATGTACATTGATGAGTGTAACAGCCATTTTTATACCCTCTTTTCGACAGTACTAGTACTGCAACAACTACAAGTCCCAGTCTTATCTCTGAACCAACTAATCTGGATCCTAAGCTTTTAACTAGCAGGAAAGGTTTGTTCCATCCTAGCCAAATTGCTACATAAGAAGATGACTCGGATTTTAAGACCAATTATATTTGTAGCTCTCTCTCTCTTTCATTTTCTTTCTATCCCCAAGACAGGGGAGGCATTTATAGCAGGGACAGGCACTAACATTAAAAGTATCTCCAAAGATCTTATCAAGTGTTGCCAACAAAAGACAACTGAGAGATGACCAATCTGCATTCTGAACCCTCATCTCACTCAGAATCAAATTGCCATTGACAACCAGAAACTTCAACCCACAATCCCTCAAAAAACCAAACTGAGCACTGCTAATATCACTAAGCCCAAGTGGCAAGAAAGAATCAGAAAGAGCTTGCTTATCATCGGGGAATGCTGCTGATAAGCCTAGCACCAACCCTGTCCAGCCTCCTCACCACAGCCTCCGCCCTCAGCTTCCCTTCCACCATGAAGGCCTCCACCATCCGCTCCCCGATGGCCCGGCCCCTTGCCTCATCGTCCGTGACCGCCACCGCGGTCGGCCCCGCCCCGCTGATGGTGCACCCGAACGCCCCGGCCTCGATGGCTGCCTTCTTCACCGCCTCCATCCCCGGGATCAGCGGCGCCCTCCTCGGCTCCACGATCTTGTCCGACGACAGCGCCCTCCCGAGCCCCTCCACGTCCCCCTGCAGCACCGCCGCCACCAGCGCCCCCGCCTGGCTGCTGTTCCACACGTGATGCGGCATCCCGATTTCCGTCGGGAGCGCCGCTCTCATCTTCTTCGTCGGAGCTTCGAAATCTGGGCTGGCCAGCACGAAAAAGAGCTCCTTTTCGGCTGGAAACTTCAGCGACACCAATTCCAAGGGCTCGTAGCTCCTGATAAGCACGAACCCGCCCATGATCGCCGGCCCCACGTTGTCGGCGTGGTAGCCGGAGACCTTCTCCTCCGATTTCAGCCCGGCGAGCACCAGCTCCTCCGTGCTCAACCTCGCGCCGAAGATCTCGTTGACCGCGATGGCGGCCGCTGCGGCGCTCGCCGCGCTGGACCCGAGCCCGCTCCCCAAAGGCAGGCCCTTTTCAAGGGACAGCGAGAGGCCGACGGAGCGGACCCCGAGCCGCCGCATCACCTCGATGGCGGCGATCCCGGCGCAGTTCCAGAGGGGGTTCTTGCTGAGCTTCTTCGCGTTGTCGCCGGAGATCTCGGAAATGGCGACCTCGCCCGGGTGGACGCTGGGGTCGACACGCGCGGAGACGTGGTCGCCGAGCCCGTCGACCGCGCATCCGAGGAAGTCGAATCCGGGGCCGAGGTTGGCGACGGTGGCCGGCGCGAAGGACCGGACGGAGGTGAAGACGGGCTCGGGCTCGGTGGACAGGAGCTGGGTCTTGGAGCATCTGACGACGACGACGCGGCAAGGTCGGATCTTGCGGGTTTGGTGGGTTCTGGGGAGAGAGAGCGTGGTGATGGGCTTGAAGGGAGATTGGTAGCAGATCGCCATCGTCGTCCTGCTAAAAGGGTCGTCGCCGGAGGCGACGGCGGCGGCGGAGGAAGGGCGGCGGAGTTGGTGGGGGATTTGCAGAAGCGCAGAAAATCAATATAAAAGCGTCTGGCGGTGTCTCTGTACTTCTTTGTCTCCGAAAACCTTATAAGCATGGATGACGTCATACTTCAAGATTCGATTTTTATTTATATTTTTGTCATAAAGTCTCCTACTTTTTATGAGTAATTAAAGACAGCGAACTGCGTATCGAATGAAACGTTCCGTAATGGGCATGCAACAAAAAATTTAGAAAATGGGATTGCACAAACTGACATCGTTCTTGCATTCTTCGGCCGTCGGATTGCAATGATCTTTGAAGCCCGTGTTCTCTAGAACAGGCTCCTCTGTTTTCGTTGTGTTTCGGCAAAGAAAAACTTATCGGCATTTCTTCACTCTTCCAAAGGATCGCACGGCTTCTTCTACTTTCTGCATTGGCATGAGCATGAGCATCAGCTGCTCCAGCTTCTGCGGCAATGGCGACGGCTGTGGACTTCTGAAGTATAGCCCTTCAACTGGCTTGGTGTCGGCGACAGACTGTTCGCTCTCTGGATTGCCTTCTAAAATTTTAAGAAGCGTCCCGTACGATTCTTCGGGGTATGAAGTGAAACTATATACTGTGAGAACTCTCGTTTATTTGTAGACCCAAGCGTGTAAAATAAGCAACCAAGCAGATATTAGCAAACATGAACTCATGGGGCCAGGAAATCCCCGTTTCGACGTTGACCCGAGACGTCGAATTCTTAGCATATCTGATCCGTTCCAGGTAAGTTAGGTTCCCTGCTTCCATTCACAAGTTCTTGACTTCGCTTTCTCTTGGACTTGCTCCGAGACTTATCCTCCTTCTTATCCACGAAGGTCAAGAAAGTCTGAAGGCGCGCGGAACGAGAGCCTCCATGAGAAGATGGCTCAGATGCTTGAGGAGAATGCCGTTTGAACTTGTGCAAGATGACGAAGACATATGCGAGGAGAGCCGCAACGCAAGCAACCCCGCAAATAAGGAACAGGCCCCAGAAGCTTTGGAGACGAAGTTGGTCAGATTCCTCGCCGGAGATCTGGGACCCGCAAGTCTTTCTGGACAGCCACCGGTCATTAATCTTCTGGAGCTCACCATTCTCTGATAGAGCGAGAAGGGCAGTCGACATGTCGACGGCTAGAGGGGAGTCTCTAGGGAATGCCTGCGGAAGAATAATTAAAAGTAAGGTGGTGTTGGAGAATATATCACAACTGAACAAGGGATATACTAAGTTATCGAGAATCAGTCATCCTGTGTCAATCAGTCATGCCTTTTACGGCACAAGATGCACAATTGAGCATAGAATCGGAAACATGCCATTATATTGAAGTTCAATTTCCCTCCTTTCTATCAAAGAACATGTCGTGTACCAGTTATGATTAATTTCTTCTTTGGATCAAGAGTTGTAACTTCTAAACGAGTTATATATTTAAATCTTATGATTTCGGTCTCGAGATACTCACGAATCCCCACCCACTTTTGGTGAACCCTTCGCCCCTGATTGAGAACTTGCAGTGATTTGAAAGGAAGAGGTCTATGTATGGTTGTTCGTCAACCACAGCAGCAACTCTTCCAGTCTTGAGCGCTAAAGCATAAGCCTCTGGTGAGCCAAGTGGAACAAGTCTTGATTTTGGAATGTTCAGTTCCTCAATCATATAGTTCTGTGCAAAAGACCCCACTTGGAAGCCGATCGGGGAATCGCTGACTATTAACGAATCTATTCCTCTGATTGGCGAGGATAGCTGTTGAACGGTCAGGATTGATGTAAGACTCGCTGTATAACTTGAGGTAATTATCAAAACCACGAAAAGCCAGATGATCAGCACCATGCGACCAAGTGCGCTTACGGTGTTTTCTCCTGAGATTTGAACACATTTAGAGTCACGATATGCTAAAGTCGCTTTGACATTTTTTTTCAGTTAAATTATCACACATTAAAGTAAGACTTACTGTGGGCAAAGAACATAGTAGAAAAGCCGAACCTGTGAGAGAAAATAGCTCAGATCAGAAGTTGCAGAGAGCACCGTGAGCAGTCATTAGGATGAACTAATGCAGAGATGATGGGGCTACCCTTCAATCTGTGTCTGTGAATGACGAATTGGCCTTAAACAATCAATGCATCATAATCCTCTAAGAAAGTAGAGCCTAAGATACTGGCATAACGTGCAAACTCCCTAGGAGAGAAAATGAAAACTAGAGATTTAGTTGTAGTTTTCATCTTGTAAAGTAGACACATTTACCCAATGCTCACCATAGAATTGTCATGATCTGTTTCCTGGGAGATCCCCGGAACTCATCGTTAATTCTGTGTTCAAGAATCCACACGACTACTCCCACAATGAGGAAGAAAACCGCTGTGACAGCCCACATCAATGGAGTGAATGGACTCAAGAAGGCCCAAGGACTTGAATTCAACTTCTTAACAGGGGCAACGACAACTAGACCCGACTCAATGTAAGGCTGAGTAAAATCTACAATCTTCGTTCGATTTGTGACAATCGCGATATCTCCCACAGCAGCATCAAAAACCTGCAGAACAAAATGTGATCAGCAGACGTAAGGTAGACTGTCTAAAATGGTAAATGTAGTCCTCTGCCTTAGAACCAACTCACATTTGCCGCGACCATATTTACAAGCTCATTGTAGCTAGGATTTTCGTGGCCATTTCCAAACAAGACAAATTCGTATGGAGCTGGATAAGGAAGCAATTTTATGGCAGCAAGAAACACATCTATGCAATACCCCTGGACGATGTCAGTACCATTGACCTGCTCGACAAAGTCTCGGTAACTAACTCTCCACGGAACCCCTATCCTTAGTTTCTTTCCATTTTTTGGAAAAACCCAACCGCGAGGCCTGGTACTGTTGCCTCCAGGCCAAATCACACTGTTCAAATGTTGGTTCGAACTGGAACGGTTTGGTGGTTTGGCATAAAGTTCTTCAGGAGGCACAATGGAAAGCCCAGAGTAGTTGGACCAATAGCCTATCTGGCGATAACCATTTTTAAGTATGTTAATAACGTCATAAGAAGGATGTACTAGAGATCTGTCTGGATTAAATTTGACCGGGCCAGTCAGACCACTCATTTTTGTCTGCAGGACATTGCTAAGCAACTGCTCTCCTCCATCAAAAATGCTCAATGCCTCAAGATTCAGACCTCCTCCCCCAATGTTATTTAATTTCGTGTCATTAGAGAATGAAATGTTGTTTCCCTGATCCAGGAACATTTTAACTGCACGAGCAACCATCCATACCGTATCATAGGCATAAAGACCATAAGGGTTCAACCCGATAGTACTGTTGCTCAACGAATTCCACCTCGCTAAAAAATCTGCTTTTCTCTTTGAGTCAGGGGTGTGCAACCGAAGTGCAAGAACTCCCTGAATAGAGCCGGGAAGCTTTGACGAAAGCGATGAATCAGAGTCCAGAATATTAGACAACCATGTAGTTGCGAACCAAACATACCCACTCTCTATCATACCAAGTCTCTTGGCCACATCAAAAACCAAAAGACCCGTCTTTGAGTATGCATGCAATACAATCACTCGGGATTCCATCAGTTGTATCTTATTCAATTCAGCTACAACGTCATTCTCAGTTGCCGTTGGATCTGGGGGAAGAGCTGCCTTATACGTTATTTTGCAGCGTCTCTCCACAAGTTGATCACCTAACACAGTGACGCCATTCCTGTTATGATCATCATCGGAGTAAATTGTAACCACTTCTCGCCATCCATAATAGCTGATCATATCTGCAACAGCCATCATCTGGAACAGATCGCTGGGTGCAGTTTGAATGAAGTAGGGGTACTGGAGGGGAGAAAGCATGGGGTCAAGCGCCGTGAATGACAGCATTGGAACATGTAGTTCATTTGCAAGATGAGAGAGAATGTGGGCCGTTCCTGAAGTCTGTGGACCTATTATTGCAACTGTGTCCATCTCCATGAACTGCAAAGCTGTTAGTTACAGTTAACAATCAAATAACCAGCTGATTAATATTCACAGGGAAGAGATTATACCAATGAAAACAATTCTGAATAAGAGTTTCAAGGAGAATGTATACCGCCGATGATGCCTAGAAATCCACTGAAATTGGAATCGTACATGATTATAGACAGTTTGCGTCCACCAAGAAAAGTTGGATCTGCATTGACATCATTCTCTGCAGCCTTCATGGCGATTTGAGCGACTTTTCCATTGAGAGTTGAAAACGTGAAAATAGCTCCAATAGTCACTGCATCAGCATCGGGTGTGGACCGTCCTAGTGACAATTCTCCGGAAAAAAGGACGAAAATGCAGAGAAGCCAAACCAGATCCATCCTGATGCGAGATCAACAATCTAAGACAAGCTTCCCATCAATAAGAGTGGTTATGGAGTATAAGAGTAACCTTATGTGAGGATACTTGAATGGAAAGATGAATCAACAGCTTTTGATAATCTAGGAAATCTACCCAAAGTGGGAAGGAATATAATCTTGATCAAAGCAAGTCGCTAACTTGATTCCTAAAAGAAAGTTCCATGTCTTAGACTTGACTGAAAGAACCAACAGAAGCTAGGATAGACAGAACCTTCGTCAGACAAGCCGAACATTAAGCATACTGTTTTTTGACTTTTGCAGCAGGCATAGCGAAAGAGGGGTCAGTATGTCCTTAACTTCTTCCAATCTATCAATTATGTACAAAGTGAAAAACTTATATATACCCATCAAGGCTTCGCTAAAAAGAAGAAGAAGAAGAAGAAGAAGAAGAAGAAGAAGAAGAAAAGCGGCACTTTTGGGTGGCTCCAAAAGTTTCACACAAAACACGCTGTACTCACTCTAAATGAGAGCCAACTTCACTGAAATCTGAGAGACTGCGGGGAGAAACGACAGCCCTCCATTTTCCAGAAAAGCAAGAAAGAAGCCGTAAGTCTCAAGGAGCCCTGACTTCCAAGTCCGAAAAGGAGAAATCAAACGCTATTTCAAAGCAACTATACCAAACGAAAAGTAACACTCACGAGAGAGCAGAAAATAAAGAAAGAAAGCTTGTTCATCACAAGAAAGAGTACTCACCTGGCTCTGCGCTGGACACTTTGTGTTTCTTTATAATTATGAAGGGAATACTTGAAGCAGGAGAAAGACAGCCACTTTGTGACTTGGGCTCACGGGAACGCGTGATAACAGAGAAGAGCACGCCCAAGGTCGCTTCTTTTGTTTTTTTCTTCCCCCACAAGAATTACAGGGTTGAATCCTTTGCAGATGGAGGGGGTCCTCAGACCACTATTTTGTTTTTCATTGCCCAGCAAACGGGGAAAAAGAAAAGGAAAAGGATACAGAAGAAGAACAGGAAGAAGACGATGCTGATATCATGGTGATAAAGAAAAATGAAGACAGTGGTCAATAACCAGAACCATTGATGGTGTTGCCAACCTGGTTTAATGCAATTTGTCTGTATGTATCGTTTTAATGTCTGCACTCACCCTCTTCCTGGTGGGGACGCGCTCTTGCAGGTCGAAATAGACAGCAAATTCCCTTCAAAGTTCTGCTTTTGATTAAAAAAATGCGTTTTCCTGTCAGTTTATTGCATGATTGCTTCCTCACCTGGGGCAATGCAAATCCAACTTGACTCGTTTTATGTTACTTTTTTGCTAGGGAATGCAAGTCTCTGGTGCAGCAAGTGGGGCTAGTGCTCCGAGCATGAAGTGGAGTGGGGCGAGTAAAATAACAACGCACAGGATTCGCCACGAAATCGATCGAATGTTCCCTCAGTCGTGGCTGTCTAAGTGTGCACAACAATCTTAACCATGGCTCACCCATTTGATCCTGGTCCCCCTCTGTCATCTGCATCAGCATCCACGACTCGAACCATATAACGCTTGTCTTTTCGAGCCTAGATTCTCACATGTTCGTTCCGTTTTCAAAAGCACGGAACGCCAATCCTGGTGGAGGCAAAGCGTTCGCTAATGTCCAGCCGCCGCCGGACACGTGCCGTGCGTTCATGCCAGCTTCCAAGTCAACCGCCTCCACCCAAGCACAACCGGGACCCACTAATTTCCCCTCTCTTCTCTTCCCTCCGCGCTCCATCCCCAACGACCAGTCCTGCCCGTCTCTTACCACCACCGCAGCACCACCTTCGACAGGGTGGTCGGCGGTCGGCGGAAGAGGAGCCAGATCCGGCACCCCCTTAAGGCCTCGTCCCCCCGCCCGTTCGGCGGCGGCGGGTTTGACGAGGGTGGCGCTGCGCGGCGGATGGGGAGAGAGAGACAGCGACTGGGTCACGGCCGGACGTCTGCAATCTGCTAAAAGTTGCGATCTTTCCTGCCGCCTCGATGAAAGTGGCCGGGAGCGAGCGAAGAGAGAGAACAGGGAAAAGGTTTGGATTTGATGTGGAGAGAGAGGAAAGTTCGTGCGAAAAGGAGAAGCTCATGCGAAGGAATACGCCGAGACCGGCGAGAATCAAGCATAAGTTAAAGTGTCGACTAGACTGTACTTTAAATTCGTAGCTTTTGGGGGAATATGTTTTGGAATGTTGGTATTAAACTAATCAAGAGAATCGATTAAAGTGACCCTATTATTAAAATTAGGATTTCGATTGGCCCTCACGCTTTGCGAACTTTTATTTATTTTATTAATAACCTTTTGACGTTAAAAAGAAAAAAGACAAAGAAATTGCTAGATGCCGATAACGATCGATAAAATTATTAGTATGCTAAAGTGAGTATTGAATAATATGATATTTCTTAGGGAAGCAATGCATACAATAATAAAAAATTAATAATAAAATGAATTAAATACATCACTAAGTTAATAAGATGTAACATCCTAAGTATGTCACCCTCTATACGGGTCATATTTCTTTCTTTCTTTCTTTCTTATTAATTTTTTTGTAAGCGGAAGCACAAAAATTTAATTAAATACATCACATAATTATTTCATATTCTTAATAACGTACATAGATGTCACTTATATCACCACATCACAATACAAAACATTTGGGAATGTTCCGTAACTCCTATCTCCACTACCATACCCCCCACTCTCAAAAGTCTACCCGCACGATATCGATTCAACATCCAATGATTAATAACCTCCTCCAATGCTTGCTCCTTGGCAACGTAACCTGGAGGACCATCAAAGCCTCTAAGTGGTTCCAGCTAGTCACTATTGAAGATTGCATACCGGGTTACATACCGATGGGAAACACACTCAGCAAGTCCTAAGTCAACTAATATTGTAGTTATACACTTAGTATACACAAATACTGCATGAGATAACACAACCTCTTCATAATCATACTCTATATGAATTAGGGTTCCAAAAGGCGGTGGCGATGGAAGAATCATCCTACATGTCTAAAAAATGAAGGGATGAGTTGAAATTTAGCAAGTGAATTTTCTAAGTCTAAAATAGGAGTTCACCTTTGCAACCACCATGGCTTAACAATCATAAACATACAAAGCAACAAAATCAACGCTTGAGCACATAGCCTACTTTTTTGCAAGTGCTTCACACGAATGCATGGTACATTCTCTACTTAATGCATACGTATGAGATATAATTTCTTGATGCATCAATATCATTTGGTGTCTTATCAATATATATATATTCATGAGCATGCATCATCTTATTTTTTTCACCTCCCGAACACTTTCAGGATATCCCGACACATGGGGCATCTCTATTTTGAGGCTTCCACAACGTATCCATAGGGCATCCTGCCATACTCATACATAGCCTTAAATGTGGGACATCTTGACTCTCGAGGTATCCCGAGACACTCCCAACACATAGGGCAACGTCGCCACCCTCACATAAAACGACAACACTTTTCTTTTTCAATATTCATCATTATAATGCAACATTAATGCACATGGAGATGATTAACATCAACACTCGATGCACCACATCATTTCACTTAACCACTAAACATATTATACATCAACATTTATGCATAGCATCATTTTACATAACTATCATCAAATGAACATATTCATTATCAACATTCAATGCATTTTTTCTTTAAATATAAAGGAAATGCATTTATTAAATAATGATGCCAAAAAAAAAAAAGGACTTAGATATCCATAAAATAGCATGAGAAAAGAAATATCTTTTTTTTTTTTTAAAATATTATTTTTTCTATTATCAGTTTCCATATTTGGTAACTGCCATAATCGATATTTTCTAAATTAATCAGTAATCAATTCTGCTATAGTTGGTACCTGCCACAATTGGTAATTGATACCATCATGATCGGTAACCCGCCATAGCCAGTAATTGGTATTGCCATATTCGGTAGTTTTTTTTAATATTTTTTATTACACTCTCTTCACCAAAACACCACCAATACCAAACAATTAACTCATGCTTCTTTTTAAAAGAAATAAAATCATCAATGCAAAACTCAGCATATCATCGTCAAGATTCACACAAGTGAAGAACTCAGCATGCTATTACCAAACATATTCACACATGTTCATAAAATTCACTTAAAGAAAACACCTATCAAGCAATCAAGTCAAATACTCATTAGAACAACCTAGATTAATGCCTAGAGTTTTTACTTACCTTGAAAATAGCTTGTGAAATATCGAAGTTTTTTAATTTTCCTTCAAAGTAAGAAAAACTAAAATTAATAATTTTTTTTTCTGACCAAAAAAAAAGAAATTAATAATTTTTGTCTCAAAAACAGCAAACCCATTTATGAAGAGTAGATGAAAATTAATGAGTTTACCTCATTCAAACCTAGAGATAAATTCAAGACTTTAATAAAAACACATGTGGGATCTTTTGAATTTTTTTTTTTTTTTTTTTTTTTTTTGGTCGATTTTTACTTTTCACGCGACTTTTTTTTTGAGTCGCAACCCACTTCGAAACTTACGCGTCCTGCCCCCATCCCCCTGAGGTGGGGATTTGAACCTTTTACTCTTGAAATTGAAAACCAGGTTGAAAGGAAAATGGAGGGTGAGTAATGAAGTAATGAAGTAGGGCATTCTCTTGGGAATTCTCTCTCTTGTAAAGATGAGCATTTAAGAGTGAATTGATGAGGTTGCTCAATTAGCCAAGGGTAAAATCATGAGGTTTAAGAGTAGAGAGACTACTTGTTCAAATCAAAAGGGTTCATGTGGCCCTAAGTGAATAGTTTAGGTATGTGGCACAATCTCATAAGCTAAGAGAAGAGATATTTAGGAGGGATTCATCTCCTTTTGCTAAGTAAAGAGTTGAGTCATGCCTTGCATTAATGAAGTAAAAGTTAACATCTATGAAGTAAGCATGATATCAACAAGGCTAAATTCAAAGTCTCAACTTGCTGATGGGAAAAAGATAGAAACATAAGTTCAAGGTTTCACTTGCCAATGGAAGAAAGAGTCAAAAGAACAACTTTCCATAATAACATCTTTGGTTGAAATGCTAAGGAATCAAGGGAATCAGTATATAAACATGAAAACTGATGTCCGTTCTGAATATTGATAAATCCAACAAATATTTTGAAATTGTTAGAATGTTTAGCAAAACTTTTCAAACGTAAGTTAATAATTAACTTTTGAACTTGTCAAAATATTTGGTAAAACTTTTCAAAAATAAGTAAATAATTGACTTAGTAAAATTCTAACCTATTGCTCAAACATAACAGTCACATTAACCACTCGCATAAAATTCCTAACGTGGAACATCGATTGCAGTCAAATTCCTACTTATCAATTAATGTAGGAATTTTCTGGATGTCACATGAAATGCCAATCAAATATTTATTTATCTTATCTTTATTGGTGAAACAAAATTTGAACATACATTTTCTTCTACAACCTTTTTAAATTGTTGATTTTTAAAGTAATTATAGAGCACTCTGAAAATGTGTCTATTACAAGGAAAATGAATTATTTAAATAATATTTTCATAAAATTAATCGTTTGTATTGTTCATAAAAAAATAACCAATGAGAAAAAATATCGTCATTCACAAAGATATTTAGACATTAATAGTTATCGATAATTAAACGTTTTTCATTGACTAATTATCTCCAACGATAGAAGCGATAATTTTTTATGAAAATGTTATCCAAATTATTCATTTTCTGCAAAACAAACCAAACCTAGAAATTTGTTCTTTTTCTTCTCTATCATGGGCAATTTTGTTACATTAATTTATTTATCATCAAAGTATACAAGGACCTAACAGATGCCAAATTAGAGACTCGACAGCATCCATGGCCAAAACGTGCATAAGACCAAGAGACGCGTTAGGTTGTTTTGCTAAAGTTATCATCGACGCGACGTGACGCGTGATTCGAACCAAATTTGGATGAACGAACTGGGGCATGCATGATGCATCAGGTAGTTACGATTGAGTGCAGATATGACATCAAACGATGCGTGCTCGATTCCCACTTATCAATTAAGAGAGAGAGAGAAAGAGAGTACCAACTCCGCACTGGAGCATCGTCCAAAGCCATATCCGTGGTCCAGCAGCGGGGCTCCCACAACCGCACAAATGACAAAAGACAAACCACGAAAGACACCTGCAGATGGTCGGGGTGCAGCTCAGATTTCTTTTGGCAGCAAGCATGCGTGAACCAGTGGAACGACCGCCATCATCGAAACATGCCTAACAGTAACAGGTACCGAGAGCATGTTCAGGTAGGGATGAGCATAATTTATGGATAGAATTAAAAAAATTAAAAATTTGATCAATGGGCCAGTTTGATTTAAAATTCTTGGAGTATTTGTTCTGATGAATATGCTCCAGCTGGAACCGAAAAACCTGGAACAGATCTTTTTTTGGTTTTCGTTTTATATCTTCCCATAATCTTGCGGCATTTCATAGCGTCCAATGTGTGTGTAATTTAAAAACAATAGTCAGCACTATCCAAGATTGAGACTTTCACTTTGTTAATATTTCATAAGCTCCGCATGTTTAACTATGAATTGTAATCAGTGGATTATAGCAAATAATGATCATTAGATGTGATAATTCATTATACGAATGAAATTTGAATAAACTCTGAAACCACCTTGGAACCTATTACATAGTAGGTTCCAAATTTCAAAAATTAGAAAGCCTGTTCTAATTAGTAGGTTCCAAATTCCAAGTACAACTTGGACAAAATCTGAAATAGCTCACCCCTAATGTTGGGTGGTAAATCCACGAAAAAATTGTGTTTATACTCCAGTAAACAAATGGAAAGAGTTGGAAGTATGAAAAGCCGAAGATTTTGCACCTGTAACATCAATCCCCAGCGCTTCACGCCTGGACAGACAGACCAAAGTATCATATATCTATACACACGATGTAATGCATGATTTATGTGATAATCCTAAACTTGCCATCAAGGACGTCGCTATCAATGCAAGCCAATGAGACCTTCACAGTCACATGTAGTTTGAACAGATCATCATATGCTTTGCAGATATCACGAGAGCTGTTGCCTTCGTGCATAACCAGTTGCACGAGATAGGCCAAGTACCGAAACATGGAAAAACTCTGGCTAAATTGCCAGGTGACATCGTTTGAATTATTGAGAAAAGCTACTAGAAAGGAATGAGCACATGGACCCAGCTACACGGCTCTACAAATTGAAACATTAAAAGGAAATGAAGAAACACTAGAAACTCTCACTATGTTCCCACCGCAGATTCATGTGGGGTTTCATAAATAGAATCTATAGCAAGATGACATGCAGTAAAAAGCTTCACCCAGCTCACACAAAGCAACAATTCACGAATGATTAGCTCTTTAAGAGATATAGCCAGATTAACCTCAGTCAAAAATCTTCTCCCCAGTTGAGAATAGCAAAAACACTATTGAACTGAAAGTACAAAGAAGGCCAGGTATCAAGAAAACTTGTTTCCAACTTTCAGGGGTTGAAAGATCAGAATAATTGGTTTTAGCTGCCTCAAGAAGCTGGCCGGTAAGATCGACCCCAACTATCCCTGCTAATGTACCAGCAGTATTGGAAACTCCCATAACAATTCCTGCATATTTGGGAGCAATATCCATGTGGTTCACTGCGAACCCTGCTCTGCCAAGGGCCAAGAACCCAAGAGCCACAGATGAACAAAAGACAGCTCCACCAGCAGTTCTGAATAAGGGAAGTGCCACTAGTGCGAAAGAAGCAACTAAGAACCCTATGGTGTTCAGGAATTTCCTGGTTGCAGTCACGGACAGAATTTTGCGGGTAATCAGGTGGTCAGCCACAACCCCACCAATATTCGAGAATATGAACATGTTGAGATAGGGCAACATCTTCGATGAACCCATCTCATGGAGGCTAAGTTGGAGACCTTGTTCGAAGTATGTTGGCAACCAATTCATCAATACATACAAAGCATAATGGAATGTGAAGTTGTTTGCCACAATGGCCCAAACCGGTAAGCAAAATATGATACTCTTCCATGGGATGCTGGCAGTTTTGACAGAACTCCCTCCATTCTCAACTTTTACCTTTTGGCTTCTTTTCATTGGCAACAAAGACTCCCCAAAACTAGCAGCTGTGGCTTTTGGATGTTCAGGCCTGGGGGGATCGCTGGCATATTTAATCCAAAGTAGAGACCACATGGCACCTAATGCTGCTTCAGCAACAAACACCGACTGTGGACCCCTGAATTTCACCAAGCTTGGAAGAAGAAGCATTCCTGCAGCCGCACCAAGATACATCCCCGAAGTTGTAAGAGAAACTGATCTAGACCTTTCGTGAGGGGGGACCCACTCAGCTAGGACAGTATGGATAGAGGGGAAGATGAAACCTTGTGCCACACCAACAAGCAAGCGAGCAACAACTAATGTTACCACTCTGTTTGGGTCCAGTGGAACGAATGCACAAGTTAGTGACCATAACACAAAGGAGAGGAGGAGAATGCGTCTTCCCCCTATTTTCTGAGCAGCCCATCCTCCGGGCACCTGTGAACAGGCATACCCATAATAAAAGGTAGAAAGTATTGTGCCTTTACTAGATTGGTTTACTCCAGCTGCATCGGCTGCAACGGTATAGGCAATTGAGAATCCTACACGTTCTATATAGCAGACGCACGTAGATATAAATGTCAAAATGACGATCAAGTATCGCTTGGGAAATTTTATCCTCTTCATACTTTCTTAAACAATTGCGAGTTGCATTATCACCCTCTCATGTCCCTGATCGACCTGATTCCTGCTTGCCAGCTGGCTTCTGATCGGTTCCTTTCCTGCTGTCTAGTGGCTTGAAAAATAACAGCAGCAGCGATGTCTTTCTACAAGATTTTGCTGTAGTGCATAGGACGGGCACAACAACGAATGAATACGTCAGTCAATGATGAAAGCACAGGTAACAAGATAATGCATTAACATTATTGTCCAAACACTAAAAACTTGCTTGAAAAGACTTTCCATTTCACAGCCTGACTGCCATCTACATCTTGGCAGGATAGACATATATACAGAGTATGATGGACTTGGAAAACCACCACTTTAACGGATGCAATTATAATCTTCAAACAGAAAATCCAATTCTCAACAAAGATTCTCAATTATTTATTCGCTGGATAGGCAATAAGCACAAATTTATTCATCTGAAAATGCAAATGACAGCAACAATGCAGTTGAAAGCGACAATGCAATCATGAGATAAACATTCAACGAGTGCGATTGACACAGGCATGCCATCGCAAGCATATATAACTTCGTCCAACTTATCTACTGGATTTCATATCCCAAATGTAGTCCCATAAGGGCCACATTGTCCTAACGAAGATCATTTAAGCCAAATTGACAACTCGCAAATAGAAGAAAATCAAAAGCAGTGAGCCGAACCACAGACATTCTCGGAAATAGATGCACCAAAACCCTGAGCTGATTACTAAGTATCTAACGCGACAGATCAGAACAGAGCGAGGCGGAAGAGACATTTCGATTGAAAGGATAATCTTGCGGAAAGCTAAATTGGAAGTAATCCTATTAAGCAAGTAAATGAATAAACTTTCCGCGAATGAACAAGACCAAACAATCCAATCACCGCAGCATTGCCATACGGAAAACAAACCCCGACCCATTACACCAAACCCTGCAACAAGAATGAGCGACACGTAAAGGGCAAAATCCAAAGTACCTAAATGGCCATGAATCTCCGAACCGGCGACCAAGCTCATTACTTTCGAAGCTTATCGACGGATCAACGCGCGACCCAGATGGGGAATCGCGCCGCCATTGCCGAATCGGACCGCCGGGACGCGCGGCGAGAGCATCAAGAACACCCGCGAGTCAAACCAGGAACAAAAGGGGGTCGTCTTGCTCCGGTGAACGACTCGCTGAAAGCTTCTTCACGTGTCGAGAGGGAAGACGACTCGGGGGGGGTTTAATAATCAAGAGCTCATCACGTTACCAGCGCAGGTACCGGGGCAAGAACCAGGAAGGAAAAGATGCGATCTTGCTGGTGGGGGTCTTTTGCTGATGGGTTAAAGAAATGCGATTCAGAGATGGGTCGTTGCTATCTACCCTAGATTTGACTTTCTGCAGAGAGAGAGGAGAGAGAGAGAGAGAGAGAGGAGAGAGGAGAGGAGAGGAGAGGGAGATTTATCAGATTGGAAATGCGTAACAACTGAGAGATTTGGACTGGGAAAATGATAGGTTCTACAGCTTCTGTCGAATCTAGTCGGCTCCATGGAGATGCTGAGGTAAGTTTTCCGTTCGTCTACGGCGCGTTTGTTTGGAAAGGAAAAATTTAACCGAATATAATTGTTTTGAAAAATTATTTTTTAAGAAAATGGACCGTTTTACAGTGTTTTGATCTCATTTGGAAAATCTCACCGTCACTCTATGTTAGGCAAAAGATATTTAAATATTTAAATATTTAAATAATCTTTTATTCTACTTTTTTTGTTCTTTTTTTTTTTTCCTTTTTCTTTCTTCCTTTGTCGGGAGAACAAGGTCGCAAAGCAAGGGCTTGAGCTCATTGGTCTCGAGTGAGCTCAACTTCATCGGATCTGACAAGGCTTTACCTCATTGGCATGCACTTGTGGCTATTCATCAACTGTTGTTGAGGTCTAGTAGCCGAGAAAGGGAGAAGGAAAAAGAAAAAGGGAAATAAAATGATAAAATATTTAAAAATTTTGAATCGAATGATTCGAGAATATGTTTTCACATTTCTAAATTTAGGAATTTATATTTTAAATCTATACATGAATATTTTGCGGAAAGTGTTTTTGGTTGATCAGACATATTCGGCGAATCAAACAGATGAAAATTTGGAAAACTCATTTCAGAAAACACTTTCACTCGAATAAACACAACAAGCTCTAAGTTATGTTCTTTGTTCCACTTTTTTTTCCTTCTTCTTCCTTCTAGAGATTGATTGCTTATTTTTATTTAATGCCGTCCATCTAAAATTTTCCAATTATGTAGACATTGATATATCAAGCTAAATAAATATTCTAATTTTTCGTTTCCAAATTTTGCAAGGAAAAAGAAAATCATATTGGGTCTAAGCACATAGACATATCAATTTACAGTTTTGAGATTAGAAAATGATATAGTTTGTCATTGCATATCAAAGCTTGCTTGTTTAGCTTCTTGTGGAAACGAAATTAGCCAAGGAAAATGAACCGCTCGGTCAAAAATAATTCAATTGTAACTTTAACAAGACGGTTCGGCATTGAAGATGAACATGGTCACGAATTGAAAATTGGGAAGGAAAAAAGACATGAAAGCCATTTGCACCCTTATAAAAGTCAACCAGAAGCAAGGAAAATTGATTTTTTAAAATTTTTCATCCTCAGGGAAGTACCACTCGGTGGTCCAATCATAAAATTATGATGATTGCTACAATAGATTAAAAAAAAAAATTGCCAGGCACTAGCATCCGTTGACTTCACAATAGATCTCATCAATTTTCACAACCTTAACGCACATATAAAATCACAAATGTCCATGTTCTTGGCTAATGAAATAGGGTTGCTCTTAAACATCCATCTCCGAACCATTCACTTCCGTTTGAGCTTGTTGCATTTCTAACTTTACCCATCGAGACATTTAAACCACGTCCTCATTTAACAAATTAATCCGATGAATTCTCGGGAAACCTCACGTTCGATCAATGCCTATAGATTAGCTTCATTGATCACATGTTAGTTGATATAATCCTCTCCACAAGAACCAGTAGCCCTCAAGAGAGCAGCATGGGCAAAAGGACTTGCCTCGCAACCTGGCTTTGCATTGCATTTAGGGTTAAAATCACATAAAATCTCATGAATTTACTCTCCTCTAATTTTCGCTAAAATTTTAACGTCATGGACCAGTTCGTGATTTTCTGAAATATTAATCTAATTTAATGAAAATTAAGAGTTTTCATGACAAAAAAAATTAATTTAAGATAAATTAGCAATAGGTATATTAATTGGAAGTTTTTTTTCTTTATTAGCCCTTGCATTTATGACCAGTGGAAGACAGATCAACACGAGACCAGAAAGTCAAGCCGCATGGAGAAAGTCGAATCGGTCGGTGATCGGTCGACTTCCCCGGATATCTCCGAAACTCGGGCTCTCCCGATTGCAATTGCAGAGGCCGCATGTCGGGCGCGGGAGCAGATGCATGGAAGGGACGTGCCGCGTACCCTCCTCGGCCTCGGCGAGTCAACACGTGCGCACGCCATGCGGCGGTGCCGGTTCCATCCACTCGTCGTCATCCTCCATGCATGCAACACCTACCTCGTCTTCTCATCTCTCTCTCTCTCTCTCTCTCCTGCTTATAAAGTGACCTCTGATCCTTCCTTCTCCGTGCCCCGCGCACTCCTGCAAAGCTCTCGGTGTATCTTGAACTCGGGAAACGAAGCAGTTCTTCGGCCGTAAGAAGAAACCCGCCATGTCCGACCTGACCGGAACTCGGGCCGGCGCCGGCGCCTGTAACGACAGGTGCGGGTGCCCTTTCCCTTGCCCCGGCGGCACCTCATGCAGGTGACTTGTTCATCTTTGTGGCTGTGGTTTCATTTCTGAAAGTGCTCGCTGGTACACGTAAACCCGATTCAACCATTCCTTTGTGTCCAAATGGATCTTTCACGAGGTCCACCTAGTACTAAGTTAGGTCGAAAGTACCATCGGAGATCTTTACTGGTCAGATCGCGTGAATAACACGTGAGGTGACGGCGTTAGAGGAATATGCGAACGTGCTCGCACCCGCTATTCGCGATCCGCGCTGATCGGTTAACGAATTTCGCGCAGGTGCGCCACCACGGGCGCGGAAGCCGGAGGAGCAATGGACCACAAGAAGTGCTCGTGCGGGGACCACTGCGGGTGCAACCCCTGCAGCTGCGGGTTGGCGGCCACCGTCGGGACGGGGCGGGCCAACTGCCGGTGCGGACCCGGCTGCTCGTGCGTCACCTGCGCCACTTGAACGACGGGAAGGCCGCGATGACGCTCCCGGTTGCGTCGGGCCATGGACAGTGTGATGCAGTAGCGTGGTTCTCTCGATGTTGTCTCCTCTTTTCTTTTTACGGGTTTCGCCTTGTAACATGGTAATGAAAGCAGTAGTAGTTGGTGCTACTTCTTTTTGATAAAGAAGATGAGGACCGTTCTCATCTGCAGCCTCTGCAAGAATCAAAAGGTCGCTGTCTACAGAAATCTGTCGTTGATGAAAAGGCAAATGGCGGGGACCGAGTTGATAAATCAGCGCCGAAAATGTTAGGCGTGGGGGAAGCTTCCTAAGAATGACTGAAAGGACCATCAATGATCAAATTGCTGTAGCTACTAGCTAGGCTAGCAAATCAACCACTGAGGCTATACTTAGCAACTACTAATCTGATGGTAACCAAATAGAAGTCGTACTATCCTTTGTTCGGCTCGAAATTGAAAACCGACAACTGTTGGATGTCTTGCCTTTTGGATCTAGCAAAGCCAGCCACCGGCGTGCTAATCAACACGGGTCGGGCTTTCCATCGGTTCGGTGCTTAGCGGCCCAGTGCCTGCGGCTTAGGCATCCTCCGTCCCGACTCCATCAAATTCCACGGAGAGCTCAAGCTTTCGCTGGCATAGGCAAGCTCTGAAATTCTGAAACATATCCCTCGGAAGCCCACAAGAAATGGTTTTTTCTTTTCTCATCATTGATTATTTACCGGCATGATCGGAGGTTTATACACAAAATAGCCTCCAACAATGCCAGCCACGCCGGCAGTATGAATGGATGTTGTCACGTGACATGATTCTTAGAAGGAACTTTTCATCTCGCTTTTGATGCTAGATGATCACGTGATATCTTGCTGTTAGATTATAAACGTGAATTAATATTTCATTACTGTAAACATGCTAGATGAAAAACGTGATTCACTATTTAATTACTGTAAAATTTTCCTTTATGCTGGTGAAAATATTTTATTAGGGAGATAAATAATAACGTAGAAAGATTTTAATTCTAATTTTGATATAATATAATTTTTTTAGATAAAGCATGATTTAATATTTAATTACTGTAAAACTCTCCCTCAAGCTTGTGAAAATATTTTATTAGGGATACCCTCAAGCTCGTGGAAATATTTTATTAGGGATACAAATAATGGTCTACAGAGATGTGAACTCTGACTTTCATATCATGTGAAATTTAGAGTCTGTGGGGGGTTTACTTATTGCACATTGTTGCAAAATCTAACTCCTTTGTATCGGCTTCGTCACGAGTATTGAGGACGAGAACGACTTGAGAAGATAGTGCACATCGATCAAAGCAAAGGCAAGAAATCGCTCAGCCGGTACCCCTCTGCTCCATCTTGTAACTCGCTGTGTGCTCCATCCAACTTTCCTCTTTGAGGTACTTCTCGTAAAAGACGACTTCCCCGCTTGTCTTCACCGATACTGCAGATGTGCTTCTCGTGCCATAACGTCCCTAAGCATGAAAATAGAATAGGCGGCGTCACAAAATAGAAAGGTCGTTTTGTAAATCAGCTCTGTCAAAATGTGGTGCAGTGTGCTTTGCATGCCATGAAAAAAAGTCTCTTTAGGAGCAATGTATAATCTTACCCGCTCGGTGTTGGCCTCAACAAAGATTGAACTGAGCGAATACTCAAATTCTACAGAATAAATGCCGGGAAGCATTGCTTTATCGGCCTTTGTCGTGTCCGTCATCAGTTTGTCGGCCATTTCTTCCGCTGGAAGTTCACCACCCCCGTGTTTCTCCAAAAACTTTTCGAAATTAGTCCTCAATCGAACAGCCTGAGTAAGAAAAGACCTGATTAGAATATATTCCTAGGCTGCTAAACTGCAAAGAAAAGCAATGAAAATTGAGTAATATTCAGTATCAAGGTCTCCAAAAAAGTGCAGAACAGAACACGAACCGGCAGAGTCACAACTTATATGAAGATCTGAATAAAGCATCCCGATCTGGAGAAATATGGGTGATTCATCTTTACATACATGTGTGAACGAATGTACAAGTTGATGACATATTTCGAGTTCATTTGCCATGGGATGTCATGGATCTGAAGGCATGCATTTCCTGAGTACAAAGATTGCTAAGCTGCTTGTATATATCAATGATTAATTAGGTAAAGGGATCAAGAAATTTGTAGTTGAGGATTGCTATTAAGTAGTCCCTCAACCCATTAAGTCTAGAATGCTCACGGTAGAGATCGTAATCTAACAGGCTTGACAAATCAATTCAACTGGCCACTTTTGCAACAGTTTTATCTACTTCAGACTTTCCAACTTGAACTTGTAATCCACTTCAACATGGAAAACACAAACCAAGGACAATGCAAAATCAACCAGAGCAAGATATTTTCTTACCTTAGGCCAAGGTGTGTCTAGACTTGCAGTTGCTAGCACATGGATCCCGGGAAGAACCTCTGAGACAAGAGCCTGGTCATCTTTTGGTCTATTGGTCACATAGATCATGGATTTGCAAGATAGATCCACCAATATCAGATTAAATCCGTTATATTGATGTGCCTCCATCACAACCTCTTCTGCGAACTCCATGGGATTCTTCTTGCTCTAAAGATGGTAAGGTGAAATCAGGATCATGACGTGATCTTTCGTAGCTAAGACGACTCAGTGAAGAATGGGTGGAGTCATATGACATAAAATAAATCATCCAACATGACATTTGATCTGATGGAAACTATGCAACTCGAGCAACGACACAAAGAAACTAGATACCACCTGTTCCAGAGATCACGTGATCACATACCAAATAGATGATACCGTGTCAACCCCAAGACAGTCTCAACTTCAAGGTAAAAGTAAGCATAAAAATAGTTCGCCAGTACAATATCATCGCTTCCTATGCAGAATGTACGAAGATGTAATTCCTCTGTAAACGACTGACTAAAGGAATGATAATATTAAGTACAGAAGTACATTGTCAATCATTAAAAAGCACACCTCACATCACCATCCGCAACCTACATCCATCCCAACGAGGACAAAATGGTGACGATACAAACAGGACTTTCTGCAGTCTCTTCTTGACATATAAAGTTTTGCATGCTGTTCCTAATCTAAATACTAGTAAGACATCAAATCAGAGTTAGTAAATTGGTAATGAGGCCTATTCAATTTAAGTCACCACTCTGGACTGGTTCATGTACTAAAGGTGCCAAGTCTCATACCTCGCAGCCACGCAATTAGGAGCATTACAAAGGGCCCCGATGATCAATCCCATCTCAACAGGAGCACAAAATCCAGTAGAATCAGCTGAATTCTAAACAACTCCCGAACCGATTTACTATACAAGCTCCGGTTTTCCCGTCGACCCATCACGAAATTAAACAAGAAGCAAAGTGAGTCAGAACCCCTCACCTCCAAGAAACGAACAGGCAAACTTCCCCTGCTCTTGGGCTCGGGGACGCGGCCTACTTCCATGACGTTAGTGACGAACGCGATCTTGCCGTCCCTCGAACAAGCCTGCCATGTCCCATCGGCCAGACCATCTCTACCCCCGAGGATTTCGCCGTTGTCCCACCACGCCACTGGCTCCGTCGGTCTTTCAGAAACAAAAAGGACACGAACTTTCCTCGTGATTCGCGAATTTCTGTCGAACCCAGAACGAGAAAATGACTCGAGACTGATACCAGACGACTTACCGGCTGTGGTATTCGTCTCGGTTGCGCAGGAGGAAGAATGGGTAGAGGGGGTGAGCTTGCCAGAGGAACACGGCGATGCACATGGCCCCTTGACGTCTCTCTCTGCCAAGCGTGAAGAAGTCGGGAACTGGAACTCCACAACTGGATCCTCTCGCTTCGGATTATGCCGATGACACCCGCGATTCAGTATTAGCAAGGATTCATAATAAGAATCACCTCTGGTCAAAATGCTCTTATCCTGTGAGTTTGAGCTTTGCGCTTCTGCTGCTGACTTTTATTGCAATACGAGGAAAAGCCGTCCGAGACCCGCACTCCTCCTTCGCTGCGGCATGATGTTATTTATTTTTGTGATCCCATATTTTCGGACCCATGGTCATTTTTCTTTTTAAAGTCTAGTTATTCATTTCTATTAAGTTGATTGATTTTTCCATATTTTGCATAATTTTGATGACCCAAACCCGAGGCAGTACGGAGGAATGACAGGAGCTGTAGATAGACATTTTCCATTTTCTAGGGATAGTATGGAACGATCATTCATTCTAAAAGAGGTCTTGTATTATAAGGTTTAACTCAAACTCTCTCATGATCCTTTTTAGTTACAAAGGCAGCCCTCTTTGGCAAAGTTCCTTATGTATGGTCCATTTATTCATTTCTATTACACAAGGTCTATTTATTCATTTTTGTTAACCAACTGATTTGATATATTTATATAATATGTGATGACCTAGACCCAGGGCAGTACGGAGGAATGGCAGGAGAGGCTACGTCTCGATAGTACACGGGTGACACTAAATGCATGTCTCCAGTCTCACATCGCTTAAAGTAGAGTCATTTACATCGCTTAGAGGGGAGTTCTGGGCTAACTTATAAATTTCTAGATTATCTAACCGTAGATAGACATTTTTTAGAGATAGTATGGGCTGCTATTGGGGGACTCAGTCTCAAAAGAGGTCTTGTACTTTTTTAGGGATGGTATCCTGCAACATTTTTTAGGGATATGCTATGGGTATCCTGCTACATTTTTTAGGGATGTGCACTAGGGGGACTCAGTCTCAAAAGAGGTATTGTACAGTACATAGGTGAGACACTAAACACATGTCTTCTTTCCCAGATCCGCTTAGAGGGATATAGTACACGAGCGACACTAAACACATGTTTTCTTATAAGGTTATGGATTCTCTAACTGTAAATAGACATTTTTAGGGATAGTATCCTAGGGATATGCTCTGGGTATCCTACTACATTTTTTAGGGATATGCTCTGAGTGAGGTCTTGTACCTATTTTAGGGATATGCTCTAGGTCTTGTACAGTACAAGAGAGGGTGGGCTGGACTATAAGTGCTGTCTCTGATGCCAATCTGGGGGGACTCAGCCTCAAAAAACGTCTTGTGAGGTGAGGGGAGCCGTAATGATTATCAAGCAAGTCAGAGAACTTCTCCCAAACGATATGGGACAGTTAAGATCCATTTAGCATGCAAACGAAATAGGACAATTAAGATCCCTTTAGCATGCATCATGTCTCTTGTTCCACATTCCTCAAGAGGAGTCTTGGCTGGCTTATGAAATTGCGGTTTCTCTAACTATATATATACATTTTGTTAGGATAATTTGGGTTGTCCTGATAAGAACAAAATCAACCATGAGAACTTAGTATCAATTAATATTCAAAGCGGACAATATATGTAATCAATTTTGAGATGGCAATCGTTAACCGTGACATCTTTATATGTGTCACACGCTTGAGTAAAAGTAAGAATCTGAGTCTTTAGTCAGGCAGCCGGCAAGCACTTGATTTATTAGTCTTTGAATGGCTGTTTCTGGTACCCAATCGGATTAGAGTATGTAATATCATGATAATGGTAGAAATGGAATCACTTTTTTTCGTCCGCAAGCCAGAAAGCCTTTATATTATCTAGCGTAGCTCTTTTACAAACATGGACAAGTGTACCTCTTAGTAAGATCACTGTCTGCTGCTCTTCAAGATGGAAAAGCTCGAGCAGTCTTTTCTTCTACTTTCAGTTTCATCCCTCGAGTCAGGCCACAACGACATTGCCCTTGTTGTGGGGGATTTACATCCTAATCATACATTGTCGCAAAATCTATCTCCTTTGTATTGGCTCCATCACGAGTGCTAAGGAGGAAAACAACTCACAAAGATAGTGCACGCGAGAAAAGCGAAGGCAAGAAATCACTCAGCCGGTACCCGTGTGCTCCACCATGTAACTCTCCGTGTGCTCTATCCAACTCTCCTCCTCGAGGTACTTCTCGTAAAAGGCAACTTCCCCGCTTGTCTTTGCCGATAATGCGGATATGCTTCTCGTGCTATAAGGTCCCTACCCATTAATGTAGAATAGGCGGCGTCACAGCAAGAAAAGGTCGTTTTGTAAACCAGCTCTGTCAAAATGTGGGGCAACGTGCTTTGCATGCAACAGAAAAAAGGTCCCTTTAGGAGGAATGTTTATTCTTACCTGCTCGGTGTTTACCTCAACAAAGATTGAACTGAGCGGATACTCAAATTCTATAGAATAAATCCCGGGAAGCGTTGTTTTATCGGCCTTAGTCGCGTCTGTCATTAATGTGTCGGCCATTTCTTTCGCTAGAAGTTCGCCACCCCCATGTTTCTCCAAAAACTTTTCGAAATTAGTCCTCAATCGAACGGCCTGAGTAACAAAAGACCTGATTAGAACATATTCCTAGTCTGCTAAACTGCAGAGAGAAGCAATGAAAATTGAATAATATTCAGTATCAAAGTCTCCAAAAAAGCACAGAACACGAACCGGCAGAGTCACGACTCCTATGAGGAATGCTAATTAGATAGCCCCTCAACCAATCAAGTCTAGAATGATCACGGTAGAGTTCGTACTCTAACAGGCACAACAAATCAATTCAACTGGCCATTTTGCGACAGTTTTATCTGCTTCGACTTTCCAACTTGAACTTGTAATCCACTTCAACATGGAAAACACAAACCAAGGACAATGCAAAATCAACCAGAGCAAGATATTTTCTTACCTTAGGCCAAGGTGTGTCTAGACTTGCAGTTGCTAGCACATGGATCCCGGGAGGAACCTCTGAGACAAGAACCTGGTCATCTTTTGGTCTATTGGTCACATAGATCATAAATTTGCAAGATAGATCCACCAGTATGAGGTTAAATCCGTTATATTGATGTGCCTCCATCACAACCTCTTCTGCGAACTCTCTGGGATTCTTCTTGCTCTAAAGATGGTAAGGTGAAATCAGGATCACGACGTGATCTTCCGTAGCTAACACGATTCAGTTCAGGATGGGTGGAGTGATAAGACAAAATAAATCATCCAACATGAAATTTGATCTGATGGAAACTATGCGACTCAAGAGCAACGACACAAAGAAACTAGATACCACCTCCTACAGAGACCACGTGATCACATACCAAATGGACGATACCGTGTCAACCACAAGACAGTCTCAACTTCAAGGTAGAAGTAAACATAAACATAGTCCGCCAGTACAATATCATCGCTTCCTACGCAGAATCCACGAAGATGTTATTCCTCTGTAAACAATTGCCTAAACGAAGAATAATATTAGGTACAGAAGTACGTTGTCGATTATTAAAAAGCACATCTCACACCACCATCTGCAACCTACATCCATCCGACGACGACGAAATGGTAACGATACAAACAGGACTTTCTGCAGTCTCTTCTTGACGTATAAAGTTTTTGCATGCTGTTCCTAATCTAACTACTGGCAAGACATATCAAATCAGGATTAGTAAATTGGAAATGAGGTCTATTCAATTTAAGTCACCAGTCTAGACTGGTTCATGGACCAAAGAAGCCAAATCTTATACCTCACAATTGCGCAATTAGGAACATCACAAAGGGCACCGATGATCAATCCCATCACAACATGAGCACAAAATCTAGTAGAATATGTTGAACTCTAAAAGTGCATTTGATAATCATTATATTTCGAAAATAATTTTTGTTCATAAATTATTCTTTTTTATTCTATTTCCAAGAACAATTTCTGAATATTTGAAAGTGTTTGTTAATTGCTCAAAATTTTTATTCCTAGAATAGAAATGTTTTAATAAAACTCTTAATTTTTTTTTTTTTTGTTTCTTTTAATTTTTTATACTTTTATTATATTTTTTTCTTTTTTTTTTTTTCTTTTCTTCTTCTCCCTTCTTTTTGTGGCCGGTCGTTGGGAGAGGTCTGTTGCGCTTGTTGGAGGCGAGCCTCACCTAGCCACTAGGGAGGCTCGGCCTTGCCAATCGATGCGAGATTGACCTCACAAGGCTAGGGCGAGGTCAAGCCTCATCGGGCTGGGCAAGGCTCAGCTGGCCATAGGTGAGGATCGGCCTTACCTAGATCTGCAAGGTGGAAGCTCACAGTGGTCAGGCAAACCTCCGGCTAACTCATCAAACCTCGCCTTGCCGGTCTGGCTATCAGCACCAGTGGCAGCCAACAGTAGTCAATGACTTGTTGAGGGAAGAAGAAGAGAGAAGAAGATAGAAGGAGAAAAGAAGAAAAGAAAGAAAAATAAGTTTGGACTTTAACTCTGAAATTGTTCTAAGGAATAAATAAGTAGCTTTGTGGATTTTTGTTTCCGAAAATAAAAAATTTACCAAACAGATCTCTATTTCAAATCTAATTCTGAAAAGAAGAGAGTAGAATCAATTGCTATTTAACCGTTAACAGACAGGTCCTAAGCAACTCTCGTCCCGACCTACCATACAAGCTCTGATTTTCATGTCGACCCACCACGAAATTAGACAAAAAGAAGCAGAGTCAGTCAGAAACCCCTCACCTCCAAGAAACGAATCGGCAACTCTCCTCTGCTCTTGGGCTCGGGGACGTTGCCGACTTCTGTGACGTTGGTGACGAACGCGATCTTGCCGCTCCTCGAACAAGCCAGCCACGTCCCACCGGCCAGACCATCTCTACCCCCGAGGATTTCGCCATTGTCCCACCACGCCACTGGCTCCGTCGGTCTTTCGGAAACAAAAAAAGACACGAACTTTCCTCGTGAATCGCTAAATCCTACCGAACCCACAACGAGAAATGAGTCTCCACCGATGCAAGACTTACCGACTGCGGTATTCGTCTCGGTTGTGCAGGAGGAAGAATGGGTAGAGGGGGTGAGCCCGCCAGAGGAACACGGCGATGCACATGACCTTCGACGTCTCTGTTCCAAGCGCCAAGAAGTCGTGAAGTTGAACTCCCCAACTTGGCCCTCTCGCTGTAGATTCTGCAGAGAACTGGCGATTATGTATTAGCAGGGGCTCTTGTAAGAATCACCTCTGGCCAAAATGTTCTTACTCTGAATAGAAACTAATGTATTTTGACATAACATCTTTTTAAGTATTAATATGTCAGTGTAACGAAAAATATAATGAAAATGAAGTGTGAATTTACAATCAAAATGTAAGTCCCTTCGAATCTCATTATATTTAGAGAAGTATGGTAAGACTTAGGTAAGATGTATATAAAATTGATTAGACCAATCCCTAATAATCTCTCTATTTGTATTCCTCCATCTAATCATGATTTTCAGAACCATTTTCTCTTCCTTCCTGATAATAAATATAGTGTGAGTCATGACCTTTGCATCACAGTCTTGACAAAGAGGGATTTTCATGATTGACAATTTAGAATGGACAATCTCTTCATTTCTATTCCTAACCATTTTCTCTTCTTTCCTTATAATAAATATAGTACGAGTTATGACCTTCGAGTCATGGCTTTCACATAGGGGGATTCTCATGATCGGCAGTTTAGAATGAACAATCTCTCCATTTCTATTCCTCCATCTAATCATGATTTTCAAAACCATTTTCTCTTCCTTCCTAATAATAGATATAGTGCGACTCATGACCTTCAAGTCATAGTCTTCACATAGAGGGATTCTCATGATCGATAGTTTAGAATAGACAATCTCTCCATTTCTATTTCTCCATCTAATCACAATTTTCAGAACCATTTTCTTTTCCTTCCTGATAATAGATATAGTGCGAGTCATGACATTCAAGTCATAGTCTTCACATAGAGGGATTCTCATGATCGATAGTTTCGAATGGACAATCTCTCCGTTTCTATCCCTCCATCTAATCACAACTTTCAAAATCATTTTCTCTTCCTTCCTAATAATGGTTATAGCTCAAGTCATGACCTTCAAGTCATAATAATCTTCAAATAGAGGGATTCTCATGATCAACAATTTAGAATGGACGATCTCTCAATTTCTATTTCTCTATCTAATCATTATTTTCAGAACCATTTTCTCTTCCTTCCTAATAATAGATATAGTGTGAGTCATGACTTTCGAGTCATAGTCTTCACGGAGAGGGATTCTTATGATTGACGGTTTATAATGGACAAGCCCACCAGTGCAATCTGCCATGGTTCAGGTGCCAAAAAGCCCTCTTTACGAACAAGAAATGACTTGCAAAGCCTGCCATGCAATAAAAGACATACTCAATTGTTTTTTCATTTTTGCCCAAGTGATATCACTATTCATCTTCTTCTCTGTTGAGTTAGCCGACATGGTTGCGCATGGCTGCGAGGGGCCAGCGATGGGCTAGAGAGAGGCCAACATGGTCGCGACTACCCAGGTGATTGTCATTGGCTAGTCGCGCGACCTCGGTGAGTTGCGGTGACCTAGATCTAGGTCGCAATCGCATGACCCCCCATGAGTTGCGATGACCCAGATCTTGGTTGTGCGGCCTCTGTGAAGGGCCACTTGAGATCGCACAACTAGGCAGCCCTTGCCAAGGTCGCGTGACCCCCTACAAGTCACGGTGGTCACGGTGACCTAGGGTTGCACCACCTCCATGAGAGGTTACGAGAGTTGTGCGACCAAGCTGCCCTTGCCAAGGTCGCGCGACCTCTAGCAGCCCTTGTCTGAGTCACATGACCCTCCCTAGGAGTCGCCTGACCCCAAGCAACTCTCGCCGGTAGTCTCCAGGGGCCGCATGAGGTCTTGCAACCTTAGATTTCAGCTACTGGCGACAAATTTCAAAAGCTGACAGCTGCTTGCCCTTCGCTGGCCAAAATTTTCTTTTATTGATTTTTTTTCTTTTTTTTAATCATAAAAGTTCTTTGTAAATATAATTTCTTCAAACATTATTTTGCTCAAAAGTACTTTACAATAAACTTTTAGATTACGATTTAATGAATACAATTTGCATTTTGGAAAACCCCTCTGGCTTTCACCAAAATTCCAACCAAATGCACCTGAGGATAGTTTTGGAACAAATTTTTTATACTAAACCCTAGAGAGGGCATGCCGAGAATACTAAAAACCAAGGCAGCCCAGGACCTACCTTGATTTTTCAGCCTTGTGAAGGCCAACTTTTTCCCAAGCACTTAATATTTGGCCAAATGGACTTTGCACACCCAAAACCCCTTCGCAAGCCCTTCCCAAACGCAATCTTAGTTGGTCACCCTTCAAAAAACAGGTTGGTTTTTGACATCGTGGCAAGAAAACATGCAAAATTGTTAGGTTGGTATTTGGCCTTTTGCATGGTCTATTTTTCTTGATTAAGTGATCGATTTGATATATTTCTATAATATTATTCGAGACAGTGATCGTTAATATAACTGTCTTAATAAGTGTCACATACGTGAGTAAATCGATGCTTGAAGGTGGAAAAAAAGTGAGCCTTTTGTACAATAGTAGGGGGTATTTCAAAGAAGAGTAAGGAGTTTGTTCATTTTCTCAAAAGAGAGTGCAAAGTGGACATAATCTTAAAATAAGGGTCTGAAGTGATCAAATCTCAACTCCTCGGCCCGCCAGTGAGCATTTAATTTATTAGCCTTTGGAGGGCTCTTCTCATAAGCTATTATATTATCAATGGTAGCACTTTCACAAACATGGACAAATGTACCTTGTGTTAAGCCTGTCATATGGGTGGGTCGGCTTAAAAATGATCCGACTCAAATAGACTTATTTAACTCATTTTGATCAATTTGTATACAATAAAAATTTTGTTAATAAATTACGTATAAAAATAAGAACTTTTATGCTATGCATGTATTGTGTAAACGATAAATTTATAGTAGTTTTGCAAGGTTCTAGATAAGCATTTCTACTTGTTTGCGACTTTTTCTTTATTGCAAATTTTTCGAGTTTCTTGTTAAAGTTCTTGACATCTCTTAGAATCAATAAGTTAATAAATATCCTTACCAAAAAAAAATTAAAAAAAAAAAAAAAAACCTTACCAAAAAAAGAGTTAATTAATATTCCTTACCAAAAAAAAAAAGTTAATAAATATTGACACGGAAAAGATAAAATTAGAAAATAAGTTGCCCTACTCGAAATTTGAATGGCTCTTCTCGTCCACTCAAGCCAAAAAGCCTGTATGTTATCAATCGTAGCTCTTTCACAAACATGGATAAGAGCTAATATGGGTGGATCGGATTCAAAATGGTTCAAGACAAACAAAACCCCCCCCTCTTCTTCTTTTCACTTCTTCGAGAGGCCACAGCAAGATCACTGTCTGCTGCTCTTCAAGATGGAAAAGCTTAAGCAGAGTCTTTTCTTCTACTTTCAGTTTCATCCCGCTGAGTCAGGCCACAACGACATTGCCCTTGTTGTGGGGGGTTTACATCCTATCGTACATTGTCACGAAATCTATCTCCTTTGTATCGGCTTCATCATGAGTGCTGAGGAGGAGAACGACTCACGAAGATAGTACACATGAGAAAAGCGAAGGCAAGAAATTACTCAGCTGGTACCCGTCTGCTCCACCATGTAACTTGCCATGTGCTCTATCCAACTCTCCTCCTTGAGGTACTTCTCGTAAAAGGCAACTTTCCCACTTATCTGCGCAGATATTGCAGATATGCTTCTTGTGCTATAACGTCCCTAACCATGAAAATAGAATAGGTGGCGTCACAACAAGGAAAGGTCGTTTTGTAACAAGCTCTGTCAAAATTTGGTGCACTGTGCTCGCATACCATGAAAAATAAAGTCTCTTTAGGAGGAATGTATAATCTTACCTGCTCGGTGTTTGTCTCAACAAAGATCGAACTGAGTGAATGCTCAAAATCTACAGAATAAATGCCGGGAAGCGTTGTTTTATCGGCCTTTGTCGTGTCCATCATCAGTTTGTTGGCCATCTCTTCGGCTGGAAGTTCACTACCACCATGTTTCTCCAAAAACTTTTCGAAATTACTCCTCAATCGAACAGCCTGAGTAACAAAAGACGTGATCAGAATATATTACTAGGCTGCTAAACTGCAAAGAGTAGCAATGACAATTGAATAAAATTCAGTATCAAAGCCACCAATAAAGTACAGAACACGACCCTGCAGAGTCACGTCTCATATGAGGAATGCTAATTAGACAGCCCCTCAACCAATCGAGCCTAGAATGCTCATGGTAGAGCTCGTAATCTAACAGGTTTGACAAGTCTATTCAACTGACCATTTTTGCAACAGTTTTATCTACTTTGACTCTCCAACTTGAACTTGTAATCCATTTCAACATGGAAAACACAAACCAAGGACAATGCAAAAACAACCAGGGCTAGATTTTTTCTTACCTTAGGCCAAGGTGTGTCTAGACTTGCAGTTGATAGCACATGGATCCCGGGAGGAACCTCTGAGACAAGAGCCTCACCATCTTTTGGTCTATTGGTCACATAGATCATGGATTTGGAAGATAGATCCACTAGGATCAGGTTAAATCCGTTATATCGATGTGCCTCCATCACAACCTCTTTTGCGAAGTCGGCGGGATTCTTCTTGCTCTGAAAATGGTAAGGTGAAATCAGGATTGCGCCGTGATCTTTGATAGATAAGAAGATTTACTTAAGAATGGGTGGAGTGAAATGACATTGAAGATA
The DNA here is from genome assembly GCA_014182375.1 of Eucalyptus virginea. Lineage (NCBI taxonomy): Eukaryota > Viridiplantae > Streptophyta > Magnoliopsida > Myrtales > Myrtaceae > Eucalyptus > Eucalyptus virginea. The sequence goes on along the minus strand of CM024522.1, from coordinate 18,182,440 downwards.
TCATCCAATATAACATTTGATCTGAATGGACACTCTGCAACTCAAGAGCAATGACACAGAGAGACTAGATACCACATCTTACAAAGAGATTACGTGATCACATACAAAATGGAGGATACTGTGTCAACCACAAGACAGGCTCAACTTCAAGGTAGAAGTAATCATAAACATAGTTCACCAGTACAATGTCATCGCTTCCTATGCAGAATCTATGAAGATGTAATTACTCTGTAAACAATCGACTAGAAGAAGAATAATATGAAGTACAGAAGTATGAGTACATCATTCGATCATAAAAGAGCACATCTTACACCACCATCCACAACCTACATCCATCCCAACGGCCGCAAAATGGTGAAAATACAAACGGGACTTTCTGTAGTCTCTTCTTGACATCAAAAGTTTTGCACGCTGCTCCTAATCTAAGTACCCGCAATACATACCAAATCTGAATTAGTAAATTGGTAATGAGGCCTATTCAATTTAAGTCACCACTCTGGACTGGTTCATGGACTAAAGATACACCAAGTCTCATACTCACAACCGCGCAAATGGGAGCATTACAAAGGGCACCAGTGATCATTCCCATCACAACGGGAGCACAAAATCTACTAGAATCAGCTGAATTCAAAGCAATTCTCGTACCGATAGATTAGACAAGCTCCGATTTTCACGTCGACCCATCACGAAATTAAACAAAAAGAAGCAAAGGGAGTCGGAAACCCCTCACCTCCAAGAAACGAACCGGCAACTCTCCTCTGCTCTTGGGCTCGGCGACGTTGCCGACTTCTCTGACGTTGGTGACGAACGCGATCTTGCCGTTCCTCGAACAAGCCAGCCACGTCCCACCGGCCAGACCATCTCTACCCCCGAGGATTTCGCCATTGTCCCACCACGCCACTGGATCCGTCGGTCTTTCAGAAACCAAAAAAACACCAACTTTCCTCGTGATTCGCGAAATTCTACCGAACCCAGAACGAGAAAATGACTCTTCGACTGACACAAGACTCACCGACTGCGGTATTCGTCTCGGTTGTGCAGGAGGAAGAATGGGTAGAGGGGGTGAGCCTGCCAGAGGAACACGGCGATGCACATGGCTTCTGACGTCTCCTCTTCCGAGCGTTAATAAGTCGTGAAGTTGAACACCATAGCTTGGCCCTCTAGCTGTAGAGTCTTCCGAGAACCGACGACTTTGTGTTAGCAGGGATTCTTGTAAGAATCACCTCTGGTGAAAATGCTCTTCCTCTGAATAGAAACTAACATATTTTGTCATAAACATCGTTTTGAGTATTGATATGTCAGTGTAAAGAAAAAAGTGTAATGAAAATGAAGGGCAAATTTACAAATAAAATGTAAGTCCTTTCGGATTCCATCATATTTAGAGATGTCCAAATGGGACTTAAGAAAGATGTATATAAAATTGATTAGACCAATCTCTTATATCCTCTCAATTTCTATTCCTACATCTAATCACGATTTTTGAAATTATTTTCTCTTTCCTTCCTAACGATAGATATAGCGCGAGTCATTACCTTCTACCCATAATCTTGACATGGAGGTTTTCTCATTATTGATAGTTTAGAATGGACAAGCCCACCATGGCATATCGTGGTTCACGTGCCGAAAAGCTCTCTTTTTGAATGAGGATGGATCGGCAAAGCCTACCATGCAATAAAAGACATACTTAGTTGGCCCGCCGTTCCAAAAAAAGTTGGTATTTGACACCGTGGCGAGAAAACAAGAAAAGTTGTTAGGTAGGTATTTGGCCTTTTGCATGGTCTATTTTTATTTTTATTAAGTGATTGATTTGACATATTTATATAATAATTTTCGAGATGTTGATCTTTGATACGACATCTTAATACGTGTGACATGCGTAGGTGGGAAAAAAATGAGCCTTTTGTATTATAACATAAGGAGGGGAAATTTTAAAGAATGGTAAAGAGTTTGGTCATTTTCTCAAAAAAGAGTACAAAATAGACATTATTTCAAATAATGGTATGAAATGATCAAGTTAGTTTAAAATAAGGGCCTCAACTCCCTAGTTGGCCAGTGAACATTTAATTTATTAGCCTGTGGATGGCTCTTCTTGTCCACTCGGGCCAAAAAGCCTTTATATTATCAATGGTTGCGCTTTCATAAATATGAACAACTTCACCTCATGCTAAGACTATCATATGGGTGAGTTGGATTGAAAATGATTCAATTTAAATAGACTCATTTAACTCATTTTGATCAATTTATATGCAATGCAAATTCAGTTACTCATACCCATCTCAATCCATACTTGACCTAACCCACATTACTAACACACACACACACACACACACACACACACACACACATATATATATTTTTTTTTTAAATAAGAACTTTTGTGCTATGCTTGTATTGTGTAAACAATAAATTTATAGTAATTTTATAAGGTTCCAGATTAGCATTTCAACTTGTTTGCAACTTTTTCTTTATTGCAAACTTTTCGAGTTTCATAATAAAGTATTTGACATCTCTTAGAATTAACGAGTTAATAAATATTGACACGTAAAAATAAATATATTACTTTTCACAATTTTCTAAAGCTTGAAGATGACAAATCTTTTACTATTTTTCAATTAAAAGATAAAATTAAAAAATAAGTTGCCCTACTAAAAAAATCCCAATTTGAATATGAAGACAAGTAAAGATGAACAGTAAGTGGGATTGGGCCTTACGCCCATTAAAAACCCACATTTTATTGAACTTAATTATTCAAACCTACGTCAAGTTATCAACCCTTTGGACAAAATTTAGCTAACCCATACATGACCCAATCCACCTCATATGGATCAATAAATATATTTTCAATTAGTTTTGACACATTGCACATACTATAATTATATGCATATGAATTGATGAGGTCAGGACAATCTCAGCCCTAAACAGTCATGGCATCTGACGTTTCTAATCATCATTTTGTCATGTATCAAGCAAAATAAAATGGCGTTTTTTGGGGTAAAAAGATATGCGACATCAAGAAATATCTCAGTCAAAGGCCCTACCGAACCCTTTGCTTTGGTCGAGAAGGCCAATACCATGAAGTGAAAAGGAGGATGCGAATCTATCCCACATTCAACAAACACAAGATGGTCAAAATTAGATGAGCTACCGGGCCACCTGCCCCCAAGAAAAGGGCAAACAGAGTGACCGTACGAGCAAAGAAACTTTGTGACGTTTCATTCCTAATCCTTAGGAACACAAGGATTTCGAGAAAAAGTTAAGTCTCTGTCTAATCAAATTAGTTTTGATCAATGACTATCAGTAATGATCTAAGATCGCCGCTGTTTGAAGGTTTTCTGGTGAGGAATCGAGCATCATGGATGAACCTGGCGTCGCTTGATGAAGTAGATCTTTCATGGTCTGTTTGGCACTGTCATAACTGTGTTGAGCTCCTTTGCAGCTGTGGTGTTTAAGCACAATTTGCATATTTTGCTTGATATCAGACGGTCATGCTTCTGTAGAGAGCCCCGACCGAGTGCTTTCGTATTGGTATTATTTCCAATTTTAGATTTTAGACACGAACATACTCGAATTTCTACTGCCCCGTGAATGGCGGCGTCTGATTGACAAAGCAGCGTGAAGAATGTTAGGCATAGTAGAAGCTTCCTCTTAAGGACTGGGCGATGATCAATGATCAAATTGCTGTAACAAGGCCATTACATTTTTAACTGAAGCTATGTTCAGATTTGAGTGCGAGCTCTACTTCTGATGCCTTTAGTCCCCATTTTACCATTCTCGTTTCTTTGTTACACAAAGTCTGTTCAAAAACTTACCTTTCGACTCCGCATATGCTAGGATACCAAATCAACTTGTACTAACCTCGTCGCCTTAGCCTTAGCATTAAAACCTGAAAGCTGGTTTTCGACTTCCTTTTACGATTTAGCAAACCTTCGGTGTGGTAAACAACATGGGTAATCATCGGTTTGGTCCAAGATCATCCAAGCTTCCTGTTTTGTCCCAGCTGGGAAAAGAATGTGAAAGATCCGCGACTGAGATTTTCAGATTACGGTGGCCTAATGCCGCTGACTTCCTCCATCTCGACGCGATCCACAGAGAGCTCGACCTTTCAATGCCATAGTCAAGCTCTGAATTCTGAAGCGTACCCCCCAGAAGTCTCCACAAGAAAAGGTTTTTCACCTTATTATTGATTTCATCCGGAACACTAAGTTACAATAGTTTTAGGTTTGGATAAACAAAAAAACCCTCCAACAATGTAAGCAACCAGCCATGCCAGCAGAGATCTCACAAGTATGAATGGACATCGCCACGACACCTTCTCTGCAGGAACTTTCATCCTGCTTTTGATGCAGGATGATTGTGCGACGTTTAGATCTGAGATCACCAATCCTTGGACCATATCCAATAACACTTTCGCTGCTTTTAAAGATTGAAAAGCTAGATCAGAGTCTTTTCTTTTACTTCAATTCATTCATTCGAGTTGCCTAGAACAACATTGCCCTCGTTGTGGGGCTTATGTGGGGCTTACATCTTGTTGTGCATCGTTGCTAAATCTAACTTCTTTGTATCAGGCTTCCTCATGAGTATTGACAAGAAAACGACTTACGAAAATTGCAGACACAGCAAAGCGAAGGGAAGAAATCATTCAGATGGTACCCATCTGCTCCATCATATAACTCACTGTGTGCTCCTTCCAACTTTCCCCCTCAAGGTATTTTTCGTAAAAGGCAACTTCCCCGCTTGTCTTCACTGATACAGCAGATATGCTCCTCGTGCCATAACATCCCTAAGCATGAAAGACATTGTGATGTCACAAAAGAGTTCGCTCACTGGACCTTTCATCGTCCAGATACAAGGATAATTATTCTGATCTTTCATTTAGATGGGGCACACCACTTTGTAAATAAACTCTGTCAAAACGTTATATAATGTGCTTCGTACCGCAAAAAAAAACAATTAGGAGCAATGTAAAATCTTACCTCCTTGGTATTTGTCTCAACAAAAATTGAACTGAGTGAATACTCAAATTCTACGGAATAAATGCCGGGAAGCATTGTTTTATCGGCCTTAGTTGTGTCTGTCATCAGTTTATTGGCCAAATCTTCTGCTGGCAGTTCACCAGTGCCGTATTTTTCCAAAAACTTTTCAAAATTGCTCCTCAATAGAACAGCCTGAGCAACAAAAGACCTGTTCAGAATATATTACTAAGCTGCTAAATTGCAAAGAGAAACAATGACAATTGAATAAGTTTTTTTTTTTTTGGTGACCGAGGAACCGCCGGACCATAAGTTCATTACCAAAGCCTCCCAGAAAGTACAGAACACGAACAGGCAGAGTCACAACTCATATGAGGATCCAAATAAAGCATCCCAATCTGGAGCAATATGGGTGGTTCATCTTTAAGTACATCTGTGAACGGATGCACTTAATTGATGCCATATTTAAAGTTCATTTGCCATGGGTCATAGATCTGAAGGCATGCATTCCCAGAATACGAAGATTTTTGTAAAGGGCCGAAAAAATTTGTAGTTGAGGAATGCTGATTAGGCAGTCTTTCAACTAATTGAGGTCTAGATGCTCGCGGTAGAGATTGTAATCAAATATGCATGACAAACAATTCAACGGGGTAATGGTTTTATCCGCTTTGAATTTCCAACTTGAACTTGTAATCCACTTCAACAAAGAAAAGACAAACCAAGGACAACATGAAATCAACCAGAGCAAGACACCTTCTTACCTTAGGCCAAGGTGTGTCTAGACTTGCATTTGATAGCATGTGGATCCCAGGAGGAACCTCTGAAATGAGAGCCTTGTCATCTTTTGGTCTATTGGTCACATAGATCATGGATTTGGAAGATAGATCCACTAGTATCAGGTTAAATCCGCTATATTGATGTGCCTCCCTCACAATCTCTTCTGCAAACTCAGTGGGATTCATCTTGCTCTGAGAAAGGTAAGGTGAAATAAAAACAGTAACGCTAGATAAGCCAATTCACTTAGAATGGGTGGAGTGATATGATATTGAAGATTTCGTCCAACATAACATTTAATCTAATGGAAACGATGCAACTTGAGATCAACAACGCAGAGAAAATAGATACCACCTGTAACAAAGATCATGTGATCACAAAACAAATGGATGATACCATGACTACCACAAGATAGGCTCTTGTTCAAGGCAGGAGCAAGCATAAATATAGTTCGCCAGTTCAAAAACATCGTTTCCAATGCAGAATCTTCAGAGAAGAAACTACTCTGAACCAACCAACTAAATAAAGAATAATATTAAGTACAGAAGTAGAAGTACATCATTCGATCATAACAAAAAACTCATCTTATGCCACCCTTGCAAAAATACCGCAGAATGGTGACAATAGAAACAGGACTTTAACTAGTGTCTTCTTGCAATAAAAAGGCCTGCATGTTGTTCCTAATCTATGTATTTACGAGACAAATCCAACCGGAATTAGCAAATTGGAAATGAGGCTTATTCAAGTTCAAGTCACCACTCTGGACTCGTTCATGGACTAAAGATGCCAAGTCTCATACCTCGCAACCGCACAATTAGGAGCATCGCAAAGGGCACCAACGATCAATCCCATCACAGCAGGAGCACAAAATCTAGTAGAGTCAGCTGAAATCTAAGCAGCTCTCTTATCGATTTACTACACAAGCTCTGATTTTCACATCGACCCATCACGAAATTGAACAAGAAGAATCAAAGAGAGCCAGAAACTCCTCACCTCCAAGAAACGAACAGGCAAGTCTCCTCTGCTCTTGAGGCGGGGGCCTTTGGCGACTTCTCTGACGTTGGTGACGAAAGCGATCCTGCCGTCCCTCGAACAGGCCAGCCACGCCCCACCGGCCAGACCATCTCTCCCTCCGAGGATTTCGCCATTGTCCCACCACGCCACTGGCTCTGTCGGCCTTTCAGAAACAAAAAAGACACGAACTTTCCTCGTGATTCGCGAAATCCTACCGAACCCAGAACGAGAAAATGACTCTCGCGACCGATGCAGGACTTACCGACTGTGGTATTCGTCTCGGTTGTGCAGGAGGAAGAATGGGTAAAGAGGGTGAGCCTGCCATAGGAACAGGGCGAGGCACATGGTGTTTGACGTTGCTCTTCCGGGCGTCGACAAGTCGCGGGTTGAACTTGGGCAGGTCGCTTTTGATTCCGCTGACTGAGATTGCGCTGTTGGATTTCGCTTCTGTATCTGATGGGTGCTGAGGCCTTACGCGATCATATGTATTCAAGAAGGAATTCTTCCAACTTTCCAAGCACCGCCGCTGCCCTTTACGAGAAAAAGCCGTCGTAGCCTTAGCTATCCTCCTTTCGCTTTGGCATAATCATTAGTTCCAAAGGCACCCCTCCTTTTCAGGATCAACTTTACACTAATTTCGAATGGATAGAGCGAACGAATGGATAGAGCGAACATCAACGAAGGAAGAAGGAGACAATCACGAGTGAAAATATATATATATATATAGATGCGAAAAGATTGAGTTTTTATGTGAGCTTGGCACGAAAAAGAAAATGTAATGTGGCATTTGCATATAAAAAGAAGAAGAACAAAAGATATAAGTGAAAAGGAAGAATAAATAGATATTTTTAATATACGAATTACTTCAAATACTATTCTATTTAGCAATATACTTGAAGTTTGCTCTCATAAATATAACAATCTTTATCCCTCACGTCAATGTCATGAACCTAATGGGTTTCATGTTATATCAATTTGAACTTACTCTCAATGCTTTAGCACCCACACTGGATGGTTGTGAAGGTTGGAATTGTAAGATTAGTGTTGGTATATGATTAACCTGATCATTTTCTCCTGAATCTCTATGTTTCTTTTCCCTCCATTTAATCACTATTCTATTTTAGAACCCTCTCCCTTCCTTTCTAATCCCTTTCAACAGCTTACTGTAAGTCACGGTTGCTAAGCAAAAGTCTCAGCTTATAGGGGTTTCCCTAATTGAGAATTAAAAATAGGCAAGCTCATAAGCGCAATTCCACCGCAGTTCAAACATAAAGAACTTTCTATTTTCGCACAAGGATCGACTCGCATAGTAATGCTTGCTTTTGTCATTGGAGTCATTGCTCACTTAAGGATTCATTGGTGTCAAGATGAGTTGCCATAGGGCTACGACCAAAAGCATGTCGGGACATTTTCACAAATCCTCTCTAAAAGAAAAGGACAAAGAAAATATAGATAATATTCTTATAAAAATCAATGATTCACGTGCGAGTACTTGTATCATTTAAAAAAATATTAATATGATTCACAAAAATACTTATTATTAAAAATGAATAGTTATTTCAAGTCATATATTTTTATTTATTTTTCACAAAATAAACAACGAAAGTCTATAGAGTCGAATTTTTGGACGCCAATGATTAAACGTGGGGAAAAGAAAGAGAAAGAGAAAGAGAAAGAGGAGGAGCTCCTCGTGATGTAACGTGAGGAAAGGTAAAGTGCAATGATCATTTAGCCTTTTGGGCGGCTCTTCCCGTCCGATCACGACAGTCAACGCTGCCTCTCGCGCGAACGCGGACACGCGTACCTGGAGCTGGCCGGAAGGTGCTTCGCTTCGCTATTGCTGAACCCCGGGCGTCGATCCCCCCACCTACCAAACCACCATCGTCCGATGCAAAATGGACCAATGAGCTCGCGACAAAGCTCGGGCCCTAACGCGGTTCTTCGGATTTCTGACTCTTCTAATCATCACCTTATCTTCAAAGTAAAAATAGATAAAACAACCACCATCGGTGCGTCCCTTTTCGGGCCAGAAGAAGTGCAGGGGATAAAAACAAGATAAAAGTCGAAGGGCCTACCTAACCCTTCCTTCGCTTTGGTCAAATCTTAATTTTTTCTTTAAGCATACAGAAACTTATGGAATTACACGTAGTGGGTAATCATTAGGGTGGACGATACAAATGATCGCTGAATTTTGATTCGTTTCGTAATGTCGTCCATGCATTTTTTTATTATTTATTTAATGTGGTCCATGAATTTTTTGTAAATATTTAATTTAATCCTTGTAGTATGTGAAAATATTTAATGTAATCCTTGACTTTTCAATTTGTTTAATGTTGTATTTGAACTTTGGACTATAACCAATTATTTTAAAAATTTAAACTATTGGATGAATACACAATTTATTATTTAAATATTATAACGCTTCCCGTCATACTTAGGTTGGTCTTTTTTACTAGTATTAAGTGCGGAAATTTAATTGGGGAGGCAAATAGGACTTGGAAAGATTTGAACTTAAGATCTCAAACTCTAATACTATGTAAGATTTTATATGATCACCGTCAACTGTTATAAAAGTTTCAGCAGTTAAATAAAGACGTAGTTTATTATTTGAACATTCTAACATTCGGTACATGTTGAATTTTAGTCCATGGACTAAACACAAATCAATGCAAGAACTATGTTGGATATTTTCATATAGTTTAGAGATTATATTGAACATTTACAAAAAAATTATGGATCATATTGAACAAATTAAAAACTTAGGAATTGTATTACTTATTGGGCTAAAGTTTAAGAATCACATTTCATAAATTAAAAATTTTAGGATGGCGTTGCAAATCTGATATGAGTTCGAGAACTATCTGTGTAATCATGCTAAATTATTATTATTGAGGAAGATTAGAAATGTAAAAAAAAAAGTTACGATTAATTAGAGGGGATTGGGTTTTATATATCTCTCTATTTTTTATTTTTTATTTGGTCAAGGGAATCTCGAAGGGATTTCACTTTAGTGATATGAAATGCCCTCGAAAATTAAGAAGTCATATTGAACGGATTAAGAAAGTGCAGGAAAGACATTACATATTGAACAAATTAAAAATTTAGAGACGACATTATACATCGAGTTAAAGTTCAATAATCACATTGGATAAATTAAAAATTTAAATACGACATTACACGTTTGGCCAAAATTTAAGGATCGCACTTAAGGACAGAACTATATGTCGGGGTTAAAGTTGGGGGACTATTCGTGTAATTATTTCTCTCTTTTTTGTGCCTTTTTTTTGGGGGGAGGGGACACATGGAGGGGGGATAATCACTTTAGCGATACGAAACGTCCTCGAAGCCACTTGCCGGCCGGGAAGCATCAAAAAGCGAGAAAAGAACAAAAAAAAAAGGCCCGTTCGGCTTTTGGCCCGGTTTGGTTTGCTTTAGCCCGACTCCAAAAACCCGGGGCTCCACGTGGCACGTGCCGGGCGTGCTCCCCCCCGCGCTCCCCCACCTCAAAGTCACCAAAAACCGTAACCGAACAAAACAACAAACCTAATTTCAAACAAAAAAACAAAAAAAAAAAAATATCTCCTCTGTGAAACGAAATGCGAACATATATATATTAAAATAGGGGAAAAAAAGAAAAAAAGGTTAACGCCCCCCGCTTGTCCGACGACGCACCCCCACATAGAGAGAGAAAGAGGAGAGAGAAAGTACAGAGAGAGAGAGAGAAAGTAGAGAGAGAGGGAATGGGGAAGATGGTGGAGAAGAAGAGGAAGAAGAAGGGGCGGCCCTCGCTGCTGGATCTCCAGAAGCGCAACCTCAGGCAGCAGCAGGAGGAGCAGGAGCAGGAGCAGCAGCAGCAGCAGCAGCAGCAGACCCAGAAGCACAAGCGGGAGAATTCGGCCCCGGTCCTGCCCCCCGCGGCCACGACCCCCCGCCGCCACCGCCGCCCCCGCCGATCTACCCGCCGGAACCCTATCCCGGACGGCTCCTCCCCGGCGGGGCCGCCGGCGAGGAGGAGGAGGAGGACGACGAGGACGGGGAATTCCCCGGGAAGCGCCGCGAGAAGAAGCTCAAGCTCGTCCTCAAGCTGCCCGCCGCGGGCCAGCAGGAGGGGTCGCCGCCGCCGCCGCCGCCGCCGCCCGGCGCGGCGGGGCCCGTGGGGTCGAGCGCGGAGGAGGAGGAGGTGGGGGCCGGTTCGGGGGTAATAAGAGGAAGCGCAAGATCAGAGAGATCGGGGACGTGTCCGGGGCCGCCGACGGCGAAAAGGTTAGCGAATTTCTCCTCCTTTGCTGCCGGCGAGTGGACTGAATTTTTGGGGGTTTTGGTCTCGCGGGTTTTGAATCGAGGGCGCATGAATTAAAAAGCGCTATTTTTAACTTTGTCCTGTTTTTCTGAGGGAGCGAATTTGTCGTCTTTTGGGTTCCAACGGAGGAATATAAGTTGACCTGATTTGAAATTTCTGTCCTTGAAAGTCGGGCCTTTGAACTGTGTGTACTGCTTTGTTGCTGCGTTCTTTATAGGCAGTTTTTAGTAAACGAGAGCTGACTTTTTCCCCCCCTCATCCTGCTCCTCCTCCTTATGAGACTTCTTCCGGTTGAATTGAATAACGTGTGATAATTGCCCTTTTAATTTGTCTTAAAGAATTTATTTTGATTGTTCTTGCTATTGAATCATCATTGACATTCGAAGGTTCTGATGATTTGGGAGACATGTGTGATGGCAAAAAGTTTTGATTTGTCCTTTCTTCAATTATTATTCACAGTCTTCGGGACTGTGTTTTCCCCTTTTGGGCCCTTTTGAACTCCATCCCACGTTGCCTTTCCACGGCCACTTCTGATGGCTCTGCACTCATCATGGAAAAATGCATTTGCCCATCTTCGTTTTTGGTAATTGGTAAGTCTCTGTGCAGGGAGAGAAACCTCTTTCTGGGTCGAAATCCATGGCTAACCAGCAAGGTGCGTATCGAATCTTATAATTTTCGAGCTCTTGATGCAGTGATCCGCTACGGCTTTGCTGAATTTCAGTCTCATGCATCCTGTGCAGGGTCTCAGATGGATTCAGGACCTTCAACGCCTTTGCCTGATAAAAAGCTTCTTCTCTTTGTACTCGACAGGCTTCAAAAGTGTGTTTCTAAGCTCTTCAGGCTTTGTGTTGGTTGCTTTATGTGGCTTTTGATAGTCAATATGCTGAGTTGGTGTATCGATTAAATTTCAGGAAGGACACTTATGCTGTGTTTTCTGACCCGGTGGACCCCAAGGAAGTAAGTTGTGGAAGTGATGATGCATTAAATTCCATGGCTTTTGGTGAAAAAGCAGTTTTCCTAATTTGTCACCTATTTTTTTCATGGCTGCTCAGCTCCCTGATTACCATGAAGTCATAGAGCATCCAATGGATTTCGGAACTGTGCGGAAGAAACTTACTGGGGGAGCGTATGCCAACTTGGAACAATTTGAGGTTATCCATAATCATCTTTCCTGTTGATTTCCATTATACTTTCATTATCGGTGCTTGTGATTATGTGGTGGAGAGGAATATCTCCGGTTATTCTACTTGGGCTGTCTCATTTTTCATATCAAACCGTTACCTGTGGATACATTTAAGTTTCACCATCGGTTCGTATTTTATAATTTTGTTCTATTGTGTCGATTGTTTTTCCATGCATGTCCTGCAACTTCGCTTCTGGTCATAGTATATAACCTAGCCGTTGCATTTGTTATGTTTATTTACTAATGCTAACAGTGCATAAAGTTTTCGATTAACGTTACTGGCGTTACATGCTAGCTGTTGTCAGGGAACTGATTGGACTTTGGTCATGATACTGTGGTCAGTCGTATTGCTTCTTGCATCCAATCATCACCAGTCGAATTTTTGCAATCAGCTGTATTAAGTTTTTGTTATCTTCTTTTCCCTATTGGGGGGGGTCTGTCATTTCATTGCCATTTTGGTAAGTTAGTTTTTTTTTTTTTTTTTTTTTTTCAATGAACTGACATTATACTTTTTGCGCATCATTTATTTTTCTCGGTGTATAAGTCATCGTAGCATTCAACCCATGTTTCTAGACAGAAATATTATAAATTGCTTCTTAAAGACCTCAGTTTGTGGGAAATCCACTTATTTTGTCTTCTAGTTTGTCTTAGGTGGTTGCAGTAGAGAGGTTGTGAGTCTAGGATTCTCGACCAATTGAAATCAAGTCCAGCATATGTATTGCAATTTATGGGATTGATGCAGTTAGCTTGTCTTTGCTGTTTCTTGTCCCATCTCCCCATGTGGGAAAGGGAGGATGAAGGACCTTTAAGCTTCCACGATTCCAATTAATTTAACCAGTATCATGATAACACCCAGAAAAATGTGTGATTTGAGTAGATTTTTCTTTGCTCATGTACCGCTCCTCCTTTACTTTGTTTTTATGGTCATATTACTAGTTGGACTGTGGACAGGACTCTGTCTTCATTTGCTTTGTCCTCTAAGGTGGTTTGAGGCCTGCTACTGTCATATGGAGTAGCAAGTTGTGCCAGAGAAATGTAGAACAGCTGCTGGTCATGTGCATGTTGCTTCCTTGCTTCTGCCCACTCTGCTTTCTGCATGTTGGTTGTCCTTTCATTGACAGTATGGTATTGTCTTGATTTCCATCATGTTAGTGCTGCTTTTGCATTAGCCATGAATTCTTAGGACCTTTCCTGGTTGGCCCATCACATTAAGCACAGCTAGGATGCATGGTGTTTATTCTCATTTCTTATCCGCCGCCACATGATGCTTCCATATCAGCAAGCAAGCTGTTCTCTGTTCTTGCTTCCACTGCGATCGTGATATTGCATACTTACTATTGTACTTACTACATGTACAATACCATTGGGCTTGCAGTATTCAAGAAGATGCTATGTTTGACTTCTATATTCACATTTCCTTTTGACATTTCTATTTGATTTTTTGAAATTACGGTGGTCAATAACTGAAGTACTAATGTCCTACACATCTATTCTTGCAGAAAGACGTTTTCTTGATTTGTTCAAATGCAATGCAGTATAATGCCCCTGACACGATCTATTTTCGACAGGTACAGTTCTTTTTTTATGTGCATATCTCGCCAAAATCACTATAGTCCTTTATTAGATGAAATCTTCTGCTTACAGGCTCGTGCTATACAAGAGCTGGCGAAAAAGAATTTTGAGAATCTGAGGCAAGATAGCGATGACAACCAACCTGAACAAAAGGTAGTGAGAAGAGGCAGACCACCAACCAAAAATTTGAAGAGGCCAGTGGGAAGGCCACCCCTGGACCGTGCTGGTCCAGAATTTTCTTCTGATGCAACTCTTGCAACTGGAGGAGATAACACAACGTCATCGACATATGATCTCAGAAAGGGACCATCTTATGCTGGCAAATATGGTCCAATCAATTCGTCAGGACGACTTCATTATGGCTCTCGCAATAATGATATTTATGCAAGTCCATTTTTGGAGAAGAGACATGATAGGAATGATGAATATGCAGGTCTGTACATCTGATAAAGAGCTGGCTTATTCTTACTTCTTTTATATGTTTAGCCATAAGTGCACAGATCCGGTCTTCATGGTAACTTAGATTTTTTCCTTTCCAGGTTTCCTATATAAGGGCTATTCAGCAAAACATGACAAGAAGCAAGCTATATCCATTGAGAACAGGCGTAATACATATAGCCAGTTCCATCCATCTGCATGTGGACATGAGCCTTCCGTCCTGACTACATTCAGCAGGGAGAGGAAGCAGCTAATGGCTGTACGTGTCCAATTCCTTTCCTTTTGTTTGGGAGAGGCAAAAGCCTATTGCTGCAATAAGCTTAGTTAGCATATATCAAAAGTTTAGGATAATTTAAAAATCTTTCAGCTCCATTTTCCTTGTGATGCATTGAATTTCTGAGACATGAGGCAACGGCTTTCGCCATGAATTTTACATTTGGGGATTTATTTTCTTCTGCTAAGTGCTTCACCCAACCCTAACTGTTGGATTCTCTGGGAGCAGGTGGGGCTACACCCAGATCACAGTTATGCTAGAAGCCTAGCTCGTTTTGCAGCTAATCTGGGACCAGTTGCCTGGAAAGTTGCTTCAAAGAAGATAGAAAGGTCCTTGCCCGCTGGTGTAAAGTTTGGCCCTGGGTGGGTTGGTGAGAATGACATCTTACCACTGAGACGGTTACTTGGTCCTTTCCCTGTCCCTGCCAGTTTGTCTCCTAGAGCTGTTCAGTGTGGCGCTGAATTGAAAGATAATTTACTGGAGAAGCAGCAAAGAGCGAGTTTACCTGAGACTGCTGTACCCTCGCTTCCCCATTCTGAGGAATCTGCAGAAGTTCAGTTAGACAAGGTGGAAAATACTGAGGGGTTGAACTCTGCTTCTGAGCCAAATGCCTCAAAAAGCGGGAGTAGCTTAAACGTACCGAGGCCTCCCTTTCAGACTACTCAGAGCTCCACAGGGCTAGGCATTAATGGGATTAATGGTGTGTCAAAGATTAATCTTGCAGCTCATATGGGGAAATTAATTGGAGTGGCTAGGGCCGATGGATTCAACTTCCGATCCCCTCGTTTGCTGGACCCAAGTTCCAGGACGGGTATGAATTCTGTTGCACCAGGATCTGCCCAGAACTTAAATGTGGAAGATCCTAGAACCCCAGGAGAGACCGCGGGGCTTCTTCGCGGCCCTCCTTCAAATGAATCATCACAACAAAAACCCAACTCAGAATTGTCGCAACAACAGAGACCGGGCTCTCTGCCACCCGATTTAAACTTTGGGTTCCAGTCATCTAGCTCCCCTACTTCCGGTAAGCCCGAGAAGGAAAAGCCAGATTTAGCTTTGCAGCTCTGAGAATATAGGGTTAGTGAATTTGTTTCTTCTTCTTTTTCTCTTTGATTAATTAACCTTAGGAAGATGAAGTGGGGATTCACATGACCCCACAGGGCCAATTAAGGGTCCTGTATGTGAATCCAGGCCAGGGCTACAGTCTGATCTTGACCTGATGTTGTAAAAGAGTAGGTCTTATTCTTGTATAGATAGAGAGATTCATGGGCCCTGATCCTTTAGGGCGACTAGTAAAACAGGGGTCTGAATTTGTAACACTAGAAGCCATAATTTACCCTGAGGATTATAGTTTCTTGGAGACTCTGTAGCCGTGTAGAATATGCTTATTTGCATTTGTAATCATTATTGAAGGCATGACCCAATAGAAATTTCCTTCCCAATGCACTACAGCTGTTAGCTTTGGTCTGGTCATGTTGGCAGTTCGTGACTCGTGGGTTCTCTCATTCATTTCTAGGACAACGAGCAACGATCACCCGATGACCATTGCTCGGGGCTCTTCGACATTGCTTGTTCAGTTCCTGCAAATTATGTGAAAATTGTACTGGCAAAGACGGAGATTTTTAATGTTTTCCAATGCACGGCGCTTCTGACCAGGTGATGTTCCACTTGTACGACCGTACTTCAGTAATTTGGAAGCAAGCCATTTCGTTACCTTTTCTCGACTATATTTGTCCAGTTAAAGCATGCCAGCAACAGAAACCTTTAACGTGTGATGAAACATATATAAGCTGAGACGAGACAACTTTTAGATGTCAGTGCAAGCATAGGGGTCAGATCATTGAGAAAATAAAATGTTTCCTACCGAAGAAACATTATTTAAAATTAAAGCTACGACATTTCTGGTGAGAAAACCAGAGTACACGAGACTCAAAATGTGTAGAATATGAACTGCTTGACTTTTCAATGCGCGACTTCCTTGCAATGTTTTGTTTGCACACGGAACCCAATTTACTTTGCTGACCATTTCTAGCACACGAGACTCAAAATGTTATGTTTGGTAGAAAACACATTTGCAAAATGAAGAAGTAATGGAATCTTTAAGAAGGCAGCCCTGCTTGACTTTTCAATGCTTTTATCAGGCGAATGCCTGTCTCTGTACCGTCAAAACCTCTTTATTCTTTCGCGACTTCACGTGAAGCATTCTCTCTCCATAGGCTTAGAGACACCCAGATGAGGAGAAGAATCAATTGTTACTTGCAATGTTTTCAGATCTGAGAGATTTACAGATCTAACCTGAAAACAGAAACGAGAAAGAAAAAAGCAAACGGATCTCAGTTTGCAAAAACGTGCGAGGATGCAGGGAATCACGGAACCCAGATTTACTTTTTTTCGCTGACCATTTCTAGAATTAGCTGTGTTTCTGGAGCCTCTTGAAAAGCACGAAATTTAATTAATGAACATGGTTTATTATTTTAAATAGAAATTCAAGTTTGAAACTCTTGGAATTAGCCTTTTTACTTTTGGTTAACCCAAGCAAGAAGAAACGAAAAAAAAAAGAAAAAGAGAGACCACAAGAATTGAACTCTGAGCTGTGTGAGCACGGTCCTCGTGGATATTCGAGAAAGGATTTTCAAAGCTCAACGACATTGGTCACTTTAAAGTTTGAAGCTTTCATGGGATTTTGGTCGATGTTCACAAACTATTTGTTTTCTTTCTTTGGCCCTAGAGATGCTTCTCTTCAGATTCGCACACACAAAGCACTTTCCCCAAAATGTCATGCCAGACATTTCAATTGGAGATTCACAAAGGGGAGACTTTCTATGTTAGACTTGATCAGACTGTGGCTTGGAGTGGAAGACGGGTTCGTTGCGGAATGTGAAATCTGATGGCCCACTTGGAGGCCTCCAGTTCCGCAACCAGTTTGGTCCAAAAGAGACAAGTGATTGTCCTCTTGCCAGCTCATTCAATGATCGAATGGAAGAAGTCAACATTTGGTGACAATTTCAATTTCAATTTGACAAGAACAGGCAACTAGCAAGCCATCGACAATTTATAGTGGACGGCTCTAGTAACATAAGCGATGGTCTTTCTGGCTTCTCAGTTCCAATCAACGTAGCTGCACCTTCTCTTGAAATTGATCTCATGAAACCCGACCGGTGCGTCATGCTACTGATGCGATATGGGAACAAAATTCACGACTGTAAACAAAAAAGGATACACCAGCGCTACGGTTTGATCATTTGCTTTAAGAATCAATAACGGTATTTCACGATCCGTAAATAGACAGGCTTTTTATCTGCGACATGAAGTAGTTTAGGTAGGTTTATCCGCATGTGAAGTACTATGGTAATTCCTAGAATAATCTTTTCTTTGTCTCAACTAAGCGAGAAAAAAGAAGATTATATGCAGCACGCGAGAGTAAGTTTTCTTCATCTTTTTTTTTTTTTTACCTACGTGACATTCAGTAAGAATTGCTGTAACCATTTCTGAGTCTTTTATTGTCAATGATCATGATGGAGTATTGGATGTGCTATGGTCAATTGGCAATTCACATTGCTTTGTCCCGTAGAGAAGGAAGCAACCAAGGCCGGACGGACATTCCTGTGTACGCAAATGTCGCGTACTCTTCCTTTAGAAATCTCATTTCCCGTCCCTGTCTTTGACTGGAACAAATTTTTCCCACACGGCAGTTGACTTGGAACTCTCTCTCCCCCCCTCTGTGCGCTTCAACTGGGAAACTACATGGGCATTTAAAAAAGAGAAGGCTCTGGTCAAGGGTGTGGAATTACAAGGCAATTGATAACAGTGAAATCTATATGAGGCAAGCTTTGTGGTGGTCATAGTAAGGCGCTTTTCATACTTCAGTGATTCGCCTTTTGATCAAACCAGGATTTGCGAATTAAAGAAGAACAAGGAAGCCTGGGTTTTTCAGCTTCTTCTCAACGTGGGTAGGTTCTAAAGGCAAGATTCAGTTTTACATATGGGGAATTGCTGGGGTTCTTCTGCTGAAAATCCAAGCTCAAGTGCTGACACCCACCTCAGTACCACAGGTAAAACCAAGATTCTGTTTGTTTTGTCTGTACAAAGATGTTCGGCAGATAAGATGCTTTTATGGCCCTCGCAGAATTTATATCCAGTCCTATGTTGTTCTCTTTGTCAAAGTTCCTAGCTTTCGATGCCCAATACTGTTGGCTTTAGATTGAAACTCGTGCTCAGTTCTTAACCAGAGCCAAAAGATTCCTACCTGGTGCAGTTTCTTCTCATGCCAAAATTCAATGTCTTCAATCTGCATGGAAATGGACTTCTATGTCGTCTTACTTCCATGAGCATGTGTTTGGTGCGCAGTGGATAGAGCGTTTGAACTATATCTCCTCCTCGTTTTCTCTTGCTTAAATATTGTAAATCCTAGCAGGCACATCATCACAGTCAACAAGCACCATGACAATGACGACAACTTCGGCTAGCAGCAGCATATCCCCGATCAGCCGCTTCTCTGCTTCAAGCGGGGACGAGACTTCACCTCACGGCCAGATCTTACCACACCCGAATTTAAGGATCTTCACATTTGCGGAGCTGAAAGTTGCGACTAAAAACTTTAAGTCCGACTCGCTTCTTGGAGAGGGCGGCTTTGGAAAAGTTTTCAAGGGCTGGCTTGAAGAAAAGCCTTCAGCGAAGAACGGCAGTGGGTTGGTAATCGCCGTCAAGAGACTGAAATCTGAGAGCGTGCAGGGTTTCCGGGAGTGGCAGGTGCTTCTCTTCGATTGAATATAACTGGAATCGATGCATCTTGAATTGAATTGTACCTCAAGCTTTTCTATCCAGAATTAGTCCTAGCACTATTCAACAAATGGGGTTTCACGCGTCGCTTTTTGCAGGCCGAGATAGATTTCCTAGGACGGCTTTCTCATCCAAACCTTGTGAAGCTTATTGGGTATTGCCTGGAGGAGACAGAACTTCTCCTGGTGTATGAATTCATGCAGAAGGGAAGCCTGGAGAACCACTTATTCGGAAGTAATGCACGACCCGTCTAAATCACTTAGCAAACGTGTTTAGCAAAATCTTGCTGATTCTTTCCAGTTCTCTATCAAAGTATTTGGCCTTTTGCTGAGAACAATTTGCTTACCTGGCAGGGGGCGCGGTGGTTCAGCCGCTTCAGTGGAGCTTGAGGCTTAAAATCGCAGTAGGAGCAGCCCGTGGCCTGGCGTTCCTGCATACTTCCGAAAAGCAAGTCATTTATCGAGACTTCAAGGCATCGAACATCCTGCTGGACGGAGTAAGTGAGATACAACCACAGTTCATATTTTTCGCAACGGCATATTGTTTATGCACTTCTTTGCCCCTGTCACGAATTCTTCGCTGGGCCATTGTCCTGAGAAAATTATAAGATAAAACTAAAAGAAAAGTTAGTACTTTTGTATAGAGATGGGCACAGTTTCAAAGTAGAACTTGGATTCTAAGAACTAGACCGGTGTTAACTTGTCAGGTTCCAAGTTCAAGGTATATATGTCCAAGTTCCAAAAATTGGAAAACCAGTATCGATAGGTAAGTTCTAAGTTTTAAGTTGGTGGAACCGAAATCTAGAATCTGGAATTAGTTTTTTGTGTTTTTCTTGATCTATGCCTTCTCACCATCCTGCGGTATTCCATAGCGTTCGGTGATAAATGTATTCATTCTTTTCGTGTATCTAAATATAAGTTATGGTTAGTAAATTGTAACAACAAATGGTGGTTATTAAATGTGATAATTTATCAGAATCGTTTAATTAATTATAAAGACGAAATCTATATAGATCTTGGAACCGACTTTGAAACTTGTGATATGATAGGTTTTAGGTATGCAAGGTAAGGTTCGGGTTTCAGAAAATGAGGAACCTATTTCAACGAGTAAGTTTGAGTTTTCATATAGGTTTATTATTTTTGGAACCACTCGCCCTTACTTTTGTATAGATGGTCAAATGGAACAATTCTAACTTATGCTCTGCTTCGTCAGTTTTACAATGCCAAGATCTCAGATTTTGGCTTGGCCAAGATTGGTCCTTCACCGAGCCAGTCTCATGTCTCAACCCGGGTCATGGGAACGCAAGGCTATGCAGCTCCGGAGTACATCGCGACTGGTCAGCAGTCCTCTTCCTCCTTGGAACTCCGACCTCGTTAACATGTTCTGTGGATCGATGTTTCATTTGTCGAGTGACAAGCAAATTTTCTCGCGCATTCGCAGGACACCTTTATGTTAAGAGCGACGTGTTTGGGTTCGGTGTAGTCCTGGTCGAGATATTGACGGGCCTCCGGGCGGTCGACACCGGCCGTACCGGGAAGGAGAATCTGGTCGAGTGGGTGAAACCGTACTTGTCCGACAGGCGGAAGCTGAAGACCATCATGGATGCCGGGCTTCAGGGGAAGTATCCCTCGAAAGTCGTGTACGAGATCGCTCAGCTCGCGCTGACCTGCCTGGCGGGGGAGCCCAAGGCCAGGCCATCGATGGAAGAGGTCGTGAAGACTTTGGAGACGCTCGAGGCGGCCCCCGAGAGGTCGATCAAGTCGAGGAACCGCTCCGGCTCGCGTCCCGCGGCACACAGGCACGCCCAGCACCAGCACCAGCACCAGCTGCCGCTGCCGCTGCCCCCGCCATCGCTGATGCAGCCCCGGACTCCGCTTCACCCGAGGCATAACGGCTTCTCGGCTTACCAACAGTCACCTCAACTTAGGCAGTAGGGGAAATCAAGGGGTGATGTTCAGCAATGAAGATGTAGTTCATTGGATTATAGGGATTAGTCTTTTGCCATAATTTGGTTTGATAATCTGCGTTTAGGAAAGGGGTTTTGAATCCAAGCAAATATCAGTTTGGTTAGACAGAACAGAAGAGACTATGGCACGTCCTATTGCTACTTGTGTACAAGCGAAAAAGAGTTGCGATCAGAGATTTTTTCTTTTCTTTTTTTATTATTTATAAATTTTCAGATCATGTATATTTCAGGGTGAAAATGAAGAATTGTAATTGCACCAGGACTGATATTTTATTTGCTTCAACTTTTTTTCAAGCAAAAAAAATCATATTTTCCGCCGTATCCAGCGAGCTGCTTATGGCATTTGGCGATGGCAACGGCAACGGCAACAGAGGTGGAAGATGATGGCGATGGCTGCGGAGATGGAGGGCCGGTAAGGGCGCTCTCTCTCCATCCTGCCTTTTTTTATTTTCCTTTTTTTCTTTATTATTATTATTATTTTTTTGGTGGAGTTCTTCCTTATTCTTGTGCTTAAACTGATATTGGATTGAAAATAGTTCTTGCTGTTATGGTTATTTATTTTAAATTTTTAGTATCAACAATAGCAGACAATTAGAATTGAGTGTGCTAGCGCCAAAAAAGGACTTGATTGGAAAATAAATAAATAAGTTGATCCCACTGCACGAAACAAAAAACTCGAGGGGTCAATTATGAAAAATTGCACAAGTTGAGGGACTAAACGGGAACTTCCCTGCCTAGAATTTATGGAGCAGTATGACATGATCGCCGTTGAAAAGGTCAAATCTCAAATGTTATAAAAGCAAAAATTTAAGATTTAGAGTCAATTCATGCACTTAATGAATGGCAAATTTGAGTGAGAACCACGACATGCCCGCCTTGGTTTCTTGGGCATCGAAGCAATTGGTTCCTTGGAATTTTTTTTATTTATTTTCCCAATTAATTTAAATAATTGTCAAACTGAAAATAGTTAAGCTGGAGAGATTTGAGGAATCACATTGCAATTATATCCATTAATTCGAAAAAGGACATTATCTATTTCTGCAGTAATTAAGGAATAAAAGTGGATCTTAAAAACCTCCAAGGGCGTGCGTGAAATTTTTTACGTGAACATTGGGATTAAAAATTATGTTCGGGTTTGTTTTGTATATAGTAGGAGTGACATAGAAGACTGATAATATGGAGGAATAAGTCTGATTCCAGTCCTTTAACTTGTGTGTTTTGTGCAATTGAGCTCTCAAATTTGTAATTTGTGCAATTGAGTGTAAATCGTATAAGATGAACAGAATTACAAGATTTAGAAAAGAGAAGGATTCTTCAAAATTGTAGTATTCTAACAAAAGTGAACGAAAAATGGAGGTAAAATAAAATTCGAAAGCTACCAAGCATAAAAACAATTGATGATCTTCTTATGTGGTTAGTAAGTTGATAAAACGGTGCTTTGGTAAAAAATGGGCGTGCTTAACAAATTTTTTAGTTAGGCTATATTTGTTTCAAGAAAAATGCATGATTTAAAAAATATTTTTTAAATAATTATTTGTATAACTGAAAATGATTAATTAATGAAAAATATTTTTATTATCGATAAGTATTTATATGAAAATGTTTTTTTAAAGATGAAAGTATTTTTTTTATTCATATCTGTAAATTATAGAAAATATTTTTTAAATTATTTATTTTCTGCGAAACAAATATGATTTTATCGATTGGCCTAATGACTTTATAAAAGAGTGCGACTTTTTATTTTCTAAAAAGTAAAGAGTTCATACGCGTGGTCCGTACCGCAAAAACGACGCGTCTCAACCGGCTCGTCGTGCGTCGCGCGTCCCACGCCGTTTTCGAAGACCGCACGGATCTCTCTCTCTCTCTCTCTCCCTCGCCACTGTCAAAAAACCAAAGCTTTTCTGTCTCTCTCTCTCTCTGGATTGTTGCTGCGGTGGTCGATCGGAGCAGGGGCGGCGGCGCCGATCAGGAATAATTGGTGAGTCCGCGCTTTAATGCCTTTGCCCGGTTTCGAAATGACGCGTTTAGTTCCGGGCGAGACGAATTGGAGCGGGCGATAACTGCTCATGCAGTGTTCTCGTTGTTGGTCGTCTTGTGTGGGGACCTCGTTGAGCACTGCTCACCAGCGCTTACCCGACGCCGTCGGTCGCGAGCATTTGGGCTCGGGCTGGATGGGTGCTGACCAAAATCTTTTTTTGAGATGAGAGAACGCACCGGGTCTAGTTCCTGATCGTCGGGCATCGTTTTTTTTCATTTTGTTTTGGGCAGCTGATGGCTTGGATTTTGGGAGATTCGGTGGGGGCGCGGAGCTGAACCGGATGTTGGAAGATGGGTTCTGTGGTGTCGGGCTGCTTCGTTCTCATGCTCTTGTGCTTGGCCTGCAATGTCGACGGCAGAGACTTGGTGAGTCTTGTTTTGCTGGATCGCGGTCTTTTTGATTGGTTCGGCGTCTCGGTCTTAGGTTTGTCGCGCAGTCGTCGCGTCATCCTTTAGCGGAAATTACTTTCATGCGGTTGACCTATCATAACTCATTTTACTTCTAGCGTCCTTTATTTGTAGCTTCAAAATCCTGCATCTGAGTTTTTGGTTTCACGAGGCGTGGGATTAGCTTTTTTTGGCAATCCTGCAGACTTTTCCAGGAAAGTTAGAAATTGGATCACAGAGCGCTGAGTCTAGATTGTTACTCGTGTATTTTCTTTTCCTTGATGGCTGGCCTCTGGCATGTCTGCATTTATACCGGAGGATTGATTGTTACTCATGGTTCTTGCCACTAGACTGGGGGGCCATATGATCAAGCGGGTATATATGAGCAACTTAAGTGTCGAAATGATGCTAAATGAGGAGTTCAACAAAAATATGCAGTTGAAAGAAATGTGGATATTGAGTCAGCCTGTCGTTCATAAGAACTAACTGAGAGGTGAAACTAGATATCTCCATGAAAAATGGCAGACAATGGCACGATAACTGATTACAAGTATTATCCATGTCCTATAACCTTAGGGGGTGTTTGCGGGTGGCTGAGGCTTTACACCATGGCTTTTGGGTTTTATATCTGACTTTTGTCTTCTGGATTCAGCTTTAGCTTCTTGATGTAAGGAGTTAAATCTGACCTTTTACACCAAATTGACCACATCTGTTGTATCAAATATGCATCTTTTATTTCACCAGACACTTGCTGCTGTCTAAAATTTCTGATTTCTTGTCGTGTGGCTGAACAGGAGCAGGGAATCTTTCATGCTAAAGAAGGTAGTTTTGCAGATGAAGAGGTAAGAACTGGAAGCGAGTTTGTGTCAATTTTTTGCTGGACTTTCCGGAGAATCTTGTAAATAGCCGAATGTACTTATGACAGAAGACAAACCTGCTCATGTTATTGTTACCTATGGCATATAGGATATTAAGATCATTGCCACATACAGCCACTCCTCTGGAGAAGTTCGGATGGGTATTGTAAGAATGAAGGACCTTTCTAATTCATGGGTGTGGGAAAATCCAGTTGATGGCAACCATGGACGCATGAATAGTCCCCTGGTAAATTTGTTATTCCGACACCTTTTTGTTTATCTTTTGCTCATAAGGAATTAGACAGCAGGTTCTGAAACAATTGCTGCTGGTCATTTTGGGGCCAGGAAATCAGCACAGTACATGGAGTAAATTAGAGGAATGATGATGTTCATTCTTTATTTTTGTACATGTCATTGTCGTTGGTTGTTGTTATATCAAGCAACTGACAAAGAAACACAAATTTAGGTAGAGAAGACAATGAGCAATCATTCGGAGATGAGATTTGATGGTGGAAGTGGATCTCAATATCAACCTGTGCCCCCATCAAGCCCTGTGAAGCTCAAGCGTCGGGTAAATTGCCTTATCCACCAGTTGAACTTTTTAAACGTGCTGTCTGGGTTTCATGGACGATCAAATCTGTAGTAACTGCCTGCCTTTCCTTTCAGATGATGCGGCAGGAAAGGAGGGTTCTCCGAACTGCAGAGCTTATCCAACGAGGTAAAGAAAAGGATGATCAGATGGTTGAAGCAGCAATAGAAAGGTCCAAAAATCTTGATACCACCACGAAGGGAAAGTACAGCATATGGAGAAGAGACTATGAGAATCCTAATTCTGATTATACATTGAAACTTATGCGTGACCAGATCATAATGGCCAAAGCATATGCTACCATTGCTAAATCTAAAAATAATACTAGCCTTTATAGTGCTCTCATGAAGCACTCTAGAGAAAGTCATCAAGTCATTGGAGAAGCAAGTTCGGATGCTGAGCTTCATTCCAGGTACCTGTTAGTCCAATGACCTTTGTTTTCTGGAATTTGAACATGCTTTCAGTTTTGTATTATTGGTTACCTCCTCATTCCCTTTCTCTCTAGTGCACTTGATCAGGCAAAAGCAATGGGCCACATCCTCTCTTTAGCGAAGGACCAATTATATGATTGCCTTACAGTTGCAAGGAAACTAAGAGGGATGCTTCAGTCAACTGAAGAAAACGTGAATGCTCTTAAGAAAAAGAGTGCATTTCTCATTCAGCTAGCCGCTAAAACAGTTCCTCCTCCATTGCATTGCCTTCATCTGCAGCTTACTGCCAACTATTATTTTCTGCATTATGCTAGCAAAGGAGACCTGGACAAAGAGAAGATTGAAGATCCTTCACTGTATCACTATGCGATCTTTTCTGATAATGTGCTAGCAACTTCTGTGGTTGTGAATTCCACAATGCAGCATGCGCAGGAGCCTGAGAAGCACGTGTTCCATATTGTGACAGATAAGCTAAATTTTGCAGCAATGAAAATGTGGTTTCTTGTCAATCCTCCTGCCAAAGCAACTGTTCAGGTTGAAAATATTGATGATTTCAAATGGCTCAATTCTTCGTATTGTTCTGTTCTACGTCAACTTGAGTCTGCCAGGATAAAAGAATTTTATTTCAAGGCAAATCACCCTTCCTCCCTATCTGCTGGGACTGAAAATCTCAAGTACAGAAATCCAAAGTATTTGTCCATGCTGAATCATCTTCGATTTTACCTTCCTGAAGTTTACCCAAAGTTGAACAAGATACTATTCTTGGATGATGACATAGTGGTTCAGAAGGACTTGACGCCTCTTTGGTCTGTTGATCTGCATGGGATGGTAAATGGTGCCGTTGAGACTTGCAAGGAGAGTTTCCATAGGTTCGATAAGTATCTCAACTTCTCTAATCCACTCATCTCTGAGAACTTTGATCCTGGTGCTTGTGGTTGGGCATATGGTATGAATATGTTTGACCTCAAGGAGTGGAAGAAGCGAAACATCACGGGAATATATCACCGCTGGCAGGATATGGTAATTCCAATGCCTCTTGTCCTTTTTGCTTCCCTCTTTTCAACAACTACTAGGTGTATTGAGTAAACATAGCGCATCTTGGAAACAGAGAAGTGATAACTTATGATGATACATAGTTGCTTCAATTGGTTTCATATCTCAAATTTTCTTTTTCCCTCTTTGACGTAGATTTTGCCATGTTTGGAGTTGCAGCTCCGTGGGTCCTTGTTGTCTGATCTATCTTTTCCTGTGTCTTCGCTGAACCCCTTGTTCTGCTTTATGAACAAAAGTGCTGATTTGCTTGCGAATATGATTATATTTGAAGCGCAACATCCAATGACTGAATATATGGCTCTTGGGCTTACATGTGGATGCTGTCTTTGCCATGATTGAACTGACTCCTTGAAAATTTAATGCAGAACGAGGATAGGACATTGTGGAAACTCGGCACTTTACCCCCTGGATTGATCACCTTCTACAACCTTACTTATCCGCTCGATCGGAGGTGGCACGTGCTGGGACTTGGCTATGATCCGGCACTCAACCTGACAGAAATAGATAATGCAGCCGTCATTCATTACAATGGAAACTATAAGCCATGGTTGGATTTGGCGGTCTCCAAGTACAAACCTTATTGGTCGAAACACGTTATGTTTGACAACCCATATCTTCGTCGGTGTAACATAAGCGAATAATCTCTCTCTCTCTCTCTCTCTCTCTCTCTCTCTCTCTCTCAATTGATTCGTTTCTCTAGCAGAAGCAACGTTCTGCTCGGCGAAGGCTGAGATATTCTTTCTACTTTGACAAGAGATGGCATTGAACATCGGAATTTTGTTCTTGTATAAACTTCACCAAATGCAGTTTTGCAGTCATAACAAAGAAGAGAAGTTCCATCGTACTGTCGATCTTTCAGTTTCAGCCGTGCATTATTTAACTGTCAATTCGACGTTATTTGCTGTGTTCACAACACGGATTGAACTTCCAATGCCTTTGGCCAAAACGACGAGGCCTTCATCGATCGCATTGCTTCACATCTACGAGAATGCATTAGAAAAAAAATCTCCCAAATGCGTGCAACCATTCTGTACATGATGCAAATTGGGTCCTCGAAGGTGAAAGATTCAGCTCTATATGAACAATGAACCAATCGAAAAGAAGGAACTTTACAATCTGTTTCTGCTCCGGCATTTGAAAAAATATGGTCTTGGATCCTTTGCAATGCGATCGCATTTGAGCCCGTCGTTCCCGAGGATCACCAGCACAATCTCGCGGTTCAAAGAACTGTCCTGCAACGGGAGTTGGCATGAAGTGTTGGTCCACTTCAACGAGGCGAAGCGAGCGGGAGTTGAGATCACCGAGCCTTCTGTGATTAATTCCGTCGTCAAAGCGTCTTCAAAGCTATCGAACGAACAACATGGGAAGCCCATCCACGCTTGGGTGCTCAAGCAGGGTCTCGACGCGTTCTCCTCCGTTGGCAACTCCATCATGGACTCCTACATGAAGTGCAGGGACTCGGAATCTGCCTTGGGCGTCTTCCGGTCCATGCGAAGCAGGGACTCCGTGTCGTGGAACGTGCTCATTCATGGGTTTCTCAATCGGGGAGATTCGCGACGAGGGTTGTCGTGGTTTCGGCGAGCCAGGGTCGATGGATTCGAACCCAGTGTCTCCACTTTGGTGCTGGTTCTCCAGGCGTGTCGCAGCATCTGGTTGATGAACGAGTTATTTGAGCTACATGGTTATATAATAAAGAACGGGTTCTGGGGTGCTGTCTCGGTGCAGAACTCCCTGTTAGGCGCGTATGTAGATGTCAATATGGAGCGTGCGGAGGACATGTTTGATGAAATGCTTGAGAGGGATGTCATATCATGGAGTGTGATGATAGCTGGGTATCTTCATAATGAGGAAGCTGATCTTGGGTTGCGAATGTTTGTGAAGATGGTTTCGGAGGCCGAGATTGACCCTGATGAGGTGACTCTAGTGAGTGTCCTGAAAGCTTGCGCTAATATCCAGTCTTTGATTGTGGGAAAGATGGCCCATGCCTTTGTGCTCAGGAAGGGTTTGGATGCTGATTCGTTCATTGAGAATTCTTTGATCGATGTGTACTGCAAGTGCAGAGATGTCGATTCTGCAGTTAGTGTTTTCAGAGATATGACGCGGAGGAACCTTGTCTCGTGGAACTCGATAGTCTCTGGATATGTTCTTAACGAGAAGTACATGGAAGCTCTGTCGATGTTTCGTTCAATGGGAAAGGAAGGGATTGAGGCAGATGAAGTGACTCTTGTGAATGTCCTTCAGACATGCAAGCATTACGTGGACCTTTCCTGGTGCAAGTCAGTACACTGTCTAGCTTTGAGGAAGGGATATGAATCGAATGACTTTCTTTATAACTCTCTGACTGATGCATATATAAAATGTGGTAGAATAGAGATTGCCTGGGACCTTTTCAGTGGCATGGAGGAAAAGGACACAGTTTCATGGAGCACAATGATTTCTGGGCTCACCTACAATGGGGAGCCTGACGAGGCCATCGCAGTGTTCAACAAGATGATACATGCTCAAGAGAGGCCGAATGCCATTACCATCATCAATTTGCTCGAGGCTTGCTCGGTCTTGGCAGAACTGAAAAGGTCAAAATCCGCCCATGGAATAGCAATACGGACATGCCTGGCAACAGAAGTAGCTGTTGGAACTGCCATTGTTGATATGTACTCAAAATGCGGCGCAATAGAATCGTCAAGAAAGGTTTTCGACCGAATGTCCAGCAAAAATGTCCTCTCATGGAGTGCCATGGTAGCTGGGTACGGCATGAATGGCCTTGCGCATGAAGCCCTAACTATGCTTGCCGAGATGAAGCTGCACAATATTAAGCCCAATGAAGTGACTGCCCTCTCCGTTCTATCGGCTTGTAGTCACGGGGGCTTGGTCGAAGAGGGGCTTTCCTTCTTCCAATCGATGGTCAACGAGTACGATCTCCACCGAGGGTTAGAACATTATTCGTGCGTGGTAGACATGTTAAGCAGAGCAGGAATGTTTGGTAAAGCCATAGACTTGATGAGAGAGATGCCCGAAGGATTGGAGGCTAAGGCCAGTGCTTGGGGGGCGCTATTGAGTGCTTCTAAAAGCTTCGGAAACAAAGACATGGGCAAGGACGCCGTTCCTCGGATTCTCGAGTTGGAACCGTCGAATTCAGCAAACTACATGCTTGCGTCGAGCATGTATGCTGCAGGTGGCTTGTGGAGCGATGCTGCAAGGATGAGGAGGCTGGCAAAAGAGAGAGAGATCAGCGTGGTGGCTGGGTACAGCGCTGTTAATGTTAACGACAGATCATGTAGGTTCATTGCCGGGGACGAGTCGCATCCACAAGGCCGTGAGATACAGTCCACGGTGAAGCAGTTGCATCGCTGCATGAGGATCGGCAGGAGCGGCGATTTGATGGTCGAATGCTAATTCATCAGATTTTTGTTAACCTGTTCATCCAATGAAGGGCAGCCCAGCCCAGATCATGATGTATTACTTCAAAGGCTCTGTTTAATGCTTGTAGTTTCTCTCTCCCTGGCAGATGCCGGTTTAAGCCTCACTAAATCCAACTTCACTTTCTTCATGAGATTAAATGCAACTTTTGTGAATCGGGATTTCATTGACCTAAGTTCGAATTCCCTATCATAAAAATGAAAAAAAAAGTCGACGATAACAATCCTAGTAGAAATAATGACATTCATTCCAATAAAAATATAAGTACCCATATGAAATTTGTTGTCGAGTTCTTACTATTGCTCAAAGATCTGAACATGTAGAGTTCAGAACTGTACATTTGCTTTGATGGCTGGCTTATTTCGATGATATGACAAGATGAGAAATCAAATGAGACATCTGCTTTGATGGCTAGCTCATTTCGATGACATGACAAGATGAGAAACCAAATGAGAGATGACGAAAGTTTTGTGAATGCTTGAAAATTGATGATGAGAAACCAAATGAGAGGTCACGAAAGTTTTGTGAATGCTTGAAAATTGACATTTACATAATTCATCACACGAGAGATATGAAAAAAAGAATAATATATATTGTAGTTGATAGAACGATTTATCTAATTTTATCAGATAAATTATGAAAGCATATAAAAATCTCTGACAAAAAAAGGGAATTATCTTGTATATTAATATTTATATGCATTTTCAATTAAATTTCTTTTATTATAAAAATCTCAATTCCCTTTATATATATATATCCTATTCCTTACGCGATGACAATCCCAAGATATTCCATACAAGTCCTAGAACGATACGAAACGAGCAAATAAAGTAAAAGCCAAGAAAAGCCTTGACGCTCCCGCACAGTCGTACCCGCTCCCGAACGCGATTGTCGTCTACCTTTTGATTCTACGCGCATCATTGCTTCCTGTCTTACTCTCATCACTTCGTCCCCCATCATCTCTCTTCTCTCCTCCCAAATCCCGGAACACGATGACTTCCCCCACAAGAGTCGTGCCGTAGTGGTGCTGCTCTGCCTGGCTGCGCTGGTCTCGTCCTGCTTCAACCGCTCCCGCTTTTGCTCCTCCTCTGGGTCCTCGCGCACCAGCACACGAAGACGAGCGCCGGGATGGCCATCTCCAAGCGCGATCTCTCGGCTCGCTCTTTTCGGGCATTTCTTGCTCTCTTTCAGGCACGGATTCTGTACTTTTCTTTTATAGTGGTTTTGCTCGGAGCGTGAGCTCGGTGCTAAATGGCCTTCTGGGTCGGCGTCTAAATCTGTTTGTTGAAGTGGGTCGTCGCCCGATGGCTGAATCGCGTTTGCACTGTGAAGTTATTTTGACCGGGATGACTTTTCTTGGGTTGGTCTTCACTCGACGGGTGAATTTTGGTTTTTGTAGGTGATCGGTTATGCCTCCTTGCTCAGCTGTCAGGAGATTGAGATGGAGATGCTTTCGAGTTCCGGTGCCATGTCTCTGTAAGCCTGCTTTTATCAGTAGTCTTGTGTCCGTGACTTGCGACTATGCCTCTGTTTCTTTAAATTATCTGCCCCGTGAGAGTTTTTCTGCGATTTAATTGAGACCCATCTGGTCTTTAATAAGCTGGTTGATACTCCTAGCTCTTGAATGTGGAGTTTAGGCAACGTGGGGTTGTAGTTTCTGCAGTGCAAGTTGTGCTAGTCTTTTCAATGTAGTGGACCTGAATAGTGATGTTTCTACTACTTTATTTGTCTTGGATCTACTGAAATTTTTATCCTCTTCATTCATTGCCCTTTGAAAAATATGATATAATGATCAGAGAAAGGCATTCAGAAGATTACTGTGCAATGTATGATATATGTGGAGAACGCAGTGATGGCAAAGTTCTAAACTGTCCATATGGTTCTTCTTCTGTGAAGGTATGTTATGGGTATTAAGTAAGAAAAAGAAGCATTAAAGCTCTTTTCTTATTTTTCTGCCCATTCCTAGTATGGGTATAACAATGCCTTAGATGAGTTAACACCTGTTTTTCGCAGCCTGATGAGCTTTTTTCTGCCAAAATTCAAAGCTTATGTCCAACTATAAGTGGAAATGTTTGCTGTACAGAGACTCAGTTTGAGACGTTACGTGCTCAAGTTCAACAAGTAAGCTTTTAAGCCTTTTGGTTTGACACTCAGACCTAATTGTACACAGTGGAGGTGCTTGTGCACCTTGAGGGTTTTTCTTCCATTAAAACCTTTGTATTCTAATGCCTCAAGGATGCAATGTTTTACTTTACATGGCCCCAAATGTGTACTCCTGGACAGCTCTTTCTTTATTCTTGAAGGCAATTCTTGAGAAGGCTGATCGTATTTATCATTAAGTATGTTTGCGCTTTCATGATTGGGAATCTCTTTATCCTGTCTAGATGAATGAATTAGCATACTCATTCCATCCGCCGGCCCTCTTTCAAAAGTAAAACTGTTGAAGAAATTCTTGCTAGATTTATTGTCATAAAGCTCTTTTTCTTTTTGGATAGTGAGATAGTAAAAAATCACTATATTTATTTACAACATCTGCCATCAAAGATCTTTGAGTTCTTGGGGCCTGTTATCTTGCTCTATGGTGCTTCTTGCATTGTGTTATAATGATCCATTTGCTGGTCGAAGATGACCTTTGTCAAGCCTGTAGGACCAATGTTGGGAGAGCGGATAATCATTAGTCTGCTCTCGAGTCAGACTGCTAAAGGAATATAGTAATATACTATTGGTAATTATCATCCTGCAACGTCTTGGTTATACTTGAATTCTGGTGTCTATAGATTCCCTCACATGTATGGCTTTGCATAATTTTTGCAAAATGCATGAGCGATTGCTTTTGATTGTTACTAATGGCACTTTTCATAATAGCCTTTTCCTTCTGATTTTGGCACCCCCTGAAGTTAGACTAATGCTTTAACAAATGTGTTCTTGCTTACATTGAGTTGGATTCTTTGCTCTAGTTTACTTTCATGGTCAGTTAATCCTCTTTTATAACCCCCATACCACAAAGCAAGCGCCCCCCGCTCCTCCCCTGAAAAGAAAAAGGGACAAAAGGAGATATACTTTCTGCTTAAATTTAGTAGATTGATAGACTTAGCTTTGATTAAGTAAATAAGATCTTTGTGTCTTTTCCCAAGGTACTTGTTTTATGTTCATACTATCAAGTGACACCATTATACTCTGTACATTTTTTAGGCAATACCATTCCTAGTGGGCTGTCCAGCATGCTTAAGGAACTTTTTGAACCTTTTCTGCGAGTTGTCTTGCTCGCCGAATCAAAGCCTTTTCATAAATGTGACTTCTGTGACTGAGGTAAGTTGCAAATACTGTGTACTATTTGGGTTCAATTATTAGTATAACGACAAATAATTTGGTTCAAGACTTATACTTCTTTTTAAGTTGTGGACATTGAAGATATCTTTGAAACACCATCGTTATATTGATGTTGAAATGGCTCCCCTAAACATAAAAGAGTCATTTGCAATTGAAAAATTCAAGAGAAATAATATAAATGGGGAATCTTTATCAGCTTTCTGATTCTATGCTCCGTGTCTCCTACTACATCACTCCGATACTTTTTCAGATTGATGGCAATATGGCAGTTGATGCAATCGACTTTTTTGTCACCGAGACTTTTGGAGAGATGTTATATGATTCCTGCAAGGAAGTAAAGTTTGGGACTATGAATACACGGGCCATAGATTTTATTGGTGCTGGTGCTAAGAGTTATAGAGGTATCTTCTAGTTATTACTTACTTGATTGATGAGTTTTGATGGCCTGCTGATTTTCTGTTGTTTGTGTTTGTCTTTCATGGAAGTTGCTTGGTTGTTTCTATGAAATTTGCCACTTCTCACATATAGCTGTAGCTCCCCTCATTGCATGATGTTCTAAATAACATTAATTTGAAGCTCTAAATTTGTAGGTGGATTACTTCTGTTGTTAGCACTAATCAAGCTCTGAGAAACTATCGAAAAAGGACCTGCAAAAATTCTGTATTTATTTCTTCTTTAATCAGTCTCAACTGCGTGTCATGTTGGAAGGACCTTTTTGTTTGAACAAGCAATAGTTCAGAATCAGTTCCTTTGATTATAGATACTTTGACACAGCTTAAGCATCTGTTTTTCTTTGCTTGATGCCTATCATAGTCTTTTTGCGTTTTGATGTTTTCTCGTGTTTTGCACCCTTCACGTGTCAATTTCATTGACTTCAATTTGTTCTGCCAGAATGGTTTTCATTTATTGGTCAGAAAGCAGATCTTGGGTTTCCTGGTTCACCTTATTCCATAAGTTTCAAGTCAAATGTCCCTGAATCATCTGGGATGGAGCTCATGAATGTCTCTTCATACTCCTGCGGTGACACTTCTCTGGGCTGCTCTTGTGGAGATTGCCCTGCATCTCCTTTTTGCTCTGATGCAGAACCTCCTTCTCCTCATAAAAGGGATTCATGTTCTATCAGCATTGGATCTCTAGAGGTTGGAGTTTGTGCAAAGCTGATTTGATTTCTCTTCTGTAGTTAATGTTTAATCCCTTTAGTTCATGAATATTTTTAGAATAATTGCTTAAATCCTTGGTTTTAGTGCGCTCATGATTTGTACCTTTGGAATTAACTGCACCTTTGGCTGATCATGGCAGGTCGCGTGTCTTGAGCTTTCCTTAGGTATCCTATATATTGTTTTTATCTCTGCATTTTTCGGATGGAGTTCATGTTATGGAAGAAGAGAAAACAGGAGACCTGCACCAATAAGAAAACCACTGCTGGATCCTATAAATGATGGTGAAAGTAGTTCTGTTCTCCAGAAGGACAAGGAACGTCCTGTGAAGGTGTGCTCCAATTCTGTAAATATCTTAAATGTAGTAATTGCTATTTAATAGTCTTCATCTGGCCAGTATGGGTGGTTCTCATAACAACCTCAGGGTTCATGGCCTTTTTCCTCTTTCAACTAAGTTCACAGCTGTGTGACTTTGGCGTGCTTACTCATGACGGTTCATCTCCCAGACTTCAAGGAATATCACATCATGCTGACTGATCTATGTTCCAGCTGCCCTTTGGTTTCATTTGTGATTGCTGTATTCATCATTGTGTTGTCTGTCAGTGGTAGAAATTGTGGTTTTCATCATTTATTATATCTTAAGCTATGTAAGGTATAGTCCAAACATGTCATCATCTTTGGAAGGACCTCTGACAGGTTACTTGGTACATGGCTCTTTTACATGTTATAGTAGATTCCTGAGTATGCACAATGGGTTCTTGTTTGTTCTCATGTTTTCATTTCTCTTCTTTTTGCTGACGAAGTGGACATCCGTAACTGAGACCTTGAAATGGTTTAGAGCTGATTTAGAAATCCTCTTAACATTGCCCAACCAAAATTCTTTTGGCATAGTTCTGTAGATCCCATTTTTGCAAATTACGATGCGTTCCTTTCAAACATTATCATAGACGCTTTCTAAAGTTGTTGATAGAAACAACTATATTCTCTTCCAAGACAGTGTGGGTGGCTTCTGGTTTTTTGGCCTTGTGCTTTTTTCACTTCTAAAAATTGTCGTTTGAAAAGCTGTAACTTTTGAAATTTATTGAAGAAAAGTGTGAAAATGGGCAGAGAGACATGTTTTAAATGATATGTTTATTTTATGTTCCAAATTTTATAATTAGTCTCGACATTGTTTCCTTTTTGCCTTCTTAACAAAATGCATATTTCAAAAGCACAGCTCTTGCAGCTTCTGGCTTTTGCTAAGTTCCTGCTTCTTATTAATTTTTTTGGAGTCCTTGCCAAGCGTAAAAGAAAAAGAATCCTTCTAATGATTTTGTCCTGACTGAGTTGGACATGATGTTAACACTAACTGATCAGACTGAAAATAATTACATGGATGGGCTGTGTTGGTAGTTGGTAGCAGCACTTGCAAGCATGATACCTGTTTGCTTGGAACTTATGTAGAAGTCATCTCCTTTTGCTTACTTGTCAACTTTTTAGTGCTTAAACCCTATATTTTCTGGATGTTTTATGATTGGTTCCTTCTTTGTTCAGATGGAAGAAATGGCTTCAGCAGAAAGTAACATGGTCCAATTTTCTTCTGTCCAAGGATATATTTCAAGCTTTTACAGGTCAACTTCAATGATTTGTCTTTTTCTGTTAATGACACATGCTAAATGGCTCTATTTGTTTCTTCAGGAGTTATGGTCTGTGGATTGCAAGAAATGCAACTTTGGTGCTTTGTTCATCCCTGGCAATTGTTCTTCTACTTTGCGTAGGCCTTCTCTGTTTTGAGGTGGAGACCCGTCCAGAGAAGGTATTGTTGGCATTACCAGATTTAGAACTGTATTTGATCTTTCAAAAGAAAAAATTAGGAGTCGATTGCTTACATGATTCATGCCTCATAAGTTTAGGGTTTCCAGTCACAGTTCTCATCTCACTTTGACAACTACGAGCTTTAGCTATTCTGCATAGCCATAGTCTTGCTTGTTTAGGTAGGTTTCCACTTCAATATGGGAAAATATACCTACTCTGTTTGGTGCAGTATTTCTTCCTTCTTTTGAAAACTTTCAGTGTGTTTTTTGAAGAGATCCTACTGTAGAAAATACTACCTCTGGTGATTGTCTGACCTCTGCTAATATTTTGAGAACAGTATTTCTTCTTTATGGTTATGCCGTGTTAAAGAACCAGTTTTAAAATAACTCTACTGCAGTTGTGGGTTGGCCCTGGAAGTAAAGCAGCAGAAGAGAAACAATTCTTTGACAGTCATCTTGCACCGTTCTATAGAATTGAGCAGGTTTGTAAATGCTGTGATCTTATTTTTCGTGCAATTTTTATATTGGTATTTCTTTAGAAGGTCTTTGCTTTATGAAAAATTCTATAAATCCTGAAAGCTCATGTGTATTTGTTTAATTTCCTTGACCTTTGCATAAGTTCTAAGAATTATGAGGTGTTCTATATCCCAACTAAAAGTTCTTCAGTGTATGTACATATTGATTATCTCATCTAAGTATGTCAAGTAGCAATAAGCATGTGCTTGTATTGACATCAAAGTGCATGGGTTGTGCACTGCTCAGTTCCTTTTGCAGTTCAATGTTGCTCTTTAATATTCAATATAGCTTTTCATAGTATCCTCCATCGATGTATAGCAAAAGTTAACCTTTCTTCCTTCCACCGTCCTCACCTGCCCTGCTTGCAACTTTATTAGTAACCAGTAACTAGGATCTGTTAATCCGAGAGCAGTAGTTTTGACCATTGGATCTACTAGTCAGCTTTGAAAATGGTCTTTGCTTTTTCTTAGATGAAATACTTTTAATAGATCTCTCATGTATCTCTTTGCTTTCATGCCGATATGTTTTGTGAATTCTTTTGATTGATTAATAGATAAATCCATCTTTTCCTAAGTACACAAAATTGGGAACCAGTTGTCTTTTGATCCTTGGGCCATTGATCAGTTGTTGTTGACATATGATATATTTCTCTCCTCTATATATCCGCATGTGAACTTTGGTGGATTTAATTCACAATCTTCCTTTTGTCAACTGGAATTAATTTTTGGGTAACATTGTTTTCTGAATATCCTTTGCAGTTATTATCTATTGTGTCCATTGTAATTTACCTTTTACATGATATGATGTATCTTCAGCTCATTTTGGCGACTGTGCCTGATGTGGAGGGTGGCCGGCAACCAAGTATTGTAACAGATAGGAATATCCGGCTGCTTTTTGAATTACAGCAAAAGGTATAGTGGTGGGATTACCTTTTTTCTTTGGCAAATACCTATGAGGTTGATAGTTAGTGATCAGAATTTATAAATCTTTCAGTTAACTGTCGTATAATTTTCCATTCTCATGACTTCTAATGTGTTTTTTATCTTTCATTCGAGTTGACAGGTGGATGGAATCCGTGTCAACATTTCAGGCAAAATGGTGTCTCTAGCTGACATTTGCTTGAAGCCAATGGGCAATGATTGTGCAACTCAAAGTATTCTGCAGGTTTATTTTAGCACTTCATGTCTTAAACCTCTGATATTTTGGTATCATACCATCTAACATTTACAATTGAATGATCGAATACGGTTGAAATTTGGTAATGCCAACAATCATGTGTCTGTTACATCCTTTCTAAGTCTTCCTAAGCCTGTCGGGGAGCATTTTCAAATGCTTGCTACCCAACTTGAGTTAGTTTGTCATTTCATTGCCAGATGTTAAGTGCAGTAGTCTTGCTGAATTTCTCCTTCTGATATTATCTGTAAGTGACCTATTTCAAGGAGTGTACCTACATGCTACCGTCCTTTGTAGAAGGAA
The DNA here is from genome assembly GCA_014182375.1 of Eucalyptus virginea. NCBI lineage: Eukaryota > Viridiplantae > Streptophyta > Magnoliopsida > Myrtales > Myrtaceae > Eucalyptus > Eucalyptus virginea. The sequence goes on along the minus strand of CM024522.1, from coordinate 18,144,130 downwards.
TGAAAAGAGGAGACAGAAAAAAGTGACCTATGTCGAGGAGTGTACGTACATGCTACCATCCTTTGTAGAAGGAATGAAAAGAGGAGACAGAAAAAAGTGCCATGCATAAGTTCAAGAGTGAGGAATGATTCTCTTTGCGGAAGTTCTAGAATCAACATGTGTTGCTATAAATTTTATCAACAATCAAGACATAGATGATTATAGTATTTGCTAATCAATGGCCTACCTTCCAGCTAAGTCAATAGAGAAACGAGCCTCCTTCCCTTCTCTTTCTTCCTCACTGTTCAGACCTGGAGATAGGATTTTCTGCCCCTGCTCTGTCGACTTGGTTTAGTGCAGCTAAAATATGGTACTCCACTCATTTGGGAGAACCAAGTAGTTAAAGTGGTGATTTGCATATGTTGCTCCAATCAAATTTTTGAGCTCTTTATTGGCTCTTTAGCATTGGAAGGACCTTCCATATATGGATCTTGGAGAGCAATCATCTTGAATAAACATCAGTGGCATGAGAAATCCATCAAGCCTTCCTCACTTCCTGGAGAAAAGCTTTGTTGAGGGTTGCTTGTTCCTCTCTCGAGCACTCTGTACATGAAATATCTTAGTCTGTCTTGCTTTTCACTGTTTTGCTCTACTCTTCCTTCTTTTTGCGTCCTCCAGTTATGAAGGTGTCTGGCTGCACCATCGTGATACAAATTTCCAAATTATCCATCATGATATGAGAATGTAACATTTTATTATGTGGGTTAGAGTATTAATAATTCAGCAGTAAGTTGTCAAGTGATTACCAATAGGTTTTTGTTTTTTTCTTTTTCTTTTTTTGGTAGGAGATTACCAATAGTTGTGTGATTTTTGTTGTTTTAAAATTGGTTTTGAGGATAACAATGCTGGTTTTTTTAATTATCTACAGATATCTAAACTGTATGTCTGTGTATGTATTCCAGTATTATAAAATGGACCCGGCTAGCTACAACATGTATGGAGGGGTTATGCATGCTGAGTATTGCTTTCAGGTAACTTTTGTATTCTATGGACAACTGCATTTCTTTCTTTGTCATTTGTTTGACATTCACTTCTGAGTTGCGTCAACATATTGATGACCTTCTTACTAAGGATTAAGATGCTGACCCTAAAATTCAAGCAACCAATATATGAAAGAAATATCTTTCTTGGCGTAGAATTCTAATTCTATTTCCACCAAGCGGCAAGAAATAGCTTTCTTACTCCATGGCACGAGGTACTTAAATGTCTTTCTTCTAGGTTTGTAGAGGACAGTAATGCATGACTGCATTCAGAGGTTTCCTCATGGATCTTGAGAAAGGTAAAATCGGTTTTTAACCTTCATGAACCTCGTGAAGAAACCTGCCTATCATATGCCTCGTGAGAATTCATTGAATGAGAGAAAATGAAGCATAGTGGCTAATATATTTATGCTAAGTAAGCTACTTATAGACTCCTTGCTTCAGAAGCACTTGACCAAGCTGGCGGTGTGTCATGTTGACCAAGCATAGTGCCTAATATATTTATGATAAGTAAGCTACTTATAGACTCCTTGCTTCAGAAGCACTTGACCAAGCTGGTAGTGTGTCATGTTGACCAAGCATGGTGCCTGATATATTTATGCTAAGTAAGCTACTTATAGACTTCCTGCTTCAGAAGGCACTTGACCAAGCTTGTGGTGTGTAATGTTGACCTATTTAGCTGGATGTGTCATTAGGATTCATGATCGTTAGTTGGAACAGTGGCGATATCAAACCTGATAATCAAAGATAAGTAGAATAAGTGAGCTTAGATCTTGCTAAATTAGCATACAATTTCGGGGTACACTCACTCTTGGTTCCATCATCAAATTTCTACTGTAGGTGGACTATGATACAACAGTGAATACATATTGTTGATCCTATTTGACTTGCTCATATGGGTTACCAAAAAGTTCTACCAGAAAAAAAACAATTCTGGCATGATTATTGCTGCGTTGAGCAGACACTAAAAACAAAATTGTTTGGACTAGCATTGTCCTGGCGAGTGCGTTCTTTTGCTGATGTTAATTAGAATATGGACAAGGATGCAACTTTGTGAGAAAAGATAATAGGGCGGGGCACGAGTTGAGGCACTCATGATCGGTGATCCTCTCAGAATCTTCTTTACTGTTGAACATTATTTAGAAAAGGGACAATGTGGAGAAGTTTTTATTTCCCCAGTGAAAAGCAACTATTGGAGATGTCAGCCCACTTGAATAACTGGTTGCTGAGTCGCTAAAATGAACTCCGGTTCCAACTGAAGAAGAGCTTCTTTGCCCCTTTGATATCATTTTTATTCTTCAATCAAAACTATTGAATACTTATGTGACCTTTTCTTGTCATTTTCGTTTCTTCAGCATTATACTTCTGCAGACACTTGTATGAGTGCTTTTGAGGCTCCACTTGATCCAAGCACTGCGCTAGGGGGATTTTCTGGAAATAACTATTCTGAGGTGAGACATTCATCATTCTATTACCTATTGACCTTCTGCTAATTCTTTGATGGTTTTCTTTTGTTCAGGCATCTGCATTTGTTGTCACATACCCAGTTAATAATGCAATGGATGATGCAACCGATGAGAATAGGATGGCTCTGGCATGGGAGAAGGCTTTTATTCAATTAGCTAAGGTTTTTCATACTCAGAAAATGCTGTTTATGATTTATAGCTTAACATTGAGTGGTAAATTTGCTTGTTATACGCTTGTCCTAGTGAAGATTGTCGGGGTTTTTGATCAGCGAGTGTTATTTTGTATTTTGATGTACCTTTTAATCTACCGATTTGCTTGACTGATGCTCTTTTGCTCGCTCTAAAATTATCTAGATATATGGAAGCATGATTGATCGCTGTGTGGCAGACTGGAACAGAAACATCTTTTGAAATTGAGCTTCTATCATTCCTTATTAATTTGACAGGAGGAGCTGCTGCCATCTGCAGAGTCTAACAATTTGACCCTTTCCTTTTCATCTGAAAGCTCAATTGAGGAAGAACTAAAGAGAGAAAGTACTGCAGATGTTCTCACGATAGTAGTATGCCCTTATTTTGAGTTTAATTTTTTGCTTTTGTGACAAGGACTTCATTAACCAGTGAAGAAAATGTTATTTTGAATCCTGTATATTGAATATTCTACCCTTTTTTTTTTGCACCAGGTCAGCTACCTTGTGATGTTCGCTTACATTTCCTTCACACTGGGAGATCCACTCAGTTCATCCACTTTCTACATCTCCTCAAAGGTTTGACTTAAAAATTCCAATAAGTTGAATCACTTTATCCGGATGAACAGTAATTACAAATCCATATGTGCGCGCTACCCACACGAAGTAAGCAGTATCCCCGTGAGCTGCATAGTCAGTTAATTGCGGCTTTTAACCTACAGTATTCCTGTGCTATGTTTGTCATGTTTATCCTTTTCTGAGGCATACAAGAATATAACAGCGTATGTGCATAGAAACATATGCTTATAGCAATGTATATACCTGGAAATATTCTAGGATCTTCAGGAGAGAGGGAGAGAGAATCAATGAGGACTGCATCTTTAGTAAATGAAGTAGTGAAAAAGTAAATGATTTGCTGCTTACATTGAGAAAGGCAATGATACATCAAGCTTTTAAGTTCCACACGTCTATCTTGTCGCTTATATACCTTTCTATCTGTTGCTTATATACTATGTCCGATTCCTTGTAAACAACTGCAGTACTTATAAGACTCTGGGTGCCAGGTATTGCTGGGTCTTGCGGGAGTTTTGATCGTCATGCTCTCTGTCCTTGGTTCTGTTGGATTTTTTAGCGCAATTGGAATCAAGTCTACATTGATTATAATGGAAGTCATCCCTTTCCTGGTCTTGGCGGTAATTTGTTGTTCTTTTGATCAATTTCTTTTGTTCTTTTGTTCAATTGGATGTCACAACCTTGTTATGCTATTGCTTTTGCTTTAGAAGTTTCTGTTCCTAATCATCAGAGGGAGGATTTAGCAGTTTCTGTGCTTATAATCATCAGACAGAGGATTTCCTCTGTATTGGTAATATCACATTGACCTCCTCTGAGGAAATTGGTTACAGGAATCCCAGTGAATTTCTATGTAAAGACTTTCTTTTGTTCATTTTCTTCCAGCACTTACTATATCTTTGCTCATCAGAAAGTCTTGGGTTTCTCTAACTCCTATTGTGTTACTTCCAACCCATTCCATATTAAGGCCTTTATTCTTCTTCTTTGGTATGTCACAACCACAGGCCTATACCAAGTTCTTAATCATGGAACCTGCGTGGCTTGTTTTTATTAGATTCCACATCCTTTTTCTGCAGTTGTCATTATACAATTTTTTTTCCTTCAATTTATGGGTGCTGTGCAAATCCGCTAGGTCGGAGTGGATAACATGTGCATATTGGTCCATGCTGTGAAAAGGCAACCATCAGACATGTCTTTGGAGGAACGAATAAGTAGTGCACTTGTAGAAGTTGGTCCATCCATTACTTTGGCGAGTTTGTCTGAGGTTTTGGCATTTGCAGTTGGAGCTTTCATTCCTATGCCAGCATGTCGTGTCTTCTCAATGTTTGCAGGTAATGAGGTTTTACTCCTACTGTGTTTTGCAGTTTCAGCTTTATTGTGGTAACGAGTTATATTCACGATTCTATCTACAGCTTTGGCTATTCTTTTGGACTTTCTTCTGCAAGTCACTGCATTTGTTGCGTTGATCGTTTTCGACTTCACCAGAGCTGAGAATAACAGGGTTGATTGTCTTCCTTGCATAAAGATAAATTCTCCCAGGGTTTCCGATGAAGGTACTGTTTAATCTTTCACTATTCAGGCAATATTGCCCTAGTCTACATGGTCGTAGAATTGATTTCAAATAGGATGGTTTATAACTTATGATCTCTATGAATAAATCTCATTGTCAAACTGAAAGATTTTTCTGTCATGTAGTATCTCATCAGAGAAATCCTGGATTGCTTGTCCGTTACATGAAGGTATCTAGAAATTCTCTTATGAAAATCTTATGTCACCAACCTGTTTATGATTCATTCATCAGAGCACCAAAAAGTTCTTATTCGGCATATGAAAACCATGTAAATTTCTCTGCCATTGCAGGATGTTCATGCTCGTATTCTTGGACATTGGGCAGTTAAAATATTTGTAGTTGCTGCGTTTGTAGCTTTTTCATTAGCAAGCATCGTAAGTTATTCTAGCTAAATTTTTTTAGTGATTTGAGATGAAATTATCCAAAATTTGCATTTTCATTCCTCTGAATAGTAAACTGCTGAGGGTTTCTCCTGGATTTTTTGGCCATCTATTAATCATCTGTTCAGGCATTATGTACAAGGATTGAGGCAGGACTGGAGCAGCAGATTGTTCTTCCTCAGGACTCCTATCTTCAGGTTTCGACTTTAACTGCGGCTTTTTGGTACTTGTTTCCATGTTCTTATCTTATCACATTTTGTGGCAGGGTTATTTCAATAATGTGTCCGAGTATCTTCGAGTTGGACCACCATTGTATTTTGTTGTTAAAGACTACAACTACAGGTATGACTTTTTTCTTCCTCCTTTATCCCTTGATCAAGTTATTTCCAAGTTCTCGTTTGGATGTGAAAGTATATCAGACTGAAAGGAAGTTCACTCTAGAGGTTTGGAGAGAGCTGTCCATAGTAACGAAATGTAGCAATGGCCCTTGGACCTAACATAGGAAGCAGACAATCATACTTGCTTAAGTTAGGAGTTCTTGCTTCACTTGTGGAAAGAAAGCGAGTGATCCTACCTCACCTTAATACCACTCACTAAACGTATGCAGAACAATCATTTAAGAAAATGCAGCAGTTTTTGTCAGGTTCCTTTATGTGTTAGGGCTTAATCACCTGTTTGTGAGATGATCCAGTTACAGGCATTCTGGGAAATAATAATTCTTAAAGCTCAGTTGTCTCATGGATATTCCTATCTAACCTTTTATCTTATTTTTCTAATATTGCTCCTTTTATCAAGTTATTTGTTTGTTTGGCTCTGTTTTCAGTGCGGAATCAAGCCATACAAATAAGTTATGCTCCATCAGCCATTGTGATGCAAACTCTCTTCTGAATGAGGTATCAAAATAGCACAGGTTTTGAGTTGAATATCGACTTCATTGGCAGTTTAGTCATGCACCACAATTTTGCTCCTAGAGTGTGCACATTGTTCATTTTGAACTTCTAGCTGAGTTAAATTTTGCTCGTCTCTGTCATGGATATACATGTGACACATGCTGTACTCTGGGAATCTTGCTGAAAAAGTAGAGCAGGTCCATTTGCCAATCATTCATTTCTTCATAGCAGTTGAATGCTTTATGAGGTCTACTTAGTAGCGATCTCTACTGAGAACTATAGTGTTTTTGGAAGCACTACTTATTTTAGCTGAGATCTACAAGTCTTCTTTCCTATGTGGATTTTGTTTCTAACAAATGTTATAAGTTCAAATTTACCTTGGTATGGAAATCTCACTACCAAAGATGTTATCAGTGTACTTCATGTGTTAGAATTCTTCAAGGCATGTTGAGAAGCCAAGCCCTATGATTGAGAAATGAAAGTTCTGTGATTGCAATTAACATATTATATCCAAAGTTCAACATATGATGCTGTTTTTGGCGGAAAGCCCAAATGTAATTTTAACAATTGATTGATGTGGAGTAGGAGTGATGAGTGACATGATATGGATGAGGGTGGATCCCAAGCATGCCTTGCACACTCCAAATTCAGCAAGACAATAGTGTAGAGACATTTAAAGTTCAAAATAGCCAAGTCATTTGTTGGTTTACCGCCCCTTGTGTGTGAGGATGGTGTCAACAACAATGACAATAGATTCAGTCTTGACTGCAATTGTAAAAGAGAAAGTTGTTTATGTGGAATGCTCATTCAATTGTTAAGATGAGCTTGGAATCCATTATGATCATTTTATCCCTACATACTAGATGAAAACTTCAGTGGTTTATCCTGGAAAAAGAATACAATGGGAATTTTCTCCTGCAGATATCAAGAGCATCTTTAACACCAGAATCAAGCTATATTGCTAAGCCAGCCGCATCATGGTTGGATGATTTTCTGGTATGGCTATCTCCAGAAGCTTTTGGTTGCTGTCGGAAGTTTATAAATGGAACTTACTGTCCGCCTGATGATCAGGTTTGCAGCATCTCTCTCTCTCTCTCTCTCTCTCTCTCTCTCACACACACACACACACACGAAAACCTTTTTGCAACCCCACACAAACAACTATATTCCAAAACCTGCATCGCTAGTCTCTGATTACCTATTTGATTTTATAGTAAGCCCTAATGTCATCATAGAAATTTTTTATTAATAAATGGTAATTTAGTATAACACTTTTATAATTTGAAAAGGTGGGTTAGATATGCAAATGAAGGTTGATAAGATACCCAAATAATGTTAGGACGCAAATAAACATTGATAAGACATCCAAATAAAAGTCCGTAAGTTAGTACCAAAGTAAAAAATTTGGAAACAATCAACTAAACATATAACATTTGTTGATAATTTGATCGGACAAATATAGGTAAGTCACTCAACTTGTGGTTGGTCAATTGATATTTGGTAAGTTGCACAAACAAAAGTCAATTACGTAAGTTAATAATTTGAATATGAGGAAGCAAACATTGATAAGCTATTCAAATTAGAGTTGGTAACTAACATTTGTTGATAACCTGATTTGAGAATAGTTGGTAAGTTACTCAAATTGTGGTTGGTCACTTTATATAAGAGTTGGTAACTTTAAAACAATGGATAAATAAAATGAATAAATTATTTGATAAACATTGGTAATCTACCCAAGAAAAATATGGTGACAAAGGTTGGTAATTTGCATGTCATTAAATATTGGTAAGCTATTAAAATAAGAGTTTATAACTTAATATAAGAGAAGTTAGTAATTTGATATAATAGTAAATAACTTACTAAAAGTTAACCATTAAACAATTTTCCGGTTACGAAAAGTTACCAACAATGATTACGAATTACCAGCAGTTGATGAGTTTTACCAGCATGGAAAAACTACCCACTTTCAAACGCCGACTGGTAGAATTGTTCTGTCATCACAATCTTCTTATTAGCATTGCTGTACTTTTCACCATTAACTGCTTCCAGTAAACTTGACTATGCTTTGATATCTGAAGTTGATAATTTATCTTGTCTTCAGCCTCCTTGCTGTACACCAGATGAAGGCCCTTGTGGCATAGGTGGCGTGTGTGAAGACTGTACAACGGTATGTCCCCGATGTATGTGTAGTTTGAAAATGTTTTAGTGGGCCAATAATTGACTGATGAAGGGAACAAATATCACTGTGTGGTCTGTCGTGTCAATGGGGGCAACAAAAAGGTTGCATTGTAAATGAACTACTTCTAGTACCTGACTGTTTGGGATTATTCCAGTGCTTCCTCCAGTCAGATCTTAAAAATGGTCGTCCATCTACTGGGCAATTCAGAGAGAAGCTCCCTTGGTTTCTTAAAGCGCTGCCGTCCGCTGATTGTGCAAAGGGTGGTCATGGAGCTTACACAAGCAGTGTCAATCTCAATGGTATGTAAGATCATTCTGTCATCTGGATATATTTGAAACTGAACTTAGCGCACACACGAATTCAAATATGCATCAACCCGTGTCTGCCCAATCAGATCAATAGATCTGTTTGGGTAATCAGGCGTCCTCTCCTTCCCCCAAAAAATGAGGACTCTGGTTTCTACTTCTCTTCTTCTTCCTCCTCCTCCTCCTCCTCCTCCTCTTCTTCTTATTTTTTAGGTGGAGTAGATGGCCTCCTGCTTTATGGTTAAGACATCTGTGAGTCTCCGATATTACATTAACTTGCAATGACTCCGTTAATTTGGAGCTGATTTTTTTTATTATGCTTTTACATGCAAAGTAATTTCTTATCTTCTTCGAGTTGTGATCTCCTCCATCTGCTCTTGGCACCTTATACCAAAGTAGACTGATAAAATACCAAAAAGAGAAATTTTCCTTTTTTAAATTAAGTATGATAAGATCCGGCATCTCGTCTTATTCATGTGTTCACACTTGTTACGCCCAAGCCTACCCCTACATGTATATCATCAAGGTGGATTGCCTCTTTCCTGTGTTTCTCCACCGTTATTGAACTGAGCTTTATGTAATTGTCTAGTGTATTATCTATAATTAAAATGATGGACGTTGACCTTTCTCTTTCATTCTTGGGTTAATATCTGTGTTCCAATTTGACACATGCATAAATAGTGCTGAGTACTTGGTTTGGAATGTTCTTGCTGAATTTTTTTTTTCCTGTCCTTGTGACTTTCACCAGGTTATGAGAGTGGTGTTATACATGCATCAGAGTTCCGAACATACCACACACCACTTAATAAACAAGTAAGAGTACAGAAGCAGCATCTTCTTTCCTCTTTTTTATTTGGTTTATTAGTTGGTGTATCAATACAAATTATGTCTGGATCTCCTATGTTGGTCTAGTGGCCAATGTTTGAGGGGACAACCACGCAAGCAGGGGTTCATCCCTTCTTCTTGGGGGATTGCGGGGGAAAAGAAAAAAGGTCTATTGAGACCATCTGGGCTGAAATTTGGGGAGCCCAAAAAAGTGAGAGGGAGGGAGGGAGGGAGGGCTACGAACTATGTCAGTCATGCTTACTTGGTTGGATCTGTCTGTGCTTTGTAGGGTGACTACGTCAATTCCATGCGTGCTGCAAGGGAGTTTAGCTCAAGAGTTTCTTCGTCTCTCAAGGTTCCAAAGTTGTTCAACATTATATGTATTAGCTCTAATAACTTAGCAAACAGAGGTTGGCAAGAAAAGTTGGAATCCAACTGTGACAAATTTTTGATGATGCTTTGTCTATATAGCTCATTCATTGTGCTAACAGGAAAAGCATGAAGCGTCCCAAGTTTGTTAGCACCATGCATGCATATGTTAGTAAGTGTTTTGCTGTTCTAAGAGCTAGAACCATTCGGAGGTGATGATGGCCGAGCTTAAGTGACTTGAACCTCAAATTTGCCATCCATATTAGACTTGTTTGTTAATATGAAGGAATATTGCATTATATGTTTGGCCAAACTTTTAAATTAAATTGCAACCTGTTTGGTATTTTTTTGACATGGAACTTAGCAATAGTCTCATGGTTCCAGTGATGACAGGTTTTCCATGATCACCTCATCATTAATCTATAATAATCTATATGACTGATGGTTGGGCTCCATGGTTTGAATGCTTCTGGAGTTCTATGCACCTGCCACTTTTACTTTTGACTATTGAATCCTTTTTGATTGTTTGGCATATATTTCAACTCACATCTTTTCATTAGATACATCACCAGAATTCTCGTACTTACTTTTGGCATGATTCGGAGAGAGACAATATTCTTATGTTGACTTACTTATATGACAAATCTTTTCTTTTCTGATACAGATGGACATTTTTCCATATTCAGTCTTCTATATCTTCTTTGAGCAATACCTGGATATATGGAGGGTGGCTTTGATGAACATCGCCATAGCCCTTGGTATGTCACTGAAAAACAGTGAAAAACATATGATTGTACTCTGATAAATTACTTCGGGTCTAATTTCCTGTTCCTCTGTATTGTGATATCTGAACTTCGGGAGGGAAAACATAGTTAAGCCTGAGCCTTTTCAGGGGGTTTCGTTAGATAATCCATTTTGAACCATTGCAGCCATTCCTCAGCAAGTCTAGCATCTGTAAATTTCCTTTTCGTATGTTAGTGCAGTCGTTCAATTCATATGTTAAGAATGGTCTCAAATAATCTCCCATCATCTTCCCCCTTCCCCCTCCCTCCCTCCCTTCCTTTTTCCCTCCGCTCTTGTATGCTTTTGAATTCAGCTAGGTATGATTTCTTTTTTTGATTGACTTACTTACCCTTACTTATAAGACTCTGGCATTTGTATGTAGTTCTTTGGCATTTCTGAGAAGTACAGAGTAAAACATAAATGTTTTACCTTGGACTACCGGCCATGATCTTTCGATGATTGGTCCCTGGTTAACAAAAATAACAATCCTTTTCTAGGAAAATTAGCCAGTGTTTCTCATTTTCTGCATCTGCTATTTGTTTATTTTCTTTTGCTAGACATTCTTGAGGTGTACCCCATAAAAGTGGTGGATGTTGCATTTATGGATCATCATTAGCTTGTTCACCTCTTGAGTTGTGGTTTTGTCAACAGGTGCAATCTTTGTTGTTTTCTTGGTTGTCACATCCAGGTGTGTGCTCTCGCTTGTCTCCCATTCTTTCTGTCATGTTGCCTATTTGATTATATATCTACAATCAATTCTGAAGTAACAGGCACTTTGATTTCTTTTCCGGTGCATCTCAACTGCAGTTTATGGAGTTCAATAATCATGTTGGTTGTACTAGCGATGATTGTTGTGGATCTTATGGTATATCTCTGCACTGACAATGATCTATTTGCTGATTCATCATGTTTACTCATTCATGAGTTACTTCAACTCACAATGAAAAATGTGACGATACAATAATCTTTACAACTTCATTCCTTTCTACAGGGTGTCATGGCACTTCTTAACATCCAACTAAATGCAGTTTCTGTCGTTAACCTTGTAATGTCAATTGGGATTGCTGTCGAATTTTGTGTGCACATAATACAGGCCTTTCTGGTGAGTCCGCCTCTGATACCAGCGTTATCCTATTCTTGTTAGAATGCTTGCTTGTTCTTGACTGGACAATGTGCTGATGGCTGCATATGGGGGGAGCTGATGGATTCTATTTATTGTGTTTTTTCTTCTCATATTTCCTCATCTTTAGAATTGCATGAGCTGAGGTTTCTAAGAACATGGCATCTCAGCACTTGCCTGGTGTTAACTCATTTGCCCTGCTTGTTGAACCCCTGTCCCTAAATGAATACTTGAAATCTTGGGTCGACAGTGATCTTTCTGTAGAAGTCCTCACTTGTGATTAAAGATCTGTTCCTGTTCAAAGGCGCTTATGAAATGTGATGATCCTTTTGCTTTGTGCCGCTGTTATACAGGTGTGCCCTGGCAATCGAAACCAAAGAATGCAAGGGGCTCTCACTACCATGGGTGCTTCTGTCTTCAGGTTAATAAATTACTCTCCTCTTCCCTCTTGATGTGGCAGTTTCTTCTTAAGAAATCAATATGCCTACGAGAAAATTTGACCTGATCCTTCTGAATTGTTGACGCTCTGTGCTTTTTTGCTTATTGCAGCGGTATTACCCTGACAAAGCTATGCGGAGTACTTGTACTTTTCTTCGCCAGATCAGAAATCTTTGTGGTCTCTATCATATTCCTTATCAGTCTGCACTTTTGTACATGGCTATTTGAGAACATTTAATTGAAGCCCTTTGTCTTTTGCAGGTCTATTACTTCCAAATGTACCTGGCATTGGTTATTATTGGCTTTTTGCATGGGCTTGTCCTTCTACCTGTAAGTTAAACCAAATGAGAGTAAATTGCAATTACCTCCTTGAAGTATCAGAGTAGCGAGCATTTTGTCCCTATACTAGTAGATATGGCATTTAGAGACCTCAGCTTTCCCTTCCTGGTGACTGTTATCCCTGAAATTGTGAAAATCAGAGATTCAGAGAAAACCCTGTCCATTACTGGAGTCTCACACTCATATTCTATGATACATGTAGCTTACAGATAAGGAAGTTAAGACCCCACAACATTACATGATCAGCTTTTAACATATTTACTCAAAGACCCGTATACTGATTCCTATTTTCAACCATCCCTATTAACGTCACCCTATACAAATGCAGTCTTAATGTTTTTAGTCCCCACGGCAAGTTGGCCTCTAAAAACTTAAAAGAAGAACTCCATGCATTGATCCTTATAATCCAATGTCATATGCTGTTAATTGTTTAGATGAAAATGTTGCTGTTGATTTCTTTCCATATTGAAGAAGAGTTAATGAGACAAATAGTCCCATATAGTTTTATGAAGTCGCATATAGATATCATATGTGTACTGATTGTTCTTGGCGACAAATGGGGTTCACCAAGGTGGTGGAGGCTATGATTCGTCAAAGTCAAACACTAGACCTGGTTTGGTCTGTCAAGTCTAACCATCCCCTTGTCAAGTTGGAATACAGACATAGCATTAAGGGCAAAACAACTGCCCTTGTCTAGTTGGACATGCAGGCATAGCATTCAAGGCCATTCATTACTTATGTTATCTCACTTGCAGGTATTGCTGAGTTTGTTTGGTCCACCTCCAAGATATATGGTTGTCGAGAAACAACAGCATGACACACCTGCTTCATCACAGCAGAGTTGATGTCCAATGATAAAAGCGAAGCTTGCGTGGTAGAAGTTCGTCACTTGATATCATTACACATGTACATACAAAGGTTAACGCAATACAAGATATCTAAGAACTACCAAGAAAGATTGTTGTGACCTGTTCTTTTCTGGTAAATTCACTCTTGCCAAGGTGTTAAGGCGCATCTAGGAATCCTTGGCTCCTGTCTGAGCTTCAGAATCTACAAAGCATCCAAAATCTTCGTGTTTGTTCATCCTTACTTTGTTACAGTGAAAAGTGACTTCAGAGTCCTGACTATGATTGTTTGTAAGCTTGTTTTACCAGTGATTGATAGCCCTAGACGGTTTATTCTTAGCTTGTACTTAATCCAGTTCGGTTTGATTTGGACCATTTACCCCGAGATTCGGTATTGCCAGTGTCGAATTTGGATTGTGAATGTCATATCATTTTATCAATAGACGACGATATAATTAAACGTGGTTACATCTTGCATGTGATTTTGTCTAGTTGTTTTTATTTTTCCAAAGTCTGTAAATAGTACATACTCTTTTGAGCAAAAACTAATTTGGTAACTCCGATATTCCGAGATTACTTCCATCTCTACCACTTCCGTACCAATTTTGATTACAAGCAAGCATAAAATCAGACCAAATCAGCCGGCTCTGGATGCAGGAATCCAATTTCTAAAATTTAGAATTGGCGATAATTGGTTTGGTTCTCAGTTCTAGGTTTGCATTGAACAATTTGAATCATATCAATATAATTTTTTTTTTAATTGCCAAAAGGTTGAAGAAAAGAGCAAAACAACACCGTTTCCTTGATCCACAAGCCGGCTAGTTCTTGGGCTAGTTCTTGGTTTCACATATTAGCAATCAATCCTTTTGATTTGGTTCCTTATTTTAAGGCGGGGGTTGATCCACCATAGAATCGATCACCTCTAATTGTAGCCGACTCTTTGTTATATCTCCAAAATTGTTGGGTTGAATTATTAAAGACCTTGTTTCCGTGTGGCCCTAATTACGCAATTCCAACTTAATTCTACGTGGTCGTCATTTGTTTGGGGAATAGCATGAAAGAAAATCCTGTTTAGTGGATAACTTCAATGCATTATAGCCATTAAAATGAGTTCGAATCCATAAGTATTAGGCATTGTACAATTTTAATAAATTGGTTTCCACCATCAAATCAGATCATATCTCAAGAACAAGCGACATATTATGTCAGCAATTTTCATTATTACCAACTACTGACTTATTAAAAATTACCCCTTTTCAATCTTGAAAGTTATTAAATGGTAAATCCACGGAAACCTTCTCGGTAAAATGACCAATTTATTCTCACTCGTCAAATATAAAAAATTTGCTTTCCCTAATCACTAATATTTTATGTTTCGCGAGTCAAGTGACTTGATGAGGGTGATCTCAATACCAAATTTTTCCACCATTCGGTGAATAGGAAGCATCTTCTCAATAGAATCCTATCTCTTAGAAATGATGTAGGGAACACAATCCGAGACCCTTCCCAAATCTAGCAACTTGTTGTTTCTCATTTTCAAGAGCTGTTGGCCTCTTCTCCTTTATCCACCGTGCCGTCTGTACAGGATATTCACTCGGTTATTCCTCGCTTGCTTGATGACAACCAGGTTCTCCACTTGTCAAAACCAGTTTCGGATACTGAAGTCCGGGAATCTTTATTCTCCCTAGCTACTGGCAAAGCTCTGGACCTTGATGGCTTTGGTTGGAATTTTTTAATCGCTGCTGGGACATTGTTGGTCCTTCATTTACTTGTGCGGTAAAAGATTTCTTCTCTTCTGGGAAACTTCTAAAGGAATCCAACAACACTATCCTTACCCTTGTGCCCAAATGCCTTAATGCCACGACGGTAAATGACTTTAGACCGATTGCTTGCTGCAACACGGTGTATAAATGCATTACAAAGATCATTGCAAACCGGATGGCTGCTATTATGCCTTCGGTAATTAACCATGCTCAAAATGCCTTCGTTAAGGGAAGACGGATTAGTGACAACATTCTTCTAACTCAGGAGCTGTTTGCGGGATTCCACCTCAAGCCATGTAAGCCTAAATGCGCCATCAAAGTTGATTTTCGCAAGGCCTACGACACGCTAAATTGGGATTTTTTGGAGGTAACTCTTCGAGCTTTCCCATTTCCCCTCCACCTCATTAATCTCATTATGAGTTGTGTCCGATCACCGCACTTTTCTATCTCTCTAAATGGTGAACTGCATGGATTTTTTCCTAGTGGTAGAGGCATTAGACAAGGCGACCCCATGTCACCATATCTCTTTACGTTTGTCATGAAAGTTTTCACTGGCATCTTGAATATGCAAACTGACCCCCCTTCGTTTCAATATTTCTGGAGATGTAAACCGTCTAGACTTTCTCATCTATTTTTTGCCGACGATGTACGGCTGTTTTTGGAGGTGTCTATGCCAGCCCTATCTCTCCTCAAAGTTGGGTTGGACAAGTTCTCCCTTTGGTCTGGGCTTCAACCAAACCTCCTCAAAAGCGAGATCTACTTCTCAGGGGTTACCCCAGATTACCGCAATGCCTTCATCTCTCTATTTGGCTTCAAGGAGGGATCCTTACCTTTTCGGTATCTTGGGATTCTAGTCATTTCATCCAGGCTTTGAAAAGTTGATTGCATCGCTCTAGTAAACATCATCACTTCAAGGGTACAATCGTGGACACAACGATTTCTCTCCTATGCAGGCCGATTACAACTCATCCGATCGGTGCTCCACTCTATTCAAGTTTATTGGGCTAATGTATTCATCCTACCGAGATCGGTCTTGGATAATATTGAGCGTATTTTAAGACAATTCTTATGGAAGGGCCCAGACCTAGGCAAGGGTGGAGCCAAAGTTGCCTAGTTTGACGTTTGCCTCCCAAAGTCTTAAGGAGGGCTGAGTATCCGAAGACTAAGGGAAAGCAATACGGCTGCCATGCTAAAGCACATTTGGTTTTTATTCACAAACAAGGAATCCCTTTGGTGCAGATGAATCCATTCAGTCTTTTTGAAGAATATAAATTTTTGGTTCGCCTCTAAACCTACAACTTGTTCTTGGTCCTGGAAAAAAATCCTAGACCTCCGTAGCGAATTCCGCAATTCCTTTTCTTGGCGTGTGGGGGATGGATGCTCGATTTCCTTTTGGTTTGACAACTGGCATCCCAAAGGGCCGCTTAACTTATTATTCTCCAATGCAGATATATATCGAACTAGGCTTCCCAAAGGGGCTACTGTTGCTGATTTCATGGCTTTTCTGGACCTTCTTCGGGTGTTTTGGAAGTGATTAACTCTTGGGCTGACCCCATTCCTCATCTTACTGGTGATCCTGATCGCTTGTCCTGGTTCGGCAACCCTTCTGGCAACTTCTCTGCAGCCTCAGCGTGGGACGCTATTTGACCGAGAGGCCAACTGAATCAGTGGGCTCCCTTCATCTGGAACTCTTCACTAGTTCCCCGCTACCAATTCCTGCTTTGGTTGATCACAAAAAAGAGACTACAAACTCAAGTTCTACTACTCACATATGGCCATATCCCGACTGCGAATTGCGGTTTTTGCTCTTCTCGACCTGATTCGGTTGACCACTTATTTTTTGGTTGCCCTATTCCTGCTGCCTTAATCATGTTTTGGGCTGCTAGATTTAATTTCGCTTGGCGGAATAAATCTTGGGTGGATAATCTGCTCTGGGCGATAAAGTACTTATCTGGTGCTTCTTTTCGCTCCTCTCTTGCTCGGTTCGGGTTTGCTGCTACTTGCAATATCATATGGATGGAGTGGAATAACATACTTTTTCGGGGTAGACCCCCTTCCCTCCCGGCCATGAAAGGACGTCTTGAAAGAGTTTTGAAGGACAAAGCTTTATCCTTCCGTCATGTTCCTCCCACTGCTCCAAATAGAAGACTACTACAAAGCTGGGCGCTCAATCCTTCCATTTTAGCAGACTAATCTTCTACTTTGTACATTTGACTTTTGAGTAGGGGGTTTCTCCTACAACCTTTATTGTTCGGAGGTTCTTTCGAATTCCTAGATGTTGCATTGGAAGCTTCGAATGAAGGACTTCGCTCCTCACTATGGCAACCATCGCTTTCTTACCTTCTTGTCCTAGAGCGGGCTTTTGGGTTTCTCTATTGTTTTGCTGTTCCCTCTCTGGGTTTTGGGCTTTTGGGTTTCTCTATTGTTTTGCTGTTCCCTCTCTGGGTTTCGGGGAAGGCTAGCTGGTTCTCTTTGGCTGCTGTTTGGCCCTCTCTTTTTGCCACTTGGATTGTTTTCTTTTTACCTTGGCCTCCTTCCACTCGCTCTGACTTCTGTCTTTGTGAGTGTAGGTTTTTGGGTCCGAGTTCTCGCTATATAGCTCTATATAGCTTTCTGATTTCTAGTCAATATATTTCTTACCTTTACCAAAAAAAATATATATTTTATGTTAACCATAATTCGAGAGAGAGAGAGAGAACCAACGGAAAAACGAAAAAACCCAAACTTGGTCGACGGCGGACAGACACACTTCGTTAGGCAGTTGGATGGACCCAACCGCCAAGCTCGCCAAAGCACTTTTCAAGAACTCCGGCAATCCGAAGCTCGCATGGCAGCTCTTCAAGCGCATCCTCTCCTCGCCTCCCTCCCCCGCTCACGCCCCATGCATCGCCCGCTCCCTCCCCATCGTCGCCCGCATCCTGGTTCGCGCCAGGATGCTCCCGGAGATCGACCACCTCCGCCGCCTCATCCTCTCCTCCTACCCCGCCGAGTCCCGCCCCTCTTCCCTCGTTTCCCTCGTGAAACTGCTGGCCCGTTCGGGCCTCCCCGCCGCCGCCGTCTCGCATTTCAAGTCGCTCCGTTCTCGTTTCCCCGACGACCCGCCTCCGGGTCTCGTGTATAATTTGCTCATACGGGCGTGCCTGAGGGAAAACCATGTGGATGACGTGTTGTGGCTGTACAGGGATATGGTTGTTGCGGGGTTGAGCCCCGAGACCTACACGTTTAATCTGTTGATTGGCGCACTGTGCGAGGCGGGCCGGTTGAGTGATGCCCGGAACTTGTTTGAGAAAATGCCTAAGAGAGGGTGCAGGCCTAACGAGTACAGTTTCGGGATTTTAGTTCGTGGGTATTGTAGAGCTCGACTCACTGGCCAGGGGTTGGAGCTTTTGAACGAGATGAAGAGCTCGGGGATTGCGCCAAATAATGTAGTGTACAATACTTTGATTTCTAGCCTTTGTAGGGAAGGTATGACTGATGAAGCCGAAAAATTGGTAGAGAGGATGAGAGGAGATGGCTTGTCTCCGGATATTGTTACCTTCAATTCCTGGATATCCGCTCTTTGTGCAGCCAGTAAAGTATTAGAAGCTTCTAGAATTTTTAGAGATATGTTAACAGATCAAGAGCTGGGCCTCCCTGAGCCAAACACTGTAACGTACAATCTAATGCTTGAAGGATTTTGCAAGGAAGGGATGTGGGAGGAAGCCAAAACTCTGGGTGATACGATGAAGAGAAAGGGTGAGTTGATGAAATTGGAGAGCTACAATATCCAGTTGTTAGGTTTGATTAGGAAGGGGAACCTCTTAGAGGCACAATCAATAATAAATGAGATGATTGAAAGTGGTGTTGAACCCAGTATTTACACGTACAATATTGTGATTGACGGGCTGTGCAAGAATGGGATGTTGTCTGATGCAAGGACAGTGATGCGTTCAATGCAAAGTTCCGGTGTCTCCCCAGATACAATCACTTATAGCACTTTAGCCCAGGGATACTGCAGCAAAGGGAAGATGCGGGAAGCGAGGAATATTCTCCAGGAGATGATGAAGAGTGGCTGTTTCCCAAACAATTACACTTCTAATTTCTTGCTACATAGCCTCTGGAAAGAGGGTAAGACATCAGAGGCTGAAAAGTTACTGCAGAAGATGAATGAGAGAGGTTATGGCTTGGATACTGTCACCTGTAATATTGTAATACATGGGTTATGTCTCAGAGGTGAGTTGGATAAGGCAATGGAGATAGTGAGTGGGATGTGGAGTCACAGAAGTGCTGCTCTTGGAAATTTGGGGAATTCTTTTATTGGCTTAGTTGACAATGCCAATGATTGCAACAAATGTTCCCCAGATCTAATCTCTTACTCAACTGTGATTAGTGGTTTATGCAAGGCCGGTAGGGTAGAAGAAGCGAAGAAGATGTTTGCTGAGATGATGAGTAGAAAAATACGCCCTGATTCTGTTATTTACGATTCCTTTGTGTACGCTCTCTGTAAAGAGGGAAAACTATCATCCGCTTTTCGAGTTCTCAAGGACATGGAGAAAAAAGGTTGCAGCAGGAGGCTACAAACGTACAATTCATTGATTTTGGGCTTGGGAAGAAAGAATCAGATATTTGAGATATATGGACTTCTTGATGAAATGAAAGAAAGAGGGATACCTCCCAATGTCTGTACTTTCAATAATTTCATCAGATGCCTGTGTGAAGGTGGGAGGATTAATGATGCCCCTTCTATTCTAGATGAGATGATTGAGAAGGGAGTATTTCCTAATATTACTACTTTTAAGATACTCATCAGAGCTTTCTGCAAGGCTGGCGACTTTGGACTGGCCCAGGAGATGTTTGAAATAGCTCTTAATATATGTGGCCATAAGGAACCCCTCTACAGCTTATTGTTCAACGAGTTGCTCGCCGGAAAGGAAATTGAAGCAGCTGAAGAGTTGTTCAAAGCTGCAATTAACAGACATTTTGATCTGGGAGATTTTCTCTCTAATCCTCTCATCAACATCCTTTGTAATGAAGGGAAGATAGACGATGCCAGTGGCATTCTTAATAGGATGATTGATAGTGGATATGGAATTGACCCTGCATCATTTATGCCAGTAATTGATGGATTAAGACATAAAGGAAATAAAAAGGAGGCTGATCAACTTGCAGAGAGGATGATGGATATAGTGTCAAATGAGGAGGTAGCAGCAAGTAAGGAGAGAACCATCCACAGAAGACCAGATATCCATAATGAATACAATTGGCAAAGCATAGTGCAAAGGTACATATTAAGTGATATACAATATCTCACTTTTTCTTTCTGTTCTCCCTTTTTGGGCGTCATATGCCACCCGCTGCTTATATCTACAGTCCTTGATTTAACTATATTGTCTGTGAACATTAGGAACAGCTCAGCGTCTTCTTCAATAATTGCCACCCTGTTTTGTGCTGAAATGTAGTTGGATATCACTCTTCCTTGCACTAAATATATGCAGTATGCAGTATGATATGCTTGCAGACTAGGAGTACGGATGGTGTTAGAGAAGTTATTGGATTTATTTAATAATAAACTAGAACTTCATCTAATTGCTTAAGCTTTTGGAATAGTTGGCGGTGGTATCATAAAATCTCACATGGTATTAGAGTAGGAGGTCCTGAGTTTAAATCTTTCCAAGCCCCTATTTGCCTCCCCAATTAAATATTTCCATGTTGACTTAGGCCAAAGTCCAACCTATGTGTAAGGAAGAGTATTAGAATATTTAAATAATAAATCAAGCCTTCATTTAACAACTTAAGCTTTTAGAACAATTGATGATGCTCCCGCAAAATCTCATAGGATTAATTATATGTTGAGTACTGAATTGCAAGTTGCAACCCATATGGCTGCAAATTTTCACTAAGTCATGTTATCAACATGCTTTATTTTCCTCATTGAATGAAAGTAATGTGTATGTGGGATGCATTTAGTTCTAAATTTTTATGGCCATTCCCATAGCTTACCTTTGCTCTTGAACAGAGATGATGGCAGCAGGACTGTCTCCAGAACTCTCAAGGATATACAGAAAGGTTGGGGTCAGGGCAGTATACCAAGTCTGCAGCAAAAGAAAAATGATTACCTGGATTTTTGAGATGGTAACATCAACTTCATCAGTTGCTCTCCATAATCAAAACTTGCTGTAGCTTAGACGGTTATTTGGACGTAAAAATCTATCTATACAAGTATATTGATTGAAGAAATTTCTCTCTGCCTTAAAGTTGAAATTCGTGCTGTTTATATTTTCAGTATCTTCAATAGCTCTTTCTTTGTGCAGATTAGGAATTTGTTTGATTGTTCCTCAGCACCATATAGGATTTTGAAGAGAGAAGAAACAATGATTGTTGAGATGCTTGGCAGCTCAGTAGCTCACTCTCTAATGAACATCCCGCGACAACTTTCTGAGTTCTCTTCTCAGTTTTTAGACTTTACAGAGGCAAATGAATTGGAACGGTCTAGGCTCCTTTGGATGCATGCAGGTATCTTAAAATTCATTTTTTCCTTATCTTTGTCTTCTTAATATTCCTTGGTTGTTTGATTGCCAGATCTAAAGGAGCAAGTGTATGGTTTAATTAAGATCCCTGACTTTTGTTGGGTTACTCCTTTCTAGATGTCTGGATATGTGGATCTTGCTATCATTGCATCAGTAGTGATTTACTATTTTCACTATACTAACTATTAGAGAACCTTTGTGAAACCTCTTCGGACTTAAATTGTTATCAAACATCCAGTCTCTTCCCTGGAGCTTTAATATGGGGGAGTTTAGTGGCAGTATTTGATGATTGTTAACTTGCAGGGGCGGAATATTTGTGTCATGACATCCAGTGGGCTTCGTTGTGGAGCTAAGATAAAATGAATGCTTGATGCGTAGCCTGATGTATTGCATCAGGTAAGCTAGTTGACTATTGAATTCCTGTTCATGCCCAGTCTGAATGTCAAATGCCGAAGGTTCATCTGGTAATCTTTTCATTTTTTTATTGTGTTTTTGCAGTTGAATGGTGGGGTGTACATGCCAGCGCTCACCTGATAAAGATGATCTGATCCCAATCAGAAGGGATGATGAGACATAAAAATGCAGCAACATGACGGCACCACAAAGGTTGTCTCCAATTACAGATGCTTCTGTTGCGTGAAAATCACTCATGCTTAACCTGTGTATTATTGTGGACGTGCGAAATGACCCAATGAACTTGATGGGGATATCGTATGACCAAAGCAGAGCTTATTATTTCATTTTCTGCGAATTCAGTAATACACCCGTAGTTCCGAAGACAGGAATTGGGGAGTACGGGGTGGAAATCCAGCAAGATAAAAAAGGTCTGGTAAGGTATAATGGTATATATAGACCCGAGAGGTTAGAATAGTGAGATTCCTTATATGTTCGCTTGGTAATTGTCAGGAGGCTCATTTATTTGTAGGATTCTATTTTTATCAGTGCGATTTGGATTTGATCTTCATTAATCTTTGATTGTTCAAATATTGTCACATTTATATAGTTTCCAAATTTAAAAAATCTTAACTCCGTCTTCCAGGATATGGTGAGATATTGCTCCACCTGAGATTTACGAGACGATCTGCTGTCAAAGATTCAGATGGATTTTTCAAGCTGCATCTTCTCCTTTTTCTCATGTTGGACGTGCATAGTTAATTCCAAACACTCATTCGAGTTTACATGGAATTTGATCTTGCCATCTGATGTATGTTCCACCAAATGATGAGTTCAGTTGATAGTACCTTCTTGGAGGACTTAGGAGGATAATAGATAACTGTCCAAAATTTCGATTCTGAATAGAATTGCGTTTAGTCTAGTGTTTAAAATTTCTAGTCCAAATCATTTTTTTTTTTTAAATAAACTTTTTCTTTTTTTTTTCCTTTTCTTTTTTTCTCTTCTCCCTTCTTCAATCTGGCCGGCAACCTCACCGGACCGTCGCCAGCCCTCATCGGCCGAGCCTCACCGACAGCTGGGTGAGGCTCGCCCAGCCTCGCTGGTGGCTAGGCAAGCCTCGCCGGGGCTGGGTGAGGCTCGCCTGGCCACCAGTGGCTGGGCTTGCCTTTGGCGAGCTCGCTAGATCAGTTGCCGGCGACTGGCGGCAAACGACAATCGTGGTGGTGGCAGTAGATGAAGAAGAAGAAAAGGTAAAAAGAAGAAGAAAATGGCTTGATTCTTATATTTGTTCCCAAGAACAAGAATCAACTTTTTTTTATTCTTGATTCTATTCTAAATCTACTTCCGGAAACTAAAAATTAGAAATTTGTTCTGGAGAACAAAATTTTTACCAAACACGATTCTGTTCCAAAATTACTCCTGTGAACAAAAAAATCAGCATTAAGCATTGTTTAGATAGTTACCAAACAGGCCTGTAGCAGCTGATGTAAACATTCCATTGCTTGTACCTTAGTCCCCCCGATTTACAAATACCTGTTGAAGTCACCAAAATGAATTGACCCTGAATGTCAATTACCTGGTGTTCATCAATCTTGTTTGGGTGTAATTCTATTTTCCCTTTCCCAGAATTCGGTAAATCAGGCTGCCTTGAAAGTTGTCGATTCTCAAAAGTCACGAAGGAGAAAGTACAGTCATCTTAGCTTCAATCAACTGGGCCATAATCTGGATTGCCGAA
This sequence comes from Eucalyptus virginea, assembly GCA_014182375.1. Lineage (NCBI taxonomy): Eukaryota > Viridiplantae > Streptophyta > Magnoliopsida > Myrtales > Myrtaceae > Eucalyptus > Eucalyptus virginea. The sequence continues at coordinate 18,120,450 of CM024522.1, read as the reverse complement.
GGAAACTTGAATTATGACACAACATGTCCATTGGAAGCAACAGCTTTAAGCAAAGCAAACATGCTTAGCACCTGGGAATTAAGCAAATCTACCATGTAATTACACCGACTAAATTCTCTAGCGACGCCTAGAAAGCCATGAACTGAAATACCTGATATCAATTTTCTTATTCCTCCATCTTTTGTTCTTTTTTTTTTTCCGGCTATAGCCGAGGTTCAAACCTGGTCTGACGTCCCTGCCTCCAACAGATGGTTTGCCTTCTTGCCCTGTCTACAAAGGAGAAATTTTGGCGCGGGATGGATTTTCAGATCCCGAACACTGGAAACTTATTATTGGGTATGGCCTCGGTGCTGAGCCTCACCACTGCTACCGCTAAGACTTCTTAGATTTTGATGTGAAGATCGGTGAATGGAGATCCGGATTGTATGGTTTTGTGACATTCTGTACACATCAATGCACTCCTCAAGATCAGCATCACATGTCAAAAGAACCCATTCTCGATCATCATCCAAGTACTTGAGATCAATTGTTCCAATATCTTCTATGTTGAAACGTTTTGCCACCTCACGTTGCAAATCTCTAAGTCCCCAACTGGGTTTCAAGCTGAACCTGATCTTTTCTTCCCCCAAAATTGCTTTAATTCTATAAACGCCCAAATCACGTGTTAGGCGTGGGCTGTTGGTTTTCGGTAAAGCGGCTACATTCTCGAGACTTCCCCACTCATCCAATGATTTGTGGCTTTGGGATCTTATTAGAGGCTTCGGCTCTTCGTGAGTGGAAATATGTAATTCTGCATCGCTGTGTGTTCGTTTTAGCACTTCAGAGGGGTTATTGGACATGACTGGATCGCCGCTGCTTGGAGCAGTTATTGCAGTAAAATGCTGCTTTGTCCCGGTTGAGAAAGAGGTAGTAGAACCAGAGCTCTGGCTGCATGAGGAAGATGGAGAATTCGAGGTAGTGGCTCCTGAGCTGAACAAACCATTCTCAGTCTGAGGATTTAATTGCTCCAGAGGATTACCCAGATTAGCTGATGAAAAAGTTCCCTTCTCAGAGTGTCTTGGAGAGTTCAATTCTGGGAAGCTCTCATAAAATGAGCGAATACGTATGGTACCCTCAGCACCTTGGACCGAATTCATAATGCTCTCAAGCTTCTTTAGAGAATGGCCTACCTTCTTGATCTTTCGAGAAGGCCATCTAGTGATGCCATGTTGTCTGCATATCCTTTTCAAGGTTGTAGGACAAACTGCACATAGAATAATCTGAGTAAGCATTTTTTGCCAGGAAGGCTATACTACTTGGTTAAGTGTAGGGCACGGCACAGATTCTCCAAGATCAGGAGATTTTGTAAGCACAAATCACAGCAGCTTGTTAGTCAAAAGGAGTATGAAGCATTTGGCAACCTTCTCTATCAGAAACATTAAGGTGAGTTTGTGAAGTGCAAAAGAAGACAAATTAGATTCAAATTAAAGCCTCATGATGCCTCACTGTAACATGACATAAGAAACTGAAAAGAGATTTATGCCGCATAAGATCCAGTTGACATGGTGAGGGACTTTATCCAAGAAGCAAAAAGCTTATGGAGTTAGTTTCAATTTATATTCCCAAATACCGCACATGGGTGGAAGTGTCAGCAACTAATGGAACAAACAAAAAAGATTTGAATTCATAAGATTGTGTACCCACCTCCCACACTGGCAATTAAACAGTTGAAAGCATACATCCAACACCCCTACAAAGCTAAAGTAGGTTCTTCTCTGAGCAGATGCAGATGTAAAATCAGCAATTTGGATTTAAAGAACTTCGTCGATTTGCTTGTAATAGGTCATCATCGTGATGTATTAGTGTTGTCTTCTGAGTTATGAACAATATTAGTTCATCGATAAAAGAAAAAAAGACGGGCATTTCTGGACCATATCGGATGTGCACTTATTGAAGCAGCGTTATTGAAGCTACAGAATTAACATAGCAAATTATTCTATGCCTGCTTTGTGAAGTTTCATTGGCTATTCACTACCCACCGCTTCATTAATTCTCACTCACTTTGTGAAACCCAACCAGCATTAAATGGAAAATAAAGAGCTAAGTACAAACGAATCAGTAAGTAGCAAACAAAAATTCCGTACCACCAATACTTTTGGCAGCATCTTTGAGGCTCCCTGCGAAGTATTGCCGGAGGACCTCCAAGCTGATTGTCTTCTCAGTCTTTGTACGAGTCCTCTGACCTAATTTTCTACCACCTATGGAGGGAAACTGACCAAGAGTATCCCCACCCTCGACATTAGGCTTGTTTTCTAATTTCTGCTGAACTCGGTGAAACTCTGGATGGAACTGTCCATGCTGTAATCCTATTTCAGTTTCTTCCCATTTGGTTGTCACTGTAAATTCTTCTTTGGGTTCTTTCTGAACCTCAAATGGAACAGAGACCCCTTTACTGTTCTTTTGGGCCTCCACCATATTTGCAATCCACGACACTTCTTGCGGATGATGTTCATTAAGAGAAGGTAGCAACTTATTGGTTTCTTCCACCTGAATTCTTTTATCTGAAGTGTTAACTCCAGTATATCTTGTGGATGACACAAGCGTTTCCTTCTGTTCCTTTTGGGAATTCTGGAGTGTCTGATGTACAAAATTGGACAATGAGTTAATCATCTGCTTTTGTTCTTCAGCATCTCTGCAATCTCTTGGCAAAAAGAACTCCAAGACAAAGTCAACTGATCCAGTGTGGATGCTTGCTAAGGGAATTGCAGTGGCACAGCATAACCCTAACATCCGAGCATGGTGAGCCAGAGGGTATTCCTTCCTGCTGAATGCAGTTATATCGGCGGCAAAACATGGCTGGTTTATTGTAAATGCCCTCCCAACGATTCCTTGTCCTCTTAACAGGTGATGCTCAGAACATGCTTCCTGAAACCCCAAGTAGTGTTGATCGGCCACAAAACAAGCAGAATCAACGGTTGACACACAGAATTCATAGTTCTCATTAGAATGCCGAGGTCCTTCTTTACCTTGCTGGAGACAAGAAGCCCAAGTCAAAGCTAGTGGCAGTCTGTATTGTCTGCATACAGATGTCAAAACCTCTAACATCTGCGGTAGTGCAGCTTGGTGTGACTGATTGCAAGCCTGTGATAAACCCATTTACACTTCGTAAGTATCATCACGGATTTCTGGCAAACTCAAGTAGAAAATTCATTTACCTTCGTACTAGGTGGTCTGAAGGTCTGGGAACTTCTAAGATCAACAGCCTGCGATATAGAGCTCTAATTAAACATGAGAAGACAAATTTTCTTGATATTTGTAGGTGTCTGCTGAGGTACATTATAAATAATTGGAGAGAAAACCGTTGGTGAATCTAAATGGTTTTTTTAATTTAAACAAATGTAACAGATGCCCAGACAAAACAGTTTCAAATATCCTCGTTATGAAGAAAATTGGGACTCCACTGAAAATAATCCATAGAGAAAAAAATGGAATTAGCCATATGGCAATGGGAGTAGGAAATTGGGAAAATGGACTATAGAGAGTGTGGGAATGTCTCCAACCTCTCTGCTTGACAAGATAGGAAAAATGCTTTGCACACCAAACGGCACATATTACATGAGGATTAGAACACTGATTGTGATCTGGAAAATACTAAACAGTGAACTCTGACTCGAGGAAAACAGAGGCAAGGCACTAATGCTATTTGATATGTCCGCCTCCCAAGAATATATAGCTGAAGTACCCAAGAGCCCATATAGGACGTATTCAGACTGCAAAATTCTGTTCAGAAACTATACCTAGCTCTTAATCTGTTATATCTTATGTTTCGACAGTTTTTAATAGTTTATTACCGCATATGGCGATACTTTTCTTTGTATTGACAAGCAGACAGCTTTTTGCTAATTCTTCTTGTATCAAATCAGACTCAAAAACATCTGGTATCATAGAATCAAGGATAAGAATTAGAAGGGACCTCAAGAGCTTTGCAGACAGTTTCAAGTTCTGGACGATATTTGATCTTCTGGGAAGTTGTTATGATCTCAACAACACCCAAGCAAGTCCCGCTGCCCCGTTCAAAAACAGGAAGCCCAAGGGACCCACGGACATCATACTGCTGAGCATGGTCACGACGCGGATACTCTTCACTACTGAAGAACCGAACATCAGGAGTCCACTCCGGGAGCTTCCCCAAGAAAACCCGACCTGGCAAGCCAACTGACTCTTTAGTCTCCTCGTCGGCCACGAACTGATATGTTTTTGAAACATTTCTGTAACTCTCAAGGCTCTTGCTGTTAGGATTATAGACATATGGCTGGTCAATTGTGGTAAGCACGTTCCTCCCCTCTTTCTTTACTGGCACCCATATTTGAACAAGCACATCTTTGTCTTTAGTGCATTCTTTCAGACGCCCAAGAGCCATCATCAATCTCTGCTTCATGGAGGAAGAGGGACCCGGATTTGCCGTTGGGGCAATCCAGCACCGTCTCCCAACTTCAGGGCCTTCAATCTGAAAACCTTCGGATTGACTTGAAGATGCTGTAGCTTCAAAAGGATTAATATTTTTCTGCTCCATCTCCAATCTTTCCTCTATTCTAGGACACGTTGAGGGTGGACTTCCGGCGAAGTCTTTTCCTGCTTCCTCTTGAAAGATGCTCCGAAATTGATGATAATTGGCTTGATCAGACTCTGTCAAAGGCGGATAGTCAGAGGCATCTGTTTCTAACCAGCATCCTTCTAACAAGAGTTGATCCATCAAGTCCAAGTCCATGGCAGAATCCAAAAGATTCTCACTTGTGAAATTAGGGGTGAAAACAACATCCTCCATTATTTTCTATCCTCAAATAATCAAGCAGACGCCATAACCAGTAATCACTGAGTTGTCAGTTGCAACATCATTATGACCCAAAACACAGAAGCTCGGTGAAGATGAAAAACAGAAATAGGAACTTCCAGGAAGGATTTATGTCGGCCTCGTCCAACGCTCCGATTTGTCTGAGCTGCCGAAACATCATCAAGAAAAATTGATTAGGAACTGCTATCAGTAAATCATTTCAGGGGGGGAAATCAAAGAACTAACAGTTCTTTTCAAGAAGGCTGTTTGAAAGGGTGATTGGGATCGAATTCATAAAGTTTGGAGTATATTGCCCGATTCTTCAGTGAAGCCGATGGTCTAATAGCAGTCGAACATCAGCTGGGTTGCAAAAACCGGGGACGGCAATTTCTAAGCGTAAGTTACGCTCATAATAAATTTTAAAAGAGAAGGAAGCTCATTTAGAAATCAAATTGACATTAGGTAGTGATGTCAGGATTGACATATCGCACTTAAATTAATGGAAACCACGGCAGGAGAGAGCGTCACTTCGAAAATCCAAGATAAGCAACTTCACCTATCGTTTGCAGTGAAGAACTCGAAACCCATAAATCAGATTCAAATGGGTCTTTGATCATCAGAAAAGGAAAAAGAAGAAGATGAACGCTTTGGTCCTCGAAAATGGGAACAATTAATTCTACCGATTCGAGGCCTGTGCTCTACACCGCACCGCTCACCTAAACTAATCAATACAAACAGAAGGAGAATTAAGATCCAGATAAAAGGATAGTCCCTCGACTGTTCCAACTAACACAGGGTCTTCCCAGTACTAATCAACACAAACAGAGGAGATCCAGAAAACAACCAAAAATTGTAAATTTTTGAGAAAGACAGATAAAAGTCACTCACTTTTCCAACTAGAACTGGGTCCTTTTGAGGTGGGTATGATTAATATGCCTCGGGCAAATCCATATCTGAGCAACAAAGAGCGGTACATCACCAACAAAGATTTGGCTGATAAAAGGGTCTATCACTTCTAGTCCTCTCTCTCTCTCTCTCTCTCTCTCTTCCAAAACCCCCTGTCCACATGGAAAAAAAGCTAATTTTTGCCTGAATTTTACCAAACTCTGCGCTCTGTTGTTGTCTTCTTGCTCTGGGCAGATCAGTGCCTCATGTTATGCTAGGGGAAGAATCTACTCTACCAAAAAAAAAAAAAAAAAAACAGTAGGACCCACATAAAAAAAAATTGCTACTTGGAATTTTCTGACACTTTCCCTTGGTCATAATCATTTTCCCAGTCAGGCATCCTTGTATGTACTCCACTATCTATGAACGTGCGGTGAGATCAATCTGTCTGGAAGAAAAATTAAAAAGAAATTATGACGAACCTTAAAGATCTCACCCTTGAGTCAATAGATTAATATTAGACAATGTAGAGTGTAAAAGAGGAGAAGATTCTTGGAAGTTAAGGGCACTGAGAAGCTAAAGTTGGCATTTTTTCTTTGAGATTCCCCAGTTGGCTCTCTTTTCTTCTTTTTTCTTTGTTCATTTTTTTTTTTTTGGTTTTTCGAATTGTGAAGGGCATGATGAAAATGATTTCTGCCAATTTCAGCCAATAAATATTATAAATTACCTCAAGAAAAGCATGGTTCATTATAAAATTAGAAAACATAAACATATAAATTATTGAATGTCCAATCTTGTTGGGTTGGTAGTTCTGAACAGAAGAGAAGCAAGTGATGACTATTTCTCCAAGGAGCAAACATGGAGAATAACTTTCAAGAGCATGATGGAAATCCCCCGTTGTCCATACCCGGTGATCTTCTTTCTTTTTTTATAATCGAATATCTACCCGCAAAACAAAAATGATGATGACTTTTTTTTATCCTATCTGTCTGAACATGTCATGTTTTGCCATCTCATTAAAAAAACTGCTTAGTAAGTTATTCTATAGTTTTTGTGAAATCGAAATCAACTTATACAATATGGTAAAATTAATTATTTATGCCATCTCGATCAAAGCCCGCCATTTAAAAACCTAACCACTTTAGTGGCGTCCCTCGAGAAAAATCTTTTTTCTTCAAGGGCCACTTGGATTGAGAGCCAGATGGGGACCAAATTCCTCATGCAACCTCCCCCATATGCGTATTTGCATGTGACCCTCAAAAGACTTTGGGGGCAAGCCTCGAGTCGCCGCATCTCAACCATTGTATATGAGCTAAGCAAGCACTAGTTCCAATTAAATCTATTGAGCATTTCCATCGATTTAGACTAAGCAATGGATTGGCTTTGTAGTATATTCATGCTGCATAATGGAATCCTCATGGTCATGGTCATTGGTCATGACATGTTATCCACTTTGTGTGAGATAAGGCTTCAAGCTTGTTATATAACCAGCAGGCCCCACCACTGTTGCTCACCAGGAAACACCCCAAGTCATGCTCAATTAAGGGTTAAAGTAATCTAATCCCCATATCAAATTCACTGATTGGCACATAAACAGAGAGATTAGATCAGATATGCATATATATCTAGATATAAGATCTTGCTGTGTACCCAACTCATATGCATTTCCAAGGAAGCCTTAAAAATCAAGGGCCATTAGTATATCAAGCATGGAGAATCAAAACTTGTGGTCCCCACTCTTTTTGGTTAATTTTGACCCGGGTGTATTTAGCATGATCGATCGCCGATCGAGGGTGATAATCAATTTGAGAGTCGCCACCACATCTGAAAGCGTTTTGGTACCAATTTTAGGAAAACCAATGATGATGAGTCATCGAAAACGAAATGTCTTAATCAACACCCAAATCGCGATTGCGAGTTTTTTCTTCCAACCTCATAGTGAACAGGCATTGAGCTTGTAAGAAATGCTTTTCTGTTGCTCTCCTGCATGATGTGTGTGTGAGTTGTATGGGTGCTGTAAAGTGTGAACTGTTCCAATAACTTTTATTTTAAGGTGGGATTGGTGGATGCACTCATGTACTAAACAATTGGATTTCTTGTGCTTGGGTTTTTACACAGAAAGCTCTTGAAGAGGACAATTATTGAAGACTCCAGTGATGGATCGGTTGAGATAATGACCCCTCCACTCGTGTGACATATCATTTTTGATCCTCTACCAATGATCTTCCTCGCCGCAGCCGTCGGTGACGAGCTTTGTCAGACCCGGATTTTCCTTTTCGCCACTTGATATGCAAATTGGACTTTAGCTTGGTGGGGTTATGATCTAACCTTTTTATTAGCAGTTTTCCTCGTCTTTTGTGTGAAAGATGGCCCTTTTTCCATTTGGTCGCTCAGTTGCTGTTCAAGTGTCAAGCTCTCCAGATGAGAGATGACCATCTTCCACGAAGTTGCACTGTCGCTGTTCCAGCGTCGAGTTCTCTAGAAGGTTGACAAATTCGTTGGCCTCTCTTGTTAGTTCTTGACGAAAGAAGAGTCCGTGGTTGTTTAGCTAAACCTGGGTGTTATTTAGCAGCCACCGAAGAACAGGTTATAAAACAGAGAGATTTTCCATTTGCTTTCGCTACGACAGCAGGCGTGGGGCTAAACTTCCAGATACCGTCATCAGTTTGGCACGAGCATGAACATCGCGGTATCTTCATTTCTATTTTTGCAAATATCATCATCGGAACTTCAACCACTTTCACCAACCACTTTCACCAATTCCTTAGTTCTGTTATTTTTTTCTCCCGGCCTTTCACAGTACCAAGTTCTCGAAAGATGCCGTTGAATAAAATGTTGCCAAGAGATTGGCCGGTGCCGCTAACTATAATAGTATAGCTTAATTATAAGCGATATTTGCCAAGTTTTGAGTTGTATTCTTTTCAATCTTTAGCAGAGTTGCGTATCCGGCGCACGCTTTTTTGCAGTTTGCATCAGCTTACAGAGTCAAAGTTCATTTGTTTAGTGCATTATTGCGATGTTGATTACGACGTTTAGGGATGTGGATACCGCAGGTCAAAAGAATCGGTGCAAGATACTAAAAGGGATTCATTATTGATGTCTGAAAAGCTTATTTTTATATTCAGCAGGAAGATTCCACCATATGTTTTTCTATAATATAAAGTCCGCAATATAGAGTATCATAAGTTTTCTGAAATCTGAAAGGAGATGAAGCATCTGAAATGGTATCTCAATGCGGATTCAAGCTGGATAAGCAATGATGAACCCTAGATTGGTTATTGCCAATAAAAGTAATATTCTGAGACGAGAACCTTAATTTGATTAAGATTAAGTGTCCAGATTTTATGAGCACGTCTCCCTGTCAACGATATGAATATTCATCAGCGTGAAATCTGCATAATGAGTGTTTAGACCGAGATACTGCAACGAATACATCACAGCTCCTTTTTTTTTATTTTTTTTTTCCTGCAACATGATCATATGGAAATAAAAACCGAGGCCAGCTGCGAAAGTAAGATCTGATTGTTAGAAAATACAGACTCGTTCAAGGAAGACTCCTTCGGGTTTCGAGAAAATCGACCCAATATCGTTTACGAGGATTTTTTAGTTCACCCTCAGTGTTCATCTAGCGAACAGAACAGACTGGTCGAGTTGCTTCTTGAATCTGCAAAACAGATTGACCATATGACCTTTACCACGCTCACCCAATAAGCAATTCGGCTCCCATAATATTTTCCCGTAAAAGAATGAGAGGTTTTGCGTTGCATCCCACGTCTCTCATGCCGAGCTGCCGTGATCTTTCGAGGAGTGCGAATACTTGATTGTGACCGCGTTGATCGGATCCTTCTCTCAACTAATTTCAATTCGAGTTGTTAGAGTAAAACGATAAAATAGTTTTTAAGAGTTTTAGGGTTTATTTTATGTATATATATAGAACATTACTGAATAAAAAATATCACTTTTCTCTCACATGGTCAAACTTGGGATTTGGTACCTCTTCCTTTAGGCAAAACTACTATTGGTTGTCGATAGGTGTATGCTGTGAAGGTCAATCCCAATGGTTCTCTTGCTCGTTTAAAAGCAAGACTGCCCAGATATATGGGGTTGATTATTTGGATACTTTTTCTCTTATTGCCAAACTTACTTCTATTCAAATTTTAATCTCTCTTGCTGCCACAAATAACTGGCCCTTATTTCTAGGAGTGTGCAAAAGAACCGGGACCCACCCGAACCGCCCAGAACCAGACCGGAACCACCCGGAACTGGTGATTCTTGAGGGAACCGGTCCGGTTCCCGGTTCCATGGGCGGATCCGCCCACCCGGACCGGACCGCACCGATTATATTAAGATAATATATTAATTTTTAATATTAAAAAAATTGAAATTACTAATTAATAAACCCAAATCAAATAACTAAAAAAATTAAGTCAAGATCGCGAAGAAGCAAAGCTGGGTAATCTCCGGTCAAACCAAATGGAGAGATCCATAAGCTAAAAAGTCTAAAGCGCGTCTTGAGTCCTTGACAAAACGCGAGCAGTGAGTGGGCAAAAAGCAAGCATGCGAAGAAGCGGGGCTACAGGAGGAGGAGAAGAATAGGTCGGGCGAAGAACTAGCAATTTCGATCGAAAACCAAAATTGTTTCACATCAAGGTCGGTTCCATGGATCCACCCGGGAACCGGACCGGATCGGCGGTTCGGTTGCCGGGTGGATCCATGCAACTAACGGGTGGATTGCAGTTCTAATTTTTCGAAACCAGTCATTAACTGGGAACCGCCCGCTCGGACCATGCACACCCCTACTTATTTCAGCTTGATGTTAAGAATGCTTTCTTGCATACTACTCTTAATGAGGAAGTTTATATGGAGCAACCTCCGAGATTCGTGGCTCAGGGAGAGTCTAGGGGATTGGTTTGCAAATTAAAAAAATATTTATATGGTTTGAAATAATCTTCACGGACATGGTTTGAAAGATATTCTAAGGCCATACTTTCTTTTGGAATGTCGAGATATGAAAATGATCACTCTTTCTTTTATAAACATTCAAAGGGAGACAAACTGTTCTTGATTGTATATGTCGATGATATTATCATCACGGGAGATGACCTGATTGGTATAGCTGAGCTAAAGATCTATCTTCAACACCAGTTTTAGACTAAAGACTTAGGAAAATTGAAGTATTTCCTAACAATTGAAGTATCTCCTAGGAATCGAAATTGCACAATCAAAAAAATGTATTGTTTTGTCACAATGAAAATATGTGTTGGATTTGCTTACTGAGACAGGTAAGCCTCTTGATTCACCTGAGGAACAAGGAGTTAAACTAACCGCTGAGGATGGGGAGATCTTTAACAATCCCAAGAGATATAGAAGACTGGTGGGTAAGTTGAATTATTTTATAGTTACTCGTCCAGATATTGCTTTTCCAATCAGTGTGGTAAGCCAATTTCTGTCTTCCCCCGAACGTCTCATTGGGACGCAGTTATTCATATATTGTGGTACTTGAAGAAGACTCCAGGGAAAGGGATTGTTTATTAGAACCGCGGTGATAGCAAAGTTGAAGGATTTTCTAGAACTGATTGCGCAGGATCTCCAAATGATAGGAGATCAATCACAAACTATTGTACCCTAGTTGGAGGGAATCTAGTATCATGGAAGAGTAAGAAACAAAGTATTGTTGCTCGCTCCAATGCCAAGTCAGAATATAGAGCCATGGCACAAGTGACGTGTGAATTACTGTGGATTCAACAGTTATTGACTGAATTATGTTTCAAAACTTCAACACCTATGACCCTATGGTGTGATAATAAAGTTACTGTGCATATAACTTCCAATCCCATGTTTCATGAGAGAACAAAACACATTGAAGTTGATTGTCATTTTATTCGAGAGAAGTTATAGAGTGGATTGATTTTTCTAAGTCATGTTCAAACCGGTGAACAACTTGCAGATTTTTTTACTAAACCTCTGGGTAATGGGAGGATAGATTATATTTGTAATAAGCTTGGGCATGATTAACATCCATGCTCTAGTTTGAGGGGAGTGTTAGAACAAAAGGGTAAAATAGTCTTTAGGAGCTTTAGGGTCTATTTTATGTATATATAGAACATTACTGAATAAAAAATAGCACATTTCTCTCACACGAGTAAAAAAGCATGAATGTATTGTCAAAGTTGTTATAATGTAATTTCACAGTGAATGGCGCCTTTAGCCACTGCCTTCCAATTATGATGAATGCAGTTACTTGGTTGATCTCCAAGGCTTTTAAAATTAGGTTGCTTTTCTTCTCCATAGATGAATTGCAAAGCTGCAAAATTTCCAAAACTACTACTTGCTCTTCTCAAGTTAACAACCCTGATCGAATATCTAATCCAAATTCATAAATGTGAGAATGATCCTCCATTTCAGTCGACAGAAATCTATTTTCGCAAATAAATTAGCAAGGTAGCCGTTACATATAATCCGATGACTGATAATCGTAACCAGATTATTGTGATGTGGATGAATTATGTGCTTTGAAGAAGTTGGAACTGTTTCAACGTTCAGGGGATTTAAGTTGCTTGGATATGGAAGTACAGAATAATATAGCAGAGAAACTGAAGAAAGAAATCGATGTATTCCAATAACTTTCATCAGCTTAAAGAGTGTTCCTCAGAGTCGTACATAGGTGATATCCAGATAGCCAGAATGCAGCTTACAAGTAAGGGGAGGTTTGGCACAGTGATCGCGTAGATGTAGATAGAGGTCCTCTACACAGTACAACAAAATTGATATCAGATTGTCGAGTTGTTACGTTGACATTCACCAATGCTGTAGCCGAATATTTTGCTTTAGGAAATCATCAGATCAAGAGGCATAACAAGAGCAATGCAACTTATAAAGCTAGTCGTCCTTAACGAAGCGTCAATTATCAGATTTCCTTTGAGTAGCACAAGATGTCACAATCGACGTTAATCAGGGAACGAAAAGACCGAAAAAAAGGTATGCACAGTTGAAGAATTCAACAAATATTGTTTAGGAACTTTACTGCGACATCATCAATAACAAACATATAATCACTATAACCCACTTCATAAACGAATGAAAGATATTTTTGGGCCTTTTCTGCTGTGGTGCCCAACAAACCTATCCATGTCAAATATCAATGGTACACATAAAACAGCACAACTTCAAATGACACACAGTAAAATTAGAATACCCGACCCGCATAATCAAATTCCCAACCTCAAATCCAGGGTCAGATCGGAAAAGCAAGACGAGGATGAGTCCTCTCCAACCGAGGCGGGGAAATTTAAGTCCAAAGCAGAAGGAGGCGGCTCTTTCGTCGCGAAGGGGTCGAGACCTTGAGCCGAGAATGGCTCCTCTCCCTTCTCCCAGTGGCACCTCTTGTGCCCACCAAGGGCTTGACCACTAGAGAAGACCTTCAGGCAAATGCTGCATTGGTGCCCTATATCAAGCGTCATATTATCCTCCCCGTTATGGTCCTTAAAGGGCGCAATGAAGTCCTGATCACAGTCTAATAAGTAACTGACGTTGTGGAAATTCACCTCACAGTCACCGCTCCTCGCCATTGCGAAACAGCCCTTGACATTCTTATGGCTTGCCCTGTGCCCCCCTAAGGCCTGGTGGGAGCCGAACACCTTCTTGCAACTCGAGCACTCAAACTGACTGTTCGAATCCAACCGGCCTCCCCCGTCGGCGTTGTGATCAACCCCTATTCGTGCGTCTCCTACGGGAAACGCCTCAGAATTCCGAAGTCCTTCGTTGGTTGTCGCAGCACAAGGCGATTCCACATCTACCGGGGTGTTGTTAGCCAGCATGAGCAAGCACATCGCGACCTCATGATCCTCTTCTGTCATCAGCCCTTGATCAACGACAGTACTGCTCGACGACTTTGCAGGAGAATCCGCAACCGGTCGGACATTCGCCGGCGGGTTCATCCCGCGCCACTGGCGCTCGGGGTGGCACCTCATGTGTCCGAACAGGGCCTTCCACGACCAGAACTTCTTCCCGCACTCGCTGCACGGCCGGGTGATCTTCGGCAACCCAGGGTCAGGCTTCTTCCCATACTTGGGCCTGGAGACCCCCGGGGAACCCTGTGCGCTCAAGTTGGCATCGAACTGTATCGGCCGGGTGCGCTTTTTGCGCGGGTTCGGGTCGTACCTCGCGAGGGAGGAGTTGGTGGTGGGGATCGAGGCGAAGGAAGTGAGGATTTCATGGGTCGGAGGAAGAGCGAAATGGAAGTCGGAGTCGGTGTTCATGTTTTTTCACTACAGAAGTTAGCGAGAGCAAGGGTTGGCAAAAAAGTTTAACCGACGGCATTGAAGTGGCTTATGTAGTGGGGAGGTGCGAGTGAACGGTTTCCTAGGACTTCGGATAGGACCCTGTCGACAGGCGGTTATTTTCGGTTAGTACGGAATGTTTATCCACGATGCCGAAGGACAGTAATGCCCCTCCTGCTGCGTCGGCCTCGGCTTGAGGGAGAGTGGGGACAAAGATGTAATCTTCCTGCATCACCGCACTCCCATGCATCGCAAATCAACTTCAACATTCGCTCCGAAATTTGAACGTGATTGAATAGCCCATGATCTCTCTCTCTCTCTCTCTCTCTCTCTCTCTCTGTATTCCAATGAGTACATACAGCTTTCTTCTCCTTTCTCTCTGATCTTTACGTATTTCCAGTGGCTCTTGGCAAATCTGAGAACGTTTCATTATCTATGATACTTCTTGGCAGGCTTCGAAGTGATTGAATTTCTCTTTCTTTGTTTTGTGTTCGTTTGCCGAAACTGAGCCTAGTGCCTCCTTTTGGACATCGTATGCTTGAAAGATCATTCGCGTAGTTGATCCCCGGTTCTCTATTCCTGAAGGTAAGCCGAGAACACCTAAAACCGCGGTCGGTTAGTTGCAAACCCAAAAAGTTTTCTGCTTTCCTTTCCTGTCCGCCCGCCAACTTGAATGTTCTTCATGTAGAAAAGGGCGACACCATCACATCAATGCCCCCAGACAGTTTAGCAATGTCAAGTTTCTGCAGAGACTACTTAAGCACAGATTTACCCAATTGTATGTATGATGTTCTTGCGGATAAACACTTCATAGTCTCGAAACAGCATAAGATGGTGAGAATTTCTTGAGTATAATAACCAAGAACGATATTCATATATACTACAGCGCACGACCTTTGAAGCCATACAGACTGCACACCATTGAGAATACTCGTGTTTTAGGATAATTTCACGGTCCAGAGGAATACGGCAGAAACTGTGACGGACATGTTACAAATGATACAGAAAATTCTATCATGAAGCCAACTGGTGCACAAAACCGATGAAAGAATAGAGAGCTTGTAGCATTACCCCCTCTCTGGCCAAGAATATGAATACTTCAGGTGCTGGATTTTCCCAAAACATTTAGAGTCGTAACCCGTTGCATCTCTTTTGCTGCAATAACAAGTAAAATAGAAAGAGTGAGAAAGCAGCATCCACTGGCTTCCTATTGCAGACTAAGGCGAATAAAAAATACTCGGGCATGAAAAGAGAAATGAATAGCCCATAACTTTGACGATAGACATCAGAAATCAACCATTCAGGAAAAAAATGGTGATGTCCATCAATAATTAAAAGGCAAGTATTTCTCACTGCCACATCGTAGGGTGGCCCTACTGATGCAAACATGCCACCATGGTTTTGGTGGGCCACTGTATAAAGCAATTGATATCTCATAAGGAAATACAATGCCAGATTACACGGAAGCACATCCTAATTTCAGTACAGTGACACATCTGCAAGGCATAAATCATACATTTAAACCCAATATTTTTTGAAGGGAAGTCAATTAAGCAGTTTGAAGTACTTAAATAGCTCAAGTCATTTATCAAGAATGCACGCAGAAAAAATTCCCTGGTGCTTTTGCACTTTCTCTCTCAATTTCTGCGCCTAAGTACGTTCAGTAAAATCAGTTTGATATGAGAACATTAGAAAGGGGAAAAAAACAACAAAAATATGAATTCAGCAAGAATAAAAAATCGCCGGTTTCATCTAACCTTCCTCCAGTGACAACTGAATGGACCTTTTCTCCAACTCAACAGCATGCCGACTAAGTTCCTCTGGAGGGAGTGATCTAAGCACTGATAGATTCCAAACCAATAGCAAAGTATTAGTACTGCAAAAAATTTAAAATAAAAATAAATTGATCTAAGAAACTTATCCAACAGAAAGGGAATACTTTGTAGGTAATCCGCTGGATCCGATTGCTCCAAGTTGCCCAACAATTGCTGCAATTGATAAAATCTCTCTTCCCAATGCAAATATTTTGTTCTCTTCAATGCGGAGCCACCCGCAGAATCAGAGTCATGATAAGGTCCTGTTGATGCCGATTTCACACAAGGTATTCCGATGGGAGGAACTGAAGGTTTTCCCGATGAGCTAAGTGAATAATCAACAGGCAAATGCGCTAGTGCTGGAAAACAAGAAGGCTTTTGCTCCTTTATCTGGGATTGCAGTTCAGGCAATTCCTCCTGACAATTTAGCATAATTTCTGGACAACCAGCACCACCAGAAGTGCTTTCGCAAATGCCACTCTTGCCTATTTCTGCATCTGATTTTCTCCGGACATAGACTAGATGGTTGTTTGCTGCAGTACTCGGCGAAGACTGGTTGCAAGGCAGACTGGCTAGCAACTCGGAAGAGGGTCTCTTAGCACCAGAAACCTTGACGGTATCAACTGTTGGAACTTTATTTTTCAAAGTACTTCCATCAGAGTTACGGACCAGGATTCTATTCACATTCTGCAATGTCCTCAATGCTGTCCTCTTTGCAGCGAGTGGCGATGGTTTATTGCCAGAGGCCAAATCACATTCACTTCTTCCGTGCCCATGCTCAGTGAAATATTTTTGGTCAGATGCTTGTTGACCCATCCGGAGCAATTTGAGCTCTGAGCGATGAACACCATGAAAGCACACCATTGAATAATTATTGAATAAGAAAGGACATTGAATAAGTGTAAAGCTGAAAAGAAGAAATAGGATTGCAACACAAATAACAAAATAACCAACATAATAGTGTCTTTGACTTGTAAAACGGAGTCAACCTTCAGAAAGGAACCATTAATGACAAGATTAGAGATAACCATGTGCTTTCTTATGAGTTTTATAAAAGTACTCTAGCGATATGCTAAAATCCATCTCAGGGAACCTTCATGTTGATCAGCTTCATTGTAACAACATACTCTAGGATAGGAATGTATCTTATGAGGATGAGCCGCCCGGCACTCATGCTTAAAAAACATAAGTCCATTTTTGGAAGGGGAGGCCGTGTCGCATTCCTAATTTGCAGCTATTCACTATCGCTTCAACTCTTATTGTCCCATTATGGGATTCCCCCAGAAGGAAAATCTTCATCTAGTTCCATTCCTCTTGTGAAACTACGGTAACCGGGCAAGAAGAGCATATACTTTACCACTAACAAACATATGAGAAATGATGGTAAAACGGGTAAACATCTTCGAATCTATTAATGCTCTTCCTTTCCAAGTCCTTTTTATTGTCCATCATCAGCAGTTCCGGGAGGTCGGCACCTCGTGCCTCCAGCACATAAGAATCTTGATTAAGCTTCTCATTGATTACATTCCCATATCGACGCACACATCTTCCAAGTCTAGCAAAGTCCCTTAAGGAAATACACTTAATGGAGAAGCATCGACCCACACGCAGAGCCAAAGCGATAGCAATTGATGCACAGAGACAAATGTTCACTACATATAGCAGTAAATAACCCCTAAGCTAGACATTCACATCAAATCGTCAGCGAATTTTCCCACTTTCCTGCTGAACCCCGAGCAGAATTGAAGGATGACCGTTAAAAAAAAAAAAAAAAAAAAAAAGAGTGTCCCCGCGATAGAGGAGCGAAACAATCGACCGAAGAGCTCGGGTTCACGCGGCCATAAGAGAGGATAAGTCGATTGGACGGAACCGGGAACGGAGACGGAGCTCGGAATGCCCGAAGAAAAAATCAATTGGCGCGTCGCCCCCAAAAACAGCGCCGAGAGAATATCGAGGAAAGGAAGGAATCGGGAGAAAACATGGAAATCCGCCATCGAAATCAGAGATTGAAGTGGGGAAGCAGTACCTGTCCGTTCGCTGTAGCTGGTGGGGGTGATTTTTGAAAACCGCTCGGAGAAAGTCCGCTAGAATGCGAGGAAAAGGAGGGAGGGAAGGAGGGAAGGAGGGAGGGAGGGAGGAGACGAGAGGCGCTTCTTCTTTGGCCCCGACCCAAGAAAAGAAACTTCGGAATCGGTCCCTCGGATTCCTCTTATTTGCTATGCAGCCCCTCCGGAGTCCGGCCGGCGAACTCCAGCTTAGGATTCGGTCCCTCGTTTTCCTCTTATTTACGAACGGGGGTCCCGTGACTCTTTATTAGTTAAAGCATGACTCTTTGTTTGGGTTTGATTATGATATTGAATCCTACAAAAGATAGGTAACTAAACAAACGATCTCTGAATACGATGAAAATTAGAGCAATCATTTGAATGCTCAACTTATTATTCTAACCTGACGTGCAAAAAAAAAAATGAAAACTGATTCCTTGAAAAAAAATTTCTTTTTTTTTTTGGTTGATGATTCATCGAAAATTTAAAGAGAGGGAAACGGACACACTGCACAGGCAATAGTATAAAAAGGCACTACCCCTTCGTAGCCAGCGACGGCCTGCTTGCCTACTCTTGTTGGTGGCCCTCGCCACATTAACCACAAGGGTCCGCAGCCCCAACCGGCAGTAATGGTAAAAGGGGCCTCTCTCTCTCTCTCTAGTTTTTATTTCTTTGTATTTTAGGATCCATTCGTTTCACGAAAAATGACTTCCGAGAAAACGTTTTCCGGATTTTCCAACGTTTATTTCACGGAAAATGAACTAGTCGAGGAAAATGTTTTCCACTGTTGGAAAAAACAACCTTTAAAAGTGAGAAGTGGAAAACATTTTCCATAACTTCTTCCATTTTACTTATTTTAGTTTTTTACCAATACATTTTCATTTTATTTGTATGCTTTCTTTCTCTTTTTTTTTTTTTTAAATCGAGTTTTTAATTTTTTCTTTTCTTTCTTTCCTCTTCATCTTCATCTTCATCTTCTTCTTTGACGGCGGCCAACGACCAGCCCACGGCGGCGTCCGGCGACCGGCCGCAAACCGGCTCGAGCCTCGCCCCAAGCCGATGAGGCGGAGCTCTCGCCGGCTTGGGGCGAGCTCGCGGCTCGCCGAGGTTTGCTTAGGGCTCTTGTGAGCCGCGAGCTCGCCGATTTGGTGGCAAAGCTCGGGCTCCCAATCCAGTTGAGCCCGAGCTCCGCCGCCAAATCCGGCTAGCTTGCGGCTCACCAAAGCCCGACGAAACTCGGCGAGCTTGGGCGAGACCGCCGAGCCGAGCTCGGTGAATCGACGATCGGGTCTTGGTTAGTCGCCGGCAGGTGGCCATCATCAAGCATGCGGCGGCAGAGGAAGGAGGAGGAAGGAGGAGGAAGGAAAAGAAAAAGGAAAAAGAAAAAATAATAAAAATTTCAATTTTTAAAAATACAAATAATTAAAAATTCATTTTTTTAAAAAATATTTAAAAAATAAAACTAATTTTTTGGTCAATGAAAAATATTAAAATTCAATTTTTGATAATTTTTCCTAAATAATTAGAAAAAAATTTTCCACTCAAAGTTTAGGTTTTAACTAACACCTAAAAATGACTTCCAAGAAAATATCACTTTCAGAAAAATATTTTTGGAAACATGATTTTTTCCACGAAGCAAACAAACCCTTAAGTCTTTCTATTGGCAGCATTTTTTCCCCTAATATGGCGCAACACTTGCTAATGCAGGCGCCGCATCCACGCCACTTGTGCGGAAAAAGAGAACAAAAAGAACTTGAAATGTGCCACATATTTTCCGTCCACGAAAAATCGAGAGAATGCTATCGGATCGATAAGTAGTCATGCGTTTAAAAAAGGAAATCTTAGATTTCCCCGAGAGCTTTCCAAGCTATAAAAATCTTCTCAACGTCTCACCCATCCAATTTAGCAAAGCAAATGCCCAAAGAAAACCACCCGACCATACGTCCGTCGCCCTCAGATGTCAAAGAATCGTCACCCCAGCACCGACCGAGGCACTCGATCATTGGCCGAGGGGGAACTAATCTTTGCTCGCAGAGAGAGAATCGAACAATCAACAGACTCAAAACAAGGCAAGGAGAAGTTAGATAGTAAGAAGAAGAGAAGCGGTAGAATGACTTGAAACTGCGCTCGCCCGTCGACCCGAGAATCATGCCACTAAACCACAGGATCGAAAATGCGACCCACAATTAAGAATGAGGAACTTCAACACGAAAATCAAAACGCCCTAGTTCACATCAAATTAGGATTAAATTTTCCAATAAAGAGAGAGAGAGAGAGAGAGATAAACAAGACGAGTGCTGTAATTGCCGTATGTACAAATAACCCAATAAGAGAAGAGAGACACGGCAGGGACGAGCGACAGGCTAGTCGACGGTAAGAACCTATTTTTTCCACAATTCTTATTCGCTGGTCCAAAATGGGGTGTATTCCTTCTTCTGCATGGTCCCATTGTACAGTATAATCCAAACCGAATAATCCTACACAACCATGAATTCTCCCCGATTTAAGGAAAAAAAAAAGGAGCCTCAAATGCCTCACTGACCAGGATTCCCCAAAAGACGCTCAACAGCAGCATGAACATTCCCAGAAGTAGCACGCAGCGCCCTGATGTTCTCCTGCGTGTTGAAGAAACCCATTTCTTGAAGTTGTGACAGCTGAGTTGCGTAAAGTTCCTCCGGAGGTACTGCCAGAAAAGAAATCATAGACAAAAAGCTTCACGGTTAAGTAGCTGAATGGTATTGCACTTAAAAGCAAAAGCTCCTCAAAAGATGGTTAGGAATAATCAGAAGATGGAAAAAGGTGCAAACCATCTGGTGTGTTTGGTACTGTAAACCCGCCAGCTCCAAGACCACCAAACATATTCATCAATAACTCCAGCCCTGTGTTATTCATTGTTCCTGGTAGATGGAAAGCATATTCAGAGTGTCAAGAGACCGAGTTCAAAAGTACAGAGTAGAAAATGAAGCTAAAATGTGTAATAAATCAAGCATGTCCATGTGTTAGGACTCTTGACAATATCAAGCTACCTGCGGTCCCCCCTGTCTGACCCGGTTCCCTGCACAAGAGATATGTCAGTAACCACAAGAAACCCAAAAAAGGAATATGAGAGAGAGAGAGAGAGAGGAATGACAAGATCCGGAAAATTAAGCTTTCAGTTTTTTTTTTTAATTTTCCTTCAGCTAAAGAACAATGTAATGGATGCTATGTACACGGAGTAAGTGGCATTTAATTGATCAGCTTATCTCAAAAATTAAGTTCACCCTTTCATCGATTTTTTTGGCTTCAAACAACTTACTGGGTTGTTTGTGACCGATTTAGTTGAGCAAAAAGTGACTGCTGCAATGCTAGCATTTGCTGCAACAAAGTAGAGAAAGCAGGAGAGTCAGTCTCAACAATTTGCAACGTAATATTCTCCTAATGCTACAGCACTATCAATCACAAGGTAATCCCCCCCCCAAAAAAAAAAAAACAAAAAAAAAAACGCACACCACCAATCTTCTCTCATTCTCCTTGTCTATTTAAAGAATAGAGTGTGCATGTCATTAGAGCTCGCTCTGTGCTCCTCACTTTCTGAGAATATCATGCAATTCATTGATTTTGGCATAGACATCTAAACAATTCTTAAAGAGATTTCAAGAAACCAAACCAAATATTCAACAGAAAGTTTCATCTAGATAGAGAGAATGTAGACAAGACCATCCATTCGCAATTAACAACAACTTAATACTTCATATCCAGATGGCAAACATCTCCGAGTCCACATATCAACAAAGAAGACAGATGGAACCCACCCATATCTATTAACATATAGTGAATGCCAATGTTAGTATGTATCAGTATAAGCGTTAAACAACACCTCCAACTTCTAGTACCTGCAATGTCTCGGGGGAAGTTAACTGACGCATAAGTTCAGGATTTTGCATCATTTCTCTCACTTGGGGATTTGCATCGACCATAGTTCGCAGCTGAGGGTTGACGTTGATAATCTATAAATCAAGATGAAGATTTCTAAGATAGTGAGTGAATGCAAACTTGACCTGAATTAAAAAACACCATTATTGTTCAAACTGCTACCTGATTTATGTACTGAGGATCCGAAATTAGGTTCTGCATCATCTGGGATATAGCTGGATTTTGCATCATGCCGGTGAACATTTGATCCATCCCTGTGACACCAAGCCCTCCCAAACCTGCAACCCCAGGTGCTCTTGTTTCCCCGACAGGGGTTGACCTCGCCGTAGTATTTGTCTGCGTGGGCCCTGAAACCGCCAATATATTAGAACCTCAATTTCTATGGGCAAGCTCGTGATTGACATCGTTGATTCGTTATCATCAAAGTGATGTTTTATATAGAATGTTTTAAAAGAAAAACTATTTATTTTGGAAAATTAAACAACTTTCTTAGATTTTAAGAAACAAAAACTGCACATTTCCCACCAAAAGCATTGTGGTAAGACTTACTAAGGATGAATACTAAAGGAGGTGTACATTACAACTATTAGGGGAGTCCAGCTAAGTCACAGCTGCCAGATGTACATAATAAATATTTTGTGGGGGAGGGGGGAATCCAGCTACTTTATAGCTGCCAGATTACCATCACCAAGTCAGTAATTAAAATGTGCTGATTGCAGAATCAGTATCCACAGATGATGTTCCCATGAGTAATGGCAGTTCTTTGGATGGAAGTAGCCATATAAAGGCCTCTAATTCAAGTAATTTATACAGCTCGGACGATCTGGGAAAGATGCTGATCTATAAAGAGGCACATCCCCGACCAAGTTAACAAGACTTCTATTTGGCTTTCACCATAATGCAACAATATTCATACTCGGAAATCCAAAGCTCGATAAAGAAGATTTGCTTAAGTAGAGCAAGAGAAGAAATTTGCACTTACCGCTAGCATTACTCCAAGGATTAGGTAGTGGATTTGTATTTGGGGCAGTAGGCCCCTGACCCGTTTCGGAGCCGGTGCTTGAAGGATTGTTAGTCCCATCCCTACCCTGTGCACCACCTCTGCCTCCTAAAAGAGCCGCAAATGGGTTTGCACCTAAATCATTTCCATTATTTCCTCCCATTGTTGTGGCATTGAGAAAAGGTTCTTGTACATTTTCATACATGCGCCGCAACATGTTAAACCCCTCAGGAGAAGCTTCAATGTTACTCATAGCTCTGTCCGTATTTCGCATCATCTCACGCATGAGCTCTGGGTTCCTTGCAGCCTCTAATGTCTGCCGCAGAATACTAGGATCATTAAGTATATGTGCCAGCTCAGGGTTTCTATCAATTATCTCACGCATTTGAGGATTGCTCATCATCAAACTGCGCATCAGCTCAGGATTGTTCATCAGGTTTTGAATGGCGGGCATATTCATTATTTCCCTCATGATGTTGGGATTCTGAGTAAGCTGTTGCTGTACTTGTTCCAACTCTGGAAGCCCAGCTCCAAATAATGAGGCCCCACCGCCACCCAAGGGATTTGGACCAAGCCCAGGGAACAAAGATGCCCCAAGACCAGCTCCCCCACCTTCATTAGAACCAACACCTCGAGTGACACCCGGTGCAGTGTCGGAAATTCCACCACCAGGAGTAGCAGGGGGAGGAGGTGTTGCTGGTGGCAAACCGCGGACCATATGAACTGTGTGATCAGCTTGCAAACCTTGACAAATGAAAAGGAAACAAGAAAAAGCAACTAATGAAAAAGGGATCTCATAAACAAAGAACAAATCACAGACAAGTCTCCACAACATGAATATCTGACAGACAAAAGGCGGTAGCACCGGCATACAAAGACAGAATTGTAGCTGGAAGCACCATGAAACCCACTATTTCAATCACAGATACCTCCATAAAAAGGATAAGAAGCTCTCCTAGTAAATAGGCAAATGATCACCACGTTCAGACTACAAATCTCATTGGAGAACTTGATAGACAATAATAAAGCAACCCCTAAAGAAAAATTATTCCCAGAGGAGTGTGATTAGGCTATTATATCAAACGGATGAGAGATGAAAAAAGAGGGGGGGAAAAACTCTAATAAAGAGATAGTCTGTACTAAGTGCTTCCAAGGTCACTTATCAGACATGTCTTGATATCTTCAGGGGGGAAGACATAAAATATCACATTCTCTTGTGATTGGTCTTGTATTTGTGGATTCAAACTGATAATGGATTTTCAATTTTAACAGAGGTAACCATCTCCTTCACTCTAAGAATACTTTACTCAGATGAGTTGAGGCAAACCAACAAGATGAATCTTGGATCTTGACTAGAAGCAGGAGAAGAGAAGGATCACACTCCGTGACCATCTACAACTTGCAAAATGGAGAAGTCTGATAACCAGACCACAACTTGATTTCCTAAGACCAAGCTGTCCTTGCTCATATGGAAAAAGGTTTAGATCTGAATCTAGTCTGCATCTGGCATCAGCCAAAGATATCAATACGGTTTTTGACAATAGTGCACTCATTCATCATACTTCTGACACCAGATGAATGACCGTCCAACATTCCTACCCTAATTTTCCGACCTTCGCTAACAATCAAAAGATAACTACATCCTTGGACACGAGCTTTATGTCAGTAATTGCCACTACAATTAAGACTCGGAGGAACTAAGCCGTGGAGCTCGAAGTCTCTTCTACCTTGATACATAAAGCTTGCATTACCACCATGTCCGAGCCGACACCGCCTTTTCCAATAGAAGGGGAGGTGAGAAAGCGATTTATTTTTTAATCACCTAATTCAGTAGCTCGAAAATAGGTGAAGATCCCTGAACTAACCGCGAATAAGTGCCAATTATAGGGACTACCACACTTCCACTCCGTATAGAGAAAAATGAAAAGCTAATTCGCAGGTTTTCTCCAGATTCTTGGAACTTGTGATATCAAATATCTATGATATACAATTAGGAAACCGTTACACTTGTCGTTAAAAGCACATATCGGCTCCGTTTAACGGACCGTTTAATGAAATGCCGCCGCGCGAGAACGTAACCATAAAAATATACCAAAATAGGATAAGGACCTCGAGGCATGAAATCCAGAAATCCCATTCTAAGCCGCCAAAGCATAAGAGTTCAGTTGCATAACAACAAAACATACTTAATACCAGAGGGAACAGCTGAAATCCGAGCCTCCCGTGAACTGCCTCGAGGAATCAAAACTAGTAAGCAGCCGATTCCCTCCAATCAAAAACCCACGTCGGCCCACCCTCCCTCCATCGATGCCGACTCGCAATTCAGTTAAACCCCGCCCCCCGCCCCCGCCCCCGCCCCCGCCCCAACCCACACAAGCAAAGGCACCAGAAATCAGAGACAAAAGAGACCGCGAGGGCCATTACCATAACTCTCGAGGGTCTGATCGTCCTTCAAAATGCGACCTTTGTAGATCAACCGCTGCTGATCGGCCGGCACGTCGCAGCTCTGGGCGAGGATCCCCTTAAAGGCCCCGACGGTGGAGTCGAGGGCGGTCTTGACCGTGAACTTGGAGCCGTTGGAGCACCGTACGTTGACGACCACCCCTTCCTCGCCGCCGCCGACCCTGGCCTCGCTCGAATCGCCCTCCGATCCCATTTTCCCCTCGCTCGCTCGCTCCGCCCGCCGCAGCACCACCACCACCACCACCGATCGATCGATCGAGAGGACAAAAACCCTAACCCTAGAGCCCCCCCCCAGGAGAAGAAGAAGAGGAAGGAAGAGGAAGATAGGACCTCCCCCAATCAAATACGAAATCGTAGAGAGAGAGACAAGATCGAGGGGGCTTTCGAATGACGATTCTCGCGCAGGCGGAATCGAATTGCTTCGAGAGAGAGAGAGAGAGAAGGGGACAAAAAGGAGGAGAGAGATGTGGAATTTTGGGTCGGGTGCGTCCAATGTGAACGAAGAGCTTTTTTTTACAGCGAGAGGAAGAGAGAGAGACGGAGGGGAGGGGAGGGGAGGGAGGGGAGGGATTCTCTGTAGTTTGGTTCGCATATTCCAACCAACGCCGGGGGGGTTTGGTATCGTACGAGCCGGGAGGACCGCCAATGGAATATCGCCACGTGGCTGGAAAGGGGGCCTCGTTCCCCAGAATGCCCTCCCGGGGGCGTCGAGGCTTTCCCCCGGTGGATCCATGCGATTGCGCCCCCCCGACAGTCCGGCACGTAGGACCGTCAGAGCGTGTGGAGCAAAATGATAATTTGAGGGTGTTTTCCCTTTCTGTATGGTTCCTTTTTCTGTAGTAAAAAAAAAAAAAAAAAACAAGGAGAAGATTGTGAGTTTTTTTTTTTTTTCATCTTCTTTGCTGTTTATTCGATACACTCTCAAAGGCGATTGGAACAAAATTGAGGTGTTTGGTTTAGTATTTCAGAAGCCTTTCAAACCAAAATTAACATCTTTAGAGTTTCTTAACTCCATGTAAATCTCCGATACTAACCTTTGGCATTTTTTGAAATGCCACTTTTCAGAATTAGCAAATCATTTTTTTCTTTCTACCTTTGCGTTCATTAATATTTCCGTATTACAATATTACCCTCACATTCACTGTTCATCGTCTCCTTCACTAAAACTGAATTTTTAATACTCCACCTAAGATTGCGCAAGGCTTTTAGATGATCGTCGGCAAGCATAAGTCTGAGTTATTGAGTGGGTCACCAAGGGTCACGCAATATTAATGTTGCCTCACCTAGCCCTTTCAACGATTCACGACAATTGATTTGTTCATCGGGTTTGCTTCCAAGACGAAAATGATGAATAGTAGTCATGCCCTCTGTTTTTTCTCTTTTTTGTTTCATTTCAAAGCCACTTCCAAAAAATTACTTGACTAAACAGTATTTTCTTTGAATAAATGCACAGTGAATTAAAGATCCCAAACCTCTCCCAAACGCATGACATTTGTGATGGACATTTATGTTGTTTTAATGAATGGGTGAGGAATTTTTTATTATTATTTTTTTTTTGGCCGAAGGGATGAGGAATGAAAATGGGTAGAAAATGCACAAATTTTAAATTTGGGAGAGCCCCTAGCCGAAGAAAAAGGGAGAAAAATACTCACAATTTTAAACTCTTCCTCCTTTTTTTCCTTTGCCAAAAAATTATTATTTTCAAAATTTTCCATTCTAATTTTCATTACCCCATATTTCCAAGTCTCCTAAATGAAGTATTGATTGACATTGTTAAACAGTGCAATGGATGGTCAAATAAGTTGCACTCGACTCCAAAACAGATCATCGACAACAAAGAAACTAGGAAACTAGTTTCAAATCCAATCTATAAATCGGTCTGGTCATTATAGTTCTCGGGTGAGATTTTATTCAGAAGTAAGAATCAAACAAATTCTTACCATTTCCAAAAATTTAGAATTGGAAATCGATCCAACCTTCATATAGAATCAATGCAGTTGTATACCCTCAAGTCATTCTAATTGATTACTCTTCATTTATCGAGAATTTTTACAAAAGAAATCTAATCTAATAGGCTACGTTTGGTCGTCCGGACTTCTAATCGGGATAGGATTTGATAGGATAGGATATGAAATCCTATGATTTTTTTTATATCATGTCCATTATTTGGTGAATCACAATATTAAAGTCGGATATGTTCACATCATATCATATACATTTTTTTATTATATAAATGGCATATTATTATAAATGAACCTAAATGTTCATAAACAAAGATGGTGAAAATCTCTTGTAACACTTCTTTCTTAATTTATTTTTATTTTATTTTATTCTCTTTTTTTATATTATTTTCTTTATTATTTCTTTTTTCCCTTTCATCATTCTTTAATAAAATTTTATCAATTAGCGAACTATACTAACATACCTAAAATATTTAATAAATATAAATATTTAATTTATAGATTGAATGTTTATTATAAGATAGAATTAAAGTTGAATATATAAATTAAAATAAGATTAATTAAAAATAAATTTATATATTTTTTAATTTTTAATTTCTTAATTTAGAATTCAAATATTATTTATATTAAAATATAATTTCAAGTTTGTTAATTTAATAAGTTTGTTATTCGAGAAAAATAACTTTCCTATTATGAACATTAGAAATCATATACATCTTTATCTTACCTCCCCCGTGGGATTATTTTATCCTGCCTATATCCCCCTTATATCCAACTTTATCATGTCTCAAGTGAGCACCAAACATAGGATGGGATAAATCATATCCTATCTCGGAATTATTCCAATTGCCGAACACAGCCATATAGTATAGTGGAGAGTGACTTGAGGGACATCAAATACCCTAAAATTAAAGAAGCAAATCATTTCTTTTATGGAAAGTTCGAATAAGGGCATGTGATGCTCGATTTTCTCAAATAAGAACATAAATTAGATATTATTATAAATAAGGCATGAAGTTCCATCGTTTTCTCAAATAAGGACCTGGAGTAGAACTTGTTTCAAATAAAAATATGAAGAGATCATATCAATCTTAGAGAGAGCCTAACCTTGCTAGTCGAGGGGCATTATCACCTTATACTTTTTAAAACTTTTTTTTCTTTTTCTATTCCTTTTCTTTTTTCTTTTTCATTTTTTCCTCTTCCCTCCACTAGCCATTGACAAGGTGTAGTGATGGCCCATAGCAATGGCCGATGGAGGAAAGAGGAAAAAGAAAAGAAAAGGAAAGAAAAAAAAAAAAATCAAAAACTTTTAAAAATATGCCTACAATTTATTTTTTACTAAAAGACCCCTTTTTCGATGATTGAAATAGTCACCGGCTGGCCAAAAATCTTTATTTGAGATCATTTAGCCACTTTAAGTGCTTGTTTAAGAAAATGAAAGCACTTTGAGCTATTATTTGAATTTTTCCCTTCCTTTTATAATAAAAAATTACAAATTTTGCCAATGAAGTGAAATTTGAAGGAAAATGTGAAGGAAAATCTTCTCAACTTTAAAAAAAAAAAAAAAAAAAAAAAAAAAAAAAAAAAAAGAGTTTAGTTTTGTTATTATTTTTATTAAGCAATAAAGTTGACTATTTATAATAGTTATGAGGTAGGAAGAAATATCATTTAACATCCACTTATGCCATAATTCATATATGCCCAATAAGACTAATTTGGCTACATCATGACTCATATAAGCGTGATAAAATCAATTCGGCTGCAGCAACAAAGTGTCTAGTTCGATTATCTTTGTAAGAGTGCATCTTGTTGCTCCCTCTCTGAGCAACTCCACATGCAACTTTTGCGGGAGGCTGACTAGAAATCTTGCATGCCTCGTCTTCATCTGCTCGAGAGACATATGGAGCTGGCGCATCTTTAGATCCATCGAGCTCGCAGTCTCCGCTGACAGAAAAAGCTCTCTCGATGCGCATTCAACTCGAACTGAAACCTCACGCCGTCATGTTTTTACAAGAGCAAGAACAGAGGATTCGCCATTTGGGTACTCACCTCTCGTCCATAGGACCACACAGACATCGAGTCACCGACGAAAGCTCAAAAATGTGGCCGGGAGTCGAAAGAAATTCGCCCATTTCGCGGCATCTCAGGCAATGTGCTCGCACTTACTCATGTGCTGCAGCAGAGAATTGGCTTTCCTCTGGCCTCTGTTAGTCCCATTTCGGGCCATCTCCACCAGATGTTCGTATACTCCATACTGAAGCGAGGCCAGCACGAAGGACGAGTTGTGCAGCCCCAGCTCCAGCAGCACTGATGTCGCGCACTCCTGGTTCTTGGGTGTCCCGTTCTTGATGATCTCCACCAGTGTCTTGATGAAAGATAGCCGCCCCAACTGGCCTCGCCCCTCGGGGTGCGAGGCGAGAAGCAACAAGATCGAGAGCGCCTCATCGATCATTCCCAAATTCTTGTCCTCGAGCAAATCGAGCAACGGCGGGATGGCGCCCGCCTTGATGGCCCTGGACTTGTTCGCTTGGTGCAAGGACAAGTTGAAAAGCGCGGTAGCTGCGTCCTTCTTACCTCGAACTGTTCCGTTTTTCAGAAGATCCACTAATGGAGGAATCCCATTCACGGAGCCCACAAGCACCTTGTTCTCGTCGAGCATCGATATGCTAAACAAGGCTGCTGCAGAGTTCTCCCGCGCCTCATTCGTTCCGTTCTGCAGTATATCAATTATAGCTGGAATCGCGCCTTCTTGGGCAATTACTCTCTTGTTCGCCTCGTTGAGGGACAAGTTTAGGAGTGCAGTCACGGCGTGTTCTTGGATTTTAGAGTCTGGAAACGACAAGAGCTGAACTAGAGGCGCGACTCCTCCCATGCTGGCTATCAGGATTCTGTTATCACGGTTATCCTTGGAGAGAGTCCGGAGCTCCAGAATCGCGTGCCTTCGTGCATTCAGCTGAGAAGAGGACAGATCTTGTACAAGGCAAGATATTTGCTTCGCGAGTTCGCTCGAAGAGCCATCGGAACCAACGGAAATGGCCTTTCTTGGGAGCTCAAAGTCATTCTTCTCGCACCATTGCAAAATAAGGTTGCGGAGGGCGTAATTGGGCACCACCAACAAGTGATGCAAGATTTGTCCGGTCTTCGGGCACGTCCGATGATTCGAATCCAGCCACTTCTGTATGCTCTCTCTTTCATAGGTCTTATATAAGAAAGAAAAGGATATCTCAGTTTACAAATCAATCTTATGCACTACTTATATCGATGCTCTGAACTGCAACTGTTGTATGAACATCAATGTCTAGAAAAATTTGCGGAGGATTGAGCTTCAACTATCTCACAATGCGTGCTGAGGCTAGAAGATGAAGCGTGATGCTTCACTTGAAATCTGTCCTTTAAACTCACCGTTTCTCAGTTAAACTACTTTTGTTTTAGTTTCTGCGAGGATGCAATGTGTTCTGGTGGTGATTAGTGGAATTACCTGTCCGGTGGCGACGATAACAGGATCCGTCATTATCTCGAGCGTGATCGGGCATAAGAATTCATGAGGAATGGAGAAAGACGGCAACTTATCCAGAGTCCTCGAGGAAACAGAACAATCCTGCGCGCTTGGCTCCTCGAACCCAATGATCCGTTTGAACTTACCAAATAAGCCCATTATTTGCCGGATGTTCTGCGCATCTTTTCCGAACTGCTTCACAAGTTTACTGATGGCAACCGTTTCTGCTTTCAGATCGCAGAAGGTCCGTAGTTCCAATCTGTTCGCAAGGCGCTGTAGGATGGCACTGTCCACATTCCGGTCATCCTTCTCGGATAGTACCACCATCAGATCCATCGCCAACTCAATGTCCTGCGTGTCCCTCCTCTTTTGAGCCCTTTTGAGTTGCATCCGCATTAGCTCGACCTTCATATACATGAGACCCATCAGTATGTCCGATCGACGGAACAATACACAAAATTTACCTAAATTTACTAATTTGAGCTCATGAATTCATTCAGCCAGTCGAATTCCTCTTGATTCTGCGAAACCGAATCCGAGAACTTGCTCTGAAGGAAACAACAATGTCATTAAACTAAAGAGTCTGCTGCAAACTTACTTGTTCCTGGACTTCAACCGAGACCCCGAGCTCATCGTAAGGCATGTCATCCAAGGCCTCGTTTAGCTTATCGTAAACAGCATGGAATCTACTCATGACCGCCTCGCTCTCCAACACCTGCATTTTTTTGTCGAAACCCAGTTCAGAAGATCGAAAACGAGCAACCCAGATGAGCACACGACTGGGTAAACAGTTAGCGAACCAGATAAATCTTGCTTCCGCAGTGACATTGCTTCAACAGCTTGTTAGCCGCAACCACCGCTTGCCTAAGGCGAACCAAGGTAGAGTCCAAACCATCACCGGCTGGGGAATCTGCGGCGCGGCGGGCCTCTCCGATCTCTTCCAAAAGCGGGACCAGAAGCTTCAACCTCCTCGCCAGATTCAGACACTCCTTCCTTTGCGTCTTCCTGTAGCCGCCGTAGGACCCAGCCTTCTCGATCACTCCGATCAAGTACTCAACAACGCCACCGCCTACATTACCGTCCGCGCCGCCGCACGACGAGCACGACGAGCTAGAGCTAGAGACGGAGGAGCTCTCTCCCGCTTCTCCCTCCATGATGACCCACCAGGCGGGACTACTCCCCAGAAGGGTACCTCGAGGCGGGTCGCTTTTTCCGGGGAAGACGAACAGTTCTGTCCCTAAAGCGACTGGCGAGATTGCGTTGCAGTCGGATGATGATGATGATGATGGTGGTGGTGGGACGGGGACGTCGTTAAAAGGGGCCCGTTCACGTAAAGGGCACGTCCGAGGACTTGACTCCGAGGCGTCCCGACTTCGAGCAAGGGCATGAATTTCTCTCCTCTCCTCTCCTCTCCCTTTCCGAGCTCCTCGAATCGGTCCCGGAATGTCAAATGATTGGCGGCCCGGTACAATGATTCGTTGTGTAATTTCGCGGATTCCGGGGCATCTAGAGAGGGAGGAAGGGAGATGGACAGGACTTTCGAAAATCAGTTAAGTCAGTCAGTCGTGTTACGTGGGGGAGGTTCACGCGGTTTTTCGACATGGCATGGGATGGGGGCGACGCGCATTCCCATAGATGCCGACTTTCGCGACGGTTCCTCGGTGGCATTGTGCATATCGTTTGTAGAGCGTCCGACCCCACCACGAGCTTTCTGATTTCGGGCAATTGGTGGGTCCCGAATAGTGCTCTTTGTCTTTTGTTTTCCTCTTCTCCTTCTTCTTCTTTTTTTTTTTTTTTTTTAATTAATTTTCGGTTGCCTATTTTTGGGTGTGCCAGCCTTGATCCGCGGGACACGGGAAATCTTGGGGTGGAGCCTTTTGTTTCGTGATTGGATAATAGATTTGATTAATGGAGCATACCCTTATGTATTAGACCTATCAAAATGAATCACACTCATTTCTTAACGTGTATTTGATCAATTAAGTTATTAGGTGAGTTAATTATATTCAATAAATAAGTCATAAATGAAAGAACTCATTAGACAAAATTCACCTCTATAAGTTTCTCTTTACCCTTTCTCGTTCACGCTTCCTCTTTTACTCACTCACCCTGTCCTCTTACCTCAACTTGAGTACGAGTTTTCCTAAATTGGGTTCAATATATGCATTTTAGCAACTTGGGTTGGGTGTGAGTTGAGTTAAATATGGATCGCTAGATTCGTATATTATGGAAATAGGCTAAAAACGGGTAAATGGTACATTTGGTAACTATTCCATTCCCAATAACAATTTCTACTAAAAAATAATTATTTATGGAGCGATTTGATAATTATACAAAATTTCTATTTTTGGAATAAAAATACGTTTGGTATGACCTTCGATTTTTTTTTTAACTTTAATTTTATTACATTTTCTCTTTTTTTTTTTTTTTTTTTCTTTTCTTCTTCTTCTTCTTCTTTTTTCCTCTAACAAGTCATCGCCCTCGACCATGACTAGTAACTAGCTATATGAGAGTCAACAACCTCACACACCCTCTCGAGGCAAGGCTCGTCCTTGCAGATCTGAGAGAGGTCGAGCAAGGACGAGCCTTGCTTAGACAAAACTCGCCTAGCCACCAACAACCGACTAGAGGAATAAGAAGAAGAAAAGAGAAAAAGAAAAAGAAAAAAAAAATTTACTTGATTCTTAAGTTGTTTTTGGGAGTAATAAAATAACTTTTTTCAACTTCTTGATTCCGTTTCAAATTTATTCTTGAGAATAAATACGTTACTAAATGAATTTCTATTTTTTTTATTTCGAAAAACAAATGAATGGAAACTATCACCGTTTGGCCGATTATCAAACAGGGCCTAAATGTGTTAATTTGGGTCCAACCATTTTCGACCTGACCTCAAGCCACCCATTTTTTTGGGCAAATTTCTTTTTTTCTTTTTGAAAATATTTCAAGAACGAACCAATGAGATCCTATCAAAATTACCTATCGAGCAATCTAAATATTTGGTGACTAAATCAACAAGAGAAATTATCTGAAACGTACTCCACACTCCAATTGACTCCCACCGAGTCATCGGCGACCAAAGTAAAGTCCGGGGCAGAGGCGATTGGACATGCGACTCGAACAGATGCTATATTCAAAGTCCATCTAGACCTTGATATGGGCTAAGGTGCCCGTTCAATGGTCTTACTCTCCCCTAAGGTCTAGCGCGCCTCTCTTCAACTTCTGCTTTTGGGGCCACCACCAAAGCCAAAAGAAAAAAATGGCAACTTCGATGAGAGATTTGATCAAATGGCGGACAGCTAATGTTGTTTGCTAGCTCAGTTTTTATGTCCCTCGGGTCTTGGGTCGGTGCACCGTGACCCCACCGTGTCCCTAATCCTCCCTTCACCGTCGATGAAAAGGGATTAGGGGATCGGTCGTTTTTGTCTGGGTCTCGCAAATGGTCCAAAAAGTCCATTTGGTGCACTTTGCATCGCCATCAAAGTCGTCGTTAATTTCTTATCCAATTCCACACCTCCAGGTGGAAAAGGAAAGAACCAATATCTTAGTGGATATAGTGGAGGGAAGATAAGGCTAAATTTAGTGAACCGGATTTCACGTCGAATTTCAAAAGAGGGAATAACATCGCCGCCCCTCGAGTTGTTTGAGGTTTTTGAATACATGGCTCATGATTGAGGTACGTAGGAAAACTAGGTGGATCGATATTGGCCGGCCAATCGAATTATGCGTTATGCTTCGTAGTTCTATGAATACGGCGATAGATTTCATCATATAACTTGTATGTGGGAAATGCAATGGAATTAGAGGTTCTAAAATGATTCTCTCTACTTCGTGGTTCTTGTACGTAGTGAGTTTCACCATATATTATATATATATGATATATATATATATATATATATCTTATAATGCAATAAGTATTTATAAGTACAATTGAGATTTCAAAAAGAATTTCCATTTTCTTGGCAGAACGCTTTTTTTTCGTTGAAAAGAAAACGCCCATCCCATTAATTTTAGGGTAGTCAATGTCAAAAAGTCTATTTTGCTCATATATATAGATGGCGACATGTCGGGCGGGGTATCATTGCTCTAAACTTAATGATGCTTGGCCCCGAAAAAGGCAAAAGGATAAAAAAGAGATTACTTGGTGGGGAAGTTGAATATTAATTACGCTTGCTTCCTAATCAAGCGATCCCCTTGAATAATTATTATTCATACTATAATTAGATGGACACAATGGGGCTGCATGGTAATGTTCCAAAAAGTGTTTAGAACACTTTTTGTTTTTTTTTTTTCCTAAGAAAAAAAAATGTAAACGCGTTTGGTTGCGTTTCTGTTTTTTTTTTTTCCCCAAACAAAATAGGAACAAAAAAAAAAAACAAAAAGTTCTTCTTGTTCCGTAAACAATTTTGAAGAAGCGTTTCTTCTCTCTCTTCTCTTTTCTTCTTCTTTTCTTCTTCTTTTTTTTTCTTTTTTTCTTTGGCTGGTCGCCGGCCTCGCCATGGCCGGACGACCGGCCGTCGAGGGTCGGCGACCTCGCCGGAGCGTCGCCGCCCCGGCGAGGCCGAGCCTCGCCGCGCGGCGAGGCCGAGCTCGCCCAACCAAGGCGAGGCTCGGCCTCGCTCGAGGGAGATCTTCGGCTAGGGTTCCGGCGAGGGCTCCTGAGGACGGTGCGGCGGCGGTGCGGCACTAGAGGCTTCGGGATCGACACGGGCGACGCGGCAAAGACTGGGGACGGCGTCGCGAATGGCGTGGTGAGATCGGGGCGGCGTCGAGCCGCGGGCTTCGGGCGCAGTGCTCGGCTCCGACGGCGGGCGGCGAGGCTCGGCCTCGCCGGATCTGGGCGAGCCCGAGCTCGCCCGGCCAAGGCGAGGCCGAGCCACGCCAACCACGGCGAGGCTCGGCCTCGCGGGGCGGCACCTCACCCGGCCCGGGCGAGGTTGCCGCCCCGTCGCCGGCCGGCCGGAGGCCGGCGGCCGAAAGAAGAAAAAAATAAAAAGAAAGGAAAAATGGAAAATAAAATAAAAAAATTAAAAAATTAAAAGAAACAAAAAAAAGAATAAAATTTACCAAACGTGTTTCTATTCATTTTTTATTCCCGACAAACGTTACCAAACGCGTTCTTTTGTTCAAAACCGTTCCCTAACAGAAATAATTTTTTTTATTTCGTTCTGAACGAAAAGGAATGTAAATATTACCATGCGGGGCCAATATATTTTTCTTTATTTTTACTCTACTATATGCACAGTTGACCCATGGTGCTAAGTGTGAAAACCATTCTGGTCAATCCATCATGTATAAAATCGATTAAAATGAAAACATATTCTAAAATCTAAGTAACAATGTAAATATGGAAACTTGTGAACCTATTTGACTTTGTTGTGGAAAGTCAAGGGACTAGATTGATTAAAATTAAAAACGTTGGGGATTGAATTGTCTATTCCGCAATAATTTAGGGACTTGTGGTACCTTTCTTTCTGTTTGATCAAATTAAAATCGCTATATTGATCTGTTTAAGAATAATTTGATGATCATATTGAAAGAATTAAAAATCTAAAAATAATATTGCATATTGACTCAAAATTTAAAAAATCGATAGTGTCATTTTCCCTTTTTGTTAGTGGAGCATTTGTGTACAATTCTGTAACTGAGAGACAGAGAGAGCAAGGCCGTCCATCAAATCAAATTTAACAACATCGATGCTCGCCACCCATTAATCTCATTAAGGAAATCAATGGAGGCCCATAACTTGGAGAGAGTTCAACTTTGGACAGAGCCTCAAAAGCTATTAATAGTAAACCCGATATTAGAGAGGCCGGCCCGGCCCGGTCCAATCTCACATAATCATTCTAGGAGGTCCTCTCTTTTGGCTAGGATGCAATCTAAATGTTACCTTTGACCGTCAATCACTCCGCAGGTGGTCCATCATTTTAAAAAAAAAAGAGAGAGAGAAAATAAGGGGAAGAAACAAAAGAAACACCGAATGCGGAATGTCCTATGTTTCCTACCGACCAATCAAATTGAACAAGACGAACTCAAATGAGTCATGAATCATTATAATAATATCTCAACATTATGTCAAACGACGTTCAGTATTTGTGAATCGATATACTCAAAATAACGTTTAGTACTTTTGAAATCATAATTTAATGTAACAATGACCAACTGAATTTGAAATTGGCATCGTTTGAAATATCATTATTTATATTTTTTGCATAAAAAAACATTTCTCATCTGATAATTTTTAAGATAACATGGATGAACGGAGCGAAAGAAAGACACCTAATTATTTATTTCGGGTTTCTCGTGCATCATCATTTGGATAAAATGACTCGGGACGAGCGCGTCGTCTCGTACGGAGCAGGCCACGGTGGAACCTATTAATACCAAGAGCGACGATTTTGTTTTATTTATTATTATTATTAGAGGTCCCACCGGGTCAGATCTTCTGACACTCATGCCTCCTGAGCCAGTGAGCCTCGTGGCCTCCCCCCGTCACTGACGACTCTCTCCCTCTTCCCTCTTCCTGTTCCTCTCTACTTCTCTTGTCTTTCCTTTAAGATGGGTCCCACTTATCAAGTAATGCCTCCATTTTTCTCTCATCGTTACTCTCTCTCCTCCCCTCGAGAAAATATTCAGTGGTTAGCAATCACCACGTCATCGTCCTACGTGGCGCGCACGAGCGTAGATGGCTCCACTGAAATGTCGACACGTGTTCACTGACTTGGACGGCTGGAAAATGAAAAAGTCTAAAATGTGAGGCTTTCTTTTTCTCTCTCTTCTGTCAGCCGACTGAAAAAAGCCTCGGCAAAAGCAACATTTAATGCTCTTGCCGCTCAAAAATCTCTCTCCTCTTTTCAATTTGCAAACATTTCTTTTGCCTTCTCCTTCGCTGAGTTGAGAAGAAAAGACGAAGACACCTTCTCTCTCATTCTCCCGCACGCTTGATCGCTCGCCTCCGCCTCTCCCAAGGCCCTCGTCGGTCGCAGGTGCTACTAAGATCTACCTCTGGCACGTCGCCTCCCCCATGACCCTCGCTTGGTCGCAGCTGCTCGGTCCCGAGTCCCCTTCGCCTCCACCGTCGCCTCCGGAGCCTCATCGGCTGCCACGATTCATCATATTCCTCTCTCTCTCTCTCTCTCTCTCTCTCTCTCTCTCTCTCTCTCCCCCACGCATGCTCGTGCCGGTCTCTTGAGAACCCTGGCGGTGTCTACTGTGGCCACACCATATCTCTCAGCCTCGGCAACTTATGAGCCTTGGAACATTGCAATCGGGGAGGACACTCTGAAATCAAAGATTTGTCTTCATCGAGATCACTGCACCCGGAGTCCCTGTAGAAATTGGATAAAAGAAGAAGTCGACTGTGTATGTTAGTGCTGAACCCGACGCACGCCCACTCGACATCAAGCTCTGGCCAAAAGAAGCGCCCAAGGCCGTAAGGAACTTCTTTAAGCTCTGCCTCGAATGTTACTATGATGGCACCATCTTTCACCGCATCGTCGAGGACTTCCTTGTTCAAGGTGTCAATCCTTTCCTAGTGGCTCCGGCACAGGTCCCCCCCCTTCCCTCCCCCTCTCTCGAAATGGAATTACAAAGATTTTGAGCAATTAGTTTGGTCTGTTAGCATAGAGGGTTATGTTGATGGTTATTGTTGATGGTGATGGCTGATGTGTTAGTGATGTTCTATGGCATTTGTTCATGTGACTAGAGATTGCATTAGCCCTTGCTTCAATGTAGGATCTGCACAAGTCAATCGTGTATTCTAGGGTGGGGGGAAGAACAACATATTGGCTTTTAGCTGGGTTTTGCACAAATATATAAGAGATTGTGCTCTAAAGATGGTTCTCTAAAAAGGAAATTATGAATATAGAAATCTGTCATGTACAAAAACTTCAATGTAGGTTTCTATGTTGTCCCCGCTTTTGCTTTCTCTTAACACCATTGATGTTGTGAGCTAGTGATGAGGTTGCTTATTGTTTTCTTTCTTGTGACAGCATATGGCAAGAGTAAATCTTCTTTTCGCACATTTAGTTGTATTTAATCACTGTTTTTAGATAACTAGAGTGTGAAGGCAATCCGAAGGAAGACCATAGAAACTGGTAGGATGAGGTATCTCTGCATTTTCCCTCGCAGGTTCATGAAACTCTTGCGATCTGATTAATTTATTATCTGAATATTATGAAGTTTTTAACGTATTTTCAGTTTGGAGTGCACTCGCATTGAAAAGATGGTTAGATCTTTCAATTGGTTTGTGCTAAAGATAGATTTTGTTGTGAGAAGAGGAAATTTCCAACTTGTTTTGTCACTTTGGTCTTTCAAGAACAGGAATATTAAATGAGTGATGAAGTCATGTAGAATCGAACTGTTGTATGGACAATAACGAGCTTAATTCGCATTGAGTGAAGTCCTTGATCTTAAGATTATGCATGTAGTATTATCATGCTCTTCAAGATTGTTTAATTTCTGAATTTGAAGGAATTTGGTTTTCAAACTCATAACCTTGTTTGTACCTCCTGATGGTTGAATGAGCTAATGTCTTGACTATGGGCATTAATGGTTGAAGCTAGCTAGATTTGTGTATTTAAGTTGGATGATCTTGTCAATATATTTCTCCTGCTTAATTAAATTTTATTGGCTCTTTGCTTATAGTACTGAGGAAGCACAATAAGCTAGTTATGCCTACTGTCTGCTTGCAGCTAGGCATTTCAATGTAAAATACCTTTTCCACTTTGTTCTTGTTTAAATGAGGTGTTGCTTTAGCTGATGGATAATGTATGGTGATGGCTGTGGTGATGTATGTGACTATGCCACCAAGATTCAGTTGCCTCTATTACGTGGTTTGCATAAACTGCATTGTTCTTTTTTACCCAGATTTTTGCTGTCTAATTGCAGTTAGGTCTTCTTCATTGTGGCAAGAGTTGCTGGCTAAGGTGGACAAACAATCTTAGTCCGAACATAAACATGGACCTTTTACTGAAGGGGGAGAAGCTTGTCGGTTAGCTTCATGGAATAGGTCTTCTGAAGCATTTATGGGGAGATCAATCTGCTTCATTGAGAAAGTGGAATTAACTTTGAATTGGTCTTTATCTTTGTACTTGGTATTGAGAAGAAAATATAGCGTGTGCATGATATTGAAAAGGCAATACATTTAAGGAAGAAGGCTTTCTCTATGTTATGCCTACGATTTGAAATTCATGTACCTTGCTAAGCCCGGTGACAAATAGCCAAGATTTGGCTTCGTCTTGTTGTAAGGAGACTGGGATATTGCCAGGTTTGCTTTAAAGGACAGCCATCATTTCCTTTCAACTGGGATGAATTTCTAGTAATCTCCCAGTCAACTTTTAGTGGTAGATACCATACCAAAGCTCAACCCTGGGTGATGCCTAAGAAATTATTAGTTTAGCGCCCCTACAACCCTCTATCGGCATGCAACAGTAATTCATTGGCAAAAAGGTGAGGTGCAATTGCAGGTCTTGACAATTTTCTTGATCTTGCTCTAACTTGAAAACAGAGATGCATTTCTTCGAAGGAAAGGGTCTGTCTCTTTTCATCTATTTATCATTTCGAAGCCACCCTATTTCACTAAGAAAAGTTTAGAAATGTTGATTGTGTATAGGTAAAATTAAGTCCATGGCTTCTGTTTTAATCTCAACAAGGTCGAATTTGATCTTGTTATATCTTTGGCATAAAAGTCTCAACCTTTTAATAGATTGTGACTTGCATGGTGCATGTCATCATCCGTCTCTTAATTTTTCAAAAGATCTAAGTTGTGCATAATCTAAATGTTAAAAGGGAACAGGATAAATTTTTGCCTCCAAATAACCATCTCGCTGCGTACCAAAGATCTCGTGAGATGATACAGGTTGAGAAGGGGCACACTCTCATAGTCAAGATCGCCATAATAGGACTCAACTTGCTCCAATCAAAGAAAGATTAAAGTTATAACTAAGGACAAGGAGGCATTGCAAGAGCATTAATGGCTGACTACCACATCACTAGACAGTTCTAAAACAATGGTAAGCTTAATCTTTGCTCATTCAAAATTGCAAATAATGCCACAATAGATGAAATTTAAACAAAGTATATTAAAGGGCAACTGTATATGCCAAAAGTTCCCAGCGTCTAGATAACTAAATTCTTCAAGTTTACATGATTATGTCCCAAAACTATCATAACAATTAAGCAGAAGCCGGTGCTACGTGCTTCCTTCGCATGGCTTCAGTACCTACATCATCATCAGCTCAATAAATCAGCAAAAAAGCCAAAAAAAAATTCCATCACCAAGTGCAAAAGATAACATTATCTCCATAGACAATCAAACAAGAGCAAAGCTCATCACCTTCTCTGAAACCACTCCCGAACTTGTAAGGGACATTGCAGAGATACCCCATCCTACCAGTTTCTGTGGTCTTTCTTTGGGTTGCCTTCACACTCCAGTTATCTAAAAATAATGACAAATTACATGTCAATGTGAGAAAAGAAGATTTGCACTTGCCATATGTTGTCACAAGAAAGTA
Source organism: Eucalyptus virginea (assembly GCA_014182375.1). NCBI lineage: Eukaryota > Viridiplantae > Streptophyta > Magnoliopsida > Myrtales > Myrtaceae > Eucalyptus > Eucalyptus virginea. Next base: position 18,079,274 of record CM024522.1, on the reverse strand, counting down.
AACAATAAGTAACCTTATCACTAGCTCACAACATTTATGGCACAAAGAGAAAGCAAAAGCGGGAACATAGAACAAACAACAGGACCTAACCTACATTGAAGAATTTGTAAATGACACGTTTCTATATTCACAATTTCCTTTTCAGAGAACCATCCTTGGAGCACAATGTCTCTTTTATTTGTGCAAAACCCAGCCAAAGTCAATCTTTTGTTCTTCCCTTACCCCAAAGAAGAAAGAATACACTAGATTAAAGCAAGAACTAAGGCAAGCTCTAGTGTCACATGAGCTAATGCAACAGAACAGCAATAACACATCAGCCATCACCAGCAACAATAACTATCAACAAAACCCTCTATGCTAACGAGACTAAACGAATTGGTTTTGCTCGAACCCTGCAATTCAATTTCAATAGCGAGAGAAGGGACGTGTCTTTGGAGCGAGTAGGATCGCCACCTTGAACCGCAAGTAGACAAAGATAAATCGGGGTAAAAAGAACAGGGCGGCTTATGCAGACCACATAATAGAGGAAACTGAAACTTATTGGACACAATCACATACATTACCACAACCATTGCCAATACAATCTCATCCACCAGCTAAGCAACCACCTCATTTGAACAATAACAAAGTAGAAAAGGTATTTTACATTGAAATGCCTAACTGTGAGCAGACAACAGGTTTGACCAGCTTATTGACAAATATATTGACAAGATCATCCAACTTAAATACACAAATCTAGCTAGCTTCAACCATTAATGCCCACAATCAAGACATTAGCTCATCCAACCATCAAGAAGTATAGACAAGGTTATGAATTTGAAAACCAAATTCCTTTGAATTTAGAAATTAAACAATGTTGAAGAGCATGATAATACTACACGCATTATCTTAAGATCAAGGACTTCACTCAAAGCAAATTAAGCTTAATTACTGTTCATACAACAGTTCGATTCTACATGACTTCACCCTCCTTCAGTATTTTCGTTGCCAAAAGGCCAAACTGACAAAATAATTGGATATTTCCTCTTCCCACAACAAAATCTATCTTTAACACAAACCAAATGAAAGATCTAACCAAGTTTTCAATGCGAGTGCACTTCAAACTGAAGAAATGTTTAAAACTCCATAGAACACAAACTCAATCCCGAAGAAGCTACTCCACCATCCATTCGTGAGCATTGAATAAGCAATCTCGACCCAATTCACAATTCAGGGACGGGAGCAATTGGCTTAGCCTCGGTAGCCATTTCTGCGAAGCAAAGACGCAGAAACACAAATTGCAGGTTGGAATTGAATGCAGAAGGAGCTTGATCGCTCATCTTAACGTTGCTTTCACATTAATCATAAACTCATCAGAGTGCAAGTTCCAACCACATGTCCAAAAATAAAGCAAGAGGAAGAGAATCGAATCAAAACCAGATCGCGAAAAAGTAAAAAGCAGCTAGATTCATGACACAATCACAGTAAAATAGGAGTCCACAACTTCTCCGTGCCATTCCAGAAAAATCAAACAAAAACTCAGATCACACAAACATGGAGACAAACCTTCCCCTTCGTTGGCGGCTCCAATACGTACATGGTCGACATCTTCTTCTATCCAAATATTACAGGGACTCTGAGTGCAGTGAACTCGGCGAAGACGAGTCTTTGATTTCGGATAATCCTCCCCGACCGCGATGTTCCAAGGTTTTCTGTAGCTCGGTTGGGGAAAAAGAACACCAAAACGACACCGTCAGCTGCGGGTATCCAAAATGTTCCCAAATGATGAAATCATAGATGGGGTGAGGCATGATGACGAGCTCGTCGGAGGGACGCAATAGGACGGAGACCCAGAAGTTTCCGAGGCTAAGAGAGATGTTGCGGCCATAGTAAACGTCGCTAGGGTTCCCAAAAGATCGGCGCGATGAGGCTCCGGAGGCAATGGCGGAGGCGAAGGGGGCTCAGGACCCAGCAGCTGCGACTAAGCGAGGTTCTTGGGGGAGGCGACGTGCCAAAGGCAGACCCAAGCAGTAGTGACCAAAGGCGGCTTTGGGGAAGGGGAAGGCGGAGGCGGAGGCGGAGGAGCGCGCAAGAGAAAAGGGGGAGAAGCTTCATCGTTTCTCTTGTCCGAGAAGGCCAAAAAGCTTGAAAATTGAAAAGAGGAGAGAGAGTTTTTAGCGGCAACTCAAATTCGAGCATTAATTATGGAGTCTCCTCAGTCCTTTTTCAGTCGGCTGACAGAAGAAAGAGAAAAAGAAAGCCCCGCATTTTAGACTTTTCCATTTTCCAGCCGTCCAAGTCAATGAACACGTGTCGACATTTCAGTGGAGCCATCTACGCTCGTGCGCGCCACGTAGGACGATGACGTGGTGATTGCTAACCACTGAATATTTTCTCCCTCCCCTCCGTCTCGTTCTACTGTTGAGAAAACTGACCCTGACTCTCTCGTCCTCTCTACTTCTCTTTTCTTCCCCCTGCGTCGGCCATGGCTCGAGTTCGAGCTCAAGGCTCATGGCCACTTTGGCCACTCGAGTTTCGAGCTCGGCCTCAAGCCCGTGGCGATGGCCACTTGAGCTTCGAGCTCATGGCCATGGTGGCCCGAGCTTTAAACTCTCGTTCATGGCTGTTAGATTGGGAGAAAGAGAGAGGAATGGAGGAATTTGTTGCTGAAGCCCTATTGAGCGGGGATGGTGGAGCACGAATTCAGCATGCTATTGAGCTTAGCAAACGCAACAACAAACGCACAAGGTGGCCGACCGTGGCTAGATATCTCCTGCGAAATAGCTACGAAGCCCCCTCAAATCGCCATCTCATCGCAAACGAAGCTCGATCCAGTCTCCACGCTCCGAAATCTCGAGACCTTGCGCCGAATCGGCCCCCTCATCGTCGCGTCTGACGGCGTGCCATCCTTCCTCGTCCCGAAGCGGGCATGAGGCTCGGACTTGAGCTCGAGCCATGGCAAACGGAAGAGGAGAGAAAAGACCTCGGGACCTTGCGTCGAATCACCCCCTCATCATCGCGTCCGACGGCGTGCCGTCCCTCCTCGACCTAAAGCGGGCATGAGGCTTGCACTCGAGCTCGAGCCATGGCCGACGGAAGAGGATTAAAAAAAAAAGACAAAAGGGAAGTAGAGAGGAAGAGAGAGAGACGTCGTAACAGTGATCTCTTGATTCATGGGGCCTGGGAGACACGTGTCTTCCGTTGAATGAACTCGTAATTTAACACGGTGGAATCCCATTCATTTTCTCATAGATGGAAAGGAAAAGAGAAAAAAATTAATTTTTTTAATTTTCATGTCAATACTCACGTGTCGATATCAGTAAATAAACACAGGCCACGTCTGTTGACGCGATGCTTGCAATATTTTCTCCATATAAAAATATAAATTTAACTTCCGACTAAAAGATAAAAAATTAATTAAAAAAATAAATATGTGTCCCCCCTCACCTTGCAACCCCATCTTCGCTTTATGCTCGATCTTCCGGTATCTCGCGCGCAATCTCCACTTCTAGCTCTGCCGTCTCCAGCCTCACCGATCGATTTGCCGCGCAGGGTTGCAGATCTGCAGTTGGATCGCCATCCCTCGCGGCCGTGGATGGGCCGCTGTCAGTGGAGACACGGTTGCAGATCTGGAAGTCGTTGCCAGTGGTGTGTTGATGGTGGGCACTCGGTGGGACATTCGGGGCCCTGTCGACCTGGACCGGCTGCTGATTCCGAAACGGAGGGGCCACAACGGGCAAAAGCGGCTGGTCTGCCGGCTGGTCTGCCGGTTGGCTAGGACGGAACACGTGGACGAAAATAGACAAGAGGAGCATGGAAACCAACACTAATGACAAGAGATACGGGAAAGAGTGAAAGGGGCACCGGAACAACAACGACGTGAAGGAAGCGACCGAGAGCGTCGCGGCGAGCATCATCAAAATGGGGAACGCTCGGGCACAACAAGCGGGAGCCAAAGACAGGTATCCAACGAGCGCCAATAAGCAGTAGAACAGAAGAGAGGAAACGGCGAGAGAGGTGGTGAGGGGGCGTGTTTCGAACGGGGACTCGGGTTTCCCTTGGAAATTTATCTGGACGAGATTCACCAATACGGTGACAAGAAAGGCCACAAATGTGTGGAGGGCGATAAGGCCAGAGGAGCCTCGGGCGTTTGTCTCGGGAGGCGACATCGCAGCAAATGATAGCTATATCAGCCATTAGGAAGCAGAACTCACCTTTATAGAAGAAGAAAGAGGCTTTGGCAGCGGCAACCAAAGGATTGGAAAATGACAGCGACATCCAAAGAATGGGAATGGGAATGAATGGGAAAATTTTCCAATCCTTTGGTTGCCGCTGCCAAAGCCTCCTTCTCCAATCCCTCACTTTCTCATTGATCGAAGCGCATGCTGACTTGGCGTTCCGGGACTATTCAATATTTTCTCCCTTCCCTCCGACGCGACAGACTTTTCCCTTACGGCGACTTAAGAGAGCGTTCGGTAGTGGGGGGCCCGCGATCGAGGAGAAAATATTGGGTGGTCCGGGACCTCCACGTGAGCGTGGTCCCGGACCACTCGTGCGGCGCCACGTGGAAGTGTGGGCCCCTTGCTGTCTCTCCTCCGCTTCTCTCCCACGTCGTTTTAATTCAAACCAACGCGCGGGCATTCTCTCTCCTCTTTGCTCCTTCTCCTCTCTCTCCTCTCTCTTCTCACTCTATTCCCTCTTTCCTGACCCGACGACTCTCTCCCAAATAGCGCTCGCTCTCCGACGACGGCGACGCTTTCTGCCGAAGACGGCCTCTCTCTCTACTCGCCGGCCTCTTCCTCCCGACCTCTTTGTTCCCGAATCGCGCTCTCCCTGACGCTGGGCTTTCTCCGACGAGGGCCGCGCTCTCTCCGCTATGGTCAAAGCCGTCTCTCCCGAGAAGCCCTAGATCTGCGACGACAATCCCCGCTTCACTTCGTACAGGGCCGACGAGGTCCTTGGTCGGAACTGGTGAGTTGGTCCCTCTCGTGTCGATTTGATTCGTGGGGCTTTTCCCGGCCGCCTCTGTTTTGGTCGGTCTAGCGGGTAGTGGAAATGGAGAGGATTTCTGGGCTCTGCTCTTCTTTTGTTTTGCTGTATAGGGGTATTCCTGGGATCTATCTGTCGGATGAAGGAGAGCTTGTTGTTTTGATGTTTGAGATATGTTGTAAAGGAGCGATTTTTCCGGCTGCCTCTGTTTTGGTCGTTCTAGTGGGTAGTGGAAATGGAGAGGATTTCCGGGCTCTGATCTTCTTTGTCTTACTGTTTGGGGTAGTCCTGGGATCTATCTGAAGAATGAAGGAGAGCTTGTTGCTTTGATGTTTGAGATTTGTTGTAAAGGAGCGACTTTTCGCGGAGGGTACGTGTTAACTCGTCTGGTATGTGAGAGAATTTGAAGGATAGAAGGAATACGAGATAAGAGATGTTGATTGGTGTACCAGAGAGCGTGAAAATAGGGAGGTTTTATTGGTACATCATCAGTAATAATTTCAATTTGGGGTGTGGTCTTGTAATATAGATATAGCGTATTTAATAGGCAGACCAATCAGAATACAGGATTACATTTCGCTTGTAGGACTCAAGGAAAGCTTTTCCGCAGTTACAAGCGAATTCATCATAACTACTCAGCAGTCAGCACATATCCTGTCACGTGAATATGTATGTATTTTTAGGGTGAATTGAATCAGCGATGCCCAACTTGTCCTTCTTTTCTCAGTTTTTACGTGCAGCATCAAGAGGAAACTTTCTCTCTGGAGTAGAACATACTTTGATTTTCGATTGCTGTGTTTATATGGTTTTTGTTTTCTTGCGGCAACATTTTCAACTGTTGCCGTGACACGAAAGGAAATTGGAGGAAGAGGATGAAGCGCTTACTAAATCAATAGTATTCCATATCAGTTATTTAATTTCACAGCATTTTGCATCACTAACAGCCAAATTTTCTATTAATTAATAATATTACTTAAGAGTCTTTGTGACAAATGTATCCTGGTTGTAACTTCTGCAGAAATAGATCTTAGGTTCACATTGCTGTATTAAGGAGTGCTACAAGACCAGGAAGATCTTTGTTTCTGTATGTGTTTGCCTCTCTGTAGTTGGGCTAACATTTTAGTCTGACAGTCATGGGTATTGAGTACACTGAGGATTGCAGTTGTGTCTGAAGAATCTATACTGGGTAAATGTGTTGATGCTAAGTGGCAACTGGGCAGGTTGAGTTGCGATAAACTGCTTATGATGTTAAATTAACAAATTGATCTTTGTTTTCTTGTGATAGGAAGCAAGATGGATGGCTTTTCTATTCACCTGGTTGAATTATGTTGTGCTGCTGATGCTTCCTGACCCTTTGCTATTGATTAAATAAGGTTTTGTCTTTTCTTCTTGTCAGCTCAATAAGCTTAGTGACACACAATGCCAGCCGGAGTCACAGTTGAAGTTCATCATAGAGGCCTGGCAACAGGTTTTATTACTTAATTCAACTTAAATATGATTTATGTGATTTTTAGTTTGGAATGTAAATACAGCTGTTATATAGGTTAAAATCTGATGGAGTGTTTTTGATTTATTATCCCGACACATTCGTGAAACTAAATTAGGCTCCTTTGATGTTTGCGAGATAGTTGAGTGTAGGCGAGTGCTCAATTGGACATATGCATATGGTTATTATCTACCAGAATATGATCATGCTAAGAAACAATTTTTTGAGTATTTGCAAGGTTTGTATTGGAGAGTAGGATTGTGGATAGACAATGGCCATGCATATCCTTCTTGTTTTCCTATTTACTTACATGAAATGGTTTCTTTACCAGGTGATGAAGAGTTCGGATTGGAAAGGCTTCATTAGTGTGAGAAGGAACTTCCCCAGTTCCTTAGTGATAAGAATCCTTCTAGTAACTTTAATGACTTCTGCACCAAGTTAGCTGGACTTACCAGGTATCTTCTTGTCAGATTCAATTTTCATAATTAGTCGAGTAAAATATGTCCGGTACAATTACAATTGTGTACAGTCAATTTTATTTAGACTTGAGTCCCTAGATATCCATCTATGAAATGGGAAATAATTAGGCTACGATTCAAAAAAAAGTGTCTCGTAAAGGAAGGGGGATAGGCATTCTGTCATATAGGCGAATGCCTGCCCATTTTTATTCTGAATAGCACATGAAAATACTAATATTGGAATTGGTGATTACATTCCTTTCGCCAAAAAATGTGCTTTATCGTTTCTAGAGAGAGCATGATATGTACCAATGAGCAGCTTCTTCCTGATAAATTAGTGTATGTAATATTCCTGCAGAATCTTCTTTTTGGCTTCATATATTATGTAAAAATGTTCTGGCGAAGCTCATGACTCATCCTGAGCATAGCATTCCTATTTCTAATCTTGCTCTTTATTGTCAAGCTTTCAAAGTTTACTTTATGGAATAATATTGACTCTGCAGTTTATTGTTAACTTAAAAGCTGATTTGAGCCAAAAGCATTCTCACTAGTTCTTTTGACTGGATTTTTATGCTAAAAAGATTGTTGATTCGAAAGTCAAACCTGGACAGTGGACTTACCAAGAATATGATCTTCCAGTGCATATGGCATTGGTTGGTTGTTATAAGGCTGTTGGACCGTTACTTGTTTATTTATTTAAGTTCATAGAGTATTAGTGGGAAACAATAATTCTTGGAGCTGTTTTTCCATCACAAACACATCCCTCCTTTTATTAAAAGATCGGTGGCCCTCTCTACTTCAGCTGCAATGTAGTTTACATAGACACTTTTCTTAATAGCGTCTGTTGTGACTTCCAGAAGTAGCACCCATGTGTGCACAGACATGCGTTTTGACTTTCTTACATCTGTTTTTGTTGCTACAGTGTGACCAGAAACTACTTTGACAACCTTGTGAGAGCATTGGAGAATGGGCTATCAGATGTGGATTCCCATGGTGGTTGCGGCGGAGCGGCAAGCTCTAAGAATGGAGGGAGCAAAGCAAGGCAAGTAGAGGTGGTGGAAGGGGAAAAGGAACTAACATTAACTCGAGCTGGTTCCAGTCGAACCGACGTATGTTAATGTTAAATCTGCAACCACTTGCCAGATGTGCCAGCATTGCAAATGAGGGCAGTGACGGGAAAATTTACAAAGAAGGATGGTTTTCTCCAGAAACATGACTTTCATGGATAAGGAACCAGTTCAAGCGCATGGGCAGTGTCCTATAAAAGGATTATTGGTATGAATCGTTCAAGTTCCCAGCAACATATCAATTATTAGGAGGCTTAACTGTTGGTGTGGTGTGCTGACTGATTCAAGCACGAGCAGCAGCAGCTTTCGGCCTGTGTTTACTCTTGTTGTGTGTTGATGGTGGCGGCCTATAATGCCGGCCTATGTATATAGGCTGTAGGGTTTCATTGTCGGTACTATACTAATTTGGCCAAGAAAAAGAAATAGTGACTGTCACCAATCATTTAATATTTCATCTATTCGCTGCTGGAAGAGGCAAATGTACTCCATTTGTCTTATATTTTGTATATTACTTTGTCTATTGGAGCTCATCTGATCCTTATTTTGAAAGGAATTACTTCGGAGTTTGTATTCTGTTGGATGCATGGGGGCGCTCTAAGGATGATTCTGCTTGTGTATGATGTGCTTCAAATAGAGAATTTTTCTGGAGTATAATTGCAGTTCTCATATGAACATGCACAATCAACACGAACACATGGGTTCAGTCATTTATTACATGAAAAAGCAATGTACATTTAATGGGAACATAACACGTTTGTGGACAACAGCAATAGGGGTCTCTTATGAGCTTTATTTGAATGTTTTTTTTTTTTTTTTTTTTTGGTGATCCGGGAAATCCGTGCTTTGAAGCTTGGATGGGTCTCTTATGAGCTTTATTTGAATGTTGCGAAGCATAAAGAGCTATATATCTTAATTTTAATAGATTCTTGGTTTTGATGGATGAGCTCAATTTGTTTAGTTTATTTGCAATATTCAAGTTACGATTTGAAATTTTGATTTATATGAGTAAATATCTAATCTTTGCTTGGTCAATATATCTAATATACACGCTAGATGAAATCATTCAACATATTCTATTTGAACTATGATCTATGGAGGGGCTCAAGAGGTGAATCCACTTCATGAAATTGACAAATGTGGCTGAGTTTTACAATGTATCCTGTGTTTTGTATTCAAACTTGCGGCAATTTCACTTGATATGAGCTAGAAGATCTAGTATCCTATGATGTGAGATTTGCAAGTTAATATGCAACTTTACAATGACATTGCTTTGCATTTAACACCAAAAACCATATGCTCATGGAGATTGTCAAGTTGCTGCAATATGGGCCTTCAAATTCCTTAAGTTGATTAGGATAGGCATTGCAAACCAACTCTGATTAGTAGTTTCAATTGATTTTCCCTTTAATTACAGAAAATAAAAACATAAAAAGAGAATTCGAATGCCAAGCGGCATAGGAATTTGACTATTTAGAACCCATGTATTCAAAATTTTCACAGCATTTATGTCACTGTAGTAGCAAACCGATGCAATGATTTTGTATAATGCCTCCTTCCCAATACCCTTTTGATGAGACTTCGATTTTGTTTCTTCTCGATTCATCTGGATCAGATTAAGAAGCCATGAGTGGAACATCTTTTAGCCTCTGAGGGAAGAATGCCTCCTTCCCAATGCCCATTCAGCATCGCTCTCAAGTACTGGCGTGAAGCCATTTTCCAGTCCATGCTTGTTTTCGTCATGGCCTTGAATTCATCATAACTGATCTGACCATCCTGAAATACATCCACCACAGAATGAGGACTCTATTTCGTATATAAACAAGATTACACAAATTCCAAATTGCAGGTTGTTCTGGTTATGTATTACCTTATCTAGATTAGCATTAAAAATGATGTCTTCAATAAATTTTTCGTTGTTTAGACCAAGATTGTCATCCATCAAAGCGTCTTTCAACTCATCGAATTCAATATATCCGCTTCGTTTCTTGTCAAAGAATTCAAAAGCTCGAGTAAGTGGTCATCGCTACCAATTCTTCTCAAGTGGACTGACATAGTCACAAACTCCTGACAGTTCAGCGTCCCACTTCCATCTTCATCAGCCTGTTCTCATATAAGATGGAGTTCTATTTTTAGATGCTAATACAAGAAATTGTGACTCATCAAATTATCAAAAATCCACTTGATTTTGCAAGAAGTTCTATCAATTATGTGAAAAGGTAATACAACCTCATGATCAAATCTTTGACTAACTGATGAAAAACATAGTTCCGTATTATGTAATCCGTCCTTAATCTTCCAAATGCCTTGCAATTTAAGCAAAATCATGCACTTCACAGCATACAATGCGTCGACATGGAAGAAGAAAACATAAACCATGGCAAAAACAAAATGTGCTAAGCTGTTGAATAGGTGATCTTACTTTGCATCCATCAGCATCGCACATCGGGATCAGCAACTTGGTGTCCATACTTGTGCAGGCCATGTTTCAACTCTTCAAATGTCAGATCTCCATTTTTATCGGTGTCCATCATGTGGAACATCTCTTTGATATGATCCACTTGCTCATCAGCCAAATTGTTTGCTACTACCTACATTAACAATGAGGGAAACACGATTCGAGTTTAACTTTGCACTAAGAACGGCACTGAAATCCAACAAGGCAATATTCAAGGACTCACTCTGAGAACTTTCTTCTTGAACTTATTCATCAAAGAGAATTGCTTTATCCTCGTCTAGACATTTTGTCCTAGTGAAACGTTGGGAGCCCTATCCACATTCTGTATCCACTTGTGCTCTGCACAAGTCAATTAAAAATACAACCTTAAAACTATTTGTCACAAGGACCACCTTACGAGCACCTTCTGGCATGGGTTCAAATATCTTTGCCTGAAGATCTGTAGGCAAATTAGCATATATTGGCCATATAATGAGTTCGGCAATTTTGGAGCCAAAACCCCTTACATATGCTTCAAAAGCTCTTCCGATGCTTCAATTTCCTCTTGACTGATAAGAAAAATCAAAATATCGCCACATGGTTGCTGCACATGTATTTGAAGAGCAGTAACAATAGCTGCATCCAAGTAATCTGCTTCAGGTGCACTGGTGTGAAGAATTTCAACTGGATACCGCCTTCTTGGATATCTAAATATCAGGGTGGAGTGAAAAAATCACTGAACTTGTCCACATCTAGTTTGGCACTTGAAATAAGCAAACTTCATATCAGGCCTAGAGCAAGCAATATCCTATAAGGTGACAACCATAGAAGTCAGAAACTAATAAAAAGGTAACTTAGACATCAGGCCTCAAGCCAGGTTGAATTCTTAGAAAGCTAATTTAGCAGCAAGCTAGAGATTAGGACTCCTTCTGCCTAACTTAAGTAATGCCACAAAAAATTACCATTCACGATCGTGAACTCATTTCTAATGTGTTTGCTTTATCTAAAAAAGAAATTGGGATGTGTTATTGCACGTCACATGTAAATATAGACTTCCCTCAACTTCGCATCTCAAAAGTTAACATTGAAAGATGGATACTTTTGATTTGGCTTTTTCAGCTTGCTATTCCTATTCATTTTGAGCATTCAATGATCTCATGAAAACCAATGACCTTTAAACCCATTCAGAAGAGTCTACACCATGGAAAATGTCACAACCTAAAAAGAAATAAGGAGCGGCCATCATCCAAGCAAGGAGACAGTATGGGAATAATCAATAATAAGGAGTCATATATACCGCATCACTTTGTTCAAGAAGACTTGGAGGGCCTCCCTTAGAAGGCTTCCAAACCAATTCCACCAGTTCAAGCACTTCAGCAGACCAAAGTGGTGTCTCATGGAAAACTTTATCAACATTTCCTTGCGACAATTCGTTTGTAGTTTTGGAGTGCCTCACTTTTCTAACAATATCTAGAAGGATGGCTACCTACACAAGTTGTAGGCAATCAGGTCACATTATGCATCCTTCCATGTAAAGAAAAAAAAACCCTTATGTCATTTAAGCAGGCTTTAATGCAGTTACCATAAAGGAAGAGTTGCAATTTGTAATCAAGAGCGACGAGCTGTTTAGTGATGCAAGAGCAGAGGATCTTAAGTCAAAAACACTAACCCTTTCCAATACATCAAAAGCTTTCTTCCTTAGCACAGCATCCGATGTGTACATGATGACGTTCTCAATCCCCTATATTTTGCACTTTAATGATAAGAAGAATATACAAATTAAATGGCATAAAATCAACATCTTTCACTATAATACCTGCAAGGCAGCAAAATGGCTAGGAACAAATTATGAGAAATCTAGAGTTTCACTCTCACTCTCTGTGAGATATCTCCTTCTGTGGTGCAAAGCAAGAAGTCAATGGCATGTTTCTTTAATCTCCAAGGTAGAGTAGCTGAACAGAACATGCCTTAGCATGCCAATTGCTTGCCACCTTCTGGTTTGACTATCCCAAATTTTATTCTTTACAGCAGTTAAATCCTCCTCAGCATTATGAGCAACAGTTGGTTTGACTACCAACAGTTATGTTGCTGGTCATCATGTCAATGTTATCAAGCCAATGTAAGATAAATAGCAACATCTCAAGAAGTGTGAAAGTTCAATCACAAGGCGGCAGCTAAACCAGAATCTTAAAATCGAAACAAGGTAAGATCAGCAAAACCAGAATCTTGTGAACCCTTCAAGTTATGAGCAATGCGATCAGCCATGTAAAGTAATCTTTCGCGTTGTGCAAGGCGGCAGCTAAATTGGGGAGTGAGACTGGAGGAGCTTTTGGTCGGAGGTGGCAAAGGCAAAGGCGGCAGCGTGGTTAATTGGATGAAAAGAGAGAAAATATTCTGATTGGTCTGCCTATTAAATACGCTATATCTATATTACAAGACCACACCCCAAATTGAAATTATTACTGATGATGTACCAATAAAACCTCCCTATTTTCACGCTCTCTGGTACACCAATCAACATCTCTTACCTCGTATTCCTTCTATCCTTCAAATTCTCTCACATACCAGACGAGTTAACACGTACCCTCCACGAAAAGTCGCTCCTTTACAACAAATCTCAAACATCAAAGCAACAAGCTCTCCTTCATTCTTCAGATAGATCCCAGGACTACCCCAAACAGTAAGACAAAGAAGACCAGAGCCCAGAAATCCTCTCCATTTCCACTACCCACTAGAACGACCAAAACAGAGGCAGCCGGAAAAATCGCTCCTTTACAACATATCTCAAACATCAAAACAACAAGCTCTCCTTCATCCGACAGATAGATCCCAGGAATACCCCTATACAGCAAAACAAAAGAAGAGCAGAGCCCAGAAATCCTCTCCATTTCCACTACCCGCTAGACCGACCAAAACAGAGGCGGCCGAGAAAAGCCCCACGAATCAAATCGACACGAGAGGGACCAACTCACCAGTTCCGACCAAGGACCTCGTCGGCCCTGTACGAAGTGAAGCGGGGATTGTCGTCGCAGATCTAGGGCTTCTCGGGAGAGACGGCTTTGACCATAGCGGAGAGAGCGCGGCCCTCGTCGGAGAAAGCCCAGCGTCAGGAGAGAGCGCGATTCGGGAACAAAGAGGTCGGGAGGAAGAGGCCGGCGAGTAGAGAGAGAGGCCGTCGTCGGCAGAAAGCGTTGCCGTCGTCGGAGAGAGCGCGGCCGTCGTCGGAGAGCGAACGCTATTTGGGAGAGAGTCGTCGGGTCAGGAAAGAGGGAATAGAGTGAGAAGAGAGAGGAGAGTCGAGGAGAAGGAGCAAAGAGGAGAGAGAATGCCCGCGCGTTGGTTTGAATTAAAACGACGTGGGAGAGAAGCGGAGGAGAGACAGCAAAAGGGGCCCACACTTCCACGTGGCGCCGCACGAGTGGTCCGGGACCACGCTGACGTGGAGGTCCCGGACCACCCAATATTTTCTCAAGAGGAGAGAGAATGCCCGCGCGTTGGTTTGAATTAAAACGACGTGGGAGAGAAGCGGAGGAGAGACAGCAAGGGGCCCACACTTCCACGTGGCGCCGCATGAGTGGTCCGGGACCACGCTGACGTGGAGGTCCTGGACCACCCAATATTTTCTCAAGTTCTCCCAGATATTCAAAATTTTCCATCTCCTCTGTCTCTTTCTCTCTTCGAAGCTGCTCTGACCTGACCTCTTCCTCACGTTTGTGCTGGACTTTGTTGCTCTAAACGGTGGACTCGTTGGATGAACTTTGAGCTTGTGGACATATCAGCATGTGTGTTTAAGCTCATGGACGTATCATGCGACTTCGTAATATAAAGAAGTGAAGGACTAAGAATTAGAAACCAAGACAACGGACCTAGTGAAAATCAACTGACTTCTCTGTACTTTATGATCCAAATGCATTGGGTCCATGTGCACTAAATTCATGTAAGAATTGTTTTGAACCCCATGGCAAGTTCATAGCAATAAGGCCCGAGATGTCTGGCCTAATCAATACAAGCAAGGATCGAAGTCAGTAAGGATACTTGCAAATTTAGCTACGGAAAACAAAAGCACAATTTTGAACTTCCTCACCAGTGGCTATAGTATTGTGCTTCAACGATTCATGAAGTTGTACCCTATATTACAAGCTTAAGCATCTTAAGATCCACATTCAAGGGAGACTACAATTTCCTTCAAGTAGATCAATGAATTGAATTGCAATTCCAAAGTGTTCACACCTGAACAAAAAGTGAGAGAAATTGACAAATCAAGAGGGAAGGAAGTAGCAAATGTTGGTCTCAATATGTGTTGACACTTGTCGTGATCCCTAAGCTAGCCACAGCGATGGTCTTCCACATGACCCCCCCCTTCTCAAATCATGACCCATTCTCATGACAACTGCAAGGATGATTGAAAAGTGCTTCAAGCTGCCGACCCCATGCATTATGCATCTCTCATTGTACAGTCATCGGAGGCACTGAAAACATGCAATGTCATGAAAATTAATCCAAGCTTATGCTTAAACCTTGAAACGCAAATGCTATCTACATTGGCCCACAATGATATGTATGTGCATGATATTGGAAGAACAAATTGCACAAACTTTATAATTTAATAGTTCATTTATGTAAACTAAATATTGGATACACTCAAAATAAAAGGCCTACCATGACCACACCTACATTGATGTCCATTGGACTGGCAAAGTTAACAGAAATCAACAGAGATAAGTCGAGTAATCAATAAGATTACAGGTCAATGGAAGAGGAGAGTCCTGAAACTAGTAACTTTTTGCAAAATGGAAACAGAAAATGTAGAACTTTTCTAGCCCTAACATAAATAAATAGGCATCCTCCAAGTAATACTGAAGAGTGAAACTACCACAATGTATAGAAATACAGAAATCGCAAAGGGAATTGCAACTAATAAGTACCATCAGTGATCACAATTAAGAAGAATGGCTCATTTGTGCCTTTAAGGGAGTTGTGCCTACATGCATGTGTGCGTGCGTGCATTCGTGCGAGAGAGAGAGAGTCATTATATCAAACAAGCGTTACGTAGCTAAAATAAAGCATCACCATCTTGCGCTTAAATTCACCCCCTAGGGTTGTTTCGCAGGATGACCGAAATGGAGAGGAACCCGTAACTCAATCTGATTTCAAAAGCAGTAATCGCAAAGGGACCAGCTAATCCTCATAAAGCCCACTCCTCATGTTTCCACCTCAATCACCACTGGCCACGGGAAGATGTAATAGTGCAGATAAAAATATGTGAGAGAGGGAGGGAGGGAGGGAGGGAGGGAGGGCGGGGGTGGGGGTGAGAGCAATACCTTGTGTATTAGAAAAAGAGTGGATAGTTCAACATGCGACCTCAACTCGCTATTCACGCTATGAAACGTATTGTCTATGGAAGAAAAACTAGAAAAACTTAGACACATAAAATTGCAGCTATTAACATGGTTCGAAGATAACAAGAACAAGGAAAAATGCAAAAGTGGTAAAACTAGTTGAAAATTATACTCACTAAGATCTTATGTGAATTTCAAAATGTTCTGGACAAAAATCAGAAAAATCAGATTCCCTCTATCTCAAGAGAAGAAAACTAGTCATGGACTATCCTACCACCAATGTACACTGAGGTAAATAAAATCTTAAATCTCTACATTACAAATGCTTCTTGCATTTTCTTTACCCAAAAAAAAGAGCGCTTCTTGCATTTTCATTTTATATCTTTGTGTAGGTCTTAAATTCTGTTGTAACTGAAATCTTCTACTTGAATCCATGGTCCCTCTTCAGAACTATAGTCACACTCCCCTTATATCACGTGAATTCATCTATTTCGCTAAGACACCAAGAGACCAAATTTAACGAGTCAAATATCTTCTTTGTTGAGGTATGTGACCCAAGATTCGTTATATGTTTTTACAACCAGATCCCCTGCTGTTGGGTAAGTAGCTATGCAACTAACAATTGGAATAGATATCAGCAGCTCCATTAATTGATTCTCACAACTCTATGATCACAAAATTCTAGCCAAAATGGTCATCAACGAGCACTAGTCATGCATAAGAGAACTCTCTTCAAACCGTTCTTCAAATATTTACATTAATACTTCTTGCATTTTGACTACAAACCCCAATCCAAACAGGTTATCAGTAAGTAAATCCCACATATGCACCAAAAAGCTTCCTTCAAACCATACTAGAGGCAGATGATTACCTAGGGGGCTGTTATGCTAGTACATATAAAGATCTTCCAATTATGTTCAGAAGAAAAGAATATTGCTTCGAGTCATTGGTTAATCTATTTGGGACAAGGAAAGGAAAATATCTCAGGATTAATCTATATCAGTTTCCAGAGGCTTCTGTTACAATGCTAATTCTCAAAATTGTGAACCTTATAGAGAATGACCAAAAGCCAAATAGATGCGACTTTTAATATACATTCACAAATATCATGTTGCTCATAAAAGAAGGTGCAATTATGCATGATATTTTTCAATTACTTTATCTTAGGATGTACTATTCACTACCATAGGTACAACCCATCCTGACATTTGAGTTGCACGTCTAGCAATATCATAAAAAAGAAATTCAATCTATGTTAAAGTGTTTAATTCAAAAGGTACTTTAAAAAGTAGTTTGCTAAATCACTTTTAGGCATTCTTAAAGATCTGATTTGAAGGTCTACCCTTATAGCTTATCACCTATGTGTAGCTTTCTAGTTTCCTCAATTTGATAGGAATGCAAGAGATGCAACCATATATCTTACAACATTTTGCAACACCAAAGTGATTGCAATTATCTAAAACAAAAATACCAATAAAAAAACCTAAAAGATGTCAATCACCAACACACCGAAAAAATGCACATCACAAAAGAAAATGATTGAAATAGAGTTCCAACGAGTTGGCTAACATTCCCTAATAGCAAGTTATGTCCATTTAAATAGCAGCAAAGCATTGTGGAAACCATTTAAAAGGTTTTGCTAAGGGAATTCCCAGAAGATGCTTGCATAACTCTAAGGTATGGGCCGTATGGCAAATTCAAAGGACAGATTTCCTCAAATCCCAAAGTAAACTCATATTTATGGGAAGAAGTATACCATAAGTGCCAAAACTTAGAATGAATTGACACTTAAGTACTAAAAGTTAGGAAAATGACACTTAAGTACCACTTTTTTTGAAAAGTTGGACACTTAAATGTCATTTCCGGCGAATCTCGTTGAAAATCTTACATGGTAATTTTTTATTATTTATCTCGCCTAAGTGGCTCGCCGAAGAGCTGATTTAGCAAAGAAACACAAAAACGACGTTGTTTTGACACCGATTTGAATTTTAATATATAATATAATTTAATTTAATTATAAAAAATTAATTAAAAATAAATTTAAAAATTTAAAAAAGGGAGGGAGGAAGAAGGTGGTTGAGGGCCGAGCCCTCGCCGCCGCCGCCACCTCCCTACCGTTGCCGAGAAGGGCTAGCGAAGGTGGAGGGAGGGTCAACCGGATCGTCGGGCCTTGGCTAGGGGCCGGTGACCTCGACCAATAGGCGGCAAGGCTCGTGAGCCCTCGCCCGGATCTAAGAGGAGGGTCGCGGCCCTCCCCCAATTGGTGAGGGTTTGAGGCCCTTGCCCGATAGGGCCAAAGGCCGCCGCTCGCTGGAGGTCGGGGCGAGGGCTCGCGGGCTCTCGCCAACGGCCAAGGGCCGATGACCCTAGCCGACACTCCTCCCACCATCATCGACCCTTCTTGGTGACGGCGGGGGAGGCGGCGAAGGTGGCGGCGAGGGCTCAACCCTCAGCCGCGTGCCTCCTCTCTTTTTTTTTTTTTTTTTTAATTTTTATTTTAAATAAAAAATAAAATTTTAAATGTTTTAAATAAATGTAGTTTTAAATATAACTTAATTAATTTTATATTAATTATTTACTACGTCAAAACTAAAATGACGTCATTTTTGCATTTGTTTAGCCACGTCAGCATGTAAAATGACGTCGTTTTGCACTTATCTCATTGGAAAATCATCACGTTAACATTTTGGCTCGATTTTTTTGCAATTAACACTTAAGTAATTAATTTTGCTCTGATTTGGACACTTAAGTGTCATTTTCTTAATTTTTGGCATTTAAGTGTCCCTCCGTGTCAAGTTTTGGCATACTTCAGATGTCCGGCACTCCATATTTATGATGGGAAAAGGCTACAAAGCTCCCATATAGTAAAAATCTAGAGTTACCTCCTTCGAGCTTGTGGATCATAGCCACTTCTTTTTCAAATTTTTTACTCACTTCCTTTGGCTCTTGAGTTCTCCTCTCAAAATAGAGAGGCCATCACCTACACACCAAAAAAATGCACATCACAGAAGAAAATGATTGTAATAGGCTATGGAAAAAGAATTCTACCATGAAGCAATGCCAAAATGGAGATGCGTGTAACTTGCAAATTTCCAAAGCAATACAATCATGTTCAAGGAGCCCATACATAGGCAAAACCAGAGAGGTTATTTTGGTTCCTATTGGCGCCCACTTAATATAAGAAACATTTGATTGAACTATGGTTGATAGACTCAGTTCTAACTCACATAGCATAGCTTTTAGTATAATTTAGTATAAAATTAAAACAAAATCAAAAATTGAGGATTTTTTATGACATAAAAAATATTTAGGTTAGATATATCATATAATTGGAATTGGAGGTAAACTTCAGATGGTTAATGCATATCATCTATTTCATTGTATTATCATACCATAGTTGCAGATTCTTTTACGTTCATGCAGTATCTAGATCATTTCCAAGGGAAAATCCTCATCCTTTATTGATGCGTATTATTATTGATCTTTCGTGTTTGAAGCATATTATTATGGATGCATCTTGTTGATATAATATGCTCAAGAACCAGATGTCACTCTTAGATCAGAATTGTGTGTGCGTGTGTGGGATGAAGGAAACGGTCAATGCATGTAGAAATTGCTGGAGACATTCTTTTGTTTCGCCGGTTCAATCCTCCACACCAAAAGGTGTGCGCCAACCATGAAACCGAAATAGTTTCATGGAACCTCATGCAATTGCTCTATGTGTTGCTTTACAAAAGCGTTTCATGTGTTGGCTGGGTGATTGACATGGTGTAACCAACTTATTTAATTGCCTACAATGTGGACTACAATCACATGTTCATTTTGCAAATCTTTTAAAACAATGCATCTTTCATGAACATACTTCTTCTCATGACGCTACGCAGTACATTGTAGGTTGTCGAAACGACTTCCCAAGATCGACATAGCTAGAAACATGAACGTCTTAAAGGAGAAGATGAAGATTTGCATACCTGATTTAGAATCCATGGTTCTTGGTGTAGAACGGCAGCAATCCGAGCCTTTGATGCTGAAGATCTTCTCCTTTATGACCCTCAATATCCTAGCTCGATGAGATTGCCCCTCACAAGCGTTCCTTATGTGAGATAGTGGGTGTGTACGGTTAGAATCGCAAAAAGTGAGGGTTAGAGGAGGGACTTTAGCCTATTTATAGAATTTTGGACAGACCCTCTCATCACGGGCTGGGCCCAATTCGGCCCATACAAGCCAAGCTTATATTCGACTGTTATGAAACTTTATATCCTATCTTATTAGATCAGTTATGTAAAAACGGTAAATTACAATTTCAATTGATGTAGCCGAAAATTCTTATATTCTCCAACTTGGGCTATATTAATTGAGACCGTGCTGTATGTGCACACCTTTATGTTGATTTATAGATAATTCTCAACAGTCAATCGAATCCCATAAAGTCTTAAATACCGGATCATGGCAGTAACTGCATATACATACACATAGCCTTCCATGGTCACAAGTGTGCTCAACTTTACTGATATGGATTTAATATGGTTGTATGGTAAATCGATAACACATCATTAAGAGTTTTATCTTATGTGCTATCTCCTTTGTCGGTCACTCTTCTCTTATCTTAAATGTCAACGAAAACCGGATGTGGCATTAAAGAATATCTTTATGGTTCTAATAAACTCATATATATTTTATCTTTATAGTTGACATTTCTTTATGTGTGATTGAGATATATGTTTAAGGCTAACAACTGAATGCCCCTAGCCTTTGTTCAAGATTTACACAATACCTTGAGACTTTCCTTAGATATATGTACACAACTTAATAACAATTTTTGCAAAAGGAGTTGACATATATCAAAATGTTACAAAAAGCAACAAAATACATACATAAACTTTATTAGAGCAAATCTGAAACAGCTCCTACTAAACAATAGTATCCAATGATTCTCTCAAGCCCATGTTTATGACATGTCGCTTAAATACACAAGGGCGTAGGCCTTTAGTCAGTGGATCTGGCAACATATTGTCTATGGGAATATGTTCTACTATAATGTCATCATTTTGTATCATTTCCTTTATAGTCAAAAACTTGACATCCATATGCTTAGATCATTTGAAACTTCTATTGTTATTGATAAATAACACAGCAGAATTATTATCACAATATAACTGTATGATCTATCCACAAAATCAAATATAATCAATTCCTTAATGAGGTTCCGAAGCCAAATAGTTTGAGTAGTGGCTGAAAAACATGCTATAAACTTTGCTTGCATGGTAAATTATGATATAGATTTATGTTTCTCACTTTTCCACGATAACGCACCTCCTACTAATATAAAGATATATCTTGTTGTCGATTTTCTATCATCCTCGCTATTGGCAAGGTCTACATCCGAATATGCTAATAGTCGCAAATCATGGACATATTTGTAAATCAACATATGATCTCTTATTCCCTTTACATATCTTAAGACCTTCTTGGCAGCAACCCAGTGATCGTGTCTTGAATTCGACTGATATTTGCCTAAAAGCCCTGTTACAAAGGCAATGTCTGGTCTGGTCCAAACTTGAGCATACATGATATTTTTAAGTGCATTAGCATAAGGTATATCCTTCATTTGGTCTTTCTCAAAATTTGATTAAGAACATTGTAAGAGACTTAACTTGTCACCCTTAACAACAGGAATAATTCCTGGTTTGCAATTTTGCATGTTGAATCTTTCTAAAATACAATCAACATATGCCCTTTGAGATAAACCTAACATATGGCGAGAATGATTTCTATGAATCTTAATACCAAGAACGAAGGATGCCTCGCCCAGGTCTTTCATGTCAAAATTCTTTGATAACATTTGTTTTGTCTCATGCAACAATCCAATATTGCTACTTGCAAGCAGAATGTCGTCCACATAAAGTATAAGAAAAATAAATTTCTTCCCACTAATCTTGCAGTATATACACTGATCCACTTTGTTCTCAACAAAACTAAAAGAAGTAATGACATTGTGAAACTTCAAGTACTATTATCTAAAAGCTTGTTTAAGATCATAAATAGCCTTCTTCATTTTACATACAAACTTACTCGAATCATCTGTTGCAAAATCTTCGGGTTGCACCATATAGACTTCATCATCAAGGTTTCCATTTAGAAAAGCAATTTTAATGTATACCTGAGGTAATTCCATGTCAAAATGATGTCAAAATGAGCTACTAACGGCATGATCACTCTATGAGTCCTTAGATGAAACTGGAGAAAAAGTTGTTTCATAGTCTATCTCTTCTCTTTAAGTGAAGCCCTTGGCCACAAGTCTAGCTTTAAATTTCTCAATATTTCCTTTTGAATCTCTTTTAGTTTTATAAACCCACTTACAACCTATGGGTTTGTAACCTTCGATTTTTCAACAAGCTCCCAAACATTATTATATTTTATAGATTGCATCTCGTCTCTCATTGCATCTAACCACAAATTTGATTGAAGATAAGAAACAGCGTCTATATAAGTTATTAGATCTATAACGCAATCGATATCGTAATCATGTTCTCCCAAATAGACTATATAGTTTGGTGGTATAGCTGAACGCATTTCCCTAGCAGACCTCTTGAGTGGAGCTACTACAACCTCATTCTGAATTTGAGGAACTTGAAAGATTGCATTTGGGGCCGTTTCATCAATAGGATTCTCAGTGTTAATAGGTTCATTTTCTGACACAGTAGACTTCATAATCGTCTGCACAGGTAAGGAGAAAGACATAGTAGGTCTCATCATGTTGTTATCTTCACTAATTTGTAAGTCGTCATGCTCTTCGGCTACATTGAATTTCATAAACTTTATTGTTTGTGATTCCACAATCCTTGTGCATCCACTGGGATTATAAAACCGATATCCTTTAAAATATTTTGAGTAAGATACAAAGTAGCACCAAGTGGTTTTAGACTTCAACTTACCTAATATTGGATTATACAACCTCACTTCTGCATGACATCTCCAGACTTTGAAATGATTCAAATTTGGTTTGTGTCCAGTTCATAACTTAAAAGGAGTCGATGCAATAGCTTTTGTAAGAACACGATTCAGTATATAAATGGTTGTTTTTAAAGCCTCACCCCATAAAAAGTCAGGCAAATTAGTCTTATTCATCATACATCTTACCATATCCATGAGAGTACGATTGCGTCTTTCGGCCACACCGTTATATTCAAGACTTCCAAGCATAGTGAACTGAGTCACTATCCTAGAATCCTCTCGGTATTTAGCAAATGACCCTTTAATCTGCCCAAGTATTGCCATGTCTACCATAATATTCTCCACATCGATAAGATCTAGCCACCTTTATAACATTTCCTAACTGTTTCTCAACTTCAATTCGATAGATCTTGAATTAGTCAAAAGATTCAGACTTTTCCTTAATCATGTACACGTAACC
The DNA here is from genome assembly GCA_014182375.1 of Eucalyptus virginea. NCBI lineage: Eukaryota > Viridiplantae > Streptophyta > Magnoliopsida > Myrtales > Myrtaceae > Eucalyptus > Eucalyptus virginea. The sequence goes on along the minus strand of CM024522.1, from coordinate 18,056,108 downwards.
ATATCGAGAATAATCATTGATAAATGCAATGAAGTAAAAATTTCTACACAAAGTTGCAGTATAAAGTCACTAATATCGGTGTGAATGATTTCCAATAAGTCAGAATTTTGGACTGCGGTTTTCTTATTTATCTTAATTATCTTTCCTCTACAACAGTCTATGCAAGTCTCTAGGTCACTTTTAAGAGTAGCAGGATGTATGTCTTTATCAACCTTTTTACTATTTCTTTAGATATATGATCTAGTTGTTTATGCCATAATGCATAAAACTGTTCCTTAGGTAGATGTTTTTTGGAAACAACATTTTCAACTATATTAACAACGTATATATTATCAGGAGATAAATAGAATCTGTACAATCCATTGAACATATTGCAGCACCCAACCTTATTAGAACTAAAGAACATAGATATAGTACCATTCTTTATTTCAAAAGAGTAATCACACATGTACAAACATGATACGGAAACTAAGTTCCGTTTAAAAAAAGGAATATAAAAAGTGTTTTTTAATGTCATATTAAAACCAGAATTTAAAATCAAAATGACATCTTCCATAAACTCAACATCGATCTTATCATTGTTTCCCACAGTAAATTTTGATTCATCCTGATTTGGCGTTCTTCTGTTTATGAATCCCTGTAGGGTAAATGCAACATGATTAGTTGCACCATTATCTAGCCACCAAGAACTGGAACGGGGCTTCAGATAGATTGGATTTACAAACAAGTACAAAAAAATCATTACCTTTATGTTCACTCTTGGCCAACCAAGCTTTATATTTATTGTAGTGTTTCTTTATGTGTCCTCTCTTCTTACAAAAGTAGCAAATGACACATTCATTTTTAAAATGTGCTTTTCTAGGAGCCATAGCGGTGGAGGGACTAGCAGCTTTAGGATTTCCTTTCTTAGGAGCTATATTGTTAGAAGGGTCTATGACTTTAGAATTTCCTTTATGATGTGCAATCCATTTATCCTTCCTATTGGCAGAACTAGAGGAATATAAGGCAAGATGCCCTCTTTTTTTCTTCAATTATTATTCCTCTGCCACCACTCTAACTATAAGGTCATTAATTGACCAAGCCTCATTTTGCGAACTATAGTTCATCTTGATAATTCCAAAGTTATGATGAAGAGTATTTAATTTTTGATGCACAATGCAAGTTTCAGGGATATCAACTTGAAGAATTCGGAGTTTTGTCTGAAGATCTAGCATTCTAAGCACGTAATCTCTAACTCCAGTCGAATCATCATACCTCATATTGAAGAGTGATTGCATAAGTGTACCTATCTCAGTATTGGAAAAGACATGATACTTGGCCTCCAAAGCTTCCATCATTTCCTTAGCAGTACAATCAACTGGCAAGCCATTCATCAAATGTTCTTGAATTGACTGTTTCATAATGAGCAAGCAAATTCTATTACTCATTTCCTAGGTAGCAAAACGTACTTTCTAAGCTTTTGTACTGGCATCAGTGAGGTCTGCTAGCCTATCCTCAGTAAGAGTAATATGAACATCTACTAGCTTCATGCCAAATAGAAAATTTTCTTTTCATTTCTTAAAGTTTGATCCAGTAAGAACTTCAATCGCAATGGAATTGCCATTTATAAAGAAAGTGATTAATTTCACAAGCAATGCATATAATTAGCACCATGTGAGTGCTAAGCACACATCTCAAGAGCTATATACATCATCATATAAACACATTTGGGCAGAATACATGACACGCAATTGTCCACTCTTCACATGACAGCGGTCTATGAAAATATATTCAAACATTTTGCGAATTCATCACTTTTGGGTGTATGAACCACTAGAGTCAATCATTTCTCAACCATGTATTGTACATATATCCCTCCATGAACTAACACGCAATCACCTCTTTTTGGAGTATGATCATGCATTAGAACAAGAGACATTCCATTACAATATGAGATCGATATCTTTAAAACCCACTCAAGTGTGCCACTTTTGCGGTCAAAACCCAATTGAATCATTGAAACTCTCTCATAAGGGATATAACTTTATGACTCACATTCACCTTATACATGTGATTTTAGACTTAATGACATGGACTATTTGTCACTAAAATCACATGTCATGTTAATTACATTGCTCCATTCACTAATACACACTATTAACGAATCAACACTCTACACATTCCTCAAGTGATGATATAATCACAAGCATGCAATTGTATTTCCAAAACCATGGAGAAATACACCAAAAATGAGTCAAAATTCACGTATTTATGGTTCCACATGCATTTTCACATCCTTAAAAGCATAAAAAAATATAAAAAAAATATATCATAGGGTAAGAGATTTCCATACGAGTAAGCCGACATCAGCCACCTGCTGAACGGATGTCGCACGCACCCTGATGCGTCACCAAAGTGCACAGTGCGTGAGCGGCATGAGTTGGCATCCTTGATCCAATCCGAAAGTCGATTTTATCGGTCCCATCGGCCAATGGTTGAACTAGGGGTGATCGGTTCCCGGTTCGGTCCGGTTCCACTCCAGAACCGGGAACCGGACCGGGAGGACCGGTTTCCACTTTTTTGGACCGTGGATCGGACCGGCTGTCTTGGAACTGAGAACCGGACCGGACCAACCGGTCCGGTCCGGTTCGGTTCCAATGAACCATGACTTGTGGGACGTTGTGGCAAGGCACTCCAAGGAGGAAGAGAGTTGAGTGTTCGAGGGAGCGAGGTGTGATGCGGGACATTGCAACGAGGCACTCGGAGGAAAAGAGCTGAGCGCCGGTGTGAGTGGGGTGTGAGGTGAGGCGTTGGGGGCGTCGAGCGAGCAAGGGGGAGCGGTTACGGTTTTGAGAGGGAAAGACAGTGAGAATTGCTGCTGAATTGGGTTATAAAATTTGGGAAAATGGAAGTTGATGTGATGGTTACTGTAGATAGAGAAGAAACTAAAAAAAATAAAGAGAGGGGTTTAGCCGTTTAGATTTCAAGAGGGAAAAGGAAAATAAGAATTGCAAAATTTAGAAAAGAAAAGCTGATGTGATGCTTACTGTAGAGTGTAGAGAAACACAAAAAAGGGATTAGCTTTGAGGAAAAATGAATCCGGTAATGGGTATTGTAAATTAGTTTAGAAACTAATATATATATATATATATGGTCAGTCTGGTCGATCCGGTTTTGACCCCGAAACCGGGAACCGGACCCACCGGTCACCGGTTCCAGAAATAGCAACCTGAGATCAGACCAAGACCCTTTAGAACCGCCCGAAACTGACCGGCCCGGGTCCGGTGCCGGCCGCTTCCCGATTTGGGTGGTTTCCGTTGCACACCCCTAGGTTGAACCAGTCAATGGCTCGACTGGCCAAGGGTTTGACCGGTCAACGGTCCACCCGAATCGGGTCAAGGTCAACCCAGGTTGAGTCAAACGGTGACGTCATCGGTGACGTCACATGATATGTGTCAATCGCATGTAAGGCGGTGAACGTGATGTCATCATCGAACACGTGTCCAAGGCGGTGGCAAGGTTGGTAAGATGACGTCACAGATGAGGTCATCTCTGCTAAGGCAGTTCATGCGCCAAGAGCATGAGTGCGCGGGCACACACGTGCGAGGCCGCATGGCGTCGAATCCCAACATCGCCTAGGGCACATGGTGGTGCGTGAAGTCGTTTCCGGTCTTGTCTAGGAGGCGTTCTACCCATCAATCTCTTCATTTCGATGAGAGGAATTCATATATGTGATCAAAATTTACTTTCATTGAACCAAAAATCATGAAAAACAAGCAAAACCTTCCTAAGCCAGGTTAATTCGGAAATGGCCATAGGCAGCAAGTTTGGCCTACGTCGAGGCATGCCACCCACCGAAACACTCGACTCAACAAGATGAATCCAAATACACAGTCGAAATCAAGTTTCAACGGATGAAATCTTCAAAACGAGGCAAACTCCCTATGTTCGAGTTCTGAGTTATGTCGGCTTTGATACCAAATGTAGGCCATCGAAACGGCTTCCCAAGATTGACATAACTAGAAACTCGAACATCTTCAAGGAGAAGACGGAGATTTAGAATTCATGGTTCTTTGAGCAGAACGGCATCAATCCGAGCCTTTGACGCTAAGATCTTATCCTCTATGACCCTTGATACCCTGGCTTGATAAGACTGTCCCCCACAAGTGTTCCTTATGTGAGATAGTGGGTGCGTGCGTTTAGAATCGCAAAAAGTGAGGGCTAAAGGAGGGACCTTAGCCTATCTATAGAGTTTTGGATGGGTCATTTCATCACAAGCCGGGCCCAACTTGGCCTACACAAATCAGACCCATATTCAACCGTTAAGAAACTTTATATTCTAACTTATCATATCAACTCCGTAAAAATGGTAAATTACAATTTCAATTAATGTAACACACATCAGAAAAATTATTACATACTATAGCAATTCAAGTCGGCGGAAGACGACTTACCTTTATCCGATGCGCAAACAACAATTAACCCCGGAACGAACGTTGAATTGTGGATGAATCACGAACAATAATACTTCACGTTGGTCTAAATGTAATCACAAGGAAAACGCCCGATTTCCACAGCGTAAATGTCAATTGTTCTTGTAAAGAAGAAATGGAACGCCTTCCTTTTCTTTGATGAAAATGGAAAGGATTTTCTGAGTGTATGTTCTGCCAAACCATATCAACGATTGTCTACAAAAGACTTTTATACAACTCCCTTCGTACCCTTTAAAATGGTGTATTTCCATCGTAGCATATCAAGACGAAATGGTGCGGTCCAATCGTACCTTATCATGAACATACTAGCTAAAATACAACACATACATTGCTACATGAAATATCACAATTCTCATGAACTTGTGTACATCTTTCTAGCAATGTGTAATTGAAAGGTTTGACTATGCAATAGAGATGTCAATGCGAGTACGTCAATGTATAGTTTTCTAGTATGAGCATTTTTTGGTTTTAGAGAATTTAGTGTTCAATTTCGGTTATGCATATAGAAAGTACTATTGATATTTCCACCGTTCCTCGCTTTTCATCTTTAGAACGATGTTGTGGGTTCCACCTGCTGATTTCCTATATGGTTCACTAATCACTCGCGTGTTAGATTTCACAGCATAAGCACGGAGCTAGATGATTTCCCAGGTCATTAAGTGTAAAGATGCCATTGTTAAGAAAAAGGAACTCTCGAGAGCATGATACATGTTGCATAACTTAAAATATCTTTGTGGTAAAGTCAAGATGCATGAATGTCACGTTAAAGTCGTCTTAGTCGTTTGCTAATTTCATATTAAGTTTCGAACGTGACGATATATAAATATTTTTATGAGAAAGTTTTGATCTTTTGTCCCGATCCAGTGTGAATGTGATTAGATATACCTCTAGACCTGGTTTGTTCGACCCGTTTACTCTATCCATTTGCAGCTCTAAGGATGGTAATTTTTGTCACAGATCAAGGACATGGGAGAAGACCTCGAGAGTTGTATGGAGAAAGAGCTCGAACTCAATACAACATGATGCAATTAATTATACATGAATCGATTTTCGAATGGAAATTATTCATGATATCGAAATATCTTATACGACAATACTCGTATAGACACAATCGCATGAACACACGGCTCATATTCGAAACGCCTGCCGCATGGAAAAACTCTTATGATCCACCATCGAGGGACCAATCCTCGCGTCGTAGCTCGTCAGCCACTCTTCGTAGCTCCCCATGCAAAACGCTCAACGAATTGAAAGTTCAGAGTGTCAGAATCAACTGAAGAGATCCACTCTCGTTTTATTTTCATATCAAAGAGAGAGAAAGACATAAAGCTACCATTCCCACCTTTCCATACGTTTTATACTTGCAGAGTCTGGGAAAATAGGGTCCGTTAATGGGTTAAAGATTCTATTCTTTTGTTCCTTACAATAAAAAATAATAGATTTCCGCTTAGGGTGCGTTTGGCTGCACCCTATTTCTTCCTGCAACAGAAATTTCTTTTTTTTGTTCTCCTGAACAAAAAATGGAAACAAACGCGTTTGGGTGCGTTTACTTTTTTTTTGTTCTTTTTGTTCCCGCGAACAAAAAAAAAATGTAAATAAGAAACACAAATTTTGTGTTTTCTTTTTCAAACACATTAAAACACTTCTTATTTTCTTTTTTTCTTTTTGGCCGGTCGGCGGCCTCGGCCATGGCCGGCGACCGGCCGCGGCCTCGGCCATGGCCGGCGACGGCCGTGGCGGCCTCGCCCGCCACGGCGAGGCTCGCCGCCCGCGAGGCCGAGCCTCGCCGTGGGTGGGCGAGGCTCGGCCGCGCGTGGCCGGGCGAGGCTCGCCGCCGTGGCCGGGCGAGGCTCGGCCTCGCCTTGGCGGGCGAGCTCGGCCTCGCCGGATCTGGCGAGCTCGAGCTCGCGCGGGCGGGCGAGCTCGCCCGGCCACGGCGAGGCTCGGCCTCGCCCGGGGGCCGGCGAGCCTCGCCGTGGCCGGGCGAGGCCGGCCGGCCGCGCCGGCCATGGCCGAGGCCGCCGACCGGCCAAAAGAAGAAAAAAAAAAAAGGAAAAAAAAAAAAAAAAAGGAAAAATAAGAAAAAATAGAAAAATAAAAGAAATACAAAAATTATACAAATTTTACCAAACGTGTTTTTTTGTTCGAAATTGTTAAGAAGAACGAAACACTTTTTTTATTTCGTTCCCCTAACAATTTTTAAACAAAAACGCAAACAAACGCACCCTTAGTAATTTTTTTTTTTTTCAAAAAAGATTTATAATAAAATCAAAAAAAAAAGTTACTTCTTTTCTTTCTTTTTCTCATCCTCTTCTCTCGCCAACCATGCCTTGGCTGGGTGGGGCTCCTCTAGGCTAGGGACCTTGTTGGCTCTTGTCTGGTCGTTGGCCATCGCTGTGGTCAACAACCAGCAAAAGGAAGAATAAAAAAGAGAAAAAAAAAAGAGAAAAAGTAATAAAATTATTTAAAAAATTAAAAAATTCTAAGTCACAAAAAAATTTAACTATCGTACCAAATGCATTTATATTATAAGAATAAATAATAAAGACATTCAAATACTTAGAAACTCATTTAAAAAAAAAAATTTAAAAAAATTATTTTTAAGTAGGAATTGTGCCAACAATAAAATGGTTACCAAATTCATCTTAGTTCTTTATTTCGGTTGTCTCGTGTATCATCTATCATTTGGACAAATGATTTAGGACGAGCGCGTGGTATCGTACGGAGTTGGCCACGGTGCAACTTATTAATACCTAGAGCGTCGATTTTATTTTTTATTATTATATTCTGTCAGACCAGGGGCGTCGATCGATCATCAGGAGGCGATTCGCGGCGAGTTGGGAGCTCCGGGTTGGGAAGATGGAGAACAAGGCGATCCTGAAGGAGTGGTTCGAGCGAGTTGACTCGGAGAAGACCGGCAGCATCACCGCCGTCCAGCTCAAGGTCCTCTCTCTCTCTCTCCCTCTCCTCCGACCTCCCTCAGTCGACCGGAAATGATCGAAGTCCTCGTCGCTGACGGCGGTTGATTTTGGCTCCTTTTCTCCTGCGATCAGCGGGCTCTCGCGGTTGGGAACCTGGAACTGTCCGTCTCGGTCGTGGAGCAGATGATCAGGTCCTCGAATTTCGCTTTTTCCGATTAGCCTTTTTTCCTCGTGTATATGTCCGTGTCCGTGTCGGTGTCGATTGGATTGGAAGGTGATCGGGCGCGACCGCTGGTTTTTTTTTTTTTTTTTTGGCAGGATGTATGATTTCGACAGGAACGGGACTATGAGCTTCGAAGGCAAGTGGATGCTGCCCCTGTCGATTGTCGATGCTGCTCTTTACGGTTTCCGTACGTTTCGTGGTGTCTGATGTAGGAGTGGTTAGAGGTATTACGCGCGTGAATTGAAAATGTGCGCGGTGCCAATGCCGAAAAAGCCAGGTGCAGGTTGTGCTGGTCATTTCACCTATTTTGATTGTGGAAGTTGCGTGCTCCTGCAAACCTTAGTTGAAGTGTTTGGCAGTCGTAGCTTAATCTGGAACTGATGTGCTCTCTCCAGTCTCCACCATGTCGCAACTTGTGTTTCGCGGGAACTTTAGCAGGAGTTTTATGTCCTTTCCAGGATTATGCTGAAGTTGATGGGAGTGTGCCTAAAGCTGTGTTGCTACAGTAGTTAAAAATTTAAAACACATACGCGACTTTCGCAAGGACCTAGGCTATGATTTCCTTTGATTTGGGGGGAATGGTTCTTGCTCTGGGGTACCAATTGAACAAATTCTCAGGGTCTAGAAATAGAAGATTCCAATGTAAGCTGGGACAAAGTCTCAGGGTTGCAATCAAGTGAAAATCATCTGTCCATCTGTTAGTTATCTTTGAACACAATTATTTGCAGATTCAGATTAGTTTCAATTGATTTATCTCAATATATATATTGTTCTAAAAAAAAGTATTTTCTGAATATGCTTGATATTTGATTTCTCTGTGTTCTTTTTTTATTTGCACAGAGTTTGTTGCTCTCAACAAGTTCCTTCTCAAGGTTAGTATTCTGGTATTTGATGCCTTTTTTTCTTTTGTTTTTGTTTTGGTGGTTGATGAAACAACACTAAGGTGTCAATTCATGGAGAAATGTTGCATAGCATATGGCATCTAGAATAGTTTGCTCCATGCAAGATTCTCCCCATTTTGTACCAGAGCACTGAAGCACCATGCATGTGAGTCTTGAAGATATAATTGACTTCGGTTTTCCATGAATCCATTTCCCTTCAACTTTTTCTGAAGCAACTGAAGCGATTGTGGCTATCATCTGTATTTCCTTTTCCAATGGTTCTTCTCTTTCATAACTAAATTTTATTAGCAAAAGATCTTGAAGAAGCCTACGACAATCTTTGCCCTTGCCTTTAAGGAACCTTATGCTATTACTGCGCTGAATTAAATTGTATACAGAAGCGTATTGAAAGATATGCCTTCTGAGGATTTTAGAAACTAATTTCTTCTGATGCATGCAGGTTCAACATGCCTTCTCAGACCTTGAGAGGTGAGTCAACAGTTTATATTGCAGAGGTTGATTGGTCCCATCCATGGTTCTAGTGGACACATACACAATTTCATGCTTTCCTTGACAGAGTTGTTCTTTTCCCTTATTTTATTGGGTGTGTCTTTTTTCCTACTTAAACAAGTCCATATGCAAAATATCGAGGTTGGGTTTTATATAGCTTGTCCTGTATGTTCTAGAATGCTTGGAAAAATGAGTAATTGGATGTACAGTCAGGCCCTTCAGTCACATTGCTTGCTCTTGTTTGACAATCTCAAAATCTGCTATCACTGCCACATTTAGCTGGTGCATGATGCAAGTTTGACATTGTATTTCACTAATTAATCTTTTCATTCAACAATGCCACGATGGCTAGCATGCCTTAACATTGAACTGCAAATTCTGTTCTTGAAGTTTGATTTTCCACATTGGATGTTGTGATACTTGTGCTGATCTCTCAGGCAAGTGATTGTTTCCTACAAGTTGCTTGTTGTTGACCCACAGATGTGATAATTCATCATCTTTGACAACATGTATCATGTGCTACTAATCAATGTAATTCAAACCTACTTGGGAAAGAAAAATTGGTCCTTCTGTGATCTTATATTAGCTTTCCTAAAAATGCCACTCCTTGACAAAAATGGGAGGGATTTTTGTAATCACACTTAACGCATACCTCAGGGCAGCCCACTTTCACCTGTTCTGATGAAAATCTTTCTTCACCAGTTAGATCTAAGAAATAAATTCTTTTTTGGAAAGAGGAAAAAGTGTACGATATTTAAAGTAGGCAGATGATATGCATTTTTGATAAAAAGAGACATTGATTCAGAACGGGTAAACCAAAGCTTGAAGAAATTCTTTAATGAGGATTCTAGCCCCTCTCCTTTCATGTCTATTTATTTGGACTGGTTCTTCAAGTACATCTTTGTTCAGACAGTAACTAACCGACTGTTTCTTGTTTTTCCATTGCCACAGGGGTCGTGGATATCTTGTCCCTGATGATGTGTACGAGGTAAATGACACTGCTTCCTATCACTTTAATGTAGTGGATTTTCTGTAAATCACGGCATCATCTCTGTCACCAAGATTTCACTTCACTCAGTTTCTCGTCTTCTCTTGACTTTTGAAACTGAACTGGTTAAACTCATTGATGTCCTCTGATCTTCTATCATCAGTCATGCTTTGGGACATTCATTTTTCCAATCTTTAAAGATGTACAAAGGACATATATGATGGCCTTTCCATTGATTTTAGGACATTTGTGATGGTTGTTCACAGTTTTTATTCTCTCCCTACCTCAAGTCATTAGCGTTATTGCAGGCCCTGGTGAAAATTGGGTTCTCGCTTGACTCTCCGTCATTTTACAGTGTCTGTGAGGTAAGATATAATTCCTATTATCTGAAAAGATTTTAGGTTAATGAGATTTATTGCATGATCATAGTGATGAGGGGTGGATGTATCTGCTATTTTCGACTGGGACAGTGAAGTATAAGCTGTCTTTTACCTCCTAGGATTATACCTATTGGATATTTAACTGAACCCTTATTGATATTTATAGTGAATGGTACCTGAAACACAAGGTTTCTGTGGACATTTTATCCACGGTCTGTCGTGAAGAGAGGTATACTCTTATAAAGAGTCGAGGCACAAGAAAACAAACGGAGCCTTATAGCTCATAGATTTTACATGCTTCTCTTGTAAAACAATCTCTCAAACTTTAGGCTATGGTGAATATTTTCTTATTTTCGTTCTAGTCATGTTCTGGGATAGACTTTACTTATGTAGATGGGCAACTGTGATTATTCCAATTATTAGTTTCCCTTGTATGGTTTTGTCAAAATAACATATTGATTCTCTCAGGGAAGACTGAGAGAATTGAGGGATGCCATTTTTCTTTTTAATGAGGATCATTTGTCTAGCTCAAGGCAAACAGTTGTTGAGATTGTTGATTATTGCCTTAAGATTAATGATTGCAAATGCTGGCTGCTATTTAATTATTAAAATTCCTTTCTCTTCATTATGAAGAGCTTTGATCAGAAGAAGAATGGAAGGTTTCGGCTGGATGATTTCATGTCTCTTTGTATATTTGTTCACTCTGCAAGGTATGTGCTCCTCCAGTCAAAAAGTACATGATGTTGCTTCTTTCAAGAATGTAAATACTACGGTATGAGAAGGAATAGTTCCAATGTGTGGCAATTTTAGTGCTTTGCTTACACGTCTCACTGGTCATGTTATTAGAACTTTGCACGCTTATTATTGTGATTTGGAAAAAGTTCTTCACATGGTGCGAACAGAACCAGTATTGGCGGGGGTGGTTTTTGCGGTTATGTGGTTCTTCTGATATACCCAATCTACGTCATCTCAGTACTTGGTTAAATGGCCGCACTCCATTTTTCCTGTTGCAGGAATCTTTTTAGTTCTTTTGATACAGCTAAGCAGGGGAGGGTCACTCTTGACTTCAACCAATTTGTCTATTGCAGTAAGTACTTTTGTTGGACAAATACCTTGTCTTCATCTTGTCTGAAACAATCATTTCAGAAACACATTCTTTCAGTCTTCCCTTTTTTCCCTCTTCATTTGTCCTGAAAATCTCATAATGTTGACTCTAAATGGGTAGAATTGATGCTTGACTTCTCCAAGTTCATTCAATTTCCATGCATAGAATGATGGTTCTTTACATTTTTGTGTTTCATTCTAGCATTTGTCATGCTTACCTGTTTTTTTCAGTCCAAATGTGTGCTGACATGTCATCTAACATCCTATCCAATACAAAGAAATAGGTGAAGGGAATTAAATTATATTTAGTCCCTTTGGATTCGACTAGCAATGATGTTGAGAAGGGGAGAAGTTAGACGACTCCATAAAAATTCAGATGGGCTTTGTTTGAGAAACAGATGTTTTGGATTTTGTCGCCTAGCCAACTAATGAAAATGTCCTGATGATATTCATGTTGCTGTGCAGCTGCCAATTGTCGGATATGAAATCAACTCGCATGATGTCACTGCAACTGTAAAAGCTGTACGAGAAATCATGTATATACGGACTCAACGGCATCATTGGTGAATGAGGAGAAAGGCATGTTTGTGCTTTGAAGACCCCCTCTTTTTCTTTGTATTAACATACTATATTTGTAGATTCTTTCACGTTCATGCAGCATCTAGATTGTTTCCAAGGGGAAATCCCTCATGCTTTATTGATGCATATTATTATTAATTCTTTCGTGTTTGAAGCATATTATTATGGACGCATCTTTTGATATAATATGCTCAAGAACGAGATGTCACTCTTAGATCGGAATTGTGTGCGCGTGGGATTAAGGAACGGTCAATGCATTTAGAAATTGCTAGAGACATTCTTTTGTTTCGCAGGTTCAGTCCTCCAAAACAAAAGGTGTGTGCTTACCACTAAACCAAGATAGTTTAATGGAACCTAATGCGATTGCTCTTTCTGCGTTGCTTTACAAGAGTGTTTCATGTGTTGGCTGCGTGATTGACATAGTGTAATGAACTTATTTAATTGCCCACAATGTGGACAACAATCACATGTTAATTCTGAAAGTTTTTTAAAACAACCCGTCTCTCATGAACATACTTCTTCTCATGTCACTATGTCGTACATTGCTACACAAAATATCACAACTCTCATGAACTTGTGTACATCTTTTTAACAATGTGTAATTGAAAGGTTTGACTATGCAATAGAGACATCGATGTGAGTACGTCAATGTATAGTTTTCTAGCAAGAGCTTGTTTTGGTTCAGAAAATTTAGTGTCCAATTTCGGTTGTGCAGATAGAAATTTCTATTGATATTTCCACCGTTCCTCACTTTTCATCTATAGAACGATGTTCTGGCTTCCACATGGTGATTTCCTATAAGGTTCACTAATCACTCGCCTGTTACATTTCACAGCATAAGCTTGGAGCTACATGATTCCCCAGGTCATTAAGTGCGAAGATGCCATTGTTAAAAAAAGGAACTCTCAAAAGCATAATAAATGTTGCATGACTTAAAATATCTTTGCGGTAAAGTCGAGATGCGTGGATGTCACATCAAAGTTGTCTTAGTTGTTTGCTAATTTCATATTAAGTTTCGAACTTGACGATGACTAAATAGCTTTTCGAGAAAGTTTTTACCTTTTGCCCTGATCTAGTGTGAATGAACTAATTGGATATATCTCTAAATTTGGTCTGTACGACCTGTTTACAACCCATCTGCAGCTTTGAGGAAGGTAGTTTTTGTCACGGTTCTAGGACATGGGAGAACACCTCGAACTCGATACGATATGATGCAATTAACTATACATGAATTGATTTTTGAATGGAAATTATCCATGATATTGACATAACTTAAATGAGACACGTATAGACATAATAGCACGAATAGATGGCTCGTACCGCACAGAAAAAACTCATCCGATCCATCGAGGAGCCAATCATCACGTCGTAACTGGTCAGCCACTCTTTGTGGCTCCCCATGCAAAACGCTCAAACGCATTGGAAATTCGAAGTTTCAGAATCAACTGAAGAGAGAGAAAGACGTAAGGCTACCAATCCCATCTCTCCATACGTTCATATTTCGCGAAGCCTCTGAAAATAGCGAAACGAGAAAATAAAAGAAAAGAGGGGGCGCAGCCGGCGTCGACGCGCGGGTGGGGGCGAACCTGATCACCGCCTAAACGCGCGGCTGGTGGGGGGGACCATTCTAGTATAAGTAGATGCTCATTACATACAGAGCCTTTCGCTGTCGAGATCATCGTCGCCTGCAAATACGAAAGTTTTCCATATATCGTCGTACGTCCACGAGATCGTCGGGTCGGCCAGAGTAAAAAGATAAACTCTCCCCTGTTTCGGTAAATTCCACCAACCCCTTCTAATAATCTCCTCTCTCCTTCTCTCTCTCTCTCTGAAATTGATCTCTTTGCCGTTGCGCTCTGTTTCCCTCTCTGTTTCTCCGAAAGTGGAGTTTTTCGGGGGTGCGTATGTAGAGAACCCGTAGAGTATCTGCGTAGCTTTCTCGGGTATTCGACGTTCCTCTAGTCCGCTTTCTCTCTGCTATCTTTTGTCTTTCTTGGGCTCGCTCGTTCTTGTTTTTTTCTGTTGGTTGTGGTGGTAGCACATCGTCCTCTACGAGAAAACCCTAAGGCGCTACGCGTCTGGTCTTCTTTCTTTCTTTTTTTTGTTTTTTTAAATCGTTTCTCTCTGCAGCTTCGTGGGTTTCGGTTACATTTTCATTTCCCCGATATATATACGTTGGAGGGTTGTGCTTGTTTGTAGGATAAAAGGGTTTTCGCTGACATGGGTACGGTCGGGGCCAAGGTCGAGTCTTTGGCCGAGAAGGCCGCGGCGCAGGGCGACGGGAGCGTCGAGGAAGGCGGGGCTCGCGCGGGCCCAGGGTCCGGCGAAGGGAAGGGCGGGGAGGATGGGGTTAGGGTTTCTATTAATGGGAAGGAGGAGGAAGGCTTGGGAGGCAAGAAGGCTGCTGAGGAAGTGGCGAAACAGGGCGGCGTGGAGGTGGGTGGGGAGGTTCCCGGGGACGGGGCGCGCGGCGGCGGGAATGAGGATTTCTTGGGCGGGAGGGATGGCGGGCTGGAGGATTTCGAGATGAATGGGGTGTCCTCTTTGTTGAAAATGAGGGGGAGCGGGAGAGTGGTCGATAATCAAGATGGGCCGTTGGTGTCTTCGGTTGGGGTTGGTGAGGATGTGGAGGGCAGTAAGAGTACATTGAGCACGCCTGCTTTGGCCAGTGGGGATGCTAGTGGAGCACCCGACGGCAGGAGAAAAATTCTTGTGGTCGATGGAAATGGTGTAACTCTAGCTGATTCGGCAGAGGAGATTGGGAAAATCAGTGAATCAATGAGCGAACCTGCTGATGGAGAAGGGGAGGATGTTGTAGAATGTCAGTATTCTGTCGGGGACTTGGTGTGGGGTAAAGTGAAGAGCCATCCGTGGTGGCCAGGGCAGATTTATGATTCGTCAGATGCCTCAGACCTTGCTGCGAAGCTCAGGACTAGGGGTAAGCTCCTTGTGTCGTACTTTGGTGACGGAACATTTGCCTGGTGTCACCCTGCTCAGTTGAAGCCTTTCGAGGAGACTTTTGAGGTAATGATGAAGCAGAGTACTTCGAAGAATTTTTTGAATGCTGTAGAGGCTGCGTTAGACCAGATAGGTAGATTTGTGAATACGAGGATGACTTGCTCTTGTGTGCCCATGGACAAGCGTCTGACTAGGCCCTTGGTTGGGAATTCTGGAATTAAGGAAGAGGTTTTTCTTTCTGATGATGGGATCGGGAGGCTTTCGGTCGTTTGGACTGAACCCAGGAAGTTGCTTTCTCATTTGAAGTTTTTGACGCATCTTGCTTCTGCATCCAGTATACTTGAGCTGGCAGTGTTGAAGAATTGGCTCTTAGCTTTTTATAGGGCGAAAGGGTTCAATCAGTTGTCTAGTTACCATGAAGCGGTGGAGATACCAGGTCTTGAAGACCTGAGAGAAGATGTTGCAATGGTTGATGGCAAAGTGGGGGTCCCATTTCAGGGGCCCGTATTGGAAGAATGGATTTCTTCCCGTACTGAAAAGGCTGTGTTGCAGAAATGCCATGGTGCATCCACCAACGGAGGGTACAAGAAACCGAAGCAGAAGAGCATTGCTGAAATTATTGGTGGCAACCTGGATACTCAGGCAGATGTTAAGCAGGGGAATAAAACCAAAGAAGGCGCAGGGTCATCTGTGAAACAGAAAAAAGTTAATGTTGATGAAGCTCGCAGTGATGATAAGAGTTCTTCAAAAAATGAATCAGTGGAGTTCAAAAGGTCCGATTCAAATGTTGAGATGGATGGTGGCATCAGTGGCAGCCACAAGGAGGAAATTAAGAAGAGCGGAAGGAAGAGGAAAAGAATCTCGAGTTCTGAAATTAGTGGGCCTCAGGAGAAAGAACAATCTAAGCATTCTGTAATAGCAGAGGGAAAGGTGAAAGAAGGTTCTAATGCAGAAGCTTCTGATGGTGACTCTGAACAACTTGAGAAGGGCTTTTTGTCAAGGGAAAGGAAGAAGAGCAGGTACTTGTCTCCACCATACATGAATATAAGTAGGGGTCAGAAAAAGGGCGACATTGAAGCTGAATCCTTAAAAATTTCCAGTTTAATTCGAGTAGGAGAGAGGATGACCAAGGCTGCCGATAACCTAAAGGGTTCAGCTTCAAGTTTGAAGTCTGAGCACAGTAAAGGTCAGGAAAAAGATGCAGAGGAATCTGGAACTGGACGCAGGACATTCAGTGAGAAAATTCCTGAAACTCAAGGAGAAGGTGACAACAAGATCGATGTGCTGATGAATGTCAAGGCTTCTGCCAATGATGTCC
This sequence comes from Eucalyptus virginea, assembly GCA_014182375.1. Taxonomy (NCBI): domain Eukaryota; kingdom Viridiplantae; phylum Streptophyta; class Magnoliopsida; order Myrtales; family Myrtaceae; genus Eucalyptus; species Eucalyptus virginea. The sequence goes on along the minus strand of CM024522.1, from coordinate 18,039,774 downwards.
TATCTGAAGTTCGGGCTGTCGCTGTTGATCCTGTACATGCAAGGGAGAGCAAATCTGATGTTGTTGAGGAGTTTTTCCCTATGTATAGAAGCTCCGTGTACCATGATGGGTCCAACTATAAGACATTCAATAAACGCCAACCTGGGAGAAAGAGAAAGTCTCACGAGGCAGGGCTTGAGTCATCAAAGGGAGCCCTGACCGACCGATCTGAAACTTCTGTCAAATCAACTCCAGGTAAACCGGGAAGGAAAAGAATCAAGAAGGATGAGTCCACAATGGATACTCCTAAAAGTCAACCAGCCTCTAAGAGGTCAAGTGGGAAGAAAAAAGAAGTCCCAGGACGGCTTCTTGTTACATTCAGTCCTGGTACTTCTTTACCCACGAAAGACGATCTCGTCAAAATATATAGTAAATTTGGGGTATTGAATGAAACAGAAACAGATATGTGCTACAACAATTTATATGCTCTTGTGGTCTTTCAAAAGAACTCTAATGCTGAAGAAGCCCTAAAAAGTTCACAAAAGGAGAATCCGTTTCAATCTGCCAATGCCAGCTTCGAGCTTCAGTGCAATTCTGCTACTCCCAAGACACATGGACACGGTGGTGGTGCAAGCGCTGAAAATTCTCCTCTTCCCAAGCAGCACAGTAACATGGCCCCTAAGAAGCAATCTGCCGCGCAATCATCAACCGGAGAAGCATCTGAACTTCAATACATAAAGCTGAAGCTTGAGAAGATGACATCAATGGTGGATAAGTCCCACGGGAAGTTGTCGAAGAAGATGAAGTCCGGTCTAGAGGGCGAGATAAAGGACCTCTTGGAGAAGGTGAGTTCATCAGGCAGGTCTTGAACAGTTTAGATTAGAGACCAGGTGTATTGAGTTGTGCAGACAACCTCAATCTCTCACGTTGCCGTTATCGTTTGTTTAGGGATATACATTAGTCAGTTTATCGAACGGTTGTTAAAGTAGATGATCAGAGTCTTATAGTCTTAAAGTTCCTACAGAAACATTCTGATGCCTGTTCATAATAGTTGAATGAATTACTCTCTCTCTCTCTCTCTCTCTCTCTCTCTCTGTGTGCAGCTGTTGGGATGGACTGATTGTTTATATAGATGCACCTCGCCATTCATAAGAAGCATGGGTGGTTTTTCTAGACTGGTTCTTCGGGTGCTCCATTTCTTGGACCCAGTTACATACTCTGTTTGCTTCTCGTGTCCGAATTTCTATGCGGTTTTTGGATATCTTGCCCCTGATGATGTTTAAGAGGTGAATGTCGATGCTGGCTTTCGCTTTGGAGAAGTGGATTCTCTATGAATTGTGGAGTCAGTCTCTTATTGCCAAGACTTAGCTTCACTCAATTCTTTTGGGTCTTCTCATGACTATTGGGACCGAACCGATGAGAACGATTTGTCGTCAGGAGTTTCGGCACATGACGGGTTGGGCTTTGAGTTTGGGACACGCATTTCCTTAAAATCTTTGGTGAGACACATGCCATGTGCTTCGCTGTGCAGGCTCGACAACGTGATGAGTGCGTGAAAAGAGAGGCGTGTTTCAACTTGGAACGACAGTTTTGCACGTTCAATTCTCCGTCTACTTTGCCCCTAATGCAAAAATAGTTTCTCCAGCGTCGATTCTTCAATAACTCTGGCTATGTGATTCGACTTTTGGTTTTAGCACCGATAAGCGACGTTTCAATTTTGAAAATGCATTTACTTGCGCATAACATATGCGGAAAATATTATTTATTTATTTTTTAAAATTTGCTTGCTTGATAAAACTCAGATAAAAATGTGTTACATTTTGTCTGACTCTTCTCTCAGCCTTTCGAGAAGGCCGAATGCCCAAAGGAGCCCCCAACCTGCTTTGGGCTTTTAGCCATGGGAAGGTTTGCCTTTGGCAAAAGGCAAGTCAAAAAAACATTGCCAAACACTAGATATTTGGCCCAAAGGCCTTTAGCCCTTCAAAGCTCCTTCCCAAGGCAGTTTCCAAACGCAGCCAATGCACGTGCTTTACCCATCTTGCTTTAGATACATTTGCTTTACTGAAAATTTCATAATTATGAAGAATATTTTTCATAAAAATGCTAAATTATTTTAGGAGCAGGATTTGAAAATATTTCTGTCAAACCCCATAATGAGTTTGTAACGAAATCAGGATATCACCAGGAGGGATATGAGATGAATTGGCCGTCCAGCACATTGTCCCACCTTCGTCCTTCTCAGGATATATGACATGCAAAAGTTACCTTATCTTTAAGCTCCTGACATGGGATTCGCCGCCTATGGAGGTGGCTCGGTAACTCGTGCTAATAACCTTATATAGGAGTTCGCGACTTCGAACGTTTTTGCAGTCGACCGCGCCCTTACAAATCGCTCGAATTCATCTCGCAGATAGGCTGGGGAGCGAGGGTCTAACTGTATGCTAGTCGCGGAGTCGACAAGGAGGATGAAGTCCGCGAGGGCTCGAGACATATACAGCAAAGCATCGACTGGCTTGAGGCAGAGACAGCAAGCGTCGAAGGGGGTCGACTGCTCAGATTTGTGTTTGAGCTCAGAGACACTGAGACAGCAAATTAAGTAACGTGCTTTGGGTCAAACAATATCAAGACCCTAACCGAAGTGGAACAACTGTACTTCCTGTTTTATAATTGTTTACCCGAACAATATTAAGACCCTACCCTTAAATATCATGTTTTCTGTGTTTGGGTTGTATAGAGTAGTGTCGGGCCTTTTTGAATGGCCTTATTTTGCAGTAATAGCACATGCATCTTCCTCTAGTGAATAGCTTTACAATGGTATCTGATACCAATTGGAGGGTTTGCGACCCTTTGCTCTATTACCATTCGTAGGGCATGTGAAAGTATTGTGGTGGTAATACAAGAGAGAATTGTAATGGATAACTAAAAGCATACTTGTTATTTTAATACTCAAAAGGTTATATCACACAATTATTATAATGTAACTTATCTCACCACGCTCAAAACACTCGCACTCAAACTAGTTATACAAGCACACATTCAAATATTCTATCTTTTCTCTCGCTCATGGAGGAACAACTTGCTCACATGGAGCTGCTCTCTATCAGGCTGCCTTGCCTCTTTCGAAGCTCTCATTGCTGCAGATTTTCCCCGAAGCTCACATGCGTGTGGTTTCCCTAAAGCTCACCTTTGCTATGGTGGCTTGAGGCTCTCTCTGCCTGAGGCTGTTTGGCCCAAGGCTCTATAAGCCTTAAGCCTTGAGGTTATTCGCCTGACTTCAAATGCTTCCCGCACTACTTACCCATGGGTGTTCCACCGCCTCTTGGAGTCCAGCCAACTACAATGTCAAAAACTCCAGCCGCAACTTTTTCTTAGTACCCGTTGGACCCTGCTTTTCTTTTCTTCTTTCCTAAGCAATTTTATCAAGTGATGGCCAATCAGCATCTTGGACTTTTCTTCTCTTTCTTTTTGACCAACGGGTGCCCCTGCCCCCCGCTCTTGAGGACTCCACCATCTGCTCGTAGGCTCATCTTTCTTCTTTGCTAAGAAGTCAACAAAAGACAAAAAGACCTGTAGGAGAAATCTGGACAAGAGTTGAGGTTCCGCATAGTCAAGAAAATAATCATGTTTTTCGATATTCATTTAAAATTTAAAAATAAATTAAAAAAACATTTTTCACCATTTGGAAAGGAAAATCATTTTCTGCATACACTCATTTTCAATAAAAAAAAATTTATATCAATTTTTTAATTTTTAATATTTTTTCTTTTCTTTCTTTTTTTCTTCTTCTTCCTTGGCCTTGGCTAGTTGCCGACTACAGTGATGGTCGACGACCAGCCATTGGCGAGCTCCAACCTCGCTTGATCTAGCAAAGCCGAGCTCGCTAGAGCCTGGCGAACCTTCAGTGACCTCGGGCAAGGCCCAAACTTGCCCAACTCACCGGCCTCGGGCAAGCTCGACTTTGTCAAATTAGGTGAGGCTCGAGCTGGCTTGTGGCTGGTCACCAACGACCGACCAAGGCCAAGGAAGAAGAATAAATAAGAAAAAGAAAAAGTGTTTGATGAAAGAAAGTAAGGTGAAAGAAATTATGGAAAATTGAAAAGAAATTTCTCTGCTTTTGAAGATGTTTTTTTTTTAATAGTGAAAAACGTTTTCTTTAATTAGTTTATTTTTTGAAACAAATGCTGAAAAATTCGAAAAACGTTTTCCTAAAAGTTATTTTTTGTGAAACAATCGGATAAGGAGAGAGGCAGTTAAGAAGCGAAAGTGCAATTAGGACTTTTCTTTATCTCATATTAGGTGTTGACTCCAACAAAGGGACTGGTCGCCCCTCCTCAATTTCTTGGTTTAGGAAAAGAAAAGGCAAAAACAAATCATGACGTGAGATTCATGAAATTTTCATATCCCTTTAGCTTAGGCAATTGGTGGTGCCACACGGAAGATGAATAATTTAAAAATATTTTATAAAATATGATCATTTGTATCGTTTGAAATAATTTGAAATAATTAATCAATGGAAAATATTTTCCATATTGAAGATAATATATATTTAGATATTTTGATGGACTATGCAAATATTTTCTGTTTATTCCTTTTTGTGAGGGATACAGGTGATTTTATTTGGAAAAATATTTTTCAAATCATCCATTTTCCACAGAAGAAATACACCCTTAGTTGGTTAGTTTTGTGAATTTTTTTAATAGATTTAAGAAAATGACACAAATAGTGACATGAATTTTGATTCAATGTGCAATATCATCCATAAATTTTTAATTTATTTAATGTGATTCATGAATTTTAGTTCAATATTCAATATGGTCCTTAAACTTTTGTTCCCTGTTCAATGTGACCTATGGATTTTCAAACATTTTTATATAGTATAGGACTACATCAAATAAATAATTCAATTATTATATTGAACAAATTCAAAATCTAATGACGACGTTTCACATTGAGCAAAAGTTCAAGGGATCACATTATACATAAAAAATTCAAGGATGACATTATACATTAAACCAAAGTTTATGAACTATTTTCTCACTTTTGGATGTATGAATAGCTTATGAAATGAGTTACTAGAAAATAATTTCATAATCAATGGAAAAATATATTTTAAAGATACAATTTCTCTTTTACAAATCAGATTTCATTTTTCAAAATAGAACTTGACCCGGGTGCTTGGACCTTAAATATCAAGGCTCGAGCCTACATCCTCCTAGGCCAAGCTAGGGACCTTGATGACCAGGATAGGGCCCCATCAATCGGGCTCAAGAACCTAGCGCCACATCGGTCAGGCTCAAGAACTTGGCGCCAGCACTTGGGCCTATGACCCCTTAGGCATGGCCAAAGTCCTCTACACTTGTGCCTAAGTTACCGATGCTTATGTCCAAGTCTCTCAAAATTGATCCCAAACTCAAGATCTAATTTTCTCGAGATAATTACCAAAAAAAGCGTATAAATTTATTATCAATTTTACCAATATAATCTTAAACTTTTTAAGGTCACTGGTTGGAAATTTGTAATGTGGACGTTAGTCACTTAATGTGATACGGTTGATGTGGACGTAGACTATTTTATTTTATTTTAAAATTTTTTAAATTTCTTAAATTTTTTTTTATATTTTTTTTTCATTCTTTTCCTCTTTTTCTTCAAAGTTCGGGGAGGGTCATGCATCGACCATCACCAAACTTGGTAGAACAAAAAGGAAAATTAAGAAAGAAATAAGAAAATAATAAAATTTAAGAAAATTCAAAAAATTTAAAACGAGGTTAACATTACAAAAAATCATAAATTGGTATAAATATGGCAAATTTACTCTAAACTAATTTTTTAACCAAAAAAAGCCCCAAACTAGTATATTGATGATGAATTTATTTAAAACTAATTTTTAATCTACATTAAAAAAAATTGGTACACCATGATAAATTTATTGCTCACTAATTTTTTAACCATGAAAACTCCAAATTGATACACTTGAGATAAATTTGTCATTCGTGAATTTCCGTCAAATTTTACCATTCAATTTGTTAACATGGTATGGTGATATCGCAAGTTCACGTGGAAATCAATATGATTAATATTATGAAAGATCCCAAAATTATCACATATGTGCCATTAGATTGGTCATAAATGTACAAATTTGGCATTTTTCATAATATTTACCTTTTGGATTTTCACATCACCATACCGCATCATCATATGTCATTCATGTCAGGAATTTAACAATAAAATTCGAAGGAAGTTAATAGAAAATAAATTTATTATAGGTGTACCAGTTTGGGATTTTCGATGTAAAAAAATTAGTTTATAGTATATTTGTCACTGGTATATAAATTTGGAGTAAATTTGTCACAAATATATAGATTTAGAATTTTTGGTGGTCAAAAAATTAAAATAGAGATAATTTGTCACATATATACTTCGTGATATTAACCCTTTAAAATATTATGAAAATTCACATCAACATCGACTATGTTTTTTAGGACGATCAACTTTCACATCAATAATTTTTTGTCAAAATTGGTCGGAAACACTGCATTAGCAAATTGCCAAAATATTTTTAATGGAATAGGTTTACGATTTCTTTGGGTATCTCCCACACGTGTTACATAATCTTGTCGTGGTAAATAAGGGAAATGATGAAATATAATCAAAATATAAGAAAATAAATTTCCCTTGAAAAAAAAGTGACTTCCAAAATATACTTCAATAAAATTCATTTTTCTGCAAGCGAATGGTGCCTGACTCAGGTAGAAACTCCATGGAAAAGCTTCCGTTGAATCGTTGAGACGGAATTCTAGGGCTCGCGGAGAGATTCCATTTCCGCAGAAAACGAGGAATCCATGTCCGGCAACGTAGTCGAGCTGGGCGTGCGAGCGGCAGGCTTTTCCTCGACGCTTCCCGAGGTAAATTGAACTGTAATTCGACGGGAACGCCGGAGATTCCTTCGTGGGTTCGCCTGAATCCGGGGAGTCGTTGTCCGGCGTCGATCCCGTCCGTCGATTTCGCCGCGCGCGAGAAGAAGATGGTCGTGCGGTTAATGGGCGATTTGGTATTGATGAGAAATGGGTCTGGGATGGGGTGTTTTGGCATGTATTTGGCCGATGGCATGCTCTCGAAATTTGTCCTAAAGTTTGCTTCTTTATGGAAAATCGTGGGGATTACGCTCCCTACTTCTTTGGATTTATTCACCTACTGTACCTGATTTCGCATTTCTCAGTTAGCTTGTTTGTTTCTTTTTTCTGTTTGGTTGTTCTCTGTAGTTCTCTGCGTTTCTGTTGACTTCTGGGCACCCAAGACGGAGGGAAATTAGTTCAGTCTGAGTGCAAAGCATGCTTTTTTCTCTCCTTTAGTTTTAAGTAGCGGGACATGGATGCATTCTTGTAGTTGTACATTTCGTTGGTTTCATATCGTAACTCCTCAGTCGTCTGATTAATCGTATCGTGATGAACCCGTCTTCATTTTGAAGTGATAATAATACCTTATGAATGGTAGATGGAGTCCTTGTAGTGGTTGTTACTTTGACATAAACGTAATTTCTTTAGTGAGAAGAGTTTCTTTTAGATTGGAACTCTTGCTTTTCTTAACATCTGTAATTTTTATGAGCAGGTCTGTGTATCTCGATGGGGATGTTTATGATTAACAACTGGGTGCAATACCTGGGGCGTCTCTCAATCCATTATGCTGGTTATCTTTGAAGAGATAGCTGATGAAGATTTTTACTTATCGAGATCTCATCATTTTCTTGACATACACAGCTCCTACATGGGCAACTGTAGTTGCTGGTGCGTTTGTGCTCATGACTCTCGCTCTCTCGATCTACCTTTTATTTGAGCACTTAGCAGCCTACAAAAATCCTGAGGTATATTTCTTTTTCTTGAATGCTAAGATCTTCATCGACACCATGTTTAGGTTGTGACTGCACATTATTTATATATCGCTTTGACCCCTCCCTTTCTTCTCTTGCTAATCAGGAGCAAAAGTTTCTCATTGGCGTCATCCTTATGGTTCCGTGTTATGCGGTAGAGTCAGTAAGTTGTACAGAGATAAACTTGATTCATTGTGTGTAAAAGTCTGAGATGCAGAACATTTTATGTTCCTGTCTGGTGATACCAAGTGTACCTTCTTTTCTTGGATGATTGATACTCTTTTTTTGCACAGGAAATGACCTGGTTTTAACACGTACGCATGCACTATATTGCAAATGCTGATATACTTGCATATGTATTCTTACATGAATTCTTTCACAATTATGCTGCCTTTGTGTGGGATAGTATTGTGCCACCTTTTGGCACCTATCATATGTTGTAATATTTTGATCCCTAATTCAGATGTTTACTAGCAGTTTGTCTCATTGGTGAATCCATCAATTAGTGTTTATTGTGAAATACTGCGAGATGGCTATGAGTCCTTTGCAATGTATTGCTTCGGGAGATACCTCGTCGCATGCTTGGGTATGCCCATTTTCTAAGTTTTGATTTACTTTCCTGGCTTCTCTTTAATTATCTGACAGATATCGGATGAATTCTTGTTTGATAGCCTTTTCTTTTGTTGACCTTTCTTTCAGGGGGCGAAGAGAGGACTGTTGAGTTTATGGAAAGACAAGGACGTACTGCTGTTAAAGATCCTCTATTAGAACATTATTCTGAACACGGCATTGTGAAGCATCCTTTTCCAATGAATTATGTCTTGAAACCGTGGAAACTCGGTCAATGGTTCTACCAAGTTATCAAGATTGGAATTGTTCAATATGTATGTATTACTTGTGAAGCTTTACTCTGCAGCTCTGCTCTTTATTTTTCTTCCATGGCTTAGCTATCTCAGTCTTAGACAGTGCAAAATGTGCTTTTGTCTGGCAGATGATAATAAAGGCTCTAAGTGCTGTCCTAGCTGTAATTCTTCAAGCCTTCGATGTATACTGTGACGGAGAATTTGAGTGGGGATGTGGGTGAGTATATCATGAATACTTTTTTCAGAAGTTATGTGAGTGGTGATAAATCTATCTATGCTTTCTTCATTATTGTTAAAACTTAAGTTTCTCTATTTTATATTGGGGAGCACCTGCCTGTTACTATCTCTTTAGTCTCTGAGGTGTTTTCTGTTTATCAGTTTTCAAGCTTCTACTATAGTTAAATACATACTCTTTCTTAATGTTTCTGTGGATTGACGATTGCCTTTCTCGAACTTCTCATTAATAAACTGATTAAACCGGGACATTGAATAGTTGCACTTGGAAGCACGCCAGCTCCTTTCCCTTTTATTAATGAAACAAGCTAACTTGGGCCTCTATAAAGTTAGCACTTGAATTAACTTTTTCATCCCTTCATCGAGGCTTGAGTTTTCATAGTACTATCTCTAGTCAGTAGCTTGATAGTATCATTAATTGTTTGCTTAGATTTTAGGAAAAAGAGGAATATTTTGCTGTTCAAGTGAAAATGAGTTTGGACATCTAATAAACTCCAGACAACACCTATCAAGGTTCATATTCATGGCATGGCCAGAGCATATTATTGAGCACTTAAGACTAAAGGGCCCCTTTCATCTGGAGAGATGCTAGATTGTCTTTCAAATTATCAGTGGGTGTTAATATTGTTGTGATCTCCTGTAAATGATGTTATTATGTTACTATTCTAGAGAAAAACTATCTGAGTTGGATGTTTTTACCATATAAACTAAGCTTGTAGCAAGAAATTTTGCAATTAATTTAGTGCAAATCACCTTAACTGCAACATGTACTTTTATAATTTTGACACATGGACCCTGAAATGGTTTAACAGCATTCCTATGATTCACAAGACTCTGGCATTATTTGAAGTCTTATTTGTAGATTTTACTAATTTGTTTGTCTTATCTTGTTCTTGCAGATACCCTTACATTGCTGTTGTTCTAAATTTCAGCCAGTCCTGGGCTCTGTACTGCTTAGTTCAGTTTTACACTGTCACCAAGGACGAATTGGCACATATAAATCCATTGGCCAAGTTTCTCACATTTAAGTCAATTGTGTTTTTGACTTGGTGGCAGGGCGTTGCAATAGCTATTCTGTACGCCCTTGGTTTGTTTAAAAGTCCTATAGCTCAAGCTTTGCAGTTTAAGTCAAGTGTGCAAGACTTCATTATCTGTATAGAGGTAGATTTTTTTTTATTTCTTATGCATGTCTTCTTTCTAAGGTGGTTGTCACATTAGTAATGATATGAATATTGGTGGGGCCTATTTTATTTATGCCATATGTTTTTTAAGGTTGAGTGAAGCATGATTAATAGAGGCTATTGCATACGGTCCATATAGGTGCACAAACTCTGCTTCTGTATTGCCGGAAAGTTTGATTTCAGATTGTTTCCTGTCATGATCTAATGGACTGATTTCCTTACATGATGTATGATTATCTTAGTTACTTGGGTATTGTCAATCTTCCCGTTTAAATGTGATATATGGGAATGCTTGCCACAGATATACTCATTAAAGCCTAATGTATTTGCTCCTATCTACATTGCCGTCTTTTGTGCATCTGCAATATAGTTTTGGACCATATTAGCACTTTGTATGTAGGATCCTCACAAATTTTCTTTTCCAAGTTTTTAGTTTGATTTTTCTCCTTGGTTAAAAGTAAATGATAATTAATGAAAACAAAGTGAAGGTTTAAACTGTCCAAGATTCCCAGGGAAAAAAGAAGGGTTTAACAGGTTTGCTTATTCACCAGTGCAGATGGGAATCGCTTCTGTTGTACATCTTTATGTATTCCCAGCAAAACCGTATGAGCTTATGGGAGACCGATTTACTGGAACTGTCTCAGTTCTTGGAGACTATGCATCTGTTGATTGCCCTCTGGATCCTGATGAGGTTAGGGACAGTGAGCGCCCCACAAAGTTACGCCTTCCCCAGCCTGATGCTGATATAAGGAGTGGAATGACTATCACAGAAAGTGTGCGGGATGTTTTTGTAGGTGGTGGTGGACATGTAAGTTATTTGCTCATCTTTAATCTACTGCCCTACCTTTATCTTTAAGATGAAGCTTTGAGTTTCCTACATATACAAAATAAAGCCACCATTGTGGGAAGATTGAATTGTTTTCATTGTTCTGTTTCTAAGCACTGCATAACAAGCAACATGGAGAACTTACTGGTGGTATTTTGGAAGTGCTCGATGACTCTCTATGTTTTTGCATTTCACTGAGTTTCTTTCTTTTGTTCTGAAATGTGACTATCTAATCTGTTAATGAATTTAAAGATGTTAAATTATGTCAATCATAAAGTTAACCTTTATTTTTCTACAACCATTTGGAGAATAAGTGCGGGAATGACTGTTTTTATTGCTTTGAGGAAGTTGCTGGTGGCCAATTGACCATGCACTCTTACCATATTCATAGTAATGACAACTATAATTTTTGCTTTTGCATTTTGGATGCATGCTTCCATTTAGTCAAAGTAACCAATTTTTCAGTATGGTTAGATAGCGGGCCTTTTCCGGGTGGTGTGTGCATGTATCTCATTCTTTTTACAAAATACAGTCCTGTTGATGGAGGGAGAGTATCAGACTTCTGTGTTTCAGATCATTCCTTACTGAGATTCAGTGGGTGATTGTAAAATAGGGTTGAATACTTAGAAGTAGGAATTTACCTTAGAAACTTCTTAATAAATTGCTGGCTGCCTCTGCAATTTGATTGTTATAGTCATGACGCATTTATCTTCACAGGAAAAGAGTTTGTTGTAATTGAAGATAAAAGCTGTCACTTTCAGAGTTACTTCTGGAAACACGCTAGAACCCTTCTCTTCTCACTGGGAGGACAAAGAATGATTGGAGATTTTTTTTTTACAACAGGGTGACGTTAGTTTATTTTTAGCCAATGCAACTTGCAGGACCTATTTGACGGAAGAAAGTGATATATGACTTTCAGGGGACGAGGAAAGCTTATTGATTTTTTTATTGTTTGTGTGAAGTGAGGGATATGGAAAAATGCCTCTCCTATAGTTTTAAGCTCTTGCAGTTATAATTCTGAGAAAATATTTGATATTGCCTCTCCTCTTATGACTTGCTATTTCACTCTTGAACAGATTGTGAATGATGTGAAGTTCACAATGACCCAGGCAGTAGAACCTGTGGAGAAAGGGATTACAAGATTCAATGAGAAGTTGCACAAGATCTCTCAAAATATAAAGAGACACGACAAAGATAAGAGAAGAACAAAGGACGACAGCTGCATTGCTTCATCATCATCCACACGGAGAGTGATACGTGGAATAGACGACCCCCTGTTGAATGGCAGCTTTAGTGACAGTGGTGTTTCAAAAGCAAAGAAGCACCGCCGGAAATCAGGACATACGAGTGGAGAAAGTGGAGGTGAAAGCAGCAGCGACCAAAGTTATGGTGGGTACCAGGTCAGGGGCCGGCGGTGGATTACCAAGGACTAGTTGGTGAGGAACAAGTGCATCAATTTGAAGTTCTTTTCTGAGATTGCTTCTGATAGGTTGAACCTGCATTCCCTCCACGAATGGCTTTTTATCTTGGGTCAATGTCATCTCGGTCGGCCATTTCATTCTGCACGCCGAGAAAAGCCTCACAAGTTTTGGTCAACATCTATACATTCTCTTCCCAGATGCTTATACTAATGAGGAAGCAATCCGCATGATGGTAGCTGACTGTGGTTGAGTGCCATAGGCGATGGTTTTTTGAAGTCCCTGTGGCTCATCTCATTATCGGTGCCAGGGATGAGGGATCTCTGTGTCATTTGTGAATCATTTTCTTTGTTTTTGAATGCTTCCGGTGTTACCGGCCAAAAAAGTTAAACAGATAAATGCCATGTTTATGTAAGACAGGTTCCTCTCTGCTGCTGGATTTAGATACTTTTCTAATTACCCGAATTGCCAATTGTGTAAGCGAGTCCCGTGGATTAACTCAGATCGCCATAGTTGTGAGTGAAATTGGTGTCTGAACTTTGCAGCAGACCGACATGGCGATGTGGGACATTCTTTAGTGAGAAACTTTCTGGAGAATGTAATATGATTTGGAGGAAAAATAGGTTCTGATAATCTGACGCTACGACTGAATGAATTCGAAGCTGAAGAGCTGGTACAAGGCTTACTGCACCCTTTTTAGACAACTTCAGAACATGGACGTTAAACCTATTGAAGAGGCAGATATGGCGTTGACAGAGTAAAATGGCTATGTCTATTCTCAACTATGCTTTTACGTCAAAACCTCTAGGCTCTATTAACCTCTTCGTGGATGAGAAACAAGTTCTATAGTACGCAGCTACTAATATTGCAAAAAATGTATCCATAATTATTCTTGACACTGTCAATGAATTTATCAGAATCTGGTCCAGCCATGTAAGTCCGCCAAATTCAAAAGGCCGATAAACCAAAGCGAAAGGCCAAGAACTATGCGAGTGCCCTGAGTTCTCCAGTAAGCAAGGCAAACTTCCGGTGTTGTGACAAGACTGCAAAGGTTCTGGTTGCTTGTATGCTTGATGAAAACTCGTTAATGTTTGAATTTCCTATTTTAGCCGCAGAAACTATAGTCTGCAAAATCTGCAGTGGATCGCCGTGGCTAACGATCAATACAGCACATCTGTCAAAAGAGAGGATCAGTTAATGACTTACGCAAGGATATTGTGTCGGCTGTGACCTAGCAGACGATGGTGCAAAGAAAGCGGATGTTTTGCTTGTGTGTATAGATACCATTGGCACATGTTAGTTCTTCCTCTTCCTTTCTAAACAGTCTTAACGATAATAAAATGCAATTACCCTTGAAAGTCTGTCTCAATGTCCACCATAGCTTTTGCAAGTCTGGAAGCAACATCATCAACACATTCTCCGCCTTCTGGCCTCTGGAATGGATCTTTCTCATCAAGTGCCCATATTTCAGTGTACTGATTGAGAACAGGAAGGAGAAACACTATTCAGCCAATTGAGACCGCAAGAAGGCAGTACACTGAGAATGAAGTAACTGAAACTTGCTTACTTTATCATGCGACTTGAGCTCAAATGAAGGACCGAAATAACGTTCCCGAAGATCCACTATCGCCTACCAAACGAAGCAGCAGCTCTAATATGTTAACTTGTTAATTCACAAGCAAGGAGAACATACACTATCCAAGCCCGGAATGCCTTGAATTACATTATCTCGTACAAGCCAAATAGATCAAGTAGGACTAGAACGTCCTCAACAAGTTCACTAAATTATGCTTGATTGGAGAAGTTTTCTGAATTAGTCCTCTTGCATTTATTAATGGCTATCACGCGTAACACTTCTCTATGCCAAGATTACATTGAATGTGCTCTTGAAAGGAAAATAACTTACCTTGCATTGTGGACCCTCGAATGGAATATTCAGAACCGACGCAACAACTCTCGCAGTGTGGCTGGTTCTCGCAAATGGTGAGTAACAAATACGGACATTCTCTAGCGGAATATCATTTTCTTTCAGTGCCTGCACAAGCATCTCCGTCAATTCACTAAAGCACCGTGATCCTGCACTGGAGATTGCAAGACACCAAGTTTCTCATCTAAATGTTTACTCTGTCACTATCAGGAAGTATATTTCGTCGCTGATCATGTCCTGAACAATCCTCTAGTGTGGACAATATTATCATCTTCGGAAAAAGCTTCTTTCAAGTTAGAAGTTAATTTCACCCTCTTCATCAGCATGGAAACAGAAGAGTCTCCGACTATGAAACAGTATAAGCATGTGTGTTAATCAACTTCTTGAAACTACCATAACAAATATCTCCGTGTCAAATTGGATTCCCTTATCAAAGACTCACGCTCCGATCCGCCAGGCGGAAATCCACTGAATTAAAATTGGAGCTCCATTCATTAGCTAGAATCCCATGAACTCGAGCACGACGCACAATGAACGATAAAGAACCACGAAAGCATAGCTCTCGCAGGAAACTCCCTAACCTGGAGAAAGAGCTCGCCGGCCATTCGCGCCTGATCGACACCGTCCGAGGCCAACGCATACTCCGGAAGAGTGCCATTTTCCTAGAAAGATATCACCCCCCAAGATTCCGGATCAGCAACGAGCCCAAATAAAATTCAGAGAGGCAACAGCAAACAAGCGCAGCATAATCAAGGTCGGAACTTTGCTAAAAACGCGAACCCAGAGGCCAAAATCGCATCTTTTTCCCAATCCATTGCGAGCAGAGACGATCGCGCATCACATGAAACCAGAATCCAGTACTGGGTTTCGCCACGTATCGTACGTAATTTGCCCAGAATCAGAAAGCGAGCGAGAGGGAGAGAGAGAGAGAAGCAGAGACGAACCAGCGAGGAAACGATGAGGCCCCTCTCGTTGGGGATGCTCTTGCCATGCCGCAAGACCCAGTACCTGTTCCTCAACCCCGCCGCCGCCGCCGCCGCCGCCGTCTCCATTTCCACGGGAGAGCTCACCTCGTCCCCCAGCACAATTTTAACAGACGGAATCGCGGGGCAGACCACTGTCGATACGACACGTTTGTTGATCGTCCGTACGATCTTCTCCAATGTTTTGGTGACATATGCCGATGATGATGTTCCAAATTTCTAGTGTAAGGGCAATTTAATCCACCTAGTGTAAGCGTGGTCCATTTACTATTTAGTTATATAAAAAAAGTAAAAAAAGTGCCGCCTAAATTTTTTTTGAATTTTTATTAACTAAACAAATCATCACAAAAACCTTAACAAAATCCTCTTAACCAGCCCCATTGTGGACAATCTTTGAATCATTAATGTTCGATTAAGTTGGAACCTCACTAAGCACAGAGTTGATAGTGCCTATCCACTTGATTTAAAGATGCTATGAGTTGCCTATCTAGGTGCATTTCTTATTTTAATGTCTTGGTACCACACATCTAATATTTCATAATTTCTTTTTAGATGTCTTACATCTTGCTTTTCCATAGAATATACTCAGGTCCAAGTGGATTTAGTTAAATAAGACGTGAAAATAGCGCCTCCCAAAATAAATTTAAAATTTTTATTAACGGCAAATTATCATAAAATACCCTGAACCAAAATCGTTTTGATGGGCAAAAAGGAGAAAAGAAAAAGGAATAAGGAATAAGAAATTTCCGGAAGATATATTATTAAGCCGAGCGTGCTTTCTCTGTCTTTCCCACGCGCGCATGCGCGCGAGTTTTCTACCCGCCCTCTCTCTGCTGTCTGCTCAAAAGCCACACCTAATCCTCCGCTCAACCACCGCCGATCGCTCCGCCATGGCTCGCCGGGCCCTCACCCTCCCCATCCTCAAGCGCCTCTCCGGCGCCGGCCGCCTCCTCCCGCCCTCCCAGCCCGCCCGGACCGTCACCTACATGCCCCGCCCCGGCGACGGCACCCCGCGCGCCGTGACCCTGATCCCCGGCGACGGGGTCGGCCCCCTGGTCACCGCCGCCGTCGAGCAGGTCATGTCGGCGATGCACGCGCCCGTCTACTTCGAGGCCTACGAGGTCCACGGCGACATGAAGCGGGTGCCGGAGGAGGTGATCGAGTCGATACGGAAGAACAAGGTGTGCCTCAAGGGCGGGCTGAGGACTCCCGTCGGGGGCGGGGTCAGCTCGCTGAACGTGCAGCTGAGGAAGGAGCTCGATCTGTACGCCTCGCTCGTGAACTGCTTCAACCTGCCCGGGCTGCCCACGCGGCACGAGGGGGTGGACATCGTGGTGATCAGGGAGAACACGGAGGGCGAGTACTCCGGCCTCGAGCACGAGGTGGTTCCCGGAGTCGTGGAGAGCCTTAAGGTACGGGCAAAGTCTGTTCTTTGTTTTCGGCTTGTGTGAACAGCTGGTGTTCTTGTTGGGTTTAGTTGTGTAAAGTCATTTTGATATGCTTTAGTGAGTAATGACTGAGTGACGATTTTTCTGTATCTACTGGCTAGTTTAGTCTCTTAGAACGGAGACATGTTTATGTGTCGATGGATTCACGTGTGAAACATGGCGGAAAATTTCGCCAAATTCTCGGGTGCTCGTGAAAAAAATGCTGGCTGAGAATTGAGAAGCATGCTGCTCCTGAGAAATCAAGTAGGTTGCTGCTGCAGAATTGTGGGTTCGTAAGTTGACATTTCCGAATTGTGTACTCCCTGCGTGTTATGAATGGGTACTGTTAGAGGTGCCGCCTAGCAGGCTAAGCTGGTTGACTGATGGCATGGAGTGTTAGCTGTCAGGTCTGGCCGGCTGGAATGCGGGGATTATTTTTAAAGGGATGAGACTTGCATCATTTTACTAGGATAAGGCCTTTGCTGAACCGATGATTGCTCGTGACTTGCCTCAATGATGTTCTTTAATGAATGAGAAGGATGAAGACCACTGACAGTTAAAGCGTTGATGATGGGATTTTTCCTAGACAGATAGAACTTCAAAGCTTTATTGATTGGTCTGCTTCTACATATGTTGCCGTTGTGTTTTGTGTCACTAAGCACAGCTCTCTCGATTGTAAGTGTTGATTACTTGATATGCAATCTGTTATCAGAGCTCCCATCAAATACTATATGTTTCTGAGTCAGATTGTTCCTCTGCCGTTGGGGTGTGTGTGTGCGTGTGCATGTGTGTCTGTGTGTGTTTGTTGAGTTAAGGAATTTTGTAGCCTCTGTTGCTCATTGAATGATTTGCTAGGTGATTACAAAGTTCTGTTCAGAACGCATTGCAAAATATGCATTTGAATATGCATACTTAAACAACAGAAAGAAGGTGACAGCTGTCCACAAAGCCAACATCATGAAACTTGCTGATGGCTTATTTTTAGAATCTTGTCGGGAGGTCGCAACAAAATATCCAAGCATCAAGTACAACGAGATTATAGTTGATAATTGCTGCATGCAACTTGTTTCAAAGCCTGAGCAATTTGACGTGATGGTATGTTTCAGTTGTTCTTCTCTTCTCTTCCTGTTGGGGTTTATGTACTTTAGTCTTCAGGAAGCTGTTTAAGAGTTCTAATCACCAAGTTTTTCTAGTGTAGCTCTGATATTGTACTGTATTTCTTTCATGTTCTGTCCAAATAATGTGAGTTTTCCTCTTTCTTAATAAATAGGTGACTCCAAATCTTTATGGCAATTTAGTAGCCAATACAGCAGCTGGTATTGCCGGAGGAACAGGTGTTATGCCTGGAGGTATCATTACTTTCCCCTTTATTTGTTTGGAAATATACCTTTCCTCTGGGCGATATGTGGAATTAGACTCTCACGGGATTAAGTTGATTTAAGGGAGTTCCCCAAAATTGCCTTCTCATGCAATTGCTTTGGATATCTCATCAATTGTTGACTTTTTAATGGTCCAGGCAATGTGGGGGCAGACACTGCTGTTTTTGAACAAGGTGCCTCAGCAGGAAACGTTGGGAATGAAAAGATAATGGAGCAGAAGAAGGCAAATCCAGTGGCCTTGCTTCTCTCATCTGCTATGATGTTGCGGCACTTGCAATTTCCATCCTTTGCCGATCGACTTGAGACTGCAGTAAAGCGAGTTATCTCAGAGGGTAAAGTCCGGACAAAAGATCTCGGAGGAGACAGCACAACCCAGGAGGTTGTGGATGCCGTTATTGCTAATCTGGATTAACTGTCAGAACCTCCTTGTGATGGCTGATTTATACTTCCGACCATACTCCTTGTGCCATTCTTGCATGTTTTGGTTCTTGAAATTGGTCCAATGTCAATTTTTTTGGGCCAACACTGCATAAGTTATATACAGTGTGGTCAGTGTCTGTAAATGAAGAGTTTTGTGAGGAAAATCCGTTTATATGGTCGCAAGTTATCTGTTTGATGGAAGTTAGCATACTTCCTTGTCTCTAAGGAGGATTTCTAATAAACCATCCTCTCATCATGACATTTGTACTTGTAAATTCCAGCTTCTGAATGAGCTATCCAATAAGCACATACTACGAGCAGAATTGATTTAGTCCTTTGCTCATGATCCACTTGCTGTAGATGTATTTTTGTGGGGGTAATAGTTGGATAAGACAGAATTATAAAAATTGATTATCTCTTACGTTTCCCAGGCAAAAGTTCTTGGGTTGGGGACTGCAAATTAGGTAGAGGAGAATACTGGCTTTGTGTGGACAAAAAGGAAAATATGGTCCGTCCTTGATGAACTTGATCTGAACGTGACAAGGGTAGGGGCATTTCTTCGAATCTGAGCAGCTGTCACTTCCTCATGCGAGCGCTACGGCTTCAGTTTTTTTTTTTTTTTTGGGGGAGGGGGGGGGGTGGGGACGAGATATTATCAGTGTTGTTTTCGGACTACGGAAGATGCATCTTCTCATTTTCTTCGGTTCTGGAACTCGAAACCATGATTTCTCGCATTTAAAGTTCTTTGAGCTCTCTGTTTTTGCTAAGAAAGTGCCCTGCACCAAAATGGAAGGAGTATTTCGGAGCCAATTTGGATACGAGTGGCACTTCATGTGTCGACTAAGGCAATTACTAGGCGGCAATAAGTACTCGACGACTTTGGGTTTTCAGCAGAAATGCTACGGATGAGCATGGGGCTACTCATGCATATACATTGCCGACTTGTAAGCTCCACCATCTCTCGTTGCAGTTTGACTTAATGAAAATTGGCAAAAGGGTGGAAGGAGTTTGGGGGGTGGGTTGGGGTTGTGGTGGTGTACTAGAATAATTGTTTCTCCTTCCTTGGAAGCAAGAGATGGTTCAACTCTGGGTTGAACGATCTGCCTTTGACCCAAAAAAGAAAAATCTACTTCAATTCCTTTCTGGATGGGGTACCGAGCGCATTTACGACCATTTCCGATTGCTATTGCGTTATTAACCCTACATAGAAATCCTTTCGTCCCGTGCCTGAGAAGTAACTTGCCTAACCTAAGAGGCCAAGTGCGTCCAGGCAATGGTTTCCGCATCTTGAGTCTTCCGCCTCGAGAAACGAGAGGCCTCGAGTGCAGATCCTCCCCATTGTGTCCATTCCTTGGACTAGTTCAGGGATTAGTCCGTTCCCAATTGGTGTTGAACACCTAAGCATAATCCCCGCCAGATAGGGGGGAAAATTTGCCTAACCTAAATATCAGACCATTGTGACCGGATTTGGATCCGTATCGACCTTCTATAAATGGCTGCTAATAAGCTGTTAATATCTGCAACTCTTTGCCAGTTCTAGCCAACTTCTGAGCCACCTTCCCTGGGGAAAAGTAAAAGCTGTAAGGATGCGGACTCATGTTTTGTGCATCGTGGCTTTGGTTATTATATGTTATCCAAGATTGATCAGAAGATGCATAAGCGCCGCCACGACAACCATGAGCCCGGGTACTCCACCTCCAGGCTGCGAGGGCTTGCCTCTGATTGAAGAGACCCTTCAGTTGATTCGGCCCACTTACTCGTACGGTCTTCATCCATTCATCGAAGAAAGAGTTCGAAAGTAACGTACTCCTAACTGGATGACCTGTACTGCGTGTTTACCTATTGGAGAATGCTTCTAACCGACCTTGTCTTTGCAGATATGGACCCATTTTTTGGACAAGCGTGGCCAGGCAACATGTTGTCGTGTCCTCTGATGCTCAGTTCAACAATTATCTCATTCATCAGGAAGGAAGACCGGTCAAGCTTTGGTACATGAACACATTCTCCAAGCTCTCAGCGCTTGAAGGCGAGGCGAGGGTAAACACTATGGGAGTGGTTCGCAGGTACCTGAGAAGCATTACACTGAGCCATTTCGGTACCGAGAGTCTAAAGCAGAGCCAGCTTACTTGGATAGAAGAGATGGTTGGCAGAACACTGAGCATTTGATAAAACTGGAAGTCCGTAGAAGTCCAGAACTCTGCTGCATTGGTCTGCTGCATCGGTATATTCGGAGAATGCTTCAAACTCTTCTCCAAGTAACAATACATGTACCTCAGTTGATAACGGAAGTACTTGAATATTGCAGATGACTTTCAAGTTGAATACGCAGTTCATGTTTCGCAGCCATTTTGCCAAATCGCTGGAGAAAATTGTCGAGAGATTAATCAAGGCTAAACTGAACGCATACACATTTCCCCTGAGCATACCGGGTACTGCGTACCATAATTTCCTGAAGGTACAAAGAGCCAAGACCTACTATTTGAGACATCCTTTGGATGTATAATGGTCTTACACTCATGTCAATGCTCAGGAGCAGAAGAAAATCAAATACTTGTTCGCGAACATGATAAAGGAGAGGCGTAATTCAACCGGAACTTTTGACGGCCCAGGAGACCTTGATCATGCCATCGCTGATATGCAGACCGAGCAGTTCTTGACCAAGGAATTAGTGTTCAACATCATGCTCGAAGTTCTTTATGCCAGCTTCGAGACGGTATCGACAGGAATCACTTTGATTGTCAACTTTCTATCAGCCCATCTTTCAGTCCTGGAAGAGTTACAGGTATGTAGGTAGACAAAACTATTCTCCTTGTCTGCTCTAAGTACATAAATAAGAGCGATGCGAATGGCAATGTTCTGATCTTTTCGCTTGGCTATCGAGCTGAAGACAGGGCAATACTTTGAGAGGACAAAAAATGCGAGGCACACCCTTGATTGGGACGAATACAGATCGATGACATTTAGACATCAAGTTAATATCAGATGCTAACTCTTTTTCTTTCATCTTCATCTTGTTTTTTTCCCCTGGAAGATGCAACCGAGTTGTTATGCATCCATTATGCATCGAGCTGAAAACACAACTCCTTGACAAGAGTGTCTTGTGAATTTCCCGAGAAGCAGGAGCTCGACTCGGTCACTATTTCAAAGAACTTAAGGCAATTCGGGAGAGGGATGAGACAATGCGCACTGGAGATGAGTATGTTAAGGCGGCCCTGGCAGTGTTTATACACGTCCTGGTCACTAAATACAGGTGTTACTAGCATCGATCGCTCTTTTCTCGTGGGACGATGGCTCTTGTCTAGGTTTTTCTTTGGTAGGAATGACATGATCTCATCCCTCATTCTCAGTTGCTCTCGATTTTCTTCGTAGGCGGACCAAAGTGAGAGGACGTGTGGCTTACAATCCGGTTGCAGGTTTTGGAGAGGGCTTGCACACTAAGGTCTCCGAAAGAACTTAGATCTCTCTCTCTCTCTCTCTCTCTAACGCACACACTTACACACGCGTACACACGCACGTGTGAAAATAAGTCTGTATTGGAATAACTCTGTTAGACGGAGGAAGATTGGATGGACAGATACTAAATAAAAAGGCCGCCCCATCCATGATGGGGATCGCCAGTTATGACAATCTTTTTTTCTGAAAAGGAGGCGGCCTTGACCAAGGCAATATTCTGGAAAATGAGAGATTCCTTTGCCAAGCTCATCCCCCACTTCAATAACGATTAGCAAGAATACCCACGACGTTTATTCCCTATCATTTCTTTTCAAGAAAGTAAAATATCCCGAAAAAGAGAAAAAGAGACAGAAAATTGCACAAGCAATGCGCTTCCATTCCGATAGATAAGGTGGGGTATAAAATCGGAGCAGATATGCCATTCGAGAAACCAACTATTCCATTTATACATACGTCGTATCAATTTCAACAAATCCATCCACAGTCTAGTGACAGATCAATAGGGAGTCGATCCACAGATTGCGTCACAAGTTATACAACTGAAGGTGCCGGAATGATCAATCCCTCGTGATATTCTGAAGTTGCAGGATCCATCTGTAGCAAGTCCTTAGCTTTGCCCAATTCGACCTTAGCCATAAGAAATCGTCTACAAATATCTAAGGCATCAGCCCCCAAATCCCACTTTCTGCTTTAGGGATGCAACCTTGCTTATATGAATTCCAGCTAGATTGACTAATGATCATGCTATTAACAAATATTTAACAACACCCCCCCCAACACAAAAAAAAAAGAGAGAGAGAAAAAGAGAGTGAGAGTGAGAGATTTAGAGCAAACGTTTCGGAATATACAAGAAATGACAGAAACAGAACAAGGTAATGAAGAAATAGTTGCTCGATTTCATCTTTTTTTCCTAATAGAGACTCAAAAGTTGGCACAGGCACGGGAGTACGCCTTCACGCCAAAATTGGAAAGCTCTACTTTGTAAGACACTAAAAAGAATATGCTGGATAACCAAAAATTATCTGTGTCCTATGCATATGCTGGATCGGAATATCAATAGCACAAAGCACCTCGTAACTGAAGAATATCCCCATTTCAACCAGCGAGCTGAAGAACAAGCATGTGTTAGAACATATTGCTTTAGAAAGACATAAGACATAACTGAATTAATTTCCATGGGCAATTGCGCAAATAAACAACAAAAAGGTTAACATAATTTAGCTATATGACTGAAATGATAAAACTGTAAGAAAACTGGATGACTATGAGGCTGAAGAGAGCTTCAAGAAAATTTGCATTCCCTATTTTGGAGTAATTTGAATACGCAAACCATTCAATCTCATCATCAAGTACTCATTCAGCTTTAATATGAAAGATGTACAGCTGTGAACAACCACTAAAGCTCATCTCAAGACTTCTCCACAACTTAGCTTTATATATTTGCACAGCAGAAACTGCTGTATATTCCTCTAGAATAAGTACCATTTAGGCTATTGCCCTAATAGCTTGCAAGTTTATGCTACACCTACAAGTTTCAAACATAGCCTTTTCAATCGCTTGAGAATATCCATTCCTTTTCCTGTGAAATAAAATTCCATCGACAAAACAGAACTAGTTATCCTTTTCTGACAAAGTGGAAAAATCTAATTTCATCATTATCAAAATTTTTGTTAACAAAGAAAATGGCAAAAAAGTTACAAGTTGAGTGCCACAGTAAAATAGAAAAGGACAAAGATGGCAACAAAATACTAGAAAGTAAATTGGGGGAACGCATAGGCTGGTTGCCACCAAAGACAACACATCACCACCATTAGCGGTCCTTTGTGACTTATTGGGCTGATCACTGCCCCTGAAACTTCTTTAAGAGAACTCATTGAAATTGCCTCAAACATGGGAATACTTTTTAATGAATTATTCTTTCTCATGTAGGAAGCTGTTTTTTAGGGAAAAGATATTAACACACCTTAAGATAAACAAGCACTTATACACCAGTAATCACATCATAAACTAATGCAACCCATGTGAAAAACCAGAGTATACTTTACTCACATCAAATTTCTGCATCTCTCTGTGCATGAACCACCATGGACCAGTCTTTGCTGATAATCTGAAAATTGGTGGAAATCGTGTCCTTAGATAACTGCTATATGAGAGAAATGCTGCAAAATTATTTTTTGTTCAAGTATCATGCAATCAGCATTTCCAGTTTACAAATAATCCACCGTCTATATGAGAGAGACTGAACTGGATGCAAGAAATATATGATGCCAAGGCATATCATTATAGCAACGCCTATCACACCCTTTTAAATTGTGAAGACCACAGAGGGCAAACATAAAGTACTGCCATTGTCATAATGCTGATGCTATTTTAAGTTTAAAAAAAAAAAAGAGAGAGACATGCCGAATATTATCAAACCTAAAAAACTTGCAAAAGTATGAGACGGTATACCTGAAATAGCCTGCTGCTGTACGCAAGCCCATAAAGAGAGACAAGCCCAACCAAACTCCAGGAAGACCAATCATCCTAGGAGCAAACAGCAAAAATGCCGAAGATATTGTCCCCACCAATATCTATAAAGGAGAAAATTCCATTGTTAGGCAACCAGCAGGCCTCTAAAAATCATCCTCGCAAGGTTCTTTCCTTACACATTCTCAACTCACCATGGAACGAGCTGCATATGGGAAGTCAGAAACACCATAGTGAAGGCCGTCAAAAATGTAAGCCAGAGCGTTCAATGGTTGGCTAGCGCTAACGAACTGTGTTTTTGTCATTGGGGGGAGGAAAGAAGGGGGGGAGAGGAGAGAGATGAGATGAGGCCCTGAATATGTTCATGTCAACAGAATCTTGATAAAGCACCATACATACCAGTACGCCAGTTTTAGCAATAAGTAACACCTCAGCATCATTGGTAAACAAATTTGCTAAAGAGCCAAAAGATATTAGGAGAATTGCAGCTAGGGAGATTCCCGTCAATAATCCTATCTGAAAATGTAGGAGCGTCAGTGTCTTTATGCGAAATAAAATAGAGCAATAGCCAATCTGGTGAACTTCAACCCTATGAGAGAGTTCTGAAACAGTCCACCTAAATAAAAGTAATTCTGGAAGATGCAAGCTATGAAATCTCACCTTTAATACGAAGTCTGTCACCTCTCTGACAGTTCTGTAGTCAGATTTAGATAATGCACCAGCAATCAGGGCCTATAAAGTGCATGAATAGAAGGATAATTAGTTTGACTGCAAATTGGGTGAGATGAATCATATATAGAAAATACAGATACTAGAAATTTTAGGAAAGAAGTGCGTTATCAAGGAAAATAATGTCTTTACGAAGTACTTGTTGTGTTGCTTAACTTTAACACTTCACTAGCCAATATTTATGCCTAAGGTAAGTTCGGTTTAACAGTATAGCTACCCCATTCTTGGTCTATTTTTTATGAAGTTGCTATTCCGATGTGAACAGCCATGAACTGAATTGTTTTACTTCTGTCTAATTTTCCTTCAGTTTTCTTCCTCACAAGTGCTCCCATGGCAGTTTTGGAATCAAAATGCCACTGACAGATATTTGTATCTATTATTTATGTGAAAACCAAGACAAGAAGCAAATTATTAGTTAAGTGAGCTACACCATACCTTTCCTCATTAATTCTATCCTTAAGAATAGCTAGTCCACTCCTTCTCAATCCTACTCTTTGAAGAAAATATGACATGGTTATAAAACCCACAAACTGATTGATTAGACAGATGACAATTATAGAGCTTTAGTTTTCGGCCCCAAAAATAAAGGGCTTTGGTTAATTCTTAGAATAGAGGCCAAGTAAACCTTTAAAAAGGAAATATGAAAATGCAAATCTAATGAGGGAAGAAAATAATGTTCACCTGCGCAGATGCAGCCAGTGCATCTGTCAAAAGAGAGACAGCCAACCAAACTTGCATGCATATCTGATGAGCAGCCATTGCTAATGGACCTTGACGAGCAGCCATAGATGTTCCCACAGTCATGGTTGTAAGAACGGCAAGAGTTCTTCCAAGAAGAAACCCACCTGTCGGATCCCAAAATTGAGGGAATTAGGATAATATCCTATGTCTTGATGCATAAGACTAAGGAAAAAAAGCAAGTGGACTCTCAAGTTGATTCGAACCCCTTATTGAGAATCTGGAGCGAAAAGTTCTCCACTGCCAGTAAAAAATTAGTGCGGAACAACTTTTTTCCCAGAAAAAGTGAAGAGAAAGGGGGCGGGAGGGAGGGAGGAGGGAGGGGGGGGAGAGAGGAACAATGCTGAAGGAAATCAAACACTTGCCAGATTTTATATATCCCCCAAACTGCAGTGCTCCCATCTTTGGAGGCAATAAAATAACTCTTTTATTAAGATACCAAATCATTAGTAAGGCGACAAGGTACCTGATACATATACATGAATCTTCATATAGTGTCGTACTTCAGTAAACAAAAGGTTTATAAAACAGCAAAAGAAACTTACTGTGATGAAACAGTAGAAAGGACTGCCCCAACGACACCCAGTTGAAAGCCATACATAAGTACGGGACACAAGAAAACTGCTGCTAAATTACCGATACCTGCATGTAAGGAACTGTATCAATCAATAGAGGTATTGAATTCATGAGATAAAGTTGATCACTCTGACTCTTCTCACAAGTCCATGACTATATTAGGTTCTACATGAAAATGCTGAGGTCTACCTTTAACTTCTACCTTCCTCAGCGACAGAGACATGGAAGTGAATTTATCAGGTGTCCACTTTTACTGGAAATGCACATAAACTCTTATATTTAAAAAATAAACAAATAAGACCACAGAAGTAATTTATGGTAATACTAGTTTTGAAGCCGCTTTCTTTGCGCCTAATCACAATAAGCTAGGAAAAAACTGGGCATCACTCATGAGGTGATGCAGCCTTCCTCAACTATCCTCCTTTTGGCATTAGTGCACCGTCCCTTTGCCATCATTAAATTGATGGCAATAGTAGGACTAAAGCTCGGAAAAACGTGGTCTACGTTTAGGTTAGAGAAGAAAAGCATCACACAGGATGATAAGCTTAATATCATTTTTTGGAGTTCTACTGATGAGTTTGTTACAGTCACACGCTCCAACAATAACTTGGAGAGTTACAGAAAATTACAACGTTAATTTCCTTGATGGGGGGAGGAAGAGACGTCCAGAGCTCTAGGAACTAACATGTAACTGTGATAATTTTGAGCATAATTATGTGCAATATACCAAGAAAGAAAAGTAAGTCCAAAAGCATCCAAGTAGTAATTACACAAATCATAACAAGTACTTGCCTAGACATAAAACAGGAGTTTTTGTGTCCTTAAACCCACGAAAAATTCCTTGAAGTGCCAAGGACACTACCACTGCAGGGGCTCCAAGTGCTCTTAGAGAAAGAAAACATTGTGCTGGACCGTGCATGGGTGATGCCTGTAAACAATTTGAAGAAACTATGTTAAACCTCTAACAAGCCATACACATGGATAAAAGCACTACTTCAAAATTTAAATATATTGGGTGATAGGTTCTTCAGTAGCAAAGCAGTAAGGCAAGTGTAAAGGATGTTGCAACAAAGATGTATAACTATCCATTGCAAAGAGTGTTACATGGCCTATCATAAAATGACATCTTGTAAATAAAACTTACTGATGATACGCCCATCATGTTTAAAAATTGTCCAGATCCAAAGTATAAAGCTATGGCCTCAAAAATGCCTATCCCAACTGCCAATAGCAGAGCTGTGGACACAGATGATAATTGCTTCTTCTCAGCTACTGTAAATGCTTTGCCTGTGTGATTACCATTGCTTTTAAGAATTCCCTCCACTGTACACCAAATGGATCCCATTAGATAACAAAAAACTACAAGTTTCATAGTAATCATCAACCTCGCAGGAGCAGCATATGTCAAAATTTCACTTCACCTGAGGCAGAATCTTTACTTGCACTTTTAGATAAGTCCTCAGCCACAAAGGAAGTAGCAACACTAAGCAGAGGAATGTTAAAAAGCTTTGATATGATGTTAAATATTGATATGGAAACACCAGCTGAGCCCAACTCCACAGCACCTAGAAGATGAAGGGGACCACAAGAAGAAAAAAATTGCCTCAAAAAGGTTATATATGAGGATCACAGAAAATTGATATGGCATAAGCTTGATCAAACAAAGAAAGGGACAATCATCCATATCTGGACAGTTAATAAAATTCACAACTGTTTATGCTTCCTGATATTCATTAGCCAACACCTAATGTTCCAGACACTTTATCAAGGGAAAACAATTGCACAGGATGGAAAATTTTAGGCATTCAGAAACTACCACTATGAGTTAACAGAGAATTGCATTTGTATTTCATTCCCCTCGAAAACAAATACTTTCATCCAAATATGTAGCTTCAAGAGAAATAACACACGGATCAAAAGTGGTATAGGACCTTTCTTTTCTTATTGGAACTTTTGAATAGGAGAGAAACCATGGGAAGAGCAAATTAAAGAAGTCTACTAGGCTACAATTGCATGGTATTCTGTACTCACATATTATTTTAAATGCAATACACTGCATCTATATATTGTTCCTGGATGAGGAAAAGCCTTTTGAATAAACCAAAAGGCGCAAAATTCAAAACAGCTGAGACCAACTGTGACATTCGAATATGACACAGAGGTATAGCTTTAATGGAAAATAAATCGTGATGGGCAAAAATGTAGGGTAACCAAGAAAAAAAGAAGGTTTTACCAAATCAGCTATATCTAGAAGAAGTATAAAACCAAATCTCTTGCTTGATAACCTCTAAGGACCAACTCATGATGCATTGAGTTAAAAGACGTCTTTACGGACTCATAGGTAGGAAGTTCTAAAAGAAGCAAAGAGGGAAGTGTCCAGACTTATTCATCCATGTATAGATATTTCTATCCTTGTTTCCCTTTCTTTCCCTCTGCTTCCACATTCAAACAAAGAATTAAACTGGCTGCAATTTTTGTACACTCACACTGAAAAATAAGCGAAGTTTTCTAGTTAACTAAGAAGTAAAATCCACATCCCTTACTGGAAAATAGACGAGAACTATAATAAGACAAAAGATAAACATTTTTGTTGATATCCAATTGTAACCAACACAAGAACGCAAACAATTCTAAGTCAAAGAAAATGTGCCATTCTCTGATGACAGAACATTTTCCAAAGCATTTCCAGCAAACATAAAACAAGAAGACTTCACTAATGCATATTTTTTCCACGCGAGGTAGTTAATAAACTTCACATAAAAGAGAAGGTTACATACCCAATCTACCAATATAAGCTGTCTCCATCAGCTGTGCTAAGGGCTCAATAGCTTGTCCGGCCAGTGCAGGCAGAGAGAGTGCTATGATCTCTCTTTTCACATCAGTGATACGTGATTGGCCTTGAGGAATCGCTGTCAACTCACTGGCGTAAACCAAGACAAAGAATAAGAATACCATTTTGCGAAAACCAAATTAGAGTTCATCTCGTGCTCTGAAGTCAACTACAATAATACCCTAGTAGAATTATATGTCAGTCATCAAAGCTGATAAACTTATGCTTTGCCGTGTGTTTAGAATTATTTCGACACTACCAATGAAAAATTGAGCAAGAGATGCACACCACAAGTTCTCATCACTTCAAGCAGCAACCAGCAATATCAGCAGCACATATTTCTAGCCAAAACCACAACATCAAGTACAAGGAGTTGAGGACTTTACGTGGCTTCCTCTGTTTTCTCGGCACCAGGATCATCTCTTGGAGAGAGTTCATCCCCCACGGACGAAGAACCCGCGTATTCATCAACATCTGTAGAGCCTACGCCGCAATCCGAACTCGACTGACAACGGACCGAAAGCGGCGATAACCTCCCACGATTCACAGATAAACGGCATCCGCAACCGTGGAATCTCTTTCGATCGACAAGAGCCGAAAAACTACGAACACCGCTCGCGCGGACAGGGGCGAGCAATCTCCTCCGCCTCATCGCCGCCGCGCTCAATTCGCTCGGCCTGCTCGTCAGGCCATTAGGAGCTGCAGCGGCTCCGGCGAGCCGCGCCGCCGACATCGCACCGCACCACCCTATCGCCAACAAGAACGGAGGGCGATTTCCACTACGCGACCGCAAGGCAAAATGAGGAAAAAAAACGAACGCGTCAGGACGGAACCAAAAACCGGAAAGGAAAAACGCTCCGAGCGCGACATGAACAACTTCGCCACGGCTAAACAAGACAATCAGAGCACGACTCCGGCGAGACCGAAGGAGAAGAAGGAGAAGAAGCGGCGGCGGCGGCGGCGGCGGCGGCGGCGGCCTCAATCTCGCGAGAGCATCGCGGCGGTGAGGAGGCCAGATGGGGACGGAGGGAGAGAGAAAACTCACGGCGGCGAAGTCTCCTAGAGCGGCGAAACGGCGGAGGGAGCGCGGGTGGAGAGTGCCGTAACCGAGAGCACCGCCATGGCCGGCTTTTGAAATATCGTTTATTTCTTTTATTTATCGGGAAGAGAGGGAGAGGGAGAAAAGAATGTTGCCAGCTGAACCTGAAATGGCTTTCCTTCATTCGTGTAATTTAAGCCTTTTTGGTTGCACAAAAGTTCACACAAAAAAAAAATAAGGAAAAATGAAACAAATGACCGCTGAATTTTGGCTCAATTGTAACGTGGTCATTAGACTTTAATTTAATATCGCAATGCTGATGCCTCAAATTTTTAATTTATTTAATATGATTCATGAACTTTCAGTACATGTTCAGTTTTGTTCATAAACTATATGAAAATATTTAATATAATCTTTAAACTTGAATTAGTAGGTGGATAATATAGAATATTTTACGTGTATTAGAAGTTCATAAATTATATTAAATAATTTGAAAGTTCATAAATCACAGTGCAGATTGAATTCAAGTTCATAGACCGTATTGAATAAATTAAAAGTTCAGATTTTACATTACACATTAA
Source organism: Eucalyptus virginea (assembly GCA_014182375.1). Classification (NCBI taxonomy): domain Eukaryota; kingdom Viridiplantae; phylum Streptophyta; class Magnoliopsida; order Myrtales; family Myrtaceae; genus Eucalyptus; species Eucalyptus virginea. The sequence continues at coordinate 18,008,858 of CM024522.1, read as the reverse complement.
ATCAAAATTTATTGACTATTTGTGTCATTATCTCTTAAAAAAACAGGACACATAAAACTGAGAAGATGAAATTGCATAAATAAAAAAGAGACTTGTTAAATGGAAAGTAACGCGGATGATAGGAACCTCGCGTTTGGAGTGCGAAATGGAAAATCAATACACATTGGTAATTTCGTAAAATTGTTGATAAATTTCAAATACATAACCAAAATGAGACTTGTTAAATTTTTTTATCCGCCGTTCATACTTGAGAATTGCTTTCATGTCTCATGTTCAGTAAAAAACAGTGAAGCTGCTGCATCTTTTATAAACCTTGCAAGAATGAGAAAGCTTTCAGGTTTGTCAATGAGTTTTGTTCATGCTGCTCTTCAACATGATCTATTCGAACCGGATACAGTATATCGACGCCGAATCCTCGACGAGAAGTACCGTCTCAAGGCATCTTTGTTGCATGAGGATCGAGATGCAGGTCATTCGTTTTGTTCTGCGATAGATTAGCGGAGTCGGTAGCGAGCCGAATGAAGCACTTGCAGCGTCATAAAAATTGCACCAGAAGGGCGAGATGCCTCTTCGCGGGAAAAACATTCGGATTCGGTTGCGTTCGATGTACTCGAAAAAGATCGTTATTACTCACAATTGGCAGAACAATATTGCCGGGATGTACCGCTTACATCTGCTCCTCCTATCTATTATTATAGAACCAGTCCCGTCTCCCTCCAGACCTAACGTGGTAGTTTCCAATCGTGTCCTGAGAATTACTAAGGTTCTATCGGTATGCATGTATACGCACGGTAAATGTCTGCTAAATGCGTTGCACGGAGAGCAGTATCGACATCGCCGTCACGAGGAAGTTCCAGCCGAATGCTCCCATATCTATCTTCGCTGCATGGCTGCTGCCCTTGTCGTCTGGACTGGGCGGGACAGCTGTTCAACGACCAACAACAAATCCACATTGGTGAGTTTTCCAGGTACAGAGACAGGATAATGCAATGAGCATAGCAAACAACATCGGAGACGCTTGACACAGTTCGGCTCGACAATATAAAAGGCGCGCGTGTGCACCCAATCTGACCATTAAACTACCCGGACTTCATCAGGACGGGCGCTGAATCAGCTAAAATCGATCGAAGCAAACAAAGTTTGTCAATCATTAGCAGCAGGGGACACCATCTTACAGACGTACCGTCTACATCACTCTTCAGCAGAATCAAATCGGCTGAAGATCAAATGCAGTGTACGCGTTTGATCTCGTTCTAGAAACAAACCGGAGGACTAAAAGTTATCACTTGAAATATGCTAGTAGGAGGACGTACCGGGACAAGACGATTCGTTGTCGAGGGTCGTGAGGATGGTGCTCTGGTTCGTGTAGCCGGCATAAGAACACGTTGTGCTGCTGCAAGATGTCCCGGTTGTGTTGCCGATGTACAGATCATGGGCGCCCGAGCACTGCATCGACGGGCATGTCGAACCGCTCGACGAGGCGAACTCTGAGGGCTGGCAAAGCAATCTGAACCGCAATGAAACGAAGCAAAGTCACGATGGTATCTTAGTAACTTACAGATTCCGAAACGAATTGGAACTGCTAGATACTGACGTCCAGTTATTCGCGGAATCACAGCTGCACCGCACGCAGTTGTTGGCTGTGATGGCATAAGCGCCGTTGGGCACGAGCAAATCGGCGTCCAGCGAATCGTTATGGATCTTAGACGCACAAGCTGCACGATGATAGACACATCCGAATCAATTATGAATTATCAAAACAGAGTTACCAGAATCGCTCGTCCTCGCGACGAATCGCAGATAGCCGAGCAGCACAACTTTCATGGAAATCGGAAGGACTTATCTTGCAAAGCCCGCCAACCAACAACGGTCATCAAACGTTACATGAATTTTCGCGAAAGAGGAGGGAGAGAGAGAGGGAAGAAGAGGGAAGGAGGGAGAAGAGAGAGAGATCACCTTTGAGAGGAACGTCCAAAGCCTTGTCGGCCATGAGTTCCTTGGCGCTGGCCAGCCCGTTCAGGTCCATCAGGGTCTTCTCCGACACGCGGAAGTCCTCGGCGATCTCCTCCACGGTGCTCCCTTCCGCCACCACGTGGGCGTAGTGCACCGCCTTGTTCCCGTCCACCTCGTCGCAGCTGCACGGCAGCGGGATCCACAGCTTCTGCCCGACATCGATGAGGTTGGCGTTGTCGATACGGTTCACCTGCTGGATGTCCTGGTACACCACCAGGTAAGAGAACACGGACGACGCGATGTAGTAGAGCCCGTCGTCCTTCTGGACCGTGTACACGGGGCTCCGGTCCGAAATCCCCGTCCCGTTCGAGCACCTGCAACGGCGGTTCAGCATCCGCGTCGACGAAAGTCAAGCATATTTTACTTAACACGAGCATCTCTTACTTCAAGCTTTTAATGCCGGCGGCACGCTGTGAAGAATCAGAGGCTGCCGCTGCGAACGCGGCTTGTTAAATGAAGTGCGTCGACTCGACTGGATTACCTGCAAGTGAAGGGGACGAAGACGGTCTCTTGGGCCCGGACGGTGGTGTTGGGAGAGAGGGTGGGGCTGCGGTTGTTGGCGGCGAGGAGGGAGCGAAGGTGCTTGACGCCGAAGAGGGTCTGGATGGACCTGAACGTGGTGGTGTTGGGGGATATGTAGCCGACCAGCGCCTGGCAGGTGGTCTCCGGCGGGGAGTTGCAGGTGAAGCCGAGGGCGTCCGTCGTCGGCACGAGCGCGAGCGCGCAGAGGACGGAGAGGCACGCGAGCACCACGGCACGTCCCATCTCTCCCTCTCGCGACGCTTGCAATGCAATGGTGGGGGAGAAGCAGCTAAGAAGAGAACGAGGAGGGGCGTGGGGATGAAGGTGGTCAAAGAGTTGACCGGAGACTTTGGGGGTTGACCTGAGAGTTTATGTGAGGTTGCGAGACTGACTTCTTGGACTGCAAAACGCTCGACGAATTAATTAAAGGGAGATCGACCGAAAAAAAATTGAAGGGAAGGAAAAGGGAATTCGCCGCTTTCGCACTCGACTCCTCGATCGAGAGTATGGAGAACAGGAACAGCTGGTCTGGTCAAATCGTTGAAGAACCCAGCCGGGGTCCGGATCGGATTGGAAACTTCTGCTTCCGAGTTCTTTCAGCATACTCCTGTCCAATACAACCCTGCTAATATTCTTAATCTTCGTTTCGAAGACTCGATGGTTCCCACGGTCGCTGCTGCGGCGGGCGCGAGTTCGATTTCCACGAACGAAACGCGTTTCTCCCGGGGGTGGATTTGTCCGTTCGCGATGGGCGTATCCACCTCAAATCTCGTAGATCGTAAATCTCGAGTGACATGGAGCGGACATCACCCTCACGTAACCCGAAATAGGTTGAAGTGGTAGTGGTGTGACCCATTTTTATGGCAAAACAAAAATTGAAAAAAGGGATACGTGGGTTGGAAAAGTCAAGAAGCCGAGAGCTCCTCGACCCCCAAAAAAAAAAAAGAAGAAGAAAAGTAAGGGGAAGAAAGGAAAGCAGGTTAGGCACATATACGCCACTAAGGCCTCATCAAGCCAACTTGACTCTATAGCATAATATTGGAATCACGAGATCGACGACTCAAATAACGTGCATTATTTGATTTTGGTGGTCCCTAGGTAAATAGTATTAATATCTTTTTTGGTTTTGTGAAACTCATGTACTAAGGTAAGATTAACATAACAAATACTTGTATATAAAGGGCCCATTTGTTGTATAAAGATGGATAGAGTAATCAGTACTATGAGTTATTATTGTGGGATGATTTGACAAACTTTTCTTGAAGTGTTTAGAGTTAATAATGTGTTTAACGGCCAAACAATGTTCTGACGGTAACTCAATCCGAAACATGTTTGTTTACTTGTTTTATAATCACTACTTGAACAATATTAAGACCTAAAACATGTACTCAACTTGTTTCGTGTTTGGGTCATGTTCGGATCAGGTTAGGTCAGGTTTTTGGACACCCCTACCTCTAGGGTTCTTGTACTATTGATATGCATAGTAAAGGGTTAACTGTTACATGATAACGTAATTTCGTGGGAGCCATTTATATGTAGAGTAAGGATTAAGTACTATACGATAATCTAATTTTGTGAAAGCCACCTCTAGGGCCTTATAGTATTGCTATATCTAGCGCAAAGACTAATTGCTATATAACAACGTAATTCCGTGGAACTCATCTCTAGGGTCTTGAGTTAGATATTAAGCGTGGAATGAATCATGGATATGAGGTAGGATGAGTTTGACTATTAAACTAAACCAGTTATGCATGTTTTGATATTAGAATGAATGGGAAATTCTACTATTTGATATGGCCACATTTTATTCATGCAAGTTATTATATTTTTGTTTTGCAATAATGAGCCATGTCTTTGAGTTATAAATGTGTAATGTGGATGTTTGATATGCATTTATGGTATGCACTACTTACTGAATTGTGGTTGTTTATTCCACTCATCTTTCATGTTTTCAAGTCCCAAGATTAACAACAAGTAAAACGAGGGCACTACCAAGAAACTTTTGAGAGTTATATTTTGAGATATGACTTAAGGAGTTGTTTTTAGAATTGTTGTAAGTTGTTGGTTGGTTGAGTTCTGATTGTACATATTTTTTTAAGTGGATTACAGAAATTCTAATATTGTAACTAACCTATTGATTTATGTGAAATTTATGTATGTTTGGAGGTATCTATTTTGATATCAAGCAGTTGGTTATACTTGAGGCCATGTCCTTCGTGAGGAAAGACGTCCATATCATCACCTTTTCCGGTGGTTTCGGGGTGTGACACAACCTGCCATCTAAGGGGTCATTTTCTCGGCACGCACTACTATTATTTTCCCGTGCCATTCGACCGTATTCAGAAAGCCCATTTCGCATTGTGACTATATAGGCAGGGGGTGTTTCCATGCACCCCTTTTTACCAACCAACCATGGAGAAAAAACTACGCTCCGGCCGCCGTATGACCATGCGACTTACTTTTCTAAAGTGGGGACTAAAGTGGGGAAGACACGGATGCGAGATTTTGGGTGGAATGAGTTGCCAACTTGCCAATGAGCAGCGTTGACGCGCAAGTCGTCGCGGGAGGAATTCTCATTTCCACCCGGAATTGGGCCACCACCAGGACATTCTTGTTTAGAACATGTACATCGTCAGGGAAGACTTCATTAGTCAAACGAGGGTTCCCATGATTACGTTTCCATTCGCTTATGATATTGGACCACTGGCACCGGACGAGGGCAATCCGCTGGAGGACGAGTCAACGTCAATGCCCTCGACAAACCGTCATTGGAAAATGATAAAATTCTTCGATCACGTTCGGTGCTCGTTCGTGCTCCGGATTTGACATTGGGCAGGAAGAGCCGGGAGTCATGCACCTAAGGATTGCCGCGTGACTCTCCGGTGAGATTTTGATTGAGCAAAAATTCGCGCCACTATATTGCCTATGCACTTAGTAAAAACATCTTGCAGATCCTGGACATCGCTGCCCCCACACATGCACTGGCTTCCTCCTAGTACAAGATTGCTTAGAGCACATTTGATAACCATTTTATTCCCAAAAATATAATAAATTATTCTCTTTTATTCTATTTTCAAGAATAATTATTAAGCATTTTAAGCCGTTTGATAAATATCCAAAAATTATATTCCCGAAATAAAATTACATTTTATAATGTTCTAAAAATTTCTAATCCAAATAATTTTCTTTTAATTTTTTGATAATTTTATTAATTTCTTCTTTTTTTCTTTTCTTTCTCTTCTTCTCCTTCAAGGTTTGCCGATTGCCAGCCTTGGGATGACCGACAACCGGCTAGACAAGGGTCGGCAACCTTGCTAAAGCGTCGCTGGCAGGTGTGGCCTCGTCAATCGAGCCTTGGTTAGGCGAGCGGCCTTGCCCAAATTGCCCAACTGCAGGAAAGGCTTGATCTCACCCAATCATGGCTTGGCCGAGCCTCGCCCAGCCAAGCAGCCTTGCTGAATGGCTAAGCAAGCCTCCAGCGAGCTCACCAGACCTCGCCCAGCCTATCGCCGACGATCAGTGGACGGCGGTGGTAGCGGCGGCGGCGGCTAAAGAAGAAGAGAGAGGGAAGAAGAACCGAAGAAAGAAGAGAAAAGACAAAAAAAAAAATAGATTGACTTGATTTTAGAATTATTCTCGAAAACAAAAATCAACTTTTTTTACTTCTCGATTCTATTCCAAATCTACTTCCGGGAATAAAAATTAGAAATTTGTTCCCGGAAACAAAAATTTTACCAAATGGATTCTAAATCTACTTCCAGGAACAAAAGAATAGAAATTTTCACTATTTGGTCGATTGCTAAATACGCCCTCAATCCACTTGCTATTTCAAGGAAGAAATGGTCGGGAGGACTCTTTTCGCGAATGGAACCTCGACCATCTCAGGCAAAAGCCAAGAATTACAAGCTCGAACAACTATACATGCAAATGATTAAGGGAACGAAGAAAGAAGCGTGGTAAAGAAGTAGTAATCAGTAATCCACACTCAGTTCTCACTTGCCACAGCAGGTCAATGTCCCAAAGACACTGACAAATCATACCTACAGTCTCAAAATTGTAGACAATAGCCCTCAAATGAAGATAAATAGATCCGCATGCCCTTCGTCTGCTGATTTGGTCTCCCCCAGTTGTCAGTTCTCATCCAGACTCGTGTCGTAACTCGTCACACCTTTCAAGAGAAAACTAAGAGGACCTGTTTTTGCTGAAAACTTATTCTCCAGTGAGATGATCAGAAGGAGAAGATCTAACAACTTTGAAAAATTATGCCTACTGAGTTAAAACCGTTGAAGCGTGTATTTGATCGGGTAATGAGATCTAAGGCATTTAACATATGCTTTGCAACAGGAGTACTGCCATCTGAAATGAACAAGAAAACTTGTCACCTCTCCTCAAGTCGCTGCAGCACCCACTCAGCAAAGCTTCGTTGCCTGTTTGTGGAAAGAGAAGTCAAAATAAAACAAATATATTAGCCAGTGAACAGATGGCTACCTACGTAACTATGCAAAAGCTTACACAAAAAAGAGGAAGTTCATGGGATGCTCTAATATCACTGTTTGGTGCAAATTCCCAAATCAAACAGGATCTTAGAAAATGAGCTAGAATCGACTTACTTCCCTTCTCTATGCTTGGGGCTAGGGCGAGAGTACTTCAGATATCCATCCCAAGGAACCTTCTTCAAACCAGCTCGAACAGATATGATGCCACGGACCCTGTACAAGAGAAACATGTAGTGAGAAGGAAAGTCTGTCGTCATCAAAGTTGCCCACTAAGCCACCCATGTGTGGATACAGAAAATATAGGAAATTAAAGTAAACTCCCTACATGCCCCTGCAGCTTATTTTGCATAGAAAGTGAACAATCACCTCTCTGCAAATTCAATTGGCGTTTCACCAGGTTTCAAGGTTTGGGGTTCCAAGTACCAGACGTCACAAACAACAGCCCAAGATGTCATAAGTTGCAGTAGATGCATTGTGAAAGATTGTCTGCAAACAGAGTAACTCAGGCATTAGCCTCCAATAGCTGTTGAGTTAGAAGCTAATGAACCCAATATGATATAGAAGTAAGTTATTTCACTAATTCAGGTGAGCTATTCTGCCGGCATGGATGCTTCAAATAATTATTAACCTCAAACTCAGCAAGGAACTCATGCTATTTTGTTGGTTACCACTGAAAAAGTCAAGTGTTCTGGTAACTCAGCTAATCCTTCACTCTATGTCCATAAAATTACATGGATTTTGGGGAAGAATACCCTCAAGGCATTTGTTGAGCATCTAAATAAAAGAAAAGTTTCAAATTCCGGAGTACTGTTTTACTTGTGACTAGGGTAATCAGTGCTTTCAAAATTGGAACTTTCCTTATTAGAAACGCTGAACAAGTGACCCAAATTACATAAGGATCGACAATAGCTAGTTAAAATCAACAAGAAGGAAAAGCAATGTCTAGTAGGAATTATTCACTGCTTTGCAGAAACAGACAACCAGTTATTTAGAGAAAGTAGAGTAAAAACGGTAATTTAAACATGACAGAATCATTTATCATGCAGCTGAATTTCATTTGTGCCCAATAAGTACAAACTGTACAGCATAAGTTCTTGTAGGCAGTCCCTTACTTCCTGCTGTTCCAAAAGGCATCCACGAAGATCTTATTGTACTTGATTGCTATAGGGCAAACAGTGCACCCAAGCTCAAATGCACCCTAGGTATCATGAAGAAAGAATCAGTTTCAACCAAATAACCTATTCAAAAAATGAGTCATTGCACGTAGCTCTTTATCGAAATTTGGAGCAGTAAGTAATCAAAGTCCAAGAAGTAAACAATCTAAAGCGACAAGCTACTTCATAAGAAAGACATTTACCATGAGCGATCAAATGTTGACAAATACATAAATTAAGACCCAGAGTAATGGCCAATTTACAAAGACATATAGTTCCATTCTTAATGATGACTCTCTGCATAGGAAGCAATAATCTGACGTACCTTTTTGAACATGACAGTATAGTGATTGTTCACACAAGTCCCTTCAGGAAATATGAGAAGAGGATTGTTATCAGTTCCCAGTACATGATCTCTCAACCTGGAAATTTTAACAGGCATTTATACAGCAATTCACTGGAATCCCATTGACCAAAACTTATGCTGCACCTGTACTCTTACTTTCTTGCCACAATTTCACGATCTTTGGCCTCAGAACGATTAAACCAGATGCATCCTACACTCTCCAAAATAGTGCTTTGCAGTAGTCCTATGAAAGAAACAATACTGAGAGTTCATAATCACTCTAGCAATTGCAGAATACAAGGATTAATCAGTGCATCTTTAAGGAGAATATACAAAGCAATCTGTTGGGGTTCTCTCACCAAAAAGAGAGAGAGAGAGAGAGAGAATTGCAGAATACAAGGATTAATCAGTGCATCTTTAAGGAGAATACACAAACCAATCTGTTGGGGTTCTCTCACCAAAAAAGAGAGAGAGAGAGAAAGAGAGAGAGAAACTCAGTGGTAAAGATTACAATGCTGCATAAGAGATATAGGTATCCTAGAATAGATTGAGCATATACTGACAATCTACTAACCAACCCATCCAGGATGCTTCTGCATAATAACAGCGAAGGCAGTCATTTGCTCTAAGATGATGAAATCAATCATGGAAGTGTGGTTGGCGACAAAAACCTGTTCGACACACAAAGTTGGATTTAAAATGCAAGAAGTCAGCATGGAGATAAAAAATTTCAGCCTCACAAGACGTTGGAAAATGTAAACACTTTAGCACCAACTCCCAAACAAGAAAATACTAAGTCAACACATCAATACCAAACAAAAAGAAGTCAACATTTTAGTTGTATTACTTGTTTAGGCCGAATGCTAGGCCGTGGCCCATGGTATTTGACGACACCAGTCCATGAAGCAACAAAGAAGCTGCAAATTAACTCCACCAGCAACCTCTGCAAGGACCAAAGCATCAGATGACTTTTTAAATCGACCGTCTAATGGCAAACTGCAATGAGAACACTTGTTACAAAGCTTGATCATTTCGAAAAACATTAGGAAAGATTAGTTGGGCGCCAGCAGCCTTCCATCACATTGGACATAAGATGAGTGTCAAATACAAGGTCCCTCCAAAACCCCTCCCCCCAAACAAGGCACACAGTGTGCATGCATAAAAACCCCAAAAGAAAAAACAGAGAAAAAAAGAAGGTCCACATGAATGAGAGTAGTACCTCATACTTCTGCATGGTCAGCGTGTAAAGCAAAAGGAAACATGAAATATGGATGGCCCACAATTAAGCATAAAATTAAGCAAGATAAAGAAAACATGGCTTATAAATCCCAAATCCTCATAAGGCAAACGATCAAGAAGTTCAAGAGGGGGAAAAAGGGAAATCGAATTTGCAAATAATGGCGTGCAATATGACCTAGTAAGGAAATCAAAAGGGAGAAACCCCCCAACCAGCTATACAAAAATAAACAGACAAAACAACCCACAGATGTAAGGGAAAATAGCAACATTGTTAAGAAAAAGTGCTATTACCTCCAGCTTCCTTCTCAGTGCATCATGTGCTTTAAGCATAAAGTGAACAATGGCAAATGACGAGAGGAATATTATCCATCCAATTGTCAATACTAAAACCCTGCAGTTAAAAGTTCACTAAATTAAAACCCATACCAAGAGAGGCCACTACAATGACTTTCAAAAGTATAATGACAATGATAACGTTGAAAACTATCCATTTTCTGACTGTCCCTTAAAGCACTGGACGTCATCCATATGCAATGTAATGTCAATTTAGTCATTTCAGTTTCCTTGTTGCATAAGAAAGGTATCGAACTAACAAGATGACCGAGAATGCTGCAGGACAACATGGAAGGCCCTTTCAATAGGCAATACACATATGTTGAAGGACATGGTAAAAACGAGTAGAACAACCAAAATACAAGTCTGTCCTAGCAAAAAATTTTCCCCCTAGCACCGTCCAGTTTCAGACAATGAAGGGCCCAGAACTGTGGAGCGCTGCATTGAAGATCGACTAGACATTATGATAGACAAGAATTGCCACAGCTACAGTGACTATCAATTGTCCCAGCATCACACAGTTTCCGAATGAATTTGCAAGAAACTGTGATCTCCAACTCAAATATCTCAAAAGCAATGTAAGGTACTTAATATTCAAAAAAAAGGACTTTTTTCTGATGCTTTCATGCATTAGACCTGTTTTAAAGCTTGTACATTGTGATTATTAGAAAAAATAGAAGCAATTAGAAAAAAACATCAAAAAAGCCAAAGTTAGACTTATAGATTAAAGCAAAGTTTTACGGGACATGCACCATCAGTGCGAGCAACCATGAAGAAACAATCCCTTTACAAACTAAACCCGAAAACCCTTCTTCATCCTCGATGACGTACTCATGAATTGATGCACCGCTTATATTGAAACAAAACATAAAAGTTAGAAATCCATACAACCGTGTTCTGTTTGTCATTTTCTTGATCCGTTATGGATTTCTGGATTAGCAACCCGGATTCAGCGAAGCGACTTTCTACCTATCAGCGCATCGCATCCGAATAGAATGCAACGGAATTCGAGCAGCGACTAACCTTGCCGGGAACAGGATCAAGTACCGAACCACCACCCCGAAGCACCACAGCGGGAAGAGGTACACGTTCCAGTTCCACGGTTCCGGCGAATTCGACTTGAAGCACCGCGTGAACGAGTCCTGCCTCAAACCATCACGCAAGCTCCCGAATCAAACTCCCAATATCCGGTACCGCCGCAACGAATCGCACACGAAAAAAAAAAAGCCCAAAGCGGAGCGCGACTTACATCGACGATGGCACCGGCGGCCTCGGTCAGAGTCGGCGTGATATCAAGCAAATCGCGCCTGCCACCAACAGAAAAAAAAAAAAATCAATCTCGGTCGGGGCCCGGCGCAATGACTGGAAAAAGACGAATCGATCCGCGAGCGCGCGCGCGCAGTCCGTGGTTTCCGAACCGCATAAAAGATGGAGAGAGGGGTACGGACAGGCGGAGCTGGCGGGGGGGCTCGTGGATGGATAATCCGGAAGGGAGGTAATCCTCGATGTTGGGGCGATCCAGGTCCAGCTCGGAGCTCGAGGTCGGCAGCTTCCCGGGGCTCGCCATGGCCGGGCCGCCTCGCTTGCTTGCTTGCTTGCCTTCTCCTCCTCCACCTCCTCCTCCTCTTCGCGAGAGAGAGAGCACGCAGTCGCGGTTACGCAAGCGCGCGCGACGAGGCAATCTATCGGGGCAGTCTTCTTCTGTCAACCTGGGGAATGGCTATTGATTGATTTGAGCTGTTCTAGATCCTCCCTGAATTTCCAACTTTTTACTCCTTTGGGATTTCATTTAATAAAAATCGCAAATGCTTTTTTGGCCCAAAATAATTGTCATGTGAATAAATCAATCGCACAAAAAAATACAAATTCATCCTCCACTTTCTAAACTCACCGAAGTCGGTCGCCAGCCATTGCCGTGGCTAGCAACCAGTTAGGAGAAGAAGAAGAGAAAGAGAAAAAGTAAAATAGGAGATAAAAAAAAATTTTGTGCTTTATTTTGATATTGTTCTTGAGAATAAATAAGAAAGTTTTTTTTTTTTGATTCTGATGTTGTTATTGAAAGTAAAGAAGAAAGTTTTTTTTAATTCTTGATTATATTCTAAGTTTATTCTCAGGAACAAATACGTTAGTAAACAGATTTCTATTTTTTTCAAAAAAGAAAAATTATTAATGAGTGATCAAGATATTTGTTAAATATATTTTACTTGAGGTAATTCAACTTATGTTGCATGATGCATTTTTAGAATGGTAAAGAATATAATGACATAAATTGTCGTGTCTTGAAATTTTATGAAGGAAAATACATGTTGACGTAATCTCAGCATTAAAATGTCGAATTTCTTGAATACCGAACATGCAAAGTATATAGATCATGATAAAGTCAATAATGATACTTGTAACGGTACCTTCTTTGATACTTCTTTCACTTGTTCGTGGGGAAAATTATCCAAAAAAAAAAATCCTGAATTTATCGTACGGAAGTCAGTTTAAGATCTATTTGACAATCAGCCAAATGGTATCCAATTATATTCTTTTATTTTTGAAAACAAAACAAAAAACAGAAATCAATTTGATAAATTTTATGCTCCTAATAATTGATTTGGAACATAATTAAAGAATATAAAAAAATTACTTATTTGTTCCCCAGAATAATTTCATAATCAAGTTAACTCAAATTTCTTTTTTCTCTTCATTTCTTCTTTTTCTTCTTCCTTCTCTCTTCTTCTTCCGCCGTCACCGTTCGCCAACAAACATTGGGTGAGGTCTGGCAAGGTTCAGTGAGCTCGCTAGAGGCTCACCCTGCCATAGGCGAGGCTTAGCCTTGCCATTAGCCTCGCCTGGCCACCGATGGAGGCTCACCCAACCACCGATGAGCCTCATCAGATCTAGCAAGGCCAGACTCACCCAACCCTAGCAAAGCTCGATGTTGCTCGGCCACTGCAAGGTCAACGTCACCCAACCAATGGGAGGTTGGCGTCCCGGTGGCCACACGAGGCTCAACTGACAAGATGTGGCCTCGCTAGGGGTTGGCAATGCTCTGGGAGGTCATCGGCCAAACCTTGAAGAAGAAGAGAAAAAAAAAAAAAAAATAAAAAATAATACAATTATTAAAAAATTAAAAGAAAATTGTTTAGATTAGTATTTTTCGGGCGGTGCCAAACGCAATTATTTCGAAAATAAAAATTTTGAAAAGTTATCGATACCTTCAAATGCTTAGAAATTCGTCTAGGAAATAAAATAAAATAAAAATCATTTTTGATCAAAAATTGTTTCCAAAAATAAAATGGTTACCAAACAAGCCCCTACTCTTAAACCTTTTAATTTGAAAAATTTAATCATAAACCTTTTGATAATTTAATTATTTTGATCCTTATAATCAATTTTGACCGAAAATAAAATGTGGACATCGGCCGTCTTACATGTTATAGCCGACTATGTTGACAATTTTTACAATTTAAAAAAAAAAAATTGAATTCGTTATATTTCATTTTTTTTATGTTACTTTTTTTCTTCCAACAATCAGTAGAGGAAGAAGGAAAAAGAAAAAAAATATATATATAATATTATAAAATATTATAAAAAAATCCAAAAAAATCAAGAAATTTATCCATGTAAGTTCCAATAGTAACCACGAGATAGCTAACATCCATGTTAATAATTTATAGCAAAAATTAGTTGAAATAACTGAAGTGACCAATTAGCAAATTGTTAAGAAATTTATGACTAAATTGACCAAATTAAAAGATTTAAGGTTAAATTGACATCCTTACAATAAGTTTATAACTTATTTACTATAATAATTCATGACTATGTGACGTTGTTATAGAACATACACTCATGATAAAATTCTCATTTTTTACGGTTAAGAAGTTCTCACCTATTTATATTATGGCTCAAACGATATTATGACCACTCTCCGAAGAAACGGGTTCGATTTGAATATCACGGAAGAAGAACATTGCATTTAATTGACATGACCTGTCGCCGGCCGACACGGTAGGCCAACCAATTTTTCCAGCGTTTTGGCATTCAATCGGTAATAAGCATTTGCCAAAACCCTAAACTTGAGTGAATGAGGTCATGAGCGCTTCTGCGCCGGACGGAGTGGGTGAACAAACACCTCCAATTCCTTTCGCTTATCAACTCGGTTTCCATGGTTGGAATGACTAATGGCATACGCAGTTGGGACAAATCGTTCGGAAAGAGATTTGTCGCTGTAGAATCATCTCAGATTCGCGCTGATCAGCGCGTTTACTTCTGATAGTGTTTCCTAAGCCTGAAAGCAATCCTTTAGATTTGCGCTGTTCTTAGGATGCTAGCAGGATTTGTTTATTTAATCATCCTCTTCATCGCCGGATCATTGGAAGGCTGTAAAAGCGCATTTGGGAACGTTTCTGTTTCGGGAAATAATTTTTTAACAGAAATATTTTTTTCAATTTCTATTCTTGAGAACAATGTCTGAGCATAAGAATGCGGTTGATAACTACAAAAATTTATATTCCAAGAATAAAAATATGTTCGGTAAACTTGTATAATTTTTCAATATTTTTATTATATTTTTCATTCTTTTTTTTTTTTTTTCTTTTTTTTTTTTCCTTCTTTCTCCTTTGTGGCCAGTCGCTGGCCGCAGCAGCCAATGACTGGCTAGGCGAGGTCCAGCGAGCTTGCCGAAGTTGAGCCTCACCCGACTAGTTGGGCGAGGTCCGACGAGCTCACAGGACCTTTGCCAAGCCACCGCGAGGCTCGACCACGTTCAGGTGGCATCAAGTCGACCTCGCCTTGGCTGGGCGAGCTCGAGCTTCCCCAAATCTGACGAGGTCGAGCCTCACCCAACCACGACGAGGCTTGGCGTCGCCGAGGGCCAGCAATGCTTTGGCGAGGTCGCCGGCTAAAAGGAAGAAGAAAGAAAGAAAAAAGAAGAGAAAAAAATTGTTTATTGGAATTGTCCCCGGGAACAAAAGTTTTATCAAATACGTTTTTATTCTTTTTTTTTCCCCGAAATAAAAGAATAAAAAATGTTGTTATGGGGAACATAAACACTTTTTGCCAAATAGGGCCTAAGTGAAGGACTGTCATCAAGAGCATTCCGAGCCGACTTATAACAGCAATGCCTGCTTCCATACTTTGAGACGAAAATCGACGGCCAAAAGGAATGGGCGAGACCTCGATTCTGTCCTGTTTATAAAAAAAAAATGAAGCGGACAAGGTGGAGGTTTATGCCATTCGCCAGTCTCAATCGATGGTAGGAAGCCTATTAAGAATGGCTATAGAAGATATTTTGAGCAAAATCTAGTTCCCGCCCGGTCCCATGCAATAGCAGAAAGTAAATAGACCAGAAGAAGTAGAGCGAACAACTGGGTTAAGTCGAAGTCCAGAAATGCGTCTGGAGAAATGAAGAAATATGCAGAATCTCCGGCGGCAAATCACAGAGAGGATGGAATTTGAATTTGATTCTACCATCTCTAGCTGCAGAATTTAATAGCCTGGAGAGCACCTCCATAGCTAAGAGAGACAAATAAGGTGAGAGAGGATCACCTTACTCATTTGTCACGGACCGATCGATTCGCTCTTGATCACTCCTCGTTCACTCGAAGGCTTCGGGCCGTGACACATTGCTCTCTTTCCTTGAAAAAAGAAATTCCCTCCAAAGAGACATTGATGCTTATGGAAGTGAAATTCCTGTTTTAATCGGCAAATGCCTAAAAATTCAGTAACTTCATGCTCCGAATAAGCAGGGAAAAGACCTTGCCTCATACCTTGTTTTAGTCTCGGCATCGCGCTAACTGGCGCTATCAAACTGAAATTCCCGTTATGATCCACTGAAAGATTTGAACTCGAACTCATATTGTCAAAGGGCAGTTCCATTTCTCGGTAAAAATTAACTTGTACATTTATGTACCGAAAAATAACACTGAACAATCTATAAATAAGAGGGGAGATACTATGAACTCAGGCTATACAATCAACAAGATCAATCCAGCACAAGAAGACTTTGCACAAGACGACCCACAATTCAAATGTTAATGCACCCAATTGGGAGTCAATCCTTACTATGCTGTAGGACTTGCCGAACATCAGTCTCTGGTACCTCTCCTCCGAGCCACTCTGTGGTGAGCAAGTGGTGACGTAGGGCATGTTTGGCAAATTTTATTTATGTTCCTCATAACAATTATTTTTGTTTTTTTTTTTAATTCTGGGGAACGAAAAAAGAATAAAAACGTAAAATTTTTGTTCCCAGAAATAGATTTGGAACAAAAATAATAAATACAAAAAGTAATATTTTGTTCTCGGAAACAAATTTCTAGAATTTTCTTACCAAAAAAAAAAAAACAATTTCTAGAATATATTTTTTTTTCTCTCCTCTCTTCTTCTCTTTTCTTCTTCATCTCTTCCTTTTTGCCGGTCGCCGACCTTGGTCATGGCCGGCGCTAACAACCCGGCGATCCTCCGGTCGCTAGCCCTAGGAGACATCGAGCCATGATAAGGCTCGTCGGCTTGAGCCTCTCCGTGGCTGGGCAAGGCAAGCAAGGCTTGGCCTCCCTAGTCGGCGCGAAGCTGGGCCTCGTCAGGCCTGGGTAAGGTCAAGGCTCACCATGGCTAGGCTGGCCTCCAACAAGCTCACCGAATCTCGCCTAGCTGGTCACCAGCCAAAGAGAAAAAGAAAAAGGAAAAAATAATAAATATAATTAAAAAATTAAAAAATTAAATAAACAAAATCTAGTAATCCTGCCAAACGTATTTCTATCTCGAAAATAGAAATTTTTGAAAGTTACCAAACACATTCTTTTACTCAGAAATTGTTCCTGATAACAAAATTAGAAAATTTTATTTCTCAACAAAAATTGTTTCCCAAAACATAATCGTTACTAAACACGCCTCTAATGTTAACGCTTGGTGAGAACTATGCAACAAACAATTGTAATACTACTCGAAAAGCGATCAGCATGGTCTAGTTCTCTTTCAATGCCACAGCAATTTCTCTTCATGGGTATCTAATATATCCACCATATGTTTGTTAGGCGAGACATCGTCCAAGTGGGATTAATTCATCTCGATAAATACGGGAATGCCAGGCGCTGCCTACCCGCTAACCCGAAAGAAAAAGGAGAGAATGGGGGAGCCATCTTAGGTGGTTTTTGGATGGTTGAGTTGGACTTTATGAGCTGCCCATGCTCCTTTCACGAAGTGAATTGGGGAACAAGAACTTGTCAATGAGGAAAAGCACCTGTCTTTTGTAAAGACTTGCACTAGTATGGTATGGTGATTCAGTTGCACGAATCGTTTGTCTCTGGCCCTCTGGGCCACGTACATCTCCAGTGCAGCCGAGCCCAGCTCCTCAACTAACTCACCAGAAGCCCTCTTCAAGCTTCGTTGCATCACCCCAAGGCCTCTGCATAACGAGAAAGCCCATGTTTTGGTAGGCATATCTCAAAGTCACAAAAGCATATCTTATCCAACCCATGACTCGGATGAGGCGCGAGTCAAAACCCGAATGGCTTACTCAAATTATGGGATTCCTACACCAGACTTTTCCGCTCCTCAGCAATCGAACCGACTCCCTCGCCAAACGCGAAGCAAAACGGATAGAGATCAAGGTACGACCAAGAAGGTCCTCGAAAAACTTTTCTTTTTAATCCGCTTCTTTTTCTTATATATCTTGGTATGTTTTCTTTATGATATCCCGATCCACGATGCATCATGTTGCACGGGATAAACCTAGTTTAAGCAGGCGGGTTGTCCGCACATGAAAGTGCGGTGGGTGCATCTGTGAAAGAAACAAAAAAGACCGACCTCGAGGATGGGACTTCCCATTGAAAATTACATTTTGAAGTGGGAGGATAATGGCAGAAAAAAGGAACCTCTCATAGAGGAAAAAGCGCTCACGGGTCATTTTCTCGATAATTGAGGACTCGACATCCATTCACGCGTGAACAAAAAGATTTATCATCAAGATGATCGAAGAAAACTAGGACTTGAGTCCAGCTCCGATGCATCGCCGAAGGCGGGCGGCGCGTGCAAATGGGTCGCCCGAGTTCGCAAAGAGTTTGCCGGGTTCGAAATCGCTTTTTGTTAAATTAGAATTTGACTGTGTTATGCAAAATCTGTCAGGATATGACCCGCGGTCACCCTCGTACCTCAGTAAACACAAGATAAAGACAGGCTAGACAGCTTGTACGCATTATCGAGAATGTGAATAATTTCGGGTTGACCATATTGACCGACCTTGTCAGACGTTTTCATTCGTTATGTACGTGAGCCCTGACTTTGAGACAACGCACGTGTTTATTCAAGTCAAAAGTTACGACCTACAATTAAGGCAAAAGGAAAAATTGAATCGCACTAAACTATTGCTCCCGTGTCCCGTGCCATTAGTTAAAATACACGCATGTTAACGAGCAAAAGTTTCCCACGTAAGATTTTTCTTTCTCCACATCAGTTCTGTCTCGCAGTTTTCTAACATTCGAGCATAATATTGTATGGAATGTCAATAAAGTATATTTGGGTAGAGGTATCAATTTGTGTTTTTTATTTATTTTATTTTATGAATATTAGCTAAAGGTATCTACAAAAAGGCGGTACCAATTTGAATTTTTTGGGAGGCAAATTCGTTTGGATAAGTGTCTCGTTTGAATAAAAATTTGAAATTTTTTTGTGGAAATTAATTTATAGTAAGTACATTTTGGGTATTGATTTGAGATTTTAAATGGTAGTGGTTCAAAACAAAAGGAGTTTTTGAACTGATGTGCGGCCCACAAAGCAATCGTCCGAAGAAAGTGGGTAAATAATTCCACCCCGCGAGCTGCGGCCAACTTTCTCAAATTCCAAAGACGAGAGGGATTTCTGGCGAGAAAGAAAGACGAAAAAGTTAAAAAAGACTTCTTTACCAAAAAAAAAAAAAGTTGAAAAAGACTTTGGGATGAAATGGCTCGAAATGAGTAACTTCACACGTCCTAAAGTGCGTACTGCGGTAAGAAAAAGAGGATCCTCGTACAGATTCAGCCAAAGATACTCCTCAGATTACCTCATGACGTCACCCAGCTTTTTTGCTAGAGGATGGTGATGCAGCCAAGGTCCCGTAGCAAAGCAGGACACCGCCATTCTTGTACCATGAATAAATCACCAAGACAAAGCAGAAGCCTCAACGAGATCGCTTGTTGTGCAATTTTAGGACCAAATTGGTCGGAAAAAACCATTTTGAATTGGTGCGTGGCAACAACTGCTCATTAGACCCTAGTTATGAACCCAACGATTCACAAGTTGCCCAGATCAAATAAACCTGAAAACCAATATGAATAGGTCAGGAGACTTTCCAAACTAAATTCAATCGATAAGCGGGCTTAGCTGAAAATCTCGACCCAAGTCACCCACAATTAAAGTCTTGTTAAATGGGGTGCGTTTGTTTTTCAAAATATCAACTATTTGGAAAGCATTATCCTAAAATGAAAATGATTATTTTATTATTTATGAGAAATGAATGAATGAATAATATTTTTTGCCAACAACAAATGTGTTTAGACATAGAGTATCAATGACTAAAACTTGTTTTGTTGACTAAAGTTTTTTTTTTATTTTTATGATTGAAATAAATCTTTAGATAGATTTTTCAAATCATTCATATGTTGTGAAACATATTAAAATTGATGGATCGTGCTCAAACAGAAATTGCTTTGCTGTGGTGGGTTTACCCATTTCACTCTTTGAGCCTCTTGAGCTTGGTGCGGCCAAATGAGCTACCGGACTCTAGATCCTCTAGCCTGGATTTATGCATCGTTTCATAAAATCCTGCCTGAAGCAACATGTTTGGGGGCGCATCAAGTTTGCTTATTCCAAAACTTCTATCGTGAATTTTGTCTCGTTAATACCCTGCCTATTAAACTCTACTCGAGTGTTGTACCCCCGCATCTTTGATACCAAATGTTGAATTGTAAAATAGTAACTCAAATAATAATTATCGAGGAAAACAGATAAGGCTCACTTCAAGGAAACACACTCTTATTAACGAAGACACTCTCTTATAATATTGGTTGGGAGAACTCTTGCACATACATTTCGTGTCCAGCACACTCTCATCCTCTCAATTATACAGGTAAAGTCCACTCACGCACTCTTCAAAAAAATGCCAAGCTCAAGCTCCACAAATGAAGATGCTTGGGTATTTTAAGGTCTAAGGAGATGGCCATGCCTCCTAAAATATCTAGATATTTATAATAAAATATCTTCCTAGAAGTATTCTAGATGTTTTCGGACAATGTGTCTCTATAAATATTTAGATAACATTCCTCATTTAGAGGAAATTGTTCGAAAATTCAAATATTAAACTATTCATTTATTTAATAGTTCAAATTTTTAGGGCAGTAGTGGCCCTACTAATTTCAATTGCCTCTTGAATTAAATATTTCTATCATTAGTACCAAGTAAAAAGACACATGATGGGAATATTCTATCGTATATTCATCCAATGGAACAGTGGACCATGTATAGTTATTTCTTCGCTTTTCATTTAATATCTTTCGAGGAAATGCCTAAATAATTAGGTAATCTAGAAATATCTAGAATTCTCGAGAGAGGAGGGGCGAGTTGCATCTCTTTCGACGCACGGTCTAGCCGGTGAGTACGAACGAAGACGAGAGGACAATAATTTCCAGCTCCCATCGATTCATAAAAGCAAAAGCAGCAAAGTGCCGCAGACAGAAGACCACAACATTCTTTGCATATCCTCCCACTGCATATGAATGATCAGTCTTTGGCGGTGGTGATGGTGGTGGTGGTGGTGGTGGTGGGGCTGTCAACAGATCAGACGTACGAAGAAAGTGAAAGTTGAACAAGAAAACAATTATGTAAAGTAAATAAAAAATAAAAATAAAAATAAAGTGAAAGTGACTGGTTACGTTAGGTCGTCACATCATGTCCTCCCTCACTTTTCTTTCCTTTGTTTTCGTCTTCTCTTCAAGAAATGGATTCTAGCCCAAAAAATGTAAAAGAGGAAGCCATCATGACCAGTTTACCAGTGTACCACCACCACACGGTTTCTCACGTGACCGTACAAAATTTGTCACGTGACATTTTTATTCCCGAAAAGCCTTAAGAAAAAGAAGAAGAAGAAAAGGAAAAGAATTCCATCTTGGTTCAGATCAGAATCCTTTATGTTCTTGTCAAAGAATCCTTTATATTCACATGGGCGATTCATATTTACCTCGGAATCATCCACATTCTACGTATGATATGATTAAGGTAATGTTGGATTAGGAGAAAATTCGATAATAAAGAAAAAAAAATCATTTTTTAACATTTTTTGGAAAATATTTATCCTTCCTAGGTTAGGGAATTTATATAGATTTTTTTTGTTATAAATAGTTTTCCCTTGACTGATCATTTCAATGAATTAAACACACAAAAGTTTAGTAAACTAATTTGCGAAAAATTCTCTCACTTAAGTAAACGCACTCTAAACGACACACTTGTATCCAGCATCTTAGGATATTAAATTAGAGTGTTTTTACTTCTATACCCAAGTAATATTTTTGCATTACCTAACAGCTTATGTGATGCGTCCCTTCATAAAGTTTATAATCATTGGCGACCCATATATTATAATGGCAAATGCTTAAAATGTTTATTCAACGCTTGGGACAAACATAAAATACAAGACGAGGTCAACAAGCAATCTAACCACGTATGTATAAAGACATGTGCAAAACGCCATTTTTCCAGTGTAGAACACATACTTTATTACTGGCTTAACATGCTTATGATTGTAGCTTAAACGCCAAGATAGACTCGCCTAATGATGGCTTCAACAGCTGACCATCTCACCTGCAGAACACATGTTCATTGCAGATCTGATTACTCAAAACCGTCATGAATGTCTAATCTCGAAGATCCTCCAAAAAGTTGTTTTCTCTCCTGATCGGTCGACCTGCGTAATAATTTAGTCGATGATGAACGATGATGATGGTGAAAACTAAATCCAAAAGTTGCATGGCATGTGATCTGCGGTGGCGGGGAGTGGCCCATCAGAGGGTTGGAAATGTTACCTCTGCATGTTCCGGCTTTTGAGAGATTGCAGAATTATTGTCCATTCTCTCTGTCTCCATCTCCGTCTCCGTCTCTCTCCTCTCTGCGCTAATAATAACGCCACGACTTAATGCCTTAAGCCCCCACTCACATGGACATCCTCATTTAACCCAGCCTCCTTTTCTTGTTCCGAGTTATAAATACGTGCGGAACAGTGTTTCCTCATACCGAAAGTGGGCACGAACTAGGGTTTTCTGTTCGTGGGTCCTCGTCCTCCTGTCGGGAAAAAGAAACCCAGGACCTGTCACCTCGCCTGTCTTATACTGCTGTCTGCAAGAATGCAGGGGAAGTGTTCCGCAACGGCTATGAAAAACCTCAAGCTCGTGTACTTGGTGAAAAGGGTACAACCTACAAAACAGTCCCAAAGCCTTTCCACCTCGACGGAGAAGTCGAACGAGACCAAACCCGGTTTTTCCCCGATTCCTCGCGCCTCGAGACGCGAACGCCGGAACGTCCCGAGAACGACCGGATCGCGAAGTCGCGCTTGATCGAGGCGTCCATCGCAGGCCCGGGTACTTGCGCGGTTGCGCTCGCAGCCCAGTAAAGTGAAAGTGTGGGAGCCCCTTCGCTCGCTTCCTGCACAGTTGAAGCACAAAGGGCTTTATTAACATAATAGATCCGCATCTTCACAAATATGTTTGTTTCATTGAATTTCTCTTGGAGGCCGTACTCAGATCATTACCCCTTTCGTGCGGGTCAGAATTTATCTATACTGTGAAAATAACAATTCGTTGCGAGTTATAAATTTTTGAAGTAATGAGCCTCAAACCAATCTATATCCACCCCGTTGGTGGTAGAGATGGTGGAGTCACACGCTGGCCATTCGCAAGACTGGAGTTCGACTCTTCACCTCGTCATTTGCGCGACTGAAGTGCGGTGCCATGAGAGGTGGAGCCTTATGCTAGCATCGCCTCGAGTTTACGTGGCCGGCTATTGGCTGTACGATGATTCCTCGGTTAACAAAAAAAATCAACCAAAAAGTAATGAGTCTCATGATAATCTATAATTATTCGTTATTTAATTTTATGTGTTTATATGTTAAAAATGTGCTTTATTAACGTAACGATCTTGGAATTATTATGAAATGATAATTAATTATGAGCCGTAAATTTTTAAATGAGTGAATTTCATAATAAATTATAATTATTTATTAGTTAATTTTTTTGTGATTTAAAATATATTATTATTTTAAAAATAAATTTAAAATTATCATATAATCATTTCTCATCAAAAATCCTGGCGCACTCATTTTTCAAATACAAAAAGGAAGAAGGAAAAGAACCGGGCCAGGGGTCAGAAAAGGACAAGAGGATAAGGAGCGCAGGCGAAGACTAGACCCTTCCGCGTCCCAATCTCGGTTGGGCCCCGCTGCTCGTGCAATCATTGACTCTGGGCCCCACCTACTCGCACCACCCACTCGATCGATTTGAAAATCACCTCGGTGGGGACCACCCCCTCCCCGCCAACGGGGCCCCACCCACGTGGCCGGGGTTCCGACGGGTCGCGGTTGCACCCGATCATTACACCCCCCAACGCCCTCCCCCAGACAAACATCCGGCCAACGACAAACATCCGTACGCGCTCCCAACGTAATTCGAGGGGGGGAAAAAAGTTTTTTCTCCAAAGGAAGAGACGTTTTTACGGCTGACGCGGACGGCCGTCACGTGGGATCACTGTGGGCGCACGTGCCTCTTTAGCGTCCGTTACCAATTACCATTAGGCCGTGCCACCTACCGGTCCTATCCCTATGGAAGAGGCTAGGAGGAGCGCGTCTCCCACTTCACTTGCTTTGTTTGGTTCTGAATAGTGTACTTTCCCTTCCCTTTCTTATTCCCTGGATTTATTTGATTAATTATTATGTTTTTACCGGTAGTAAGCTTGTCTTTCTGGGATAGCTGCAACTGTATATTGTAACTGCGCCGAGAAAATGTCGTCACCTGTTGTTTTGACGATATATCCTAGAGTTACGACGACCCCACGCACATGGACGAAATGGTTTGCTTGAAAAGTGTTGCGGCTATTGTGGCCATGGAAAAGCTTGTCGAGCATCTGGTCGAGTCGGCGGCATCCCCTTCCACAGCCATAGCCGTTGCGGGAGGGCCGTACTAAATAAAATCTTAATGTTTTTCGACAAGAGTTGTGAAGGCGGGTTTGTTCTTATTTGCTTCATTTTTCGATCAAAATTAATATATTATATAAGCATGTGTTAAGCGAGCATGATTGTAAAACGATGTTAGATATTCGTTAGTATTATATTGGATATTTTTATACTCTAAGTTTGAGAGTTAGAGAAGCAAAACAAAAACAAAAAAATATCACTCTCTAAAACAAAGGGATTTTATTGAAATAGATTGAGCACGGTCAATCAAATGCTTGTACATTCATGCTCAGAAGAGGGTTTTGACATGGAGTTCACGATTATTGATGAATTGGATTTACATGTGTTTGGGGCTTATGTGTCCAATAATCACTTGTTTTCGTTTTACTCTATATTATCCATCACCGAAATGTTGATTATGAGAAGAAGACCTAATCGAAGGGGATATCACATATTTGATATTATCCTGTCCAAATAGTTGATACACCGAAAATCGACCTGAAGTTTGTATTCAATCACATCACCTCATATAGGACCCAAAATTACAAAAACTACCAGCGCATGTCTCGCTACAAACCAAAATATACTATGTAGGATTCTTTCACGAATAAGAGAATGCATGTTCTACTCCTATCTTGATCAAACCAAAGTTTATAGTTTCCCGATTATAAAGAAATGACAAGAAATATTCATTGTGTTAAGTATTTAAATATTGAAAGTTTGAAAGTTAAAGAAGCAAAACACAAACAAGAAAATATCACTTTGGAAAAAAAAAATTCAGGATTTTATTGAAATTAGATTGAGCACGGTCAATCATATGCTTGTGCATTTATGCTCAGGAGAGGGTTTTGACATGGAATTCACAATTATCGATGAATTGGATTGTGTTCGGCGCTTATGCATCCAATAACGACTCGTTTTCATTTTACTTTATACTATGTCGACTCATGGAAAGAAAACCTAAATTGATGGGGATTTCACACCTTTAACGTTATTCCCTCAAAATAGCCGATACACCAATAATCGACTCGAAAAGTCTATATTCAATCACATCATCTCACATGGGACCCAAAATTACAAAAACTACGGGCACTACAGACCAGAATATTCGAAGTAGGATTCTTTCACGAATAAGAGAATGCACATTCTACTCCTATCTCCATCAAAACAAAGTTTATAGTTTCTCGATTCTAGAGAAATGACAAGAAATATATGTTGGTATCATTTTAAACATTTAAATACTGGAAGTTTGAGAGTTAAAGAAACACGTAAACAAGAAAATATTACTCTGGAAAAAAAGAATCAGTATTTTACTGAAATTAGATTGAGCACAATCAATCATATGTTTGTACATTCATGATCGGAAGAGGGTTTTGACATTTACATGTATTTGGAGCTTATGCATCCAATAATGACTCGTTTTCGTTTTGCTCTGTACTATCTATCACTAAAATGTTGACTATGGAAAGAAGACCAAAATTGAGGGAGATTTCACATCTTTAATGTTATTCTCTCAAAATAGTTTTTTTTTAGGTTGGATCTCTCGAAATAGTTGATACACCAATAATTGACTCAAAAGTCTTTATTCAATCGCGTCACCTCATGTGGGACCCAAAATTACGAAACCATCAGCATGCTTCTCATTACATTCTAAGTAGGATTCTTTCACGTATGAGAGAACACAAGATTCTACTCTTATCTTGATTATATCAAAAGTTACAGTTTCTCGATAATAAGGAAGTGACGGAAAATGTCCAAATGGTTGTATATAGATAATTTTGGACAATGTTTTTCTCGACCAACCATGATGAATTTCGGACACAAGGGCGACGAAGTCTTGGATTTCGGCCATGGATTACGTTATCGTCACGAGAACGGAATCCACTATCACACTCAAGAGTTTCTTGCCTAGACGTCAAAAGGACTTCGAGATCAAGATCGTCGTGTATCCTTGGGGTTTCCGCGTCAGCCATCATTGGTCGCCGTCATTGTCTCTCATTCTCGTACTGATAATGAAATGATTGATGCCATAAATGGAGCCTTCAAGACTGTTTGCAAAATATCAAGTTTATTCCGTAATAATTTGAAAATCTCACGCTAAAAATGACGAAATTCTTTACTTATGATGATGAATAAATGAAGCATATCTTTATCGTCCAAAAAATTATTTATGCATAGATGAAATATTTTTCTATCGACGAGCTACCTTAAGTGAATCAACTGATTATATTTTAGGAAAATATGTTCAAAATTACATATTTTTTCACGAAGCAAATGGAGCATAAAATGTGATTGTTTCCCACTAATAGCGGATTAGAGCGTTGGGCGGGGTGTGACGTGGAACTTTTTTTTATGAAAGAAATGTATAGTAAAAATACTATAGAAAATGCGCAGTAATCTCTTATAGCCTTTATCCTCACACATAAACTTGAATTATGCTAATACTTTCACTATTAGAGAAAGAAGAACCAACTCGAGAAAGCCAATCAAATGAGTATTTTCTCTCGGAAGCTTGGCACATTCGCATTCACTTATTTCGGGAAATCTCTTTCGTAATCTCAATACTAAATAATAATAAAAAGAAGTCAGTAACACAAATATAATTCTTATGTTTCCAATTTAGAGGCAACCCTTAAGCAATAACTTGTAATAATGCAATGATTTTCATATAACATGTGATCTTAAGGGTCTCAGAGCCGCCAACTATTTTTCCAAGAATCAAGCTTGACTATCGATCTCAAACAAATGGAATGACGTGGAGATTCTCTGCAGCAATCATGCTCGATCGAGTGGATTAGCTTTTTTCCAAAGTGGGGAGAGAACGAAGACAGTTCATATCGAAGAAAATCAAGACGTGACCCCATAACCAGAACTCAGCAGGTGAACCACCCAGATTTCCACCAGCAACTCTCCAGCATGCTCAAAGGCGATGCCATGCTCCTCCTCCTCCTTTTCTTCCCCTCTGCAAATCGTGGCCACGAACGAAAAGGAACATGCTCTCTGACTCTGCTTTACCCTACAGTGATAACCAAGGAGCTAGTGGAAGGAGGAAGAGATTGGTTGGCACTACGAGTTCCTTTGGTAGAAATGTAAATGTCATTCCTTTCTCCACAGCAATTATGTCAAGGAATCAGTCATTATTCACCCACTAATTGGCCGATCGATCTTTGCTTGGGCCATACAGAAATTTTCCACACCGTGATTGATGTCGACATAAAGCAGCCACCCAGCCTATCTATGCTATTGATGAACTTATTGGGGTTGCTCAAAAAAAAAAAAAAAAAAAAGAAACTTATTGGGGGGGGTCATGAGATTACTAGATGATGAGGGTCATGAGGTGGGGACTTATCTGTTTCTCTAGAGATTGATTTGACATTTTGGAATTGTGTGCATTTCATCATACTTTCCACTAAAATATGATAATACAACACGTGAATTTTTGAACTAAACATTCTAATATATTTGAAATTTATATATTTATGCTCTAATATTGCTCTTATCGTGATTAATAGAAAGATAGCTTTTGAGGGCACTAGAGTTGGCAAAAAGAGCTAGCTAGCTAGTAGCTAGCTTTGAATTTTGACGGGTGGACTGGTGTGTTCCTGGTTTTCCATCAATGTTTCAAAGTATATTTTGTATGGAACGGGACCTTCGTTATCAAAATTACCATCATTAACTTTTTAGGATGGTTGGAATTCATTAACTCTGAGAGAGAGTTGTCTTCTTCATCTGGTTTTTCATTATAGAGAGATTGTTCCCCTGCCTTCTCAAATATCAAATCATGGGATCGAGTTATTTTATAACTCCAAAAATTTCTTTCATTTTATAGTGCTCGCTAGCAAGTGAACTTAGACCCATCTAAAAAAACACACACATAATTGAAAGTTGTATTCATGAACGTCCATGAAATATCGATGATAAAAACACTGACCGAAATGAACCGCATTTACAAAATCAAATTCGTCCCTCCTTTCCAATTTTACTTTCTTTGGGATCAATCAATCTATCGGATTGATCTTGAAGTTAATCCACGCCAGCCTGAGACAGCAATTCTCAACCATACGCAATAAATGACTCGACCGGCC
This sequence comes from Eucalyptus virginea, assembly GCA_014182375.1. Taxonomy (NCBI): domain Eukaryota; kingdom Viridiplantae; phylum Streptophyta; class Magnoliopsida; order Myrtales; family Myrtaceae; genus Eucalyptus; species Eucalyptus virginea. The sequence continues at coordinate 17,980,497 of CM024522.1, read as the reverse complement.
AAAACCTCTTATGGTAAGAAAACAAAACATGGGTCAAGATCACTTTTTCCTGAGGCGTATCTGACCGCTTTTATAAGCACGTAGCATTACCCAAATTGGCAACCTGTTCTCGAAGCATTGCACTGAGGGTTTTCTCCACAGGCCCCCCACGTGCGCTCGCAGTTTGAATATTCCGAAACCAAACAACTCTCGAGCTCTTTCTCGGAGGAAAAAGAAAGAAAGTAGGATGCAATCTGTCGCTCTCTTTGGTGGGGGTTTTGCTGATCTGTTGAATGTTCTTCGGGGTAGGTTTGGCCAGGGGGAAGATGACTTGACTCTTACATTTCTTAGATTGTTGTTGGGGTTGATGTGGAATATAAATGCAGCAGCCTTAACAAAAGCGCACAAAAAAAAAAAAAAAAAAAAAGATAAAGCGACGAGGTTCATTACTGTAGCAAGAAAACCCTAGAAGAGTACTTTCCTTGAACACGAAGCAACGCCCTTTTCAATCGATTTTTACGTGACTATTTTTGAGGTGAAATGAGAATAAGAGGAAAACCCTTGGTTTAAGTAGTTCATATATGTTCAATGTTGAAGTTATACATGGGTAGAAAAGGGTTGTTGAAGCCGAGAAAAGAAAACCCTAGAGGGTTCAGTAAATGAAATGAGGTAGGTGGGGTTTCTTTCTAGAGACGTCGTTTCTTGCTAAACAAAAAATATTCTTCATATGATAAAGACTCGAAAGGTGAACTTGAATTTTTCTAGATAGATTATGTATGGAAATGCTCTTGGCATCAATACAATTAAGCGGAACAATTCGCTAAATCAAACTGTATGGATTGCCAAGGCAACTTCATCCTAAGGGCAATTATCATTACTCATGGACTTGAACCTAGATGTTCCATTCATGATTAGGACAAAGTTCGAGCGAAACTAAAATGAGGATCCGAGTATAGTCGGGAATATCGAGGGCGACAATGAATGCACGATGCTTTTCGTGATGAAATAATTACATGCATCTTCTACGGTTGGTACATTCTGTGACAACTGATGTCGTAAGTGATTGCGTGTTAGTTCGTTTTTACATGTAACATTGACGACTCTAAGAAAGAAAAAAAAGGATAGGTCTACCACCAACCGCAGGACTATAATCCGACCACGACTTGTTTAGGCAAGAAGGGGCACGACCGCCACCGGTTGGGAGTTTCCTAAGTAATGGTGTCTGCGCTTTGGAACACACTGCGCAAACCTAATGTGAACGGGATGGGGAAAAGACTAGCAGAGCCGTGCGCGTGCCTCTCGCCGCATTGAGTTGTCGAGAGAGACCGGACCCAGGCGACGCCGCTTCGGACGTTAATGAACGCGCCGCCGCCGCACCGAGAATCAAAGTCGGACACGTCTCCTCCCCGTTCGTATCCAGAATCCCTCCACGACTCTTCCTCGAAAGGCGTGCGCAATGAAATTGCCGAGGAGACTAAGGCGGTCGATGATCAATCTTTTTGACCCTCGCGAAATTGACACCCCTAGTCTCCTCGCGTCCGCGTCACATGGACCCACGAACGGTGTCGGCCGGTCGAGAAGGACTCGATCTACGTAATCTACACGGCCGAGATTTACCTCGGATTTGGACGGGAACAAAAGTTTTTTCGACAGTCAATGGTAGTTTCGCCCTTTTTTCCAATCGAGGGGCGTCGGTCTCGGCCTCTCTTTTGCCAAAAGGGACGGGGAGGGGAGACCCAACCGGGCGGGTCCCTGTCGGGTCGCGAGCCTTTAACGTCGTTCTTCGTCCGTTTCAGAACTTCGCGGAAGCTAATAATTGTCCTCTCCTTCTGTCTTTTAATCCGCTAGTGCCGAATAACGTAAAAGAAGAATGACGATAAGTTTTGTGGGGGCGCGATATGGACGTTGAATCGAAGAATTTGGGCGGTCGCGATGTCCCCGCGTGCGGACAACGGGAGGAGGACGAGGATCGTGTCATCAGGAGTAACGTCGTCCGATGCCGAACGGAAACAAGAGCTTTGTCCTCTGTTGAGGAAATTCTCGGGATTAATTAGAGCGTCCTGTGTCATTTAATTGGGATACCCGTGGCGTTAATGCATACATGCGGACCATTCAAAGGCATTGAAGTCGGGATTAGACATTGTCATTGAATTTAGAGAAAAAAAAGGATATTCTGATGGATTGGATCATTTCACCTGAATACAAATTGAGTTGACCGAGCAATTAAATGTGCGATTGAAATAACAGATTTCGTGCTTCTATTGCCCTATTACCACTCGGACTGACTTTATCCTTGACGGATTATGCGCTCCTTGCAATCGATCGTGCCGAACGGGCTTTGAACAATGAGTTATGGGTGGTGGAAAAGTGAAGGAGGAGAGAAAAAGAGAGAGGGGTTGGGCTTAGGAGTTAGGCTTAGGGATCTAGATTGGAATAGGGAGGTTGGCATAACGATAAATGCGTGGGATTAGGAGGGGTATCATGGAGAAATTAGGCACCGGACCAACTCCAATTGGCGGCAGCATGCGTCAAAAAGCATGGGCTTGCCGTCAAACCAAACCAGCTTTGCCTCCTCGTTCCCATTTCCAGTCCAACTTCTCTTTTTTCCTTTTTCTAAGGGGCGACCTTTGATTTGAACTCCGGTCCAATTGAATATTCAATTACTTTATTCTTCTTAATTCGATTATTTAAAAGAGATTTTGGAAGCCCAATTCGTATGAACTACCACCCACGCCATCTACTCTCGCATTGATTATATACAAATGAACCAAAATAAAAATACATACAAGCCCTAACCTCATCAACCGTTCCCATCCGATAATTAATTCTTCTTAATTCAACATCGCAAGGTTACTATATTTTCTATTTGGAGCCGTGAACCATACTTTCCGTAGCTGTTATAAATATTTCGGCGGTTCAACGAATTCTTCGATACGACATTTAAGTATATCATCGAACGTCGATTTCGAAAATCATTTTCTTTAAATATTATAGAATTGACAACTTTAATCAGTACAATAAATTATCCTACATGAGAGATATGTGACTTTCAAATGGTCTATCAAACTTTTTTTCGATTCTTTTACTAGTATTTTAGCTTGACTCGCGTGATGCATGAATGTAATGCGTGGTGAACAAACATAAACCGATCATGGATTCTTTAATCTATTCATCTTATACAATTCCCCACTTGAGCCAAAGATCTTGAAGATCCGATGGACCGGAAACTCGAAGTTGAACAGGTCTAAATATGGCAAGTAAGAACTGGCCATGGACTGCAAATAATAAGTGTAAAGTCCACTCCAGGAAGGACCCTCAACCCTTCAACGTAATATTGATTTCATTTCAGGACTAATCAAGTAGGAAAAACGTCCCCAAAAAGTGGAATCCCTCGCGCTCGGCCCCGCGAGACCGCGTGACTGTCTATTTACGTTAATGTTTGTTAATTTTTCAAAAGTTAAGGTTAATGTTTTTTTATCTATATTTTTTCGTGCAGATTATATTTTATACAATCCAAGGTGAAAAAGGTACAGTCCTGAACCGGGTGGTTGTTGTTTTTTTTTCTACAAGAGTACAACAGCGCAACACCGACGCACAATGCTCCCACTGTTCTACCACTTTCTTTCTCTGCTACATGCCGACGAGAAAACGCCGTGCTGTCATAAGATTCCCTTCCCCCTTCTCTCTCTTCTCTTTCTCTCTCTACTTTCTTTCCCTTTCTCTTTCCCATCAATTTTCTCGAGAAACAAACACTCCACTTTCTCTCTCTCTTACTCGCCTTCCTCCTGCTCCGTCCACACGCCATGGCCTCTCCATGATCTAGCCACCAACTGACCCATCTTTCTCTCTCTGTGTTTACGCAGATTGATTGGCTGGGTTCAAGTTTAGAAATTTCTGATTTTTATTTTCTTTTTGGGGGTGTGAAATGGGGTGCGCCAGCTCCAAGCTGGACGATCTCCCGGCCGTCGCGCTCTGCCGCGAGCGGTGCGCCTACCTCGACCTGGCGATCCGGCACCGGTACGACCTGGCCCACGCCCACGAGTACTACATGACGTCGCTCCCCCGCGTCGGCCTCTCCATCAGCAACTTCCTCCGTTACGGCGGCGCCGGCGCCGCCTCGGCCTCGGGGACGCCCGTCCTCAACCTGCCCCCGCAGAAGAAGGGGGACCGCGCCGCCGCCCTCGCGGGTTCCCCCTCCAAGGGCTCCAATTCCGGCGCCCAACACCACCTCGACTTCGGCTCCGGCTCCGACGACGACTCTTTCTCCGACGGTCACTCGGGCCACTCGTCGCCTCTGCACGACGTCGATGGCCGCCATCCCATTGGGTACACCAATTCGGGTCAAGAGCCGCCGCCAGGTATGGGCATGGGCATGGACATGGACATGGGTATGGGTATGGGTATGGGTATGGGCATGGGCATGGGCATGGGCATGGGTATGGGTATGGGTATGGATATGAGCTCGTATCCTGGTAGCTCGTATCCAGGTAGCTCGTATCCGGGTAGCTCTATCCGGGTAGCTCTTATCCTGGTAACTCGTATCAAGGTGGTCATTCGCACATGAATTACATGAAGATCAAAGCGACGCCTTCGGTGGTGTACGAGCAAAAGCCCGCGACTTCGGAGACCGTTTACATAGGCGAATCGTCGTCTGCTAATTTGCACATGAATTACATGAAGAGCAAAGCGACGCCTTCGGTGGTGTACGAGCAAAAGCCCGTGACTTCGGGGACCGTTTACATGGGCGAATCCTCGTCTTCTAATTTTTATCCTAACTCAAGTGGTAACGTAGCTGCTTATCCTTATCAAGGTTATGGTAATCCTGGCTATGGTAGTTCAGTGGGTGGGTACTATGGTTCTCAGACGAATTACGGATCTTTGTCCCCGCTCCAGCGGCCTGCGGAGGAGAAGCCGCCGCCGCCGCCTCCTCCGCCTCCCGAGGCCTCCCCGTGGGACTTTCTGAATCCCTTCAGTTATGATAAGTATTATTCGGCTTACGTGCCGAGCAGGAACTCAACGGACTTGAGGGAAGAGGAAGGGATCCCTGATCTGGAGGACGAGCACGAGGTGGTGAAGGAAGTCCATGGAAAACCAAAGTTTGTTGATGCAGGGCATCATCACTTGAAATCTGTGGCGGTCGATGATGATGATGATGATGATGATGATGATGAGGAAGAAGATGGGAAAGTCGACGGTGGTGCATCGACCTCTATGTATCAAACCAGGCCTAGTGTTTCGATCGATAATGCTAATCATGGGGCGGAGTATGAGGTCCACGTGGTGGAGAAGAAGGTGGTTGATGGCGAAGGAAGGTCGGACGAAGGCGGCAATGCCTCCAGGTTCAAGGGTATTGGAGATGTTTATGAATTGGCGAAGGAAATCAAGGTTCAATTCGAGAGAGCAGCAGAGTCGGGACATGAGATTGCCAGGATGCTGGAAGTTGGGAAGGTGCCCTATAAGCGTAAAAGTCAAGGTGAGTATCTCCAGATTCTTTGGATTGCGCAAGTTGTCTTCTTTTTGAGTGAGTGGCCTCGATATGCATGTTTTCTTTTATTCAGGGATAAAGGCATTGTTTGCTGGTTGTCTGGTATTAAGATCAGTCGGTTGTGTTTATGTCCTGCACTCGGTGGACTTAATTATGATGACTGTACTTACTTCATTGCGTTCTAGAGTTTAGCCTCATCCATTGCTCTTTTGGACTGTTGAACTTATACTTAGTGTTCTGCTGGCAGTTTCTTCGAAGAAGGCACATGGCCGTACTCCTTCATTCTCAGTAGTATCCGCGCAGCCGCCTTCTTCCAAGGGTGCTGAGTCGTCAGCTTCCACTGAGAATGTCGGGCCAGCTTCCTTGGGTTATGTTGAAGAGATGGCAATGAGGACAGGAAATCTTTCTTCCACTTTGCACAAGCTCCATCTCTGGGAAAAGAAGCTGTATAACGAGGTTAAGGTATAGCATCTGCATTTTTCCCCCCTCTCCACTTTCATCTCATATCTTGTATATGTTGCTGTGGTGCAACATTTCCAGTCTTGCTTAAGTGGATGGAGAGGCAGGTGCAATTTATGCTGCTCATGTGTGATACAATGAAAACTGAAGCCTTTCTATGGGGATCTGTAACAGGCCAAATGTAATTTTCTTAGGAGTAATTTTTTAGGGTAGTGTTTAGTTTGGCACATGATTTAAGTCATATCTTGTTCTCTTCTGGCCAATTCTTCTGTTGCCTTTGTCTCACGTTTCGGTTGGGCTCTGTCCTTTTGTAGGCTGAGGAAAAGATGCGTGTCATTCATGACAGGAAGGTCCAGAGGTTGAAACATTTGCATGATAGCGGTGCTGAGAATCTCAAGAAAGAGTCAGCTACGATCATGATCAGAAGTCTATCGACAAAGATAAAAATTGCAATTCAGATCGTTGACAAAATATCTATCACAATCAACAAGATAAGAGATGAAGAACTATGGCCGCAGATAAATGAATTGATAGAAGGGTATGTCCACTTACTAACATCAAAATGCTACTAGACCTTTAGTTGTTCCTCCCCACCTTTGTTTGCACTGGAACCAACTCAGCTCCTGATGCTGCTACTAAGTTGCTGTCTTCATGATTTCCTTCAGAATAATTTGACTTTTGTGTGCACGCGTGCACGAGAGCCCGTGAAGTAGTTGTATCACTTATTAGTTTCTCTGAGATGCTTGTTGGCCATTCAAGGACGTAGTTATTATATTTGCTTGAGGTATTTGTACCTCCATCTCTCCATGGATCTTCGGATTGGCTTGAACTTATGAATGTCTAAAACGTATGATTCATATAGACACGCACATCTAAGGATGTTAACTTAGTACTTCAGTACTTATTCATGTCAAAAAGTGTGGTGTTCCCTTAGTTAACAGAACACCTTGACTTTCCGTATGCTGACAAGTAGCAAATACCTTTGCAGCTTTTCCTCGACAAAATAGATTATAGATGTAGAAAATTCCAGATGTTTGATGTGATGCTAAATTACTGCCTAAATTTAAAGGAAAAGTTGACATTGGTCAATCCCATGCATTTGTTTTTCATAAATTAAATTTGGTTGTTGGCATAGGGCCTCAACCACAATGTGAGCAGTTGATCTTGTGTATGCGGCAGTTTGATAGCCATAATCTTTATCCAATGATTGATGATGGATTGGTGATTTAGATGAAGCTAATTCATGATCTGTTAACTACAGGTTAATGAGAATGTGGAAATGTTTACTTGAATGCCACCGGAATCAGTGTCAAGCAATGAAGGAAGCTCAGAGATTTGGTCCCATTGGATCTGCAAGAAAGCCTGGAGATGCATCTCCTGAAACCATACCGCAGTTCCAGCGTGAACTTATCAACTGGGCTAATGGATTCACCACTTGGGTAACTGCGCAGAAGAATTACGTCAAAGCTTTAGACAATTGGCTTCGAAAATGTCTTTTTTATGAGCCTGAAGAAACTCCTGATGGAGTAGTTCCCTTCTCACCTGGTAGGATAGGCGCACCTCCAATATTCGTAATTTGTCATCAGTGGTCGCAAGCTATGGATAGAATATCTGAGAAGGAAGTTGTAACTGCCATGTTTGGCTTCACATCCAGTGTTTCTCAGCTCAGAGAGCAGGACAAGATGGAGATGCAACCCGGGATGATGCAGAAAGAAATTCAGGCATTGGACAGAGAGGACCAGAAAATACAGAAAGAAATTCAGGCACTGGAAAAGAAAATCAATCGGGGCTCAGGGAATGGTGATATCCCATCAATGACAGGGCAGCTCGTTTACCAGAAGGATGTCATTAATAACTTGCAGGCAAATTTGCAACGAATTTTCGAGGCAATGGAGAGGTATACTGCAGACTCTGTGCGAGCATACGAGGAACTAATGCAACGGATTGAGGAAGAAATCAGGATTGCTCAGGATCGTGTGGGTGTTTCATGAGAGTTTGTGACGAGCGTTAATCTTAATCGATCTGCAATCTGAGGATTGGATTGCCACCTGTGTGTTGATTCGAGGGTTCACAGTTTATCATTTCTCCTGCTGGACGTCTGAATCTCCTGCTGGGCCTCCCCTTCTGGAAGAGCCCCCTGAAAGCTCTTTTTATTTAAGGAACGACGTGGCCCGCAATGGGAGATCTCGACTTGCAGTCTTTTCTGTATAGTGGATCTTGGGATGATTATAATGACAACAGTGAGAGACATGCAACGGCAGTGGCAAACATTGGTCCAGAGCTAAGGTGATGGCATTACTGCGGAGAAATGGCAGTGAGTGCCAAGGATACCTGAAAACTAGGGCAACGCGTCATGTTTAAGATAACGAAGGTTCTCCTGTTGGAGATGGGGTTTTGCATTTGCGGGGTGAAGCTACGTCTCCCGTTCTCACACGCCCTTTGCCATGGCCGGAAAGAACTATGTTACCGGTCCGATGTCCGCCTATTTTGTACAGCTTCGTTTCCCTCAGTTTTGCATCAAGTATAGTTGGAGGGTTAGGACGTTTTTCTTTTTTCAGAGTAAATGCACTGAAGGTGCCTGTATGTTAAACCGGAACCATGTAAGGTGTATTTGCTGCTACAAAGCATTTCATTTATTGTTGTACATTGATAGATTAAGAGTTGAGGGGGATCTCGGAATTATAGCAGAGCCAGCTAGTCATGCAGCAATTTAGTTTTGTCGACTCGCTCAACTTTTTGATTCGATTTGGTTCTTGTTTTTATGTTTTGTTTTAATCTGTGGACTAATAACATGAGGGACTTGATGTAAGAAATAGGGGTGACTATGGTTCGAGTTAGGCTGTTTCAACACCTAATTTAAGGATCAACCTGCAAAGTATTGGTCTCTAATTTGTTTAGATCAAGGACTGACTTTACCGAGCTTAGGACTGAGGACTAGACTGACTTTATAAGTCTAGTAAGATTCCAAGGGTTAATATGGGACCGACTGGTTATTTTTTTATTTCATTTTTTGTATTTCTTTAAAGGACAAATTTACTATTTTGAATTACATTTTTATCAATAATGTAACATCGAGAAATCAAACTATGAACACTAATACATATTAAACATAAATATAGATAAGATAACAACAGAAAATTACACTTACTAAAATTACAAATGATAAAAAAAAACGAACACGCGATGTGATAGAATAGAGGCGAGTGGCTAGGCGACTAAAAATAGGTGAGTGAAGAGAGGCGAGTAGTGAGCAAGTGAGCGAGGCGAAGGCAGGCAAGCGAGGTCGTGGCGAGCGAAGAGGGTTCCTTTTTCTTTATCAAATTAGGGTTAGGTTTCTTTCTAATTTCTAATTTATGTGACAAATTGAAGTGCGAAGAGAATAGAGCAGGAAGCGTTAAAATTTAGAATAGAATTTATGGTTGGTCTCCAACTAAAGCAATCCTAAACTCTCAGAATCGAGAATCAATCCACATAATGCAGGGTTCAAAGGTCTTATTGCCAACACCAACCCAATTTCCTGGGGAACCGAACCGAAACCGGTCGAGTTGAGTTGGTGAAAAGTCGGTTTAGGGTTGGACCTGGACCAATGTTCATGTTGGCTTTTTAGGTTGCTTACTGTTCAACTTTGGAGAAATATTAAGGATTTTAGGTGAAAGGGGTTTTAATAAATGTAAATTTGTTTTGTAAAGAATTACATTGGGAAGTAACTTTGACTTAAATGCCGTTTGGAAATAATTACACTTTATAAATGATATCTGCTATTCTTTTTTTAAATTTATAGACTTTTTTGCTAAAAGTCAACCACTAGCGAGGGGTTGACAACCAGATCTAGGTGATGGACAATATTGCCTGAGGCTGCGTGATCCTAGGCAGCTTGTCTGATGGTGGCTTATTGGTTGCCTTCAACCAGCAACATTAGGGTTTTCAAAGACATTTTCATAATTATGAAAGTATAATGAGAACAAAATTCAAAGAAAAAAAACCTATTTACATTTTGGAAATACTTAAAATTTAAAGCACCTCTAGACCTACTTGGGCTGAGGTGAGGCTTTGGGAAATGCAATTGCATTAGCCCAAAACTCTCCCACCCAAAATTCTCCGAAAAATTTGCCAAGGGGCTTTGGCAAGGTGTTGCTAAGTGTGTAATAAAACTTGACTCTTTTTTCGGTCGGTCTTACTTTATTCCTATTTTAATGCTTACTCTTAGACTTTTGCCCTACCTTCTTGTAGGGTGTGGGAGTTGAAATCCACTCCTGAAATAAAATTGTTCTCATCCCAACCTCCTAAGAAGGTGGGGATTCGAACATCTCATCTCCCTCTTCCATGTTGGAAGGGTGGCCACTAGGACAAATCCTGGTGGTTAAAACCTAACTTGATTCGTAAGGATTTACAAAATCACTTGTGTACAAAGAAATGGGTAATTTGTTAAAAATTTCCCCAGTTTTAATAATGATTTTTCATAAATATAATGGATAAAGCTCACATGAGGTTGAGCCATGTGGCACACTCATGCATGAATTTCACTCACCAATTTAATTTTCATGATTACTTTAGAAAATCTCTAATGTTCGAAATTTCTAATATTTTGTGCACATTTGGGTGATAAATCTCTAATTTATTTCATATTTTGGTAATTAAATCCTGGCCAGTTTCTAGGTTTTATGTATATATTACTGATAAATCTCTAAACTATGTACCAGAAACAATAAAGCTATTCATATTTTGTTAATAAATAAAAACGTTAATCTATGTATGTATAGATTCTTCATAGATGTTTGATCAAACATCCAGGGCTGGTAAATTCTATTTTCTCAAATCTCTTTTCTTTGAATTTAAGGCATATTACATGTCACTAAGTTGAGAACAAAGTCCACGATGCATCGAGGTTTTATTAAACGATAACTTTAGCACTATCAATAAGGGTCATGTATTATACTAGAAGTAATTATTATAACAAAAACTAAATGAACGAATTCTCATCCCTTGTAGCTGTTGAATTGAGGTTTAGAAATTACAAAAAAATTATAAAAAAAAAGGTTTAGAAATTTCGGTCACCTGATTAGCATATGTCAAATATAAATATGTAGATTAATTCAGTGGATAGTAACATATGCAGAAACAATTTTGCGATGATTGACACTTCCAAATTTTAAATCTAAATTTTCTATGGACGATGCATTGAAAATAAAATTTTCAAATTTAATGTTTAAAAAGAATGGTTCTAAATTCATGCAAGTTGCGGACATATCAAATGTGATGTGTCATAGCTGCCCGGAACGTATATGAGTTGAAGTTTCTGCATCATGCGCAGGCCAATTCAACAGGGACAGGCAGTTCAGGAGCCTGTGATGATGTCTGGAATGAGCAGCTGTTGGTGCTTTGTCCCCTTCGGTTTCGACTCTCTCCGTCTCACTCATCGTCCTGTGACAGCCATCGATTGTCGACGTCGATGAACTTCACTTTAAAATATCAGAGTCTTGTCTGATCTGGTGTGCTGTCTGCTACCAAATGCAGCGATGTTCTCTCATCTCATCAACCCCTTTCGTTTGGCAAACGAGAAATGATTGATCTGGTGAGTTCTCCTGCATCAAGCACCATTATACAATGGACAGAAACAGGTAAGCAGCTATGTCTTTAATTCTGCTCTGCAGGCATCGGAGACAGGCCAGCATCACACCGCCACTCGTGCACGCGGCATTTTTTCTTTTTTTGTGAAACTGCACCTCGTTATTCCAGCTTCTCTGGCAATTATTAGATCCATAATTTTTCAACAAGACTACACATTGGGCAGGGTGGTGGGAGACAATGAGTGGACATCGGTGAAGAAAGCTTCTGATCCGGATCAAATATCATATTAGGCCGCATAAGGAGTCCAATCATCGGTTTCCTCTTGCCTTTCGCCTCTCCTTGTATTTAAATTCTTGGCAATGGCAGGAGACTATGAAACTGAATCTTTAACTTGTCTTCGCGAACGAACTTGAAGCAAGCAGCATAGTCTTTTGGATGATGGCTTCTGCATCTAACCTCGAATTCCATTTCCATGCTTGCTCCGTCAGCTTGCCTTCTAAACATCACCCACTCATTCAGCAAGCGGACGGGCAATTGGATAGAATGAGATGCTTGGATGCTGCAGCATCTCCTTTGCTGTCATTAGCTTGCAGCAGGATAAGCTGTCTTGGAGAATTCTATGACTCTCTGGACGACTTGCTTCTGTTGCTTTATACCAAACAGAGCTTCGCCTGTGAAGAACACCATGATGAGTTGTTGGACCGATCTCTCAGGCCCTTGGATTTGTGCAGTAGCACGAGGATGTGATTTAACAGACTAAGGAACTGCATGCATGAACTTTAGTTGGCTCTGCACAGGAGGCGTGACGATGATTTCGGGCTCAGAAACGAGGTGGTGTGATACTTGACCTCGAGGAAGATGGCGAAGAAGATGATCAAAGGATGCTTGAAAAATCTGAGGAGCTCACACGTCTTCTCTCCCTCGGACCAGGACAACATGGTGGTGCTTTCCATGTTGAGAGAAGCTGAGGAGATTGCTCTAGCAACATTTGAGTCTTCGTTGCACTTGTTATATGGGACAGAGGCACAGACAAGAGAAGAGGCTGGTCTTTAGTTTCCAAGTTGATGTCCAAAAGGGTCGAAGCGGAGGGGAGAGAAACAGGTGATGAGGTCTTGACGGTGGATGCTAGAGTGAATACCCTCCTTCGCAGCAAGTTGGGAATGTCAGGTGACCTAGTGGAAGATCTAAAGTAAATGTTGAGGGTATCAAGTCAAGCATTCAGGATCTCGTCGACGATCTGGAGTGCCTGCAAAGGCGTTTAATCAAAACCAGGGTATCCCTTCTCAATATGTTGATTCACTAGTTGAGAAATCTCGCCCTAGGATTAGTGGATAGAGGACAGTCTTATCGACATCTGTATCATATATAATACTTGTACATTTTGCAGACTATAAATGAAGAAACGGAATCAGATAGCCTCAGATCCATGACTTTTGGATGCCTTATCATTATTATGCATGCATAACGACTTGCTCAACAGATGATTTACAGATATAGCAGTCAAAACCCCTGCAAAGTTAGAAGATGCAAAGGGAGAACTTTTGAAAAGACTACTTGGTGACCCTGGAAAAATCAGAAGAGTCTCAGCAACAGTTATGTCACAGTAACTTTTACGTATGGAAACATAAATCAGCAGAAGTTCGCTTCCACATGAGAGATTACATCAGTTCCATCTCATTTGACTTATTTTCGTTTGTATATGATTATACACTTCCTGTGTATATCATCAATCGAGAAAAATGGATAAATTAAGCAGGAAACAAGATTAGGAGGATAAAAAGGAAAAGAATTTGGCTCTTTGGTGGCCTATAATCAATTACAACAATTTACTTGGTGTTATGACCAGAGTAATAGCAGAAATTATTCTGATAGTGAGTATAAACCAACTAAAGCAATGCGATTACTTTATCACTTCTGTCAAAACTGTTCTTACTGCATCTAATTCAAGTCAACTTTGCTCCCTCAACACATGAGCCAATCTACATCAGAATCAGAGTTGAAAAGCTGAACCACGAAAAAGTACACTGGATAATTAAAACCAACACCATGTAAAGTTGCGCCTGTATACCTAATGACGCATAATTTGAGATCAGCATTCGCCAGTACCTAGGCAACCTGCATCCCTAGACTGGCCGTAATAGATATGAATGAATTTTTTTTATTCCTTTGTTTAATTCTTCTTTCCTACGCAGTTATTACTGATTGTAGCCTCGACAGAAAACACCTTAGAGAAAGTATTCCATCAGCTCGTGTCCCCTTGACCGGAAATGTGGCAACACTTGCTCATCACCATTTGACGAAAGTAAGTTCTCCTTTCTGTGGATAATACAATAATGCATACTAGTTTAATGAGCCATCCTGAGTCATTCATTATTATGTAATATTAAACAAGTTAAGCACCATTCTTTTATTACTCTAGGGGCGAGACAGTGTCCTAGCACCACTCGTGCAATAATTTTCTATGCTGCAATACATTATTGAGATTATGATGAGATGAGTTGATCCACATTTAGTCTCATAATTCATTGGACAATGAGCAGGGTGGTGGGAGACACTGCGCAAACATAGGTGAACAAAGGATTCAGATCCAATTCAAAAGTCATGTTGGGACACATTGAGTGTAGGAATTTTGATTCCCTTTGCTCCCTTCTCTCTCTCTCTCTATATATATATATATATATCTGTGTTCTTGCCACAGCCAAGTGAAGGCGATCCAAATTCAATTGCCTTCGAAAAAAATTCAGTAACAAGATCAACTCTCAGACAATGGCTTCACCAGCAATCCCAAAATCCCACTTTCATGCTCGCTCCGTGAGCTTGCCTTCCAAGCCTAGCCCCCTTATTCCTCAAGCAGAGGATCACTTGAGGAGGATCAGGAGTTCAAAAGCAGCTACCACTTGTTCAATTTCATAGGTGAGTGGCCTGATAAGCAGTCTCAAGGACTTTTACGACTTCATCGATGACTTGCTTCTCTTGCCACATACCCAACAGGCATTGGTTCAAAAGGACGTGACAAGCTGCTCGAGAGATCCCTTGGTCTCCTTGACATTTGCAGCACCAGCAAAGATGTTGTAGCACAGAGAAAGGGGACTTTACAGGTGCTACAATCGGCATTGCGCAGGAGATGGGGCGACGAAATGGCGCTGAGAAATGAGGTCGGGGCATACTTGGCCTCCAGGAAGAAAGCAAAGAAGACAATTCAAAACTGCTTGAAAGTTTTGAAGATCAAATCGACCATCTCTTCTGCAGATCAAAGCTGTGTGGCAATGGTCTCCATGTTAAGAGAGGCAGAGGGAATTGCTCTCAAGACAATCGAATCTTTAATGACATTGGTACACGGAAAGTCAAGCTGCTCTTTCTTCTCCAAGTTGATGCATTCCAACCGAGTGGCGGCCCATGAGATAGCATCCAACAGGGAACTAGAGATAGTGGACACTGCGGTTGATACCTCCTAAGCCACAAGAGTGGAAAAGCAAGTAACACCCAGATGGAACATGTACAGAAAGTATTGGCAGAACTTGAGTCCCACATTCAGGACCTTGAGGAAGAGATGGAGTGCCTGATCAGGCGCATGATTGAAACCCGAGTGTCCCTCCTCAATATCCACAACCACTAGTCTAAGAAGTCATGACTCCTGGGATGTATGGAAATGTCTAGCACATGTGTAGTACAGATTTTTGTTGTCCTACTTGTCTACAACTCAAAGAGTACAAACTCAATACAGATCCAATCTTCTGCCAAATTAAGCTGCTTCACATCTTTTTCCTTATCTTCTGCTCTCGCTGTTGTCTAAATATCCTATCAGCACTAACAGAATGCAAATATTTGATGTCATCATTCCTACAAAGTGGTTATCTTAATTCAGTGAGAAGAATGAAATCTGAGATTATTACCAGTATATCGGTGACTAAAATGTCAGTTGAATGGGCTTGTTTTCACATCACTATCGATTGTAGCAGAAAAATTAAATGTTCTAATCTGAATCCATCAAACTCCATAGAAGTATAAAATCTCGTCTGGACAACGATTTGTGAAGCTGCTAAACACCATCAGACCCAGAGTTGCAGGTTTTGCAGGAATTTCATGATCTATGTCCAAAAGGAAGATGCTGAGGTCCAAGAGACGTTTGAGTCATCCCAGCTTATCAGCAGTAATAACTAAAACTTATCAACGGATACTTCTGCAGCAAAAATATGCAGATGAGCTGACTTTTACCACCAGCGGAAACATGAGACCGCTAAGTGTTAAGCAGTAAGCCAACTAGCGGAAACATTATTAAAGAAAACCGAAGAAAAAATGGTACAACATTCATTTTATTTGCAAAATAGTCAGTATGGATGCAGGCATTTGCAATGCAGAGAAAATGTTAGTTCCATGGAATTGTTTCACATGCTTGCATTAACATGCGAGTCCCTGTAATGGCAGGATAAGCTGGATGGAGGAAACCAGAAATCCTAATGTTTGTTGACTTATATAATCACAATAATTTGTCGGCAATTTCTGATATAAAGCAGAAAAATGTAAAATAAGAAAGTGCAGAGATTCTACATCTCTCAAATGGTGGTAGACTTCATCATTAATGCCCCTCGTGCACAAAGTTAATTTTATCTTTCTGCAGCACATTTTACTGAACAATGACTTCCAAGAGTTCCTCTGTTGTTACGTTATGTTCAGGTGATTTGAAGATGGGCTGGAATCTTGTGGGAAGGAGACAACGGATAAACATCTCCATATGGTGTTTTAACCAAATGAAATTTATTCCAACACCGCTTGATGCATGAAGAGTACAGTATTCCTTTTGTGCCTATTTGACGAGCATTTGATTAGTTCGAGAGGATCATTGCATTATCAAGTAGGATCCAACAAGTTGGCCTAAGTTTTTTTAATTTTTTTTTTCCCTTGAAAGGCGAGACAGGGTCCTAGAACCGCTTGTGCAATATTTTCCTACACAGCACGCTGTGCAATACATTGTTAAGCTTATGATAATTTTGATCCATAATTAGTCTCTAGTTCATTAGAGGACGAGAAGGGTGGTGGGGGACAATGCCCAAACATCAGTGAACAAAGCATTTAAATCCAATTCAAGATCATGTTAGGGACTCATTAATTCTAGGAACTTTGATTCCCTTTGCCTCCCCTTCTCTCCTTTACATATGTATACAGTCTTGCCACGGCCAAGAGAAGACAATCTGATTTAATTGCCTCTGAAGCATTTCCTTAACAAGACCACCTCTCAGACAATGGCTTCACCAGTTGTTGACTTTTTGAAGCCTGATCATTTATTTGCACGCGCTTAACAGATGAATTCCAGATATGGCAGTGAAAACAGCTTCTAAGTCAGAAGATGCAACAGGAAAACCCTTGAAACGACTACTTGCTCTACTTTGTATACGAGACCCAGGATAAAATCAAGAAGAGTCTTAACAACCGTTGAGTCAAAGTAAGTTGTTCATATGGTATCGTAAATCAGCAGAATCTTGCCTGCACATAAGATATTACATCAGTTCCATCTCATTCCAATGACTAATGTATGTGTGTATCTGATTAAACACTTCTTAAGTATGTTAACACTCTAGAAAAACTAATAAATTATCCAGGAATGAGATTACGGGGATAAAAAGGGAAAGAATTTGGCTTGGTGTTGGCATATAATCAACACAACAATTTATTTGGTATTAGGGCCAGAGTAATAACAGAAACTTTTCTGGCAGTTAGTGAGCAGAAACCAGCTAAAGCAATGAAAATACTTCGTGTTGATATCAATTTTGTGTTACTACTGTTCTTACTGCATCTAATTCATGCTAAATTTGCTCTGAACGATGTCAGAATCAAAGTTGAAGCTGAACCACGTGGGATTACACTGGATATTTGAAGCTACAACCATGTAAAATTATGCTGGATATCTGATGACGCATCAATTTGATATCGGCAATTACCAGTACACAGGCAAACTCCTTCCCAAGCCTGGCCGTAATAGATTGGAGTGATTTTTTTTTTAACTTCGGTTTAATGCATCTTCCCTTCACGGTTATAACTTATCATAGCTTCAAGAGAAGGCACCTTAAAGAAAGTATTCCTTCAGCTCTCGCATATCATAGCTTCAACATTTGCTCATCACCATTTGACAAAAGAAATTCTCCTTTCTGTATTTATACAATAATGCATAATTGTGTAAGGAGCCTTCCTGGATCATGCATTATTCTGTAGGATTAAACAAAGTTAAGTGCCGTTGTTTTATTCCTCTAGAGGCGAGACAGTGTCCTCGTCCCTTTCATGCAATTATTTTTTAATGATGAGATGAGTTGATCCATATTTAGCTCTTAATTCATTGGAAAATAAGAAGGGTGGTGGGAGACACAGCGCAGACATCGGTGAACAAAGCATCAAATCTGATTCAAAATCTTGTTAGGACACACTGAGTCTATGAATTTTGATTCTCTTTGCCTCCCCTTCTCTCCTTCCTATATATACATGGTCTAGCCACGCCAAAGAGAAGGTGATCCAAAATTCAATTGCCTTTGAAAAAAATTGTTAACAAGATCACCTATCAGACAATGGCTTCATCAGCAAATCCGAAATCCCACTTTCATGCTCGCTCTGTAAGCTTGCCTTCCAAGCCTAACCCCCTCATATCTCAAGCAGAGGATTACTTGAGGAGGATCAGAAGTTCAGAAGCAGCCACCACCAGTTCCTTTTCATTGGCGAGCGTCATGATACACGGTCTCGTGGACTTTTACGACTCTGTTGATGACTTGCTTCTCTTGCCACATGCCCAACAGGCCTTCGTTCAAGAGGGCCGCGATGAGGTGCTTGAGAGATCCCTTAGTCTCCTGGACATTTGTAGCACTGGCAAAGATGTCGTAGCACAGACAAAGGAAACTGTGCAGAAGCTACAATTGACACTGCGCAGGTGATGGGGCGATGAACTGGCGCCGAGAAATGAGGTTGGGGCATACTTGGCCTCCAGGAAGAAAGCAAAGAAGACAATTCAAAACTGCTTGAAAAATTTGAAGATCAAATCAACCATCTCTTCTTCCGATCAATGTGGTGCGAAAATTGTTTCCATGTTAAGAGAAGCAGAGGGAGTTGCTCTCAAGACTATTGTATCGTTGTTGACATTAGTACGTGGAAAGTTGGTGAGCTGCTCTTTGTTCTCCAAATGGATGCATTCCAACCAAGTGGCGGCCAATGAGAGAGTGTCCAACCGCGAATTAGAGATCGTGGATGCTGCAGTTGATGCCCTCCTGAGCCATAAGAATGGAAAAGCGTACAGCAAGTCATGGAAGAACTTGAGTCCTACATTCAGGACATCGAAGAAGAGATGGAGCGCCTGATCAGGCGCCTGATCAAAACCCAAGTGTCCCTCCTCAATATTCTCAACCACTAGTCGGAGAAGTCATGAATCCTGAGATGTAGAGACTTTTGTTGTACAGCTTGTATAGACCTCAAAGAGATTCCAATTTATACAGATCCGATCTTTTGCCAAATTAAGTTGCTTCACTTCGTTTTCCTTCTCATCCCCTCATGCTGATTCATTTGAAATGCATTTCATTGTCTGAACATCCTATCAGTACTAACAAAATGCAAATATTGGATGTCATCACTCCTACCACTTGTTTATCTTGATTCCATGGGAAGAACATCTAAGTTAATTACCAGAATATCGGTAACTACAATGTCTGTTGAATCGGCTAATTTTTACATCACTATCAATTATAGCAGAAAATTAAATGTTCGATCTGAACAATGGTATAATCCATCAAACTCTTAAAAAGAACAAAATTTCTTCTAACCAATGATTCGTGGAGGCCCCAAAAACCATCCATTCCAGTATTACAGGTTTTACAGGAACTTTATGACCTATGTATGCAAGGAAGATGCCGAGGTCCGAGAGATATTTGGGTCATCCTTCCTTATCAGCATTAATAACTGGAACTCAACGAGATACTTCTGCAGCAAAAATAAGCAGATGCGCAAAATGATTAAGTTCATGTTATGGATAGTCAGACTGCAAGAAAAGAAGTAATGAGGTATATATCTGTGGAAGGCAACAACAAGACATCGCTAAGCAATAAGCAGTATGCCAACTAGCGGAAACTGTTAAGGCCAAGTCCGCTTGTAATGATATTGATTGCTTTGGGCCGGAGCTTGCATGGTTTTGTTCTTCTGGGCTTCCCCCAGAAAAAGGCCTTGTTACAACTTAGGACAAGTGCTATTGCATACGAGGCACTTCATCTCGCCACACTCGGGCGATGTGGGAGTCGGTTCATTCTTGCCTCCACGCCATCTTAGAGTCGAAGCCGCATCTTGTTTGGGCCCTCTTTGGCCCCGGTGATCACTCTCACCGTTGTTGGACGAGGTCGTTACAGAAACATTATCAAAGAAAATGAAAGAAAAAACAGTAACACATTCGTGTTTATATGCCCTTTGGAATACAGGCATTTGCAATACAGAGAAAAAGTTAGTTCCATGGAATTATTTCACGTGCCTGCATTAACACAGTACCCTTTGGAATGGCAGGATGAGACGGATGGAGGACTTTGGAATTCCTAATGTTCTTTGGCTTATGCAATGACAATAATTTGTCAGCAATTACTGATATAAGGCAGAAAAAATAAAATAAAATAGTATAGAGAATATATTATCCTACGTCTCTTGAAAATGTTGGTAGTCTTTTGTCATTAATGGCCCCCTGTGTACGAAGTTAATTTTATCTTTCGGCATCACATTTTGCTGAACAATGACTCTAAGAGTTGCTCTGCTGTTACATATGTTCAGGTGACTTGAAGATGAGCTGGTGTCCTGTGGGAAGGAGACGACGCATGAACATTGCCCATGTGACGTTTTAATCGAATGAAATTCATTTCAACACCGCTTGATGCATGATGAATTCAGTATTCCTTTTATGCCTATTTGTCGAGCATTATCAAGTAGGATCCAACATGTTGGCGTAATTATCTTTTTCCCCTGGAGAGGCTAGACAGGGTTCCAAGCACCGTTCATACAATAATTTCATATGCAGCACTCCTGCAACACAATTCATTGGAAAATAAGAAGGGTTGGGGGGGCGGGGGGACACTGCACAACACCGGTGAACAAAGCACTCGAATCCAATTCAAAATCATGTTAGGGACTCGTTGATTCTAGGAACTTCGATTCCCATTGCCTCCCCTTCTCTCCTGTACATATATATACAGTCTTGCCACGGCCAAGCTAAGGCAACCTAATTCAATTGACTATGAAACTTTTCAGTAC
The DNA here is from genome assembly GCA_014182375.1 of Eucalyptus virginea. Classification (NCBI taxonomy): domain Eukaryota; kingdom Viridiplantae; phylum Streptophyta; class Magnoliopsida; order Myrtales; family Myrtaceae; genus Eucalyptus; species Eucalyptus virginea. Next base: position 17,959,751 of record CM024522.1, on the reverse strand, counting down.
CAAGACCACCTCTCAGACAATGGCTTCACCAAACCTGAAATCCCACTTTCACGCTTGCTTGGTGAGCTTGCCTTCGAAGCCAAACCTACTCATTCCTCAAGCGGAGGAGCACTTGACGAGGATCAGGAGCTCAGAAGCCACTGCACGTTCATTTTCATGGGTGAGCAACATGATCAGCAGTGTCGTGGACTTCTATGACTGTTGAAGGCTTGCTTCTCTTTCCAGATACCCAACATGCCTTGGTTCGAGAGGGCCGCGATGAGGTGCTTGAGAGATCCCTCGGTCTCCTGGACTTGTGGAGTGACATAAAAGATGTCATAGCACAGACGAAGGAAAACACGCAGGAGCTACAATCCACATTGCGTAGGAGACGGGGTGATGACCTCGCACACGGAGAAACAGGGTTGAGGCATTCTTGACCTCAAGGAAGAAAGCGAAGAAGACAATTCAAATCTGCTTAAAAATCTGAAGATCAAATCAACCTTTTCTTCTGTAGATCAATGCGGTATGACAACAGTTTCCATGTTGAGAGAAGTGGAGGAAGTCGCTTTCGGGTCAATTGAATCATTGCTGATGAGAGAGCATCTAACAGTGAGCTAGAGGAAGTGGATTCGGCCGTTCACACCTCCTAAGCCACAAAAACAAAAAACTGATCCAAATGGAATACTTGCAGAGATCGAGTCCAGCATTCAGGACCTCGAAGAAGAAGTCGAGCGCCTGATCAGGCGCTTGATCAAAACGCGAGTGTCCCTCCTCAATATCCTCAACCACTAGCAGGCAATTCACGAATCCTAGGATGTAGAAGTGTCTAGCATATTTATGGTACAGAATTTACTTGAATTACTTGTATACAACTGAAATATTACAAATCAATACAAATCAGATCTCCTGCCAAACTAAATTGCCTCACTTTACATATTTCTTGGGCAATGTTCATGCGTCGTCTAGATCCGGGCAAGGCGGCCCTGGGCGAGGCCGAGCAAGGTCGCGACCCTCGCTGGCGGCTGGCGAGGGCTTCGTGGCCCTCGCCTCCGCCCTGGCGATGGCCGCCATGGCCTCGCCAGCCGCGGGCGAGGCTGGCCTCGCCCAGATCCGGGCAAAGCCGCCTCGCCGGCGACCCTAGGAGAGGCCGGGTGAGGGCCGCAACCCTTGCCGATGGCAAGCGAGAGCTTCGCGGCCCTTGCCCAGTGGCCGGCCAGCCTCCGGTGAGGCTCACCAACCACCCTGAGGAAGAAAGCTGAAAAGAAAAGGAAAAAGAAAAGAAAAAAAGAAAAAAATTAATAAAAAAATCGAAAAAATAATAAAAAAATCATAAGAATTGCCACGTCAGCGTTTGACCACCAGCTGACGTCCACGTCAACGCCAGCTAGCCAAAATTGGCCGGATGGACTGAATCGGTACCAATATTAAAAGGTTTAGGATTGAATTGGTCCAATTGAAAAGTTTAGAACTGAATTGGTACAAATGCAATAGGTTTATGACTTTTTTAGTACTTTTCCCAACATCTTTTATATGATTTGATCTTTGTATTAAAGAGTTGGATTATGAGTTTCTAATAGTGCCCTATACTTATTTATATGCCTAGTGATTGCTTGATCTGCTTAAAAAAAGATGTGTACTACTTGCTAAGTTTGTGGTTGCTCACCCCTCTATTTTCTAACCTTTTTAGGTTCTTTGGTTAGCAGCTAGTACAGTGAGAGTGCTATCAATAGGGACTTTTGGAAGTAGACTTGATGGTTTGAGGCTACGTTCTTCAACTGGAAGGACAGCCGTGTCACCCCATCCCTATAGTTCTTGGGGTGTGACATATGCGATGCTTGGCTTGAGACCAGATGCTTTGATTGAGCGAGGAAGCCTTTGAAAGTATGGGATGCTTGGCTTGAGGCCGGATGCCTAGCTTAAAGCTGGAAGCCCTAAAAGTATAGGAAGAACTGTTTGAGATGGTTAACGAACTTATTGTGCATGTTATTGTGTGTTGTTTGATAAGCTTGCTTGGTAAAATAACTTGTTTGGTAAGTTGAAAGTGGATTGCATGCAAATAATCGAGAGATAGCAATGGGTTTGTTATTGATCTGTTATTGACATTGTATTGCGGGTGTTGTACCTGTTATATTTTGATGATAAGATGTCCTCTTAGTAGAGAATTAAGGGTTTTAATTATTGAGTCCTCCGACTCACTCTTATTTTTCAGACTTGTAGGCATTTTGATCTATTTAAGGATGCATACAAAGAAGAGGTTGAGGTCCAAGACACATTTGGTCCATCCTAGCTTGAGAAGAAACCATTGAGACTTATCAACAAGTACCTCTATAACGTAAAACAAAAGATGGGTAAAATTAGTAGGTTAAGTTAAGGATGGTTAGCTTGTGCAATGAAAAAAAGTATGAACATGGATTTGAAGGCAACAATTGCATAAGCCAACTAGTGGAAACTTTATCAGAAGAAAACCACGGAACAAGGATAAAATAATCACATGCCTTGCCAAATAGTCAGATGAATTATAGACATTTGCAATACAGAGAAAATGAGAGCTTGATGGAATTATTTCACATGCCTACATTAAGACGGTCTTCTCAGGAACAGCAGGATGAGCTGGATGGGGGGAATCAACTTCCTCGTGTGTTACTGATATAGGCAGGCGAAATAAGATAAATAAGTGCAGAGAAAACAATTTTCTATGTGTCTCTAAGAGTGGAATAACTTCATCATTAACGCTGCTCGTGCGCAAACTTATTTTTATCCTTTTCGCTGCTCGTTATGCGGAATAATTTTTTGCCAAGAGTTCCTATGTTGTTACGTCATGTTCAGGTGACTTATAATAAACTGGTGTCTCATGGGAAGGAGACACCACATAAACATTGCCGACATACTGTCTTGATCAAATGAAAATCGTTCGACTCCGTTCATGCATGAAGAATTCAGCACCACACCCTGTTGAGATTTGATTGATCTCATTGGACTAATTTATTGGCGCAAGGTTGATCCACAGATTCAAATCTCGACAGAAGATGTTTCCTTTCTGAAAATAAGAATAGTTAGAAGCTAGTGAGTCTAATGAATGTAGATAATTGCTGTGCCTGGTCATAAAAGACAAGGTCTTTGACTTGCTCGTGCAACTCATGTCTCACGGATCATTTCACAAATACATTAACACCATGCAAAACTTTCTGGCCGAGAAATTTGCAAAGCAGGACCGCTGCACGGTCTGAGGCAATTTTTCATCTCTTGGGGTGTGACGCAGACGCCTCACAAAACGGCAGAACAGCTCTTGTATTACAAATCTTTCTGCTTACATGGAACACGCAAAAATAATTGGCCATTCAGGGTGACCACGGCAGGGTGTGTGGCGTGGATCAATTCTAGATGGTAAGCTGACGACCTGGAGAAACCGCTTCCACTGTCAAATTTAAAATTGTGCGAACACCTAAAATATATTGCAGAGTGGTGGGAGACGCTTGTGACCATTTGACAAAAGAATTTCTCCTTTCTATGGTTAATCCAGTAATGCATAATAATTAAACGAGCCTTCGTGAATCATTCATCATGATTTAAGACTAAACAAGTTATGCATCGTTGTTTTATTCCTCAGAGGCGAGACAGTGTCCTAGCACCACTCGTGCAATAATTTTATATGGTGCAATACATTATTGAGATGGGTTGATCCATATTTAATCTCTTAATTCATTGGAAAATGAACACGGTGGTGGGAGACACTACACAGACATCGGTGAACATAACACACAGATCCAATTCATTTTCATGTTAGGACACATCGAGTTTAGGAATTTGATTCCCTTTGCCTCCCCTCCTCTCTTTTATATATATGGTCTTGCCACGGCCAAGAGAAGGCTATCCAAATTCAATTGCCTTTGGAAATTCTCTGTAACAAGATCACCTCTCGGACAATGGCTTCACCAGCAAACCCAAAATCCCACTTTCATGCCCGCTCCGTGAGCTTGCCTTCCAAGCCTAACCCGCTCATTCCCCAAGCAGAAGATCACTTGAGGAGGATCAGAAGTTCAGAACCAGCCGCCACTTGTTCGATTTCATCAGTGAGCGGCACGATAAGTGGTCTCGTGGACTTTTACGACTCCATCGATGACTTGCTTCTCTTGCCACATTCCCAACAGGCCTTGGTTCAAGAGGGATGCGATGAGGTGCTCGAGAGATCCCTTGGTCTCCTTGACATTTGCAGCACCAGCAAAGATGTTGTAGCACAGACAAAGGGAACTGTGCAGGTGCTACAATCGGCGTTGCGCCGGAGGTGGGGCGACGGAATGGCACTGAGAAACAAGGTTGAGGCATACATGGCCTCTAGGAAGAAAGCAAAGAAGACAATTCAAAACTGCTTGAAAGTTTTGAAGATCAAATCGACCATCTCTTCTGTGGATCAAAGCTGTGTGACGATGGTTTCCATGTTAAGAGAGGCCGATGGAGTTGCTCTCAAGACGATCGAATCTTTGTTGACATTGGTACACGGAAAGTCGAGCCGCTCTTTCTTCTTCAAGTTGATGCATTCCAGCCAAGTGGCAGCCCATAAGATAGCGTCCAACAGTGAAATAGAGATCGTGGACGCTGCAGTGGATACCCTCCTAAGCCACAAGAGTGGAAAAGCAAGTAACATCCAAACAGAACATGTACAGAAAGCGTTGGCAGAACTTGAGTCCCACATTCAGGACCTCGAAGAAGAGATGGATCACCTGATCAGGCGCATGATCAAAACCCGAGTGTCCCTCCTCAATATCCTCAACCACTAGTCTGAGAAGTCACGAATCCTGGGATTTATAGAAATGTCTAGCACATGTGTAGTACAGATTTTTGTTGTCCTACTTGTATACAACTCAAAGAGTAAAAACTCAATACAAATCTGATCTTCTGCCAAATTAAGCTGCTGCACATCTTTTCCTTATCTTCCCCTCTCGCTGTTGTCTAAATATCCTGTCAGCACTAACAGAATGCAAATATTTGATGTCATCATTCCTACAAAGTGGTTATCTTAATTCAGTGAGAAGAATGAAATCTGAGACTATTACCAGTGTATTGGTGACTAAAACATCGGTTAAATCGGCTTGTTCACATCACTATCAATTATGGCAGAAAGTAGATGTTCTAATGTGATTCCATCAAACTCTGAAGAAGAATAATATCTCATCGAATCAATGATTTGTGAAGGTGCTAAACACCGTCAGACCCGGAGTTGCAGGTTTTGCAGGAATTTTATATCCATGCCTACATAGAAGATGCCGAGGTCCGAGAGACATTTAGGTCATCCTAGCTTATTAGCAATAATAACTGAAATTTATCAATGAGATACTTCTGCAGCATAAATAAGCAGATAAGCTGACTTTTACAACTAGCGGAAACATGAGACTGCTAAGTGTAAAGCAGTAAGCCAACTAGCGGAAACATTATCAAAGAAAACCGAAGAAAACATGGTACAGCATTCATTTTATTCGCTAAATAGTCAGTATGGATACAGGCATTTGCAATGCAGAGAAAATGTTAATTCCATGGAATTATTTCACATCCCTGCATTAACACGGTAGTCTCCGTAATTTGTCAGCAATTACTGATATAAGGCATTGGTGGGAAGGGTGGTGGGGGGACACTGCATGAACATTGGTGAACAAAGCAGTCAAATCCAATTCAAGATCATGCTGTTGGATTATAATGTCTCAGTGCTGCTGTTTTCTGTCTTGTTTTTTTTCCTCTGTTTTCCTCTGTTTTTTTATTAAAAAACAGCCAAGTGCATTTAGTGTTTTTGCTATTTTCTAGGAAGTGAATTAGCACGTTTATGTGCAGTTATATGCTGCACGTGTGTGTGTGGTTTGTAAGCAGTTATTGTTCTTGTTTAAGTTGTCATGTACTTGACAGTTTCTTTAGAGAACTGACGTATGCAAGTTTGTGTTCTGTTTTCTCTGTGCTTCTCTTCCTCATTCGAAAAATATAGCTTTTGGTTTTTTGTTTCTTGTTTACTGTTTCGATCAGTAACAACAGTGGTATCAGAGTATGAATGATCTCGAGGGACTGTGAAGTGAAGCAAGTATCGAAGTGTAAAGAAGTTAAAGGGTGATAGAGACAGGGTCGAGTGGTTTCTCTGCGATGGCTTCTCCAGTATTTACTGGAGAGAATTATCAAGCATGGGCTGTTAAGATGACAGCATTTTTGGAGGGTCATGATTTGTGGGAAGCTGTGGAGGATGATTATGAAGTTGCTCCACTTCCAAATAATCCGACCATGAATCAAATCAAACTTCATAAAGAGAGAACCACAAGAAAAGCCAAGGCAAAATCTTGCCCGTATGCTTTGCTTGTCTCGCCTACCATCTTTACCGAATTATGAAGTGTGACTCTGCAAAGGCCATATGGGACTTCTTAAAGGAAGAATATGAAGGAGATGAGAAGATAAGAGGTATGAAGGTGCTGAATCTCTTGAGAGAATTTGAGAGACAAAGAGATGAAAGAGTCTCGAGTCGGTGAAGGAATACTCCGATAGGCTAGTGGGGATAGCTGATAAAATCAGAGTTTTAGGGATTGACTTGAAGGATGAAAGGCTTGTTCAGAAGATCCTGGTGTCTCTTCCAGAGAAGTTCGAAGCCACCAGAGAAGTTCGAAGCCACCATAGCATCTCTGGAAAATACAAGAGACTTACCTGATATAAAGCTTGCAAAATTGTTGAATGCTTTGTAGGCATAGGAGCACAGAAGACTGATGAGAAGAGAAGAGTTTGTAGAGGGTGCGCCGCAAGCTAGAGTGAAATCAAATGATGGAGGCAAAGGGAAGAAATGGATTCAGTCTAGAGAAAATGTTGGTGACTCCAAGTTTGTAGCAAAAGAAGGAAATTCTGGTGGGTCTAGCAAATGGAAGAAGAACAAAAAGCCTTGTTAATATCGGTGGAACTAATCATCGGTTTTTAGATGTTGGAGAAAGCCGATGCTAGGTGCGAAGATGTCACAAGTTGGGTCACATGGAAGCCATCTGCAAAGAGAAAAATTACCAGCAAACAGGAGAAGCCCAGGTAGCAGTGAATGAAACTGAGGAAGAGCACTTGTTTGTAGCTTCTTTTTCTGAATCTTCTGTTGGGAATGATGCATGGTTGGTGGATAGTGGCTGTACCAATCATATGACTGGCAATTCGAAGCTGTTTAGGAGTCTAGACAGGTCAGTCAGGTCCAGAGTTAGAATTGGCAACGGACAGTATATCGAAGTGCAAGGGAAGGGTACAGTGACTATTGAAGAAAATCAAGAGGTGAAGCTAATCGGTGATGTTCTTTTTGTGCCAAATATTGACCATAATCTGTTAAGTGTTGGTCAATTAATTGAGAAGGGCTATAAAGTGAAGTTCGAAGGGAAGGAATGTCTTATCAATAATGCAGATAGCAAAGAAGTGCTAAGAATTCCAATGGAGGACAAGAGTTTCATATTCAAGCCACAAGAGATGCAACAAATGGCTTTAAAGTGCAAAGAAGAAAATGCGAGATATGGCATAAAAGACTTGGGCATGTTCACGGGAAGAGCATGTCGTTTATGCAGAGAAATAGCTTGGCAGATGACTTGCCAAGTTTGGAGGAGGAATTTCCACAGTGCAGAACTTGTCTTCTTGGCAAACAAGCTAGATTTCCTTTCAAAGAAGGAGGCTGGAGAGCCTGTGAGAAGCTGCAATTAGTCCACACAGATCTATGTGGACCTATGTCTGAGTCTTCTCTCAATGGTAGTAGGTATTTCATTACCTTCATTGATGATATGACTAGGATGAGTTGGATTTATTTTCTGCGAGCCAAGTCTGAAGTTATTGATGTGTTTGTGAAGTTTAAAGCCTTAGTTGAAAATCAGAGTGGGAAGAAAATTAAAATGCTCAGGTCTGATAATAGTTCTGAGTATACTGCTCACAAGTTTAAGTTGAATTGTGAGCAAGCAGGAATTGTGCAACAATTCACTGCTTCCTATTCACCTCAACAGAATGGGGTTAGTGAGAGGAAAAACATAAGCATTATGGAGATGGCTAAATGTATGATGCAGGAGAAGAAGTTACCTAAGAAATTCTGGGCTGAAGCAGCTAATATTGCAGTGTTCCTATTGAATAGATTGCCCACAAAGGCCTTAGAGAGGTCAACACCTTTTGAAGTCTGGTATGGTGTTAAGCCTTCTGTGAAAAATTTAAAGGTTTTTGGGTGTTTGTGTTACACTCATGTTCCTGAGGTCAAGAGGGACAAGCTGGATAAGAAAGCAGAGCTTGGAATCTTCATTGGGTACAGTCTCCAATCAAAGGCTTACAGGATTTTTTACCCTATGACAGGAAATGTGACTGTAAGTAGAGATGTTGTTTTTCTAGAGGAAGATGAGTGGAATTGGATGGATAGAAAGAGTGCAGAACAGCAACAGTTCGAAAAACAACCTGCAACAGATGTAGAGGTTGATGAAGTTATAGATAGATTTGAAGACAGTATGGATGATTTACCAGTGAGAGGCACAAGGTCACTTGCTGAAATCTATGAAAGAAGCAATGTGGCAATGCTCGAACCATCTAACTTTGTGGAAGCTAAGGAGGATCGAGAGGTGGATTGCGGCAATGCAGGAGGAGATTGCAATGATCTAGAAAAACCACACATGGGAGCTTGTTGACAGACCATCTGATAAGAATGTGATTGGGGTTAAGTGGGTGTTTAGAACAAAACTTAATCCTGATGGTTCTGTCAATAAACACAAAGCTAGACTGGTGGTGAAAGGCTATGCACAAATATGGGGAGTAGACTATTCTGAAACATTTGCTCTTGTTGCATGACTTGATACAATAAGGTTACTGTTAGCTATTGCAGCAGAGAAGGGGTGGCCTATATTTCAGTTAGATTTCAAGTCTGCATTTCTGAATGGAGAGCTTGAGGAGGAGATTTTTGTTGAACAACCTGAAGGTTTCAGTACCAAAGGGCAAGAAGAGAGTGTATACAGGTTGAAGAAAGCTCTATATGGACTGAAGTAGGCTCCAAGAGCTTGGTATGGGAAGATAGATCGATATTTGCAGGATTTTGGCTTTGTAAAAAGCTTAAGTGAGTTCACTCTTTATGTCAAGAAGGTGAATCACAGTGTTGTAATTCTGTCACTTTATGTAGATGATCTATTAGTGACGGGGAATGATATGGAATTGATAGAGAAGGTGAAGCAAGATCTATTTGCAGTTTTTGAGATGTCAGACTTGGGAAAGATGGCTTATTTTTTGGGTCTGGAAGTCAAACAGGCTTCATATGAAATCTTCATCTGTTAGAAAAAATACATGAAAGAAATTCTAAAGAAGTTTCAGATGGAAGATTGTCGAAGTGTAAGCACTCCTATGGCTGCTAAAGAGAAGTTGTAGAAGAATGATGGAACAGATGCAGTATATGCTTCTATGTATAGAAGTCGATTGGGTGTCTCATGTATCTTACAGCAACCGGACCCGAGATATTCTATTTGCTTTGTGAGTGTTTTATCCGGGTTTATAAGTAGTCCTAGTCAGTTACATTTGATTGTAGCAAAAAGGGTATTGAGATATCTCAAAGGAACATTGTTCGTTGGTGTGAAGTTTAAGAAATGTCAGAAGTTTAATTTGCAAGGATTTTCTGATAGTGACTGGGCTGGTTCAGTAGATGGCATGAAGAGTACGTCTGGATATTGTTTCAGTTTTGGTTCTACTTGTTTCTCTTGGTGTTCTAAAAAGCAAGAGATTGTAGCTCAGTTTACTGCAGAGGCTGAGTTTATAGCAGCTACTGTAGCTGCAAATCAAGCTTTGTGGCTAAAGAAGATAATGAAGGATCTGTGGTTGAATTCTAGTGATTGCATTGAAGTTAATGTGGATAATCAGGCTGCTTTAGCAATATCACGGAATCCAGTTTTCCATGGCAAAACCAAGCATTTCAAAGTCAAATTTTTCTTTTTGCATGAGGTGCAACAAAGTGGCGAAGTTAAGTTGGTCTATTGTAGATCTGAAGATCAACTTGCAGATATGTTCACAAAACCAATTCAAGTTGGAAGATTTGAGCTGTTAAGAGAGAAAATAGGAGTATGCAGCAGCAACTGATCCAAGAAGGAGTTTGTTGGATTATAATGTCTCAGTGCTGCTGTTTTCTGTCTTGTTTTTTTCCTCTGTTTTTTATATTAAAAAACAGCCAAGTGCATTTAGTGTTTTTGCTATTTTCTAGGAAGTGAATTAGCACGTTTAGGTGCAGTTATATGCTGCACGTGTGTGTGTGGTCTGTGCTTGATTATTGTTCTTGTTTAAGTTGTCCTGTACTTGACAGTTTCTTTAGAGAACTGACGTATGCAAGTTTGTGTTCTGTTTTCTCTGTGCTTCTCTTCCTCATTCGAAAAATATAGCTTCTGGTTTTCTGTTTCTTGTTTACTGTTTCGATCAGTAACAACACATGCTGGGGAATCATTGATTCTAGGAACTTTGTTTTCCTTTGCCTCCCTTTCTCTCCTTTAATATATACAGTCTTCCCACAGCCAAGCGAAGACGACCCGATTCAATTGCTTCTGAAACATTTCAGTAACAAGACCAGCTCTCATACAATGGCCTCACTAGTGAATGGCCTTTTGATACCTGATCATTTATTATGCACTCGTAAGGACTTGCTCAACAGATGATCTACAGATATGGAAGTTAAAACCGCTTCAAAGTCAGAAGGTGCAACAGGAAAACCCTTGAAAAGACTGCTTGCTCTTCTTTGTATACAGGACCCAGGATAAAATCAGAAGAGTCTTAGCAATAGTTGAGTCAAAGTAAGTTGTTCATATGGTATCAAAATCAGCAGAGTTTCGCCTGCACATTAGATATTACGTCAGTTCCATCTCATTCCAAATCCTGACTAGTTTTTGTGAGTAAAAAGAAAAAAAATACTTCTCAAGAATATTATTGAGAAAAACTGATAAATTGTAATGACCTGGTTCGATGAGGGTAGGAGTGATTGCCGGGGCTAGAGAGGGCCCGGACAAGCTGCGGCTTTGACTCTAAGATGGCATGGGGGCAGGAACAAACCGAATCTCACATTGGCTGGGTGTGGTGAGGTGAAGTGCCTTATTAACTTATAACGAGGCCTTTTCTAGACGAAGCCTAGTAGAACAAGACTGTTACGAGTGGGACCTAGGCTTAACATAAATATCCAGGAACGAGATTAGGAGGATAAAAAGGAAAATAATTTGGCTCTGTTGTGGCATATAATGATATAACCAACACAGCATTTATTTGGTATTATCACCAGAGTAATAACAGAAATTTTTCTGGCAGTTAGTGAGCAGAAACCAACTAAAGCAATGAAAGTACTTTGTGTTGATTTCAGTTTTCTGTTACTACGTCCTTACTGCATCTAATTCATGCTAAATTTGCTCCCTCAGCATATGAACCGAACTACATCAGAATCACAGTTAAAGCCGAACCATGTAAAATCCTTCCCAAGCCCGCCCATAGTAGATCGGAATAAAGGTTTTTTTTTTTTCCTTTTTGTTTAATTCTTCTTTCCTAGGCGGTTATTACTTATCATGGCCTCAAAAGAAGGCACCTTAAAGAAAGTATTCCTTCAAATCTTGTATACCCTCCACTGGATATGTGGCAACACTTGCGCATCACCATTTGACAAAAGAGATTCTCTTTTCTATAGTTATACAAGAATGCATAATAATTTAAGGAGCCTTCCTCAATCGTGCATTATCATGTAGATTTAAACAAGTTAAGCATCATTATTTTGTTCCTCTAGAGGGGAGACAGTGTCCTGGCACCACTCGTGCAATTATTTTCTAATGACGAGATGAGTTGATCCATATTTAGCTCTTAATTCATTGGAAAATGGGAAGGGTGGTGGGAGACACTGCGCAGACATCGGTGAACAAGGCATCAGATCCAATTCAAAATCATGTTAGGACATACTGAGTCTGAGAATTTTGATTCCCTTTGCCTCCCCTTCTCTCCTTCCTATATATACATGGTCTTGCCACGGCCAAGAGAGTGCAATCCAGATTCAATTACCTTTGAAAAATTTTGTTAACTAGGTCACCTATCAGAAAATGGCTTCACCTGCAAACCCAAAATCCCACTTTCATGCTCGCTCCGTGAGCTTGCCTTCCGAGCCTAACCCCCTCATTCTTCAAGCAGAGGATTACTTGGGGAGGATCAGAAGTTCGGAAGCAGCCACCACCAGCTCCTTTTCATCAGTGAGCGGCATGATAAGCAGTCTTGTGGACTTTTACGCCTCTGTTGATGACTTGCTTCTCTTGCCACATACCCAACAGGCCTTCATTCAAGAGGGCTGTGACGAGGTGCTTGAGAGATCCCTCAGTCTCCTGGACATTTGTAGCACCGGCAAAGATGTTGTAGCACTGACAAAGGAAACTGTGCAGGAGCTACAGTCAACGTTGCGCAGGAGACGGGGCAATGAACTGGCGTTGAGAAATGATTACGGGGCATACTTGGCCTCTAGGAAGAAAGCAAAGAAGACAATTCAAAGCTGCTTGAAAAATTTGAAGATCAAATCAACAGTCTCTTGTGCAAATCAAAGTGGTACGACAATGGTTGACATGTTAAGAGAAGCGGAGGGAGTTGCTCTCAAGACGATCAAGTCATTGTTGACATTGGTACATGGAAAGTCAACGAACTGCTCTTTCTTCTCCAAGTGGATGCATTCCAACCGAGTGGTGGCTGCTGAGAGAGCGTCCAACAGCGAATTAGAGATCGTTGATGCTGTAGTCGATGCCCTCCTAAGCCATAAGAATGGAAAAGCAAGTAACATTCCCATGGAACATGTACAGAAAGTGATGGCAGAACTCGAGTCCCACATTCAGGACATCGAAGAAGAGATGGAGTGCCTGATTAGGCACTTGATCAAAACCCGAGTTTCCCTCCTCAATATCCTCAACCACTAGTCTGAGAAGTCATGATACCTGGGATGTACAGCATATATGTAGTAGAGATTTTGATGTACTGCTTGTATACAACTCAAAGAGATACAAATTAATACAGATCCGATCTTTTCCCATATTAAGTTGCTTCACTTCTTTTTCCTTCTCTTCCCCTCATGCTGATTCATTTGAAATGCATTTCGTTGTCTGAATATCCTATCAATACTAACAAAATGCAGATATTTGATGTTGTCATTCCTACAAAGTGGCTATATTAATTCCATAAGAAGAACTAACTCTGAAATGATTTCCAGAATATTGGTAACTAAAGTGCCAGTTGAATTGGCTTACTTTTACATCACTATCCATTATAGCAGAAAATTAAATGTTCTCATCTGAACAATGATATTATGCATCGAACTCTGAAAGAGAATGAAATCTCATCAAGTCAATGACTCGTGAAGGTGCCAAACACCATCTGACCCATGGTTGCAGGTTTTAAATGAATTTTATGATCTATTTATACAAGAGACCGAGGTCTGAGAGACATTGGGGTCACCTTACCTTATCAGCATTAACAACTGAAACTAATCACCAAGATACTTCTGCAGCACAAATAAGCAGATGTGCAAAATCATTAAGTTCATGTTATGATAGTCAGACTGCGGGAAAAGAAGTACTGAGGTATAATCCTGGATTAGAAGGCAAGAAGGAGACATCACTGAGTGTTTAGCAGTAAACCAACTAGCTGAAACATTATCAAAGAAAACCAAAGAAAAACGGTTACACATTCGTTTTATTTGCTAAATAGTCAAATGGACACTGGCATTTGCGATACACAAAAATCATTATATCCATGGAATTATTTCACATCCTGCATTAACATGGTACTCTCTGGAACGGCAGGATGAGCTGGATGGAGGGGACTGAAATTCCTAATGTTCCTTGGCTTTTATGCAACCATAATAAATCGTCAGCAATTACTGATATAAGGCAGAACTAATAAAATAAAATAATACCGAGAAAATATTATCCTACATCTCTCGAAAATGGTGGTAGTCTTTTATCATTAATGCCCCCTGTGCAGAGAGTTAATTTTATCTTTCCGCAGCACATTTTGCTGAACAGTGGCGCTATAGTTCCTCTGCTGTTACATATGTTCAGGTGACTTGAAGATGAGCTGGTGTCTTGTGGGAAGGAGACAATGCATGAACATCGCCCATGTGACGTTTTAATTGAATGAAATTTATTTCAACACCGCGTGATGCATAATGAATTCAGTATTTCTTTCGTGCCTTTGCCAAGCATTATCATATAGGATCCAACATGTTACTGCAATTCTTTCTCTCCCCTTGGGAGGCGAGACAGGGTCCTAGCACTGCTTGTGCTATAATTCACTGGAAAATGAGAAGGGTGGTGGGGGACGCTGCACAAACATCAGTGAACAAAGCACTGGAATTCAATTCAAAATCGTGTTAGGGACTCGTTGATTCTAGGAACTTTGATTCCCTTTATCTCCCTTTCTCTCCTGTATATATATGCACAATCTTGCCACAGCCAAGATAAGGCAACCTGATTCAATTGCCTCTGAAACATTTAAGTATAACAAGACCACCTCTCCGAGAATGGCTTCACCGAACCCGAAATCCCACTTTCATGCTCGCTTGGTGAGCTTGCCTTCGAAGCCAAACCCACTCATTCCTCAAGTGGAGGAGCATTTGAGGAGGAGCAGGAGCTCAGAAGACACCACACGTTCATTTTCATTGGTGATGTAACGACCCGGGCCCACAGTGTGATATTGTCCGCTTTGGACACTGAGTCCTCACGGCTTTAAAACGCGTCACACAGATTAAGGGGCCCAAGCCATTATAAACTGGCCCTGGACTCCCCCCCTAAGCGATGTGGGACAAGAGGGAGAGGACCCCTTCCTTGCGCACGTCCGGGGACCGAGGCGCGGACGCACCACCATCCCTCCTCCCCGCGCACCGCCGCTCGGGTCATCACACTCTCCCCCCCTAAGCGATGTGGGACAAGAGGGAGAGGGATCCCTTCCTTGCGCATGTCCGGGGACCGAGGCGTGGATGCTTCGCCATCCCTCCTCCCTGCGCACCGCCGCTCGGGCCGTCACACTCTCCCCCCTTAGCAGAACAGCGTCCTTGCGTGTAATATTGTCCACTTTGGACACTGAGTCCTCACGGCTTTAAAATGCGTTATACAGATTAAAGGGCCCAAGCCATTATAAACTGGCCTAGGACTCCCCCCTATGCGATGTGGGACAAGAGGGAGAGGGATCCCTTCCTTGCGCACGTCCGAGGACTGAGGCGCGGACACACCACCATCCCTCCTCCCCGCGCACCACCGCTCGGGTCGTCACACTGCGTGTAGGGCCACAGCGAGGACGCTATTCTGCTAAGGGGGGAGAGTGTGACGACCCGAGCGGCGGTGCGCGGGGAGGAGGGATGGTGGTGTGTCCGCGCCTCGGTCCCCGGACGTGCGCAAGGAAGGGGTCTTCTCCCTCTTGTCCCACATCGCTTAGGGGGGAGTCCAGGGCCAGTTTATAATGGCTTGGGTCCCTTAATCTGTGTGACGCGTTTTAAAGCCGTGAGGACTTAGTGTCCAAAGTGGACAATATCACACAGTGGGCTCGGGTCGTTATAGGTGAGCAACACGATAAGCGGTGTCATGCACTTCTATGACCGTTGAAGACTTGCTTCTCTTTCCAGATACCCAAAATGCCTTGGTTCAAGAGGGCCACGACGAGGTGCTCGAGAGATCCCTCAGTCTCCCGGACTTGTGCAGTGCTGTAAAAGAAGTTATAGCACAGACAAAGGAAAACATGCAGGAGCTACAATCCACATTACGTAGGAGACGGGGTGATGACCTCGCACGGAGAAACAGGGTCGAGGCATTCTTGACCTCGAGGAAGAAAGCGAAGAAGACAATTCAAATCTGCTTAAAAATCTGACGATCAAATCAACCTTTTCTTCTGTAGATCAATGCGGTATGACAACAGTTTCCATGTTGAGAGAAGTGGAGGAAGTCGCTTTCAGTCAATTGAATCATTGTTGACATTGGTACATGGAAAGTCGAGAAGCTGCTCTTTCTTTGGCAAGTTGATGCATTCCAAGCAAGTGGCAGCTGATGAGAGAGCATCTAACAGTGAGCTAGAGGAAGTGGATTCGGCCGTTCACGCCTTCCTAAGCCACAAGAATGGAAAACTGATCCAAATGGAATACTTGCAGAAAATACTGGCAGAGATCGAGTCCAGCATTCAGGACCTCGAAGAAGAAGTCGAGCGCCTGATCAGGCACTTGATCAAAACCCGAGTGTCCCTCCTCAATATCCTCAACCACTACCAGGCAATTCACGAATCCTAGGTTGTAGAAGTGTCTAGCATATTTATGGTACAGAATTTACTTGAATTACTTGTATACAACTGAAATATTACAAATCAATACAAATCAGATCTGCTGCAAACTAAATTGCCTCACTTTACATATTTCTTTTCTCCGATCGCTGAAGCATTTGACAATAAAACGAGTGATTGCACAGGGAAATTCCGTGTCGAATCATTCTATCAAGCCAACAATGCACAAAACATCGATGTTGTCCTTCCTCCAGAGTGGTTATCTTAATTGGACGAGAACAATGAAATCTAAGGTGATCATTAGTAATGGGTGACTAAGATGACGGTGGAATGGGCTTATCATTGCATCAACATCAATTACAGAAGAAAGGTCAGTGTTCTAATCGGAACAATCTTAATATTTACCACAAACTATAAAAAAGAAGTAAATCTCATGTCATCGGGATTCCTAAAGGTTCGAAATGGCATCTCCTAGGCATGCCTCTACCCCAAACGACGCATTACGTTCATTCATGAGAACGGGATGTCCTGATTGAGCCAAGAAGACTATGAAAGTATGAGAACCCTTGAAAGTATGAGATGCCTGGCTTGATGACTGAATGCCTTGATTGAGCCAAGAAGTCCTTGAAAGTATGGGATGCCTGGCTTGATGGTTGAATGCTCTGGTTGAATTAGGAAATCTCATGGGATGCCTAGCTTGAGGCCGAATCCCTTAGCTAAGTCAGAAAGCATTTGAAACTATAGTGTAATACTTTGACTTGTCAAAGAGTGGAGCCCACAGGAAAAAAAGAAGAAGAAGAAGAAGAAGAGTTGAACGGTCAAAAGAAGAGGAAAAGAGTGGAAGCTTGAGCAGAAAAGGAGGGGGTGAGAGCTTTTGGGAGAAAGGAGGAAAAAAGAAGAGAGAGAGAGAGAAAAGGAAAGAAAAGAAAGAAAAAAAAAATAGAACAAAAAGGAGGAGATAGATAGGAAAAGAAAGAAGCATGTCCGACTCAACTACGTAACGTGATGCTCGGTAAGCGATCATGCCCATTGTTTGTCCAATCAAAGTATTTTCCGGGTTTAGGACTGAAATTTGGAATTTTGGGAAAATCGAGGGGCTGAGTCGGATTTTTGAGTTATTGCGTTGCGCATTTTCATAGAAACAATAGTTTAGGGTATTGTGAAGTTATAGGATTTTACGGATATAAGTTTACGGTTTGTTCGAAACAAAATTTCAAAGTTCTCCGCGCATGATGAATAGTGCACGTCTGGTAACTTCGGGCCTATATTTTGTTGGTTTTCGGCTTGATTTTGGGACGGTCAAATTGGGATTTTTGTAATACATTTGAAGGGTTTTAATTTAGAACGGGGCTCGGTGGAGAAAGTTGTGGTGTGACTAAGTTTTGCGCTTAAACTCTCATTGCGAACGGCTTGAATAATCGCTTTGGGTATGCGATTTGTTAGCGCGTAGGAGACGTTTTGTTAGAGTTAAGCTGCAATTTAGTTGTTTCGTAGTTGATGTAGAGTTTTATTTTATTTTAATATTATTTCTTGGTTATTTGATAGGGTTGTGAGTTCGACGATACGAGCATCGTTTATGATTTGGTCATAGATGACGAGGTAAGTGGTGCTATCTCTTCTTTGAATTTGTGAACTCACATTTTGAAAATGTTAGAGATTTGAGATATTATAGGTAATGAAAGAACATGTTTATTGCATAAAAATTTGGATTGGGCAATTACTACATTTTTGTATTGGTGAATGATTTAAGAAAGATTTTATGAAAAATGTTTCGTCATGAATGTGGTTTGTGAAAGAAATTCTGAAATGGTTCGAGAATGGTTTTAAGAAAAATGTTGCAAAATGTGTATGTATGTACATATGTATGTAATGGTTACTAATTAATTTATGCAATGAGTCTATAATGATCTGAGAAACCTTTTATAAAAGGTGTTTTGAAATGTCGAGGGTTTATGAAATGGATTTCAAAACATTATGATAAATGTCTTGTGAAGGATATTTTATTTGATGGATTAAATTACAAAATGTGATATGATTGATTTATGAAATGCATTATGGATGAGATCGATCATGGATCTAATCTCTAGATATTAGAGGATGTGAGTTTGGTGCTTAGTATTGCTATGAGCCCATTGAGGGGCTAGTGAGTATGCATACCGGATTTATGATATTCTTTTAGGCCCAACTATCGGCTTTGTAGGTGGAGACTTTGCCTAGGGGTGATCTTGGTCGCTTTATCACAAGACGTTGTGTCGTGACCATAGTTATTGAATAAAAGATTGGTCGATGGATGGACCATTAATATGTGTTTTGATATGAGATGGATCAATGGATGAACTATTGATGTGATTTTTGATAGAGATTAATTAATGAACTTGACTATTGATGCTTGAATTGTTGGATGGTTTAAATGAGTATTTTCTGAATGGTATTAAACATCTCTTGGGAAAAGTACCAAAAAAGTCTTAAACCTATTATATCGGTACCAATTCGGTCTTAAACTTTTCAATTGAACCAATTCAGTCTTAAATCTTTTAGGGATAAGTGTTCCAGAAGTCCTAGAACTTGTCACGAAAATGCATTTCAGTCCTAAAACTTGCAAAAAGTGCATTTCAGTCATACAACTTGTTAAAATGTTTCAAACGAGTCCTAAAATTGACGCCGTCTAATTTCTTAACGGAAAAAGCTGACGTGGCCCTCGCGTGGCTTTTTTTAATCGTTTCTCTCTCCTTCGTTGCGAATAGTTAAAAAAAAGAAGCCACGCATGCAGAACGGCGTCGTCTCCTCCTTTCTCCTTCGCCACGATGTCGTCTCCTCCTTTCTCCTTCGCCACGACGCCATCTCCTCCTTTCTCCTTCGCCACGACGTCGTCTCCTCCTTTCTCCTTCACCACGACGTCGTCTCCTCCTTTCTCCTTCACCACGACATCGTCTCCCCCTCCGTCTGTATGTCTTCTTCACCGTCGTGTTCTCCCTCCCCTCTCCATCTCTACGTATTCTTTCGCTTTCTGAGTATCCCCTAAGCCCTAAATTGAACTCGTCCGAACCCTAAGCCCCAAATCGAACTCGTCCGAACCCTAAGCCCCAAATCGAATTCATTCGTACCCTAAGTCCTAAATCGAATTCGTCCGAACCCTAAGCCCCAAATTTGATGATTTGCGGTTCTCTTGCGATTTGGGTCCTCATCGACCTCGAGTTCAACGCTCGTCGTGAGTTCGTGTTCTTTCCTTCCTTTGACGATTGCAAGTTCGTGTGAAGACCTCTTTGCGGGAGTCTGGAAATCTCAGCAGTGAAGCGATTGGCGTCGGGGACGACGATAGGGTCAGCGAAGACGATGGCAACTCCTCCTCACGCAGGTATCGCTCTCTGCATTATAACATTTGGGTATCTCATGGTAATGCTACGATTTTTTTTGTTTTGCAAAGGTGCTTTAATCTCTGCATTATGGAAAACGATGTCAGTTAGCGTCCTCATTTCTTTATTATTTCGAGTTCAGAGAGCTCGAGTTTGACACACATCAACTTTATGTTCTCTTCTTTGATGATTGCGAGTTCGTGCAAAGATATGTCTTGTGGGCATCTCGGCGTCTCAACGGCGGAGCGAGCGGCATCAGGGACGGCGATGGTGACTCCTCATGCAGGTATCACTCTCTACATTACAGCATTTGGGTATGTCATAGTGATATTACCATTTCTTTTGTTTTGTTTTGCAAAGGTGTTTTACTCTCTACATTATAGCGGCGTTTTACTCTCTGCGTTATGGTTGTTTTGCATTTTCCAATTCTTCCGGTAAATTATAACATTGCAGCAAATTAGAACATTGCTCTCACCATTGATCATGTAGTTGCATTGTGGTTGTAAAACGGATTATGCTAATTTGCTGTTTCTGTATTGATTGTTAGTCTTTTATAAAAATATCTTCAATTTAGAACTTGAACATTGCTTCAATAATTTGATGATTGAAAGTGCTCTTCTTTTTGTTTCTGTTCCCTTGTAGGTCCAATGGCCGAGAACAAGTTTATGTCACTGTTCGCTATGGAGATAAATTTAAAGTTGGCCCACCATTGGAATACATAGGTGGAAGGGCTGATGTTGCTGAAATAAGTTTAAGTAAGCCTTCACTTTGTCTAGTATAATTGAAGCTATTGAGGCTTTGGGTGTGTGTAGAGTAGAGAAACTCTTTTACGAGTTCTGGAAGTAAGACTCTTGTAGACGGAGTAACTCTTAGGTATTTATGGGATAACGCTGATGTGATGGATCTATTTTATCATCATCTGTGCTCTGAAAATATTACGCTATATGTTGAGCATGTTGATAATGAAAAGGCAGGAGTTGAGATGGGGGGTGTTGAGATGGAAACTGGAGGTATGTCTAATGTAATTAGGAATACTAATAATGACGGGAATCGGGCTAAAGTTGCCTATAGGGATTTAGATGAGGAAAAGGATGATGATGCACATAATTTGGTGGATATGGAACAGTCGAGTGATGATGATGACTTTGAACTGGTTGAAGCAAGGAAAAAATTAATTGAATTTTCAGCAAGACATAGGCTCCAAGTTTTAAATTATAGTGAGGCAACTAGTACTTCCCAACCACCGATTGTGGATGAGGCTCAATCATTATATGATTCTGGGTACAAAACAGTATGCTGATTCGGATGAGGAAGACAGTCTTCAATCAATTTTAAATGATGAGGGTGGTGAAGAGGTTGATGTTATTTCAAGGAGAAGAAGTAGGTTCCCATCATATGATCAAAGTGGTACAAATCTAGAATTTATTGTTGGCATGACATTTGAGGATGCAACTGAGTTCAAGAATGCAATTTTGAAGTATTCAGTGGCTGAGCAAAGAGCAATCAAACACACTAAGAACACAAAAAGTGTCGTAAGAGCCAGGTGTGGCCACAAAAATTGCAACTGGATGATCTATGGTGCTCTTGATAGCAAAACTGGGTCATTTCATTTGAGAAGGTATGTAAATCAGCATATATGCAGTATCACTTTCGAGAATAAGAGAGTGTCTAGCACTTATTTAGCTAAGCACTTCATGATTCTCATTTCTGCAATGCCTAAAATCAAAGCACCTGAGTTAAAGAAATTAGTTAGAGAACAACTTGGAGTAAATGTCACTTTCAGTCAGTGTAGGAGAACAAAACTGAAAGTATTGAAGGAACTACAAGGCAATTACAAGAATGAATATGCACAGATGCACGACTACTTGGGAGAGCTTTACACTGCAAGCCCTTCAAGAAATTTTAAATTGAAAGTTGAGAGGCCATTGCCAAAATCTCTACCAGTATTTGATAGGGTTTACATTTGCTTTGATGCTTGCAAGAAAGGTTTTTTGGCTGGATGTAGGAAGATCATTGGATTAGATGGATGTTTTTTGAGGGGTTTGATCAAGGGTGAGTTGTTATGTGCCGTCGGAAGGGATGGCAACAATCAAATGTATCCAGTGGCATGGGCAGTGGTAAGAATCGAGAATAAGGACACATGGACTTGGTTTATCGAATTGTTGAAGTCAGACCTCGATATGTGTAATGGTGACGGATGGGCGTTGATAAGTGATCAACAAAAGGTATGCTTTTTTTTTTTTTTTGTAAATTGATTGTGACATTACAATGTTTTTCTTTCTGTTTTCATACATATTTTATTTGTTTCGGTAATTGTCAGGGTCTCGTCCAATCGTAGCTGAATCTGTTGCCAAATGCGAGCATAGGATGTGTGCAAGGCACATTTATTCCAACCGGGGTCAAAAATACAAAGGAAAACGATTCTTTGAGGCAATTTTGGAGATGTGTCAAGAGCACTAATATGTCAGATTTCGAGATGCATAGACAGAGGTTGAATGAACTGATTCGGGAAGGTCATGATGACTTATTCCGTATTGAGCCAAAACATTGGTGCAAAGCCTTCTTTGACACCGACATTAAATGTGATGTCGTTGATAATAATCTGAGTGAAGCGTTCAATGGCAGGTGTGTGGAAGCTAGGTGCAAGGCCATTGTGAGTATGCTAGAGGATATTAGAATCATGGTTATGAATAGAATGCATACTTAGAGGGATGGATGTGCTAGGTGGACTAGAAATTACGGTCCAAGGATTATGCATAAGTTACATGAGAATACATCTGCTAGTAGGTATTGCCATTTGATATGGAATGGAAATGAAGGATATGAGATTACAGAAGGAGGTGACAAATATGTTGTTGATTTGAATTTAGAAACTTGTTCTTGTAGAGCTTGGGAACTTAGTGGAATTCCATGTTGCCATGCCATTTGTGCAATACACCATAAGAGAAATGATCCGATCGACTATCTAGCCGAGTGCTTCAACAAGGAAAAGTATCTAAGTGCTTATCAATTCATGATGCCTACAGTGAGAGGACAGAAATTTTGGAATAAAACCAATAAAGAAGCTCCTCAACCCCCACCAATGAAGAACATGCTTGGTAGGCCAAAAAGGAGTAGAAGAAAGCAACCGATTGAGCTTGTAAAAGGTGATAGAATGACTAAAGAGGGTAAGCAAATGACTTGTTCTGCTTGCAAACAAATTGGACATAACTGCAAGGGATGTCCTTTAAAAAAGGTATTTCCTCAACTAACTGATTATCTTAATGCTGGGCATGTCACTTTAACATGTTGTTAATCAATACTTAATATGTGCTTCTCGGGCCAATGCTTTGGGCCAATGTATGTACATCCAATGCTGGGGGCAATGTACGTACAACCAATGCTTAGGTCAATGTATGTACATCCAGTGCTCATGCCAATGCAAGTACAGCTGAAGCTTATGCTCAATCGCAGGCTAATTCCACTGGTCCAAGGCTCGGAAAAAGACAAGTAAGTTGTCATCTAACCATTATTGTAAGTTTTGTATATCAAGATTCCAATTTAGTAATTTTGAATATATATTCAGGCTAAAGCTAAAGCAACGATAAGCGTAGCTGAAGGAGGATCCGAAAGCCATGCCAATGTTTCTGCAAATGCCAATTCAATAGGAGATAATAGTGGGCATGTTAATGCTTCTGCTCAGGCTAGTGCAGATGTAAGAGAATGTAGTGCTCGTGCAAATGTAAGAGAATGTAGTGCCACTACTTCTGCTCATGCTAGCGCTGATGTTAGAGGATGTAGTGGTGAGGCCAATGCTTTTGGTGAAGTTCGTTTGGATCAAGGGGAAGGCAGTGCACCGGCCAATATAATGGCTAAGCATAGACGTGAAAAAATTCCGGTGAGTAATACCTCAATCCCCAAGTATACATGTATTGTGACTACGTTCTCATGTTGAATGAATTTTCTATTATTTCAGTTTAAAAGACCTACCATTGAAAATTGCATGATACAGAGAGAATCACAAGCCAAGAGGATGAAAATGATAGTGTTAGGTGTTGACGCAAATCCTATGACAAACCTTCATATTCGCAAGGTGAGTAATATTTTTAAATTTTTATAATAGCAATTACTTATCTCCTTAAGCTAAAAAGATACTCATTCTTATGTAGCCTAATACAATTGGTGCAAGAATCGTTAACCTACCGGAGAAAGGGGTAGTCACAAGAGCTACGGTAACAGCAAATGTGCATTCCCAAGTCAGTGCACAACCTCAGTCATATCATTTATCAGCAGCTCCTCGAAAACAAATTGCGGTGACGCCGAAGCCACTATTACAACCCAAGGCCACTTCACAACATCAGTCATATCATGCAACAGTAGCTCCTCCAAAGCACGTTGCAATGAAGCCGACGACACTATCACAACCTCAGGCCAGTTCTCAAGCTCAGTCATCTCAAGCTACAACAGCTCAGAAGTACCTTGGTTTAAAGCGAAAGGCACCATCACAACCCCAGGTAAGTTCCCAACCTCAATCATCTTGTGTAACATTACCTCATCGAAAGCATGTTGCGCTGAAGCCAAAGCCACTATCGCAACCTCAGGCCAATTCCGAAGCTCAGTCATCTAAGGCTACAGTAGCTCAGAAGCATCTTGGTTTAAAGCGAAAGGCACCATCACAACCCAAGGCAAGTTCCCAATCTCAATCATCTCGCGCAACATTACCTCCTCGAAAGCATGTTGCGATGAAGCCAAAGCCACTATTACAACGTCAGGCTCAGTCATCTCAGGCTACAACAACTCCTCTAAAGCCTATCGCTGCGAGACCATATATAAGGAAAAGCGCCAGAATTCTGAATCAAGTGAAGGCTCAACCTACTGGACCATCGGAGACCATCATATTGGATTGATATGTCTGCTGAAATTGGTGTTGTTAGGTGAATGTATATCAATTATTAGCTGGTTTTTTGTATGAGACGTGTAGCGTTTGTGCATAGAACCTTTTCTGCACTGAAAGTGCATATTTTGTTGAACAGAACCTTTTGTGCACTGAAAATGTAAGCATGTTGCTTTGTCAATGAATCGTGTTTCAACAAGTTATGTGGGATGCTTGGTTTTGGTTTGGATAATGCACGAAAGTGATTACTCTTCGGGATTGTTAATAGGTAATTACTGAAACTGGCCATGCAGAATTTTCATTCTTCCAATACTTTTGTCATCTTCTTTCCCATACATTTTCTCGAGTTCCTCGGGGCATTAATGGTAACCGATACCACTACCTCTTATTGCTAATTTTTCATTTTATATGATGGGGTTTTGCTCTACGTGGTCTCTGTGGCCCGCATTGGATGATTCATGGAAGATTTGATTAGGTAACTTAGGTACTGTAGTCGACTGCTTTGATTTCACTTGATTTTTTACACATTCCATTTGAGGCAAGCTCGTTATTAAAATCATGAAAAAATCACCAATTAACAATCTCGATTGCATAATAAGGGAGTTGTCACCATTTTTTGAAGTTCTAAATTTATTCTGGTGGCAATAGCTCATGTAGTGCTATTGACAAGCACACAAATCAAGCAACATTTTGCAATGCGATAGTAATTTCTCGCATGGCAAGCAATTGGTCTTGCAAACTACAAACTCACATCAGATTTCATTCCCATCTCAATTATCCACAACTAGTGTTCAAATTTACAAACTTAGATAGAATGTACTATGGAAGACTTAGAAATTTCCCACCAACTTTCACATTATATATAACCAATACAGCGATATAACACATGCATAGAATGAATGCTAATTGATATAGCATCTTTCCTTTCTTTACTTGTGCAAGCTCCTTCTTTAAACGTCTATTTTTCGCCTTTTGAGTCTTCATTTCAGCTAGCAATGAGCTCACCTCGACTCCGTCACCCCTCGATTGCCTTGATTCAAACAATGTTTGATTTCTTTCAAGGAGGTCAACTATCATGTCCCTCACATGATTTGGTATCTTTGGATCCACCCACATGAAGAAATTGCAGCAACTTGGACTATCAAACTTAGCACATCCATGGAACCTTCTTCCTGCGTTTTTCTTTGTCTTCGCCATAAGAATTGGCGATTGAAGGCCACAATAACATGTTGGCTCCGAGTTGACCTCAGTAGGAGTTACGCTACTTGATGCAGATGTTGCCGCCCTCATTCTTCTGGGCTTCGTATTATAGGAACCTAATAGAAGTATATTAGCTATATTATGATTCCTTCATAACGTCTTCATATTAATAACTTCTGCATAATGCAATGTGTTTACTTGAGAGATTTAGGAGATGTTTTCAATCTCCAAAAAACATCTCTTTTTTCATATGCACTGGATGAATAGACAACCATAACTTACTTCTGCATCAATGTTCTAATTTGTCGCTAGTATTAGAGAATGGAAAACAACAAAATGCTATAATGCAGAGAGCAATACCTGCGTGAGGAGGAGTTGCCATCGCCGTCGTTGACCTTGTCGTCGTCCCCGACGCCAATCACTTCGCCGCTGAGATGTCGAGACTCCCGCAAGCGAGATCTTCGCACGAACTCGCAATCGTCAAAGGAAGGAAAGAACACGAACTCATGACGAGCGTCGAACTCGAGGTCGATGAGGACCCAAATCGCAAGATAACTGCAGATTGTCAAATTTCATTTGGGGCTTAGGGTTCGGACGAAATCGATTTGGGGTTTAGGGTTCGGATGACATCGATTTGGGGCTTAGGGTTTGAACGAATTCGATTTGGGGTTTAGGGTTCGGACGAGATCGATTTGGGGCTTAGGGTTCGGACGAATTCGATTTGGGGTTTAGGGTTCGGACGAGATCGATTTGGGGCTTAGGGTTTGGACAAATTCGATTTGGGGCTTAGGGGACACTCGGAATAGAGAAAGAAGAAGTAGAGATAGAGGGGGGAGGAGGAGACGACGTCGTGGTGAAGGAGAAAGGAGGAGACGGCGTCGTGGCGAAGGAGAAAGGAGGAGACGACGTCGTGGTGAAGAAGAAAGGAGGAGACGATGTCGTTCTGCATGCGTGGCTTTTTTTTTTTTTTTTTAACTATTCGCAACGGAGGAGAGAGAAATGATTAAAAAAAGCCACGCGAGGGCCACGTCAGCTTTTTCCGTTAAAAAATTAGACGGCGTCGATTTTAGGACTCGTTTGAAACATTTTGACAAGTTGTAGGACTGAAATGCACTTTTTGCAAGTTTTAGGACTGAAATGCATTTTCGTGACAAGTTTTAGGACTTCTGGAACACTTATCCCAATCTTTTAATATTGGTACCAATTTAGTCCATCCGACCAATTTTGTCACGCCCCAATTCTCGGGCACGCACACATCCTTCTACTTGGTCGATTTTATAATGCGATATCTCAGGACTAAGAATCACCGAACCTTTCGTTTATTAAGCACATGCAGAAGCAGTTATAAATGTCCAGACAATAACACAATGCGATAGAAAAGTAAGGCCATATTTTTTCATATTGAAATCCACAACCAAACCTTTATACATGGCATAATGCAAAGTCTATTTACAAGACTATTCATAACATTCTAGTTTCACACTATTCACATTTAGACAGGATTCACAAAAGAGGATGGGATCTCAGTCCTCATCCGGGTTGTACTCAGGATCATCCCGATCCTCTTCTGACTCTTCTTTACTAAGCTCACATCCTTCAAGCTCTTCATCTTTTACCAACTCATTGTCCTCTTCTGGTTCCTCCTCTACAGGCTCATCTACGGGCCTGAAATGTTGTCCCACAATTGGGATGAGACTACGTTTCAGCAAGTTCTACCTCACTAAGACTCGATTAGGAAACCAATACGCTAACCGGGCTGCCTATGCACGTACAAGTCAGAGGACTTACCTTGGCCTCAGATTCCACTTGCATATTAGTACAGTTTAATAGGCACCTAGGCAATCAAATCACAGATCGACATCTCGATCAAGCGACCTAGTCGATTACTTGATAATCGGACCATTCCAAGGTCATTTCCATTCAATCGATCAATTCACGAAATCAGATTAAAGCAATGATCAATCGACTTAATCGATTACATGTCAAACGGACCATTCTTGGTCATTTCAATCAGTACTATCCATTCTCTAAAATAACCCATTGGGTTACCAAGCCAGTATTTGATACGATTTGATCTCCGAGATGACACACTAAGTCACTATAACATACTATTCATTCTCCAAGATAACCTATTGAGTTACCGAGCTAGTATATTATAATATTCATTTTCCGAGATGACATATAGAGTCACCGAGTATATTCATCATAACGTACATTCTCCAAGATGACATGTTGAGCCACTGAGCCGTTATGACATGTCGTCCATTCTCCAAGATGATCTATAGAATCACCGAGCCGACATTTCATACCGTCCATTCTCCAAGATGACCTATAAGGCCATCGAGCTGGTATACAAACAATTCTTTCTCAAAATGACATGAGAGTCATCGAGCTGTAATAGTATAACGTCCATTCTCCAGATGACATACTAATCATCGAGCTGTTATAGTATTTTTTTGTTCATTCCGAAGACACAATCAATTTTACCATTTTCATCATATTTGATAAAAATACACGTGGGTGGGCACACGGTCGACTTTAGCCAAAAATAATATTTTTGCTTTCCATAACTCCCACATTTTCTATAGTCCACTCAAATCCTTTTGGCATTATCAACCGATGCTCGGTTATTTTTCAATTAATAACTAAAGATTATTCAATTAAAGAATAATTCCTAATTTCACCAATAATTCAATTCAACACAAAATAAAACTCAATTAAATAAACGGACTACGCCACGACAATCAACATAAAATTCCGGTCGTCGGCTATCCTTGCCAAATTTCTGGAAAATAAATAAATAATTAAATAATTCCGAAAATTAATAAATAAATACGATAAAAATCCAATTTAGGCCCGTAATGCCTAATTGAAAGCCAAATCGGATCGGGAAAAATCCCGAGATGCATTCGATAAATAGTATAGGCAATTCTCTAGTTAAGTACACTAACCACTTAACTAATATGCAATGCAATTAACTAATAATCACTAATCCATGCTAATCTAACCACCTAATTGCACTTAATTAAATCTAATCAACCCTTAAGCATCATTAGTCTACTAAGCAAGGATTAGCGAGATTACTCACTTGGCAAAGCAAAGACCGGAACACTGCGACGGCACGACAACGGCTGAAATCCAAATTTTCGGCGACGTCGACGATCACTCGGGCCGGGCCCAAAGGCCTTGTAGGCCCACAGCAAATTGCTGGGCTTGGGCCTCAAAATCGCGGGCTTGAACTGCTGAATTCTTGGACCGATGTTGGGCTGAACTTCAAGACTGAAAATGGGTTACAACTTAAATGGACCAAGCTGAAGCGGGCCTGAAAAACTGGGCTGCTGGACTTGAAACATTCAATTGGGCTGAACTCCAAAGCCAAAGATGGGCTGCGGGCTTGATTGAAGATGGCTGCTAAAATCCACTGGGTTGGGCCTCGGCTTTGCTGGACACGAAACAAATTCACTGGATTGAATTGGCATGGGCCGGGTTGCGTGCGAACAGAACTGGCGAAGGAGCAGCGGTCTTCGTGCGTTGTTGCAGGGGAACATCGGCCTTCTCGCGAGCGGTTGGTGGACGCGCGGACGAAGAGGAGAGAGGAAGCGGGCATGTGGCAGCTGCTGGAGTAGCTTCGGTCAACAAGATGGAAGAGTTCACTAGTTTCGTTGTCTCGGTGGAGCTTGCTGGCGCACACGGAGTTAACGTTGGTGGGATGGAGCGGCTACGGTTGACTTGGTGGGCTGGTGTTGGGACTTCATGGGTGGAGGCTGGCACGCGGCAGCTTGGGGAATTGCTTCGATGCTGCTGGACTTCAATGGAGCTGAGGAGAACAAATCAAAGTGGAGCAGCGAAGGGGTTCTTTCGGTCAACCATGGGGAAGGGGTTTGGTTGGTTTGACGGCGGGGGGGAAGACGTGGCAGCAAATGGAGCTGAGGAGAACAAATCGAAGTGGAGCAGCGAAGGGGTTCTTTCGGTCAACCATGGGGAAGGGGTTTGGTTGGTTTGACCGCGGGGGGGAAGACGTGGCAGCAAATGGCTTCTGTGGAGGGAGAAATATGTGGGGTTGTCGTGAGAAAAATGGAGGGATTCAGCTGCTTGATGGACAGAGAAACATGAAGAAAAATGAAAAGGAAACAGGAGCAGAGCTGGATACGGTGATGCAAGGGCTTCGCACGAAGGAGAAGAGGGCAATCAGTCGGTGGCTTGGCTTGCGAGAGAAGCCGAAGAAGAGGGAAACGAAAGTCCAAAAACAAATATCTAAAACCATCATTAGATTGCCAATTAGTCTTCAAGCTTATCCACTTGATCTCCAATACTTTCTTGCTCATTTAATCACATATAATCCAATTTGATGACAAATATTGCGCCCCTCCATGCCTAGCTCCGAATTTCCCTTAAATTTTTGGACTTCACTTTCTTCTCCAATTCTCCAATTTGATGTCCAAATTTTGCTAAGGAAAAAGTCCACGCAATTTCTATAAATCCCCATCACCATAAGGAGGCCAAAAATCCATTCGATTTGGCCCATCCGAATTTCCGTTGTTCTCCGAATCGTCTGAAACGATTTTCCGTAAAAATTCCGAACTCGATAGAATTTCTCCGAAAGATAAGGTGACGCCCTATAAATGAATCGTGACATGCTTGAATGTTCGATTTCCGAAACCGAATTCCATTTCGTGGTTAAAATCAACCGAACGTAATTTTAGTCCGATCCGACCTATCGGGTAGCTTTTAGGGATTTTACGCGGTTATATCCTTAACGGCTTCATCTAATAGATTGGTTAACTCGTGAGTGATCAGCTTAGAGAAAAAAGACCATAGGTGTGCCGGCAAAATGCCCATTTCATATATTCGGAACAAGGTCGAAATTCAGGATGTCACAAATTTTGGCCGGCCGGCGTTGACGTGGCAATTTTTATAATTTTTTAAAGGATTTTTTTGAATTTTTTATTAATTTTTTTTCCTTTTCTTTTCAACAGTCTTCCTCACGGTGGCTAGTGAGCCTTCGGTGAGGCTCGCCGGCCACTGGACAAGGGCCGCGAAGCCCTTGCCTGCCGTCGGCGAGGGTTGCGGCCCTCGCTCGGCCTCTCCCAGGGTCACCAGTGAGGCGGCTTCGCCTGGATCTAGGCGAGGCCATCCTTGCCCGCGGCTAGCAAGGCCATGGCGGCCATCGCCAGGGCGGAGGCGAGGGCCACGAAGCCCTCCGTTGTTGGGGGTGGCGGGCTAGGGTTTTGGAGGCGAAGATCGGGCGGAGGAGTGGCGGTGTGAGGCGTGGGAGGTGGGGGACCAGGGCCTCGAATTGGGATTCGTGGAGGTGAGGGCGGCAGTGACGAGGTCGAGAAGCTTTGGGGTCGACAGTGGAGGAGGCGCCGGGGACTTAGCGGTAAGGCCAAGGCGAGGCTGGCGTCGCCCAAATCTGGGCTAAGCCGCCTCGCCCGCGGCCCTGGGCAAGGTCCAGTGAGGTCGCGACCCTCACCGGTGGCTGGCGAGGGCTTTGCAGCCCTTGCCTCCACCCTGGCGATGGCCGCCATGGCCTTGCCAGCCGTGGGCGAGGCTAGCCTCGCCTAGATTTGGGCGAAGCCGCTTCGCCGACGACCCTGGGAGAGGCCGAGTGAGGGCCGCGACCCTCGCTGACGGTAGGCGAGGGCTTCGCAACCCTCGCCTAGTGGCCGGCCAGCCTCCGGTGAGGCTCGCCGACCACCGTGAGGAAGAAAGCTGAAAAGAAAACGAAAAAGAAAAGAAAAAAGAAAAAAATTAATAAAAAAATCATAAGAATTGCCACGTTAGCGTTTGGCCACCAGTCGACGTCCACGTTAGTGCCGGCCAGCCAAAATTGGCCGGATGGACTGAATCGGTACAAATATTAAAAGGTTTAGGACTGAATTGGTCCAATTGAAAAGTTTAGAACTGAATTGGTACCAATGCAATAGGTTTATGACTTTTTTAGTACTTTTCCCAACATCTCTTATATGATTTGATCTTTGTATTAAAGAGTTGGATTATGAGTTTCTGATGGTGCCCTATACTTATATATATGCCTAGTGGTTGCTCGATATGCTTAAAAAGAGATATGTACTACTTGCTAAGCTTGTGGTTGCTCAACCCTCTATTTCCTAACCTTTTTAGGTTCTTTGGTTAGCAGCTAGTAGAGTGAGAGTGCTATCAATAGGGACTTTTGGAAGTAGACTTGATTGTTTGAGGCTACGTTCTTCAACTGGAAGGACAGCCATGTCACCCCATCCCTATAGTTCTTGGGGTGTGACATATGCGATGCTTGGCTTGAGGCCAGATGCTGTGATTGAGCGAGGAAGCCCTTGAAAGTATGGGATGCTTGGCTTGAGGTCGGATGCCTAACTTAAAGCTGGAAGCCCTAAAAGTATAGGAAGAACTGTTTGAGATGGTTAATGAACTTATTGTGCATGTTATTGTGTGTTGTTTGATAAGCTTGCTTAGTAAAATAACTTATTTGGTAAGTTGAAAGTGGATCACATGCAAATAATCGAGAGATAGCAATGGGTTTGTTATTGATCTGTCATCGACATTGTATTGCAAGTGTTGTACTTGTTAGATTTTGATGATAAGATGTCCTCTTAGTAGAGAATTAAGGGTTTTAATCACCGAGTCCTCCGACTCACTCTCTTATTTTTCAGACTTGTAGGCATTGTGATCTATTTAAGGATGCATACAAAGAAGAGGTTGAGGTCCAAGACACATTTGGTCCATCCTAGCTTGAGAAGAAACCATTGAGACTTATCAACAAGTACCTCTATAACGTAAAATAGAAGATGGGTAAAATTAGTAGGTTAAGTTAAGGATGGTTAGCTTGTGCAATGAAAAAAAGTTTGAACATGGATTTGAAGGCAACAATTGCATAAGCCAACTAGTGGAAACTTTATCAGAAGAAAACCACGGAACAAGGATAAAATAATCATATGCCTTGCCAAATAGTCAGATGAATTATAGACATTTGCAATACAGAGAAAATGAGAGCTTCATGGGATTATTTCACACGCCTACATTAAGACGGTCTTCTCGGGAACAGCAGGATGAGCTGGATGGGGGGAATCAACTTCCTCGTGTGTTACTGATATAGGCAGGCGAAATAAGATAAATAAGTGCAGAGAAAACAATTTTCTATGTGTCTCTAAGAGTGGAATAACTTCATCATTAACGCTGCTCGTGCGCAAACTTATTTTTATCCTTTTCGCTGCTCGTTATGCGGAATAATTTTTTGCCAAGAGTTCCTATGTTGTTACGTCATGTTCAGGTGACTTATAATGAGCTGCTGTCTCATGGGAAGGAGACACCACATAAACATTGCCGACATACTGTCTTGATCAAATGAAAATCGTTCGACTCCGTTCATGCATGAAGAATTGAGCACCACACCCTGTTGAGATTTGATTGATCTCATTGGACTAATTTATTGGCGCAAGGTTGATCCACAGATTCCAATCTCGACATAAGATGTTTCCTTTCTGAAAATAAGAATAGTTAGAAGCTAGTGAGTCTAATGAATGTAGAAAACTGCTGTGTCTGGTCATAAAAGACAAGGTCTTTGACTTGCTCGTGCAACACATATCTCACGGAGAAATTTGCCAAGCAGGACCGCTGCACGGTCAGAGGCAATTTTCATCTCTTGGAGTGTGACACGCAGACGCCTCACAAAACGGCAGAACAGCTCTTGTATTACAAATCTTTCAGCTTACATGGAACACGCAAAAATAATTGGCCATTCAGGGTGACCACGGCAGGGTGTCTGGCGTGGATCAATTCTAGATGGTAAGCTGACGACCTGGAGAAACCGCTTCCACTGTCAAATTTAAAATTGTGCGAACACCTCAAATTTATTGCAGAGTGGTGGGAGACACTTGCTTGTCACCGTTTGACAAAAGAACTTCTCCTTTCTATGGTTAATCCAGTAATGCATAATAATTAAACGAGCCTTCCTGAATCATTCATCATTATTTAAGACTAAACAAGTTAGGCATCGTTGTTTTATTCCTCTAGAGGCGAGACAGTGTCCTAGCAAGACTCGTGCAATAATTTTATATGGTGCAATACATTATTGAGATGGGTTGATCCATATTTAATCTCTTAATTCATTGGAAAATGAACAGGGTGGTGGGAGACACTACACAGACATCGGTGAACATAGCACGCAGATCCAATTCATTTTCATGTTAGGACACATCGAGTTTAGGAATTTGATTCCCTTTGCCTCCCCTCCTCTCTTTTATATATATGGTCTTGCCACGGCCAAGAGAAGGCTATCCAAATTCAATTGCCTTTGGAAATTCTCTGTAACAAGATCACCTCTCGGACAATGGCTTCACCAGCAAACCCAAAATCCCACTTTCATGCCCGCTCCGTGAGCTTGCCTTCCAAGCCTAACCCGCTCATTCCCCAAGCAGAAGATCACTTGAGGAGGATCAGAAGTTCAGAACCAGCCGCCACTTGTTCGATTTCATCAGTGAGCGACATGATAAGTGGTCTCGTGGACTTTTACGACTCCATCGATGACTTGCTTCTCTTGCCACATTCCCAACAGGCCTTGGTTCAAGAGGGATGCGACGAGGTGCTCGAGAGATCCCTCGGTCTCCTTGACATTTGCAGCACCAGCAAAGATGTTGTAGCACAGACAAAGGAAACTGTGCAGGTGCTACAATCGGCGTTGCACCGGAGGCGGGGCGACGGAATGGCACTGAGAAACAAGGTTGAGGCATACATGGCCTCTAGGAAGAAAGCAAAGAAGACAATTCAAAACTGCTTGAAAGTTTTGAAGATCAAATCGACCATCTCTTCTGTGGATCAAAGCTGTGTGACGATGGTTTCCATGTTAAGAGAGGCCGATGGAGTTGCTCTCAAGACGATCGAATCTTTGTTGACATTGGTACACGGAAAGTCGAGCCGCTCTTTCTTCTTCAAGTTGATGCATTCCAGCCAAGTGGCAGCCCATAAGATAGCGTCCAACAGTGAAATAGAGATCGTGGACGCTGCAGTCGATACCCTCCTAAGCCACAAGAGTGGAAAAGCAAGTAACATCCAAACAGAACATGTACAGAAAGCGTTGGCAGAACTTGAGTCCCACATTCAGGACCTCGAAGAAGAGATGGATCACCTGATCAGGCGAATGATCAAAACCCGAGTGTCCCTCCTCAATATCCTCAACCACTAGTCTGAGAAGTCACGAATTCTGGGATGTATAGAAATGTCTAGCACATGTGTAGTACAGATTTTTGTTGTCCTATTTGTATACAACTCAAAGAGTAAAAAACTCAATACAAATCTGATCTTCTGCCAAATTAAGCTGCTTCACATCTTTTTCCTTATCTTCCCCTCTCGCTGTTGTCTAAATATCCTGTCAGCACTAACAGAATGCAAATATTTGATGTCATCGTTCCTACAAAGTGGTTATCTTAATTCAGTGAGAAGAATGAAATCTGAGACTATTACCAGTGTATCGGTGACTAAAACATTGGTTAAATCGGCTTGTTCACATCACTATCAATTACGGCAGAAAATTAAATGTTCTAATGTGATTCCATCAAACTCTGAAGAAGAATAATATCTCATCTAATCAATGATTCGTGAAGGTGCTAAACACCGTCAGATTCGGAGTTGCAGGTTTTGCAGGAATTTTATATCCATGCCTACATAGAAGATGCTGAGGTCCGAGAGACATTTAGGTCATCCTAGCTTATTAGCAATAATAACTGAAATTTATCAATGATATACTTCTGCAGCATAAATAAGCAGATAAGCTGACTTTTATAACTAGCGGAAACATGAGACTGCTAAGTGTAAAGCAGTAAGCCAACTAGCGGAAACTGTTAAATTGCTGAAGGGAGGAGAGATGAGGCTAAAACTTCATCTTACGTGCAAAGCAATCAAGTCTTTTACAAAAGAGAAAATACATAACGTAAAACACACCATAACTACCCATGTTCTTCATAAAGCACTTGCCCCACTAACATCTAAAAACTAGGATAACCAACACACATGACTCCACTAACTCTAATAACTGAAAAACCAAATCAGCAACATGTGCAAAAGGAAATAACTATTATATCAACAATCTCTCCCTTAAACTGATGTTTGCTAACATTCAGTTTAAAGCCTTGACTTTTTTCACCGTGCAAACACCTAGTAACCTTCTGAGCTTCACAGATGACTCCATCTTGAGGGCCTTGGTGAATATATCAGCAACTTGATCTTCACTCCAGCAGTAGATTAGATCAATTGTTCCATCATTGCTAAGATCTCTCAAGAAATAAAACTTCACATCAATGTGCTTGCTTCTTCCATGTAACACCGGATTCTTGGAGAGTTTTATTGCTGAGTTATTGTCACAAAAAATTTTAGTAGGTCCCAGTTGCTTGCATTGTAACTCCTCAAGAATTCTCCTTAGCCAAATAGTTTGACAAGCACTAGCTGTTGCAGCAACAAATTCAGCTTCTGTACTTGACAATGTGACAATTGGTTGCTTCTTGGATGACCACGAAATAGCACCTGTTCCAAACATAAAAGCATAACCTGAAGTGCTCCTCCTATCATCTTGATCTCCTGTATAGTTACTATCAGTAAATCCCAACAAATCGGACTTTTCGCCCTTCTTGTAAAATAGCCAAAGTCTCTAGTTCCTTGCAAGTAACGAAGGATTCTCTTGGCAGCTAACAAATGCATTTGTGTAGAATTCTCCATATATCTACTGATTAAACTCACATAATACATTATGTCTGGTCTTGTTGCAGTTAAATACATCAAACTGCCCACAATTTGTATATAAAGTGTGCTGTCAACCTTCCTCCATTTATGATCTTTGTATAACTTTAAGCCAAACTCAACTGGAGTGTTTACAAGATTACAATCCTTCATCTGAAACCTATCCAAAATTTCTCCCACATATTTTTTTTGAGAAATAAAGATCCCATCATCCGATTGTACCACTTCTATGCCAAGGAAGTAATGCATCATACCAAGATTAGACATTTCAAACTCATCCATCATAGATTTCTTGAATTCTTCAAACATGCCATCACAACATCCAGTAAATATAAGATCGTCAACATACAAGCAGACAATAAGCATTTACCCTTTATCTCCAATCTTGACAAAAAGCGTATGCTCATAAGGACATTTTGAAAAACCAACTTCAAGAAAATAAGTTTCAATGCAACTATACCAAGCCCGATGGGCTTGTTTTAGCCCATAAAGAGCTTTCTTCAATCTATAAACTTTATGCTCATTTCCAATCTTGACATAACCAGGGGGTTGCTCGACAAATACATGTTCCTCCAAGTATCCATGCAAGAATGCCGATTTGACATCTAGCTGGAAAATAGGCCAAGAATTTTGTGCCGCTAATGCAACCACCAATCTGATCGTGTCATGTCTCGCAATTGGAGAAAAAACCTCTGTATAGGCGATTCCATATTGCTGCTTGTATCCCTTGGCTACCAAACGTGCTTTGTATTTGTCAACTTCACCATTTTCTTTCAGTTTTGTTTTAAAGACCCACTTTACACCAATGATTTTTTGTCCATCCGGAAGATCGAATAACTCCCAAGTATCATTTCTTTCAATGGAATTAATTTCATCATCCATCGCTTTTCACCATTTTTCTTCTTTGACAGCACTCTCAAAAGTTGTAGGGTCATAGTCTGAAAATAAGGCAAAGAGAGTAATTGAATCTCCAATTCTAGTTACCTCATAATCTTCCATCCAAGCAGGCTTTCTTCTAACGCGGCGAAGAGATTGGGCTTCTTTTTCATTGACTTCAGCGCCTGTTGGTGAAATTCTAGCAGCTGTAGAAGTTGTATTTGATGAATTTTGGGGCATATAAGGTACTGAAATTTGCTCCTGTTCAGCATCATTGTCATAAAGAACTTGGATAGGCTGCTGCCTATTCCAATCCCAAGTGTTCTCTTTATAAAAAACAACATCCCTGCTAGTCACAATCTTCTTTGTTAGTGGATTGAATAATTTATATGCTTTGGATTTTTCACTTACACCAAGAAAGACACATTTTTCAGCCTTGTCATCAAGTTTATTTCTTTTCACATCCGGGACATGGGCATATGCGATGCATCCAAAAATTCTGAAGTGCTCTACAGCCGGTCTTCTCCCACTCCAAGCCTCTTCAGGTGTCATATTTTGAACAGCAAAAGTTGGATTTCTGTTTAAAACATGAATACTCCAATTTACTGCTTCTGGCCAGAAAGTCTTTGGAACTCTTCCTCTTGCCAATAAACTTCTCACCATGTTGAGAATTGTTCTATTTTTCCTCTCAGATACACCATTATGCTGTGGTGTATATGCAGCAGTAAGCTCTTTTCGAATGCCATACTCTGCACAAAAAACTTCAAATTCTTTTGAGCAATATTCACCACCACGATGTGTTCGAAGAGTCTTAATGGTCTTTCTTGCTTCATTTTCAACACGAGTTTTGAAGCTTTTAAATGTGGAGAAAGCTTCTGATTTTTCCTGTAAAAAATAAACCCAAGTTTTTCTGAAAAAATCATTAATGAAGGTAATTAAGTATCTTTTACCTCCATTAGAAGATGGATTTATGGGACTGCAAATGTCCGAATGCACCAGCTGCAAAACATCCTTTGCTCTCCATGACTTTTCTTTTGAAAATTGAGAACGATGCTGTTTGCTAACAACACATTCTTCACAGACTTGGGAAGGACCAATAATTTGAGGAAGACTTGTCACCATGTTTTTCTGTTGGAGGGTCTTCAATCCACCAAAACTCAAGTGACCATAACGAAAATACCAAAGCCATGAGGGATCTTTCTTTTCAGCGATCAAACAAGACTGAATATTTTCAATCTTTAATGGAAACAATCTATTTGAATTCATAGGAACAACTGCAATAGCACCTCTAACAGAATCAGAACTTTCACAGACACCCCTCTGGATGGTGATTACATAACCCTTTTCTTGTAATTGGCCAGCACTCAATAGGTTACTTTTCAAGTCAGGAATATACAACACATTAGAGATGATTTCCACAAAACCATTCTTGGTTCTTATCTTAATACCACATTTTCCCATCACTTTCACAGTAGAATGATCCCCAAAACTCACAGTGGAATGAAAATCTTCATTTAGATGAGAAAAGAAGACTTACTTCCACTCATGTGGTTACTGCAGCCTGTATCCACATACCAAATATCTGACTCGCGCTCCTTTTCATCTTGAACAACCATCAACAACGTTTCTGCTTCCTTTTCTTCAACAAAATTTGAACTCTCTACATTTTCTTTATTATTAGGCAGCCTATTATAACATTCAGATGCATAATGACCAAATTTATGACATCTAAAACACTCTACCTTGGATTTGTTAGGATCTCGTCCTCTGCCTTTGCCTTGAAATTGGTCATTATTGGCTTTGAAATTCTTGCCAACATCTCTATTTCCTCGATCTCCCCTTCCTTTACTTCTACCTCTACCCCTTCCTTTGAAATTGTTGGAATGAGTATTGGTAGAAGCCTTCAACGCTTGCTCCTCTACTGTTGAACTTTTGTTCATCTTCTGTTCATGGACCAATAATGAGCTTTGCAATTCATTAAGAGAGAGCGCATCTATATCTTTCGACTCTTCAATTGAGCAGACGACATAATTAAACTTTGGTGTCAAGGAACGCAAAATCTTCTCCACAATGGTGACATCGTCCATCTTCTCGCCATGGAATCGCATCTTGTTGCTGATCTCCATTGTTCTGGCACAATAACTAATGACAGATTCTCCATCTTTCATCGCTAATGTCTCAAAATCTTTTCTCAAGGCTTGAAGCTGTGCACGCTTCACTCTAATAGAGTCTTGATATTTCTTCTTCATAGAATCCCAAATATCCTTGGAAGTTTCTTTGCAAAGAATAGTCTCCAAGATGGGACGATCGATAGCCTGAAAAAAATAATTTTTTGCCTTCACGTCCTTCAACTTTCTAGCTTTCAATTCTGCTTTCTGCGGATCTATCAAAGCCATGCCTACTGGTGGCTCTTGAATTCCAGATTCGACAACCTACCAATACTCCTTTGATCGTAAAAAATTCTCCATCAGCATGCTCCAATGGTCATAGTGACCATCAAAGCGTGGAATTGCTGGTTGAACAAAGTTGTTGGTGGCCATTGGAAATATTGCTACTGCAATTTTCTCACGAAAGTTTTTTTTTTTTTTTAAACTCTCACGTTTCTCTCAGGCTCTGATACCATGGTTAAATTGCTAAAGGGAGGAGAGATGAGGCTAAAACTTCATCTTACGTACAAAGCAACCAAGTCTTTTACAAAAGACAAAATACATAACGTAAAACACACCATAACTACCCGTGTTCTCCATAAAGCACTTGCCCCACTAACACCTAAAAACTAGGATAACCAACACACATGACTCCGCTAACTCTAATAACTGAAAAACCAAATCAGCAACATGTGCAAAAGGAAATAACAATTATATCAACAGAAACATTATCGAAGAAAACCGAAGAAAACATGGTACAACATTCATTTTATTTGCTAAATAGTCGGTATGGATACAGGCATTTGCAATGCAGAGAAAATGTTAATTCCATGGAATTATTTCACATCCCTGCATTAACACGGTAGCCTCCGTAATTTGTCAGCAATTACCGATATAAGGCATCGGTGGGAAGGGTGGTGGGGGGACACTGCATGAACATTGGTGAACAAAGCAGTCAAATCCAATTCAAGATCATGCTGGGGAGTCATTGATTCTAGGAACTTTGTTTTCCTTTGCCTCCCTTTCTCTCCTTTAATATATACACAGTCTTCCCACAGCCAAGCGAAGACGATCCGATTCAATTGCTTCTGAAACATTTCAGTAACAAGACCAGCTCTCATACAATGGCTTCACCAGTGAATGGTCTTTATATACCTGATAATTTATTATGCACTCGTAAGGACTTGCTCAACAGATAATCTACAGATATGGAAGTTAAAACCGCTTCAAAGTCAGAAGGTGCAACAGGAAAACCCTTGAAAAGACTGCTTGCTCTTCTTTGTATACAGGACCCAGGATAAAATCAGAAGAGTCTTAGCAACAGTTGAGTCAAAGTAAATTGTTCATATGGTATCATAAATCAGCAGAGTTTCGCCTGCACATTAGATATTACATCAGTTCCATCTCATTCCAAATTCTGACTAGTTTTTGTGAGTAAAAGAAAAAAAAAAGTACTTCTCAAGAATATCATTACTTGAGAAAAACTGATAAATTATAATGACCTGGTTGGACAAGGGCAGGAGTGATTGCCAGGGCTAGAGAGGGCCCGGACAAGGTGCGGCTTTGACTCTGAGATGGCATGGGGGCAGGAACAAACCGAATCTCACATTGCCTAGGTGTGGTGAGGTGAAGTGCCTTATATTAACTTATAACGAGGCCTTTTCTAGACGAAGCCTAGTAGAACAAGACTGTTACGAGTGGGACCTAGGCTTAACATAAATATCCAGGAACGAGATTAGGAGGATAAAAAGGAAAGTAATTTGGCTCTGTGGTGGCATATAATGATATAACCAACACAGCATTTATTTGGTATTATCACCAGAGTAATAACAGAAATTTTTCTGGCAGTTAGTGAGCAGAAACCAACTAAAGCAATGAAAGTACTTTGTGTTGATTTTAGTTTTCTGTTACTACGTCCTTACTGCATCTAATTCATGCTAAATTTGCTCCCTCAGCATATGAACCGAACTACATCAGAATCACAGTTAAAGCCGAACCATGTAAAATCCTTCCCAAGCCCGCGCATAGTAGATCGGAATGAAGGTTTTTTTTTTTTTTCCTTTTTATTTAATTCTTCTTTCCTAGGCGGTTATTACTTATCATGGCCTCAAAAGAAGGCACCTGAAGAAAGTATTCCTTCAAATCTTGTATACCCTCCACTGGATATGTGGCAACACTTGCTCATCACCATTTGACAAAAGAGATTCTCTTTTCTATAGTTATACAAGAATGCATAATAGTTTAAGGAGCCTTCCTAAATCGTGCATTATCATGTAGATTTAAACAAGTTAAGCATCATTATTTTGTTCCTCTAGAGGGGAGACAGTGTCCTGGCACCACTCGTGCAATTATTTTCTAATGACGAGATGAGTTGATCCATATTTAGCTCTTAATTCATTGGAAAATGGGAAGGGTGGTGGGAGACACTGCGCAGACATCGGTGAACAAGGCATCGGATCCAATTCAAAATCATGTTAGGACATACTGAGTCTGAGAATTTTGATTCCCTTTGCCTCCCCTTCTGTCCTTCCTATATATACATGGTCTTGCCACGGCCAAGAGAGTGCAATCCAGATTCAATTACCTTTGAAAAATTTTGTTAACTAGGTCACCTATCAGAAAATGGCTTCACCTGCAAACCCAAAATCCCACTTTCATGCTCGCTCCGTGAGCTTGCCTTCCGAGCCTAATCCCCTCATTCCTCAAGCAGAGGATTACTTGGGGAGGATCAGAAGTTCGGAAGCAGCCACCACCAGCTCCTTTTCATCAGTGAGCGGCATGATAAGCAGTCTTGCGGACTTTTATGCCTCTGTTGATGACTTGCTTCTCTTGCCACATACCCAACAGGCCTTCATTCAAGAGGGCTGTGACGAGGTGCTTGAGAGATCCCTCAGTCTCCTGGACATTTGTAGCACCGGCAAAGATGTTGTAGCAGTGACAAAGGAAACTGTGCAGGAGCTACAGTCAACGTTGCGCAGGAGACGGGGCAATGAACTGGCATTGAGAAATGAGGTCGGGGCATACTTGGCCTCTAGGAAGAAAGCAAAGAAGACAATTCAAAGCTGCTTGAAAAATTTGAAGATCAAATCAACAGTCTCTTGTGCAAATCAAAGCGGTACGACAATGGTCGAAATGTTAAGAGAAGCGGAGGGAGTTGCTCTCAAGACGATCAAGTCATTGTTGACATTGGTACATGGAAAGTCAATGAGCTGCTCTTTCTTCTCCAAGTGGATGCATTCCAACCGAGTGGTGGCTGCTGAGAGAGCGTCCAACAGCGAATTAGAGATCGTTGATGCTGTAGTGGATGCCCTCCTAAGCCATAAGAATGGAAAGCAAGTAACATTCACATGGAACTTGTACAGAAAGTGATGGCAGAACTCGAGTCCCACATTCAGGACATCGAAGAAGAGATGGAGTGCCTGATCAGGCGCTTGATCAAAACCCGAGTTTCCCTCCTCAATATCCTCAACCACTAGTCTGAGAAGTCATGAATCCTGGGATGTACAGCATATATGTAGTAGAGATTTTGATGTACTGCTTGTATAAAACTCAAAGAGATACAAATTAATACAGATCCGATCTTTTCCCACATTAAGTTGCTTCACTTCTTTTTCCTTCTCTTCCCCTCATGCTGATTCATTTGAAATGCATTTCGTTGTCTGAATATCCTATCAATACTAACAAAATGCAGATATTTGATGTCGTCATTCCTACAAAGTGGCTATATTAATTCCATAAGAAGAACTAACTCTGAAATGATTTCCAGAATATTGGTAACTAAAGTGCCAGTTGAATCGGCTTACTTTTACATCACTATCCATTATAGCAGAAAATTAAATGTTCTAATCTGAACAATGATATTATGCATCGAACTCTGAAAGAGAATGAAATCTCATCAAGTCAATGACTCGTGAAGGTGCCAAACACCATCTGACCCATGGTTGCAGGTTTTAAATGAATTTTATGATCTATTTATACAAGAGACCGAGGTCTGAGAGACATTTGGGTCACCTTACCTTATCAGCATTAACAACTGAAACTAATCACCAAGATACTTCTGCAGCACAAATAAGCAGATGTGCAAAATCATTAAGTTCATGTTATGATAGTCAGACTGCAGGAAAAGAAGTACTGAGGTATAATCCTGGATTAGAAGGCAAGAAGGAGACATCACTGAGTGTTTAGCAGTGAACCAACTAGCTGAAACATTATCAAAGAAAACCAAAGAAAAAACAGTTACACATTCGTTTTATTTGCTAAATAGTCAAATGGACACTGGCATTTGCGATACACAAAAATCATTATATCCATGGAATTATTTCACATCCTGCATTAACATGGTACTCTCTGGAATGGCAGGATGAGCTGGATGGAGGGGACTGAAATTCCTAATGTT
Source organism: Eucalyptus virginea (assembly GCA_014182375.1). Taxonomy (NCBI): domain Eukaryota; kingdom Viridiplantae; phylum Streptophyta; class Magnoliopsida; order Myrtales; family Myrtaceae; genus Eucalyptus; species Eucalyptus virginea. The sequence goes on along the minus strand of CM024522.1, from coordinate 17,915,957 downwards.
CCTTGGCTTTTATGCAACCATAATAAATCGTCAGCAATTACTGACATAAGGCAGAACTAATAAAATAAAATAATACAGAAAATATTATCCTACATCTCTCGAAAATGGTGGTAGTCTTTTATCATTAATGCCCCTGTGCACAGAGTTAATTTTATCTTTCCGCAGCACATTTTGCTGAACAGTGGCGCTTAATAGTTCCTCTGCTGTTACATATGTTCAGGTGACTTGAAGATGAGCTGGTGTCTTGTGGGAAGGAGACAACGCATGAACATCGCCCATGTGACGTTTTAATTGAATGAAATTTATTTCAACACCGCGTGATGCATAATGAATTCAGTATTTCTTTCGTGCCTTTGCCAAGCATTATCATATAGGATCCAACATGTTACTGCAATTCTTTCTCTCCCCTTGAGAGGCGAGACAGGGTCCTAACACTGCTTGTGCTATAATTCACTGGAAAATGAGAAGGGTGGTGGGGGACACTGCACAAACATCAGTGAACAAAGCACTGGAATTCAATTCAAAATCGTGTTAGGGACTCGTTGATTCTAGGAACTTTGATTCCCTTTATCTCCCTTTCTCTCCTGTATATATATGTACAATCTTGCCACGGCCAAGATAAGCAACCTGATTCAATTGCCTCTGAAACATTTCAGTAACAAGACCACCTCTCCGAGAATGGCTTCACCGAACCCGAAATCCCACTTTCATGCTCGCTTGGTGAGCTTGCCTTCGAAGCCAAACCCACTCATTCCTCAAGTGGAGGAGCATTTGAGGAGGAGCAGGAGCTCAGAAGACACCACACGTTCATTTTCATTGGTGGACAACACGATAAGCGGTGTCGTGCACTTCTATGACTGTTGAAGACTTGCTTCTCTTTCCAGATACCCAAAATACCTTGGTTCAAGAGGGCCGCGACGAGGTGCTCGAGAGATCCCTCAGTCTCCTGGACTTGTCCAGTGCCGTAAAAGAAGTCATAGCACAGACGAAGGAAAACATGCAGGAGCTACAATCCACATTGCGTAGGAGGCGGGGTGATGACCTCGCACGGAGAAACAGGGTCGAGGCATTCTTGACCTCGAGGAAGAAAGCGAAGAAGACAATTCAAATCTGCTTAAAAATCTGACCATCAAATCAACCTTTTCTTCTGTAGATCAATGCGGTATGACAACAGTTTCCATGTTGAGAGAGGTGGAGGAAGTCGCTTTCGGGTCAATTGAATCATTGTGGACTGTTGACACCTAAATTTTGACGATTTAATTATTGCATAGGAAATTGGGGGTTAATTTTTTTAATTGCATATCATATAGATTTAGATTGCATTTATTTCGTTATTTGCATATTTTGACTCAGGTGGCGGATGAGTTCGAATTAGATGGATCGGGCGCACGAGCGGAGTTGGCGGCGCGTTTTTTAATAATAATTAAAAATTATCTCATTGAAATATAATATTTTAAAATTTTTCCGAGATATGAATCTTTTTTTAAATAAGGCGGATGGTTAAAAAATATTGCGATTTGGCTTTGAAAGATTTGGATTTTAAAAAAATCTCATCTTAATCTCGAATCCTTATCAATATGGGATGAATTTTGCGAAAAAATATTGCGATATTGCGATTTATCTTTGCGAGATTTAGATTTGGAGAAAATATTTATCGTAATCTTAAATTTTTATCAATAGTGATCGGTTGGTGAAAATGTATGGCGGATGTAGACTTGAAGGGGAAATCGAAAGCTTATCTCTTACCCCCTATAAAAGCAACCGTGTACGAGGGCCTGGGGGGAGCTTCTGGGGAGACAAAAAAAATTCAGAAAAAAGCAAAAAGTGAAAGAGGAGAGGGAGGCCGTCCGTGAAGGTCTCGGGAGAAGGAAAGAAGCACAAAAAGCAAGGAAAGTGTGCGGCTGCAGAGGAGAGAGATTCCTGGTGTCCAGTCCCTTCACCGGCGCGTCTCCTTGCTCCTGTCCGGTTGATCATCCGCGTGCCCCGCACTTGAGCACTGCTCGTCGCCCAATTCGACGATCCTTGAAGCTCCGCCGCGCCTCCGCCTTCCCCGCGCCGACGTAGCCGCCGGTCTCCGTCTACGAGCCCCGACGAGCCGCGCCACCACGACGCCGAGCCTCGCCGCGCCTCCTTCGCGAGCAACCCGCGACGCCAGCCCAGTCGTCCGTGACTCCCCTGCACCGCGCCACACCATCGCGCTCAGATCTCCGCGCCGCATCTCCGCCTGCATCCCTCCGCCCGAGCACCGGCGCCACAGCAGCTCGCCTCTCTCCGCGCGTCTGTTGTTTCCTCACAAAGCCCGCCGGTCGCCGCCCGTGAAGCCTGACGCCGGAGCTTTTCCTGCCCTACTCCGCCCGCTCGAAGCCGTGAGTCCACTGCTCGCCGATTCCTCCTCACCCACGACGCCAGACTGCCTCAGCTACTGCTGCACTCGCGCACCTTTGCCGGTGCCCGAACACTGGTGGCTTCGCTCGTGCCGTCCCTGTCTCACCTGACCCGTGACCAGCTGTGCCTGCTGCCGCCCTTGCCGGAGTTCCCCTTTTTGCCGGACCGATTGACCCGCTGCCCGGAGATCAGCCGCACGAGCAAGCCGTGGGTGAAGAAAGCAGGAAAAGAAAAAAACAAAAAAAGAAAAGAAAGGGAAATTAGGTAGTTTTGTTTACTTTATTTTATTTATTTCTTTAGTGTTATTGTGTAAATTTGGAGTGATCTTTGTGAATTTAGTATGCATTATCCGTAGGAATTTTGTCCGAAATTAATATAATTATTAATTTGATCCGAAAGACATCGGATCATTTTTTTAATTATTTTTAATTTTTGGGCTTTTTAGTAGAATCTCAAATGTTAAATCATAATAATTATTTAATTTGGTCCGTAAGATTTCGGACTAGATTTTTAATTATTTTGATTTCTTGTCGTGATGTTCTGGGTTAAAAGTAATCGTTAATTTGACCTGTGAGATAACAGGTTATTTTTTCGTTTATTTTAATCCTTTATTTGTTGAATATCTTGTTTGTTTAGATTTAAGGTTTAGTTGATAATCGCTTGTTTTGAAAAATCACTAAAAAAATCCTAAAAAAAATATTTGAATTAAGATTCAGTTTGCATATCTAGGATAGGGATTTCAGTTCAAAAAATATAAAAACAAAAAAAAAATCATCATGCATAATAGGTAGATAATTTCTCTTAGATAAATTGCATGTTTTGTTAAGAAAATAGAAATTACCCGTCATCATTTAATAAATGTCGCGTGACATATAGCTCACATATTAAATTGCATGTTGAATGTCATTTTAGTTGAAATAATTTTGTACGTCATGTCATTGCATCACATGTCATATAGTTTAGGTCATGTAGTTAGAAATGCATTTTATAAAAAAATCTAAGAAAATCCAAAAAAATTGTTTGCTTTGTATGATGCAATTTATTGATTGAATGTTTAAGCATTCGTATGGTCACTTATTGCATGATAGTAACTTAGGTTAAAATAAATTCAAGCTCGCCTGCAAAAAACACTTTTGAAAATAAAAGAAATGATGCCGAGAAAGGCGTTAGAAAATTATGTAGCAAGAATTAAAGTCCCCGTATCCATGCCTTCTGTTCGTGGGAGTAAAGTGAAACTCCCATCACTTTACTTGGGTTTCTAATCGACCCACCAAAAATAGATTAGTGGCGACTCCGATTAAAAAAATCAATTGCATGTTAAGAATTCAAACCTAAGTCGCGAATTGGTATGGGTTTGGGAGAGCCCGAGCTAAGCTTAAAGACTTAGTAATCCATTAACCTAGTTTTAGGTGGTGAACCCGAAAAATCGGGTCGCGACATGGACATTGGTACATGGAAAGTCGAGAAGCTGCGGCAAGTTGATGCATTCCAAGCGAGTGGCAGCTGATGAGAGAGCATCTAACAGTGAGCTAGAGGAAGTGGATTCGGCCGTTCACACCTTCCTAAGCCACAAGAATGGAAAACTGATCCAAATGGAATACTTGCAGAAAATACTGGCAGAGATCGAGTCCGGCATTCGGGACCTCGAAGAAGAAGTCGAGCGCCCGATCGGGCACTTGATCAAAACCCGAGTGTCCCTCCTCAATATCCCCAACCACTACCAGGCAATTCACAAATCCTAGGTTGTAGAAGTGTCTAGCATATTTATGGTACAGAATTTACTTGAATTACTTGTATACAACTGAAATATTACAAATCAATACAAATTAGATCTGCTACAAACTAAATTGCCTCACTTTACATATTTCTTTTCTCCGATCGCTGAAGCATTTGACAATAAAACGAGTGATTGCACAGGGAAATTCCGTGTCGAATCATTCTATCAAGCCAACAATGCACAAAACATCGATGTTGTCCTTCCTCCAAAGTGGTTATCTTAATTGGACGAGAACAATGAAATCTAAGGTGATCATTAGTAATGGGTGACTAAGATGACGGTGGAATGGGCTTATCATTGCATCAACATCAATTACGAAGAAAGGTCAATGTTCTAATCGGAACAATCTTAATATTTACCACAAACTATAAAAAAGAAGTAAATCTCATGTCATCGGGATTCCTAAAGGTTCGAAATGGCATCTCCTAGGCATGCCTCTACCCCAAACGACGCATTACGTTCATTCATGAGAACGAGATGTCGTGATTGAGCCAAGAAGCCTATGAAAGTATGATAACCCTTGAAAGTATGAGATGCCTAGCTTGATGACCGAATGCCTTGATTGAGCCAAGAAGTCCTCGAAAGTATGGGATGCCCGGCTTGATGGTTGAATGCTCTAGTTGAATTAGGAAATCTCATGGGATGCCTAGCTTGAGGCCGGATCCCTTAGCTGAGTCAGAAAGCATTTGGAACTATAGTGTAATACTTTGACTTGTCGAAGAGTGGGGCCCACGGGAAAAAGAAGAAGAAGAAGAAGAAGAAGAAGAGGAGGAGGAGTTGAACGGTCAAAAGAAGAGGAAAAGAGTGGAAGCTTGAGCAGAAAAGGAGGGGGTGAGAGCTTTCGAGAGAAAGGAGGAAAAAAGAAGAGAGAGAGAGAAAAGGAAAGAAAAGAAAGAAAAAAAAAATAGAACAAAAAGGAGGAGATAGATAGGAAAAGAAAGAAGCATGTCCGACTCAACTACGTAACATGATGCCCGGTACGCGATTGTGCCCATCGTTTGTCCAATCAAAGTATTTTCCGGATTTAGGACTGAAATTTGGAATTCTGGGAAAATCGAGGGGCTGAGTCGGATTTTTGAGTTATTGAGCTGCGCATTTTCATAGAAACAATAGTTTAGGGTATTGTGGAGCTATAGGATTTTATGGATATAAGTTTACGGTTTGTTCGAAACAAAATTTCGAAGTTCTCCAAGCATGATGAATAGTGCACGTCCGGTAACTTTGGGCCTATATTTTGTTGGTTTTTGGCTTGATTTTGGGACGGTCAAATTGGGATTTTTGTAGTACATTTGAAGGGTTTTAATTTAAAACGGGGCTCGGTGGAGAAAATTGACGTGATTTTTGATAGAGATTAATTAATGAACTTGACTATTGATGCTTGAATTGTTAGGATGGTTTAAATGAGTATTTTCTGAATGGTATTAAACATCTCTTCGGAAAAGTACCAAAAAAGTCTTAAACGTATTATATCGGTACCAATTCAGTCCTAAACTTTTCAATTGAACCAATTCAGTCCTAAATCTTTTAATATTGGTACCAATTCAGTCCATTCGGCCAATTTTGTCACGCCCCGATCCTCGGGCACGCACACATCCTTCTACTTGGTCGATTTTATAATGCGATATCCCAAGACTAAGAATCATCGACCCTTTCATTTATTAAGCCCATGCGGAAGCAGTTATAAATCCCTAGACAATAACACAATGTGATAGAAAAGCAAGGCCATATTTTTCCATATTGAAATCCACAACCAAACATTTATACATGGTATAATTCAAAGTCTATTCACAAGACTATTCATAACATTCTAGTTTCACACTATTCACATATAGACAAGATTCACAAAAGAGGATGGGATCTCAGTCCTCATCCGGGTCGTACTCAGGATCATCCTGATCCTCTTCTGACTCTTATTCACTAAGCTCACATCCTTCGAGCTCTTCATCTTTTACCGGCTCATTGTCCTCTTCTGGTTCCTCTTCTACAGGCTCATCTACGGGCCTGAAATGTTGTCCAACAACTGAGACGAGACTACGTTTCAGCAAGTTCTACCCCACTAAAACTCGATTAGGGAACCAATATGCTAACTGGGCTGCCTATGCACGCACAAGTCAGAGGACTTACCTTGGCCTCAGATTTCACCTGTATATTAGTACAGTTCAATAGGCACCCATGCAATCACATCACAAATCGACATCTCGATCAATCGACCTAGTCGATTACTTGATAATCGGACCATTCCAAGGTTATTTCCATTCAATCAATCAATTCACGAAATCAGATCAAAGCAATGATCAATCGACTTAGTCGATTACATGTCAAACGGACCATTCTTGGTCATTTCAATAATACTATCCATTTTCTAAAATAACCCATCGGGTTACCGAGCCAGTATTTTATACGATTCGATCTCTGAGATGACACACTAAGTCATCGAGTCACTATAACATACTATTCATTCTCCAAGATAACCTATTGAGTTACCGAGCTAGTATATTATAATATTCATTTTCCGATATGACATATAGAGTCACTAAGTATATTCATCATAACGTACATTCTCCAAGATGACATGTTGAGTCACCGAGCCGTTATGGCATGTCATCCATTCTCCAAGATGATCTATAGAATCACCGAGTCGACATTTCATACCGTCCATTCTCCAAAATGACCTATAAAGTCATCGAGCCGGTATACAAACAATTCTTTCTCAAAATGACATGAGAGTCATCGAGCTGTAATAGTATAATGTTCATTCTCTAGATGACATACGAATCATCGAGCCGTTATAGTATTTTTTTTGTTCACTTCGAAGACACAATCAATTTTACCATTTTCATCATATTTGATAAAAGTATACGTGGGTGGGCACACGGTCGACTTTAGTCAAAAATAATATTTTTGCTTTCCATAACTCACACATTTTCTGTAATCCACTCAAATCCTTTTAGCATTATCAACCGATGCTCGGTTATTTTTCATTTAATAACCAAAGATTATTCAATTAAAGAATAATTCCCAATTTCACCAATAATTCAATCCAACACAAAATAAAGCTCAATTAAATAAACGGATTTGCACTACAAATCAACATAAAATTTTGGTCGTCGACTATCCTTGCCAAATTTCCGGAAAATAAATAAATAATTAAATAATTCCGAAAATTAATAAATAAATATGATAAATCCAATTTAGGCCCGTAATGCCTAATTGAAAGCCAAATCGGATCGGGAAAAATCCCGAGATGCATTCGATAAATAGTATAGGCAATTCTCTAGCTAAGTACACTAATCACTTAACTAATATGCAATGCAATTAACTAATAATTACTAATCCATGCTAATCTAACCACCTAATTATACTTAATTAAATCTAATCAATCCTTAAGAATCATTAGTCTACTAAGTAAGGATTAACGAGATTACTCACTTGGCAAAGCGAAGACTGGAACACCGCGACAACGGTTGAAATTCGAATTTTTGGCGACGTCGACGATCACTTGGGCGGGGCCCAAAGGCCTTGCAGGCCCACAGCAAATTGCTCGGCTTGGGCCTCAAAATCGCGGGCTTGAACTGCTGAATTCTTGGACGGATGTTGGGCTGAACTTCAAGACTGAAAATGGGCTACAACTTAAATGGACCAAGCTGAAGCGGGCCTGGAAAACTGGGCTGCTGGACTTGAAACATTCACGTGCGCTGAACTCCAAAGCCAAAGATGGGCTGCGGGCTTGACTGAAGATGGCTGCTAAAATCCACTAGGTTGGGCCTCGGCTTTGCTGGACACGAAACAAATTCATTGGACTGAATTTATGCGGGCCGGGTTGCGCGCGAACAGAACTGGCGAAGGAGCAGCGGTCTTCGTGCGTTGTTGCAGGGGAACGTCGGGCTTCTTGCGAGCGGTTGGTGGACGCGCGGACGAAGAGGAGAGAGGAAGCGGGCATGTGGCAACTGCTGGAGTAGCTTCGGTCAACAAGATGGAAGAGTTCGCTAGTTTCGTTGTCTCGGTGGAGCTTGCTGGCGCACACGGAGTTAACGTTGGTGGGATGGAGCGGCTACGGTTGACTCGATGGGCTGGCGTTGGGGCTTCATGGGTGGAGGCTGGCATGCGGCAACTTGGGGAATTGCTTCGGTGCTGCTGGACTTCGATGGAGCTGAGGAGAACAAATCGAAGTGGAGCAGCGAAGGGGTTCTTTCGGTCAACAATGGGGAAGGGGTTTCGTTGGTTTGACTGGGGGGGAAGACGTGGCAGCAAATGGCTTATGTGGAGGGAGAAATATGTGGGGCTGTCGTGAGAAAAAAATGGAGGGATTCAGCTGCTTGATGGACAGAGAAACATGAAGAAAAATGAAAAGGAAACAGGAGCAGAGCTGGACACGGTGATGCAGGGGCTTCGCACGAAGGAGAAGAGGGCAATCAGTCGGTGGCTTGGCTTGCGAGAGAAGCCGAAGAAGAGGGAAACGAAAGTCCAAAAACAAATATCTAAAACCATCATTAGATTGCCAATTAGTCTTCTTCATTTAATCACAAATAATCCAATTTGATGACAAAAATTGCACCCCTCCATGCCTAGCTCCGAATTTCCCTTAAATTTTTGGACTTCACTTTCTTCTCTAGTTCTCCAATTTGATGTCCAAATTTTGCTAAGGAAAAAGTCCACGCAATTTCTATAAATCCCCATCACCATACGACTTGGTAAGGAGGCCAAAAATCCATTCGATTTGGCCCATCCGAATTTCCGTTGTTCTCCGAATCGTTTGAAACGATTTTCCGTAAAAATCCCGAACTCGATAGAATTTCTCCGAAAGATAAGGCGACGTCTTATAAATGAATCGTGACATGCTTGAACGTTCGATTTTCGAAACCGAATTCCATTTTGTGGTTAAAATCAACTGAACGCAGTTTTAGTCCGATCCGACCTATCGAGTAGCTTTTAGGGATTTTACCGCGGTTATGACCCTTAATGGCTTTACCTAATAGATTGGTTAACTCGTGAGTGATCACCTCAGAGAAAAAGGACCATAGGCGTGCCGGCGAAGTGCCCATTTCATATATTCGGAACATGGTCGAAATTCGTGATGTCACAAATTTTGGCCGGCCGGCGTTGACGTGGACGTCGGCCGGTGGCCGGACGCTAACGTGGCAATTTTTATAATTTTTTTTATAATTTTTCTGAATTTTTTTTGAATTTTTTTTGAATTTTTTTTTTCCTTTTCTTTTCAGCTTTCTTCCTCACGGTTAGGGGTGAGCGGGTCCAGGGTGGGTAGGGTCTAGACCTGGACCCTGTTCCCTACCCTGTTGTAACCGGTTCTCCTTTTTTGGACCGTGTTCCCTACCCTGTTCCCGGCCCACCCTGTTTTTCCGGTCCGGGAACAGGGTTGACCCTGTTTATATTAGAACCTGTTTTGCATAAAAATTAACTTTAGAAAAGCAAGTCTAGATGAGTTATTTGCTGAAACAAAAAGGCCGGACCAAGCACATCCTTCGACCAAACTCATTGGGAACATGTATAAAATTTGGACTTCCCTTGAAGAAAACAACCAAGTATATAATTTGACCATCTCGCATCCCCATATCCCGCAAGATACATCGAGTTTCTCATATTCTAGTAATATACAAGCTAGCAATTTACCCAATTAACTAGTTGTAATACAATTTTTGGCTGATCACATATCAACCTTGTCCTTCATGTGCTCGATCTTCTTCTCCTTCTTCGGCCTTGCGTTCCACGTGGTACAAAATCTCTGACAAAAACCTAAAATTCATATATAAAGAAAAATCAACAAGAATCCATACTCTAGGATTCAATAAAGTCTATTTACTTACCACAAAATTGGAGTTTCGACAAAATGAAGTTTATTTTCCAATGATAATGTCTTTGGTAAGACAATCCAAATCTATAAAAAAGAAAAAAGAAAAAAAGAGAGATTAAATAAGGCATGCACTTAATAGATAGTTATGCGAATGAATTACAAAATACAAAGAAATATATATAACTTACCCGCCTCAAATTGTTCCGCATTCTCGATGCACTCTTCAACATTAATTGGCACTCGAACAGCTCTCAACCAATCTTGAGTACAAATTAAACCTTCCACTACTCTAGGAGTCAAAGAACTTCGAAAGCCATCAAGTACACGTCCCGATGTACTAAAAGCCGACTCTGAAGCAACGGTAGTTATGGGAATAGACAAAACATCTCGAGCCATCAAAGATACGATTTCATACTTTGACCCAGTAGTCTTCCACCACATCAAAAGATCAATATTAAGGATATCTTCACTTTCAGCTTCAAGATACCGATCAAGCTCAGATTTGTTTTCATCCAATACTTTTTTCTTCACATGGAGAAAGCTTTTGTGCCAAGCATCGAATTCACAATCATTGTCATCAATATCAACATTAGAAGCACTACTACTGTTACTCACACTTGAATCACCAAATTTTCCTTTACTAGAAGAGCCAACAAAAGATCGTTCATAAGATTTATACAAATTCTCCAAGGCGACCTTCACCTTATCATGCATCTCATCAATTTTTGCTTCATCATCATAGATTTGTTCAAAACAGAACTTTACATAGTTCAACTTCTTTGTAGGATCCAATGCAACCGCAATCAATGCCATCATATTAACTTTATCCAAACTCCCATAATACTTGTCAAACTTCTCTTTCATTTTTAAACCCATAGCTTGAAGCTTTGGGTCTAAAGAATTAGCCGCATTATTCAAATACTTGTACAACTTAGCTATCTCCTCAAAATAATGATTTGAAGTAACATATGAACTACCCGACATCCTTTTGGTTGCATCATAAAACCGTCTCAGAAATTTAGAAAGAATGATGGCATTTTCCCAATCTTCAGCTTCAGGAGGATCATTGTCAATTTCCCTTAAGAAATATAAATCTTCTTCTTCCATTCTTTTAAAAGCTTTCTTGAACTTTATGGCGGTGTCTAAGATCATGTAAGTGGAGTTCCATTTAGTGGCAACATCAAGACAGACCGAACCATTATATGCAATCCTCTCACTCTCAATGCAACCTTTGAATGTCTTAGCTCTAGCCGGAGAACTCCTCACATACCTAACCATGTTTCGGATGCGTGTAATAGAATCACGCACCTCATTCAATCCGTCTCTTACTATCAAATTAAGTATATGAGCAGTGCATCTCATATGTAAAGCATCACCATTCAAAATAAAAAATCCTTCTTCTGAAAATTTTTCTTTCAAATAACTAACGGCCACATCATTTGAACTTGCATTATCCACTGTTATTGTGGACACCTTCCTTTCTATTCCCCAATCATAAATGCATTTCCCCACCATTTTACCAATCTCCTTACCCTTGTGACTATGCATCATCACAAATTTGATTATTCTTTTTTGCAACTGCCAATTTTCATCAATATAATGTGCAGTAAGACACAAATAGTTCAAGTTTTGAATGGAACTCCACATATCCGTTGTGAGTGCAATCCTAAATTTAAGCTTACCAAAGTAAGCTTTCAAACAAGTCATTTCACTCAGATATAACTTCATACAATCTCTTACCATTGTAAATCGTGAAAGATGATGGAAAAGAGGTTGCAATTCAGTAACAAAATCCCGAAAACCAACACGCTCAACCATGGAAAATGGCTGCTCATCAATGATAATCATTTGAGCAAGCATATGCCTACAACGTTCTTGATCAAACTTTCATGTCGTTAAGACACTATCACTAGTAGTATTTTCCCCAACCTCGCCAACTACACTTTTGTCACGTGATGCAAACAACATTTGCTTTTTATCTGTGCGGGGATACTTTTTGCACTTTCTCAAGTGCTTCCACATAGTAGAGGTTCCATGATCAACATTATGCACATAATCCATTCCGCAATGAATGCATTTCACCTTAACTATTTTCTGTGTTTTCTCATCTATAATTCTCGAAAAATGATCCCAACAATCTGATTGATTAGCTCGCTTTTTACCCGAAGCAGTATGAGAGTTAGGTACCCTCACCTTGTTTGTCGTGCCCATGGTTGCAGATTCCACTTCATCAGCTCCATGGAATGGCAATTCTATGAGTGGACTCATTTCATCATGTCCCTCTACTTCCATTGATATGTCTTTGTCTTGATCCATTGACTGAAAACTGAAAAAAAAAAATATATCATTCGGTCATTTGTTATACTGAACAAACAAGGTCTGAACAGATATGATACTCCTCAAGACATGATTCCAAAACGATTAAAATAAGATTGTACTTAAATTAAGTATTTAGGATGCCCATGATCTCCACTTTAATAAAAATGAATAAACAAGCTAGAGTATCTTCGTTGCTTCAAAAAGACCATTGCAACCAGGTTGTGTTCCATGAACGTCTCCCAGTAATAGAATACCAAAAACGTAAAAGAATCATCACCCCATGAACTTTTCAATTGAATGCACCTGACTCTTTGATAAGTCAACTGTCCAACATTAACCAAACGGTTAGCATAGATGGTCCATCTCTATATCCAGCCCAACCAATTCTAGGAGTAACACCTTCTAATGTCATTCTCTGCTTTCAACTAGTCCTCCCTCAGTTTAGACAAGGACGTCATGTTTTAGCACACATGGAGACAATTCGCCTTGCATTCATAATTATGTCATCGCACATATGTGAGCAGAGACTGCACCAACGAGATAATCCACAGCAGACTTCCGTGGAGCAAACAATGTTCCAATTTCATCCCCAACTTTAACTAAAACCAGTTGCACCGCAACAGCCTCTTTAAAACATAGCATTCAGAACCATCCCGAACTCTGGTATTCAGCTCCTGCAGACAGTGCACGACTTAAGAGCACAGCTGCCCGAGGGTGATGATGCCTTTCTCACCTACAATTTAAACTTTAAATTCATACTAGTGAGTATGGTCGGTTTCTTCAGACTGCCCAGCACAGGCAGTGCAGCCAAAACCAACCAACCAGCCAACCCAAGTTTATAAAAGCTTAAAGTTGATACCTTTGAGACTACCCTTCAGGTGCAGGAAGATTAAACGAGCAAACCCCATCACCAACGTTGTTAGCCACTTAAGATCAAACCATTAGTTCTAAAGCACTGATGGGTAGATCGATTTATCAACATGTTGAATTTCTCGGGAGAAAAAGTTCTTCCAAATGGGCAGGTTTGGAAATCTCATTTTTTGCTACTATGTGTATGTATGAAAGTTCTCAGTGATGCTAACAAATTTCTCGAATTTAGAGACAGCTTTGCTCTGGGACCACCAAATGCTAAGAGGCAGCCGTCTCTGCCTCACATTCTATGAGATGGATGATAGCATACTTTTGGACACGGAGGAAGAAGATGAATATGATGAACACAATCCTTGTAAGTACATATTATATTAATGGCAACGCACGAGCGAAGAGAAAGTTGAAACTCGAGCTGCGGCGTTTTCGCCAAACCAAAAAAAAAAAAAAGAAAGAGAAAAGAAAGAAAGAAAGAAGCAGGGGTGGTCGGGGGAGCTCACCAGGATACGAGCGGAGCAAATCTGTCGGGCGTCGAGCAGATAAGGACCCAGCAGCAGGGAGGTGGTGGTGCAGGGGGCTCGGACGGACGGGCTGAGGACGGAATCGCGGCAGGAACGGCGGCTTTTGTTATCTGGTCGCAGCGGCGGTGGCGCCCAGAGGTGGTGAGCGAACCAGCAGACGTCAGCAACGGGGCTCGGGCGGAGCAGCGAGGCAGCGGTAGCTTCGCGAAGGGGGGCGGCGATAGATCGGCAGCTTCGCGAACGAGACCGTCGACTCCTCGTCGGGCCGGAGGAGGTCCCGCCACAGGGCGAAGGTGACGGAGAGCCCGAACGCGCCGGACGGCGAGAAGACGACGCGCAGGACGCCACGGTAGCGGGCGAAGCGGTGGGTCCACTCGAGGAAGAAGTCGGAGACGATCGCGAAGGGCGGGGAGGGGTGGGACTCGAACCACCGTGAGAGGAGCGGGAGGTGGAGGTTGCGGAGGGCGCGGACTTTGGCGACGAAGCGCACCCACGGCGAGTGTGGCGCGGCGGGGGGCTCTGGGGAAGGCAAGACGAAAGGCTGGAGCGAGGAGGAGGAGGCGAGGAAGGGGTCGAGCGAGGTGGAGGTTGTCGAGGGTGACGACGACGGTGACGGTGACGGTGGGGGCGGCGGGCCGGGGGAGGAGGAGGAGCTTGGCGGCGGTGGTGCGAGCGTGAGGGGAACGACGGCGTCGGCTTCGCAATTTCGGGAGAGGAGCTCAGGGAAGGGAAGTCTGGTTCTCTGCGTGACTGCGTCTGCGCCTCTGCGGGTAAAGATAGAAATAAAATTAGGGTTTTGTTTTGCTGGCGTAAAACCGGTTCTCCAACCGGTTCCCAAACCGGTCCGGTCGAACCGGTTCACGGGTGGGTAATCCCTCGGAACCGGTTCCCGGACCGGTTTAAACAGGGTCTGCATTTTGGGAACCGGTTCCCGGCCCGGTTTTAACCGGAACTGGTTCCCGACCCTGTTTTCCGGGTGGGTCGGACCGGGAACCGGGTAAACCCGGTCCGGTTGCACACCCCTACTCACGGTGGCTGGCGAGCCTTCGGTGAGGCTTGCCGGCCACTGGGCGAGGGACGCGAAGCCCTTGCCTGCCGTCAGCGAGGGTCGCGGCCCTCTCTTAGCCTATCCCAGGGTCACCGGCGAGGCGGCTTCGCTTGGATCTGGGCGAGGCCATCCTTGCTTGCGGCTAGCGAGGCCATGGCGGCCATCGCCAGGGCGGAGGCGAGGGCCGTGAAGCCCTCGGTTGTTGGGGTGGCAGGCTAGGGTTTCGGAGGTGAAGATCGGGCGGAGGAGTGGTGGCGTGAGGCGCTGGAGGTGGGGGACCAAGGCCTCGAATTGGGATTTCGTGGAGGTGAGGGTGGCAGTGACAAGGTCGAGAAGCTTTGGGGTCGACAGTGGAGGGAGGCGCCGGGGACTCAGCGGCAAGGCCAGGGCGAGGCTAGCGTCGCCCAAATTTGGGCTAAGCCGCCTCGCCCGTGGCCCTGGGCGAGGTCGAGCGAGGTCGCGACCCTCGGGTGGCTGGCGAGGGCTTTGCAGCTCTCGCCTCTGCCTTGGCAATGGCCGCCATGGCCTTGCCAGCCGCGGGCGAGGCTAGCCTCGCCTAGATCCGGGCGAAGTCGCTTCATCGACGACCCTGGGAGAGGCCGGGTGAGGGCCGCGACCCTCGCGGACGGTAGGCGAGCGCTTCGCAGCCCTCGCCTAGTGGCCGGCCAGCCTCTGGTGAGGCTCGCCGACCACCGTGAGGAAGAAAGCTGAAAAGAAAAGGAAAAGGAAAAGAAAAAAGAAAAAAATTAATAAAAAAATCGAAAAAATAATAAAAAAAATCATAAGAATTGCCACGTTAGCATTCGACCACCAGCCGACATCCACGTCAGTGCCGGCCAGCCAAAATTGGCTGGATGGACTGAATCGGTATCAATATTAAAAGGTTTAAGACTGAATTGGTCCAATTGAAAAGTTTAGAACTAAATTGGTATCAATGCAATAGGTTTAGGACATTTTTAGTACTTTTCCCAACATCTCTTATATGATTTGATCTTTGTATCAAAGAGTTGGATTATGAGTTTCTGATGGTGCCCTATACTTATATATATGCCTAATGGTTGCTCGATCTGCTTAAAAAGAGATATGTACTACTTGCTAAGCTTGTGGTTGCTCAACCCTCTATTTCCTAACCTTTTTAGGTTCTTTGGTTAGCAGCTAGTAGAGTGAGAGTGCTATCAATAGGGACTTTTGGAAGTAGACTTGATGGTTTGAGGCTACGTTCTTCAACTGGAAGGACAGCCGTGTCACCCCATCCCTATAGTTCTTGGGGTGTGACATATGCGATGCTTGGCTTGAGGCTAGATGCTGTGATTGAGCTAGGAAGCCCTTGAAAGTATGGGATGCTTGGCTTGAGGTCGGATGCCTAGCTTAAAGCTGGAAGCCCTAAAAGTATAGGAAGAACTGTTTGAGATGGTTAATGAACTTATTGTGCATGTTATTGTGTGTTGTTTGATAAGCTTGCTTAGTAAAATAACTTGTTTGGTAAGTTGAAAGTGGATCACATGCAAATAATCGAGAGATAGCAATGGGTTTGTTATTGATCTGTCATCAACATTGTATTGCGAGTGTTGTACTTGTTAGATTTTGATGATAAGATGTCCTCTTAGTAGAGAATTAAGGGTTTTAATCACTGAGTCCTCCGACTCACTCTCTTATTTTTCAGACTTGTAGGCATTGTGATCTATTTAAGGATGCATACAAAGAAGAGGTTGAGGTCCAAGACACATTTGGTCCATCCTAGCTTGAGAAGAAACCATTGAGACTTATCAACAAGTACCTCTATAACGTAAAACAGAAGGTGGGTAAAATTAGTAGGTTAAGTTAAGGATGGTTAGCTTGTGCAATGAAAAAAAGTTTGAACATGGATTTGAAGGCAACAATTGCATAAGCCAACTAGTGGAAACTTTATCAGAAGAAAACCACGGAACAAGGATAAAATAATCATATGCCTTGCCAAATAGTCAGATGAATTATAGACATTTGCAATACAGAGAAAATGAGAGCTTCATGGAATTATTTCACACGCCTACATTAAGACGGTCTTCTCCGGAACAGCAGGATGAGCTGGATGGGGGGAATCAACTTCCTCGTGCGTTACTGATATAGGCAGGCGAAATAAGATAAATAAGTGCAGAGAAAACAATTTTCTATGTGTCTCTATGTCACACCCCGATTCACAAGAAGAAGGGGCATGACACGGCCGTCCTTTTTACCAAAGGACGCAGCCTCAACGTAACCAAAATTCAACCCGATATCAACATATATACATCCACATATATATATTTGACAAAAATGGGCACTTGGTTACAATATCTATATCAGAGTATATCTATAATCCACAAAAAAATCAAAACATAAACCTTCTATAAAGACTAACTTATAAACCTATTAACTATGCATAAGCCATACCCAAAAATTTCCACCACAAAAGTCCTCCCCGAACGAACGCTCACGCCTATTCGCGACTCGCTGAAGAACCTGAAAAACAAGTATAAGAAAGGAGTGAGCTACCACGGCTCAATGAGTAACACATTTCTTCTAAGCGGATCGAGAAATCACTATGCACATTTAAAACATAACTCGAAAACATAATCATAACTCAAATACCGAAATACTAATGATCCAGTCCATTAGTCAATCTCATAAGACATGCATCAATGGTCTATTACATTGATTAATCTCATCAAATCACATCGATGGTCCATTCCATCGACCAAACTCAAATCACACGTCAATGGTCCACTCCATTGACTAATTCATGCTCAAATGTCTAACCATGGTCACGCTTAACGCCCGTGACAAGACGATCAAGATTCCCCCCTTGGCAAGGTCTCCACTTATTATTAGCCGGTGGCTCGGCCCACAAGGATATCCTAGAATAGTATGCGCATACCCACACCCCTCAGGGTCCACAGCGACATTGAGCACCAATCACCAATTACAATATCCAGTAATCCAACATTAGAAAGAAAATCATACCACAACTCCAAATTTGATATATATAAATATCAAAGCATTTTCTACAACATTTCAAGATTCTTTCACAAAGATTTTCACAAATCCCTTTTTCACACAACCATTCAAATCAACGTCAAAATATAATTCCTTTCGAACAACAAAAATGTCAAGATAGCTCGATCCTGTTTTATGCAACAAAACATGCTTTTTATCAACTCATAGAGTATTTAATCCACCATGTTTATCAAAACATGAGTTTAAAATACAAAGAAGAAATAGTGTCACTCACCTGGGAAAAGCCAAAAATCAACTACGACGCTCACACGAACCGACGCATTCGGATTCCTAACAATTAACGGAAAAAAATATCAAAAAGCCGAGTAAAAAATGATATTCTTATAACGACTCGCCTATACTAGGCCTATTAGTCGATAAACGACACCTACGCGCCCCAAAAGCTCATAATTTAGCATAAACCCATCATTTTCAGCTAGGCGCGGCCCATGCGCCAACTTCGTCACGCCATAACTTCCTCCACAAAATTCCGTTTCAAGCCGTCTTATAGTCTTTAGAAAGCTCTCTTAACGTACAACAACAACCCCAACTCAGCCGCCCCAAAACAGTACCGGAAATAACAAAAAAGAGACTCGAAGTCACTGTTCGCTACAGTACCAGATTGCGTCCCCAACTTCAAAATTCCGTTCCGAACAAACCACAAGCTCAAATCACGATCTGCAAGATGCTATAGCTTCACAACATCCCAAAGTACCATTTTTAAAAAAATTTACAGCATAACGACTCAAAAATTGGGCTTCGCCACACAAATACCCAAGAAATCCGAATTTCGATCCCTAATTGCGGCAATTGCTTCAAGCAAGTGATTAAAGGCTTCAATTTCTTACCGGCCTTGCAAAACACACTTGAGTCGGCTTGATGAGGCGTCCGGGTCACGAGCGCGCCAAAATTTTTCCCTTTTTCCTTTTTCCTTTCTCTTCTTTCTCTCTTCTCCCCTGTTTCTTTCGCTCCCCTGTTTCTGCCCGTGCTCCTCTTTCTCTCCCTCTTTCTCTCTTTTTAAAGCCCAGCCGAAGGTTCCTCCACTTTCCTTCAGCTCCCTTTTTGACTTTTCAACTCTTTCTTTTTCTTTTCTTTTATTTTATTTTCTTGTTTTAAAGCCCATATATTACACTCTAAGAGTGGAATAACTTCATCATTAACGCTGCTCGTGCGCAAACTTATTTTTATCCTTTTCGCTGCTCGTTATGCGGAATAATTTTTTGCCAAGAGTTCCTATGTTGTTACGTCATGTTCAGGTGACTTATAATCAGCTGGTGTCTCATGGGAAGGAGACACCACATAAACATTGCCGACATACTGTCTTGGTCAAATGAAAATCGTTCGACTCCGTTCATGCATGAAGAATTGAGCACCACACCCTGTTGAGATTCGATTGATCTCATTGGACTAATTTATTGGCGCAAGGTTGATCCACAGATTCAAATCTCGACAGAAGATGTTTCCTTTCTGAAAATAAGAATAGTTAGAAGCTAGTGAGTCTAATGAATGTAGATAACTGCTGTGCCTGGTCATAAAAGACAAGGTCTTTGACTTGCTCGTGCAACACATATCTCACGGATCATTTCACAAATACATTAACACCATGCAAAACTTTCTGGCCGAGAAATTTGCAAAGCAGGACCGCTGCACGGTCTGAGGCAATTTTTCATCTCTTGGGGTGTGACGCAGACGCCTCACAAAACGGCAGAACAGCTCTTGTATTACAAATCTTTCAGCTTACATGGAACACGCAAAAATAATTGGCCATTCAGGGTGACCACGGCAGGGTGTCTGGCGTGGATCAATTCTAGATGGTAAGCTGACGACCTGGAGAAACCGCTTCCACTGTCAAATTTAAAATTGTGCGAACACCTCAAATTTATTGCAGAGGGGTGGGAGACACTTGCTTGTCACCGTTTGACAAAGAACTTCTCCTTTCTATGGTTAATCCAGTAATGCATAATAATTAAACGAGCCTTCCTGAATCATTCATCATTATTTAAGACTAAACAAGTTATGCATCGTTGTTTTATTCCTTGGAGGCGAGACAGTGTCCTAGCACCACTCGTGCAATAATTTTATATGGTGCAATACATTATTGAGATGGGTTGATCCATATTTAATCTCTTAATTCATTGGAAAATGAACAGGGTGGTGGGAGACACTACACAGACATCGGTGAACATAGCACGCAGATCCAATTCATTTTCATGTTAGGACACATCGAGTTTAGGAATTTGATTCCCCTTTGGTCTTGCCACGGCCAAGAGAAGGCTATCCAAATTCAATTGCCTTTGGAAGTTCTCTGTAACAAGATCACCTCTCGGACAATGGCTTCACCAGCAAACCCAAAATCCCACTTTCATGCCCGCTCCGTGAGCTTGCCTTCCAAGCCTAACCCGCTCATTCCCCAAGCAGAAGATCACTTGAGGAGGATCAGAAGTTCAGAACCAGCCGCCACTTGTTCAATTTCATCAGTGAGCGGCATGATAAGTGGTCTCGTGGACTTTTACGACTCCATCGATGACTTGCTTCTCTTGCCACATACCCAACAGGCATTGGTTCAAGAGGGATGCGACGAGGTGCTCGAGAGATCCCTCGGTCTCCTTGACATTTGCAGCACCAGTAAAGATGTTGTAGCACAGACAAAGGAAACTGTGCAGGTGCTACAATCGGCGTTGTGCCGGAGGTGGGGCGACGGAATGGCACTGAGAAACAAGGTTGAGGCATACATGGCCTCTAGGAAGAAAGCAAAGAAGACAATTCAAAACTGCTTGAAAGTTTTGAAGATCAAATCGACCATCTCTTCTGTGGATCAAAGCTGTGTGACGATGGTTTCCATGTTAAGAGAGGCCGATGGAGTTGCTCTCAAGACGATCGAATCTTTGTTGACATTGGTACACGGAAAGTCGAGCCGCTCTTTCTTCTTCAAGTTGATGCATTCTAGCCAAGTGGCAGCCCATAAGATAGCGTCCAACAGTGAAATAGAGATCGTGGACGCTGCAGTCGATACCCTCCTAAGCCACAAGAGTGGAAAAGCAAGTAACATCCAAACAGAACATGTACAGAAAGCGTTGGCAGAACTTGAGTCCCACATTCAGGACCTCGAAGAATAGATGGATCACCTGATCAGGCGCATGATCAAAACCCGAGTGTCCCTCCTCAATATCCTCAACCACTAGTCTGAGAAGTTACGAATCCTGGGATGTATAGAAATGTCTAGCACATAGCACGTGTAGCACAGATTTTTGTTGTCCTACTTGTATACAACTCGAAGAGTAAAAAACTCAATACAAATCTGATCTTCTGCCAAATTAAGCTGCTTCACATCTTTTTCCTTATCTTCCCCTCTCGCTGTTGTCTAAATATCCTGTCAGCACTAACAGAATGCAAATATTTGATGTCATCATTCCTACAAAGTGGTTATCTTAATTCAGTGAGAAGAATGAAATCTGAGACTATTACCAGTGTATCGGTGACTAAAACGTTGGTTAAATCGGCTTGTTCACATCACTATCAATTATGGCAGAAAATTAAATGTTCTAATGTGATTCCATCAAACTCTGAAGAAGAATAATATCTTATCGAATCAATGATTCGTGAAGGTACTAAACACCGTCAGACCCGGAGTTGCAGGTTTTGCAGGAATTTTATATCCATGCCTACATAGAAGATGCCGAGGTCCGAGAGACATTTAGGTCATCCTAGCTTATTAGCAATAATAACTGAAATTTATCAATGAGATACTTCTGCAGCATACATAAGCAGATAAGCTGACTTTTACAACTAGCGGAAACATGAGACTGCTAAGTGTAGGGCAGTAAGCCAACTAGCGGAAACATTATCAAAGAAAACCGAAAAAAACATGGTACAGCATTCATTTTATTTGCTAAATAGTCGGTATGGATACAGGCATTTGCAATGCAGAGAAAATGTTAATTCCATGGAATTATTTCACATCCCTGCATTAACACGGTAGCCTCTGTAATTTGTCAGCAATTACTGATATAAGGCATCGGTGGGAAGTGGTGGGGGGACACTGCATGAACATTGGTGAACAAAGCATTCAAATCCAATTCAAGATCATGCTGGGGAGTCATTGATTCTAGGAACTTTGTTTTCCTTTGCCTCCCTTTCTCTCCTTTAATATATACAGTCTTCCCATAGCCAAGCGAAGACGACCCGATTCAATTGCTTCTGAATCATTTCAGGAACAAGACCAGCTCTCATACAATGGCTTCACCAGTGAATGGCTTTTTGATACCTGATCATTTATTGTGCACTCGTAAGGACTTGCTCAACAGATGATCTACAGATATGGAAGTTAAAACCGCTTCAAAGTCAGAAGGTGCAACAGGAAAACCCTTGAAAAGACTGCTTGCTCTTCTTTGTATACAGGACCCAGGATAAAATCAGAAGAGTCTTAGCAACAGTTGAGTCAAAGTAAGTTGTTCAAATGGTATCATAAATCAGCAGAGTTTCGCCTGCACATTAGATATTACGTCAGTTCCATCTCATTCCAAATTCTGACTAGTTTTTGTGAGTAAAAGAAAAAAAAAAATACTTCTCAAGAATATTATTACTTGAGAAAAACTGATAAATTATAATGACCTGGTTCGACGAGGGCAGGAGTGATTGCCAGGGCTAGAGAGGGCCCGGACAAGGTGCGGCTTTGACTCTCAGATGGCATCGGGGCAGGAACAAACCGAATCTCACATTGCCTAGGTGTGGTGAGGTGAAGTGCCTTATATTAACTTATAATGAGGCCTTTTCTAGACGAAGCCTAGTAGAACAAGACTGTTACGAGCGGGACCTAGGCTTAACATAAATATCCAGGAACGAGATTAGGAGGATAAAAAGGAAAATAATTTGGCTCTGTGGTGGCATATAATGATACAACCAACACAGCATTTATTTGGTATCATCACCAGAGTAATAACAGAAATTTTTCTGGCAGTTAGTGAGCAGAAACCAACTAAAGCAATGAAAGGACTTTGTGTTGATTTCAGTTTTCTGTTACTACGTCCTTACTGCATCTAATTCATACTAAATTTGCTCCCTCAGCGTATGAACTGAACTACATCAGAATCACAGTTAAAGCCGAACCATGTAAAATCCTTCCCAAGCCCGCCCATAGTAGATCGGAATGAAGGTTAACTTTTTTTTTTCTTTTTTGTTTAATTCTTCTTTCCTAGGCGGTTATTGCTTATCATGGCCTCAAAAGAAGGCACCTAAAGAAAGTATTCCTTCAAATCTTGTATACCCTCCACTGGATATGTGGCAACACTTGCTCATCACCATTTGACAAAAGAGATTCTCTTTTCTATAGTTATACAAGAATGCATAATAGTTTAAGGAGCCTTCCTAAATCGTGCATTATCATGTAGATTTAAACAAGTTAAGCATCATTATTTTGTTCCTCTAGAGGGGAGACAGTGTCCTGGCACCACTCGTGCAATTATTTTCTAATGACGAGTTGAGTTGATCCATATTTAGCTCTTAATTCATTGGAAAATGAGAAGGGTGGTGGGAGACACTGCGCAGACATCGGTGAACAAGGCATCAGATCCGATTCAAAATCATGTTAGGACATGCTGAGTCTGAAAATTTTGATTCCCTTTGTCTCCCCTTCTCTCCTTCCTCCTTCTCTCCTTCCTATATATACATGGTCTTGCCACGGCCAGGAGAGTGCAATCCAGATTCAATTACCTTTGAAAAATTTTGTTAACTAGGTCACCTATCAGGAAATGGCTTCACCTGCAAACCCAAAATCCCACTTTCATGCTCGCTCCGTGAGCTTGCCTTCCGAGCCTAACCCCCTCATTCCTCAAGCAGAGGATTACTTGGGGAGGATCAGAAGTTCGGAAGCAGCCACCACCAGCTCCTTTTCATCAGTGAGCAGCATGATAAGCAGTCTTGCGGACTTTTACGCCTCTGTTGATGACTTGCTTCTCTTGCCACATACCCAACAGGCCTTCATTCAAGAGGGCTGTGACGAGGTGCTTGAGAGATCCCTCAGTCTCCTGGACATTTGTAGCACCGGCAAAGATGTTGTAGCAGTGACAAAGGAAACTGTGCAGGAGCTACAGTCAACGTTGCGCAGGAGACGGGGCAATGAACTGGCATTGAGAAATGAGGTCGGGGCATACTTGGCCTCTAGGAAGAAAGCAAAGAAGACAATTCAAAGCTGCTTGAAAAATTTGAAGATCAAATCAACAGTCTCTTGTGCAAATCAAAGTGGTACGACAATGGTTGACATGTTAAGAGAAGCGGAGGGAGTTGCTCTCAAGACGATCAAGTCATTGTTGACATTGGTACATGGAAAGTCAATGAGCTGCTCTTTCTTCTCCAAGTGGATGCATTCCAACCGAGTGGTGGCTGCTGAGAGAGCGTCCAACAGCGAATTAGAGATCGTTGATGCTGTAGTGGATGCCCTCCTAAGCCATAAGAATGGAAAAGCAAGTAACATTCACATGGAACATGTACAGAAAGTGATGGCAGAACTCGAGTCCCACATTCAGGACATCGAAGAAGAGATGGAGTGCCTGATCAGGCACTTGATCAAAACCCGAGTTTCCCTCCTCAATATCCTCAACCACTAGTCTGAGAAGTCATGAATCCTGGGATGTACAGCATATATGTAGTAGAGATTTTGATGTACTGCTTGTATAAAACTCAAAGAGATACAAATTAATACAGATCCGATCTTTTCCCATATTAAGTTGCTTCACTTCTTTTTCCTTCTCTTCCCCTCATGCTGATTCATTTGAAATGCATTTCGTTGTCTGAATATCCTATCAATACTAACAAAATGCAGATATTTGATGTCGTCATTCCTACAAAGTGGCTTTATTAATTCCATAAGAAGAACTAACTCTCAAATGATTTCCAGAATATTGGTAACTAAAGTGCCAGTTGAATCGGCTTACTTTTACATCACTATCCATTATAGCAGAAAATTAAATGTTCTAATCTGAACAATGATCTTATGCGTCGAACTCTGAAAGAGAATGAAATCTCATCAAGTCAATGACTCGTGAAGGTGCCAAACACCATCTGACCCATGGTTGCAGGTTTTACATGAATTTTAGGATCTATTTATACAAGAGACCGAGGTCTGAGAGACATTTGGGTCACCTTACCTTATCAGCATTAACAACTGAAACTAATCACCAAGATACTTCTGCAGCACAAATAAGCAGATGTGCAAAATCATTAATTTCATGTTATGATAGTCAGACTGCGGGAAAAGAAGTACTGAGGTATAATCCTGGATTAGAGGCAAGAAGGAGACATCACTGAGTGTTTAGCAGTAAACCAACTAGCTGAAACATTATCAAAGAAAACCAAAGAAAAAACGGTTACACATTCGTTTTATTTGCTAAATAGTCAAATGGACACTGGCATTTGCGATACACAAAAATCATTATATCCATGGAATTATTTCACATCCTGCATTAACATGGTACTCTCTGGAATGGCAGGATGAGCTGGATGGAGGGGACTGAAATTCCTAATGTTCCTTGGCTTTTATGCAACCATAATAAATCGTCAGCAATTACTGATATAAGGCAGAACTAATAAAATAAAATAATACAGAAAATATTATCCTACATCTCTCGAAAATGGTGGTAGTCTTTTATCATTAATGCCCCCTGTGCACAGAGTTAATTTTATCTTTCCGCAGCACATTTTGCTGAACAGTGGCGCTTAATAGTTCCTCTGCTGTCACATATGTTCAGGTGACTTGAAGATGAGCTGGTGTCTTGTGGGAAGGAGACAGCGCATGAACATTGCCCATGTGACGTTTTAATTAAATGAAATTTATTTCAACACCGCGTGATGCATAATGAATTCAGTATTTCTTTCGTGCCTTTGCCAAGCATTATCATATAGGATCCAACATGTTACTGCAATTCTTTCTCTCCCCTTGAGAGGCGAGACAGGGTCCTAGCACAGCTTGTGCTATAATTCACTGGAAAATGAGAAGGGTGGTGGGGGACACTGCACAAACATCAGTGAACAAAGCACTGGAATTCAATTCAAAATCGTGTTAGGGACTCGTTGATTCTACGAACTTTGATTCCCTTTATCTCCCTTTCTCTCCTGTATATATATGTACAATCTTGCCACGGCCAAGATAAGGCAA
This sequence comes from Eucalyptus virginea, assembly GCA_014182375.1. Classification (NCBI taxonomy): domain Eukaryota; kingdom Viridiplantae; phylum Streptophyta; class Magnoliopsida; order Myrtales; family Myrtaceae; genus Eucalyptus; species Eucalyptus virginea. The sequence goes on along the minus strand of CM024522.1, from coordinate 17,890,070 downwards.
CCTGATTCAATTGCCTCTGAAACATTTCAGTAACAAGACCACCTCTCCGAGAATGGCTTCACCGAACCCGAAATCCCACTTTCATGCTCGCTTGGTGAGCTTGCCTTTGAAGCCAAACCCACTCATTCCTCAAGTGGAGGAGCATTTGAGGAGGAGCAGGAGCTCAGAAGACACCACACGTTCATTTTCATTGGTGAGCAACACGATAAGCGGTGTCGTGCACTTCTATGACTGTTGAAGACTTGCTTCTCTTTCCAGATACCCAAAATACCTTGGTTCAAGAGGGCCGCGACGAGGTGCTTGAGAGATCCCTCAGTCTCCCGGACTTGTGCAGTGCCGTAAAAGAAGTCATAGCACAGACGAAGGAAAACATGCAGGAGCTACAATCCACATTGCGTAGGAGACGGGGTGATGACCTCGCACGGAGAAACAGGGTCGAGGCATTCTTGACCTCGAGGAAGAAAGCGAAGAAGACAATTCAAATCTGCTTAAAAATCTGACAATCAAATCAACCTTTTCTTCTGTAGATCAATGCGGTATGACAACAGTTTCCATGTTGAGAGAGGTGGAGGAAGTCGCTTTCGGTCAATTGAATCATTGTTGACATTGGTACATGGAAAGTCGAGAAGCTGCTCTTTCTTCGGCAAGTTGATGCATTCCAAGCAAGTGGCAGCTGATGAGAGAGCATCTAACAGTGAGCTAGAGGAAGTGGATTCGGCCGTTCACACCTTCCTAAGCCACAAGAATGGAAAACTGATCCAAATGGAATACTTGCAGAAAATACTGGCAGAGATCGAGTCCAGCATTCAGGACCTCGAAGAAGAAGTCGAGCGCCTGATCAGGCGCTTGATCAAAACCCGAGTGTCCCTCCTCAATATCCTCAACCACTACCAGGCAATTCACGAATCCTAGGTTGTAGAAGTGTCTAGCATATTTATGGTACAGAATTTACTTGAATTACTTGTATACAACTGAAATATTACAAATCAATACAAATCAGATCTGCTGCCAAACTAAATTGCCTCACTTTACATATTTCTTTTCTCCGATCGCTGAAGCATTTGACAATAAAACGAGTGATTGCACAGGGAAATTCCGTGTCGAATCATTCTATCAAGCCAACAACGCACAAAACATCGATGTTGTCCTTCCTCCTAGGTGGTTATCTTAATTGGACGAGAACAATGAAATCTAAGGTGATCATTAGTAATGGGTGACTAAGATGACGGTGGAATGGGCTTATCATTGCATCGACATCAATTACAGAAGAAATGTCAATGTTCTAATCGGGACAATCTTAATATTTACCACAAACTATAAAAAAGAAGTAAATCTCATGTCATCGGGATTCATGAAGGTTCCAAATGGCATCTCCTAGGCATGCCTCTACCCCAAACGATGCATTACGTTCATTCATGAGAACGGGATGCCCCTATTGAGCCAGGAAGCCTATAAAAGTATGAGAACTCTTGAAAGTATGAGATGCCTAGCTTGATGACCGAATGCCTAGCCAAGAAGTCCTTGAAAGTATGGGATGCCTAGCTTGATAGCTGGATGCTTTGGTTGAATTAGGAAGTCTCATGGGATGCCTAGCTTGAGGCCGGATCCCTTAGTTGAGTCGGTAAGAATTTGAAAGTATAGCGTAATACTTTGATTTGTCAAAGAGTGGGGCCTACAGGAAAAAAGAAAGAGAAGAAGAAGAAGAGTTGAACGGTCAAAAGATGAGGAAAAGAGTGGAAGCTTGAGCAAAAAAGGAGAGAGTGAGAGCTTTCGGGAGAAAGGAGGAAAAAAGAAGAGAGAGAGAGAAAAGGAAAGAAAAGAAAGAAAAAAAATAGAACAAAAAGGAGGAGATAGAAAGGAAAAAAGAAGAAGCTTCTTCTTTTTTTTTTCTTTTTTTTCGAATAAGACATATCAAATTGATGGTAATGGAAAAAACAGGATACGCCCTTTTATTACTATTACTAATTTTGTCACTAAAAATACTTTCTCTTATCCTCATGAATCGGACAATACCATGTTATTTTCTATGGTTATATTAGTGCTATTTACTTTGTTTGTTGGGGTCGTAGGAATTCCCTTTGCTTTTAATCAAGAAGAAATGCATTTGGATATATTATCTAAATTGTTAAATCCGTCTATAAACCTTTTACATCCGAATTCAAATAATTCGGTGGATTGGTATGAATTTGTGACAAATGCAAGTTTTTCTGTCAGTATAGCTTTTTTCGGAATATTTATAGCGTCTTTTTTATATAAGCCTATTTATTCATCTTTACAAAATTTGAACTTACTAAATTCGTTTTCTAAAAGAGGTCCTAATAGAATTTTAGGGGACAGAATAAGAAATGGGATATATGATTGGTCATATAATCGTGGTTACATAGATGCTTTTTATACAATATCCTTAACTCAGGGTATAAGAGGACTAGCTGAACTAATTCATTTTTTGGATAGACGAGTAATTGATGGAATTACGAATGGTTTCGGTCTTACAAGTTTCTTTTTCGGAGAAGGTATCAAATATGTAGGGGGCGGTCGCATCTCTTCTTATCTCTTATTGTATTTATTGTTTGTATTAATTTTTTTATTAATTTATTCCTTTTTGTTTTTTTTTTTAATTTGAATTTTTTATAAGTTCTATTTTTTTTTTTCAACAAAAAAAAAATGAAATTCTTATTCGATTTAATAGTCTTATTCTATTTAATAGTTGGAAAACAAAAAGGAGGAGATAGAAAGGAAAAAAGAAGAAGCATGTCCGAGCAGAAGGAAAAGAAGAGAGGAGAGAGAGGAAATAGAAAGAAGAAAGAAGAGAAAGAAGAAGAAGAAGAAAGAGGAGGAAGAAAGAAGAGGGTTTTATGCCACGGACCCTCGCCAAGCTGACTCAACTACGTAATGTGATGCTTGGTAAGCGATAGTGCCCATCATTCGTCCAATCAAAGTATTTTCCGGGTTCAGGATCGAAATTCGGAATTTTGGGAAAATCGAGGGGCTGAGTCGGATTTTTGAGTTGTTGAGCTACGCATTTTCATAGAAACAATAGTTTAGGGTATTGTGAAGCTGTAGGATTTTATGGATATGAGTTTACGGTTTGTCTGAAATAAAATTTCAAAGTTCCCCGCGCATGATGAATAATGCATGTCCGGTAACTTCGGGCCTATATTTTGTTGGTTTTCGGCTTGATTTTGGGGACGGTCAAATTGGGATTTTTGTAGTACATTTGAAGGGTTTTCTATTGGCTATAAATAATTCAGAACGGGGCTCGGTGGAGAAAGTTGTGGTGTGACTAAGTTTTGCGCTTAAACTCTCGTTGCGAATGGCTTGAATAATCACTTTGGGTATGCGATTTGTTAGTGCGTAGGAGGCGTTTTGTTAGAGTTAAGCTGTAATTTAGTTGTTTCATAGTTGATGTAGAGTTTTATTTGATTTTAATATTATTTTTGGTTATTTGATAGGGTTGTGAGTTCGACGATACGAGTATCGTTTATGATTTGGTCATAGATGACGAGGTAAGTGGTGCTATCTCTTCTATGAATTTGTGAACTCACATTTTGAAAATGTTATAGATTTTAGATATTATAAATAATGAAAGAACATGTTTATTGCATAAAAATCTGGATTGGGCAATCACTACATTTTCGTACTGGTGAATGATTTGAGAAAGATTTTATGAAAAATGTTTCATCATGAATGTGGTTTGTGAAAGAAATTCTGAAATGATTCGAGAATGGTTTTAAGAAAAATGTTGCAAAAGGTGTATGTATGTACATATGTATGTAATGGTTACGGATTAATTTATGCAATGAATCTATAATGATTTGAGAAACTTTTTATAAAAAGTGTTTCGAAATGTCCAGGGTTTATGAAATGGATTTCAAAACATTATGATAAATGTCCTGTGAAGGATATTTTATTTGATGGATTAAATTACGAAATGTGATATGATTGGTTTATGAAATGCATTATGGATTATGAGATTGATTATGGATCGAATCTCTAGATATTAGAGGATGTGGGTTTGGTGCTTAGTATTGTTGTGAGCCTATTGAGGGGCTAGTGAGTATGCATACCGGATTTAGGATATTCTTTTGAGCCAAACCATCAGCTTTGTAGGTGGAGACTTTGCCAAGGGGTGATATTGGTCGCTTTATCACAAGGCGTTGTTTTGTGACAATGGTTATTGAGTAAAAGATTGGTCGATAAATGGACCATCATTATGTGTTTTGATATGAGATAGATCAATGGATGAACTATTGACGTGATTTTTGATAGAGATTAATTAATGAACTTGATTATTGATGCTTGAAATGTCAAGATGGTTTAAATGAGTATTTTTTGAATGGTATTAAACATCTCTTATATATTTAATCTTTATATTAAAGAGTTGGATTATGAGTTTCTAATGGTGCCCTATACTTATATATATGCCTAGTGATTGCTCGATCTGCTTAAAAAGAGATATGTACTACTTGCTAAGCTTGTGGTTGCTCACCCCTCTATTTTCTAACCTTTTTAGGTTCTTTGGTTAGCAGCTAGTAGAGTGAGAGTGCTATCAATAGGGACTTTTGGAAGTAGACTTGGTGGTTTGAGGCTATGTTCTTCAACTAGAAGGACAGCCGTGTCACTACATCCCTATAGTTCTTGGGGGTGTGACATATGCGATGCTTGGCTTGAGGCCAGATGCTTTGATTGAGCCAGGAAGCCCTTGAAAGTATGGGATGCTTAGCTTGAGGCCGGGTGCCTAGCTTAAAGCTGGAAGCCCTAAAAGTATAGGAAGAACTGTTTGAGATAGTTAATGAACTTATTGTGCATATTATTGTGTGTTGTTTGATAAGCTTGCTTGGTAAAATAACTTGTTTGGTAAGTTGAAAGTGGATCACATGCAAATAATCGAGAGATAGCAATGGGTTTGTTATTGATCTGTCATCAACATTGTATTGCGAGTGTTGTACCTGTTATATTTTGATGATAAGATGTCCTCTTAGTAGAGAATTAAGGGTTTGAATTACTAAGTCCTCCGACTCACTCTTATTTTTCAGACTTGTAGGCATTGTGATCTATTTAAGGATGCATACAAAGAAGAGGTTGAGGTCCAAGACACATTTGGTCCATCCTAGCTTGAGAAGAAACCATTGAGACTTATCAACAAGTACCTCTATAACGTAAAATAGAAGATGGGTAAAATTAGTAGGTTAAGTTAAGGATGGTTAGCTTGTGCAATGAAAAAAAGTATGAACATGGATTTGAAGGCAACAATTGCATAAGCCAACTAGTGGAAACTTTATCAGAAGAAAACCACGGAACAAGGATAAAATAATCATATGCCGTGCCAAATAGTCAGATGAATTATAGACATTTGCAATTCAGAGAAAATGAGAGCTTCATGGAATTATTTCACACGCCTACATTAAGACGGTCTTCTCGGGAACAGCAGGATGAGCTGGATGGGGGGAATCAACTTCCTCGTGTGTTACTGATATAGGCAGGCGAAATAAGATAAATAAGTGCAGAGAAAGCAATTTTCTATGTGTCTCTAAGAGTGGAATAACTTCATCATTAACGCTGCTCGTGCGCAAACTTACTTTTGTCCTTTTCGCTGCTCGTTATGCGGAATAATTTTTTGCCAAGAGTTCCTATGTTGTTACGTCATGTTCAGGTGACTTATAATCAGCTGGTGTCTCATGGGAAGGAGACACCACATAAACATTGCCGACATACTGTCTTGATCAAATGAAAATCGTTCGACTCCGTTCATGCATGAAGAATTGAGCACCACACCCTGTTGAGATTTGATTGATCTCATTGGACTAATTTATTGGCGCAAGGTTGATCCACAGATTCCAATCTCGACATAAGATGTTTCCTTTCTGAAAATAAGAATAGTTAGAAGCTAGTGAGTCTAATGAATGTAGAAAACTGCTGTGTCTGGTCATAAAAGACAAGGTCTTTGACTTGCTCGTGCAACACATATCTCACGGAGAAATTTGCCAAGCAGGACCGCTGCACGGTCAGAGGCAATTTTTCATCTCTTGGAGTGTGACACGCAGACGCCTCACAAAACGGCAGAACAGCTCTTGTATTACAAATCTTTCAGCTTACATGGAACACGCAAAAATAATTGGCCATTCAGGGTGACCACGGCAGGGTGTCTGGCGTGGATCAATTCTAGATGGTAAGCTGACGACCTGGAGAAACCGCTTCCACTGTCAAATTTAAAATTGTGCGAACACCTTAAATTTATTGCATAGTGGTGGGAGACACTTGCTTGTCACCGTTTGACAAAAGAACTTCTCCTTTCTATGGTTAATCCAGTAATGCATAATAATTAAACGAGCCTTCCTGAATCATTCATCATTATTTAAGACTAAACAAGTTAGGCATCGTTGTTTTATTCCTCTAGAGGCGAGACAGTGTCCTAGCACCACTCGTGCAATAATTTTATATGGTGCAATACATTATTGAGATGTGTTGATCCATATTTAATCTCTTAATTCATTGGAAAATGAACAGGGTGGTGGGAGACACTACACAGACATCGGTGAACATAGCACGCAGATCCAATTCATTTTCATGTTAGGACACATCGAGTTTAGGAATTTGATTCCCTTTGCCTCCCCTCCTCTCTTTTATATATATGGTCTTGCCACGGCCAAGAGAAGGCTATCCAAATTCAATTGCCTTTGGAAATTCTCTGTAACAAGATCACCTCTCGGACAATGGCTTCACCAGCAAACCCAAAATCCCACTTTCATGCCCGCTCCGTGAGCTTGCCTTCCAAGCCTAACCCGCTCATTCCCCAAGCAGAAGATCACTTGAGGAGGATCAGAAGTTCAGAACCAGCCGCCACTTGTTCGATTTCATCAGTGAGCGACATGATAAGTGGTCTCGTGGACTTTTACGACTCCATCGATGACTTGCTTCTCTTGCCACATACCCAACAGGCCTTGGTTCAAGAGGGATGCGACGAGGTGCTCGAGAGATCCCTCGGTCTCCTTGACATTTGCAGCACCAGCAAAGATGTTGTAGCACAGACAAAGGAAACTGTGCAGGTGCAACAATCGGCGTTGCGCCGGAGGCGGGGCGATGGAATGGCACTGAGAAACAAGGTTGAGGCATACATGGCCTCTAGGAAGAAAGCAAAGAAGACAATTCAAAACTGCTTGAAAGTTTTGAAGATCAAATCGACCATCTCTTCTGTGGAGCAAAGCCGTGTGACGATGGTTTCCATGTTAAGAGAGGCCGATGGAGTTACTCTCAAGACGATCGAATCTTTGTTGACATTGGTACACGGAAATTCGAGCCGCTCTTTCTTCTTCAAGTTGATCCATTCCAGACAAGTGGCAGCCCATAAGATAGCGTCCAACAGTGAAATAGAGATCGTGGACGCTGCAGTCGATACCCTCCTAAGCCACAAGAGTGGAGAAGCAAGTAACATCCAAACAGAACATGTACAGAAAGCGTTGGCAGAACTTGAGTCCCACATTCAGGACCTCGAAGAAGAGATGGATCACCTGATCAGGCGAATGATCAAAACCCAAGTGTCCCTCCTCAATATCCTCAACCACTAGTCTGAGAAGTCACGAATTCTGGGATGTATAGAAATGTCTAGCACATGTGTAGTACAGATTTTTGTTGTCCTACTTGTATACAACTCAAAGAGTAAAAAACTCAATACAAATCTGATCTTCTGCCAAATTAAGCTGCTTCACATCTTTTTCCTTATCTTCCCCTCTCGCTGTTGTCGAAATATCCTGTCAGCACTAACAGAATGCAAATATTTGATGTCATCATTCCTACAAAGTGGTTATCTTAATTCAGTGAGAAGAATGAAATCTGAGACTATTACCAGTGTATCGGTGACTAAAACATCGGTTAAATCGGCTTGTTCACATCACTATCAATTATGGCAGAAAATTAAATGTTCTAATGTGATTCCATCAAACTCTGAAGAAGAATAATATCTCATCTAATCAATGATTCGTGAAGGTGCCAAACACCGTCAGACCCGGAGTTGCAGGTTTTGCAGGAATTTTATATCCATGCCTACATAGAAGATGCTGAGATCCGAGAGACATTTAGGTCATCCTAGCTTATTAGCAATAAGAACTGAAATTTATCAATGAGATACTTCTGCAGCATAAATAAGCAGATAAGCTGACTTTTACAACTAGCGGAAACATGAGACTGCTAAGGGCGCGTTTGGTAACGATTCTGTTCTCGAGAGTAGATTCTGATCAGAACTGATTTTTTTTTATTCTGTTCCCGGGAACTGATTCTAAGCATTTTAAGCCGTTTGATAACTGTCCAAAATTTCTGATTCTGGAATAGAATTGCGTTTGGTACCATGCCCATTAATTCTGTTCCAAATCAATTTCTTTTAATTTTTAAATAATTTTTTTTTACTTTTTTTTTTTTCTTTTCTTTTCTTTTTTCATTTTTTCATTTTTTTTCTTTTTATTTTTCCTTTTCTTTTCTTTTTTTCCTTTTTCTCATCTTCTTCTTCCTCTTTTGGCCGGCGACCTCACCGGAGCGTTGCGGGCCCTCGGCGAGGCCGACCCTCGTCGGCCGAGCCTTGCCGGCAAACCGGGCGAGGCTCGCCTAGCCCCGCCGGTGGCCAGCCGGCCTCGCCGGGCCGGGCGACGCCGCCGTGCCACCGGCGGGCCGGGCAAGCCTCGCCGGTGGCCAAGCGAGCCTCGCCGGCCACCGGTGGGGCGGGCGTCGCGAGGCTTGCCCAGCCCGCCCAGCCACCGGCGAGCTCGCCGGACCTCGCCCGGTCCGGCGAGCCTCCGGCGAGCTCGCCGGACCGGCGGCCGGCGGCAGCGGGCGGCGGACGGTGGCGGGCGGTGGTGGATGGCGGTCGCGAGATGGCCGAAGGGAAGAAGAAAAATTCTTGATTTTGATTCTCAAATTCGTTCCCGGAGCAAGAATCAACTTTTTTTGGTTCTTGATTCTATTCCCAACTGCTCCCTGAACAAAAATTTTACCAAACGCGATTCTAGGCCGAAACTGATTCCGGAAACAAAGAATCAGAATTTGGCCATGTTTGGATGGTTACCAAACAGGGCCTAAGTGTAAAGCAGTAAGCCAACTAGCGGAAACATTATCAAAGGAAATCGCAGAAAACATGGTACAGCATTCATTTTATTCGCTAAATAGTCGGTATGGATACAGGCATTTGCAATGCAGAGGAAATGTTAATTCCATGGAATTATTTCACATCCCTGCATTAACACGGTAGTCTCTGTAATTTGTCAGCAATTACTGATATAAGGCATCGGTGGGAATGGCGGTGGGGGGACACTGCATGAACATTGGTGAACAAAGCAGTCAAATCCAATTCAAGATCATGCTGGGGAGTCATTGATTCTAGGAACTTTGTTTTCCTTTGCCTCCCTTTCTCTCCTTTAATATATACAGAGTCTTCCCACAGCCAAGCCAAGACGACCCGATTCAATTGCTTCTGAAACATTTCAGTAACAAGACCAGCTCTCATACAATGGCTTCACCAGTGAATGGCCTTTTGATACCTGATCATTTATTATGCACTCGTAAGGACATGCTCAACAGATGATCTACAGATATGGAAGTTAAAACCGCTTGAAAGTCAGAAGGTGCAACAGGAAAACCCTTGAAAAGACTGCTTGCTCTTCTTTGTATACAGGACCCAGGATAAAATCAGAAGAGTCTTAGCAACAGTTGAGTCAAAGTAAGTTGTTCATATGGTATCATAAATCAGCAGAGTTTCGCCTGCACATTAGATATTACGTCAGTTCCATCTCATTCCAAATTCTGACTAGTTTTTGTGAGTAAAAGAAAAAAAAAATACTTCTCAAGAATATTATTACTTGAGAAAAACTGATAAATTATAATGATCTGGTTCGACGAGGGCAGGAGTGATTGCCAGGGCTAGAGAGGGCCCGGACAAGGTGCGGCTTTGACTCTCAGATGGCATCGGGGCAGGAACAAACCGAATCTCACATTGCCTGGGTGTGGTGAGGTGAAGCGCCTTATATTAACTTATAACGAGGCCTTTTCTAGACGAAGCCTAGTAGATCAAGACTGTTACGAGCGGGACCTAGGCTTAACATAAATATCCAGGAACGAGATTAGGAGGATAAAAAGGAAAATAATTTGGCTCTGTGGTGGCATATAATGCTATAACCAACACAGCATTTATTTGGTATTATCACCAGAGTAATAACAGAAATTTTTCTGGCAGTTAGTGAGCGGAAACCAACTAAAGCAATGAAAGAACTTTGTGTTCATTTCAGTTTTCTGTTACTACGTCCTTACTGCATCTAATTCATGCTAAATTTGCTCCCTCAGCATATGAACCGAACTACATCAGAATCACAGTTAAAGCCGAACCATGTAAAATCCTTCCCAAGCCCGCCCATAGTAGATCGGAATGAAGGTTTTTTTTTTTTTACTTTTTGTTTAATTCTTCTTTCCTAGGCGGTTATTACTTATCATGGCCTCAAAAGAAGGCACCTAAAGAAAGTATTCCTTCAAATCTTGTATAACCTCCACTGGATATGTGGCAACACTTGCTCATCACCATTTGACAAAAGAGATTCTCTTTTCTTAAGTTATACAAGAATGCATAATAGTTTAAGGAGCCTTCCTAAATCGTGCATTATCATGTAGATTTAAACAAGTTAAGCATCATTATTTTGTTCCTCTAGAGGGGAGACAGTGTCCTGGCACCACTCGTGCAATTATTTTCTAATGACCAGATGAGTTGATCCATATTTAGCTCTTAATTCATTGGAAAATGAGAAGGGTGGTGGGAGACACTGCGCAGACATCGGTGAACAAGGCATCAGATCCAATTCAAAATCATGTTAGGACATACTGAGTCTGAGAATTTTGATTCCCTTTGCCTCCCCTTCTCTCCTTCCTATATATACATGGTCTTGCCACGGCCAAAAGAGTGCAATCCAGATTCAATTCCCTTTGAAAAATTTTGTTAACTAGGTCACCTATCAGAAAATGGCTTCACCTGCAAACCCAAAATCCCACTTTCATGCTCGCTCTGTGAGCTTGCCTTCCGAGCCTAACCCCCTCATTCCTCAAGCAGAGGATTACTTGGGGAGGATCAGAAGTTCGGAAGCAGCCACCACCAGCTCCTTTTCATCAGTGAGCGGCATGATAAGCAGTCTTGCGGACTTTTACGCCTCTGTTGATGACTTGCTTCTCTTGCCACATACCCAACAGGCCTTCATTCAAGAGGGCTGTGACGAGGTGCTTGAGAGATCCCTCAGTCTCCTGGACATTTGTAGCACCGGCAAAGATGTTGTAGCAGTGACAAAGGAAACTGTGCAGGAGCTACAGTCAACGTTGCGCAGGAGACGGGGCAATGAACTGGCATTGAGAAATGAGGTCGGGGCATACTTGGCCTCTAGGAAGAAAGCAAAGAAGACAATTCAAAGCTGCTTGAAAAATTTGAAGATCAAATCAACAGTCTCTTGTGCAAATCAAAGTGGTACGACAATGGTTGACATGTTAAGAGAAGCGGAGGGAGTTGCTCTCAAGACGATCAAGTCATTGTTGACATTGGTACATGGAAAGTCAATGAGCTGCTCTTTCTTCTCCAAGTGGATGCATTCCAACAGAGTGGTGGCTGCTGAGAGAGCGTCCAACAGCGAATTAGAGATCGTTGATGCTGTAGTCGATGCCCTCCTAAGCCATAAGAATGGAAAAGCAAGCAACATTCACATGGAACATGTACAGAAAGTGATGGCAGAACTCGAGTCCCACATTCAGGACATCGAAGAAGAGATGGAGTGCCTGATCAGGCACTTGATCAAAACCCGAGTTTCCCTCCTCAATATCCTCAACCACTAGTCTGAGAAGTCATGAATCCTGGGATGTACAGCATATATGTAGTAGAGATTTTGATGTACTGCTTGTATAAAACTCAAAGAGATACAAATTAATACAGATCCGATCTTTTCCCATATTAAGTTGCTTCACTTCTTTTTCCTTTTCTTCCCCTCATGCTGATTCATTTGAAATGCATTTCGTTGTCTGAATATCCTATCAATACTAACAAAATGCAGATATTTGATGTCGTCATTCCTACAAAGTGGCTATATTAATTCCATAAGAAGAACTAACTCTGAGATGATCTCCAGAATATTGGTAACTAAAGTGCCAGTTGAATCGGCTTACTTTTACATCACTATCCATTATAGCCGAAAATTAAATGTTCTAATCTGAACAATGATATTATGCATCGAACTCTGAAAGAGAAGGAAATCTCATCAAGTCAATGACTCGTGAAGGTGCCAAACACCATCTGACCCATGGTTGCAGGTTTTACATGAATTTTAGGATCTATTTATACAAGAGACCTGTTGGAGAAATCTTGCCAGAATATTTTGAAGCTGACAAAACGTTTCTTTCAGTCTAGTCTGGATTATTACAGACTTTCGGTTTAGAGTCTGAAGACAGTTGGACATCAAGACTCAAGACTCAAGACTCAAGACTCAAGACTTAAAGATATTCTCATTGACAGTTTTCTAATCCAGTGTCGAAAGGCTATCCAGAACCTAGGTGTTTGGTTAAGAAGTTAGTCCTATTCTCTGGAGAAGATATCTTGGCTGGGTTAAGCTAACGGATTCTTTCTATTCAAGATCCGATGATTGACGAAGAAATCTTGGAAAGTTCTATTCTTGGAAACCAAGATCCTGGTTGTATGGGCGAACGGGATTGATGGGCTATCGTCAAGTTCCTTTAATAGCTCGAAAGATCTCCTTAATTGATTCCGTCCAACGGGTAGATTGGAGGAATTCCTTTGGTAAGTGCCAACGGGTATGATGGCATGAAGGAGTATAAAAGGAAGTCGTTCAAGTTATTTTAGTGCATGCTCGATAGACGAATTCCAGTCCGAAGTTCCTTGATATTCGATCGATTCATTCGAGCAAAATTGTATACACAAAAGAGTGTTTATACTTAGTGATATCTTGAGCAAGTGTGGTAGATCATCTACATCATCAATCAAGGAAGAACAACGCTGTAACACTTCTTTGTTCATAGTGGAATCCAGCCAATAGGCTGTCGGTGCGAAAGAGTGGACGTAGGCTTAAACAAAAGCCGAACCACTATAATCATTGTGTTCAATTCTCTTTTCCCTTCTCTCAGTCTTTCGATTGTCGTTTATTTCCATCGATTGTCTAGTGTTGTGTGATTTAAGTGAAAAATCGTTTGTATACCTATTCACCCCCCTCTAGGTACTCGTTCTAGCTATATCAATTGGTATCAGAGCCTGTGTACTCACTTTATTTGAAGTGTTTTACTTCAGAGTAAAAGATCCATGGCTAGTATGTTAGCACCGGGGGTGGTGGAAGGGCAAAGCAATACCAGACCTCCCTACTTTGATGGAAAGGATTACAACATCCGGAAGAACAAGATGAAAGCTTTTCTACGATCAAAGGATCCTCTCGGAATGGGACGTTGTAGAAAAAGGAATCATTCCTAAAGTTGCAGCTGTCTCAGAAAGAGGAAAAGAAGCTGTGGAAGCTAGCGGAATGTCTCAGGAAGAAATAATCAAGAGACAAACTCTTGATGCAAAAGCAATATATTCTTTATATTGTGCTTTATCACCTACTCTTGAATATAACAGAATATCTTCTTGTGATACAGCAAAAGAAGTCTGGATAGGTTACATATCACCTACGAAGGAACCGATCGAGTGAAAGAGACCCGAATCAATATTCTCGCTCGGTCAATATGAAGCCTTCAAAATGAGATCCGGAGAATCAATAACCGACATGTTTAGTCGTTTTACGAAATTGTGAATGGTCTACAAAATCAAGGTCAACCAATTTCGATCCCATGAAGGTTAACAAGCTTCTGCGTGGACTCTCAAAGGATTGGAATCACATAAAGACTTCAATAAGAGAGACGCAAAGAATCATGCCACTATCTCGTCGATGAGCTGGTTGGAACTCTTCGATCTTATGAAGTGGAACGAATAAATGAAGACGAAGATCCAAAAGGTAAGAAATCCATTGCATTAAAATCAAATGATGATTCGATGTTACGATTACGAAGACGATATGAACGATGAGGAGCTTGCTCTAATGATAAGAAGATTCAGAAAGTTGAATAGAAAAGGAAGAAGATTCAACTCTAAGAGACAAGGCTTTCAAAGACAACAGACCAAGACTGTTGATGATGATGAAGCAAATAAAGATGTTGTTTGCTTTGAATGTAAGAAAAAGGGACACATCGACCCAACCGTCCTCTTCTAAAGAAGAAGAAAGGAAAGGCTGAAAAGTTTCGAAAGGCTCTCAAAGCTGAAACCTGGAGTGATACAGAGTGTGAAGAAAGTGATGATGAATATGCCAACTTGTGTCTGATGGCGCAATCAGACTCAGACTCAAACTCTGAATCAGACTCAGACAGCGAATTTGAAGTAAGTAATTTCAAAATTCCTATCAAGGTTTCTAAGTATATTGATGAGCTGTGTTTAAGTCTTAAGACTTCTCTTAAAAGAATTTCTGAACTTAAAAGGGAAAACTCGGTTTTAAAACAAAGCGGAAAATATTTTGAAAGAAAAAGTTAAATGTTTAGACATGAATGTTTCTACTCTTAAAGAAAATGAAGAAAATCTTTTGAAAGAAAATTCTCGTTCAAAAATTGACTCATCAAATATTTCAAAGAAATTTTCAATAGGGTCCGAGAAACTTGAAAAATTCTTTCAAGACAGAGACCTTATTTCAATAAGTCTGGTTTAGGTATGACAGAAGAAACTATTCCCTTAATTGATTTTCCTAAAGTAAAAGAAAGAATTAAGCAAAGACCTTCAAAAGAAGCTTATAAAAATCATTTCAAAAAGGTTTTTGTAAAGTCTATAGGTCGAGATGCTCTCAGGTGTTCTAAGTGCAAAAGTCCAGATCATTTTGAAAAAGAATGTCCTATGGTTTGGAGACCTGTTAAGAAAACTTGGGCTAGTACTGTTTATCTTACTAACACAAAAGGACCCAAGAAAATGTGGGTACCAAAGAAAGCTTGAGATATTTCTTTGAATACAGGTATCTATCAAGAGAAAGGTAAAGTGGTATCTAGACAAAGTGGATGTTCAAGACATATGACAGAGACTCAAAATGCTTTATAAAGCTTGTTCAAATAAATGGTGGAAAAGTCTCATTTGGAGGAAATAGCAAAGGAAGAATTGTGGGTTTTGGAACTGTGAAAATTGGAAATCTCACAATAAGCAATGTTTCTCTAGTGAAAGGACTCAATTACAATCTTCTCAAAGATCGATCAACTATGTGATACTGGTTTTAAGATCTTCTTTCAAGAAGGAATATGTTCCGGAACCAGTAAAGACTCTACTCAGTCTTTCTTGGGTAGAAGGCATGGAAATATCTATCTTCTGGATGTGAAACCAGAAGAATCGCAATGCTTGATTTCAATTCAAGACGAAGCAAGTCTGTGGCACAGAAAGCTTGGGCATATTAATATGAAGCAATTAGCCAAAATCTCATCAAAGCAGCTTGTTCGTGGACTACCCAAATTGCCTTATCAAAAGACTGATCTGTGTACTCCATGTATTCTCGGGAAAGGTAAGAAATTCATATAAGTCTATAAATCATGTCTCAACTAATCATGTACTGCAGCTTACTTCATATGGATCTCTTCGGACCAACCGAACCCAGTATTGGAGGTAAGAAATATTGCTTAGTAATCGTAGATGATTACTCTCGCTTTACTTGGGTATTTTTTCTATCAAGTAAATCCGAAACCTTTTCATATTTTGAAAAATTTGCTAAAAAGGTTCAAAATGAAAAGGGATGTGTTATTTCAAGCATAAGAACAGATCATGGTGGTGAATTTGAAAATCAAGATTTTACAAAATTCTGTGATGAATCGGCTTTAAGCATATGTTCTCTTCTCCATATACTCCTCAGCAAAATGGAGTTGTGGAAAGGAAGAAAGATCTCTTCAAGAAATGGCAAGAACTCTTTTAATCGAAAGCAAAATTTCTTCTCGATTTTGGGCTAAAGTTGTTTCAACAGCTTGCTATATCATTAACGAGTCTTTTTAAGACCTATTTTAAAGAAAACCCCCTATGAATTATTCAAAGGTAAGAAGCCTATTGTTTCATACTTTCATGTATTCGGTTGCAAATGCTTTATATTGAAAAATGCAAAAGATTATGTTGGTAAGTTTGAAGAAAGATCAGATGAAGGCATCTTCCTTGGATATTCTTCATCAAGCAAAGCCTACAGAGTCTATAACAAGAAGAGTCAGACTGTGGAGGAGTCAATGAATGTCAAATTTCAAGACTCAGTTCAAGATGAATCCAATCAGACTCATCATGAAGAATCTGATCTTGCTCCAACCTCTCCAAAGTCTTCAACACAAGAGGCGTCACAGACTCAGGAAGACCAAAGATCAAGCCATTTGTGAAGATTCGGGCAAAGAAAGGGATCATCGGCCCGATAAATCAACCAGCAATCGGAAGCATAAGTCCAGTCATCCCAAAGATCTAATTATTGGCGAACTTAATGAAGGAATTCGCACTGAGATCCAAAAGGCGTGAAGAGTCTAGTGCCGTAGCTCTCATTTCTGAAATTGAACCAAAAAGCATAGAAGAAGCTTTGTCGACGAAAGCTGGATTGAAGCCATGCAAGATGAGCTCGGACAGTTTATCATTAATGATGTCTGGGAATTAACTCCTAAACCAAAAGGTAAAACTGTTATTGGAGCCAAATGGGTGTTCAGAAACAAGATGAATGAGAAAGGTAAAGTCGTACGAAACAAGGCCAGACTCGTAGCCAAAGAATATACGCAAGAAGAAGGGATAGACTATGATGAAACTTACGCACCAGTAGCAAGGTTAGAGGCTATTCGATTATTGCTTGCTTTTGCTTGTTATAAAGATTTCAGGTTATTCCAAATGGACGTCAAAAGTGCTTTCCTGAATGGATTTATCCATGAGGAAGTCTATGTGGAACAACCACCTGGGTTTGAAGACCCAAAGAAGCCGACTCGCCTTGAGACCGAAAAGGCCTTATATGGTTTAAAACAAGCACCTCGAGCGTGGTACGACAGACTCAGTAAGTTTCTAATACAAAATGGATTTGTTAAAGGTAAAGTTGATACTACCTTGTTTATCAAAAAGGAAAACAAAAGTTTTTTACTTGTTCAAATATATGTAGATGACATTATTTTTGGATCATCTAATGAAAGTCTCAGTGCAAGAAATTTTCTAAGTCTATGCGGGATGAGTTTGAAATGAGTATGATGGGAGAGTTAACATTCTTTCTTGGACTTCAAATTAAACAATTGAAGGAAGGAACTTTCATTTGTCAAGAAAAATATGCTAATGATCTTGTCAAAAGATTTGGGCTTGAAAAGTGCAAAAAGACAGACATACCAATGTCTTGTTCCTTGAAGATAGACAAAGATGAAGAAGGGAAGAAAGTTGATCAAAAATTATACAGGAGTATCATCGGTTCACTTCTTTATCTTACCGCTTCTAGACCTGATATTTTGTTAAGTGTTTGCATCTGTGCTAGGTTTCAATCGGACCCTAGAGAATCTCATCTCGTCTTTGCGAAACGTATTATCAAATACGTTGCTTCATCTTCAAGCATTGGTCTCGGTATCCTAAGAAGGGAGACTTTAATCTTCCTCGGGATATTCGAGACGCAGATCTAGCAGGTTGCGAGTTGATAGAAAGAGTACTTCAGTGTACGTGCCGGTTACTTGGAAACAGGGACGGTATCTTGGTTTTCAAGGAAGCGAGTACGTGGCTCTCTCAACAACGAAGCGAGTACGTAGCTCTTGGCAAACCTGCTGTTCGCAAATTCGTGGATTAAGCAACGCTTCAAGACTTCGGAATTGAAGACTCATGCACGAAATCAGATGCGACAAAGCACTAGTGCAATAAATCTCACAAAAATCCAATTCTTCACTCAAGAGCAAAGCATATAGAGATTCGACATCACTTCATCGAGATCATGTTCAAAATGGAGAAATCTCGATTCAATTTGTTGATTCAAAGAGTCAATCGGCGGATATATTCACAAAGCCTTTGGAGAAAAATCAATTTGATTTTATTCGCTCCAGTCTCAACATTTTGAAGCTTGAGGAAGTTAAAGTCTAAAGACTCTCAGACTTTCAGACTCAGACTCAGACTCAGACTCATGGGTATTAACCGTAAGTTGTTATTTTATTCTGTCTCGAAAAGGTATGATTATTTAACCAATTTATAATTACCGAGAAAAAGAGAATCGTGTCTTTTCAAAAATATAACTTCTATTAAAAATGGCAGCTATTGATTTTAAAAGAATTCGTCGGTTCACTTTCCTTCATACCGATTGGTTTTTCCATTTTGAAACAGAGTTATATATATACAGTTTTTCTTCTCTCTATCTTCAAAACCCTCGAAAAACATTCTTCTCTCAATCTCGTTTCCATTTTGTGTTCAAACTTGAGAAAGTTGTCAACTTTTCTTGGGAAAACGATTAAAGAAATCTCTCAGTGTCAAAGAAAGATGTCTTCTTCAAGGAAATCCTCAAGAATAGCGAGCGGGGGACCACAAAGAGCAAGAGAGGGTCCTACCCATGTTGATCTCACCGAAGAAGATGAGTTATCAAGTCAGCAACAGAGCCCGATTCGCTCTCCAAAGCACGTGATTCTTCTTCATCTACCCCACAAAGTGCGGGTTACCATCAAGAGGATGAGATAATCGAGGAAGCGAGCCCGTAAGAATACAAAAACCCTCTTTTATCTATAAACTCTATCGTGCCTTGAAAAGCATAGGAACTCCGTTGAACCACGTGAATGAATTTCTCAAAAGTAAGAACTATGGGAATGAATATCTTTTTCTGCGTCAAATGGAGGAGTTGGGAATTGCTCCTAGAGGAAGGGCAGAGGAAGCACTTGCTAGTATTCCTAGTGATCCTCGTGTGGCTGGACAGGACTCCTACCGATGGAAATGACGATGATAAATTGTTCTATGATTTTCAACCGAGATTGGGTGTTGCTTTGCAAAGGTGAAAGGAAAGAGGATGGATTTGTTTAAATCCAAAGATCGGGAGAATTTGTTTTTCAGGCTGTTGAAGAGAGGGGTGATAAACCCTAGAAGCGTTGATTTTGATTTTCTGGATGCTATTCATGTGAACTTAAGGGAGAAGTTCGATCTACCGCAACTTGAGCAATTTTGCTCGACACTACCGAAGGATATGCTCAATCGACTGCATATTTCTATTCGAATCTTAGCTTTTGGATGCGAATAGAATGTCCTTTAGTGTCCGAGACCAAGTCTACATAGTAGATGTGAACATGTTGGCTGATATCATTGGAGTAGAGAGAGGATCATATCAACCGATTAAAGTTTCCGGTGCTCGTCTTATGCTGGATCTTGTGAAAGGCAACAAGCACGAAGGGAAAATTGTCTACACGAGAATGCGTGCTATCAACATTTTGCTGCACAAAATTGTCATCAACTGTCTTAGGCCGAAATCGACATCAAAGACAGATGTGTCAAATTCGAGGCAAAATTGATGTATGCAATCATCAAAGGGAAGAAATTCTCTCTTCCTCACATCATTCTTTTTCACATGTATAGAGCAATGGTGAAGGACAAGGGACAACTGCCTTATGCAAGTCTTGTGACCAAGATCTTCGACACTTAAACATTGAGCCTCCACAATCTCCGTGTGTTTCGAACATGCGATAAAATGGTGGTGGGTCTGCGAATGGTGACAAAAATGCGTCGAAAGAACTTGAAAAGGCAATGGAGCATTCAAAATGAAATCTCCAGTACCTTCGGCATCTAAAAGGAAAGGAAAGGAGCAAATCAATCCACCATCCAAAAGCAAAAGAGGAGACTCTTGGTGGATGACGAAGAAGAAGAAGAAGAAGAGGAAGATCGCACTATTTCTGCATTGATAAGGAGAAAACGTTATGTATCTGAATCAACGGAACGTCAGGAGACGGAAAAAGAAGCAGAGGAAAAACATAGCGAAGAAGAGAGACAAGAAAAGGCCAGAGAAGAAGAGAAAGAAAGAGAAGAGCAAGAAGAGAAAGAGAGAGAAGCAACGAGAGAAAGAAGAAGCAGAGAAAGAAGTCAAGAAGAAGAAGAGGCAGCCAAAGAAAAGTCTCGAGATGAAGATGAAGTTTTTCAAGACGCTGCAGAGATTGAACCTCATTCTTTCCCATCCGAGGCTTTAGAAACGGGGGAGAAGCGGGGAAGGAGTTGAGCACAGGAAGACTACATCTGTTCCTTGTGAAGATGTGAGTCGCTCTAAAGCAAACCCAGAAGATTTTCAGGCTTCTCAAATGCCTGGAGAAGGACATGATACATCAACATCGAAACTGCGCGATTACACAGAAGATCCATCAGACCGAGCAAATGTCAGTACTCAGACGGATAATTCGGCAGATTTTTGTCGCATACTTGATATCCTTCTGGAAATGCGTGGTCAAATCTATGCTTTAGACTCGTGAAATTCAAGTCCTGTTGAGAATCTTTGGGAAAGCATCTTTTGTTTCCCTTCAAGATCATATCAAAGATCTCTCTCTTCAAATTGAAGCCAATGCCAAAAGAGAAGAGGTAGCTCATCTAAAGGAAGACTTGAAGAGGCTGGAAGGATTAGTTCAATCCATGGGAGATTTCCGGATCGTTCGCATTCCCAAGCGAATTGACTACTTTCTCACCTTTTTAATGATGACAAAAAGGGGGAGAAAATGCCAGCTTTGAACTCTGAACTTTGAACCTTTTGAACTCTGAACCTTTTGAACTTTCAACTTTAAATTTTATCTCTTTTATGTGTTTTGAATTGGGTATGAGCTTGAACTTGAACTTAGTCTCGTAGTGTGGATTTTGATATCGAATGCTTGCGGTTACATCAAGTATTGTTATATGGTTTTACTTGTAAAGGACTAACCAATCTTCTTGTGGATGCAGAGTCTGGTTGTTCTTTATTAATTGTTATGAGATAGCCATATTACTTGAGTAATATTTTGCAGGTCAAAGTTGTTCAAATCTACAAGAAAGTTTTGTCACCATCAAAAAGGGGGAGATTGTTGGAGAAATCTTGCCGAATATTTTGAAGGCGACAAAACGTTTCTTTCAAATCTAGTCCGGATTATTACGGACTTTCGGTTTAGAGTCCGAAGACAGGTTGGACATCAAGACTCAAGACTCAAGACTCAAGACTCAAGACTTAAAGATATTCTCATTGACAGCTTTTCTAATCCAAAGGTGTCGAAAGGCTATCCGAAACCTAGGTGTTTGGTTAAGAAGTTAGTCCTATTCTCTAGAGAAGATATCTTGGTGGGTTAAGCTAACGGATTCTTTCTATTCAAGATCCGATGATTGACGAAGAAATCTTGGAAAGTTCTATTCTTGGAAACCAAGATCCTGGTTGTATGGGCGAACGATTGATGGGCTATCGTCAAGTTCCTTTAATAGCTCGAAAGATCTCCTTAATTGATTCCGTCCAACGGGTAGATTGGAGGAATTCCTTTGGTAAGTGCCAACGGGTATGATGGCATGAAGGAGTATAAAAGGAAGTCGTTCAAGTTATTTTAGTGCATGCTCGATAGACGAATTCCAGTCCGAAGTTCCTTGATATTCGATCGATTCATTCTCGAGCAAAATTGTATACACAAAAGAGTGTTTATACTTAGTGATATCTTGAGCAAGTGTGGTAGATCATCTACATCATCAAATCAAGGAAGAACAACGCTGTAACACTTCTTTGTTCATAGTGGAATCCAGCCAATAGGCTGTCAGTGCAGAAGAGTGGACGTAGGCTTAAACAAAAGCCGAACCACTATAATCATTGTGTTCAATTCTCTTTTCCCTTCTCTCATTCTTTCGATTGTCGTTTATTTCCATCGATTGTCTAGTGTTGTGTGATTTAAGTGAAAAATCGTTTGTATACCTATTCACCCCCCTCTAGGTACTCGTTCTAGCTATATCAAGACCGAGGTCTGAGAGACATTTGGGTCACCTTACCTTATCAGCATTAACAACTGAAACTAATCACCAAGATACTTCTGCAGCACAAATAAGCAGATGTGAAAAATCATTAAGTTGATGTTATGATAGTCAGACTGCAGGAAAAGAAGTACTGAGGTATAATCCTGGATTAGAAGGCAAGAAGGAGACATCACTGAGTGTTTAGCAGTAAACCAACTAGCTGAAACATTATCAAAGAAAACCAAAGAAAAAATGGTTACACATTCTTTTTATTTGCTAAATAGTCAAATGGACACTGGCATTTGCGATACACAAAAATCATTATATCCATGGAATTATTTCACATCCTGCATTAACATGGTACTCTCTGGAATGGCAGGATGAGCTGGATGGAGGGGACTGAAATTCCTAATGTTCCTTGGCTTTTATGCAACCATAATAAATCGTCAGCAATTACTGATATAAGGCAGAACTAATAAAATAAAATAATACAGAAAATATTATCCTACATCTCTCGAAAATGGTGGTAGTCTTTTATCATTAATGCCCCCTGTGCACAGAGTTAATTTTATCTTTCCGCAGCACATTTTGCTGAACAGTGGCGCTTAATAGTTCCTCTGCTGTCACATATGTTCAGGTGACTTGAAGATGAGCTGGTGTCTTGTGGGAAGGAGACAGCGCATGAACATTGCCCATGTGACGTTTTAATTGAATGAAATTTATTTCAACACCGCGTGATGCATAATGAATTCAGTATTTCTTTCGTGCCTTTGCCAAGCATTATCATATAGGATCCAACATGTTACTGCAATTCTTTCTCTCCCCTTGAGAGGCGAGACAGGGTCCTAGCACTGCTTGTGCTATAATTCACTGGAAAATAAGAAGGGTGGTGGGGGACACTGCACAAACATCAGTGAACAAAGCACTGGATTCAATTCAAAATCGTTTTAGGGACTCGTTGATTCTAGGAACTTTGATTCCCTTTATCTCCCTTTCTCTCCTGTATATATATGTACAATCTTGCCACGGCCAAGATAAGGCAACCTGATTCAATTGCCTCTGAAACATTTCAGTAAAAAGACCACCTCTCCGAGAATGGCTTCACCGAACCCGAAATCCCACTTTCATGCTCGCTTGGTGAGCTTGCCTTCGAAGCCAAACCCACTCATTCCTCAAGTGGAGGAGCATTTGAGGAGGAGCAGGAGCTCAGAAGCCACCACACGTTCATTTTCATTGGTGAGCAACACGATAAGCAGTGTCGTGCACTTCTATGACTGTTGAAGGCTTGCTTCTCTTTCCAGATACCCAAAATGCCTTGGTTCAAGAGGGCCGCGACAAGGTGCTCGAGAGATCCCTCAGTCTTCCGGACTTGTGCAGTGCCGTAAAAGAAGTCATAGCACAGACGAAGGAAAACATGCAGGAGCTACAATCCACATTGCGTAGTAGACGGGGTGATGACCCGGCACTGAGAAACGGGATCAAGGCATACTTGACCTCAAGGAAGAAAGCAAAGAAGACAATTCAAACCAGCTTGAAAAATCTGACGATCAAATCAACCTTTTCTTCTGCGGATCAATGCGGTATGACAGCAGTTTCCATGTTAAGAGAAGCGGAGGAAGTCGCTTTCAGGTCAATTGAATCATTGTTGACATTGGTACATGGAAAGTCGAGAAGCTGCTCTTTCTTTGGCAAGTTGATGCATTCCAAGCGAGTGGCAGCTGATGAGAGAGCATTTAACAGTGAGCTAGAGGAGGTGGATTCGGCCGTTCACACCCTCCTAAGCCACAAGAATGGAAAACCGATCCAAATGGAATACTTGCAGAAAATATTGGGAGAGATCGAGTCCAGCATTCAGGACCTCGAAATAGAAGTCAAGCACCTGATCAAGCGCTTGATCAAAACCCGTGCGTCCCTCCTCAATACCCTCAACCAGTAGCTGGCAATTCACGAATCTTAGGATGTGGAAGTGTCCAGCATATGTATAGTACAGAATTTAGTTGAATCACTTGTATACAACTCAAATATTACAAATCAATACAAATTAGATCTGCTGCCAAACGAAATTGCTTCACTTTACATTTTTCTTTTCTCTGATTGCTGAAGCATTTGTCAATGAAACGTTTGATCGCACAGGGAAATTCAATGTCGAATAATTCTATCAAAACAACAATACGCAAAACATTAATCTCGTCCTTCGTCCAAAGTGGTTATCTTAATTTGACGAGAAGAATGAAATCTAAGGTGATTATCAGTAACGGGTGACTAAGATGACAGTGAAATGGGTTATCATTGCATCAACATCAATTGCAGAATAAAGGTCAATGTTCTAATCGGGACAATCTTAATATTTACCACAAACTAACAAAAATAGTAAATCTCATGTCGTCAGGATTCCTGAAGGTTCCAAACGGCATCTCCCAGGCACCAGGTAAAAGAATTATGGCTTTTACAGGAATTTGTGATCTTTTTAAGGATGCATACAAAGAAGAGACTGAGGTCCGAGACACATTTGGTCCATCGTAGCTTGAGAAGAAACCACCGAGACTTATCAACAAGTACCTCCGTAACGTAAAACAGGAGATTGGTAAAATTAGTACGTTAAGGTTAGGGATGGTTAGATTGTGAAAGAAAAAAAAATTATGAACATGGATTTGAAGGCAACAAGAAACATTGCATAAGCCAACTAGTGGAAACATTATCAGAAGAAAACCACGGAACAAGGATAAAATAATCATATGCCTTGCCAAATAGTCAGATGAATTATTGACATTTGCAATACAGAGAAAATGTGAGCTTCATGGAATTATTTCACATGCCTACATTAAGACGGTCTTCTCAGGAACAGCAGGATGAGCTGGATGGGGGGAATCAACTTCCTCGTGTGTCAGCAATTGCTGACATAGGCAGGCGAAATAAGATAAATAAGTGCAGAGAAAACAATTTTCTATGTGTCTCTAAGAGTGGAAGAACTTCATCATTAATGCCGCTCGTGCGCAAACTTATTTTTATCCTTTTCACCGCTCGTTATGCGGAATAGTTAATGCCAAGAGTTCCTCTGTTGTTACGTCATGTTCAGGTGACTTACAACGAGTTAGTGTCTCGTGGAAAGGTGACACCACATAAACATTGCCGACATACTATCTTGATCAAATGAAAATCGTTTGACTCCATTCATGCATGAAAAATTGAGCACCACACCCTGTTGAGATTTGATTGATCTAATAGGACTAATTTATAGGCGCAAGGGTGATCAAAAGATTCAAATCTCGACAGAAGATGTTTCCTTTCAGAAAATAAGAATAGTCACAATCTAATGAGTCTAATGAATGTGGAAATCTGCTTTGTCTGGTCATGGAAGACAAGGTTGTTGACTTGCTCGTGCAGCACATATCTTACGGATCATTTCCCAAATACATTAACACCATGCAAATTTTTTTTTTTTTTTTTTTTTTTTTCGGTGAAGGTAAGTAATTAATATAATGGGGAAAGTCAATATGTACAACCAACCGGCTCCAAAAACTTACACTCAACCAACTGGCTCCAAAAACACCATGCAAAACTTTCTAGCCGAGAAATTCGTAAAGCAGGACCGCTGCACGGTCAGAGGCAATTTTTCATCTCCTAGATATATGAATGGGGTGTGACATGCAGATGCCTCACACGGCTCTTGTATTACAGATTTTTCTGCTTACATGGAACACGCAAAAATAATTGGCCATTCAGGGTGACCACGGGGGGGTGTCTGGTGTGGATCAATTCTAGATGGTAAGCTGACGACCTGCGAGAAACCGCTTCCACTGTCAAATTTAAAATTGTGCAAACACCTCAAATATACTGCAGAGTGGTGGGAGACACTTGCTCATCACCATTTGACAAAAGAACTTCTCCTTTTTATGGTTAATACAGTAATGCACAATAGTTAACCGAGCCTTCCTGAATCATGCATTATTATTTAAGACTAAACAAGTTAAGCATCGTTGTTTTATTCCTCTAGAGGCGAGACAGTGTCCTACCACCACTCGTGCAATAATTTTATATGCTGCAATACATTATTGAGATGGGTTGATCCATATTTAATCTCTTAGTTCATTGGAAAATGAGCAGGGTGGTGGGAGACACTGTACAGACATCGGTGAACAAAACACTCAGATCCAATTCATTTTAATGTTAGGACACATCGAGTTTAGGAATTCTGATTCCCTTTGCCTCCCCTTCTCTTCTTTATATACGTGGTCTTGCCACGGCCAAGAGAAGGCTATCCAAATTCAATTGCCTTTGGAAATTTTCTGTAACAAGATCACCCCTCAGACAATGGCTTCACCAGCAAACCCAAAATCCCACTTTCATGCTCGCTCCGTGAGCTTGCCTTCCAAGCCTAACCCGTTCATTCCTCAAGCAGAAGATCACTTGAGGAGGATCAGGAGTTCAGAAGCAGCCACCACCAGTTCGATTTCATCAGTGAGCGGCGTGATAAGTGGTCTCATGGACTTTTATGATTCCATCGATGACTTGCTTCTCTTGCCACATACCCAACAGGCCTTGGTTCAAGAGGGACGCGACAAGGTGCTCGAGAGATCCCTTGGTCTCCTTGACATTTGCAGCACCAGCAAAGATGTTGTAGCACAGACAAAGGAAGCTGTGCAGGTGCTACAATCGGCGTTGCGCCGGAGGCGGGGCGATGAAATGGCGAGGAGAAATGAGGTCGGGGCATACATGGCCTCTAGGAAGAAAGCAAAGAAGACAATTCAAAACTGCTTGAAAGTTTTAAAGATCAAATTGACCATCTCTTCTGCGGATCAAAGCTGTGTGACAACGGTTTCCATGTTAAGAGAGGCTGAGGGAGTTGCTCTCAAGACGATCGAATCTTTGTTGACATTGGTACACGGAAAGTCGAGCCGCTCTTTCTTCTTCAAGTTGATGCATTCCAGCCAAGTGGCGGCCCACAAGATAGCGTCCAACAGTGAAATAGAGATCGTGGACGCTGCAGTTGATACCCTCCTAAGCCACAAGAGTGGAAAAGCAAGTAACATCCAAACAGAACATGTACAGAAAGCGTTGGCAGAACTTGAGTCCCACATTCAGGACCTCGAAGAAGAGATGGATCGGCTGATCAGGCGCATGATCAAAACCCGAGTGTTCCTCCTCAATATCCTCAATCACTAGTCTGAGAAGTCGCGAATCCTGGGATGTATATAAATGTCTAGCAAATGTGTAGTACAGATTTTTGGTACAGATTTTTGTTGTCCTACTTGTATACAACTCAAAGAGTACAAACTCAATACTGATCCCATCTTCTGCCAAATTAAGCTGCTTCACATCTTTTGCCTTATCTTCCCCTCTCGCTGTTGTCTAAATATCCTATAAGTACTAACAGAATGCAAATATTTGATGTCATCATTCCTACAAAGTGGTTATGTTAATTCAGTGAGAAGACCAAAATATGAGATTATTACCTAAAATGTTAGTTAAATCGGTTTGTTTTCATATCACTATCAATTATAGCACAAAACTATATGTTCTAATCTGAATCCATCAACGATTCATGAAGGTGCTAAACACCATCAGACCCAGAGACATTTGAGTCATCTTAGCTTATCAGCAATATTAACTTAAACTTATCAACGGAGAATTCTGCAGCAAAAACATGCAGATGAGCTGACTTTTATGACTAGTGGAAACATGAGAGCGCTAAGTGTTAAGCAGTAAGCCAAGTAGCAGAAACATTTTCAAAGAAAACCAAAGAAATAATGGTACAACATTCATTTTATTAGCTAAATAGTCAATATGGATGCAGGCATTTGCAATACGGAGAAAATGTCAGTTCCATGGAATTGTTTCACATGCTTGCATTATCATGCGAGTATGGCAGGATAAGCTGGATGGAGGAAACCAGAAATCCTAATGTTTGTTGACTTATATGATCACAATAATTTGTCAGCAATTACTGATATAAAGCAGAAAATAAAAAATAAGAAAGTGCAGAGATCCTACATCTCTCAAATGGCGGTAGACTTCATCATTAATGCCCCTCGTGCACAAAGTTGATTTTATCTTTCTGCAGCACATTTTGCTGAACAATGACTTCCAAGAGTTCCTCTGTTGTTCCATTATGTTCAGGTGACATGAAGATGGGCTGTTATCTTGTGGGAAGGAGACAACGCATGAACATCTCCATGTGGTGTTTTGACCAAATGAATTTTATTCCAACACTGCTTGACGCATGAAGAATACAGTATTCCTTTTGTGCCTATCTGACGAGCATTTGATTAGTGTGGGAGGATTATTGCATTATCATGTAGGATCCAACAAGTTGGCATAAATTTCTTTTTTTTCCCCCAAGAAAGGTGAGACAGGGTCCTAGAACCACTCGTGCAATATTTTCCTATGCAGCATGCTGTGCAATACATTGTTAAGCTTATGATAATTTTGATCCATAATTAGTCTCTAGTTCACTGGAGGATGAGAAGGGTGGTGGGGGACAATGCCCGAACATCTGTGAACAAAGCATTCAAATCCAATTCAAGATCATGTTGGGGACTCATTAATTCCAGGAACTTTAATTCCCTTTGCCTCCCCATCTTTCCTTTACATATATATATATATACAGTCTTGCCACAGCCAAGAGAAGACGATCTGATTCAATTGCCTCTGAAACATTTCCGTAACAAGACCACCTCTCAGACAATGGTTTCACCAGTGAATGACTTTTTGATGCCTAATCATTTATTATGCACATGTAAGGACTCGCTCAACAGATGAATTCCAGATATGGCAGTCAAAACAGCTTCAAAGTCATAAGATGCAACAGGAAAACCCTTGAAAGGACTACTTGCTCTACTTTATATACGAGACCCAAGATAAAATCAAGAAGAGTCTCAACAACTGTTGAGTCAAAGTAAATTGTTCATATGGTATCATAAATCAGCAGAATCTTGTCTGCACATGAGATATTACATCAGTTCCATCTCATTCCAATGACTAATGTGTGTGTGTGTGTGTGTGTGTGTATGATTAAACACTTCTCAAGTATGTTATCACTCTAGAAAAACTAATAACTTATCCAGGAATGAGATTAGGAGGATTAAAAGGGAAAGAATTTGGCTTGGTGTTGGCATATAATCAACACAACAATTTATTTGGTACTAGGACCAAAGTAATAACAGAAACTTTTCCGGCAGTTAGTGAGCAGAAACCAACTAAAGCAATGAAAATACTACGTGTTGATATCAATTTTCTGTTACTACTGTTCTTACTGCATGTAATTCATGCTAAATTTGCTCCAAACTACGTCAGAATCAGAGTTGAAGCTGAACCACGTAAAAGTACACAGATATTTAAAGGCAAACCCATGAAAAAAAAATCACTCCAATCTATATCAGCAATTGCCAGGACATAGGCAAACTCCTTCCCAAGCCTGGCTGTAATAGATTGGAGTCATTTTTTTTTTTTTTTCCTTTGGGTTAATTCTTCTTTCCTACGCGGTTATTACTTATCATAGCCTCAACAGAAGGCACCTTAAAGAAAGTATTCCTTCAGATCTTGTATACCCTCGACTGGAAATGTGGCAACACTAGCTCATCACCATTTGACAAAAGAAATTCTCTTTTCTATAGTTATACAAGAATGCAGAATAGTTTAAGGAGCCTTCCTGAATCATGCATTATCATGTAGATTTGAACAAGTTAAGCATCATTATTTTATTCCTCTAGAGGAGAGACTGTCCTGGCACTACTCGTGCAACTATTTTTTAATGATGAGGTGAGTTGATCCATATTTAGAGTCTCTTAATTCATTGGAATGTAAGAAGGGTGGTGGGAGACACTGCACAGACATCGGTGGACAAAGCATCAGATCCAATTCAAAATCACGTTAGGAAACACTGAGTTTATGAATTTTGATTCCCTTTGCCTCCCCTTCTCTCCTTCCTATATATATACCTGGTCTTGCCATGGCCATGAGAAGGCGATCCAAATTCAATTGCCTTTGAAAAATTTTGGTAACAAGATCACCTATCAGGCAATGGCTTCACCTGCAAACCCCAAATCCCACTTTCATGCTCGCTCTGTGAGCTTGCCTTCCAAGCCTAAACCCCTCATTCCTCAAGCGGAGAATCACTTGAGGAGGATCAGAAGTTCAGAAGCAGCCACCACCAGTTCCTTTTCATCAGTGAGCATCACGATAAGCAGTCTCGCAGACTTTTACGACTCTGTTGATGACTTGCTTCTCTTGCCACATGCCCAACGGGCCTTCGTTCAAGAGGGCCGTGATGAGGTGCTTGAGAGATCACTCAGTCTCCTCGACATTTGTAGCACTGGCAAAGATGTAGTAGCGCAGACAAAGGAAACTGTGCAGGTTCTCCAATCGACATTGCGCAGGAGACGGGGCGATGAACTGGCACTGAGAAATGAGGTTGGGACATACTTGGCCTCTAGGAAGAAAGCAAAGAAGACAATTCAAAACTGCTTGAAAAATTTGAAGATCAAATCAATCCATCTCTTCTTCCGATCAAAGTGGGGCGACAATTGTTTCCATATTAAGAGAAGCAGAGGGAGTTGCTCTCAAGACTATCGAATCGTTGTTGACATTGGTACGTGGAAAGTCGGCGAGCTGCTCTTTCTTCTCCAAGTGGATGCATTCCAACCGAGTGGCGGCCGATGAGAGAGCGTCCAACAGCGAATTAGAGATTGTGGATGCTGCAGTCGATGCCCTCCTAAGCCATAAGATTGGAAAAGCAAGCAACATTCAAATGGAACATGTACAGAAAGTGATGGCAGAACTTGAGTCCCACATTCAGGACATCGAAGAAGAGATGGAGCACCTGATCAGGCGCTTGATCAAAACCCGAGTATCCCTCCTCAATATTCTCAACCACTAGTCTGAAAAATCATGAATCCTGAGATGTAGAGCATTAAGTAGTAGAGACTTTTGTTGTACAGCTTGTATACAGCTCAAAGAGATACAAATTTATACAGATCTGATCTTTTGCCAAATTAAGTTGCTTCACTTCCTTGTCCTTCTCTTCCCCTCATGCTGATTCATTTGAAATGCATTTCGTTGTCTGAATCTCCTATCAATACTAACAAAATGCAAATATTGGATGTCATCATTCCAACCAATTGTTTATCTTGATTCCATGAGAAGAACATCTGAGATGATTACCAGAATATCCGTAACTAAAATGTCGGTTGAATCCACTTAATTTTATATCACTATCAATTATAGCAGAAAATTAAATGTTCAATCTGAACAATGGTATAATCCATCAAACTCTCAAAAAGAGTAAAATTTCTTCTAACCAATGATTCATGAAGGTCCCAAAAACCATCTGACCCAGTATTACAGGTTTTACAGGAACTTTATGACCTATGAATGCAAGGGAGATGGGAAGGTCCGAGAGACATTTGGGTCATACCTTATCAGCATTAATAACGGAAACTTAGCAACGTGATACTTCTGCAGCAAAAATAAGCAGACATGCAAAATGATTGAGTTCATGTTATGTATAGTCAGACTGCAAGAAGAGAAGTAATAAGGTATAATCCTGTAGAAGGCAAGAACAAGACATCCCTAAGCAATAAGCAGTATGCCAACTAGTGGACGCATTATCAAAGAAAATGAAAGGAAAAACGGTAACATATTCGTGTTGATATGGCAAATAGTCATATGGATACAGGCATTTGCAACACAGAGAGCACGTTAGTTCCATGGAATTACTTCACATGCCTGCATTAACACAGTATTCTTTGGAATGGCAGGATGAGCTGGATGGAGGGCTCTAGAATTCCTAATGTTCCTTGGCTTATGCAATGACAATAACTTGTCAGCACTAACTGATATAAGGCAGAAAAAATAAAATAAAATAGTACAGAGAAAATATTATCCTACGTCTCTTGAAAATAGTGGTAGTCTTTTATCATTAATGGCCCCACGTGCACGAAGTTAATTTTATCTTTCTGCAGCACATTTTGCTGAACAATGACTCTTAAGAGTTCCTCTCCTGTTAAATATGTTCAGGTGACTTGAAGATGAGCTGGTGTCTTGTGAGAAGGAGACAACGCATGAACACATCGCCCATGTGACATTTTAGTCAAATGAAATTCATTTCAACACCGCTTGATGCAAGATGAATTCAGTGTCCCTTTTATGCCTATATGTGGAGCATTATCACGTAGGATCTGACATGTTAGCATAATTCTTTTTTTCCCCTCGAGAGGTGAGACAGTGTCCTAGCACTGCTCGTGCAATAATTTCATATACACGACTTCTGCAATACAATATTGAGCTTATGATAATTAGTCTCTAATTCATTGGAAAATGAGAAGGGTGGTGGGGGACACTACACAAACACAGGTGAACAAAGCACTAGAATCCAACTCGAGATCATGTTGGGGACTCATTGATTCTAGGAACTTTGATTTGTTGTTCTGTTGTTTCTGATTAAAAACAGTAAACCAGAAACAAAAAAACCAGAATCTATATTTTTCAGATGAGAAAGAAAAGCACAGAGAAAACAGAGCATAAACTTGCGTACATCAGTTTTCTAAAGAAACTGTCAAGTACAACCACTAAATACAAAGCAAAAACTGCTCACGTACGTGCAACACATAACTGCACACAAACGTGCTATTAACTTCCTAGAAAATAACAAAAACACTAAACAAATAACTAAATTGAACTTGGCTGTTTTTTAATAAAAAAACAGAGTAAAACAGAGCAGAAAACAGAACAGAAAACAGCAGAAAACAGAGTAAAAAAAACAAAACAGAAAACAGCAACCGAGACATTTTAATCCAACATGATTCCCATTGCCGCCCCTTCTCTCCTGTACATATATGTACAGTCTAGCCACGGCCAAGCTAAGGCAACCCGATTCAATTGCCTCTGAAACATTTCAGTACCAAGACCACCTCTCAGACAATGGCTTCACCAAACCTGAAATCCCACTTTCACGTTCGCTCGGTGAGCTTGCCTTCAAAGCCAAACCCGCTCATTCCTCAAGCAGAGGAGAACTTGAGGAGGATCAGGAGCTCAGAAGCCACCACATGTTCATTTTCATTGGTGAGCAACACGATAAGCAGTGTCGTGGACTTCTACGACTCTGTCGAAGACTTGCTTCTCTTTTCAGATACCCAACATGCCTTAGTTCAAGAGGGCCACGATGAGGTGCTTGAGAGATCCCTCAGTCTCCTGGACTTGTGCTGTGCCGTAAAAGATGTCATAGCACAGACGAAGGAAAACATGCAGGAACTACAATCCACATTGCGTAGGAGACGGGGCGATGACTTGGCACTGAGAAACAGGGTCGAGACATACTTGACCTCAAGGAAGAAAGCAAAGAAGACAATTCAAAACTGCTTGAAAAATCTAAAGATCAAATCCACCTTTTCTTCTGCGGATCGAAGAAGTATGACAACAGTTTCCATGTTAATAGAAGTGGAGGAAGTCGCTCTCAGGTCGATTGAATCAATGATGCATTGGTACATGGAAAGTCAAGAAGCTGCTCTTTCTTTGGCAAGTTGATGCATTCCAAGCGAGTGGCAGCTGATGAGAGGGCATCTAACGGTGAGCTGGAGGAGGTGGATCCAGCCGTTCACACCCTGCTAAGCCACAAAAATGGAAAACCAATCCAAATGGAATACTTGCAGAAAATACTGGGAGAGGTCGAGTCCAGCATTCAGAACCTCGAAGAAGAAGAAGTCCAGCGCCTGATCAGGCACCTGATCAAAACCCGAGTGTCCCTCCTCAATATCCTCAACCACTAGCCGGCACTTCATGAATCCTAGGATGAAGAAGTGTCTAGCATATGTTAGTAGAGAATTTAGTTGAATTACTTGTATACAACTCAATTATTACAAATCGATACAAATCAGATCTGCTGCCAAACGAAATTGCTTCACTTTACATTTTTCTTTTCTCTTAGTGCTGAAGCATTTGATAATTAACCAATTGATTGCAGAGGGAAATTCTGTGTTGAATAATTCTATCAAACCAACAATGTGCAAAACATTGATGTTGTCCTTCCTCCAAAGTGGTTATCTTAATTTGACGAGAAGAATGAAATTTAAGGTTATTATCAGTAACGAGTGACTAAGATTTCAGTTATTGGGCTTGTCATTGCATCAATATCAAGTGCAGAAGAAAGGTCAATGTTGTAATCTGAACAATCTTAATTTTTACCATAAACTATAAAAAAGAACTAAATAACATGTCATCATGATTCCCAAAGGTTCCAAACACCATCTCCCAGGCAGCCAGTAAAAGTATTACAGCTTTTACAGGAACTTGTGACCCATTTAAGCACATATACAAAGAAGTGACCAAGGTCCAGGAGACATTTGGTTCATCTTAGCTTAAGAAGAAACCATTGAAACTTATCGACAAGTACCTCTGTAGCGTAAAACAGAAGATGGGTAAAATTATTAAGGTAAATGGATGGTTGGGCTGTGCAAGGGAAAAAAGTATGAACATGGATTTGAAGGCGACAAGAAACACTGCATGAGCCAATTAGTGGAAACATTATCAGAAGAAAACCAAGGAAAAAGCATAAAATAATCATATGCTTTGCCAAATAGTCAGACGAATTATAGACATTTACAATACACAGAAAATGTGAGCTTCATGGAATTATTTCACATGCCTTTGTTAAGATGGTCTTCTGAGGAACAGCAGGATGAGCTGGATTGAGGGAATCAACTTCCTCGTGTGTCTGCAATTTCTGATATAGGCAGGCAAAATAAGATAATAAGTGCAGAGAAAAAAAAAATTCTTTGTCTCTTGAATCGTGGAAGAACTTC
This sequence comes from Eucalyptus virginea, assembly GCA_014182375.1. Classification (NCBI taxonomy): domain Eukaryota; kingdom Viridiplantae; phylum Streptophyta; class Magnoliopsida; order Myrtales; family Myrtaceae; genus Eucalyptus; species Eucalyptus virginea. The sequence goes on along the minus strand of CM024522.1, from coordinate 17,855,327 downwards.
ATTATTAATGCCGCTCATGCACCAACTTATTTTGATCCTTTTTGCTGCTCATTATGCATAATAATATATTTCAAGAGTTCTTCTGGGATCACATCATGTTCAGGAGACTTAAAATGAGCTGTCGTCTCGTGGGAAGGAGACACTACATAGACATCACTGACATACTGTTTTGATCAAATGAAAATCGTTTCAACTCCACCCATGCGTGAAGAATTGAGCACTGCACTGTTGCTGTCTGTTGAGATTTGATTGATCTCATAGGACTAATTTATTGACGCAAGGGTGATCGACAGATTAAAATCTTGACAGAAGATGTTTCCTTTCTGAAAACAAGAATAGTTGCAAGCTAATGAGTCTAATGAATGAAGGAATCTGCTGTGTCTGGTCATAGAAGACACGGTTGTTGACTTGCTCGTGCATTTGCACATCTTACGGATCATTTCACAAATACATTGCCACCATGCATGCTTCGTTGGTTTAAAAGAATTGTCTAGTGGGATGATGAGCATGAAAACCTGCTGGTCAGAAACACTGCAAGAACATTGATGAGATGTGCACGAATATTAATACAAATAATGTTTCCGATCATTCATAATTGCAAAGAGAAGGAGATTAATCCTGTCTCATACCGCGCAACTATTTATAGAGAGAGAAAATAGCAATTCCATCTTCAGGGGACTTACCAGACCGATTACAGAAAAACATACCTTTGAGAGATAAAAATGGCTTCATTTCCTCCAAATCAAGCTACGGTTACCACACCTGCTCAATCAGCTTTGCCTTTGGGAACTAACCCATCGATTCCTGACATAGATGATCAGCTGCACAGATTAAACGTCCTCTGAGGCCACCACTTCATTGTCTTCTTCTTTGGGCGACAAATTGATTGCCCTTGGAGATCCGCACGAGTGTGTTGACAGCATGCTTCAACTGCCACACACTCGCCAATTAAGAGCCCATGAGCCTAAGGACTTGGTCGAGGAACTGTTGAATTCATCTCTTTGCTTCTTGGACGTAAGCAGCACGGCTAAGGATGTGCTGATGCAGACCAAAGAGTGAGTGCAAGAGCTACAGCTGATCTCGGGTTGCAAGAAAGGCAATGAACAGGAGATGGTCAAGGAAGCTGAGAAGTTCTTGACCTCTAGGATCAAGGCCAGAAAAGTAGCCAACAAGTTCCTTCCTTCGACAGCAAGACAGCGGCCATATTTAGAATGCTAAGACAAGTTGAACTGGTCACTGTTGCAGTGTTCGAACCCTTGTTTGCCTTCGTACACCTAAAAAAAAGCACTGTTAAAACAATGTGTCCGGTCCTTGTTTTTGAAATCGATGTATTCTCCCAAGCAGATCACTTGTGAGGAAGAAGCGACTGCGCTCAGTGAATTCGAGAAGGTAGATGATGTATTGTCAGCCTTCGTCAGCCACAAGAACGGGAAATCTAACAATGTGCGGACCGAAGACAAAAAATGAGCCGAGACAATTGGAGCTAACCATTCAAGGTCTTGGGGAAGATCTCAACTTCATTGTCCGATGCTTGATCAGAACTAGAGCATCAATTCTCAATATCCTCAACCATTAGTTGATGAGGATCATCACAATATTGAGTCAGGATATCTTGTACAGAAATCCGCGCTGTGGCTTAAGTGTACATGATTACAGTGTACGCTAACACTCTGAAGGGAAAGCATTACATTGTGAAAGAAAACGTACCTTGATCATTTCTCTTTCTGTTACATGTCTTTGCTTTAGGAATAAATTTTACAAGATCAAAATCCTGACCATAGCAAGCTTCAAGATGATGAACAAATCCAGTTCAATCCCCGGATCCGTGACATTTCTGGATCAACTCACTCAAGGTATGGTCCACTTTGGCCTGTCTCATACTGAGCCTCACGATTTTGTTCTTTGATGTACAAGTAAGCGCTTTCTCAAGAGGTCATTTATCCTAGTAGTACTTTAGTTTGGGATCGCTTAAATTTAGAGTTCCAAAGCAAAGTTTGTTGTTTTGTCAAAAGGCACGTTCATGAGTTAATTATAATTTCCATTTATATATATTAGAGTACAATGTAATATAAGTTAATTATAATTTCCTGTTTAGTGTACAATTCATTTCATTCTTACCTACTTCGCTATCCCAGAAGCTTGTCAAGAGCCACTCCTTATCTAGGTCCTCTGGCCCCGATAACCACTCCCCACTCTTATTAGATTCAGTCGTTACAGATTCACCATGATAAAATACAGTCATAGGGAAAGAGAACAAATTTGATGATTTTCAAGTTGCAAAGTTTTGAATTTTCTTTGTTAAGGGCCTATGCAATTCAACCATATTGGTTTGTGGGTTTTAATTGGGTTATCATTGAAGGAAGGAATATCTGAATACTTTAAATTTAGAACAGAAACCAAAGCTGTCAAGATTCCATCTGTCTGGAGAAAGATAATATAAGTATGCATTGATCACCTCAATGAAATGAACATTATAAGACTCAAATCCCATCCTCCAAAGTTTTAGTAATTATGTTTCCTCTATTACGGGTAACGTCTAACATGTTAACCTCGTCGCATTATAAGCTTTGTGAATCAAGAATACACACAGAAATTCAAATATCTTGCTCCTATCAAACTAATTCTACTAAGGGGACCTCATTAACGAGTGCCCTTAGGACACTTTGCTAAGATGCTGAATAAGAAAATGTTACTCTTTTTCTATGCATCGACTTTTCTCGTGATACCTGCAATAAATGGTTTGAAAATTGAACATTTCTTTATTATAAGTACTTTAAAAAATCCCAAAAACACTCTTTCTTATGATGATTCACAGATTTATCGTATTTCATGCGTTCATGAATGAATCTAAAAGGTGGGAGGAAGGAGTCCTTCGACAAGATTGCAAGCAAGCACATCCATCCCATAGTTGATAATAACTATAATAACGTCCAAGGACTACTTCCTCATATTAATCCAAACTACAAGAATGGGTATAAATTTTTTAGGGATAAATTTATTAGAAGTCCTAAAACTTGTCATAGAAGTGCAATTGAGTCCTAAAACTTATCAAATAAGTACAATCAAGTCTTAAAGTTAAAACCACCAATCTATTTAACGAAAAATGTTGATGTGCATTCTTAAATTAATTTCTCTCTCTAGTTGGTATTTTTTATTGTTTTCTTTTTTAAACTTATTTAAATCAAATAAAAAACTACAAAAAAAAAACTAACATTTTATTTTAAAAAACAAAACTGAGAGAGAGAGAGAGAGAGAGAGAGAGAGAGAGAGAGAGAGAGTAGGGCAAGGCATGCTGGTGGGCACCGCTGCCAAAGGGGTCGATGGAGGTCATCGGCTTTGGGCAAGGGTGGCTAGCCCTTGCTAGCTCCGGGTGAGGCCTTACTAGTGCGAGCGACACCCAGATCTGGGTGCATCGATTGTCACCTAGACTTAACGAGCCTTGCCAACCCCGAGTGAGGCCTCGTTGGCCTCAAGCGAGGGCTGACGACGCTCACTAAGCCCGAGTGAGCACCAATGTCACTCGGATCTAAGCGCCTAAGTGCGAGCCCGAACCTAGCAAGGCTCATTGGCCCTCACTTGGGGCCAATGAGGCCTTGCTCGGGACTAGCGAGGGCCGGCCACCCTTGCTCGGGGGCGGCAAAGGTTGCTGGCCCCTCCGACGATGGGTGATAGTGGTGGCGATGCCTACTGGCATGGCTTGCCTTGTCTCCCCCTTCTCTCCCTCTCTTTTAGTTTTGTTTTTAACAAAATTTTAGCTTTTTCATTTTTTAATATGATTTAAATAATATATTAAAAAGTAAACAATGAAAAATGCCAACTAGGAGAGAGAAATTAATTTGAAATTGTCACGTTAGTATTTTCTGTTAAATAAATTGATGGTATTAACTTCAGGATTTAATTGTACCTATTTGACAAATTTTATGATTTAATTGCACTTTTTGTAAGTTTTAGGACTCAATTGCACTTTCATGACAAATTTTACGACTCCTATGAACTTATCCCAATTTTTTTAGGGGATCTCTATGCTTTATACAATTTGATAGTAATTAGACTATACTCAAGAATTTAAGGGTATGCACCAACATCTAGGGGTGAGCCTCGATCGAGGTTAACCCTGGATCGACCTTGAACCGGCCCAATCCTACTAGTTCTCAAGAGAGATTGGGTTGGTCCTAGGATTCCTAGAATAGTACTGTGTGAGTTAGTCCTCGGTCTCGAGAGTTTAAGGTAGATCCAACCTAAATCAATTCTAACTGTATGTATTATATTAAAAAATAAAAAATATTATATATATATATATATATATATATATATATATATATATATATATCTTTTATCTGATATATTATTTATATTTTTTTTTTATTCTAAGAGAAAACTTTAAGTCAAATGACATCGGCAGCATTAAATGGCTCCTCACAGTGTCCTCCTCCAATACTCATTCTCTTCTATTTTCTTTGTCCTCTTAATCTTCAATTTGCCAAAGTCGAAAGAAACAACTTCCTTGCTTGCCCCTTGACACTCGCCCTACTCACCTTCCTCGCTTGGTGCTCAACTTTTCCACTTGTCCTATATCTCTATAAGTGGTCTTAATCATTTTTATGGTTTCTTGCTTTTAGTAGGTATGAAATTTCTATAGTTGCCTAATTTTAAATTTATTGAATATGTATTGATATTTATAGTTTGGCTGCATAACGCTGCATTGTCGGTAGATGTATAATTTAAAATAGTAGATTTGCCTCTTTAGAGAATACAAAAAATGATAATAATAATAAAAAGATTATCAATTGGTCTTGAGTTAATTCTAAAATCAGATCAAACTCACTGGATTGATTCGGTCCTTAGTTTCGTGCTCAATAGGGTCAATTCTTGATTCCAAAAATTGAAGATTAATATTGTGTGGATTGATCCTAGAATTAGGAGATAATCGGCCAAATACGGATTATACTCACCCTTACCAATATCTTCTACTTAAAGACCGATCCGATTGCGTTTTATGACTGCCAATGTCGCCCACGGTCAAGGATGGCTTCTCCCATTCGTCGTTCCAATCAAAACGGGCACGCGGTTTCAAAGTCTCTGCATTGATAAAGTAATGGCAGATTTATCAACACCACGAGCATGCAATTGACAAGACAGGGACGTTCCAGGGTGACCCAACTGGAACTTGGGACGTACGTGGAAAGATAAGGATGGAAAGCTTACTTTTGACATTTAAAACGTTGAATTGGTCCAAACCGTGATAATGAAAGCTGTCCCCACAATCCACCAACTCCTCCTTTATGTCCCATCTCAGTAAGAATGCCATGTATCCGCCGGTTTAAGTTCAAGACACATGGAGGCTTATGGGAGTAGGGTTGGCAAAGGTAGCTGAAATGATTTCTTATCCGAGTGCAATGCATCATGACACTTGAACCTAATCCCTATGGGGCTAACTTCTGAAGCATTCTTAATTTGTTCAACTTCAAGATTTAGTAGCGCAGTTGTTCAAGCTGTCGAGAGATTTTCAGCTTGGAGGTTGAAGGTCATATGCTCAAATTCTATCGACTTCTCTAGATTATTATAAAAGAAAGTTAATCACAATGCTAGTAATGACCCTAGCTTTAACATATATTTGGTTTCATGTAGCATAAGTCGAATCTCTCTCTCTCAGTCTTTTTGGGATGAACTCACAAAATGAAAAAGAAGTTTATAAATGATTTTATGAAATTACTTCTGACAATTATAAAAACTCAAACAGTAAGAAAAATTTTAAATTTAGGACCTCCTCCTTTAATACCATAAATGATTTTGTGTGACTATCCATAATTATCTTAAAATTTTAAATTGTTAAATGAAAGCATGATTTAATACTTAAATATTCTCTACTTGAAAAAAATCACTTTTTCATAATATCATACTATCTTTACTATATATCACTATCTACTCCACCATTTTCCATTGGAGCTATCTACTCCATCATTTTCCATTGGAGCGGATATAATAAACAGAGAACCAAATAAAAGCTCCGAGCATATTCTCACTTTGCCAGGGCATATCCCAACTTTATATATGGTTAAGCCTCTATCATCAAAAGCATGTCTTGAAAAATTAGGATATTCTCAAAAAGTACTTTCTAGGCTAGAGATATTATATCCTACTAATCATGATGTTGAAGACACATATGAGAATGACACTGTGATAATAGATCTATGAGATGGTATGTACCGTAAGAGCGGTCGAGATATTAATTCCCGAATTGTTCGATGCATAGTGCTATATTTCAAAAGTAAAAAGATTGATCATACTAATCAATCGAACATCACAAAATACCAAATCGTTATATATGTTTGTAAGAAAGATTAATTGGTTTAATTTTTAGATTGGTCAAACTAACATTGATTATATCACTAGAGGAAACGCTATCCGAGAACTATTTTTTTTTATTTTCTGGAATGCTGAATGTTCATTAGTTGTCCCAAAAAGAACAAGCTCTAGGTCAACAACGATTATCCACATTTCTTGACATCATCATGGCATTCATGTATGTGAAGCCAAAAGGTGTTCTCCTATAGCCGCCCCACGTGTCCTCTTTCTTGTAGTTGGCAAAGGACAAGATGAGGATGAGAAGCTCTAACAAAAGTGAAAAGCCTAAACATATTTTCTAATCTTAATCCCGAGATATAAAGTAAAACCAAACTAAATTCTTTTGTCGCTCATACATTAATTTCTCCTCCTATATATAGGCCTCGGCAATGGAAAACCTCCCAAGGTATCAAAACCATATCATCCAAACCAAGAAGATGCTCATGATCAAAACCCTAGCAATTCTCTCCCTCCTCTTGGCCCTGACCCGCGGCGGCTCCGCTGAGCAGTGCGGCAGCCAGGCTGGCGGCAAGCTGTGCCCGGGAGGGCAGTGCTGCAGCAAGTACGGTTGGTGTGGCACCGCGCCTGAATATTGCACCAACGGATGCCAAAGCCAATGCGGTGGCGGCGGGGGCGGGGGAGGCGACGTTAGTGGCCTCATCTCGAGAGATACATTCAATCAGTTGCTGAAGCACCGGAACGACGCCGGCTGCCCCGCCAAAGGGTTCTACACGTACGACGCTTTTGTCGCGGCCGCGAAGTCGTTCCCGGCGTTCGGGACCACTGGCGACGCGGCCACGCGTAAGCGGGAGATCGCGGCTTTCTTGGCACAGACTTCCCATGAAACGACAGGTGGGTTCTTTTGGCGGATAATCAAGAGCTCCGCTTTAGAAACTAAATCAGAGTTAAAGGTTCAGGCTTCACAGCCTACTACATCGGAGCCATTTTATATGCTCATGTTTAGTCTCTTATATCTACAGCTTAGCGAATGCCTAATAACTAATCTATCTAACACTGAACATCTAAACTCATCATTGAACATGAATAATACCATCTCAACCAAAATATCTTCATTTCAATGGTAAAAATTTGGCCAACGGCGATCTTCATTGAAAAGATTTAGTTTAGTCCTAACACAAGTGTAAGTATCCGATTCTTCACCTATTGGCATGAGAATGATCGGTAAACCGTCGACCACCGATGCTTATCGACTCTAAATATTTATTGCTGATGAAGTAATTAATCTATTAATCATGATTTAATGTTCTATCTTATGGGCAAAACAGGTGGGTGGGCTAGCGCACCGGACGGGCCATATTCATGGGGATATTGCTATCTGAAGGAGCAAAACCCAAGCGCGTATTGCTCTCCTAATCCGACCTACCCCTGTGCTCCTGGCAAGCAATACTACGGCCGGGGTCCAATCCAGCTCTCATGGTATTTACACAACCTTGTGATTGGCCCATGATTTTGGCCCATCGCTACCCTTAAGATTGTCGTCGCCTGCTTGTCTTGATTTGTCGTTCTAAGCACTTGAAATAACCAAGGCCCGATCTTCTCAGGAACTATAACTACGGGCAATGCGGCAGGGCAATAGGAGTGGACCTCCTCACGAACCCGGACCTGGTCGCGACCGACCCTGTCGTCTCGTTCAAGACGGCCATCTGGTTCTGGATGACCCCGCAGTCGCCCAAGCCATCCTGCCACGGCGTCATCACGGGGCAGTGGGCCCCATCCGCGGCGGACAAGTCAGCAGGGCGGGTCGTGGGGTACGGGACCGTGACCAATATCATCAATGGAGGTCTCGAGTGCGGCAGGGGGAAGGACGCGAGGGTGGATGACCGGATCGGGTTCTACAAGAGATACTGCGACATACTCGGAGTGGGTTATGGCAACAACCTCGACTGCTACGGCCAAAGGCCATTCGGGTCTGGTCTCCTTGTGGATACCATGTAACTTCTAGCAGGCTTTTGCCTCAGTAGCGGTCGAAAACTGTCGCATGGTTTATAGATCGGACAAATCAAGTTCATGTCGACTATTAATTATGTGGGCTTTATATGTGGTATCTACATAATTAGCGGATGGGGATGATACGACTTATAACGTATGTAATGACGTGGGGAGCTATACTGATTAAGTAAAGTCATGCTTGTTGACTTGTGACTCGTTGTGTATGATTTCAATCAATGAAATAAAACAGCTACGGTCTTCCACTGTCGGATTTACGACGTCGGTTAATTAAATTTGCCTAGACCAGATAATCCACGAACAGAGAGCTTTATGAAAGTCAGTTACAATTTCTACCTTACCTGTCCCCTTTTCTTTGTCACGTTCCTCTGTATTAAATCTGCAGAATCAGCTCAGTCGCAGAGTCTTTTATCTGACGGGCACGAGAAAATTAGATGATGGTGATCACCCTGTTCCAGGCTTCTTTCGGCCCAAAATGGAAAAGGAGTATTATATGGTTCGCTGAGTATTAGAAGCAAATTAGAAGACTTGTAACCTGATGAAACAGCAACAGTTATAAAACGCAATAGCCAAATTTTGATTAACTCCCAAGAAGAGCTACTCAGGTCGATGAATTCCGTCTCTTTAATCATGGAAGTAATCGGAAACAAAATCTTGCAAATTGCATGTGATTGAGTTTTTTATTTGATGAGCCAAGTCAAGTCCGTCCACTCATATTAGGCCAAAATCCGCATAAATGAAGGCCTGTAAGAAAGAGTGCAGTTACTATTGTATACAGTGAAAAACAGAACGTATTTTTTCTATTCTTGGACAACAATGTTTTCTATCTTGATGAACGAAATTCTAGGGCCTCAATTAATTCTTCTGAAAATTTAATTTGTGGCAAATAAAGTATGTCCGATTCTGTGATATATCTTTCGTTCGATGTTACATGTTTCCCGGGCACGTTTCCGCATTCGTTTTTGGTATTCGATTGTTCGAATATTGGTTCATTTTTCAAGAATCTGTTTCCTACAGCGTGTATCATGTGGTAATGGCTTCGATGCCCACTAGCCATCCCAAAACCAAGTTAATATCGAGTTTACTGTAGGGTAATATCAAAGGAACTTTTTGGTCGAAAGACAGCTTCTGTCGTCTGCATTAAGCGCTGCATCGGTTGTTCCTCAGTAGACATAATCTCGACGAACTTCAGCGATGAATTAAGGAAAAAAGAGGGAATTCCAATTTGATTCGTGACAGAAGTTGTTACAAGGGAATGTACAGCCAAGCTGAACTGTTCCTTGCTAGTTAAGCTACGCATGAGAGGCTCCTCATTTATTGGAGCGAAAACAGAGTATGATGGCACGGTTAGATGCAGACGCAATTGATGCACAGCTCTTGAAAGTCTAACCCAAAAACTCTTGATGAAGCACAAGTGATGAGGAATACTTTCACGATCTACAACCACTAAGCTTTGAATTAGACTCTGGTCGATCAACAAATTAGAAGTTCAGAATGTTAAATAAGGGGTGTTCAAGTTCTGGAGCCAGGGGCTGTTGAACTGAGTCCAGAAGTTGTCCTGCGTCCAGTCCGCAGGCATCTTGGGCAGTTGCAGCTCCGGCAATTTCTCCTTCCCAGTCGGCAATTGCAGTGAAGAGGACGACCCTTTCGTCATCACTTTGTTCACGAAATGATCTTGTGGTGGGCTTGTGATGAAACCTTGCACTTCCTGTTCATCTTCCGCCTCCTCTAGCAGTTCCTGCTTGAACACAATCTTAGACTCGCGCATTGATGGCATCAGGTCGTATTGCTGAGTGTTGAAGGACGAGGAGGTCTCCATCGGTGAGAATGGAGATGGAGGAGACAGGTGAGCAACGGCGGCAGCAGCGGCCTTATTCATGCCTTCCCCCATCGCCGCCCTCTGCTCCAGCACTTTCAGGGAGGTGGCCTTCCTGTAAATCTTGCATAACACCATTTCCTGCAACATTTTCAATGGAGAGACAAGTGAGAATTGCGTCCTCTGTTTTCGACATCAGACCGTGTCTTGACCCTTCTTTTCGTTACAATTTTACCGGATTCTATTCTTCGATTGAATTAGGACTTAGGATTTACGGGTTAGGCTCAGGTAAAATATTTCATCGCAGCCGAATCAAGTCGATGGTCCTTTTTTCTTTTTGGGGCTTGGTTATTTTGCAAGTCAAAGTCAGCTCATAAATCAACGGGACCATCGATTTTTTTTTTTTTTTTTAACTTAGTGGCCAGTCAATCAAGTTTTATTTCCACAATAAGTATCAAAACCGTCAACTAATTTCCAGGAAACTTCTCTACAACTTCAGGATTAGAAAGTCCCAGCGCTCTCTAAGTGGTCCTGGTTTTTTTAACTAAAACTTTATCTTCCTGGCATGCATCAAAGCTCCAAAGACCAGCCTAGTTGCAATTTCCAGGAAAGTCTAGGGAACAGAAACTACAGTATTTTTTTCAAGCCATCTCATTCTCTCTTATTCTTCAGTTTCTTCCAATTGATTTTCACGGGGTTGTCGATAAGCAAGCGTTACAAGATTGATATTGGTGAAAATACTATGTACATTTCAAAATTTTCCTTGGCAACATACATGTAGGGAAAATATTAATTCAATTCCATGTGTTGATTAAAAAGTGTCTATGTACCTTGGGCGACGAATCATCCGGTAATCTGTACTCGTTCATCACCCAATCTGTTTTGCTTCCTCGCGGCGCCCTTCCCTCATAGAACACGAGGGTCTTTCTCAGGCCGAGTACCCTCTTGTGGTCTGATAGACTCACAATCTTCCGGTCCGAGCCGGTGGCCTTCCAAAAACCATGCTTGGTGGTCCGGTTTGGCCGACCGCCGCTCCCATGCTTCCGATCTCTCGGTACAAAGAAGTACCACTCTCTTTCACCAATCTTTGCCAGGCCTGTTGCATTAAAACTAATCTCAGCTTCAAGGAGAATTTGCGACGAAAAAATATATATTCCTTTGGTAATCTGAAAAACAAAAAAACACCAGCAGAACGTGCTGCACATACCAGGCAATTCCCGCGGGTCGTAGTGGTAGATGTTCAGGAAACCAATCACGTCGAACCGCAGTTTCTTGTTGGAAATCATGTTCCGAAGGTAGAAATCGAGGAGCTCTTCCTCGGTGGGGTGGAACCGGAAACCCGGGAGCTCGAGCTCCGGCGTCGGGGTCGGCTCTTCCATCTGAGTACCGGAGCGCGTCAGCTGACTCTCGGTCTTGCACTGCACAAGTCCTGAGAAACCTCTCTCTGTTTTTACACCTCTGTTTTGGCCTTTCTTAAGTTTCGAAGGACGCTGTCGGAACGATGTTGCGCTGCTCGAATCATCTTAGACGTCGTCAATTTATAGGGGAGTAAAAATGAGTGTGGTGCCATTAAATTAAAATTTTCTTTTTCTTATTTATTTATTTATTTTAGTCCGAGGTCTATATTTTTTGTCAGGGACGAAAGGACTTATAAAGAAGGGACGACCAGGTCATCGTTCCTAAGAGGCCGATGCTGGGGCGCAGACGAAGTCACTCGATCGTTGGAAGTTTGTGACGACCGATGCGAGGGTCCTGCCACCCCCCTCCAGTCCCATGTTGTGGAACCCACGCGCTTAAGAATCATAGGTCTCGCAGACCTTAACAGGACGATGGCGATGGCCTTGTAGTCTTTCGATTCTACTTGACTTTTTGCTTTCTAATTTTCCCATTTTTCATTTTGGTTTTACTTGTGGTTTTTTGGAACCTTTTGCCTGGAAATTCCAGACAGAGGTGGGATTGTTATTCCAAGCAAATTTCCGCCACTTGAGTTAGGATTTCTTTTTCTTCTATGCTCCTCTTCTTCGTCGTCATCATTACGGCTCCATCATCTGCAATGGGACCTTAGGGTTTTTGTACTCATGCTCAATTGAAAAGGATTTTTTTTTCCGCGAATCAATTTTCTCGATTTTCATTTTCGTACGTTTGATTAGCTGAAAATGATATATCGACATGAAGTCATTTATGATTGAGGAAAATATAAATGCTCAAAGTTAGGAAAATAAATTCTCGGATCATCATAAACATTTTTTTTATTAGAAACAAACACACCTTGAATATAATCAAAAGTCGAATCCAACGGATAAATGGTTAAATAGTTAGTCTTGCATCTTAAGGAATATGAGATCTCTCATTTCCAACTACCATCCATCTTAACTTTTACTCGTCAAGTCATGAGAAGAGTTGTCCACAACATATGTGAATCTCGGAGTGGAAAAACATGACCCGTATTCTAATTCTCAACCGTATTTAATATGGGAAAATTACGCAATACGTCATTGAATTGTCATGAAAAACTTCATGTGCTAGTAAATACACTTCTTCTTTTTTTCCGTGACATATGGATATGATAAGTTTCACCCTCCAACCTCAAAACCCATGTCATCATGTGTTGAGTTTTCGACACCATAAATTTATTATTTTTGTTGTTGTTCCTGTTGTTGTGAGTTAAGTTATGTTTCAAGCATGCGGCTCACCCTTATAGTTGGAACAGACCTCGTGTCCTGAAATCGTAGAGCAACCAACAAAACAATAGTTGCTTGATGAGAAGTTCCCATCAAGCAAAGATGTATGGCATCAATTATTGCCATCAAAAGGTGAATTTGTTGCGACCAGGAGTCCCGTATGCTCGTTCGACGTAAGAGGAAGTGTTCCGTCATCGATTGAAGCTATCTTCCTAATTTTCAACTTTCGTTTTTGCGATCTGATTTCTCGAATTAGCGAACGAACCATGTCGCGGTTTCAACCCAATCTGACTGGTAGAATCCCCAGCCGCCGAGTACGTGCGCCGAAGCATTAGCAGATTTGTCTTCTCGAGCACCCGAATGGCCATTCGTGGTCAGCAATATCAGCAACCGGCAAAGCCACGATTTGCTTTCCTCCCTCTCTCTGCATCATATTTTATTCGGATTCTGCATCAATCTCCGTTTTCACTGACGAGGAAGACATGACGGAGCCGACACCAATTGCTCTGCGCCACGCGCGACACGACGCGACCATCTCTCATTGGCCAACGAATCCTCTGCGGAGGCAGTGGGCGCCACTGTCATTAACAGGGAGCAATGAAGTAGCACAACAACCCATTCTCACGAGCTCCCCACTTAGGATTTGAGATTTCCGGGGCGGGGATTTGAATCCGCAAGCCCGATCGGTCGCGAAGCCGAAAGTATGAAAGCGCCTCGCCCTTTTTTTACCACAAATCGACGCCGAAAAACAGATAGTAGTGGAAACCTGAGAGTCATACAGTAGCTTCCACCGGCTCTCCTCCATGCTCTAGTTAAGAAACCAATAACTCCAAACATCACAGAATTCCAACTTTAAAAATACTATATTTTATAGGAGCCGTGCTTAAAATTCAAAGTTTCTGGTAAAGGTCCTCGAAATTCTATATCCAAATATTTCGTGACGCTCTTAATTGACTCGTCTGTCCTCAATTATCCAATACGACTTAATTTCGAGAAAAGAGATCGTTTTGATTAGTTAATTTAGCGAGATTTGCTCGTGGAACATGTAGCATAACCACCATTAGCCTGTCAGTCGAAAGACTCTTGAATTTTTACAATTGAAACCCTCAAATTCCAACTTCAAATTACTATGTTTTATAGAAGTTGTGATTAAAATCAAAGTCTCGAGTAAGGTCTTTGAAAAATCTATACTCAAACACTGTACCACGTTCTTGATTGACTTGTCTATATACTCAAACATTGTACCATGTTCTTGATTGACTTGTCTATCATCAATTATTAAATACAACTTAATTTTGAAGAAAAATATCATCTCGATACTTAATTCAACTAGACTAGTGTAGCATAACCTCCATTAACTTGTCAATTGAAAGACTCTCGAATTTCTATAACTAAAACTGCAGAAAAAGAAAAGAAAAAGAAATGGAGGGTGGGGGATGGGGGCGCCCCCTCAAATTCCGACTTCAAATTACTATATTTTATAAAAGTCGTGATTAAAATCAAAGTATGGGATAATGATCCTTGAAAATCTATACCCGAATGTTTTACCACATTCATAATTGACTCGTCTGTCCTCAATTGTCAAATACGACTTGATCTCAAGGAAAGAGATCATCTCGATCACTTAATTGAACTAGACTGGTGTAGCATGTAGGACATATAGCCAGTTAATTGAAAGGCTCTCGAATTTCTATACCTAAAACTATCAAACAAAAGTGATGTGCCACGAGGATTTGAAACATTCATACCTAATAATTTTCCATAAGATGGTGACGAAACTCCAAAAACTGCATCCAAGGTGCGGTCAATTGCCTGGAATTTCACAAAATGAGTCACTTTTGAAAAAAGACTCTCTCCGTGCAATTTTCCCCCGTCTTCTTAATGTACACATTCATACTTCGGACATGGAAATAGGTGCTGGGACCGGAATATTGCGAACTGTTCAAAAGCATAAAGAACGCTCCTTCTCTAAGTGGGGTTTCTTCTTCAAAAGCAAGCCAAGAGATCTAGAAATCTAGACCAGACTCCAAGAAACATCCAAATATCGAAAACCTTAGTGGGATGATCGTACGAATTTAAAAGAAAAGAGGGGGATGAGGATATACTTGGCAAAAAGTGAAAAAAAAAATTTGATGGGGCCCGACATATATTAATCAGACCGTCCATATCCTCTAATCAACCCGAACCGAGTACACACACCCTCCGCAGACTGATTGGTCTCGGGTCAATTCTCTTATATTCCGTAGAAAAAAAAAAAAATCTTTCAATTTATATGGGACCCATGCCCACAAAAAAATTAAAGAAAAAAAAGGTTAAGATGAGACACTTGCATTTTTCTTATTCCGAAGTTGTCAAATCAGGTTCTTGGACGACTCCGCGTCGTGCTGAATTTAATGTTGTTATGAAATTGAGAGAGGCGAAGGGACGGACCATCATCATTTTCGTCTCTGGTCGCTTTCCCTTTGCAAATACTTTGACTTGGAAGTCTTCCCTCTTGACCCAAAAAAGAGAGTCTCTCCTCCCTTCCCTCCGTCGTCGGTAAATGATGATCAGCCTGTGGAACACAGATTTTCCCATTGCTTCTAGTAAAAGCGATCACGATCAAATTTCCATCAATATTCATTTTTCGTTCTAACGAGATAACGTTAATTCCAATACTATGATAGAAATTTCAACTTAAAAACTCAAATTGACAGATCGAGAGAAATCACGTGAATACAGACAATATTTATAATATGTTGTCAAGTGAAGTGAGACAATACTCCAACAGTTTGATTTGTGTTTTTAAGAAGAAAGATTCTTATTTTAAATAGGGCACACGGACCGAGGGCAGTGATCTTACAGATAGCGCGTTAGTGGAGGGGCCTTTCACTGCAATTTCCTGGCATCTTCTCGTGCTTATGGACGCAAAATTACGTGGATGTTTGTGGGGATAGCTCCTGGCTTTCTAGTTTATAAAATATCGTGCGAACAGTTCGAGGAATTCAACAGTGTTGATCGGTCGTAGTTTCGTGATTCGCATTTCCAGTCGCTTGCGGGAAACATCCGTACTTCTTCCCGCTTGGGACTGGGCCTTAGAACAATCATTCATCAATGAGTAGTGCCGAGGAGATACCAGGAAAGGTTCAAAGCTTTGAAGTAGCGTGATGCCTTTCGGTTGTTGTCTAATGTCTACCATGTAAATACCCCTAGTGAAATTGCTTGAGAACCTTCTTCATAATTGCCGGAAGATCAAGGATCATGTTCTTCTCCGAAGATATCGGTTCCCTTTTGGAGCAAGATCGGCCGGAGGACCCGCAAGCAACTCGAGAATGCATTTTGCTTTTTCCGGGAAAACAAAAGAGTAACTTGACTTTTGACAAGTTACCTTCCCCAAATAAAAACACTCGTGTGATTATAAATGACCCTAAATGTTTGTATTGTGTGAGGAAAAATCCCACTTTTCCTCCCCTTGCTTTCACTATTTTTCTAATCCATATAAGATTTGATCAAATTCAGCTAATGTGCGCATCGAAGGATGCTGGAGTGGGATGTGGATTAAATAGTGCCTATATGGATGCCCACGATAAAACTAGATTAACTTGTTTCAATCTGTATCTTATGCTCTCCCCGATTAGCTATCCACGATGCCTATAACAACCATGTAAGCTAAAATTACTCGGATTTTGTCTCAGAGGGACTTAATTAAACTTTTTTTTGTTAATAAGTGGGAATTTATTAGAAGAATTGAAATTAGTGGGAATGAAAATTACAACTTTTTCATCATCTGAAAATTCAAGTGAAGCCAAAAAAAAAAAGAAGAAGAAGAAGAAAGAAAGAGGGGAGGTCGTTCCAAAAAATTTGCTAAAATTGAGGCGTTAATGGGGCTGTCCCCAGCGCTTGACCTGAAGCCAAGCCTTTTGGGCTTATACCACCAAAGCCATTCTGCACATGGAAATGGACCTCCACTTCGGAGTCACCCCCAAAAAGTTTTCCGTGCCACTAACTTCTAAATGATCTCTTATATGGAGTCAATTTCATTAAATTTACTCGCTTTTTCTTTTACTCTTCTGGGCTGAGAAAATGAGTGAGTGAATTCAATTGAAGAGGGACCACATTTGGACAGTTTTGTGGAGGGTCTAAGTATTTTTCAAACTATCATTTCTATCGATTTTGGTAATATCTATAAATGCATTGTCTCTAGAAACAAATGAATTGAGAAGAGAGGTATGAGCACTCTGTCATTCACAATGTTTCACAGCTATATACATATAATGTCATATTGAGAGGACTAAGGTTATCAATTCACGCACATTTCGGCATGATCTTTCGGCACATTTCTAGGAATTCTTCATGCTAATTATGTTCGTACCACAAATGATAAAGTATTCCGTGAATGGTGGTTTGCCATTGCAAGACCCTGTCAAATGTGAACTGTTAAAAGCTTCGAAACCCGATTAAGTCGATGAAGAACATTTAGATGCCTGTCCAAAAAGAGCCCCTTTTTGGAATCATAGAAAGACAGTTTGATAGTTTCAAAAGCATGACAACCCAAAAAGTTCCTAAAAGTGGCCCATCATTGTCGTGATGAATGTATTTTCCCGACCTATCAAATTAGTGAGGTTGGACTGCAGGACTAGATGAGTGACGAGCACTTTTTTTAATGAACTTAAGCGATCGTAAAGAACACTCTAATTGAAACCAAGGGGCTAAAGGAACTTGCTCGTTGTCAACATGCGCACAACGAGACAGACACGTTTCTTCACGTGACAATCGCAATCATCAAAGGTGCGCATGCGAGTGATTGCGGATGCATACGATGAATGGGTCGCCTTACTTAGAGCTGTGGAATAAGTGTACCATCCTTGTTCCGATGGATGAAATGATGAAGTGCTTGTGAGTGAGGTGATGGATGGATCTCTAAGACATGACCATGCGAAGAGGAGGAGCTCTCCTACCCGGAAAAGAGCCAAACCATTGTCGTTCTCGACAAGACAAAAACTCTTGTATATCTCACTGACAAATGTTTTGGTCCCAACTTCCTTAATTTGCGTTTGGCCCCATCAGATAAGGTCGACAGGGATAAAGATATAATGATTTTGTAATATCTTATATGGTGTTTGGTAAATATCTGGATATACCGTTAACATGACTTCACTTGGCTAAAACATAAATTCTTCTCTCCTCCTCCCTCCCTCTCCAATTGTGTGCCATTGTCATCAACCTCCATCGACGTCTCTGTTGCTCTCCACCACCACACGTCAAGCCACCGTTGACATTGCCTCGCCTCGTCGTGTCCCTATTATCGCCCAGTCGCTAACTTGTGGTGCCTAGTCGGCCACCATCTGTAACCCATCTTGATCCTTGACCTCAACCCTTGCTGCCTTGGGCCAAGATTGCCAAAGGCCGGCGACACAAGATCAAAATTGTGGACCGGACTTCTTGAGCTCGAATCTGAGTGCAGAGTGAGGGAGCGAAGGTGACGGATCAGGGGTTCGACAACAACATTTGGGGCAGAAGTTACTACGTTGATTAAGCTGATCGTGGCTGAGGAGAGAAAGAGAGATGAGCGTTTGGACAATATTCAGACTATATCCCACTCTCAGGTGAATTCTTTTTCATTTGGATTATATTCAATTATATTCGAACATATCTGGATTTTGCGTAACTCCAAATTTTGATAGGTCCGTTCCATAAAATGTAGCCTTAAATGTAGTCCCGTCTTTATGCTTCTGGTGCTAAAATTGGACGTCATTATATTAGAAAAAATTGGGCCGGTTTGCTACTGGGCCCTATCCTTGTAATGCCTTTGGGTATTGGGTTTTGGGCCAGACATATCAGGTAGACCAAGCCCATTTTTACCCGAAGACGTGACCCCCTATCTTATGGAAGTTAAGTATGCAATCAAGTCTTCACTTCGGCGAGAGCTCGAGTGTTAGGGCTCGCTCGAGCCGGCGCTTGCCCAGAGCCGCTTGCTCGAGCGAGTCTCGGTTTCTTCCCCGAGATCCGCGACAGCACTCGCTCGAGATCTGGCGAGCACTTGCTCGGGCTTTTTCTCAAGCTCGGGCTCGGCTCGGGCGAGCGAGCAGAGCGGCCTGTCGGCTAAGAAATAATTATCGGCTCGCGAAATCTCGCTCTCGGCTCGCAAAATCTCAATCGGGCTCGGCTCAGCGAGCGAACTCGTCGCTGCTGCTCGGCTCTTCGGCTCTCCGTCCATCACTAGCAAGGCAGCGGCGCTTCGCCGGCCAAAATAGTTCGAGCACCGAGTCGGTGTGTGGGGTTTGCGGCGTGTTGAAGGGTGGTTGGGCGGGCAAAGGTTGGATCTTTCGGTTTCTTCCCCGAGCACTTAAGCACTTATAATTTTTCTCAATCGGCAAGAAATAATTATTAAATCTCGCTCTCAAATCTCAATTTCGGAACTCTTCTCTCCGTCCATCACTACAATACCAAAATAGTTCACCGCCGGATCACGAGAGAGCGCGAGAGAGATACATTCATGGAATAAATATACAAGGCAAGATCACGAGAGCACGGAGCTGTCATTTAACCGTCACTAGTTGCTCTGTTCAAATCGACCAAACCCTTCTCTTGCTCGCTTTGCCATGTATGAGCAAAGCATATTCATCCCGGTTCATTCTCTTTTCGGGTCTTCCAAGAACTGACCATTGGGCTCTCAATATAGAGGTAAATACTCTTTCTTTTGTGCTTGTGTTGATTAGTTTTCCTTGGTTTCTTCATTCGTCTATCAAAGGATGTTTATCAATTGATTGGTTTTGGCAGTCTATGCATTTACTTGTTTTTGAAATGACAAAACTAGCGGTTCACTAAGAAGAAGGAGGAATATTCCAACGTATACATGAATATGATGTATTGATGGGTGTTGTTAGATCTGGCCTTTGCTGGCGTTCCTCGACACCATGACGAGTTGCTGTTCGTGATCTTTGTCCCACGATCCCGTTGTCCTGCGATCCCGTTGTTCTATGGCAAATATCTCCCGTTGTTCTCAATTTGCGTTTGTCCCGTATTGCTTGGATTTGGTCTAATATTAGTATTTTCTGTGTGTCTCTATGAACCCTTGCGACTCAGCCACATTTTGATCCAATTGGAAGTCGAGGAAGAAAAAGGAAAAAATGGGTGTTAAAAGTGAGAAAGACAAATGGAAGAAGATGACGCCCGAAGAAGAGAACGTGTAGAGGGGTAGACTAAAGGGGAGGAGAAAAATAAAAGTGAAAGAATAGAAAAGAACAGAAAAAAAAAAAAAAAAAAAAAAAGGCACGTGAGAAGAACAACGTTGTCGACTTGTTCATTTAGTACATTCTTTGTGAATCTATAAGAACAACGTTGTTCGACTTTTTTTTGTAGGAATGTTGGGGATTATACATTATGCGAGATCCTTGATATCTTATGACTATAATGCTTCGATTTTTTCTCTTTAAGTTATGGATTTGCAGAGAATGGAGGGTGTTGTTTCGTTGTTGCCTTATTGCTTGTCTTGAATTTTCTTTACTTAAGGTACATCCTCAATTGGTTGATTCATTCTCGGGTGAACAACGATGCTTTGAGAACTTCGGTGGATCCATCCAAAGTTCCGCCTTGCCGGTGCCAATCCACGAAGACATATTATTTTTCCCTTGCTCTGTTCGAATTTGACAGTCCACCACATAAATCGCAATTTGCTGAATTTGGAAACAATCATCTGCACGCTAAGGTTGGCCTCTCGGTTTTTTTTTTTTTTTTTTTTTTTGCATTTTCTTAATCTTAGAGATCTAATAATTTAGTTGGACCATTCACAAAATAGGATGGGGTATACGGATCCATATAGGTTACCATGCTAATTTTGTATATGGCGTGTAGTTCTTACGGTTTTATGTTAATGATTTAATTCATAACTCATGTGATGCTCAACCGGTCGAAGATTCAATGGCATCCGAGAGAAACTCATTCAATGCAAAGTGGACGGAGTCTGTAACCAATATACTTATCGGTTTATTGGTGGATGAGGTCAAAAGGGAAACCGCACCTCTTCCACTTTCAATAAAGTCGGGTGGAGGAATGTACATCGAACTCGGTAGACGAGACAGGGATTCCAATTTACCATGGTTCAGCTGAGGAACAAGGTAAACAAACCGAAACAACAAGATGGCGGTTTTCACAAACTCATTTCTCGATCTGGATTTGGTTGGGATAATGTCAACAAAAGAGTTACTTGTCGACGATCCAAGTGTATGGGAATCTCATATCAAGGTATTTCTTAACTTTGTGGTCATTTTGATATCATTACGGATGTCAATTATGAAATGTATGATTATATTGCTGAAATGTCATTATTGTAAAAATTGTAGGATAATGTCGAGTGGGCAAGATTCGGGAAGAATGGACTTCCTCGGTATCCCGAGCTTTGTATTATTTTTGGTGGTACATATGCTCTGGGAATTATGCCGTAGGATGTGCTCAAGAAGACAATGGCCGGATGATGATGACAATGGTGATGACAATGTACGGGGTGACAATAGTGGTGGCGGTGCAGATGGTGTCAGTGCAGGTGGAGATGGTGACTATGATGGTAGCAATGCAAATGATTTCATTGGATACCATAGTGATGACAGACTTTTTACAACAGACGATATTGGAACTTCAGCTCGTGGGAAGCACAAATTGAATAGAACTCCAAATAGTAAGCGGAGAAGAAAGAGCAACCAATCCAGTTTTGATGAAACTTGTAGAGCCATACAAGATTTTCTAAAAGTTAAGTCACCAAGTCCATCTGGTGATGGCTCTGCGAGCTCGGGGACTTCACAACCACTGTTGACCCTTTCTCCGTATCTCTTCACGCGGTCCAGATTCTAAACAATATGCCCGAGCTAGAGCAAGATGTTTACAATAAAGCGTTGAACGAGCATGCGTCAATCGTGAATGGAGGGAGGCTTTCATTACATGCATACCGCAAGGAGGATTGGCCTTCTTCAATTTCTTTAGTAGATATTTGGAAATATATTATGAATTGCATGGAGTTTCATTAGACGTATGACGTATATTATCTATTAATCTTTAGTTTATTCAAATATGATTAGTGTTGAGACTCTTGTAATATCTTATTGAGATTTTATGAATTATGTTATTAATTATTATTAGGATGTGTTTTCAAAATCTATATTGATGTTTTGGTCATTTTTGTGATTGTATAGGTACTATGGAAGGGGGATCAAATAGTGTGTCTAATGAGCAAGTACAACCAGTTGAACAATTCTCGGGTGATGACATTAACGTATTGGTAGCGTGGCTCGCTTAGCTGCGATGGAGACATCCCTCCATACGAAAGAACCTATTAGAGACAGTCAATTATCGGGAGGAGAATGGATAAGGGAGATTGTTTATGGACATTCGGATAGGATATATGAAGCATTTAGGATGGAGAGACATGTTTTTCTGAATTTATGTGACTTAATGAGGGTAAGGGGTTGGTTGAAAGATAGTCGATTTGTTCAAATAGATGAACAAGTTGGGATATTTTTAAGTGTGGTTACTCACAATAACTCAAATAGAGATTTATGTGAGAGATTCCAACATTCAGGAGAAACGATCAGCAAGTATTTCAATAGAGTGTTGAAAGCAATGATCAAATTTTCAAAGGAGATAATCAAACCACCGTCCTTTGACGTCATTCCACAAGAAATTCTTATTGATCCTAGTCATAAACG
The DNA here is from genome assembly GCA_014182375.1 of Eucalyptus virginea. Classification (NCBI taxonomy): domain Eukaryota; kingdom Viridiplantae; phylum Streptophyta; class Magnoliopsida; order Myrtales; family Myrtaceae; genus Eucalyptus; species Eucalyptus virginea. The sequence continues at coordinate 17,832,840 of CM024522.1, read as the reverse complement.
CTATTTCAAGGTATGATTTTTATATTAATTTTATACCGTCAAATACATGTAGTTGATAATCTTATATGATATTGATTGTTAATATATTAACAGGGCTGCGTAGGTGCTATGGATGGCACCCATATAGATGCTACCGTTCCTGTGTCTCAGCAGATTCCATTTAGAGGTAGGAGTGGGAGAACAACCCAGAATGTGCTGTGTATTTGCTCTTTTGATATGAAATTTACTTTCGTGTATCTTTGGATGGGAAGGATCTGCAACGATTGTCGAGTGCTTTCAGCGGCACTCGAAAATCCTCAACCGCAATTTCCCCGACCACCACCTGTATGTACTTTGTTTATGAAGACAATTTTATGATTATATATTATGGTTCAATATCACAACAAAACTAAATTGATAAGCATGTTACGGGAAATATTACGTGGTAGATTCAGGTTATGCAGCACTTCCAGGATTTTTAACTCCATTTAAAGGCGATCGGTATCATCTAAGCGAGTATAGAGGGAATGGGGGACAACCAAGGACAGCAAGAGAATTGTTCAACAAAAAGCACTCTTCATTGAGAAATGTAATTGAGAGGTCATTTGGAGCATTAAAGAATCGATTCACCATTTTGAGACAGATGCCTCCATTTACAATTCGGAAGCAAGCACTTATTGTAATTGCTTGTTGTGCTCTCCACAATTACATTCGTGATCAAGATGCGATGGATAGAAACTTTTCCATATATGGAGATCCAGAATATCCATGCGGACCTACAGAATTGGAGGTTGCAGATGATACATTGCATGATTCACCTGGAATAAACATGCTTAGGACAAGGATTGCAAATAAAATGGCGAGGATCATAATATGTCTGAAATTTCATGACTTTGTGTTTCCGACTTTTGTAATTTTGTTTTTAAGTATTTACTTATCAAATCCAATGTGATGAAGTTGAACAATGAACTATATTACTTCATTATTATGATGTTATGTATGAAATGGTCTACGTAGAGATCTATGAAGTATTCTTCTTTCAGGTAGCTCTTATGGTGGGATTTTTACTTATGAAATTTTGTTCCAAGTATGCACATGATCATGTTCAAAATGTTTGTCTTCACCAACCATGAACAAAATTAAATTGATGAGCATTTCATTAGAGTGATAATGCAATACCAAGTTTACACTTTATTGAAAAAAAAAAGGCACGTGAGAACAATTTGGAACAAAGTTTATTTATAAAATTTTCTTCAGAGTATGCACTTATAACTATGTTCATAATGTTTGACTTTACTCACCATGAACAAAATTAAATTGATGAACATTTTATGATAATGAGAATTCAAAGTCAATTTTACACTTTATTTTTAAAAAAAAAAAACAAATGGGAAAATTTTGGTACGAACTTAAAATATTTATTCCGACTAAGCAAATATGATCAAGTTTAGAATGTTTGTTTTCACTTAATATGAACAAAATTAAATTGATAAGCATTTCATGATAATGATAATTCAATACCAAGTTCACATTTTATAAAAAAAAAAAAACAATTGGAAAAAAATTGGAACAGAAATTTTGTATATAACCAAACGTGTTTTCTTTTTCTATTCCACAAACAATTTTTTACCAGGGATTAAACGTGTTTTACTTTCTTTTCTATTCCGTAAAACAGAAATTTTATACGATTCTGGCGCGTTTTTGTTGAAATTGTTCAGAAGAAACACTTTTTCTATTTCATTTCCTAACAATTTTTAAACAAACGTTACCAAACGCGCCCCAAGTATGCAATCAAGTGAGCTGCTATTACGGTGAGAACTTTGACTCTCACATTTTGCAAGATAGAGTTTATAGAGTAAAAGTTTGAAAGTGAGTATTAGAATGTAAAATATGACTGACAAAAAAAAAAAAAAATATATATATATATATATATATATATATATACACACAATAAGGTAGAGTTTATAAGGTAAAAATCTAAAAGTGAGTGTTAGAATATAAAATATAACTGACAAAAAAAAAAGTATAAGAGAGAGGGAGAAAAGTATATGAAACTTATTACCGAACATTCTCATTAAAACATCACCAGAGTACAATTTGTATCACTGATACTTTAAGAAAACCTTTCCTATCTATGTTACGCTCGAGTCAAATACCCTTGGCCAGCATTTCACCTTCCTCAATTGTACGTACACCATTACTCTTTATTCGCTATATGCAGAAGAAATCGCATAGATCACCGGAAAAAGAAAATCAATAACATGATCTATATGACAATTCATCTATATAGACGTTAGTATCGGCGATAATCAAATCAAGGGTCGGTCCAAAAACTCCTCATCACCAGCTCCCGTCGTCACATTGAGAGCAACCCTCTTGTGCGATATCGGTAATTTGGACTCCCGAATCGTAGACGACCCCGTTCTGCCAATCCGCGGGAAGGACGCTCTTGGCCCAGATCCACTTCCCATCGTAGCCAGAGGTCACCACGAACCGGAACTGCAATGCCCCATTGGGGACGCGGCTCGTGTCCCAAACGGCGCCATGGTTCCTGCTCATGTAGGTCCAATATGACGAACCGACCTGTGCATATGGAAATCGAGATGTTATTTGACATGACGGGCCAAGAAAATGTCGGATTGAGTTGAAGGGAAAGTGGATTTGGTGAGATAATGTGTGGAGGCTCACTTGTGCTACGTCCATGGCCACGATTTCGGTCTGGCCGCCTTGGTACAGCACTTTGATGGCGAGGTAATTTGGCTTTTGGCTCGACTCCTCCACCCGAACGGCCAGATTCCGGTCCTTGTAGTCGCAAGGGACTCTGCGCGACCGACGGATCGTGAGATTCGAACGTGTAATTCAATACATTAAAGTAATGCGAATATCATTTATAAAGCACATCTACAGGTCTGACTATAAGAAACAGAGCAACGTTAGGAAGCAATCAATGTGCTAGGTGTCAGCCTGCATCAGAGTACAGTGACTTGACTTCCCCTGGCCAAATGCCATTGCGTGATCGTGCGAGAGGAGTCGTTGCACCAAAACCATCAGAAGAGGGATCCACATGAACAGATGCCGAAACAAAGACAAAGACCCAATAAAAAAAAAAAACATAACGGATGTCGTCACTCGTTAGTTTTCTATCCTAGTCTCCAATGATCGGCGAAACTGCATTATTTGCTCTTCGTTGCTCACCTTTTATATTCGACGTCGACAATGCCTTGTCTCAAGATGTCCTGGCTCATCCCCTGGCGAGCCATGGCCGCGAAAGCTCGGCTGCTGAGCACGAAGTCTGTGTTGTTGTTGCGGTTGAGATCGGTCACGATCACTCTAGTCCCTCCTTTGGTGCACAGATTGGCGTTCTTGCACCTTATCTGCAAATCAATAGTTTTTTCCCCGAATCAGTCAAAAAGGTGTCACAAACAACATTAAAAAGGCACGTACACACTATACTAACAGCTTGATAATTTAGAAAATTTGGCCCATCACATCCATCGATGTCGTACTGTGATCAGCTTAGTCTACCGAGGATGGAGAAAGGAAAGAAATTTCGAGACGCACCTGAAAGCAAGCACCACAACCAGCCCCATCTTTGTAAAGGGAAGGAATGGCTGCTGCGAGAAAGCCACTGTTGAAGCCCACAGCCAAAGAGCCATACCCACATGCTCCAGCTGCAAAAGTTTCACCCAGAAAAGATCAATCCCCCCAACTCATACAAAAACATCATCTGGGTCCGAGCCAAAACTACACATTTCGCCATAAAATCCATCTGGGTATTGAAGAAAAGGAACGACAAACGAGAAAACCAAGAACCGATTGCTTACACGAAAGTGCAGAGGCCTTGCTGAAGTAAGCGGCCTTGGACTGGTGGACGCAGCGATCGCAAGCAGTGGCGGATGAGATGACGAGAGAGAGGAGGAAGCAGAGAAGCAAGGCCATCTTGGTTCTTGTTGTTGTCGAGTCAGTGTCGAATGAAAAACTAATGGAGATATGCGGTATTTATAGAGTGGCGAGTAGCGAAAGGTAAAGAGCTTTGAGTGTGGACTACAGGTCAGCTCTTCCAAAAAGGATTTGGATTGACAACGATTCTTTATTTTTTTTCCTTCGGGTCGGACAAAGTTTGTTCCTTGGTGGCGTCTATAATAAGGAAAGGGACGGGCATTTACTCGAACGCGGTTCTCCCAGGGTGTCGTGAGAAAATTCATAAGCTTTTCATTTCGATTCTTGTAGAATGAACTTTTGCAGGACAGAAAAATTGAAAAGAGAATCATGGCGCGTCTCGCCGACCCTTTGCCGAGGAAGGGAACAGCTGTGAGAAACTGCTGATGACCTTTCCCTGCAAGCGTCTGTGATTGTGTTGGGGAGAGAGAGAGAGAGAGACCGATGCTAGTGAGAGACAGGCTTTGTCTCCTTTGCAAGACGAAGCTTCTTTCTCTGCTCCTAAAACGTGTCTCTAGAAAGATTATGCGGAATTTAATGGAAGGAAAGGCTGGGCTTATTACCGGAAAATAAGTGAAAATTTCTTAAAAGAGAGGATAAAGATATTATCGTCGCAATGGATCACACGTGGATACATGATCGCTATGCCAAATAGGGTAACCACTATTCAATGAATTAGCATCTAGATTTTGTACCTAAAATGTCTTAAGATTATCTTTTTCTAAGGATAACCCTATCCGGAATTTTTTTTTTTTTTTTCATAATAATAAGAAGTAAAGTTATGTCAACTAACTACCTTGATGCTCATGAAATAAATGGTCTTTAAAGCAATCTGCACGTAATTAATGATTTGAGTACCCTTTTCATTTTTTATTTTGTTGTTCCCACACCTTCTTTTTTTTCTTTTTTCTTTTTTAATCTTTTGCATACTTTTAGGTCGGCTGAAGCACTTTTCAGTTTAAGTCTAAATTCCAAGTCATTTACCTGGAACGTGATTAGAAGGGAAAAGAAGAAAAGAGGAGAAAATGTAGACATTGGTGTATGTGACGATGTGGTTGTGTCATGGGTGATTTATTGTTGTTTGCATGCTTACGTTTTTGGTCCCCTAAAATAAGGAGGAAGGCCTTAGTTGGTAATAGATGTTGGCGATGGCAATCAATGGTTTGGCAACAACGAGTGAGGAGATAAGAAAGAACGAAAGAGCAAAAGAGCGTAACATCATGCCAATGCCCACTTGTCAAAAAAGTTTTAAGAATATTGCCAAAATCCGACAGCTATCAAAGGTAGCCAATGGGATGCCAATGGGAACTTTCTTATCCTAGATTTCTTACCCCCACTATTGATTAGTCACTGCAAAACTTCACCCTTTTTTTATTAGTATTGTCTTTTCTTTTTTAATTTTTATAAGCACTCAATGATCAGAGACTATTGGATTTTTATACAGCTTAATAGGTTGGTGGGGGTGAGAAAATGCTTGTTTAAGGAATCCCTTTTAAAAAAACTTTACTCATTAACTTTAATCCTAGTGAAAAAAATTTAAATAAGAACTTAGAATTAATCTGTTTTTTCAAAAATGACTCAATGTGGACCCATGCTTTAAGAAAACCTCTTCGAGAAAAATCGTTTCACCTCAATTTATGAGAAGAAAATTCTTATTGGATTTGCCTGCCGACCAGCTTCATCCTGTGGACATCGGGTTCGCATCGGGAACTGGGAAGTATTAGTCAAAGCCACGCAACCAGGAAAGTCAGAGATGATGTGTTGGGAACCACTATCACGCTGTAAATGGTGGGCACAAGGCATTTGCATCTGCCTCCCACTGTCCGAAAAGTCAATTTGTTTCCGGCAAAACAGCGACGAGGAATCATTGAGTCGGATTTGCAAGCTGGACACTCATTTCACAGACAAACCCGCCAGCAATTTTAAACGAAACTCGACTCTCTCGGTTTAGGAATAGGTATGCTGCTTAATTTGCACAGCCCACAATTTATACTTTCGAAATTGGTTGATGTATGAAAACTGAATGACGTTCAGACTATGCTTAATGCATATGATGACTGTACACCCACCCCCCAACCCACCCGCTGGATTGGCAAATCCCACCGCTCTGCGATAGATAACCAGAAGAGATCTGAGAACCAAGGAGTTGAATCTAAGCAATTCCACATTCCATAGAGGGAACGTCAGCTTCCCTTTTCCGATAGGATCGCCATAAGCTCCGATCGAGCTTTCTCTAGAGCGCTCGACAAGTTCTCAGGCTTTCTGCCTCCGGCCTGAGCGAAGTTGGGCCTCCCGCCGCCTCCTCCACCGCACAATTTAGCTATGGGCCCAATAAACTTCCCAGCTTGTATTCCCAGTTCGACAACTCCTGGAGTGAATGCAGCAACTAAACTAACCTTTCCTTCACTTGGACTCGAGCCCAACACTACAGCTGCCGGATCTTGTAGGCTATCGATCAAGTATTCGGCCGCACTTTTAAGTGAATCAGCATCAGTGTCCTCCATAGACTCCACCAGTACCCTGAAGTGGACATGATTCCATTATGTTCAGACAATGACAGTCACAAAGTGGTGCATGAGAACAGAGGCACTCTCCAGCTCACAGACCTCACAGAAATCATACAAAGTGCCTATAATGACAACATGAACGTACAATCATCTTGTGGCAAATCATGCGTGGAGCAATATCAGATGAAAAGGCGTTGCTTTCACAGTATAAAGAGTTGAAAAAGAACAATAAGGATAACGACAAAGCTTTCACCAGTAAGTAGATGCCACCTAAAAGCTTATTCAGTAAGAACATTCAAAGGAGGCTAATCACTGAGGAGATATTTGAGGAACGGACTAGATAAACATGATTACCTGATTTCTTTCGAACTTCCCACTAAGACTGCTTTGCTCGCAATGGTCGATGCTTTATACACAGCAGCCTTGGAACGCAATAAAGAAACTTCATTTCTCGCCGTTCTCAACTCCTCCAAGAGATTGTCTACCCTGGTTGTGACCTCCTCAGCTTTCACCTTCATTAGAAAAAAGTTACTGGGCCTTGTTGGTCCCGATGTGCCTTTGGAGATGTCATATAATTTTGCAGAAAGTAAGAATTGACTTTTTCAACTGGCTAAAAGAAAAGCAAACCTTGAGATTGTTGCATAGCTGTTTCATGTAGTAATCTCTGGAATTGACATACTCAATGAAAGCTTCCCCAGCAACAGCTTCTATACGCCTGATTCCAGATGCAATACCCTGCTCGGAAATTATTTTGAAGCCTCGTATTTCTGCTGTGTTGCTAACATGGGTCCCACCACACAGCTCCATAGATACACCAGGAACCTCTACGACACGTACCTATGGCACATCAGATGACAAGCAATATTTTATGTTCCCTGCGGTGTGTTCAACAATCATTGCTCCCAAAATAGTGAAGAACGATGTCGACTGAAAGAATATTTGTACTTTATCAAGTTAGAAACCACTTCAACATGGATCTCGTTTTTAGTCACCACTCAAAACATGGAAGTATGCTTGATAGGGTCGTAGAGGTGGGGATAGATTTGGGTTCTGCATCTAATCGACTCCAGAGACCATAAAAATAGTCGCGGCAATAAAGCACCTCATTCGCTCACCAAAAGTCATGTAAACCATCTTTTAACATAAAAATACATCAGACAATATGCCTCAAAGAGAAGCAAATACATTGCAGTCTCCAAAAGCAATACAGAAGACTTTCATACCTCTTCACCATACTTCTCTCCAAACATTGCAATAGCGCCGGCCTCTTTTGCTTCTGTAAGAGGCATAACTTTAGTTTGGAGAACCGCAGCATCTCCAATCCAACCATTGATCAGTCTTTCGATCTCCAGGATCTCATCCTCAAGTAGTGGCCGATGGAAGTTAAAATCAAACCTCAAACGATCAAAGGCCACCAAAGACCCAGCTTGTGATGTTTCCTGGCCTATCACCTTTTTAAGTGCAGATTGAAGTAGATGAGTAGCAGTATGATGAACCTGTCAAAGACTAAGCAGTTTAAATTAGAAGCTGGAAGATTTCCTAGTAGAGAATCACATGGCAAATAATATGACATCTCCATCATCCAAAACAGTGCTGTTCAGTAGATACAAGGCATAGCATCAATTTGAGCGTATTTCATAGAAAATCAAGATTAAGAAGAACCGAGGCTTCAAATCCAGCCATCTTAGTAGCTCAAAACTCCTTACAGGCAGGTATAAATGCACACAGTCGAGAAGTACCTTAGCCCGCTGCCTCAGTTTTGGATCCACTTCAGCTTCCACCTCTTTGCCAACTTCTAAAACTCCCTCCTTTATAGTGCCTTTATGAACAAACAAGTTACCCATAGATTTTTGAACATCTATGATCTCCACCACAGTTCTCTGTTGATTCTCACCATCAGAAACACATATCAGACCATGATCTGCAATTTGACCACCAGATTCTGCATAGAATGGAGTCTTATCAAGCAAGACTTCTACTTCACTTCCCTCAGGAACCTGAATGACTGATTTCCCATTCACCAAAAGGCTTTTAATTACAGCCCTAGCTGAAAGTGCGTCGTATCCTAAAAATTCAGTATCAGGAATATTAGCTGTAATGTCAGCATCATCACCAACTTCAAGTTTAATGGCATGGTGTGCAGCTTGTGATCGACGCCTTTGTTTCTCCATTTCAGTATCAAAAGCATTCATATCAACCGTAACACCATGCTCTTCAGCAACTTCAATTGTTATTTCTACTGGAAACCCATACGTGTCATACAATAGAAATGCATCTTCGCCTGCCAAGCATGGTACTGTACCCTTTTCACGAGTGCTTGATAATGCATCATCTATCATTTGCTCCAGCAACTCTTCTCCTCTCTCCAAAGTCTGGACAAAACGATATTCTTCCCTTTTTATCTCCTCGAGTATGCGGGGTGCTCTAGCCTTCACATCTGAATCGATGTGAGTACCTAAATCTATAACCTTTTCTGCTATAGCTGGCAAAAATGCCCCTTCAAGATTTTCTCTGCAATCACCCCTTATTCCTAGTAACCTGCCAGTACGTACAACCCTCCGAATGAGACGCCTAACTACATATCCTCTTCCTATGTTCGATGGGATCACTCCATCTGAAATGAGATATACGATTGCCCGCATATGGTCCCCTATAATCTGCGAAAAACACATGTCTGAGGATCATCAGCACTCCTTGAAGAACAAGATGATAAGCATCCTGTAAATAAATTCAAAAGACTGAAAGGCACTTAATGTGCTACTGATACAAACTTTGAGCTTCAATTTTGTTGGATCATCCGCAAGGCCATATGAAATATTAGCCAATTCTGATGCCTTCTCAATTATAGGATAAATCAAGTCTGTCTCATAATTGCTGGGAACCTGAAAGAACAGTTTGTGCTACAATTAGAAAATATTTAGACCAGATGAAGTAATTTACATGTTAATTAGGTGAGATCAGTTGGACATTTATCAGTGGCGTTGCCTGTGTTATTTACCCTCTGAAGAATGCGAGCAACCCGCTCCAATCCCATTCCAGTATCTATGTTCTTCTGCTTTAACGGTTCAAGTGACCCGTCATCTTTTTTGTTGTATTGCATGAATACCAAGTTATAGAATTCTATAAATCGACTATCATCTCCAAGATCCTGCAAATGAATATCACAAGACAAAAAAAATTTAAGGTAGGGAAACATGGCAGCAATAGTAATGTTCTTTAAAAGCAATCTATCGCAGGGATCATGCAGACGTGTTAGCAAATCCTCGACATTCGGGAGACACAGTTATTCCAGGAATAGTACCGTATCCAAAGTTCCCCTCTCAGGATGGAAATCATAGTAAATCTCAGAGCAAGGACCACAGGGGCCAGTTACTCCACTGGTCCAAAAGTTGTCCTCTTCGCCCATTCTCTTTATATGATCAGCAGGAACGCCTACCTGGGGCAGTGCCAATACATACAGATCATGAACAGGTAAAAATCACAGTAATGTTATCACCATTTCTTATGCATTTCTAGCAGAGATGCTGGTGTGACTTAGTTCAATTGCTATTCCTTATGGCAAGCATACCTCATGTGTTTTTCAACATCAAAGTTGCTGCCACAGTGCAGTTAGAAGAAACAATAATGCTTCAAGCATCATATCTGGAGAAGATTAGAGTAATATAGACGATACATTCATCATCTATGATTGTATCAACTGAAAACAAATAGCAGCAACAACGAATAACAAAAACCAGACAAAAAACAAGCATTCATGACAAGTATGTCAAATGAAGTTCGAAAGGCATCTGTATAGATAGAGTCGAAGGGAGAGAATAGCATTGAAGGGAAAGGAGTGGTGCAGGTGCTATAATAAAAAATTTGACAAAAGCCTACCTCTTTATGCCATATCTCAAAAGCTTCATCATCATCTTCAAAAACACTGATCCACAATCTCTCAGCTGGCAATCCTAACCTGCAGGCGAAACCAAGCCGCAGATCAGTAAGTCATGGTTTTCAACAGGAACATTTATTTAAGCTTAAGAGGCCAGTAGCCACGTAAAAATTCATGCATACTCTGCTGTAGAAAGTTCCCATGCCCATTTAATCGCTTCCTTCTTAAAGTAATCACCGAAACTGAAGTTTCCAAGCATCTCAAAGAAAGTATGATGCCGAGATGTTCTGCCCACATTTTCCACGTCATTTGTGCGTATGCACCTTTGAGCGGTTGCAGCACATGGCACTTGTCTGGGAACCTACGCACAATACCCACAGTTCTACGTATAAAAATTATATCGAATTTCAGGAACTACATTTAGTTTTGCTTCAAATGAAAAATGTGAAACTACAGTTTCAAATATATCTACAAGAAAATTCATACATACATATTCAAATGCTCTAGATCTGTGGTAGAATTACTCTTCTTCTGCTTCTCATTATCTATCAAGTGTCCATTACCCCTTCAAGTACCGTGAAATTTAAGTACGTTGCGGTTGTGGTAATAATAGGGATCTTTGCAAAGGTGGGTCATAATTGCCTAAAAGAAAAGTTATCCATCTATAAATTTTATAGCTGATAAAAAGCAGGTCACTCAAATAAAACCTTTAAGACCATATAGCACGTCACTCAAGTAAAACTGATTATGCTATAACATCTTCGCAGTAGGAAAAGATAAAAAATTGTCGATTCCAATGGTTCAAGCCTGACATACCTTTCCAAGGAATATAGGCTTAAATTGAAGCATTCCGGCAATAGTCAATAGCACTGTGGGATCATCTGGCACCAGAGAGGCACTTGAAAGTACTTTGTGACCACGTGAAGCATAAAAATCAAGAAATCGACGGCGTATAGAATCCCCACTGACTAAAAGATCGTTGGATTTCTCCTCTATCAATTCCTCTGTTACTGGCTGCACAGATGCTGAAAGAGGCATGATCAATAAGTGGAATATGGAAGATGGAGAACAATAGACAAAGTCACTGGTAAAATTCTGGGAAGAGAGGTATACAATCTAGCACCTTTTCTTTTGATATGTGAATTGCGCTCTCCCTTTAGATCAAAGTATTTGCACGATATTATACAAGGTGAAATGGAAAGAGATCTTCTAATGAGGCCTGCACAACAAACAGCTTCAAATCACTAGTTGTTGCTTAATAATTCAACCAGGCACATAAAAATGAAATTGTAAGTTTCAGCACTGTATAACAAATAGAATAGTTTGTAAAATCCCAACAATGAAGCTTAATAAGCAGAAACAATCGCTTGAATTACATTGCCAAAATGACGGAAAGAGAAAAGGAATAAAGAGAGATAGAGAAACAAAGGCCTCAGGTTCTGCCTCACTTCCCAATTCCATCATCTTTGTCATCAATAGCAATAGCCACCAATACTACTTAGGCTTTTCATAATGAGTCCAGTTCGTAGCATGTTCCTTCACACACCGCTTTTTCGAGCCAGACTGGTGATCTCTTTTACTAGAGAAAAAGCTTGCATTGTCAGATGAGCCCATCATATCCAGAGACTACAACTCAAGCTAAATCCCAGCTCTCAAAATAATAATATTCCCAGGTCTGCAACGCACACACTCTCTTTGGAAGCCTTCAGCAATTAAACAGTTCTATTTACGGGTCACCAATGAACGCGAATTACAGTAGCAGTATCAATACTAATTCAAAAGCTAGGCAGGACATTTTTAAATCACTTCTGAAGTCCACCTCATAACATGACTATTAAGATGCACGACATGTCCTCTTCAACGAGCTTAAGCTCCAGCTTTCGAAGTAATCAGCTCATAGGGAAATACGCGGTATATGGGTTACATGTCGTTGTAACTGACAATGATACGAGGCCAAAGAGCAAACAACTTCCACGCAAAACAACCAGAAAGAACTGAAGGGCTCATCGTAAACTCTTCCCTCATGAAAATTTGCAGCTAAACACCCACGATTGCTTTGCTTTCACATCACCCTTTTTCATCAAGTGAACTACTAACTGAATCATGGCAAGTTCAAAAGAGAAGTAAAAGCAGGGGATGAGCTCCGAAAGCTAGGAATATACCGGTCGAATGGACCGTATGAGTAGTGGGTCTGATGGGGAAAGCGAATTTGGGGAACAAGCTCGACGTGGCGCGCACGGATGAATGCAGCTTCAGCCCTTCCATGGCCCTCTCGCCCTGCCACTCGCTCGCCTATGCTGCTTCAGTCCAATTCGAAGTTTTCTCAGACAAGGAAAAAAAAAATGGAGTCTTTGATTCGCCGGCAGCTGAAGGAGAAGAGTGGACAGAAGGAGATAAGCCTATAGCCGATTATGAGGTGGACATTCGCTGAGATGTTTTACTGAAGAAACGAAATCCATGACCATGACCTAAAGAATTGTGGGCACCAGCGAGACAGAGAGGCAAGAGGCCAAGGCGAAGCTAACTTCTATTCCTCAAATCTCTTTGAAGAACTATTGTTTCTTTTGGTTGAAATACTCTGCGGTTGGTTTGTTCTCAGGATAATATTTTTCAGAAAGTTTTTTTTTCCACAAAAAAGGATAGTATTTTTTAATAATTTAACCGAAATCTAGATAATAACTAAAAAATATATTTCGTCGCTTAGAAATGAAAATCTGATTGGAGGGTGCGGCACAACGGAGAGTTGGATTTGGCTCTATTAACTATTAACTAGTAATTAAGTAAATTACTATGATTTTCCTAAATACACATAAGTTATTCGGACATTAATAACTTACGTATGGATAGTCGGGGAACCAAAATCTCCAATCCAGCCTTGATGGACCCAAACCCGAGCAAGCCCACTTAGGTCTTGGACAAGAGTCCACATAAGCCAAAACCAAGAACCCATGCCCATGCACGACTTTTTGACGCCTTGGCTGTCACGACCCGAACTTCGGGCACATGCACATCCCTCAATGGTCGATTTAAAATTTGCAACATCCCAGGTTACTGTTGCCGACCCATTCATTATTTTTGCACATGCGGAAACGTAAAACAATCTCCATACAACAAAACAGTGGGATAGAAAACGTAGGATATTATTTTTTACAAGCCACACCTACAACATCACATTACTTATAGACCAGTTTAACACCCCAAGGTCTAATACAAAAAGTGAAGCTGTTCGATTATCCACTAACTAAGCTTCTACCAACAAGACTGGGGTTTACTACTACCATACTTCTCGATCTCTCGGGGGTGAGCCATCACCCTACATCCAGTCTTGACGGAAAACCTGTCATCACTTGGAAGGAGATAGCGAGAGTCCTATTCCTCCTTTACTGCGACCGACTGTACACGACCTGACCTTCCTCCATTTAGGGACCTGAAAAATGTTAGCCCACTAAGGGGTGAGATCACATCTCAGAGAGTAAATCCCCTAAATCCAGAGTAGGAGAAGGGTACACTCAACATGCAATCTAATCACCTTTCTCACACTTTCTTAATACCAGTACTTTCCTGCATGTTAGTGTCAATCAAATCATGCATGAGATATCAAGATCATATATCGTCATAATACTTTTAACATGTACATATGTAAGGACATGAATGTCACATAATTACACGGGCCCCCAATTACCAGACTAAACCGCTTATGGCACATCCTATACTGCACCACACAGTTCCGTCTTTTAATTAGGTCCCTCACTTTCACATATTCATGCGTTACAAATGATTTCAATGCTCAGATAACAATCTTCTGGCATAACCGGGCATTTCATGTGTCACAAATGCTTTCAATGCTCGGATAACAGTCTTCCGGCATAACCGAGCATTTCATGTGTCACAAATGATTTCAATGCTCATATAATAGTCTTCCGGCATAACCGGGCATTTCATGTGTCACAAATGATTTAATGATTTCAATGCTCAGATAACAGTCTTCCGGCATAATTGGGCATTGCCTCGCACCGTCGAGCGCGGCATCGTCTACATCTAGACGGCATTCCATATAGGAGCATCGGTCCAGCCTCCACTGCGACCGGCATCCGTTGACGTGGGGCATTCCCGAAGGAGCATGGCCCGGCTCCAAAGGCTCGTGGCGGAATCTCATGCCGTGAATGCATATGATCAATGTCACACTTCAATAATCAGTTACACATAGCATTCATAGTCTCAATTAAGCAATTTCATAGCAAGAATATTTCAAAACAAGCATACTCTTTTACTAACCCGAATTGACAGAAAACAGTCCAATTACGCTCTTCCGAATTCGAAGTCCGAAACCCACTCGTATGAGCTTGAAAAATTCTCAAATTTGGACACATCCCAGACAACACATAAACAAACATTTTTCATGAAAACACCGAGATCCAGATCCCTCTGGATTCAGCCCAGAAATTCTCTCTATTCAACACAAAAATCGGGTCCAGTTCCAGAGAGCTTAACTCATCGAAATCAATTCGTTTTTGGGTCAAAATCTAATCCATTTGATTTGAAATTCGAGTATGATAAACTATAAGTTGTAACGAACAACTTTCATGAAGAAACCGATTGGAAATTCGACCTCTAAAGGTCAATAAAAACCCTCAAAATCATAACAGGTCACGGATTACAAAACTGTCCGAATTACTATTCCGAGAATGACGTCATTAAGATCGTCATCTTTTTAATTTCTAAAAATTATAGTAAAAATATATGTTAATATTTAAGATGTCCAAAACGTTTTTTCAGAATAAAATTCCTTCAAAATCGCAACACACAGTTGTCTACAAAATTAGCAAAACACACACGTCCTGGAAACTATTTCAGAAATCAGCTACTATTCTAGTCCGAATCTTCCTCCACGACGTTTGTCTCGCTCTCTAAACCTATCTAAGCTTTTCTATGGCCATCATAACATCCCTAACCAACATCCATCCACATATAACGTCATCTACATCTTTCTAACTTGTACAAATTCCTAATAGAGGTACTCAACCCCTAGTCCAGATTTAGAAGACAACTCACCACCGAAACTAATGGCGATCCTCACTTGTGGCCAGACGGCAACACAAGGACAGCCCTGGAAGTTTTTGACGATGATTTGGACCCGGCACAACGGCTGGAGGTGTCGTTGAGCGACCATCACAGCAGCACACAAAGTCCCGGATTTTCTTGAGGAGGGAGGAACGCTCAAGACCTTGCTGTTCGGTCGCTGCTTTGTCGTCCAAGGGGGAGCAAGAATGGCCGAATAAACTAACTTAAATAAGAAGAAGACAAGACTTTTTATGGTTGTGAAAGGGAAAGGAAATTGTTGTAAGGTTGAATAAGGGAAAGAGAGAGATAGGTGCACGGCAGCAGGGGAGAAGAAATAAGTGCGAAAGAAAAAGAAAAGAGAGTAAAGCAGAAGACTAAGATCCTTCGGCTAAGAGAAAAGAAAGGAAAGAAAAATAAAGAACAAGAAAGAAAAGGGAAAAAGTAAAAAGGAAAGCAGCCCATTTGCTGTCGCACTTCGGTTTCCTACGGCAAGAAGAGAGGAGGAAGGTGGGGAGTAAATGCCTGGAAGTTACTCAGCATTTACTCAGCATTTACCTTCTGCTTTTGGCCCCAAATTCCATGGAAAATTGGCTCCCCATTACTACCTTAGGTCCCACTCTCTTTTCCAAGTCCATCTCCATTAAATACCAAGGAAATTGAGGTGAAATTGTAGGAGAGAGGGATTCCTACGAATTTCCTTTTGAGGAGACTTCTCTTCTTTCTTTAATTACCAATCTAACATCTAATTCAATAGGATCAAGTCCCTTAGTAACAACTTATAATACCTCTTAAATTGCTTCACATTAGAGGCCTTAAAATCCTACTCTTTTTTTTTTTGGTCAGTCCTACTCTATTCCTACTCTACACTCACTCTCAAACTTTTGCCCTGCCTCTTGCAGGGCGTGGGAGTCAAAACCCACTCTTGAAACTTACGCATCCCCACCCCATCCACTCTTAAAATCCTACTTAAAATGTGGCAATTCCCTTGCTCTTTTAATTCGCTGATCTTGCACATTTCGTGAACAATTCCCATCATCAATAAATTTTGAGAAGATGCAACAATGTCCTTGGGATGAATTGTGACACGTGACAATTCTTAATTTCTGTAATCGACACCATTCCCTCGGTTAATTTCAGTCAAATGTGATTTTAGCGCAACCTAAATTATCGGTTAGTCTTTTAGGAATTTTCGGTGCAACTGACCCGTGGTCGATTATTCCCGAGCCACAATGTACATCTTCGACGCATTGACGACTCTCGATTGTCGTGAAAAATCTCGAGGTTTCAATTACGAGCACAGGTACCAAAACAACAGAAAATTCGGTTTAGTGCCGATCGACGAGAAATTTGTAATTAGTTGGAATCACCCAAGTCTAATTTTATCTCTATCGAATCGACCTATTTCCGATTTCTGATAGATTTTCGACTATGCCGAACTGATCCTTGTAGACTAACACGGTCGAGCAGTCGATTCCTAGTCGAATTTTCAAGTCTGTTGCATCAAAATCCTTTAATAACTTTCCCGATTAGTCAAGTTATCTCATGAGTGATCAGCTTAGAGAATAGCACTATAAGCACGTCGACGAAAAGCCCGATTTATTTAATTGAAAACAGAAGCGGAAAATCAGACTGTCACATTGGCCCAGGTCCATAAAGACTAGGCCTAAGGCCCCAATGTCCATGCTCAAATCCCCAACATTGGCCCAAGTCCACAAGGGTCAAACATGAGACCCTGGTGACCCAAGCACTCAGGCTCGAATCCCTCACATTTGAGCCCTACTCCATCAAAGTTGGCTCAAGTATCCAATGCATATGCTCGAGTCCTCAACAACTAGGCCTAGGTCCTTGGTAACTGGGCTCCAAAGACCAGAGCATTGTCATCAGTGTCTCAAGTCTGACCTTAATGGACCTAGGCATGGGCATCAAGGTTTTGAGCTTCAATCTCAATAGACCACAAATCAGGTGTGGGCGATCCAAGCAATGGCACTAGGGCTTCGAGGCCCATATCCCAAGCTTGGCCTTGATGGACCCGAGTCCGAGCACCGAAGACCTACATACAAGCACTAGAGTCCCAAGCCTAATCTCGATGGACTTGGGCCCCTCCCTTGTGGACCCATGACTAGCCACCAAGGCCCCTGGGCATTGATAGGGTCAAGCACAAGTATCAATGTCCTAAGCATTACCTTTGTGGACCCGAGCCTAGGCATTGGGGATCTAAGCACAGATACCAAGGTCCCGCACTTGATTTTTATGAATTGACCCTAGTGCCAAGGCATCGGACACAAACACGAAAGGCCTCAAGCTTGGCCTTGATAAACCTAGGCTCGAGCGCTAAAGACCCAAGCACGACACCAAGGTCCCCGACCTAGCTCGATGGACCCTAGCATTGGCATTGGGGACCAGGCATTAGCATCATGGTTGCGGGCTTGGGCATTAAGGACCAAAGGATGAACGTTAAGGTTCCGTGCCCAAATGCAGAGTTTCTAGTTCTAATGTCAATATCTAGTCATATTTTAGAAACTGATTTCAGATTTAGCTTTTCAGTTGACTCATTTTTTATTTTTTTTTTCAAATTATCATCATTTGAGAAAATCGCAGCCATTGGTTCATCTGCAAAGCTAGAAACAACCTCGTGTTTTGGCGAAAAACCCCCAACCTAGAAACCCTAATTGCATCAGCGAAGTCTATGATCAGAATCTACAGCAAATGGAACCCAAAAGGCTTAAAACTTAACATGAATCGAGCTCACTTTCCATCCAATTGGAGCTCGCCAAAGAACCATGCCTTCAAGATAAACATTGATGGGTCCATCGCAGCCACCTGTACAGAGGGAGCGATCGCGGGTGTCCTCCGAGATGCCTCAGGTGCACTACTTGACAGATTCACAAAATAAATAAATAAAATAAATAAATGCAAGCTTCTTCGCCGATTCAAGTTGAGGCTCTTGCGCTGGTTGAGGCGTTGAAGTTCTTTAGATTTAGAAGTGAAGCGGAACTGTACTTGGAGTCCGATAACTTAGCAATTATTGGTTCCCTGTTGGAAGCTGACCGCGTGCCGTGGGAGGTGGAAGCACTCATTTTGGAGGCCCAAGCCCAACTGATCCATTTCAAGAAAATATCCGTTGCCCATTGTGAAAGCACAGAAAATCAGGTAACGTTTGGTTAGCCAAGGCCCGCTGTTTAGATACTCTTCCATTTTCTTGGTTAAATTTAACGCCCATTTTTTATGGGATTTTTACTTTGTTTTGATGCCCCAATTTTGGGCTTTTTATCTAAGAACTTGTGATGATAAAAAAAAAAAAAAAAAAAAAAAAAAAAAAAAAAAAATAAAAACTGAAAAATAAGGAAATCCGCATAATAAACGAATCCTTAAGCCGAAGAATGTTCTAATCCTAAACTTTTCCGTGAGTAATAATTCACAAGATTATGTTGCACGCATTTTTACTTGTTATGAAGTTCTTCAAGTATATTTATTTTTTTATTTTTTCATTTTTTTCTTAAGCCATTTTGACTCATATTTAATATGGAACTAAGAAAGCCAAGTGTTACACGTGCGTCATGCAAAGAAAGTTAGTAAAATCAAAATGAAGTAGATGGTTACTTAATACAAGTTGATAACAATTTTTAATTGTTAAAACCATGCTCGATTTTGCTTTTCATATCAAATACTCTTTTTCGCATTCAAATCCTACATTTTTCATCTCCCAAACCTAAAAGAACCGATTTACTCTCATGCACACACGAACTCCTTTCCGACTCTATCTCAGGCCCCTTCTCTATCCTCGCACACAGCAGCACCACGACCACACCCTTACTCTCACTCGCTGCCCGAACGACTCTTCATGCATTCCTGTCTTTATCTATGGCGATATCGTTCGTGGCCGGCGACAATGTAAGAGTTTTTCTAATTGTGGACTACATTAATTGATATTGTAATTTACCGTTTAACGTTTATCGTTTTACGGGGTTTGGTCTAAGGTGAGATAGTAGGTTTCTTAATTAGTCTTATATGGCTTTGGTAGTGTGTGGTAGAGTTGGCTGGCCCGTAATGAGAGGACCACTGAAACTCTATAAATAGTCTTTTCTCTCTCTAACCCTAATTCTCACCTATATCCTCACCTAAGGGCGTTTACCTAACGCTACACGCGTGAGGCCGCCTCGTTGGCCAAATGATACGGAGGGGGCGATAAAGGAAAAGGACTGCGAGTGGAACATTGTGTTTCCGCTTCCGCTTCGAAAACAATGGATCCCAAAACAGCAGTGCGTTAGTCTTTTCTACTCAATTATGCATGTTCTTATTCTAGTTATGGAGATCTTGGGGTTACGCAATTTGCATCCAACAATCGAGACAACACAAACTTGGCCTGAGCCCGCAACTCGCAGTCGCTGAGGCTATGTGAGGTTGGCCTCAAACTTTGGGATGCAGCTGGCCACGAGCCTCTACAATAGGCCCGCGAGGTGCACAACGTCTCTAGCAGAGCTCGGCCATGGCCACCAAATTGAGGTCGTTTGACCTCGAGCTAGCCTTGAGCTGGCGCCACGATTGTCCTCGGCATTAAATTTAAGGTCGGTGACGATCACCGAAGGAGCAATGGTGGCGTGTGGTAGATATAAGATGGTGGGCGTGTCAGACTAAGCAAGCCAAGTTTATGAAATAAAAACTTTAACGTTTTAGTCAACTTTGTTTTTGTTTAAATATTGGCTGATTGGATCCATCATTTGAATTTTTTTTAATTGTAACTTGGCTTGTTAATGTCTAGCAGGATGCAATTAGAGGGTAAAGTTCTCGGAATGGTGGGTCTAATTGACATAGGAGTTGACTGGAATCGAATCTTCCACTCATCAAAGAGAAGTACGTTAACCATAGGAGTGAAGGATCTGTTTTCATTGGAATCTGTTGAACTACAAATTATGAACTGCAATTTTCATGTAATTCACTCATTATGTACATCCTAAAAAGCTCGATACAAGAATGGCAAAAACAAAAATACAAAGCTTCAATGACTGCACACTAGCAATTGTTGTCTAGTGTGATTCTGCTGGAGAGAATGAGACAGCGAGTATGTGTTGGCTGTAATAGACATAAGGAGAACCTTCTTGATTTCCGCATTGGCACGCCGCTGGATCATTGAAACCATGTAGTCAATGCACGAGGCATCGCACGGCAAAGTGATCGGTCCATTGCTTGGTAGGCCAAACTCGTCCTCGGATAATTTGAGCAGCTCTTGAATAATGCAGTCATTCAAGTACCTAATTGGAAACATGAATCGCTTTCCATCGATCGAGTAGACGACGAAATGTCCTCTATGGGCTAGCACTTCCTCGTCTCCATCAACTTGTGGAAATGAGATCCTTTTCCTTCTCATGGCAGCCACTCTCTGCCATTTTCTTGCAATCTTGACCAAGTGCTTCGGGCTGATCATTTTCTCTGTATTGAAATGTGGATGAAGAAGAAAAAGGAGACTGTTGTTTCTGATCCTGAGGGTTTTGAAATGCCAAAGTTGTTGAGTTGAAGTAATGGACTAACGGGTCCGTTAAATAGTGGTGCATCAGGAGGACACTGCATTAATGGGAGTCACATGCAGATCCATGTGACTTGTCTTGGAAGAGACTCTCAAGGGTGGCGATGTCTGTTTCGGTTAGGCCGTCAATTCGTCTACCGGCAAGATGGGGTTGCTCGAGAGGATTGTAGCACCAGCATTGCCCCAACATAAGAATGATGAAATTGAATTGCAGATTCCTTTTTATTCACATGTAATGTTTTTTCCTGGGCAGACAGTTTGGCGGTTCGTGAGTGAACGGACTTGGCAAGTTTAAGGCAGGTGCAGTACATTACTGCTGGACCCGAGATGTCTAAAGCTCGCACCAGACATGCCTTAGTGTATGTGGCTCATACTCGCTGAGTCCGACGATTGTTCCTGGCTCTTGGCATTACTAGATGCACTATCTGAAGGGCTCGGATTGTCCAAGCTTTTGGTTCTCATGTGTTGCTGGCGGTCCCCTCACAAGATAATGCAGGGTAATGTCAAAGGGGTTAAGATTTCGCATATTTATTAATTAAAGAAACATGGGGAAATGTCTAAAAATTCAAGTAGCAGCTTAAACAAGTACAAAGGAAAAAAATCTGTCATTTGACTATTTGTCCCGTTAATCAATGGTTTGTTTCTTCCATCCTTTACTTTCAATAAGCCTAAACAAGTGCGTAGTGTGGATATACACCTTTGCTTGTGGCAATGCTGCAAAATAACAGTTCATACTGCTAATTAATACGTCTTCTTGCAACCCCGCAACCCGACAGAAGGTGGGAAAACCCAACGTATCACCTATTTGTGTGCTTGAAATCTCTGAATTTTCTGGGTCCAGCAGTATTGCTTGCTAACTTGACCAGGAATTTCTCATAAATATTCGATTGTCTGTCAGCATTGATAACAGGAACCGATAGTGGACTACTTTTCTGTGACCTTCAGCAATTTGTGGCTGATCTTGTGAGTCACGAAGAGAATTTGATTAATCAAGTGGACAACCAGACTGATCTGGACCCTACTGTGTAGCTAAACTCACTTGCGAAATAGTAAGAGAATCCTTCTCTTCTGTTATGCAATCTTGTCCTCATGAGCCCACTGAACCAAAAATCTTAGTACTCTATGAAGTTTTTCTCGACATGACCACATGGGTTTGCTTATCATGTGACTTCACATTGGAAAGAGATGCATTGAGTGCCAATTCGTCAGCCCTCTCAGTATAAAACTCGGGAAAGGCTAACCCTTTCTGCACAACCAGAAATAGCACTCAAATTCAACAAAAAGCAAATCCACTCTTCCGTTGAGAATTTCTAGGAGTTGAACAAAATGATAAGCGCAAAGAATTTGATTCAAATGACAAAGGAAGTGGCAGAAGATGGCTGCAATTGGAAGAAAGAGAATTTCGTTTCATCAGGCGAACAGCAAGTCCACTTCAGCACATGCAAATAGATCATCAGTTACACAGAGGGGTCACTTCTTTGTCTATACAACAGAAAGGAGACGCTTCGTGATCGCTCTCTCGTTTCTCAGCAACAACGTAGTGAGGGAGCTCTTTAGAGTATCGGAAGAAGAGTTGGGGACTCCATGTGATGGTCCAATCATGCTTCCAATTGATGCGCTATCGATGGAGTACATAATTTCATTAATTAGAAGAGGCTTGGCTAAGGACCAAGAGAATGCTTTGCTTCTGTCATTCACTAGACAAAGCTGCTCATCATCCTTAGCTTTCAATCAGGCATTAGAAAACCCAGAAATTCTTGTTTGTAACTGACAGATATAGCACAAACCTGTACTTACTGGATTAATGAAAGTAGTTTTGCCACAATACACGCGCTATTCTAGTTCATTTCTGTTTGGATTAGATCATCATAGCCTTTTAAAATTTGGTTTTTTTTTCCATTTTTTTCCAATTTTGAAAAAAAGAAAGAAAGAAAGGCGAAAATGGTTAAGGAAAAAAGCAAATTGTGACCAAGTTAAGACACAAGATGAATTCTGGGGGTAAAAAGGTCACAAAACGTAGTTAGAAAAGCAATATAAAATAATCCATGAGGGACCTGAGAATGTCCTTGAGAGTTTGGTCATGTTCAAGTTTATGAGTAAAAGTTGAAATATGGGAATCACAGAAATGCATACATACATTCATATATAAATATATATATATATATATATATATATATTTATATATATATATATTTATGATTTAAATACTTTAACGTTTTATTCAACTTTGTTTTGTTTAAACATGAGCTGATTGGATCCGTCATTTGAAACTTTTTCGTTGTAACTTGGCTTGTTAATGTCTATCAGGATGCATTTAGAGGGTGAAGTTCGCGGTATGGTGGGTCTAACTGACATAGGAGTTGACTGGAGTCGAATCTTCTCCACTCATCAAAGATAAGTGCTCTAATCATAGGAGTGAAGGATCTGTTTTCATTGGAATCTGTTGAACTACAAATTATGAACTGCAATTTTCATGCAATTCTCTCATTATGTACATCCTAAAAGGCTCGATACAAGAATGGCAAAAACAAAAATACAAAGCTTCAATGACTGCACACTAGCAATTGTTGTCCAGTGTGATTCTGCTGGAGAGAATGAGACAGCGAGCATGTGTTGGCTGTAATAGACATAAGGAGAGCCTTCTTGATTTCCGCATTGGCACGCCGCTGGATCATTGAAACCATGTAGTCAATGAACGTGGCATCGCACGGCAAAGTGATCGGTCCATTGCTTGGTAGGCCAAACTCGTCCTCGGATAATTTGAGCAGCTCTTGAATAATGCAGTCATTCAAGTACCTAATTGGAAACATGAATCGCTTTCCATCGATCGAGTAGACGACGAAATGTCCTCTATGGGCTAGCACTTCCTCGTCTCCATCAACTTGTGGAAATGAGATCCTTTTCCTTCTCATGGCAGCCACTCTCTGCCATTTTCTTGCAATCTTGACCAAGTGCTTCGGGCTGATCATTTTCTCTGTATTGAAATGTGGATGAAGAAGAAAAAGGAGACTGTTGTTTCTGATCCTGAGGGTTTTGAAATGTCAAAGTTGTTGAGTTGAAGATAATGGACTAACGGGGTCTGTTAAATAGTGGTGCATCAGGAGGACACTGCATTAATGGGAGTCACATGCAGATCCATGTGACTTGTCTTGGAAGAGACTCTCAAGGGTGGGGATGTCTGTTTCAGTTAGGCCGTCAATTCGTCTGCCGGCAAGATGGGGTTGCTCGAGAGGATCGTAGCACCAGCATTGCCCCCAACATAAGAATGATGAAATTGAATTGCAGATTCCTTTTTATTCACATGTAATGTTTTTTTCCTGGGCAGACAGTTTGGCGGTTCGAGAGTGAATGGACTTGGCAAGTTTAGGGTAGGTGCAGTACATTACTGCTGGACCCGAGATGTCTAAAGCTCGCACCAGACATGCCTTAGTGTATGTGGCTCATACTTGCCGAGTCTGACGATTGTTCCTGGCTCTTGGCATTACTAGATGCACTATCTGAAGGGCTCGGATTATCCAAGCTTTTGGTTCTCATGTGTTGCTGGCGGTCCCCTCACAAGATAATGCAGGGTAATGTCAAAGGGGTTAAGATTTCGCATATATATTAATTAAAGAAACATGGGGAAATGTCTAAAAATTCAAGTAGCAGCTTAAACAAGCACAAAGGAAAAAAAATCTGTCATTAGACTATTTGTCCCCTTTATCAATGGTTTGTTTCTTCCATCCTTTACTTTCAATAAGCCTAAACAAGTGCGTAGTGTGGATATACACCTTTGCTTGTGGCAATGCTGCAAAATAACAGTTCATACTGCTAATTAATACGTCTTCTTGCAACCCCGCAACCCGACAGAAGGTGGGAAAACCCAACGTATCACCTATTTGTGTGCTTGAAATCTCTGAATTTTCTGGGTCCAGCAGTATTGCTTGCTAATGTGACCAGGAATTTCTCATAAATATTCGATTTTCTGTCAGTATTGATAATACAAGAACCGGCAGGAACCGATAGTGTACTACTTTTCTGTGACCTTCAGCAATTTGTGGCTGATCTTGTGAGTCACGAAGAGAATTTGATTAATCAAGTGGACAACCAAACTGATCTGGACCCTACTGTGTAGCTAAACTCACTTGGGAAATAGTAAGAGAATCCTTCTCTTCTGTTATGGAATCTTGTCCTCATGAGCCCACTGAACCAAAAATCTTAGTACTCCATGAAGTTTTTCTCAACATGACCACATGGGTTTGCTTAGCATGTGACTTCACATTGGAAAGAGATGCATTGAGTACCAATTCGTCAGCCCTCTCTGTATAAAACTCGGGAAAGGCCAACACTTTCTGCACAACCAGAAATAGCAGTCAAATTCGACAAAAAGCAAGTCCACTCTTCCGTTGAGAATTTCTTGGAGTTGAACAAAATGATAAGCACAAAGAAGTTGATTCAAATGACAAGGAAGTGGCAGAAGATGGCTGCAATGGAAAGAAAAAGAATTTCGTTTCATCAGGTGAACAGCAAGTCCACTTCAGCACATGCAAATAGATCATCAGTTGCACAGAGGGGTCACTTCGTTGTCTATACAACAGATAAGAGATGCTTCACGATCGCTTTCTTGTTTCTCAGCAACAAGATAGTGAGGGAGCTCTTAAGAGTATTGGAAGAAGAGTTGGGGACTCCATGTGATGGTCCAATCATGCTTCCAATTGATGCGCTATCTATGGAGTACATAATTTCATTAATTAGAAGAGGCTTGGCTAAGGACCAAGAGAATGCTTTGCTTCTGTCGTTCACTAGACAAAGCTGCTCATCATCCTTAGCTTTCAATCAAGCATTAGAAAACCCAGAAATTCTTGTTTGTAGCTGACAGATATAGCACAAATCTGTACTTACTGGATTAATGAAAGGAGTTTTGCCACAATACACGCGCTATTCTAGTTCATTTTCTGTTTGGCTTAGATCATCATAGCCTTTTGTGATGGTTGGTTTTAACTCAAATTGTCGTGTCCTGCACCACGGATCAGTGCAACCAAAGAGTACACTGGCTAGATTTTGCCTTATCTGATCGAACCATACTGTTACTATTCAAATGTTTCGGCTTAGTTTACTCGAGTTTGGATCAGTCTAGTCAGCTTGGTTCGCCGGCTTGAGTGGCCATAAATCCTAAGCAAACAGTTCAAGATTATCTCAACGCCAATGGGGATGCTTGAAGCTTTTGGGTTATTAATCAATATCATCATGTGTGTTATACTCACCAAGTTGAAGTCCTGGTTGAGGATCTTGAAATGTTCGTTAATAATACGTCGGGGCTTGATTGTCACAAGCCACAACGGAAAGCACAATCTGCTGCTCTATCCATTACCGGAGCATGTTGATCAGGGAAACTAATGCAAATGACACTACGATTCTACGGTGAAGTGACAGGATAGAAACCAGTCCAGTGATAAAAATCTGCACCAATGGCCTGAGCTGAACTTTGTACACCACATACTTTAACAAATTAACATGCTTATTATTAGAAAGTTCCCCTCTCATGGGCAAAAATTGGATTAGGAGTGGCATGTGGAATTTGACTAACGGGGTGGATGCACAAGCAAGAAGGGCAAACCTCGACTTTGCTCAGAGGTGAAGAGAGATGGATTGATTATAAAGAGCATATAAATCACATTGTCAAGTGATGCGGGATATTTTGACGCTCATTTAAAAGTAAAAAAATTGGGCTTATGCTGATAGGTGACTTCATATTTCAATGCTTATAAGATGATGCAGTCCCGATAGATGTTGGTTGCACATGTCTCTTCAATTTTTTCCCTAGACCATGGACTAGTTTGAGGCTTTAAAACATATACGTTGCTTGTGTCTCGACGTGAAAATACTTTATAGGTTAGTTAACAATTTAAAACCAATTGGAGCATTATTTTCTCCAATTTCTCTCAACATATCTATTCGTTCTTCTCTCTATGTCATATTTTTCTCAACCTAAAACGATTTTTGCATAGTGTAATGGAGATATTTCGATTCTAAATGTAACCGCAAAATGGTGAAAGTCAATTTCATTCCTTTGTTGCATGCATTTCTATTTTTTCATAAATTTCTTCAAGTAATTTTTTTTTTTTTTTTAAAAATCTAACAATTCACACATTTTGAGTTTTATTTAACACAAAACAACTAATAATATTCAAAATGTACAATTTTTTTATGAAGATATGCGAATAATTTATTAACGAATTTTTAAATTTTGGTTTTTTTTTTCTATTTTTTTTCCAATTTTGAAAAAAAAAGAAAGAAAGAAAGAAAGAAAGGCGAAAATAATTAAGAAAAAAAGCAAATTGTGACAAAGTTAAGACACAAGATGAATTCTGGGGGTAAAAAGGTCACAAAACGTAGTTAGAAAAGCAATATAAAATAATCCATGAGGGACCTGAGAATGTCCTTGAGAGTTTGGTCATGTTCAAGTTTGTGAGTAAAAGTTGAAATATGGGAATCACAGAAATGCATTTGTTTATGATTTAAAAACCTTAACGTTTTAGTCAACTTTGTTTTGTTTAAACATGAGCTGATTGGATCCGTCATTTGAAATTTTTTAGTTGTAACTTGGCTTGTTAATGTCTATCAGGATGCAATTAGAGGGTGAAGTTCGTGGAATGGTGGGTCTAACTGACATAGGAGTTGACTGGAGTCGAATCTTCTCCACTCATCAAAGATAAGTGCTCTAATCATAGGAGTGAAGGATCTGTTTTCATTGGAATCTGTTGAACTACAAATTATGAACTGCAATTTTCATGCAATTCTCTCATTATGTACATCCTAAAAGGCTCGATACAAGAATGGCAAAAACAAAAATACAAAGCTTCAATGACTGCACACTAGTAATTGCAGTCCAGTATGATTCTGCTGGAGAGAGTGAGACAGGGAGCATGTGTTGGCCGTAATAGACATGAGGAGAGCCTTCTCGATTTCTGCATTGGCACGCCGCTGGATCAGTGAAACCAGGTAGTCCATGAACATGGCATCGCACGGCAAAGTGATGGGTCCGCTGCTTGGCATCCCGAACTCGTCCTCAGATAATTTGAGCAGCTCTCGAATAACGCAGTTGTTCAAGTACCTAATTGGAAACATGAATCGCTTTCCGTCCATCGAGTAGACGACGAAATGTCCTCTATGAGCTATCACTTCCTCGTCTCCATCAAGTCGTGGAAATGAGATCCTTTTCCTTCTCATGGCAGCTACTCTTTGCCATTTTCTCGCAATCTTGACCAAGCGCTTCGGGCTGATCATTTTCTCTGTATTGGAATGAGGATGAAGAAGAAACAGGAGATTGTTGTTTCTGATCTCGAGGGTTTTGAAATGCCAAAGTTATTGATTTGAAGGTAATGGGCTAACTGGGGTCTGTTAAATAGTGGTGCATCAGGAGGACATTGCATTAATGGGAGTCACATGCAGATCCATGTGATTTGTCTTGCAAGAGACTCTCAGGAATGGTGGTGATGTCTGTATCGGTTAGGCCGTCAATTCGTCTCCCGGAAAGATGGGGTTGCTCGAGGTGATCGCAGCACCAGCATCGCACCAACATAAGAAAGATGAAATTGAATTGCAGATTCCTTTTGTTCACATGTAATGTTGTTTGCTGGGTAGACAGTTCGGTGGTTTGCGAGTGAATGGACTTGGCAAGTTTAGGGCAGGTGCAGTACATTACTGTTGGACCCAAGATGTCTAAAGCTCGCACCAAACATGCCTTAGAGAGTGTGGCTGATACTTGCCCAGTCTGACGGCTGCTCCTAGCTCTTGGCATTTTCTTGATGCTATATCCGAAGGGCTCGGATTATCCAAGCTTTTGGTTCTCGTGTGTTGTCGGCGGTCCCCTTACAAGATAATGCAGGGTAATGTTAAAGATGTTTAGATTTCAGATATATCAACTAAAGAAACATAGCGAAATTTCTAAAAAATTCAAATAACAGCTTATATCTATAGCTTACATGCAGAGAAAGGAAAATAATATCTGTCATTAGACTATTTGTCCCTTAAATGAATGGTTTGTTTCGTCCACTCTTTATCTTTCAATAAGCCTAAACAAGTGCATAGCGGGGATATACACCTTTGCCTGTGGCATTGGTGCAGATCATCAGTTCATACTGCTATCTAATATGCCTTCTCGCAACCCGACAGAAGGTGGGAAGACCCAACGTCTCACCTATTTTTGTGATTGAAATTTCTGAATTTTCTGGGTCCAGCAGTATTGCTTGCTAATGTGACCAAGAGTTTCTCATAAATATTCGATTTGTCTGTCAGTATTGATAACACAAGAACCAGCAGAAACCGATGGTGGACAACTTTTGGGTTATCTTCAGCAATTTGTGGTCGATCTTCACGGAGAGAATGTGGTCAATCAAGTGGACAACCAAACTAATCTGGACCCTACTGGGTACCTAACCTCCTCACTTGCGAAATAGTAAGAGAATCCTTCTCCTGTTATGCAATCCTGTCCTCACGAGCCCACAGAACAAAAAATCTTGACCCTCTATGAGATTTTTCTCAACATGACCACATGGGTCTGCTTACGATGTGACTTCACATTGGAAAGAGATACATTGAATGCCAATTCGTTAGCCCTCTCAGTATAAAACTAGGGGAAGGCCAATACTTTCTGCACAACCAGAAATAGCACTCAAATTCAACAAAAAGCAAGTTCGCTCTTCTGTTGAGGATTTCTTTGAGTTGAACAAAATGATTAGCACAAGGAAGCTAATTCAAATGGCAAGGAAGTGGCAGAAGATGGCTGCACTTGGAAGAAAAAGAATTTCGTTTCATCGGACGAATAGCAAGTCCGCTTCAGCACATGCAAATAGATCAGCGGTCGCTCAGAGGGGTCACTTTGTTGTCTATACAACAGATGAGAGACGCTTTGTGATCCCTCTCTCGTTTCTCAGCAACGACATAGTGAGGAAGCTCTTTAGAGCATCGGAAGAAGAGTTTGGGATTACATGTGATGGTCCCATCATGCTTCCAATTGATGCGCCATCTATGGAGTACATAATTTCATTAATTAGAAGAGGCTTGGCTAAGGACCAAGAGAATGCTATGCTTCTGTCGTTCACCAGACAAAGATGCTCATCATCCTTGGCTTTCAATCAAGCGTTAGAAAATCCAGAAATTCTTGTTTGTAGCTGACAGATATAGCACATACCTGTACTTATGGGATTAATGAAAGTAGATTTGCCACGATACATGCGCTATTCTAGTCCATTTTTACTTGGCTTAGATCATCATTGCATTTTGTGATGATTGGTTTTGACTCAGATTATCATGTCCTGCACTTCGGATCCGTGCAACCGAAGAGTACACAGGCTAGATTTTACGGTATCTGCTCGAACCATACTCTTACTGTGCACATGTTCCAGCTTAATGTGCTCAATTTTGAATCGGTCTTGTCAGCTTGGCTGCCAGCTTGAGTGGCCATAATCCTAAGCAAACAGTTCAAGATTATCTCAACCCCAATGGGGATGCTTGAAGCTTTTGGGTTCTTAATCAATATCAACATGTCTGTTATACTCACCAAGTTGATGTCCTGGTTAAGGATATTGAAATGTTCGCTTATACTCACCAAGTTGATGTCCTGATTAAGGATCTTGAAATGTTCGCTAATTATACGTCGGTGCTTAATTGTCACAAGCCCCAACGTAAAGCACAATCTGCTGCTCTTTCCATTACCGTCACATGTTGATCAGGGAAACTAATGCATATGATACTACAATTCTACGGGGGAGTGACAGGATAGAAACCATTCCAATGATAAAAATCTGCACAAATGGGTTCAGATCATAGCCACGAGAGAATAAAAACATCAACACTATCCTTAAGCTGGTCATAAAACCATTTCTGAATATTTGTTAGAATAATTAAATATAAAACCAAGCATTCATCTAACAGCTTAAATTTTTAGAACAGTCGGAAGTGGTTTTACAAAATCTCACACGGTATCAAAATTAGAGATCTTGAGTTCATCAATTAGATATTTCCACGCTCAGGCCTAGGCAAAAAGAAACCAGATTAAGCATGAGGAAGAGTATTCGAATTTTTAAATAATATATCATGACTTCGTCTAATAGCTTAACATTTTAGAACAATTGATAGTGATTCCGCAAAATCTCGCAAAATTCTTAAAACATGTTCACAAATCAATATATGTAACCTTTCGCAATTCCTCCTATCAAGAAGAATAATTTTTTTTTTTTTTTGGATTCTTCATCCATTTTACAAATTTTAAGAGAAATTTTATCACGCATTATCAAATAACCAAAAGGCAATAAATATTCGGTCCGATTTTATGAAACGATTATACTCTAAACACCATTTTTCCTTTTAATAAACATTATTCCATACAATGCCTATTTTCTAATCTATAATCTATCTAACTCCTATCATTTTCAAGACATGAGTTTACAAATTAAAGAAAAGATAATCGCTACTCACCCAATTAGATGAATCGGGATTTGGAATTCTTAACGATGCTTGAAACGGTGTTAGACCGGCATGTCGAGATGTCCGTTACTTACACAGACAAAACCTCGATTCATGGACTTAACTCAGACATGGGCTTATGCATATTGGGGCTAACTTTTTAAAGAGGCCCATTTGCTAAGTAAGAGTTCTATCAGAAGGGGCAGGACCCCAGAATTTTTTAGCTGCTGTCTCTCTAACTGTGGAAATAAGTCCGTTTTCCCATCAGCCAAGGGATTGCAATGCATGAACTACCTGTAGAGACAATGGACCTGCTTTGTCCATCGTATACCAGACAAAAATTAGTTATATCTGATCATAGTGTCTTTTCTTTAATGTAACTAATCACATGGTCTTGCCTAGGAAAACTCACAGACAAAAGAGAACTACCCCTTGTGAATGTTTTCTCAGGACTTGTTTATAAAACTCCTCCCCTCGCATTAACTCTAATTAGCCATAACATATCAGTATCAATCGTCCAAAGCACGTCAGTTATTCTCAGGCGAAGCCGACTTGATACAGGGAGCAAGAAACGATGATCAGCCCCAAGAAACTACTTAGGATGACAAGGAAGTGGCAGAAATTGGATGCCACGGGAAGGAGAAGGCTTTCTTTGCTGAAAACCGAAGGGAAGTTTCTCCCCACATCTTCACTGGCAGATAAGGGACATTTCGTTGTCTACACCATGGATGAACATCGCTTCATGATACCCTTGTCATATCTTCGCAGCGACATCTTCCAAATGCTATTTGAGATGTCTGAAGACGAGTTTGGACTATCGAGTGACGGTCCCATCATCATGCCGTGTGATGCAGCTGTCATGGAGTACATAGTGTCCCTAGTCCAACAAGGCGTGGCTAAAGAACTGAAGAAAGCTTTGCTTAATTCAATTCTTTGTTGAGGGTGCTCATAGATGGCTTCTATTATCAAAGTCTGATTCCAAGTTCTAGTTTGTAGTTAATGATAGCACCAACTCTTACGTGTAATTAGGCCACACCACACAGATGAAGGATGTAAATATACTCAGCTTATGATTCTCAATTGCGAAGTCTATAAAATCCTAGATAGTATATTTTTTCCAATGGGTTTGTCCTAGACACGAATCAAAAAATGCACATGAATATCTCGAAGGAGGATCGTGAAGACTCTTGATCTGATATGTCCTTACTCACATGAAATTACTGAGATAAACCTGCAGTTTTGTATACTATAGCTAGTAAAAATGGATGAGATCGAGCTGATTCAGAGTAAATTCCCCCAGAAAATGTAGACTTGTTTTGATTAGTTGAACAGAACATTATATTGACTATCAACAACAGAACGATTATACTAATAAGGGTGCGCATGGCAACGAATCTATTTCAGGGAACTATTTCTTTTTAGAAATAGTTCTTTTATATTTCTACTCTAGGGAACAATTTATGAGTAAAATAAGATATTTGGTAACTATACAAAATTTCTATTCTTGGAATAAAAAAAGAATAGAAATGCGTTTGGTACAATTTATAAATTTTTGTATTTATTCGTTTTTTTCTTCTTACTCACGGACCACCGCCTGCCGCCGCACGACCACCAACTATCGCCGCTGACCATTGCCGCGAGACCGCTGCCCACAGCCCACCAGTCGCCGTGGCCGACCGCCACCGACCGACCGTGGGAGGTGGTGGCGGCCAGTGGGCTGTGGGCGACGATCGACGATCTTGCGGTGATAGGTGGCAGTCCTACAACAATGGGGGCAGTCAATGGCGACGACGGCGGTTAGGAGGCGGTGGTAGCGGTCAACGTCGGCGGTCGACCAACGGTGGCTGCGGGCAGCTAGAGGTGGCCAACGGTTGGCAAGCG
Organism: Eucalyptus virginea; assembly: GCA_014182375.1. Classification (NCBI taxonomy): domain Eukaryota; kingdom Viridiplantae; phylum Streptophyta; class Magnoliopsida; order Myrtales; family Myrtaceae; genus Eucalyptus; species Eucalyptus virginea. The sequence goes on along the minus strand of CM024522.1, from coordinate 17,799,632 downwards.
GCCGGCGGTGGCCGCAACAAGGAAGAAGAACAAAAGAAAAATAGAAAAGAAAAAATTGATTTATTTCTAAAAATTGTTTCCTAGAATAAGAAGTTATTTTTTTTTGTTCCTTGTTTCTGTTTCAAATATATTCCCCAACCACTTTTATATTTCGGGGAATAGAAAAATAAGTTGGCATTACCAAATAGATTTCTGTTCTTTTTTTTTTTTTTGGTTCCGGAGAAAAAAAATAGAAATCGGGAGAAATAAAAACGTTACCATATAGGCCTTGAGGGTCAATGAGAAATCAAAAGAATGGAATACCATAGTTTGACTCTATGGTTCTTTGAACGTGGTTTGTTATTAAGCCAGCTCATCCTAAGTTGGATTGAGATAATGCCCACAAATTGATCGATATTGATATGGAAAAGTTCCCAACCACCGACTCCATATGGCCTCCACAGCATTACATCTATGATCTTAGGGCTTTATTAGAGAAGGACCAGATTTTTAGTATCTTTCCGTAAGAGGGATGAAACCTGTGACAGTGCTAACGAAGGTTTTTAATAATGGGAATTGGTGAAGATCAATCTGTAGTTCCGCTGCTTTTCCACATCAACATCTGGGTGACAGTTATCAGACTTTGAGGTCATAACAAATTTGTCTTCCCGGAAGATCACAACTCCATGTTACACAACTATCATGAGCTGAGATCTGAAGCCCCTTAGACCTAGCATTCATGCCGAGTATGTTAACCAATCACAGTTAAAATGCTGCACACTTTCAATTTAGGCTCTACAAAAAGGTTTGATAACAGCCTGCACTTGGCGTGGATCTAACAATCAGGGAAAGTAGAATCTGCTATTATCTTAAATTGCATCCAAAGAGAGTGTTGAGTAGAGATCAGAAATCATGAACAATGCAAAGAGAATAAACAAAAGTAGAATTTTTTGTGATGAAACAATTTCTATATTCACATAATTGTGGCATGCTACTACATTCTGCAGCTGCAAACATAAAGCTGTGGACATGAAAATCTCTTCTCTAAAGCTGTACATGAGCTGCTGCAGCTTGTAATGGACATAAGCAGAGCATTCTCCAGGTCTTTAGCTAGGCCTCTGCCAATCAATGAGAGTATATATTCCATAGATGATGCATCGATTGGAAGCCTGATAGGTCCACTGTTGGGAATTCCAAACTCTTCTTCAGATATCCTGAAGAGCTCTCTAATGATGTCATTGTTGAGAATGACAGAGAGATCGCAAAACAGCTGTTGTCTGAGGTGTAAACTACAAAGTGACCCTTTTGAGCGCATGATGATTTGTTTTTGTTTCCAGAAGTGGCAGCGCTATACATTCTACGAAGTGAAATTCTTTTTCTTCCAGCTGCAGCCGCCCTTTGCCACTTCCTTGCCATTTGGATCAGGTTTTTGGTGCTTATCATTATCACTCAATCCAAACAATCCAGAAAGACAGAAAATTTTTCTTGTGAAAGTTGGTATGCTTTTGTTTGTCTTCTGGTTTTTGGGAAAGTATGGCCTTGGGTTCCTCATATAAGGAGAGCACCGAGGCAGCTTGCCATTCTTTGCTGCTTTACTCACATCAAGTCTCTTGGGAAGCAATCCCATGTGCTTCTGTATGCAAAAGCTTTTTGAGAATTGAAATGTTCGGTCATGTGGGGCAATGAGCACATGCACAGCAAAAGGAAGGCCACTCTTACGGTAATTGCAATTGTATTCAGCAAAATACTGGGTACAATTAGTTTGGATGTTGTCAGATTAACCACATCACATCCAGGAGTCGCAGCAGCAACCACAAATTGCTTAAGTTGGTGAAATCAGAGAGCCTTATTGATGCCTCGACCGTCATTGTATGATCGATATCAACCAACACTTCTAATCACTTAACAAGAACTTGTCGTCTGGTCGGTGAGTTAAAAGTATCACAAGTTGCTTTCTCAGGGCCAGCTGTAGCAGAAATTTCAAGAACCAAGATCGGTTCTCGTTACATCAGCTGACATGTTAGGCGAGTGTCTATTGGATCACTAGAGTATACGGTCATAGATGATTTACATGCAAATTTTATCTCCCCGCCCACGGGAAAAGTACCAAAAAAGTCCTAAACCTATTGCATTGGTACCAATTCAGTCCTAAACTTTTCAATTGGACCAATTCAATCATAAACCTTTTAATATTAGTACCAATTCAGTCCATCCAGCCAATTTTAACCGGCCGGCGCGTGTGGACGTCGGCCGGTGGTCGAATGCTGACGTGGCAATTTTAATGATTTTTTAATTATTTTTTCGATTTTTTTAATTTTTTATTGATTTTTTTAAATTTTTTTCTTTTTCTTTTCTTTTTCTTTTTTCTTTTCTACCTTCTTCTTCCTGGGGTGGCCGGCGAGCCTGAGGGCCGCGAAGCCCTCGCCTGCCACCGACAAGGGTCGTGGCCCTCGCCCGACCTCTCCGAGGCCGCCGACGAGGCCGGGCGGAGGCGAGGGCCGCGAAGCCCTTGCCTCCGCCCCGGCCTCGCCAACCATGGGCGAGGTTGGCCTCACCCGGATCCGGGCGAAGCCGCCTCGTCGGCGGCCCGGGAGAGGCCGGGCGAGGGCCGCGACCCTCGCCGACGGCAGGCGAGGGCTTCGCGGCCCTCGCCCGGTGGCGGCGAGCCTCCACCCCAGGAAGAAGAAGGCAGAAAAGAAAAAAAGAATAAAGAAAAAAAAAAAAATAAAAAAAATTCTAAAAAATAATTCTAAAAAATAATTAAAAAATCATTAAAATTGCTACGTCAGCGTCCGGCCACTGGCCAACATCCACGTCAGCGCCGACCGGCCAAAATTGGTCGGATGGACTGAATTGGTACTAATATTAAAAGGTTTAGGACTGAATTGGTCGAATGAAAAGTTTAGGACTGAATTGCCCGATGCGTCATAGGTTTAGAACTTTTTTGGTACTTTTCCCCGTCCGCTGCCACCACCAAAAGAAAGAACTGTTTACTAAGGCGAAAGAATTTTCGGCTGTGCTATGGGCTCTGAAAGGTTTACTCTCCTTGATCTCAATAAAATGCAAAATTTCCAAATCCTAAAAATAGGCCGTGCATTCTTCTTTGCAGGGTGTGGAGATGGACTCAGAAGAAAAACCTAAAAGCAGACACATCCTCCAAAAATTCCACTGCAGAATGTGAGAATTCCAAATATAACTCAGGCTAGGCAATGGCAGCGGGCTAGCTTGAGCCACATAATCATAATTAAATTCCACGTACGCAAGCTCTTGGGTCACTAGGAAATTACTACTTATGCAGAGAAGTGAAAATACGTATTGCCCAGACTGAAGCTCAAAGGCGCTTGTGGTTTCCAGGATGTGGGGCACGGCCGTTTGTCATTTGAGACATGTGGACGTAGCTTAGGTTCGTCACTATTTTCATTCCCATCCTTTTGTTTCAAGCACAAGGAAAGGAACGCGTAATGTGAGCATTATGTTTTTATGTTTTTTAATTTTTCAGTTCCCAGAACAAGTTTAGAACAAAAATCAGTTTAGTAAGGCAATTTCATTTTTCTATTTTTATAACCAATTTTTAGTTCGGAAATAAGTTTGGAACAGAAATAAAAAGTAAAAATTTCCAACTTTTCTATTTCTATAACACAAATGAAAAATAAAAACTCTCTTTATTGCTCACCCTCACTACGAGCTGGCTACTCGCCTGCCGCTACCTACCGTCGGCTCATTACTACCAACCGCCTGCTCATCAGCCGCTTGGGAGGGAGAAATTTTGTGTCGTTATCAATTAAATTTCTATTTTGGGAACCAAAATTTTGTGTCATTGTATATTTTTGCTCAGAAACTCATTTAGGGAATATAAATACGAAAATATATTCCTTGCCAGAAATTGAATTCTGAAACAAAATGGTTATCATTCACATCAAAGCAGTTCAATTTAAATTTCTCATGGAATCAAGGGAGACAACTTCTATACCTGCGATTCCTTATAACATAAAGCATGGAATCCAGTCAGATGTGTTGATGGTATCAACTAGTATTAATTTACCAATGATGATCTCTGCAGTTTCATAGCATCAATTGGATGCACAAGGTTAGCACGACCCAGCTGAAGATGTTTGCCAACTTAGACTCTGTACACATCTCCTTTAGATCCAGAGTGTTGGTAAATTTCATCAGCTATTCAACTCCCTACTCAACGTATGCGCACTGAAAAACCATATAAATATATCAAAATCAAACTTTACTTCACTGATCAAAACTTAATGACTTAATCAAAGGGGTATCTGAAATGGACAGGTTGTTCTTTACTGAAAACCATGAACCAAATAACTATATCTTGTTGATAATGTCAAAGGTTGCCTTCAATCGGTCCACGTACTTGGAGCACTTCTCTTTGTTGATAATGGAGCAAATTATCTGAGATAATGTCCAGTATAAAATGTTACATGCCAGAGAGAAACGAATAAAATCAAGCAAGTATCACAAAATTTAATTTTTATTACCTATAAAAGATTGGTACGCTGAATCTGTCACTACGTATATGGAGGCCTAGAAATGCATTATTCAAGGCCAAGGATGATGACCTTGTGAGCAACTGATCCTCCAATGACAGCCAGCTTTTGCCACTTCTTGGCCATCACGATCAGCTCCATGGTGCTTATCATTCTTTAATACTCCAGACAATTTCGAAAGAGAGGAAATTTCTCTGGAAGGTTAAAAGGCTGTTTTGATTGAGTCAAAAGCATTTGAATCGGCTGCTTTATAAACAGAGAAGATTGCAACTTGCCAACGGATGCAACATTCCCGGGGCAAAGCCATGTGCGTTTCGTATTATTTGATAATTGACTTGGTTTGTTTCAGATGGACGATCAGAAATTATAGCAGAACATAGGGGAAGCACTACAGTACTAATTTGGTATGACCTAACATACCAGGCCCTGTTAGTTTAGTTGTCAATTTGATTAACTAAAGTCTCGCCAAGAATGAGAGGAGCAACCACAGATTCCTTGAGCTCACAGCAATGAAATGTGATACTTGATGCTGATCTGTCGTTGGATGAAGTGATCATTCATTACATTCTCCGACAGGACCTTATCAAATTTTACGAGGCAATACGCTATCATGATCCTATGTCTGTGGACAGAGGCTCATGAAGTCTCGAGATAATCGCTGATTGGTCTTCTTGACCATCATTCAATACATGTAAAGTGTGACGATCCAGACCCGGGGCAGTATGGAGGGACGGACTAAGATCGCCTCGGTAATATGCGGGCGAGGCTAAGGGCATGTCTCCCATCCTACATCGCTTAGGGGGAGAGTCCTGGGCTAGCTTATAAGGTTTGGGTGCCTCTAACTGTACATACGCGTTTTCTTGGAGTAGTATGCTCTGTCCCAAGAAAATGCAAACAGATGCGCTTTGTAGTTGCAAAAGGAGAAAAATAGAAGTAAGCTGATCTATTAAATCCAGTAGCTCAGTTTCTTAGAATAAGTGTAAATTTTAGAGGTAAAAGCAGAGGCAAGGGCCACATTAAGACATCTCGGGTCAAGAAGGAATATCCTTGCCTGCTAAATCTACCAAATCTTTCACTTGCATACCACCAAACATGTCATCTCAGTCATCGACGTTTCATGTTAAGGAAAAGGAATCTGTTCTAGATGCTCATTGTTACCGTCCTGATTATGGTCTGTCTTTCGGTGATTATTTTGAGCTAGAGAATCGATGGCCTAAAGAAAAAGGACATCCCCCCCACCCAAAAATTCTTTATCCTGCCAAGATCACCTGGCTCTAACCCAAATTAAACAGAGTCGTACTGATTAAGTCATTGCTATGAAGAACACAACGAAATGGAAAATTGACAAAAACTCATTATCAGATTTGTCACGCCAATGGAAATTTCGAGATGTCAAATTGGTTTATTCAACGTAATTGACACATGTTAATCAGGCGCCCCCTTCATTTGTGGAGACACAAAAAGAACATATTAACAGATGGCACTTTGTAGTTGCAAAAAGAAGAAAAGGAAAAATTGACGTTACTCCATCAAAACCATGGAGCACCTCAATTCCTTTAGGAAAAAGCGGAACTTACGTAACGGTGAAAATAATGTCCTCGCACTATATTCCGAAAGCTACCTCAAACCACCTCAAGCCAAGCATTCTTGCTTGAAGGTCGCAGGAAAAGACAACTTAAAAGCATACATGACGTATAAATATTGCCTGAGGATATTAGCATTGCAAAACAAGAGTGAGGACCCCATTAAAGTCGGCTGGTTTCGGCCTTCTTGCTTGTTTGGGAGTCCATTTGAAGAAATCTTGTGAAAAGATTTTGGTATGTGCTTGCTAACTCAAAAGAATAAGTCATTTTATCTATTTACATGAACCACTAGTGTTTCCCTGACCAGATTTTGGGTGTCAAAATCAATAGGCCTAAGTTTTTTTTTTTTTTTTTTTTTTATCGGAAAAAAAGGCCTCAGTTAACAGAGCTTAAACTAGAGAGATTCTCGCTGATCATTCACAGTGGAACAAATCTTTACATAATACTAGGCCATTCCTTCAAATTCGATCTAATTCATCTGCAACATGCACTCCTTAACAAACCAGGTCATTAATGATATAGCAAACCCTCGGACAATCCTTTAAACAGAATAATTTGAAAACTTACCCACCCAGGCTAAACCATGTTTAAGTGTATGATAGATCTCTAATTCTCAAGTTGTGCAGTCATGCTAAGCTGACATCTCCAATTAATTTCAGTTTATTTACTGTATAATTTGTTGATCTCATACAATTTTGTGTGTAATTAATATATGTACTTCTTTACATAGATCTGTCATAAATAAATATGTCCAAGTCAAAAGGAGCAAAGCAAAGATGTACTCATGATCTAAAAAGACATGAACAGAAGAAATCATACTTCTTTGTATTATCTACAAAAGACTGGTGTACACAGCATCAGTCAGCTACAGACATAAATTTGTTGGTCTGTGGATTGCTTATCCAAGGCTAAGTAAGATGAGCATTTGCTTACAGTAAATGACGAAACTAAGGCATTTTCTTGATCTCTAGCTAAGCCTCTCCTGATCAGCGAAATGATGTACTCCATGGACAATGCATCGATTGGAAATATGATAGGACCGCTGCTTGGAATCCCAAACTCTTCTTCTGATATCCTCAGGAGCTCTCTGACAATCTCGTTGCTGAGATACAAAAGAGGAACACCAAAACGCCTCATGTCAGTAGTGTAAACTACGAAATGACCCTTCTGAGCCACCGATGACCCAATTCTATTTCCCAACGTCAGATCTCCATTAGACCAACGCCAGGAAATTATTTTTCTCCCTATGCCAGCCGCCTTTTGCCACTTCCTTGCCATCTGGATCAGCTTCTTGGTGCTTATCATTTCGAGTCACTCTCAAAAGATGCTGAGAAGAGGAGGATACTTGAATGTTCAATGCTGGAAATTGAATCTGTTTTGCCTTGAGTAAAACAGCATTGTCCTTGGCCCTCCTATATACTGAGAGGATGGCCCCTTGCCAATCCAACGTGGCTAAATGCAAGCCCACGTGCTTATGTTGAGAGAGAATTTTTGGACAAATGTTTGGTTCTTTTGACTTGAACACATAACAGCAGACATAGAGGAAGGCCGTCCTTACTATGGTGTGGGTGGTTTACGACACCCCTGGCCTGAACATTTTGGCTGTCCACTTGATTGCACTCTGTACCTAAGTCTCAACCACAAGTTGAGACCACAAATTGCTCAAGCTCAAAAGATTAGAGGTGCTCTATACAAAGCCTCAACTGAACCACTCCACCATCTACTAGGAACTCATGATTAGCATGCCATGTTGATGCATCATAATTTGGTATCTCAAACAGTTTGATATTTTAAGATCTCTGATAGATGTCTTATTACTATTTGTAGCCGTCAGGTGTTGCCATGATCCGTTGGATCATGAGTCAATATGAGTGTATAAGCGAGTAATAACTGATGGCACTTGTGATTAAGAATATGTGGACCACCGGTTAACTTATCCACGAAAGTAAAATAGTAGGAAAGAATAATTCAGTAGGAAGAGAAAACTAAGTGCCACTATATATGAGATGAGATTTGTTTGAAAATTTCCTGGTCTTATTCTTGATAATGCGAGGCTTGGTGGACCGTGCATCTTAGGGCAAAGCTGCCAAATGATAGGGACCAAGTAGTGTATATATAGTGCATGAAGGGATATCACATGATGTCAAAACAAAGATAAGGACCCATCTGAGTTGCCTAATTTGAGTCTCATGTATTCTTTCGTTATTGGCATTCCATGTACGAGTAGTTGCACCAGGAAGAAGCAATGTCTTGACTCTTGCACATGCCTGAAATCTCCAACTTCCTTTCACTCACAAACCACCAAAGGACTTTGAAGCCATCGACATGTTGCAGATATTACTGATCCTGTTCCCAAGATTTCATCAATCCAACCTTATTTTGTGGTTGATATCCACTGATATAAGATCACCTTGAACAACGAAGATATACTTGCTGGAAGACAAATTGACCCACCTAACAGAAACAGACATGGACATCATCCTCGCCTTCTTCTACATCCAAAATTCACGTGGCTCTGCACCATCACCAGAAGACCGACATTGGTGGTGTGTCCTTCCGAGGCACCGTCACTTAAGTGACGCCATAAGGGCATTTCCTTCTAATCACCGGATCCACAAGAATGTGGCAGTCAAAATCTTGTAGTGTGACCCGTCATTGAATCTAATGTTCGGAGCCTTTCCCCCTACTCGCAGGATCACATTTCGATGGCTTGATATTTTGAAGAACCAGCAAGGACAAGATGGATTTGGTCAGGGCATTAATTGAAGTAGAAGACCTAATGAAAGTGATTACCCAAAGTACTAATAGAGTGTAATTGGTAGGAAGTCATCATCCAATTTTGGTTGTGTGCGCCACCTTTAAATTTTTTGGAGCTTGATTAGATTTTCTTGTCGAACTTTGAAATCAGGATTCTGGCCATCGCTAGTACAAAGTTAGAACGTCATAGAAAGTTGTTACTATGGGCAACAAGGAAATCGAAAAGAAATTTATCACTTTATAATGAAAGAAATCATACTAAGTTTTTTAGAGTGAACTTCGAGATTCTTTGAAGGATGTTCCCATTATTAACCCAACGCTTGATTGTTCAAGATAGTTTCATACCTGTTAGACTATAGAGCTCTTCAATCTACAGCTTTTCTCCTTATTGATTTCGGAAGGGCATAGATAAAGGCTTAAAGTACTGTTCAACGACAGAGAAATTCTAAGTAGCGAAGAGTCCTATAAATTCATGGTTAAGGCACAGCAAAATCGGGCTTGATACATATTTTAATGGAATTAACCGTATAAATCTTCATGATTGGTTATTGTCTCTTAGCATCAATCAGATGCCCCATGTGGGAAAAACCACTGTAATTCGCATGTTCCAGCTAGCAATATGCCCTGGAACAGACACAAATCTTAGCATTGTCACTTCTTCCCTATTTATAGTCCAGGTTGTTGATCCACTTCATCTTCAACATAATGCTAATGATCACATTGCAAGAAAGGTAATGAATGATGATTCTTAAGTTTCTGACAGGACGCACATTTTGCTAATCTATAATTATATCAGCACTAAGCCGAAACATTTGAACAATCCCAGCAATGGTTTGATTAGATACCTCAAAATCTACCATGTACTTAGCAGGTTGATATATTACTTTTCGGTTGCACAGATCCAAAGTGCAGGACATAATTATCTGAGCGAAAACCAGCTATCACAAAATGCCATGATGATCTAAGACAAATAGAAAAGAATCAGCACGGCGCATATGTTGTGGCAAAACTATTTCATTCATCTACTAAGCACTGGTATATGTTACATCTGTCAGCTACAAACAAGAATTTCTGGGTTTTCTAATGCTTGATTGAAAGCTAAGGATGATGAGCAGCTTTGTCTGGTGAACGACATAAGCAAAGCATTCTCTTGGTCCTTAGTCAAGCCTCTTCTAATTAATGAAATTATGTACTCCATAGATAGTGCATCAATTGGAAGCATGATTGGACCATCACATGCAATCCCAAACTCTTCTTCCGATACCCTAAAGAGCTCCCTCACTATGTCGTTACTGAGAAATGAGAGAGGTATCATGAAGCGTCTCTTGTCTGTTGTATAAACAACGAAGTGACCCTTCTTGGCAACTGATGATCTCTTTGCATTTGCTGAAGTGGACTTGTTGTTCATCCGATGAAAAGAAATTCCTTTTCTTCCAATTGCGGCCATCTTCTGCCACTTCCTTGCTATTTGAATCAGCTTCTTTGTGCTTATCATTTTGTTCAACTCCAAGAAATTCTCGACGAAAGAGAACTTGCTTTTTGTTGAATTGAGTGCTCTGGTTGTGCAGAAAGTATTGGCCTCTCCAGAGATTTATACTGACAGAGCTAATGAACTGACATTCAATGTATCTCTTTCCAATGTGAAGTCGCATGGTAAGCAAACCCATGTGATCATGGAAGAAAAACTTCATAGAGGGTCTCAATGTTTTGGTTCTGTGGGGCTCATGAGGACAAGATTGCATAACAAGAGAAAGATTCTCTTACGATTTTGCAAGTGAGTTTAGCTGCACAGTAGGGTCCTGATTTGTTTAGTTGTCCACTTGATAAACCACATTCTCTCCAAGAATAACAAGATCACCGCAAATTGCTGAAGGTTACAGGAAAGTAGTCCACCATCAGTTCCTGCCGGTTCTTGTATTATCAATATCAACAGAGGCATTGAATAAATAATCCGAAACACCGGGTCACACTGGCGAGCGATGCTGGTGGACCCTGAAATTTCTGAACTTTCAAGAACATAGATAGGTGATATGTTCAGTCTTTCCACCTTCTGTAGGGTTGCCAGAAGACATTGAATAGCAGTATGAACTGATGAAATTGAACCAATGCCCAAAAGGTGTATATCCACACTATGCACTAGATAAGGCTTAGTTGAAAAATGAAAAGGAAGAAACAAGAAAGAAACCACTCGGTGGGGACAAATTGGCTAATGACAGATCTTTTTTCCTATTTCTGTATGCAAGTTGTGGACATAACTTGCTTCTTTGAATTTCATTATTTTTCTTCCATTATATAATTGGAGAATTTATCCTCTGGACGTTTTCAGAACCTGGAGACCCCGCATTACCCTTTTTTAGGGGACCGGGAACATGAGAAGCACAAGCTTGGGTAATCAGAGGCCTTCGGATATTGCATGAAGCTAGCTTGAACCCCATACTAGGGCTTGTTATGGTGTGAGCTTTAAGACTTCTTGGGTCCAGCAGTGATGTCTTGCACAATCCCTAAACTTGCCAAGTCCATTCGCTCACAAACCACCGAACTGTCTTCCCCACAAAAGGACATATCATTTTAATAAAAGGAATCCGATAAGTAAATTTCATCATATGCTCACTCTTATGTGGTTGCGATATATGGTGGTACGATCATATTGAGCCATGGATATGAACTCGCCTGGCAACGAATTTACGGCCTATCCAAAACAGACGTTGCCACCACCCCTCACTCTCTTGCATACCCAAGTCATATGGCTCTCTACTATCACCAGGTGACTCATTAATGCTGTGCCCCCCTGATGCACCATTATTTAACCGACCTCAGTATCCATTATCTTCAACTCACCACAACTTTGGCATTTCAAAGCTCTCAGAGTTAGAAAAGCAATCTCCAATTCTTTCTTCCACGGTCCTGTGACATCCCAAGATCGGATGGGAAATGTACTGTTGAGTGATAAGCTAATACCATCCCAAAAGGTCACAGTCTTGTTTGTTCACTCAGGACAATCTTTTCGGACTTGGCCTACATGGAACAGGTCGTGTCACCAATGCTGTCAGAATAGTTTCCTTAAGAAGTGACTCAAAATTGCAAGAAAATGGCAGGGAATAGATGCCATGAGTAGGGAAATGATTACATCCCCACAAGTTAGCATAGATGAGGGACTGCAGCTTGTTGATGGAGCCCACATTGTCATATTCAAGATTGACTAAAAGCAGTTTGCGTTTCCAATAAGGCACTTGAACAATTTACTCATTCAAGAGCTATCCAAATTATCCGAGGAAGAGTTCGGACTACTGAGTGACAGAACCATGACTCTGCCATGATCATGGGTGACATAGAATATTCCAGCAGCATGCTAACGGAGAAATTGAGAAAGCTCTCCTCATGTGTATTTCAATCAATACATGCTCATCATCTTACTCTCTCCTACAGAGTAAGACTGTACAATAATTGCTAGTCTGTAAGCATTGATGCTTTGTGTACTTTATTCTTTTCTTCTTTGGAGGCTTAAAATGTATAGATTGAGAAAATTGCAGAGAAATTTGCAGTTTCTAATCTGTAGTTCTACAAAGTCCAATAAAAATATACCTTTTGATTGAAATTTTAGAGTTCCACTAGCTTTTCATTTCAAACTTACGAATAAGTTAACAATAAATACTTTTATCATTGATAGTACAAATTCAGAAGGTCATAGTTACTTGGATTATTAAAAAATCCAAAAGCTATCCATCACTTTCTAAAGAAAAAGAAAAAAAAATCAGTAGTAAATCTTTTGGAGTTGAACTTCTAGATTCTTTCGAATGTATTCTCATTCTTGATTAGACAAGATAGTTTCACAACTACCAAACTTCAGAGCTCTTCAATCTTCAGTTTTTCTCCTTTTCAATTTAGGAAGGGCATAAATGAAAATTGTAAGAATTTGATAAAAGCATAGTTAAGAGAATTGAGCTTGACAGATATTTTAATGGGAATAAGCACATAACTGTTCATGAATGGTAATTATTTCTCAGCATCTATCAGATGCACAGAGTGCAGAAACCATGTTCTAGCTAAATACACTGCCTAAGAGAGAGCAGACAATTTTAAAGTATTGCTCACTTCCTGGCTATTTAGGGTGCAGGTTGTTAAGCCACTTCATCTTGAACATAATCCCACTGATCAGATAGCAAGAAAGGCAATTGATGATGAACGTTTTAATTTTGGCAACAGACCTTCTGCTAATCCTATGAATAGTTAGATAAAAGTTGACACAATCGAATATTAAGAGTAAGCCTTTATTGACATTATTAAAGAGCTTATATGTTACTTTTTGGTTGCAATGGATCTGCCATGCAAGATATAATGATCAGAGTCAAAACCAGCCATCACAAAACGCTAGGATGGCCTAAGCCAAAGAGAAACGAATTAGACAAATGCAAATACTGTGGCAAAACCAATTTCATATCTACAAAGTACTGATATTGTTACATCTGTCAGCTACAAACAAGAATCTGTTGGCTCTCTAATGCTTGATTGAATGCCGAGGATGATGAGCAGCTTCCTCTGGTCAAGGACATAAGCAGAGCATTCTCTTGGTCCTTAGCCAAGCCTCTGCTAATTAATGAAATTATGTACTCCATGGATAGAGCATCAATGGGAAGTGTGATCGGACCATCAGTTGGAATACCGAACTCTTCTTCCGACGCCCTGAAGAGCCCCCTTACGATGTTGTTGCTGAGATATGAGAGAGGGATGGCAAAACGCCTCTCATCCATTGTGTAGACAATGAAACAACCCTTCTGAGCAGCCGATGATCCATTTGCATTTGCTAAATGAGATTTGCTGTTCGTCCTCTGAAACGCAATTCTTTTTCTTCCCATTGTGGCCATCTTCTGCCACTTCCTTGCCATTTGAATCAGCTTCTTGGTGCTTATCATTTTTCTTTTAATTTCAAAGTAATTCTCAACAGATAAGCTAACTTGCTTTTTGCTGTGGATTGGAATGCTGTTTCTGGTTTTGGAGAAAGCACTGGCCTTTCCCACGTTTTATACTGGGAAAGCCAAACAACTTGGCATTCAATGCATCTTTCCAATGCGAAAACACATAGTAGCAAACCCATGTGGTTATGTTGAGAAAAACTTGATAGAGGGCTTCGATTTTTGGTTCTGTGGGGCTCGTGAGTACATGATTGTATAAATGCAGAGAAGGATTCTCTTACTATTTTGCAAGAGAGCTCAACTACAAAGTGGGTCCACATCAGCTTGGATGCCCACTTGATTAACCACATTCTCTCTGAATGAATGACAAGATCAACCCCAAATTGCTCAAGGTCACAGGAAAGCAGTCCCCAGTCGATTCCTGCCGGTTCTTGTATTATCAATGCGACAGACATTAAATAATATATCTGCAACTCCTGGTCACATTGGTAAGCAACTCTGCTTGACCCAGATAATTCATAGATTCAAGCACATAGATAGGTGATATGCACGTTTTCCCACCATCTGTAGGGTTGGCGGAAGACATTTAAGTTAGCAGTACAAACTGATGAAATTGAACCAATCCCACGGGAAAAGGTGTTAGGCACATTGAGAAAAAAGCGAAAGGAAGAAAGAAACCCTTTATCGAGGGGACAAATAGTCTTATGATGGATTTTTTCTTTTTCCTTTTTCCGCATGTAAACTGTAGACATAAGCTGCTACTTGAATATTCCTAGAGTTCACTAATTTCTTGCATTAATAAATCTGAAAATTTATCCCCTTAACATTTCCAGAACCTGAAGATATCCATGTGCTTTTAAGGGGACCGCAAACATTGTGAAAGCTTAAATAATCCGAGCCATTCAGATATTGCATCTAGTGATGCCCAGATCTGGGAACAACCATCAGACTCAGCTAGCTTGAGCCACATCCTGTAGGGCTTGTTTGCAGTGAGCTTTAAGACATCCTGGGTCCAGCAGTAATGTCTCGCACATGCCCTAAACTTGCCGACTCCATCCACTCACAAACCACCAAGCTGTCTTTCCCATCCACTCACAAACCACCAAGCCACATCTCTTTACTCAATTTCATCATTTTGTCATTCTTATGCGGTTGCAATACATGGTGCTACGATCATCCCAAGCCACGGAAATGTACTTGTTGGAAGACGAATTGGCGGCTTATCCGAAACAGATACTGCCACCACCCTTATTCCCTACCATACCAAAATCACATGGCTCTGCACCATCACCAGGTAACTCACATTAATGCGTTGTCTTCTGATGCACCATTATTTAAGTGACCCCCATAGTCCATTATCCTCAACTCACCACAACTTTGGCATTTCAAAGCTCTCACACTAAAAGAGCAATTTCCCATTTCTTCTTCCTCATTCCAGCCAAGAGAAAATGATCAGCACAAAGAAACTGCTCAAGATTGCAAGAAAATGGCGGAGAGTAGCAGCCATGAGTAGGAAGAGGATCACATTTCCGAAAGTTGGTGGACACAAGGAACTGCAGCTCGCTGATAGAGGCCACTGTGCTGTCTACACGGTCGACCAAAAGCGGTTCGTGTTTCCGATACAGTACTTGAACAATTGCGTCATTCAGGAGCTACTCAGATTATCCGAGAAAGAGTTTGGACTGCCGAGGGACGGACCCATCACTTTGCCATGTGACGCGGCGTTCATGGATTATATAGTTTCGATGATCCAGCGGCATATTAATGCAGAAATCGAGAAAGCTCTCATCCTGTCTATCGCAACCAATACATGCTCATCAGCTTACTCTCTCCAGCATAGTCAGACCGTGCAACAATTGCTTGTCTGTAGCCATTGATGCTTTACGTACTTTGTTCTTTTCTTCTTTTGAGGCCTTAGAATGTATATAATGAGAGAGTTGCAGCCAAAATTGCAGTTCCTAATCTGTATTCCAACAGAATCTAATGAAAACATATGTTTAAACTCCTATCTGCACTATGCTTCTTTTGTCTTAAAAATAACAGAAACAGCTATAACTTTGCCTCGGATTCCAAGTATTAGTCATTTTTACTAAGGGCATAGTTGGATCATAACACTATGAATTCCTGAACCCAATGATGTTACAATTTGCTGATCTCGAAATACCAGCAACTTCACCTCTTGATCAGTGCAAGAGACAACCGTCCAAACCGACCATCGTTTAGTTTTCTCCAAACGAGCACGCTCACGCTCACCCATAACACAACACACCCCTCTTTCAATGTTTGTCTGTACGGGTCTGCACACACGCACAGTTCCCTCTTCTCAATGTATGTCAAATGCAAAAACCCTGAACTGTTTGGGAATCTTTCCCAATTTTCAAGTCACCAAAAGAAAGATGCTTAAGCTCTATTTTAGTCTGACATATCCAAGCCCCAACTCCAATGGATAAGGCTCAGACCTCCAATTTGTCACCCAATGAGCATCTTCAAACCATAGGCAAATTATTTCCTTCAAAGAAGTTCATACTTTTTCTATCATCATGACATGGAGTTGAAATCAACCATGACGCACAAACATGTGAAAATCTTGTTATTTATGGCGAGATTTAATGCAATCTCAATTCGTTAGTCTTTATGGAATGATGATTGACTTGATCTATTACAATGTGCGTGAGTTAAATCTTTCATTTTTTGGATCAGATGGGAATAATTTAAACTAAACAGTGGTGGGTATTGTTCCCTAAAACTGAAACGGTATGCACTGGCTTCTATAAATACCAGTTCGCAACAGACTCGTCGCAAGTGTTGCTACGACTACAACGCAGTTGAAAAGCTTTCCTTGTGCTTCATTAGGAAAGCTACACAATGAGTCATCATCAACCTCAAGCCCCCGAAAATGGCAATGCCACAAATGTTTCTGTAGAGAAAACACAGTATGAGATGAGCGATACCATAGTGGATGCAGAAATGACGCCTCTGGTTAGGGATGAAGAAAAGCCGACTCTCGCCCGGGAACTACGACGTTCCCACAGCAACTCGAGCTCGGTAAGATCATATTAATTTCCAGTTATTTCGCAAGTAGTATATGATGTCAAGAACATGAAGGAATGAAAACTAGTAAATTAACTTGCCAGGAAAAAAAAAAACTATTTATCTTTCATGCATAGTCAAATGCTTAGCGGTTGTGAAAGGATGAAGTGGGAATGTTTCAGCTATCCATATGCAAATGACTCATTATGCTCGCTCATTCTCAAAACTTTTTAGTCCGGTGATGAAGAAGAAGAAGGGCGCGAGAAGAACAATAAAAAGGAAGCAGCCAAGGAAGAGCTCGAGCACAAGATAACGGATGAGGAATTAGAAGCAGGCGGGGAGCTTGAAAAAGAGTCCATTCCAGTCGAAAAACCTGATGAAGCAATGCATCCGGAGGAAAAGAAGGGGATTTTGGAGAAAATAAAAGAGAAGCTCCCAGGTCATAGAAAAGATGAAGAAGACGCACTCGAGTGCGCTCCGGAGAAGAAAGGGATCCTGGAAAAGATCAAGGAGAAGATCCCCGGTTGTCACAAGGTCGGAGACGATGCCAAGAAGGACGACTGACAACAATCTATCTACTCGCCAGTATGCATTGGGTGTTCTAACTTCTAAGCAATATTGTTGCCGTATGCTGTTTGCTGCTGTGCATATTTCCTACTAGTAAGACTGTTTGAAATGGGACTTCAAAGCAATGTCTATCACTTAGCCACTGTGTTTTTGGGTCAACCCTAAGTGTTTTTCATTCTAAAACAAGGACTAAATGTGTCTCCTTTGAAGAACATCAGAAAGCTTTGATAAAGATCCCGTTTGCCCAAGTATCTGCTATCAACAAAAAGCATGAAAATGTCTCCACGAAAATCCTAACCGTGCATGAGACAACAAAGAAAATATATCTCGCACTAGCAGACAGTGTAGCACATACTCACAGTAAAGATCATTTGAAGCACAATAGCTGGCTGGCAAGATACATTGAGCTTGTTTGCTACAATTTGTCCCAAATGAACTCGTGGTAAGAACATCAGATATGAGAACCGCAACCTATACTGTGCTTTCAGAAAGGCCACGTAAACTCTACAACACAATAAACTTTCCCTTTTTGTGCTAAAGAGGCAAAATCTGGGGCTCATAGGCTTGCGATCGAAGGACTGTATATTTCGGCAATTGATACATAAATCATCAGTGATAGGTACACAAATCAGTCAAATTCTGACGCTTGCCAAGTTGATTGCCCCTTAAGGTGACAGAACATCTGATTTTCCTATAAAACTTGGACTTCACCAACTTCCCCAAGATATATGCTCTCGACCTCACCACGAATGTCAGGTTTAATGGCACGGCCACCTTCTCACGGTGCTCTCTGGCCATGCTGAGGACTGAGATCCCACCATAAAGGGGAACCTGATACCCTGCCACCACCGTCACCACTGGCCGCTGGCTCTTCCTCGATTGATAGAACTTCTTCATCTATTTTTTTTTTTTTTTACATTTATTGCAGATAAATCAAGACTCATGTAAAGCTCGCATAACCATAATGGTGTGAATAGGGAAATGGAAAGAAACAAAAGCCTGCCGACTTGTCGTCCCTCTCACAGCTCAAAGCATTCAAATTTACACGAGTTTCATTTCGAAGATGTACAAAGAAAGAAGATGCCTCATGTATTCAAATTGCCACTACAGAATTCGCAGCCAATGCTCATACAGGTGAATGATGGGATGCAAGAGAGCTTGAATATCTCATTAACCTCGCTGACTCAACAGTATTAATTAGGTAAGTTTAGAAAATTATCATGTAAATTGGCTAAGCCAAATCGAAAAGACATTCCCAAGTTTCACATGAAAAAATAATCAATCACTTCCAAAGGTATCCGAGCACTGTCACGCCCATCATTTTGCAAGTCTGAAATATGCATGGAATGGCATTGTGCGCATATTAAACAAAGCAGTAGATTATACTAATACTGAGTTTAAAAAAAAACCATGAAAGCATGCATGTCTTAACATTCATTTAAGGGGAAGCAACTACATTTGTGCAAGTCTAAATTAGTTGAGATGAAAAAATGCAAAACTTGACCTTCTCTCTGAAGTCTACCAATTGAACTTCTTAAAATAAACGACCACGTATCGTTATTGCTCGAGACCACTTATCTCTATTGTCTAAAGAACCAGAGTATATTCATACTAATACCACGCAGTCATATGTCTGTATGGCAATCTAGACCCGACCATGGACTCGCCCGCCCATGGCCCAACCCAAGCCAAATAGGCCCAAGACCAATCAGGCAGGCCCAGAAAAAGGGGCGTTAAGTCATGAGGCCTTGCCGGTCCCCAATTGGAGACAAGCCAAGTCCATTTAATCCAAAAAGCTTCTGTATTTGTTTTTGCTGATGAGTGGACCTGGCAACAAATTACGGTCCGCCCAGAGGGTCCCCCTAGACATAATCGACGGGCGGGTCGATGCGAGTCACCCGCCAGACCCGAGACGTAAATGAGTGGGACTGAAGCCCAAGGTTTTACATGAGAAAGCTCGGCTCCAACCGATCCCTGCTAATGGTCATTTCCTAAACCACCCAACCCAAAAGGAATTTTCAAAAGGGGATCATTGGATAAGCCAACCGATAACTAAAACGGAGGCGAAGGTCGCGCACAAAGCAAAAGCAAAGCCGCTCGAGAGAATCCAACGGCTATAGCTCAAGCGCCGCGTATTAAATATATCTCCTGCAGAAAAGGGCAGAAAAGTGCAGGACAGTGCAGGGTAGAAACCGCAGACCCAACCCACTCCATGCTTTTTCGGGATATTTCAAATTCCTCCCCGTTCGGACGAATTTAAAATGATATAATTGGTCCGAACTTAGCAGCCTTTTTTGGTACGACCACTGGTGCTGATACCAACAAGTCAAGAAACGACCCCTCGTTTTTCGGCATAAGCCACTTTTTCGATATCCTAAAGTCACGCAACCCGAGGACGACGGGGCGGGGTAAAATGACCGCGCTGCCCTCGCGGCCGTGCAGCGTGGGGCGTCAAGGCGGGCGGACGGACGGACGGACGGACGGACGGACGTTCTACGGCAGAGAGAGGGTGAAATGACCGCGGTGCCCTCGCGGCCGTGCAGCAGGGGGCGTCAAGGCGGACGGACGGACGGACGTTCTACGGCAGAGAGAGGGTGAAATGACCGCGCTGCCCTCGCGGCCGTGCAGCAGGGGGCGTCAAGGCGGGCGGGCGGACGGACGGACGGACGTTCTACGGCACAGAGAGAGAGAGAGAGAGAGAGAGAGGGTGATTCGTTATGCTTACGTGGCCGGAGGCGAGGTGGAGCTGGAAGTAGTGGAGGTCGAGCGGGGAGGAGGTGACGTGGACGCCGAAGAATGTCGCGGGGTTCCGGTACACCATCCTCACCGTCGAGTTCAGCGTCAGCATGTCTGTGGGCACCCCGCTCGGGTCGTTCCCCGCCTGCACGTTGAAGTTCTCGAACACCACGTTCTGCCAAGTGCCACCACATCCAAAGTTCAAAACCCTCTTCATTATTAAATATTCATTACATATATACATCGATCGACCAAAAAAGAAAAAAATAGAACTCTCGTTAAGAAAATTTGACTTTTAAACCGCTCATCAAGTGTTTCATGTCAAAAAAATCCGGATTTTATCCAGAATGATTCGTTCCCATATTAATGAAAATTCTTAAACTTTTGTATGAAATTTGTGAAAAAAAAAATTATGGGGATTTAATCCAAAAACTTGAAGGAAAAAAAAAAAAAGGGTTCTTCCTTTTTTTGGGGTCCAAAAGCGACAGTAACTTTCTCCGTTGGCAATAAACAACGAAGTAAAGACGACAAATCAATGCGATCAAAACGGAAAAAAAAATATTTGGTTATCCCTTCCTCCGTAATAATGCCGGGCCGGCGGAGCGAGTCGACCCGCCGAGTCGCCAACCCCACTCACTCAGTCCCCCCCGCCCCGCAAAAGCAAGCTCTACACAGAACTGAAAAACGCGCATTTTGCATCCTTACCTTGACGACGATCTCCGGCCGGTAGCTCTTGCTGGCGCCCCACAGGATCAGCGAGAACGCCGTGAAGAGCAGGACGAACAGCAGGACGAAGCAGGCGTAGAGCCTCGCGCCGCGCCATGCGGAGGAGCCGCCGCGGCGGCCCCCCTCCCCGTCCTCCTCCTCCTCGTCCTCGTCGTCGTCGGTCTCGTGCCCGCGGTGGAGCTTCCGCCAGGCCCCGCCGTAGAGGTGGCGGGGGTTGGTGTTCTTGAGGGAGGCGGAGAAGCGGGAGGTGGAGGACTCGCGGGAGTGGTGGATGGGGGAGCAGTGGTAGTAGGGGTGGGTCGGGGAGCCCGCGGGGCTGGAGCCGTAGGACATCTTCTCGGCGTCGTGGTTGGAGGGGCTCTGGACGTAGTAGAGCGGCCGGCGCGGGGACCGCGGCGGCGACGAGGCGGCGTCGATGCTCGTCACCTCCGAGTCCGACTTGGCATGCATCGCGAGAGGCATGGTGGGTTTCCGGGTCGGGTCTGCGATCGCGAAGCGAGGGAGAATCGATGAAGAAGGCGATGGACTGATCTTTTCTCTCTTTTTCCTTTTTTGGAGGGAGCCTGGGAGGGGAGGGTGGATGGTGACTTCAAGAAAGGAAGTGACGGGTGGTGCAGGGGAAGAAAACGAGAGAGAGCGAAACAAATGGGTGGGGGCTAAAAGGTGATTTCGGGAAATTAAAGGGCTGAATGTTGGATAACGATGATCTTAGGTCACAGTAGAAGATCATGGATTTAGTAAAATAAGTTGACTCTAGTCCATCCTTAGTCATTAGTTTCATCGAGTAGGTTTGCTAAAGTCAGAAACATATCCCCCCAAAATGTGGGTACGCCTTTCCTTGGTGAATGTCTTTCCAATTTCATCGTACCCAAAAAGGATGTCCCAGCACTTTCCGTGACTTGTTGATTCGGTCACTTTTCCATAACTACTATGCACCCGTGCCTTGATTAGCACCGATCATGAAAAATATTTGAATTGCGTTTTAATCGTTTTAAACTTCTAACCAAGATAAAGTAAATAGTATAAGATGTGAAATTCAAAGATTTTGCCATATACTATTTCATCATTTTGTGAATCACAATAAAAAAGCTAGATATTATCCTATTATGTCCATTATTTCATACGAACTGAATATCGGTATAATTGAACTAAAAAAATTAAAAGGAGACGCTAAGAGTCTCTCCTATGACTATTAAAGAAACCACAAATACATTCATAGAGACAACCTCGAGCAATCAATCCATGATTATAGTACAATCTACACCTTTAGCAACAAAGGAGCTCATTGCAACATTCCAGAGCCACAAGTTTTGATTATGACAAGAAATGTAAACAAGTTAAACAACATCAATGAAACAGATGGGCTAGCAAGTGCCAAATCTAGTAAGAGAGAGAATGCATGATCTTCGCAATTCCGAAAAATATGATGCTTCAACTTTCTTATCATTTTCATGAAATTTTAATGTGAACCAAAGAGCTGTGAAGGAAAAGGAAGTTTGACTCTATCCTCATTTTCTAGGGTTTCAATGTGAACCAAAGAATTGCGAAAGAGTTGTGAAGTTTCGATGTAAATCAAAGCTACGGAGGAGAAGAAGAATAAGAGGATCAGGTTCATTTAAAAATCTCTTTACCCCATATTCTTTGATAATTAGATGAACCTATTGGTCATTGTCTTGTTATTTTGATTTTATTTTTAAAATTTAAATTTAAATAATATTTGTATTTCATGATTATTTTGATTTTATTAACTTAAGAAGTTTGTTAATCAAGAAAAATAGCTTTTCATACCACGAACATAAAAAATCCAATTGATCTTTATCACATCTTCTATGAGATAGTTTTATTCAGATCATATCTCTATCATATCCAAGCTTATCCTATATTAAACAAAAACCAAACACAAACAGAATAAATTTCATCATATCCTCACTCTTTTTTTTTTTTTTTAATGAAAAAGGCTAGAGCCAAATATAAAAATTTAACATGACAAACCTACCATCCTTATTTTATTACCTAATAAAACATGAAGTAACACTATAGAAGTTAATGAAAAGAAATTAGCATCCAAGCACTTATCAATTCCAAGATTAGCAAGCAGCAAAGCAATTTCAATCCAAAAATTTATGTCACATTTAAATTCAAAATGAGAGCATTGTAGTATTCTATCTTTAAGCAAAACAGGTCAAGCATTAGATTAAGAATATTAGTAATGACTTAGAATTAATCTTAATCATGATCTTATGAATTCCAAGTTATTTTGCAAAGTCGAGTCCCAACCACAAAGCCTGAAGTTCTGCATATGTCGGTGAACATGTTTCTACGAATGTGGCATAACCACAAATTTAGTTACTCCATTCGTCTCTAAATAAACGCCCTACACTAGCAAGTCTTGGGTTACCTTTAGAGGATCCATTAGTATTCAGTTTAATCCACCTAGAAGGTGGAGGATCCCATCTGACCGAAATAAGAGAAGTGTATGATTCACTTAACGTCAAGTTATTCACAAATAAACTTTAATGATTTCCTTCATGTATGACCAAATTGCTTGTACCAAATTTAAAGGGAAAACAAAGTTGTCTTGGAAAAGTGACTTCTTTCTCCATTGCTAAAAAAGCCATACACTTACTCAAAAATTATGCTCCAATCATGATGAAAATTTGATCATTCTTTACTAGCAAGATTTGAATTCAACCATTGCAACAAATTCATTGAGAAGAAATTTTCCAAATATTTTTGGGACAAACTCAAGCCATATCCTACGGATAATTGAACAATCCTTTAGGATGCGTACAATTGTTTCCACATGAACTCGCATTTCAAGCAATATGGATATCCTCCCAAATAGCAAGACATCTTCAATTCATTAGTCAACAGTCGCTGAGCAATTAACCAGAGGAAGGTTTTAATACATTGAGGTCCCTTTCATTTCCAAATTGTGGACCATATGCTATTAGATTATTGATTATTTGTTCCATTGATTACGTTCCATGCTAACTTAACAAAGAAGGCCCACAAAAGAGTATCATCTCCATCACAGGCTAAAGGAGGTAAAACAACTCTCAAGCAAAAAATTATATTTTCTAGTATAATCCCCGAAATATCTAAAAAGCCTAATTTCCGTTCATCACATAATCGCAAACTTTTCAATCCATTTCAAAAGGAGATGGTTGGGTACTAACAATATTATTGAACGACTCCATACCTGGTATTCATCTATCTCTCCAAAACCTAACATATTTGTCATTTCCCAACCTCCATAAAGTTCCTTCCTATAAAGCCGACCATACAATCACAATTGCCTTCCATAAGATCAAGTCACTAGATTTAGCTTGAAATCAATTCTTTGCTAATAAATCTTTTATTAGTGAGGTCAAGAGATC
This sequence comes from Eucalyptus virginea, assembly GCA_014182375.1. Taxonomy (NCBI): domain Eukaryota; kingdom Viridiplantae; phylum Streptophyta; class Magnoliopsida; order Myrtales; family Myrtaceae; genus Eucalyptus; species Eucalyptus virginea. The sequence goes on along the minus strand of CM024522.1, from coordinate 17,775,456 downwards.
TAAAACCAAGACCGCCACATTTCTTAGGCTTGCAAATGGACATGCATCATTTTCAAGTTTTCAACATTCTATTGAACTGCATATTCGATAAAACATTGATATGTATAAAAATATGTACGTACGCATGAATGTATTTACTTATAGTTTCGTCAAATCCACGGGAAATTCCCAAGCCGAGTCCGGTCCGAGACTCAACATTGGTCAAAGTAAACATTCCGCGACAAGAGTCGAGGTGGCAACCTCCTACTCCGGGGGCGCGATGAGCGGTGGTAAAGCGCAAATGCGCCAAGAGTCAAAAGATGGTGCCTCGTGAGATTGCCTTTGATATTGTCCACCAGCCTTTCCAAGTCTCAAAAGGGAACTAGACGTGTTGTTCACGTGAACTGCCCCATGACTCGCCCATTGTAGCCTTCTGTTTTCTTCTTTCCCTTGGGTCATGGTGAGGTCGTACTCGGGACGACGACGTTAATTTCATACAAAAATAGACCATTCGAGCGGCGCATGCATGGAATCGGAACATCGCGACGAATTGAGTTTCCAAGTCTCGAACGTACCAATTAGAATTCGGGAAACCATTTCACTCGTACATCAAGTGACTAAATTCAATTTCAGTGACTTCTTCATCACGATGAGTGACTTTTCGAACTCGAAGAGTATGCATGTGATAGATAAGCCCTTTCGACATCGTCTAAAATGCCAAAAAAGGGAACAAAGAATCGGACCCAAATCCAATCCTATTTGGGCCCTACTCCCCTCAGCTCGGCCCACTCCCATTCCCACCTTGGGCCGCCTCGAACTCCGCGACGAGCTCGGGGTCCACGTTCTCCTCCGGCTCCCACGTGGCGTCCGCCATGTCCACCCACTTCACCAGGTACTCCATCCGCCCGTCGTCCCCCACGCGCTTCCCCGCCACCGCCTCCGCCACCGCGTACTCCAGCCCGGCCTCGTAGTCCCGCGCCAGATCCTCCGCCACGAACCTCGCCTTCACCCACTCGTTCTCCCCGCCGTCCTTCCACTTCACCAGGTACTCCTCGTTCTCCCCCTTCCCCCTCCTCTCCACGATCTCCTGCACCTCCGCGTACTCGAACACCGCGCCCTCCAGCTCCCGGACCACCGCCTCCAGCCCCAGCCGCCGCGCGAACTGCACCCGCGGCGTCGCACGGAGGACCTCCCTCGCCAGGTCCACCGGCGTCCGCCCCCGGTCGTCCTCCGCCTCCGGGTCGGCGCCCAGCTCCACCAGCAGCTTCACCACCCCGGGCCTCACGTAGCCGGCCGCCATGTGGAGCGCGGTCAGCCCGCCGCTGGCGTCGCGGAGGTCGAGGTCGGCGCCGGCCTCCGCGAGGAGCCGCGCGCAGGGCTCCGAGCCGAGGCCCGACACGAAGTGGAGGGCGGTCCGGCCGTCGGCGTCCACCGCGTCGACGTCGCGGAAGTCGCCCCGGCCTCGAGGAGGCCGCGGAGGGCGGACTCGTCGGCCTTCTTGGCGGCCGTCCACCAGGGGGACTCGTACTCGGCGACGACGTCGGCGGCGATGGCCGCGGAGGGGACCCACGAGGGGTCGTGGCCGTCCTTCCACTGGATGAGGTACTCCATGCCCGGTCCCCCGTCCGCAAAGGCGCGGCGGCTGCCGATGATCTTGTCGACTTCGCCGTAGGATTCGTCCTCGTCGCCGTCGGCGACGTTCTGGTCTTGGAAGAAGGTGGGAGGCTTTTGGGTCTCCTGGTTTTGTACGGCGAAGGCGACGGTGGTGTTGGTGAAGCTGGGTGCGGCGGCGGATTTGAGGGAGAGGGAGTGAGAAAAGGGAGGGTGGAGAGATGGCTTAGGTGCGGGTTTGAGGCGAGAGAGAGAGGAGTTGATGAAGAGAGCGTCCATGGCGGAGGAGGGAGGCGGAGAGGGGCGGTGGCGAGTGGTGGCGAGGGGCGCGGATTAGAGTGGAGTTGGAGGAGAATGCGCCACGTCATTCGCGGTGTCATCCTTAGAAAACGCAGGTTTGAAGATAAGGTAGCCCCATCCAATCCGATCCATCAGATTGCATAGTCATTTTTGCTGAATTTTATCCGATGTGATCTTTTATATTTTTTGCCGGTGATTTCATGACAGTGAGCTGTGGCCGCGCAAACGTTTGACTTCGACATTGACTTCTGTTCCCCAAACGATTGTGTAGAAAAAGAGGGATATCGGCGGACATATTGACTTGCAAAGCCCCATTTTTTTCCTTTTTCGGTGGGTATAAGGCCCAATATGGTAATGGACATAGGACCGGACAGGGCAGACCATCCGACTCGTGATGAGGCTCTTTATAATTGACAAGTAATTAGGCTTTGATCGGTTAGTTAAATATTGTCGTGGATCGATAAACTCGAGGGAAGCATAAAAAATCGGCAACCATGCTGAAAGGTCATCGACAACGATGAGGGGTAATCAATAAACGTCATCGCCCAGCGACCAAGCCTATGGATGATCAATTACCCTAAACTTTTTGGTGAATGTTGGACATGAGAAAGGAGAATGCAGTGATCAAGGATGTAGATGGAGGCATCAAGTGCCAAGTGATTGCTATGGACGAGCATGATAACGTTTCTATTTCTCTATTTCTTTATTTCCCGAAATTATTTTGGAATAAACTGTTTGGAATATAATTTCATTTTTCATTTGTTTTCTATTCCAAAAATAAATTTTGAGTAAAAATCAAAAGTTAAAATTTTTAGTTTTTCCATTTCTTGAACAAAAATGAGAAATTGTTTGCTCTTATTAGCGCCCGTCGCCCACCCACCACCCGTGGGATGCCGAATGCCCGTCCCCAGTCGCCACCTGCCCACCACCGGCCTCGGCCATTAGTCGCTCGCCACCGACCGCCGGCCATGGAACGCCGGTCGTTAGCCACTAGACTCTAGCCGCTCATCACCGACCGCCGATTGCCGATGTTGGATGCCCGTCGGTTGTTGGCCGCTCATCGCCAACCACTAGACACCAAAGACCCACCACCGACCATTGAATGTCCCTTGCCGATTGCCCGTCAGTCACCATCAACCGTTGGATGTCAACTGTCAAACTTCAAATGTTGGCCACCCGCAACCAATCGCCGATCGAACCCCACTTTGGACCCCCACTACCGTTAGCCCCCCTCGGTTGCCACGCCACTTGGCCCCCCCGTTGGCCACTCGAACTTCGCTAGCCATTGGCCACTCGCCGCTAGCCATCGGTTGTTGGCCTCTAGACGTCGGACACTGGATGCCGAACTCCAGACATCAAACGCTAAATTTCGGACTCCGAACGTCAGCCGTTGACAACCGAACTCCGACTACCCGCCATCAATCACCGAATGCCAAATGCCGATTGCAAGACGTCAAGACTCCGACCACCGAATGCCGGCCGTCGTTGCTCCTAGTTTTTAGAAATTTTATTGTCTTACCAAACAAATTTTTACTCTAGAAATAAAAATTTTGAATATTTATCAAACGCGTTTCTTTGCTGAGAAACTCGTCTATAAAATAGAAATTGATTTATATTCCAGAAATTTTATCATGCTCGCCCTAAGCATCTTTGTTATAGATGAAACCAAATCTTTTTAGGGGCTTTTTGTCTTTTCAATTAAATTTACTTTTAGGTTAAAAGTTACACATTTATATTAGCGATAACAAAACGCTAGCCGTCAAGACACTGAAAAAAAAAATAGAGAGGCAAGAAAAAGAAAAAATAAAAAAAAATGAGTTTTTTCTTTATGAATGTTTTCAATCTCTTTGTGTCATGATCTTTAGAGAAGATCATGACACAAAGAAGATCGTTGTATTTCAACTTTTTTTTTTAAATCTAATAGATTTGTAGAGTGTCTCTACGCGGAGACATAGTCTAGATTTGGGTGAACTTCATTAATAAATTTTCTGATTTTCTGATGTATTTTCTGATTCTGTTCTTTTATTATTATATTCCGCTTAATGAATTGTTTGCGAGCGTTATTTTTCTAGAATCAACATGCGATTTCATAACAATCTTAGCGGTCTTAAAAGTTGTAGTTTCTTATGAATAATGATTATCAACATGTAAAAAACGCGTCAAGAATCTCAGGAAATGTGTAGTTGTATCCGTATTTAGAATAGTTAATGCTAGTACGCATTTGAATTTATGAAATTGATTGTCCGTTTTTTCAACTTCATCGCTTTTACCATTTAGTACCTTTAATTCCAAAGTATATCTTTCTATTTACTTCCGATTGTCCGTCCAAGATCAACACATAAAGAACTATAATTAATTTTTTTGGCGAAAAAACCCATTTTTGGAGAAACACATTTCTTCAGAGATTGTACCCATTTAATACAAATCTTGAGGCACTAATTTCTGTTAGATTTATTAGTGGAAAGGTTTAGATTTATTAGTGGACAAGGGACATTTCACCCTCATATCAATCGCAAGTTTTTGTCAATGGCAATATTCTTCGAGAAACTGTATAAACGACGACCAAATAAAGCCTCATTTCTTCTCTAACACCACATGTTAATTCTATCAGCGTCGCTAACAAATCGAATAGATGGATCCTCGTGCGGGCTAAGTATAACGAGTTGACGTACTTCCAATGGCCAAGTGTATTGCTTTTGCGTGCTTGCTTTGGCCTTTTGAAAAGTGGCCTTGCCTTTCACGGCGCAAAGCAATCGAGGACAGAAAGAAAAAAGCCGGAGTGCCTTTCACGCGGTGCTCTGAAGCGCATTAGCGAAGACACCGGAAATTTCCGATTCAGCTCATTCCCACGAAAAGGACAACCACACCCTGAACGCATGTGAGCCTTCAACTGGTCAAAATCCGTGCCTAACGAATGACATTAAAAAACGCTGTCCTCTGGAAAAGCGGGCGTTTCAGACAATACGCACGAAATTTTTTTGTCAAAATCATCATCGAAATTGATTCCTTCCTCGTCACTAAAAAGGCAATGAGAACGAGAGAGAGCGACAGGGTGTCGTTTCGGGGGCTTTCCGCGTTTTGATGCTTGACCGGTTCGAGCCGTCGCCACCAATCCCACCTCCACACCCCGTCACAGCCGTCGACACCCATGAAGGGGTCCCACCGGGAAAATCGATCGCGGCCGTTGACGATCCCGTTTCACAAGTTGAGACGACGCTAAACACATGGGGGTTCCGTGCGTCGCGTCAGAAATCACGGGCTCCCTTTGCTTGCTCGCTCGCATCCAGCTAGCATGCAAGTTCAGCTCTAGAAAGAAAGAGAGAGAGAGAGAGATTTAGGCTACGCGTCTGGTTGGTTCTTGAATGGAACCGCGTTCGGTTATCGACTTAGTATAAAGACAGTGTTGCTTTCGCTCTGATGTTCACTTAATTCTTGAGATTATTCTCTCGCCTGTCTCTTGCTGTTCATGCCGGGCTTATAAATGCGTCTACCTTTCGGTTACTGCTGCTACTAAATACAGAAGAGCCCGCGTCAAGGCCTCTCCTCCTGTGACCACCTTCGTCTTTCTTCAATCTTGATTCTCTCGTCGTCGTCGTTTCCTTGCACTAGAAGAGTCGTCCTCTTCGACCCATTTTCCCGTTTCGGATCGCCAGGTGCGCTATTGAGATGAAGTTGAAGATGGGCTATTACAGATGGCAAGCTCTTGCCGTCGTCCTCGTACTGGGCATGGGTGCCGTAACCGCCGAGGATCCGTACAGGTTCTTCGACTGGAACGTTACGTACGGCGACATATATCCCCTCGGCGTACGCCAACAGGTTCTGTAGAGCACGTCGTCCCCCGGCTGGCGTTTTCTTGCGCTTCTTTTTCACGTCCGTTCGGTGTGTAACAATGGCTATCGTTTGACGTAGTGCAGGGGATTCTGATAAACGGGCAGTTCCCAGGGCCTGACATATACTCGGTCACCAACGACAATCTCATCATCAACGTGCACAACAGCTTGCCCGAGCCTTTTCTCTTAACATGGTGAGTCGAAACTCAGTCTGCGTTTTGTTCTTACTTCATCGGCAACGTCCGCAGTTTAAAAATTCGCTGTATCGGCTTTTAAGTTTTGGGTTTCATTAACGATGGAAAAAAAGATGAATGTAAATCCCATAGCTCATCAGCTTCCATCTTTTTCTCCGGCTTAGGGCGACAGCTAGATGATGATCTTTCAAGTGAACATGAATTCAAACACGAGGCGACGGTCCGTCCGAATACAGTCTGAATATATTTTCTAAGATCTTGACCGCTTTAGTTGACAAACTTCAATACTAGGAATGACAAAACGAGCAATGTAACAGTGCATTTTTCTGAGGTGTCGTATATTCAAGAAATGAACAAATGTGACCGTCCTCATACCCCAGTCAAGAATGGATATGACTTAACGAGATGATAAAACAGTACATGGAATAGGTAGATAGATTGGTAGTACAGTACATGAGTTTGACCATACGAGGTAAATGAAGCGTCGGCGTGACAAGCTAGCCATGAGTTGGTTTTTTTCGCGCATTTCCTTTCGATTTTTGCGACCGGATTTAACGTGGCGAAAGTATGTATCGATAGGAATGGAGTCCAGCAGAGGAGGAACTCGTACGAAGACGGAGTGCAGGGAACGACATGCCCGATCCCACCAGGGAAGAACTTCACCTACATTTTGCAGGTGAAGGACCAAATCGGCAGCTTCTTTTACTTCCCGTCTCTGGCCTTCCACAAGGCGGCCGGCGGCTTCGGAGGCATCAGGATTCTCAGCAGGCCGAGGATCCCCGTCCCATTCGATAACCCCGCCGACGATTACACCGTCCTCATTGGAGATTGGTACAAGGCTAGTCACACGGTAATTAATTAAAAATAGTGTCTTTTTATTGATTTTGTGAGAAAATTTGGAGATTTAGTAATTCGTTTTCCTTTTTTTTTTTTTTGCTTGGTTTCAGAAATTGAAGGCCATTTTGGATGGTGGCCATAGACTTCCTTTCCCTGATGGCATTCTCATCAATGGCCGTGGACCCAACGGTGCTTCCTTCAAGGTTGAGCAAGGTACAGTCAAGTCATCCATGATTACTAATCATGGCCTTCAATCTTCTACAAAGTTCCAAGTTACATCAATTTTTTTTTTTTTCATTTCATTAAATTCTCCAAAAAAAAAATCGAGAAAATTAACAAAATTACATATGATTATTATGTACTCATAGTGTATTCTAGTGTATGAAATTAATTTTTTCACGTATAAATACAGGAAAGACGTATAGGTTGCGGATATCGAACGTGGGACTCCAGAACACGCTAAACTTCCGGATCCAAGGGCACAAGATGAAGCTGGTGGAGGTGGAGGGCACCCACACCGTGCAGACCGCGTACACCTCCCTGGACGTCCACGTCGGCCAGTCTTACTCCGTCCTCGTCACCGCAGACCAAACGCCCCAGGACTACTACATCGCCGTCTCGACCCGGTTCACGAGCAAGGTCCTCACCTCCACTGCCCTCCTCCACTACGCCAACTCGGCCCGCCCCGTGTCGGGGCCCATCCCCGGCGGGCCCACCTCCGAAATCGACTGGTCTATCAACCAGGCCCGTTCCATTAGGTAACTGGCACAAGCACTGACTAGTGTTTTAAGGCATAATCCTAATGAGCATGTTACTCCTGCAAATATCTACGATCACCTGTTACTACTGATTGAATCTAGGAAAGTGTTTCTGGCAAATCATTTTTCCTTCTTTACTTTGCTTTGACTCGTCGTTGATTCACGTTATCTTCCTAGGACGAATCTGACGGCAAGTGGACCGCGGCCGAACCCACAAGGCTCTTACCACTATGGACTGATAAACATCACAAGGACCATCAAGCTGGTGAGCTCAGCTGGTCTGATCAATGGCAAGCAGAGATACGCAGTCAACAGCGTGTCTTATGTCCCCGCTGACACGCCTCTCAAGCTGGCTGACTACTTCAACATCAGCGGTGTCTTCAGGGTCGGAAGCATCTCGGACAGTCCGATCGCCAGGAAAATGTATCTTGATACGTCCGTGATGGGTGTGGACTATAGAGCCTTCATCGAGGTTGTCTTTGAGAATCATGAGAGCATTGTCCAGAGTTGGCATCTTAATGGCTATGCTTTCTGGGTTGTTGGGTAAGAACCTTGAATGCTTAATTTTAAGTACTTATGTTTAAGCATTATCTCAGGGTTCAGAGGTATAAATGTTGAACTTGCAGAATGGATGGTGGACTATGGACACCGGAGCGTCGCAACGAATACAATCTCCGGGATGCAATTTCACGCTGCACCACACAGGTTTGTTTACCAGAACCCCAAGCAACATTATATAGCTATAACAGAAGAATCATGACGATTTGAACTTGAAGTGAATGGCTAAATCTCTTGTTGCCAGGTCTATCCCAAATCCTGGACAGCAATTTACATAGCACTCGATAACGTGGGGATGTGGAACATGAGGACAGAGTATTGGGCGCGGCAATACCTCGGGCAGCAATTCTACTTGCGTGTCCACACGCCGTCCATGTCCATAAGGGACGAGTACCCAATTCCGAAGAACGCACTTCTCTGTGGCAGGGCTCAAGGCAAAATCACAAGGCCTCTATGAGCAGGATGCCGCACGAGGATGAAGAATATGTATCTATTTGATGTTTACATCGAATGACCCTGACTCGGGATTCAATTCTTTGTTTGAAAACTGAATTTGTTTCACAAGCACCCCATAGTTAATTCCCGTTGCTTAACAAATAAGTTGAGACAAGTGTGTAGTTCTTTCAGTTTCCATACTGAAATCATCTTTTTTCTTCACTCGACTAGTCGCGGACAGTCGGCAACCTAAATATTGTGTGCATTAGATTGATATGTATGTTGATTGTTTAAATAAATATCACGGCTGAAAGAAGTCGTTCTTGATACTCGATAGCCTGATTACAGAACTAACCGAGGCCTCAAAAATATTTTTGGCGATGCTGAGAACTCAGGAATGTTACATAGTGTCCTTTGATCTGCTATATCTGGATTTTCCTCCATGAAGAATATTTGCTCGACAAATGCTGCGAATATTCTCTGGAGAAATGATGAGTTCCTTATTGGGGTGGCTGGACTCTAGGAAACTTAATGGCCGAATCCACTGACTATGCAACAGAACTTCAGACTTAAAAATTTGCAGTATTGACTGAGTCTCACTGAGACACAGCTAACTCTCAAACTCAGAAAAATTAGGCTGACAGTGACATAACTATTATATAATCATCTGCATGCATTACAAGTACTTTTTCCCTGTCATTAAGCTTCTCATCCTTCTCGGTAAAACCCATTCGTAAGAGACAAAGGGCGACTATGTCATTAACTAACTTACATTCGATCTGGCATGAGTCATGCATTTGGGTGAATCCGCACAATGAGACACATTGTGTTCAGAAGATTTGCCGCCTTGCTGAGAGCAACCGCCTTACCGGCACTTTCTTGTACCATTCCCCAAATCTCTTGCTTATAGCTTGCTTATAAATTGTTGAAGATCTTCAAGGTCTGCATGGTTCTTTATTAACTTTATACCTTGTAGTACGTCTTGGTTAGAAAAAAAAAAAGTTGGAATCGAGATTTGTTGACCTGATCATGGCAAAGAAAGGTGGTTCGGCTGTGCTGTTACTCTTGGCCGCGTTTCTAACTCTGAAGTGTGGCTGGGCCAGTGAAGAGAAGCCTGCCGTATTTGTATTGGGCGACTCAACTGCTGATGTTGGGACTAACAATTTCTTGCCCGGCGGTAATGCAAGAGCCGACTTCCCTCACAATGGAATTGACTTCCCACATTCGAGAGCCACCGGAAGGTTCTCCAATGGCCTCAACAGTGCCGATTTCCTCGGTACATTATGAGAATCAAATCTCTGTCTTGTCGATCCCTACTAACAAAGGGCTAACATTTTCTACGTTACTGGATCTGAATGAACCACATAATCTGCACTGGTCTCTAACACCAGCAGCTTATGCTCGTCTTAGGGAATTCCTGTCAGCATTGTATCATGCAAATTCTCAGTCATATTTTCTGATGGGTTTTACATTTAACAGCGAAGCTACTGGGGCACAAGAGGAGTCCGCCGCCCTTCCTCTCTCTTAATAGCACAAAGGCCCTGAAGAGGCACAGTTTAAACGGCATAAACTTCGCCTCAGGAGGTTCGGGAATTCTCGACGTAACGGGGGTAAGGCCCGTTTTTCATCCTCCTTCCACTATTTCTCTTCTTGTTTCTCCAGTCTGCCTCAAATATATGTTGGATATTTTCCCCAGGTAACAATGATGAAAGTCAATCTCTTTGGCACCTCGGATGAAAAGACCCGGAAAGTGATCACGTTATCAGAACAGATAATGCAGTTCTCAACAGTCCGTGATACTCTCACAGCCGTTATGGGTGCTACCGAGACCGAGAAGTTTCTTGTGAAGTCTCTCCTCTTCATCAGCATTGGCAGCAACGATATTTTGCTTTACCATCACTCAAACAGTACAGTACCCAAGCAAGAGTTTATTGCCACTTTGGGATCTGCCTATGAAAATCACTTGAAGGTGGCACTCCTTTTCAAATTCTACTTGCTCAAGGACTTGTTTATTTATGTTGGTTCTTCTAGGTTCTCCTGAAATTGATTAATCATTCCTTTCCTGGGTTCTTGTTATATTGTATACATTGGAACACTCGTATCCCTCTCTTTTAGGCTCAGCAACTCTGAAACAAAAGCATGTCATACGCAAACTTTAAAACCTTGTAGCGAACATTGCCTATATTGCAAAGCAGCACTCATTAATCTTATCTCCTGTTTGATGTGGCAGACTCTATGGGGTCTCGGAGCGAGGAAGTTTGGCATTATAAGCGTGCCTCCGATAGGATGCTGTCCATCTCAGAGGGTTCTCAGTGGCACAGGGGAGTGTTTGGAGGTCCTAAATGAACTTGCGATAGCTTTCCATTCGAACCTTGGAGACGTGTTGAAGAAACTCAGTTCAGAGTATGAAGGCATGAAGTACTCACTTGGGAATGCATACGACATGGCCATGGATGTTATCGTGAACCCTCTTCCATGTATGTTACTCTGAAAATCCTGCATCAATGATTGTTACCTGTCTTTTCCCTATTTTGCTAGGCGAGAAATTGCTAATCAAAGCAATGAAACAAAAGAAAGATTTACTGAAGTAGAGGGGAATGAAGTCTATCCACCCTTCGTGCATATTTTTCAGGAATAATAATAACATCGTCTCGGCTGGTTTTTAGATCGAATTATATTTAGAATATCGATCTTCATGTGAGACTTATAGCTGTCGTTCTATTAGTGTAAAAGAAATGCCACAGGTTGACCTTCCTCTCTTTGGATTTTGCAGACTTTAAGGACGTGAAAAGTGCATGCTGTGGATCAGGAACATTAAATGCTGAAGGAATATGCGACCCAAAAGCACGTCTTTGCTCGAAGCGCAATGAGTACTTGTTCTGGGATTTATACCACGCGACACAAGCTGCTTCAAAGTTGGCAGCTGTAACTCTATACACCGGCGGGCCGAGATATGTCACTCCAATGAACTTTTCTCAGTTGGCTAGTGCTTGTTGATAGCTAACGACGCAATCTTCATGGGCTCTCCAGGACTTTTACCCCATTTTCAATCACTGTTACGAAGAAATAGTGTTCATCACTATGGTTGTATCCCCTCATTCGGCCCGTTATGTCTGTTTGATTCATTTTTACTTTGCTTCACCAGGGTATGTATTTTCACTGTGCTGTCTTCAGAAAAGAGTTCTAGTCTATCTAAAGATCGACAAGAAATAATAGCTTGAAAGAGCATACATGGCTCGTTTGATTCGACTTTGAGGAAATACCCTTGGGAGAATGCAAATATCTTTGAGGTAAAAGGGTTTTCCGAAATGCTAGAATGTTTGCTAAACTATAACTGAAAAATGCTTTAGGAAAATGCAAGACTGTTTAGTAAACATATATTTGAAAAGCCCTTTAGTGTGACCAAATTAAGTTTTTTAGTTTTAGTATTTTTAAAATTGCAAAAAAGAAACAATGATTATATAACATTTTACATTCTCATGTTGAGAGTAATGTAAAAGATATATATTAGTAAATTTATTTAAAAATTATATTAAAAGAATTTGATTATATATTAGATGCAAAGCTCAACTTTTGGCTTAGGGTTGTTTTCAACTTTGAATAATTTTTTTTAATTATTGTAGTATTAATCATCTTTGTTAATTAATGATCATTCTAGTGTATTGATAAAAAGTTGGGCTATTGATTATCAAAAGATAAAAATGTCCACAAAAAAAAAAAAAGGTGAACCCAACATTTGCAGAGGGTTTTTATTATTTTTTTAAAAAATAAAAAAAAAAAATCCGATGAAACTCCGTCGCCAATCAACGGCGGTTGGGGGTGTGGGGAAAATGATCGGTTTAAAGAAAAAAAAAAAGTCAACGGATAAATAGTAGAGGTGAACTTGCATTTAGAAATCCCAAAGCAGTCCCCACTGCTTTGGGCTTTCAAAGATTTCAAAGTCAACATTTGGCCAAGGACACCTCTAAATACTGAATCAAAACCTAAATTTTTTTCCAATGGACTTTCGGAGCTGAAAGCCCCTTGGGAATGCTGAACCAAATGAGGCCACAGTCCTCGAGGGGTGGATGAATATACTGCAGAGTCTGCATTCAAGTTAGAACTAGAATGAAAAACCCAAACATTATATGAAGATTGAGTCGAATCGAGTGATGGAACATATTTGAATGACCTTAATAAGGGAAATCGTGATGTAATAAAAAGCGAGCTATATGAGCTCTACAAAACATTCTTATTACAGCACTTTCCTTCAGACAAGAAGCACGGCAACATCAGTAAAGAAGATTGTGCCTACCGTAGAATTTTTAGGTTATTGTTTGTTGTCATCAAAAGCATCATATCTGCAGTCTCCTGCTTAACCTTTGTAATAAGTTTCCAAGAACTCGTCTTGTCCATCTTCAATCAGATCTCTGGCTTCTCTAGTAACCTCAAATCTTTTCCAATAAAAGAAGATTGCAAATTAAATACTGCTCGCAGGACCTGAGGACCCGACTTTGCAAGCAATGAGAAATCTTGGGAAGGTTCTCAGATAACCTTCGTCTTTGTGATACATAAATCCTGAGAAGCTGCTCTCAAATTTGATTTATGCCGACAACAATGAAGCTGCTTCTAGAAGTTTCGCTCCTCAGCAGTGATAACATTCTCCTGTTGGACCACCACTGATAACATTCTTAAACCGGTTGGTATTAGCTCGACTTCTGAGCAACGTCGTGGTGGTGGCCCCGCTTTCAAGTGCCTGGCGTCGGGTACGTCGCTGCACGGCTTCCTACGATGGTTCCTGGGTATCAAAAAAAAAAAAAACATTCTCGCCGTTGGTACTCGATGGTTCACGGTATCGCCAAAAAAAAAAAACATTCTCACTCGACTTCGATCGCCAAGTAGAGAATTCTCCTGTCTGGGTATCAAAAAAAAAAAAAAAAAAACATTCTCCTGTTGATACTCGACTTTTGATCGCCAAGTAGAGTAATCTAGCCTAGGCATTCCGCCGCCGCTTCTCCGCTAAGTTAATTGCCTACATGTCAGGTTGTCATCATGACGACTTGCGTGGTTTGGCCCCTCGCATATTTTTAGAGGCCGCAAGGAACCGACTAGCTCTTGCATATGCTTTAGGAAAGAAAATGGTGAAGAATGTAGGAAAGGCCCTTTCTTTCAAGGATTAAGAGCTATAGATTTACATTAGTTCCCGATTACATCAATTGCTGGCTCAGCCATGCTTTGCCCCGCCAGGATTTGATTTTCGGCGTCAGTTTACCTGCAGTGGGGATTAGACATATGACATGATATTTCATGACATTCCAGAATCACGCTCTCTCGGTCATGCTTTCCTGGAACGGATGAAAACGATACTCTTAGGAATCCGTGAAAGCTGCCCTCCATCTCATTACTTTCCCGAGTGGAAGATGGTCGACATTGTTCGCGTGTTCATCTTTTCGCGGAACGTGATTTTGACTAACGAAGAAGTAGAACCCAGTATGCGATTGCTCACGAATAGACAATGGTTACGTCGATCGGGCATCATCATCATCCTGTTTTGCTAGGTTTGGTCCCAAACCACAATGAGAAACGACAGAGAAGCCTTTCTTTCCACCAAACCTGCTTGTTCAGCCTATGTATGCCGTACGATACACAGCAATGACTGACAATAAATACCATTTGTTCCAACAATAAGAGGGTACCCAACTCGCAATTTAACCAGTGCGATATCTCTTGCATATACAGTATGCACTTGTTTACAGGCCAGGGAGGTGAAAAGGAAGAAACACAGCATGCAGAATACTAAATCACGTCAATAGATGCCGCAAACAACGAGCTCATGGAGGATAGAGAATAGACATTGTTTCAAATACAACTGTGCCCACTCCTAAAGATAGAGAACCGGGAGCCCGGTTCATCCACTCAATGCCCCATTATACATCAGGAAGCAACGGTCGATAGCAATAGGTTTATAAGAACCCATTACAATCAAAAGCTGAATATATGCGGCAATCACTCAGCAGTCTGCACACAGAAAGTCACATATGAGCCATCTTTTTATATAAAAACCAAAATTAAACATTCATCAAGTGGATTTCAGTGTAATCTCGTCAAGACTGTCTAATGCCAACCAACCTTAATAGTCAACCTGTTGACCAAAATGGGATCACTCTTCGAGAAACATAAAAGCCTTTAAGTTTACAATCAGAATGTGTGAAACTTATTTTGTTCCTTAAAATGTCTTGTGAAACTCCACCTTAAAATTTAACTTCAAATTTCAATTTACTTTGGCATTATTATAGTTAAAAAAGAATAATGAGTATAACTCTTAGGGGGCAACTATGAGAATGTCTATCCTTGAATCATTGTAATATGGAAGTTCAAATACTGCAATGTTGAAATTCTGAAAGTTAAGGAGCTGTAATAACTCATGGCAGAGATCAACCAGCCAACAGCACTTTTAACCGTATCCAATAGTATACAGAAGCATGTAAAATAGCTAATCAAAAACCTCGATATATATATTGTGTTTTACAGGAGTACCATGAACTAACCTGATTAAGTGGATTATCAGGAGATTTCTTCCAGAGCTTCCATATCATGTCTTTGTATTGATTGTGAGTTAGACCTGGTTTCTCTTCCTTCAGTTTTGGGAGCTCAGCTTCTTCAAAAGCCTAGAAGTAGCATATAACGTCAATAAATCACCCAACCATAAAAAGAAGGAAAGGCAGAAAAATATATAACGAGAACAAAAAATCATGCATTGTAGCTAACCAAAGATTCTCCGCCCATAATGATGATCGGGAATGGAGATTCCCCAAAGAACTCCAAGCACACAAAAGCATTAAGATATATCATTCAATCATTACCACTACTAATATACAGCCAATCAGTGACTTTATATTCAGGAAAGCTAATCACAGGCTAGATCACAACAAGCAACAAGTTTGCAGCAACATACTCAATTTTAAAGGATAGACTGTCTTGAGAGAAAAATATTAGGTCAAAAGGGTTAAATACGAGAATAAGGATTATACTCTAGTTTCACTATTCTTTATAGGAAAGTAGTCACTTTTCTATAAAGCAATAATAACAATTTCAATGGAAACCATAAACCATCTCAGATAACTTTGGAAAATTATTCAGCTATACAGAACATGCAAACTCTCTGATACCTGTTCCAGCAAATATCAACCTAAAGATTCCAAAAGGAACTTCAGGACTTCACAGCATTGTATGATGAACTAAGCAGTCAAACTAAAGAAATATCTTCAGTGGTAAATGCATAACCAAAGGGAAGAGAGGGAAGATAAAGCTTCAATCCACGCTGTTGTGAAGAGGATTGCACAACTTTCTTCACATGTAAACGCCGTGAGCTTTATTTCCACCCCATAATGCCCAGACTAACCAGTAATCTTAATCCAAATTCATTAAGTCCCGTAAAAAAGCTTGCTTTGGCACTTCTACAAATGGTCAATACCCGAGCAGACACGCGAGTAAATGGTCATCACATCTCAGGATCAAATTCCTTACTTCCAGCTTCCGAACATTACATCCTTAAGCTTAATTGCAACAAGTCTATACAACACAGGCTTTCCATAAACTAAAGGTGCAAAGCGCACATCTATCAGCGAAAGAAATTCCAAGAAAATTTTTGAAAAACACAGAAAACCATCAAAGCCAGATTAAATTAGTTTCCCGATCCCGAGTCACAGAGCTTGTTCAGATATATTAGGATGCATGAAACGCACTCCATTTAGTGAGATAACGCTCAAATGTTGTCGCGGACCGCCTCTAAAACACAACTACGACGATCGTAAGGAACATGATCCATGCCAACCAAATGAGAAGCGTTTAATTCCAACAGCATTCAGACAGAACGACGAGCTCGATCCAAAATAAACCTCACCTTGAAAGAAGCCTTGAGCCTCCTCTCTGGATGCCTATCAACAGGCAAGCTATCGGCGACCGTCATCTGCGCTATCGCCTCCGCCACCGTACTCGCTTCGATGATCGAATCGTCCCGATTCGTATTGCTCACGAGCACCATCCTCTCGTACTCCTCCTCCTCCGCGGTCCTGCTCTGCTTCCGCTTCCCCTCCTCCGCCTTCCTCGCCAGCTCCGCCTGCTCCTCCTCCCTCCTGCGCCGCAGCTCCGCCTCCGTCACCTTCGGCACGGGGACCGACACGCGGATCGCCTTCTTGTCGGGCTTCCGCATCGCCTTCTCCAGCTCCTTCTCCTCCTGCTCGGCCAGCCGGCGCGCCTCGGCCTTGCGGGCGAGCGCCTCGGCCCGCTTCTCGGCCTCCTCCTCGCGCTTCTTGGAGGAGCGCGACTTCGGGCCCTCGGCCTCGCGCCAGTACTGCTCCTCCTTGTCGCGCTCCTCCCGGGCCTTGCGCTCGCTCTCCGTGGCGGACTTCCGCGCCCTGGCCTCCTCGGCCTTGCTGTTGACGCCCATCTTCTTCGGCATGTCTGTCGGCGGGGGGATCGATCGTCCGACCGATTCGGGCGCCGATCAGGATCGAGATGGGATCGAGGTTTTTCGAGGGTCTGTAGAGAGAGAGAGAGAGAGAGAGAGAATCGAGATGAATTGAAGTGATGAAATTTCGAGAAAAGGTGAGTAAGGGTTTTCGTTTCGGAGACGGAGACTGAACGCGCGCGTTTCGATCCTAGGTGGCGATCCAGGCGCGCGCCGAATTGCGCCCCCCCGTCGGGATAATGATCGATCACCGACCTCCGGTCCTCGGGCCTGGAGAAGTGAATCCGCATAAAGGCCGAGGCCCATGCTATCGTTCGGGTCCGGATCGGGTATCGCGAGTGTGTTTTGTTTTTTCTGTGCGCCAACGACAAAATAGGAAATCACGAGAAAAAAACTATTAAATTTATTGTACTTGTAACTTTCAATTACGAGAGAAATAAATTGTATATAGATGGCACACGAAAATCGTAAGGTCAAAAAAAAAACCCTTTAGACCATTCGATAGCTATTCATGCCCAAATTCAAATTATCACGGGCCTAAATTATTAAAATCTTGTGACAGCCCAAAAGCGCTGTCCTTTCCTTGCCAACTGCGTTGAGCGGCCCTTGACCTCCCACGTTGCCCAGCGACTAGGACCCCGTGCCTTCCTCTCCACGGAATGTACGAACCAGTCCCAACGACACGTACATCCACAGCTGTCCTTCGAAGAGCCACGAACGATGATTGAGGCCAGTTAGCATTGCCACCGTATTTGGGCCCGGGGATTAGGCACGTAGCCATCAATTATTTCCGAGATTCCGGATCAAGCCCACAAGCTTGAGACGATCACGAAAGATCAGCCCGGCACCGATATTGCCTATGGAGGAGGGAGGGAGGGCGTCGGTTGGAAAGGCAATGCGGGGGGACAGCAACGTTGACTTGACCTAGAGAAAGGGGGAAAACAGAGGAAACGGCTAAAGCACGAGTGTGTGGAAGCAGGTGGAGCAGTAGTCCCCTCCCCTGCTCTTTTGGTTTTTGCTTTGTCTTGTGTCCTGTCGAGCCGCTTTAAGAACAGACGCAAGAGCGAGAGCGGAGAGAGAGAGGGGGAGGGAGGGTGGGAGGGAGGCCCCGCCAAGCAATGAATCTTCCTGCCAGTGCCCCACCGCCAAAGTACTTCCCGGACAATCCGTCGGCACCTCATTCATTTGTGGTCCTCGTCTCTCGTACATCGTTTGTTCTTTTCCTTTCTTTTTTTTCGTTCTATGGTGGGTCGGGTGAGGGGAAGAGGGTAAAACCTGTCCCCATCTTTGATCGAGTGCCTTCTGTTCCCATAATTGTTACCTTATTGTGACGGGACGAGGATATTGACGTGACCTCCTCGATAAGATGAGCCGAACTCTAAAAGGCTAGTGTTTGACCTCGGAGTTGCGTTTGTAATGCCCCCGAATTCCCCGTGAAGCGAGAGGGAATTTACAGGCTGATTTTTTAAGTAAATGACCCGCTCGCAAAAGCCCAACCCCTCGATCGCTCTTTCTCGAGGATCGATCCTCGTAGATTGGACTTTGGATGTTCCACGCATTGAGCGTCCCAGCAAGCAAATGCGTGATTCGTGGACGGATTAGGATGGATTAGGTCCTAAGATGACTTATTGTCAAGGGTCAATGTCGGGTTGATACCACGAATAACATGCAACTCTTGACAAGCTTTTGAGCCAGGAGGAGTTGGTCATTGTGTTGCGATATCCCACCTATTAAAGGTTCACTATTAGAATAATCACCCGACTACAGAGCTCTAGTTCATTAAACCGCTCATTGCTGGCATAGAATGTCTTGCCATGCACGATTTTGTGTTTGATTTGGGTTTACTTAAGCGCAGGTTTTTCTTAAAAATTAATTTTACCTTCATATTATTGCATTTTCGTGGCCCATCATTTTATATGTAATCATGGATGAATTTAATTACACACTTGACAATTCACGTCTCGAAGCATATTGATTTATCATAGATATCATTCAACCATTGATACAAAAACATACACACATTATTGGAATAATTACATAACAAGCATCTTCCCCATATAATCCAATCGGAGGACCATCTATTCCATCTTTTACTAGGATAATATATTCGAATAACCTATATAATAAGAGCTGAAATCAAACATGCTTTGATGCATCAATAATGAAAACGTGACATTTTGGATCATTCATCTCAACTTTATTAAAAACAAAATAGTACTTTGTCCGGGCTACGCATTTTTAGCAAGCCTATTGCCGTCTATCGCCAAGCGCAAGTTGAATAAAGCTAAAACAATCCTTGCGCCCAATAAGGTCAGTACACCTGGAGGTGGAATGGCAGTGGATTTGGCGAAACTGAATCGAAAGGAGCTAGAGAGAGCAGATTTGAGACACTAGTGAGGGAGCTCAAGATTTGGATATCGCGGGAAT
The DNA here is from genome assembly GCA_014182375.1 of Eucalyptus virginea. NCBI lineage: Eukaryota > Viridiplantae > Streptophyta > Magnoliopsida > Myrtales > Myrtaceae > Eucalyptus > Eucalyptus virginea. Next base: position 17,756,078 of record CM024522.1, on the reverse strand, counting down.
TATGCTAGGCATGTGAAACTTTCAAAGATTTTTATTCTAAATTGCACAAATACGTTTAGAAATTTTTCAATCTTAAAGATATTCATCGGATCCATAATCCGACCTCATGATATCTTATTTCGATTTAAATCAAGATAACCAATCAAATGGATTATATTATAAATAATTGGGGTTTTCGAGAGGCGACTGCTAATTAGGGATTTGAATAGTAGTCAATGGGTCCACAAACCACTCATGCAGACTAATTACTTCCGAAAAGGGCATTCATTACCCCGTCAAATCGGATAACCCGGGGTAAAATTCCCGAGCTGTCAATTGGGCCCTGGAAATCCAAACGTCAAGTGCGGCCAACACTGTGGGAAATTGATTAGCGCACGTGAATCGACATCACCAAAAAAGCAAACCCCCACCCCAAAAAATTTCAAAGGGGAAAAAAAAGATTAATAATCAGAATCCCGTAAACGCCGTTCGAAGTCTCGAATTGATTAATCGCATCTAATCGCGAGCTAATTCTCAAACGGGATCGATCTTTTCTATTCCGGGCTAGTCAGCTCCATCGAAATCCAATCGCGCCATCTGATGAGGATCGGGAAATTTAGTGAAAAAGACAAAAAAAATCGTGGTCCCCACCCTGTCCGGCGGACGGTCAGGATTAGGCCTGGGCTAGGGGGCAGCATCATCAGGTCGACAGGCAATAATTTCTCCGAATAGAGATGATGGTGATAATGATGATGATGATGGCGTGGTAAAGCGTACTGTTCGGGGGTCATAGATTCTTGCGTAAAACGAAGGGTTCGTGACGGCGAGTCGCTGTTTTGTTCTTTGCTTTCTTTTCTTTGCCTTCTCCGTCGCTTTCCTGCACGCATACCGCACGCGCCCGCCGGCACGGCGGTGCCGTGCTCGGCGGCTGCCGCTGGGCGTCTCACGGGGTCCTGCGACTTGTCCATGCTGATGCAAAACTAGAGTTTACTTTTTATGGACCTCACGAGAATCATCGCATGCATTTACCACATCATTCGCGATTCGATTATTTTGAAGAAATTGAATCTTATGAATTCCGAATCTCTCGTGACCGGTCTTTCTCGATAGAAAGGAATAAAAAAGGTTAAAGAGACCAAGAAATTGGCATTAAGAATGTCTTTATACGAAGAATCTTGTGATAAAGGAAATTATTTTCTCCTTTTTAAGTTTCGTATTTTTTAACTTTGAGCATGCATATATTTTGGTCATAAATGATTATTTTAACCAAACGCGTTAGAGTCCAAAAAAGTAATTCATGAAAGATTCTTTTGCTCAAATAAATATACCTCGAGACCTTCAATATTTTAAGTTGGAGAGAACATTGTATCCTTCAAATAATTTGTATACTTAATTTATATGTCTACATTAATAGTGAGGCCTTTAAATTTGTAATTGTTTATTTTTTTAGTATCAATTGTAACATACTATATCAAGACTTTAGCCAATTACGCCTTGCGGTTACGACTACGAGTGAGTCCAATTGAAAACAAGATCCTTAGTTTTCTTAAACTGTACGAAAGCATTATTGGTAATACAGATTGGGAGTTACAGAGGAATGATGGTGAACATGACATCTTTTTCCCGATAATTCCGACCACCGATTGGAAGAAGACCGTCGTGGTCTGACATGCAAATGAATTCCTTGACGGAGGAATCTTACGCGGGGCACGGAACGAAGTAGAACTTAAAACTTTTATGATTTTGTATTTAAATTCCAAAACATATCCATTGACACATTTACTTTAATTTTTTGATGACATCGTAAACCTTAAATTCATACATATGTGATATATATTTTTTTGATAAAGTACATATGTGATATATTTATCCTCAAATTTTTTAATTTGACGGAAAAAATTATAAACTTATATTTACGTGACAAATTCCAAGTGACCAATGGCCAAGCACTTCCAGCGTCCCTCTCTTAGTCCCTCCTATGTTTTGAAGTTATTTAGGTAGACGTGCAGTGAAAGTGACGGGGTGGTTTGGAAAAGGAAAATGGCAATATGGTGAATTCCGAAAACGTAATGTTAAGATTTAGCCTCCAAGTTGTCCGTTTTTGTGAACTGACAATATAAATTGATGCAAAGGATAGATTTTTTGAAATTTTGTTCGAAAATAAGATTCCTTGGACACCGAATAAAATTAGATCTAGCATTGGGCTTTCGTGAAAACACTCTCTGTCACTCCTCCCTTTTTCTGGCATGTTATCTCCTTCTCTACTAAATAATTACAAAAAAAAAAAAGGAAAAAAATCTTCTTCCCCTCATAAACAGTATAAGTCCTTTGTTCAACTACGATCCCCCGGCACAAAAAAAGGAAAAAGAAAAAGGGGAAATCGAACCTTTCCGAGTACATCATAACTCCGCGCGTCGGAAACGGTTGGCTGGCGCGAAAAATTAAGAAAGAACATCGAAACAAAAAAATAATAATAAATGAACGAATACAAGAAAATTACGGAAAAGGACGAGGAGGAAGGAGGAGAGCGACATATTTTTTTCCAGCGGGTCCCAAAGCGAAAGGGCCGTGTCGGGCGCAGCAGCCCTCCCCCACCGCTCCAACCGAAAAAGGCGACGAATCTCTGCAAGAAAACGCCCGTTCCCCCTTTTCCCTCGCGTGCTCCCTCCGTCGCCGTCACCGTTACCGTTACCGTCGCCGTCGCCGTTAACGTTACCGTCGCCGTCACCGTCTATCGCCACGGACCAAAACCCACGGGGCTTTACACAGCAGCAGCATCAATCACCACCACCTTTCGCTCAAGCACTTCCAGAAGAGAGAGAGAGAGTGTGGGGCGTGATTTTCTCTCTCTTCTGTACGCTTTCAGAGGAGAGAGAGAGAGAGAGAGAGAGAGAGTGCCTAACATTTGCACAGAGAATCGCCATTAACAATAATCATTCACACTTTCAGAAGAGAGAGAGAGAGAGAGAGTGTGCGAGCTTTATCTGCTTTTCCTCCACAGTCCCCACATCATTACCACGCGCAGCGACTCTCTCTCTCTCTCTCTCTCACACTATCTCTGTGGTTCTGTTCTGTTCAGTGTTCCTCACCTGCGCGGCGGTCTCCCCTTGTGGCGAATGCGCGGCTGAGATCTAGCCTCTCCTCCTCCCCGTCGAGCCGGCCGTCAGATCTTTCGCGCGCTGATGGCGGCCACGTCGTCCGACGACGACTGCGACCGGCAGAGCGAGGAGCGGTGCGGGAGCTACAGCCTCAGCGCCGACGTCAGCGAGTCCGAGAGCTGCAGCAGCTTCTCCTGCCACCGTTTCGACGGCGGCGAGGGCGCGTCGAGCTCCATGGCGTCGTCCCCCCGCCCGGCCGCCTGGAACTTCACCTTCCCGGCGGCGGTGATGGCGCCGGTCATCGGAGGGAGGGACGTGGTGCTCTGGGACGAGAAGAGAGAGAAGAAGGACGGTGATTTGTCTGGTAATTCTCCGGCCTACATTTTTAGTAATGCTGCTCACTAGGCGGGGGAAACTGGCCCTGCGGTGCTTGATTCGTGCTTTGCTCGTCTAATTCCAAGAATGCGCCTCGTAACATTTCCGATTCGCGAGTTCTTTGCGATGAAAAATGAGAAGAAAGGTGTAGAGGAAAGATTTGCGGCTTTCGAGCAGCCTAGAGTGTTTTCGTAGCATTCTCAGCATTTTTTTTCCTCTCTTTTCTTTTCCGTGTTTCTCTACGAATTCTGGAGTTCGCGTAATTTATGTTTTTCTTTTTTAATTTTTGTAAGCTTTTAGCATTCGCGACCTGGCCAGAAATTTGTTGCTTCTTGCATCGGATTTTTCTCGGGTGCTGGTTACTTGGATTTTCTGTTCATTTTTTCTTCGGCCTTCCAGAAATTGAGATGATGAAGGAGAGATTTGCTAAGCTGCTTCTCGGAGAAGACATGTCCGGAGGCGGTAAAGGAGTGTGCACTGCGCTTGCGATCTCGAACGCCATAACCAATCTCTCTGGTAACACTCCCTGCTGTTACAGATGCGAATGCTTTTTAATTTTCTATTGTCGTAGTTCAATTTTTGTCGGGATGATACGTGTGCGACGCAGTTTAAGAAATCCTTCTTGCTTAGATCTGTATTGGACTGGATTGCAGCTACTGTCTTTGGTGCATTATGGAGGCTAGAGCCTTTGGCACCTCAGAAGAAAGCCATGTGGCGCAGAGAAATGGAATGGCTCTTATGTGTGAGCGATTCAATTGTGGAGCTCGTGCCATCGATACAACAATTCCCGGGTGGGGGCACATATGAGGTCATGGCAACTCGTCCTCGCTCTGATTTATATATAAATCTCCCTGCTCTTAAGAAGCTCGATGCGATGTTAACCAGCATGCTCGATGGGTTCTCTGAGACGGAATTTTGGTATGTTGATCGTGGGATATTGATGGATGATGGCGATGACCATGATAAGAAATCTTCAGGTGTGTCCAGTGGTAGGCCGTCCATTAGACAGGAAGAGAAGTGGTGGTTGCCTTGCCCGAAAGTGCCATCTAATGGATTATCTGATGAAGCTAGGAAGAGATTGCAGCAGTGCAGGGACTGTGCGAATCAGATACTGAAGGCAGCTATGGCAATTAATAGCAGTGTGCTTGCTGAAATGGAGATTCCTAATGCATACTTGGAAACCTTGCCCAAGGTACAAATATATCTGTCACCTATTGAAGCAGTAACCTTTTAATGAAACACGACTGACCAAAAACGTTTGCTCATTTTATTGATCTTGATTTGATCAGCCATTATTCTCGTCCAAGTGCTAGGCATGTGTTTTAACGTGCATATGGTAAAGCTTTTTGTGCTGTTTGTTGGCAATAAATAATCAAATCATGGAAATATGATGGGAAGTCCAGGAAGGCTGTGATACCGCAATGAGTTGCTTATAAAATTGTTGCTCAAATTCTTGAAACACTTTTTGCCTTCTCTCATACACTGCAATCCATTTCCTCCGTCAAATGCTTGGTCATTTGTCTAATGTGTTTCCGAATACTCTGTGCATGGCCATGATTTATCCCCTCTTAATATTCACTGATGTCTACATTTGGGACCAAAGGCCCTAGCAGTTTTGTCTCTTTGATAATGATCAAATTATCTAATCATAGTTAGCTAAGTTACCCCCTCCACTTTTGCTGTCGAACCTTTTCCCAAGTTTTTTCAATTTTTTAATTAGTTATTTTTTCTTTCTTTCCTTTTGGCCAGGAGTTTTCATTTGCTTATCTATCAAGCACAGTGTAATTACTAACTAATGGAATAAGATACGCTAGTAAACATGCAGTTTCTTCTTGTCTTTCTATTTAGCATACGTTCTAGCATACATACCAATGGCAAATGCAAATTACGAGTAAATAATTTATTACTGATTTTGACATCATAACTCTATTTGCCAATCTGTATTCATCCCCTAAATAAGTTAAGGTGTTAGGAGAGTGTCTGCGCTACAGAATTCAAGTGTGCAGAGTGAGTGGTTTAGTTTTACTATAACCTTTCTCTCCTTGCAGAGTGGAAAAGATTGTCTGGGCCATATAATATACCGCTATATTACTGCTGAGCAATTCTCCCCAGAATGTCTACTCGATTGTCTGGACTTATCGTCTGAGCATCACACCTTGGAGGTGGCTAACAGGATTGAGGCAGCGATCCATGTCTGGAAGCAGAAAGACCAAAAGAAACACATTAACCGCACAAAATCAAGGCAGTCATCCTGGGGTGGTAAGGTTAAAGGGCTAGTTGCCGATGGAGAGAAAAATCAATTTCTAGCTGAACGAGCAGAGACCCTACTGCAGAGCTTAAGGCTTCGTTTCCCTGGTCTTCCCCAGACTGCATTGGATATGAACAAGATCCAGTATAATAAGGTACATTGGCTCATTGCCTCTTCATCTTCAGATTGCAATTTCCTGTAATATGCATTCATGATGTGGAAAGATTAGTTTAGTTAATGCATGCATGCGACTTCATGCATCCACTTGATGGCTGGTTCAGATGAGTATGGGCGTTTCAAAACTGGTTGATATTTGAAATGGCTTTGTAAATTTCCAGGATGTTGGACAATCGATTCTTGAAAGCTACTCAAGAGTAATGGAGAGCTTAGCCTTTAACATAATAGCAAGGATTGATGATGTCATGTATGTAGATGACACCATCAAGAGATGTGCTGCAGTAGAGTCAATGCCCCTCTTTAGCCGGGGAGGTCTCGGCTGTCTCCCCATTCAGAAGAGGATGTCTCCTAGTCCCTTCTCGATCAAGCACTCGCCTTATGGCTCTCCTTTTGCGACCCCATCTTTCTGTTCATCTCCCATCGGTGGAAGTCCGGGAAGGACGCCTACGTCCACAAAGAGGAACAATCACAAAAAACATGACAAAAAACCCATGACGGCAGAATCCGAAAAGGTATGGTCATATGCTGGAAATATTAGCGCGAGGCAGGCTTCCAAAGATGCACCCGAACGAGATTGATGATGTGTTGGGTCTGTATGCTGGAAACGTCAGCAGCATGCAGTCATGGGTGGGTCTATATGTATGGAAGAAGTAGAGAAAGCTAGGTGGGGGTTTAATCATGTACATGAGTTAGGAGTAAATGAGTAGAGAAGAGATGATACTGTTTTAGAGTTTCCTAGTATTATCATGTTTTGAGAGAATCACTCTGTTGGCCTTTGAATATTAGGGAACCATGCATCCGTCAAATTCTCTTTGGTTGCCCATTTATCTTTGTGCTTGAGAGAGATGGAGGGATTTCCGTGAAGGTGCCGAAAGTGAAAAAAAAATGGGCCTGATGATGTGCCTTGCCTGTACACATTACACGATCTCATGTGGTCTGAGGCTGCGTTTGATTCAACTTTAAAGTCGGCTTTCAGCTTTCAACTTGCCTTTAAAATGCTGAAAGCCCAAAGCCAGTAGGGACTGCTTTGGGCTTTCAGCATTCCGTTGAATGCTGAAATTATTTACTGCTGAACCAAACGCAGCCTGAATCTTCCAGTGATGTGAATGTGGATGGGCATCGGTCCTGTCCTTGCAATTCGAGTTATGTAGGAACCTCAAAAGTATATGAACATGAAGATTCGTGGATTCATCTAAAAGAGAGAATGGACACTCCATTAACGAAAGCCCCAATCCTTTTCACTGAAAGTTTTGTGCTTCTTGAAATTATTGCTTCCGTTTGTCACATTACTCTGAATCGGCTAACAGGTTGAACTCTGCCTTTTGGTGGGCTCTTAGCCGTAAAAGGGACCTAGTACAACCGATGCCACTTCTTAAGAACGGTATAATACAGGCAAAAACTTGCCGGCAAAAGTTTGCCTTCTGATCTTTCATGTACATTTGAAAAACATAAAAGAAAACATGACGGTGCTATGGCAACTGAATGACAGCCTCGAAGATATAGTAAAGACCTTAGAAGCGTAATACGCATTAAATAAATCATCCGAAAGTGAATACAGAAGGTAAAACTAGTCACAAGGCCGTGCTTTCTTGATCTCAAAAAAGAATGGCCCTCCCAATCTATGTACAATGAAGTGCTCTCTCAGCCTCTGCATCAATTAACATAGACCGCAGACTCTAGGGAGCAGAGATGCAGCATTTCCTGTTATTCTGTCTGGCGAAATCCTTAATAAACAGTCAAATTTATAACAAGCCCTGTGCAATGATACAGGTCCTCTAGGTGGTGGATCTGAAGCATTAATCTCATAATCAGTTACTCAGAGTATGTATTGTCACCTAACCAAACCAACTTCTTGCCTTTCCTTCAGCATCAATAGTTGCCTTGGTCCCATGCAGTGAGCTGAATCAACCTCTCCAGCCCTTTCTTCCTGCATTATTCATGTACAACGTCGTGAACAATTTGATTGGCGACAACACCCCATATCCAAGAAGACCAACCTCTGCATTACACTGCTAGTGCTTCCAATTGATTTTGAACCTGAGGTTATCACCAAGAGAAAATGTTCACTGAAATGAGGAACAACAGAAAATGTTCACTGAAATGCGCTTTATCAGGTACAAAACCAACTACGATAAAACATGTGGAACGTAATGCTAAATTCCAACATTTTCTTCTAGAAGTGGCTATAATCTGTGGTTTCCCTTATGGCAAAAATTTAACCAATGCCCTCAAGGAAGTAGCTTCAACGTACTATTAGAACATGACGGTAGAATGTAGCATCAGAATATGCAGTAGAACAGAAGAAATCTCTAGTCTGCTTCCATATGGATTCCTAGGACTGACTAACTGAAAAGTTTAATGATGATGCAAAGATTGGATGATTATTAATAGATAATAGAAAGAATTTCATCAAACAGATGCTTACTTCCGAGGTCGTTGAAGCAATCCAATCCGGAGGTGGCCAGAACAGCTCCGAATAACCTGCATAATCTTCTAAAGGTCCAATATTGCCACTATCCATATCATAAACACCAATTCCAGGGCCCTTCGAAGGTCCTTCCAATTCCCAATTATCCGCAAAAATATGCAATTCCCTTTACAAGCCCTTAAATCTGCAGCTGAAGCAGAAAATGTACAATCATCTCCCAGAAACAACACCCTGTCCCCCAAGTCTTTCACCTCATTCCACACCTTCTCTTCTCTGTCCAGCTTGTAGACCTTAAACCGGACTGTCCTCTCCCTCGTTATGTAATCAAAATTCTCTGCCAATTCCGTGACCACGCCATCGTGATCGGTCTCGACATCCAGGCTCAAATACATATCGACCAACAGCAGTTCACCGACAGATTCCACCAAGAACTTCTTGTCACCCCCAAAGTTCGACTCCGCGACCAAGGTCACGCCCAAATCCAACCCGACAAGCACGGTCCTCCCGGTGCCATCGACGGCATAAAACTCTCCCTTAAACAATATCACGTCATCATACGGCGACGGCATGTCCCGAATGACGGACCACCGTTTTTGACCAGATTTCAACATGGCCAATTTCCCAGACACGTGGATCGTGAGCAGCGCGAAATCATTCCCATCGTCCGAGCACAAGAAAACAACCTTCTCCAGGTAGAGATGACCATCGTTACCGCAAGGGGGATAGCTCATGTACTGCAGCACATACTCGTGCCCTAGCTCCAGCACGCGCAGATCCATCAAATCCAGGACTCTCGGCAAAATCCTCGGGGAGAGGAGCGATTGGGCTCCTGGAGAGAGGGTTCAGTAGATTCATCCTCCGGCGGACGTCCTCCTTGACCTTGACCAGCCACCCGACGGGGACGTCCTGGTCGCGGGATCGGGCCACCCCGAGGAGGAAGATGGTGCTCTTGGACAGGTGGAATCCCAGGGCGGCGTCGGAGATCCCGTCGTTCGGGAGGATGAGGGACCGGCCGCGCCGGGAGGGGCCAGGGCTCGGCGCGACCGAGGAGCGCCAGGAAGAGCAGACGGATCGGAACCGGAGGACGTCGAACTGCGTGCCGAGGCGCCGCGCGATGAGGCGGAGGAGGTCCTCCGGCATCTGGCTCCATTCGGCCATGGCGAGGACGAGGGGGCGTGGTAGGCTCTTGGGATCCTCCTCCCGGGAAAATCGAGCCGGATCGGCGAGAAAATTCGAGAGAAAGTGAGGGAAAATCTGCTGAGAAAATCCACAGGTGAATTGGACTTAGAGCTTCGGAATTTGCAATTGCAGCGAAATGTGGATCGACGTGCGATTTTGAGGGGTCGATTGCATTTTTGCCCCCAGTCCCTGTACTTTTGAACGTTTTTCCAATAAGCCCCCCAATTGGCAGCTCTACTCTTAATTTAGCCCAAAATCACCTGTGTAGAGAGAGAGTGTGAAGGAGGAGGTGGTGAGCATGGTGGGTCTGGACCAGCTGCCATCGGCTCGACCACCGACGATAATGATGAAGTCGGACGCATCCGTCGATTTGCTCTGTCGGGTCCACCCGCGACCTCCGTTGCCGCCAAGTCCTCCGATGAGGAGCTTCAAAGGTGGACTCTGATCAACTCGACGGTTTGGCTATAAGGTTATTTGGTTAGGCCGGTCTTCGCACGAGCTTGACTATAAGCACCTCTCTCCCTGCAGAGTGGAAGAGATTGTCTGGACCATATCACATACCGCTTGCGTCGCTGTCGAGCCATTCTCCTCAAAATATCTGCCTGATCGTCTCGCCTTAACATCTAAGCACCATGCCTTGGAGGTGGCCGCTAACGACATCGGGGCGACGGTCCATGTCCAGAAGCAGAAATATCAGAAGAATCGCGTAAACCGAACGAAATCTAGGCAGTCGTCCTGGGGTGGTAAGGTTAAAGGGCTAGATGCTGATGGTGCAGAGACTAGTCCTACTGCAGAGCTCAAGGCTTTCGTTTCCCTGGCCTTCCTCAGACTGCATTATTGGATGCGAACGAGATTGAGGATAACAAGGTACACTAGCTCATCGCTTTCTCATCTTCAGATTGCAATTTCTCTGATGATCAAAGCATTCATGAGGTGGAAAGGTTAGTTTAGTTAATGCGTGCATACCTCTTAATGCATTCAAAACTTGTTGATATTTTGAAATGGCTTTGTAATCTTGTTGGATGTTGGACAATTGATTCTCGAAAGCTACTTGAGAGTAATGGCTGTAAGAATTTTTCTAATTGTGGACTACATTAATTGATATTGTAATTTACCGTTTAACGTTTATCGTTTTACGGGGTTTAGTCTAAAGTGAGATAGAAGATTTCTTAATTAGTCTAATATGGACCTTTGAGCTAGTGTGGGGAGAGTTGAGCTGCCGTAATGAGAGGACTGGTGGAAATTCATAAATAGTGTTCAAGTCTCTCCTCTAACCCGAATTCTCACCTGTATCCTCACCTAAGGGGCGTTTACCTAACGCTACACGTGAGGGGGCCGCCTCATTGAGCCAGTGATACAGAGGGCAATAGAGGAGAAGGACTTGCCCGTGGAACATTGTGTTTCCGCTTCCGCTTCAAAAACAACGAATTCCAAAAACAGGTGTGCTAATCTTTCTTCTCAATGATGCATGTTCTTGTTCTAGTTATTGAGATCTTGGAATTACGCAATTTGCGTCTATCATGTGGTATCAGAACCTCTATAACCCTAGAACACGAACACAATTGATTTTGCCCCAATTTATACGGATTAGCCCTAATTAGTACGGATCTTGCCATAATTTGTGATTTTCGAGACTTTTCGTTCAATAAAAATAAAATTAAATCACAAATTCGAACTGGACTCGATGAGGCGATCAAAACCGTGGGTGGCGCGTCGCCAGGGGAAGCCTCACGCGCCCCCACGCGCGGCCACGCGCCGCCGGGCGTCGAAGACGCGCGCCCACGCGCTCTCACGCGCAGGGCACTGCTTGCACGTGCGTCGCACGCGGGCGCTGATGTCACGATGACGTCAGCGACCCAGATCCGGATTCGGATTCGGATTCCGCAAGCGCTGACGTCATCGTGATGTCAACGACCCGGATTCCGTACGCACTGACGTCATCGACTCGGACCCGGACCCGACCCGAATGGCGTTGGACTCGACTCGACTTGACCGACCCGACCCGACCGAGGACCGACCCGACCCGACCCGACCCGGTCACTCGTTGATCGAACCGGTCAACCGGTCGGACCGGTTTTTGACCGGCCTTTGACGCCCGTGCGTGGGCTCCACGCGCTGCGCACTCAGGCGGCGCGTGCAGGCGCATGGAGGCTCCGATTTGCGCGTGGCCGGCGGTGATGGACTCGTATGGAGATTTCCTATCTCGTGGTATATTTATTTTATATATTTAATGCTTTTATGGATGTGAAAATACATGCAAAACCCTAAATACGTGCTTTTTAGTGTATTTTTTGCGTATTTTTCTTGTATTTTTCTGTGATTTAGAAAATATAGGTGCCGGGATACAGGTATGTTATCACATAAACATTATAAAAGTGTGATTCATTAATAAAAATTAAATTTCATTGTATTTTATTAATGAATAAGGCAATGTAATTAGCATGGCATGTGATTTGAGTGATATGATGCCCCTATCACTAAAGTTAAATCACATGTATATGATGTATGTGAGATGTAAAGATTATATCCCTGGTATGAGAGAGTTTCAATGATTCAATTGAGTTGTGACCGCCAAAGTGGCACACTTGGTTGAGTTTGAGAAATTTTGATCTCGTATATTGATTGGGATGTCTCCTGGTCTAATGTATAGTCATACTCCCAAAGGAGATGATTGTGTATTAGTTCATAGAGTGATACATGATAGTGTAGTGGAGGAGTGACCGATCCTAATGGTTCATATACCCAAAGGTGATGAATTCACAAAGATTGGACTATATTCTCATAACCCTTATCATGTGGGGAGTATACAATTACTTGTCATATATTCTGCCCAAAGGTGATTATGTGATTTTGCATGTAACTCTCTGGATGTGTACTTGTGTGTCAAGTTACACAATGCTCACATGATGCTAATTATATATACTGCTTGTCTTTCCGTCACATTTTCTATAAATGGTGACTCCGTCACCATTGAGGTTCTTGCTGGTTCGAATTTTAAGAGATGGAGAGAGGATTTTCTGTTTGCTATGGAGATGGCAGATGTTCATATGGCTCTTACTACTGATCGGCCGGTAGTTTTGACTGCCGAGAGTACAGAGGCTCAAAAAGCAAATTTTGCTGCATGGGAAAAGAGCAATAGAATTTGATTGCTATTCATGAAGCATTCCATTCAAGAACACTTGAAAAGTGGTTTGCTTGTAGATTGTAATGCTAGGCAAATGATGGAAGCTTTGATGGCTAGAAACCATGTGTCGCCTAATGCTGAGATAGGGACGCATATGCAAACTCTTTTTACTATGAAGTATGATGTTTCTGGTGGAGTTAGAGATTATGTTCTGAGGATGGTTGATTTGCAAACAAAGCTTCAGGCTCTCAATGTTGAAATTCCTATTGCTTGCATTGTCCATCAAGCTCTAAATACTCTTCCTCCCGATTTTGGGATTATCAAGACTAATTATAATTCCCAAGATGAAACCTAGTCTGTTAATGACCTGATTGCAAGGTTAGTGGCAAAGGAAGAGAAATTGAAGAAAGATAAATGACATATTGCTCTTCATGCTTCTAGTTCTGCTAATGACAAGGGTAAGAAGGTGAAAACTTATATCCATAAAGGCAATTCAGAAGTTGCTGGTCCTTCCAACAACAAAGGAAATTCTGAAGGAGCAGGTCCTTCTAATACTCTGAGTCCTAAGAAGGTAATCACCAAGAAGGATGGTGTTCTTTGCTACTTTTGTAGGGAGAGAGGACACGTTAAGAAACGTTGCAGCAAGTTTAAGGCTTGGTTGTCTAAGAGAAATAAGAGAGAGCCTAAAGGGGTTCATAAACCGAAGGACGCCAACTCAAGATGAATCAAAGCTCACTGTTGGAAACAACGTCGGAGTTGACGTTGAGTTCGTGGGAGATGTTATTTTGATTTTAGATTCTGGTTTTCGAATGGTGTTAAGAAACACTTTTTACATACCTTCTTTTAGGCGGAATTTAGTTTATGTGTCTTGTTTGGATACGTGTGGATACTCTTTTGAAATAAAGAGTAATACTATTTCCATGTTTTATGATTCAAATAAGATTGGGTATTGCAATTTATCTGATGGATTATATTGATTGAGCTTATCTCCCAACGACATATACGTTGCTTATTCCGCTGAAAAGGTTGTTTCCAAAAGGCCTTTACCTAAGGAACAGTCTTATGCATTGTGGCATAAACGTCTTGGTCACATCTCTAAAGAAAGAGTAGAAAGGCTTATAAAGGCTGATATCTTGCCTACTCTTAAAGGTGATCAAGAGATTTGCGTAGACTGCTGCAGAGGTAAGATGACTAAGATAAAGAAGAAATCCGTTGTACGAAGTTCAGACTTATTGGAGGTTATTCACACTGATATTAGTGGACCGTACACGCCTACCTTGTGCAGAAATTTTTATTTCATAACATTTATTGACGACTTTTCTCGATATGGATACTTGTGCTTGATTAAAGAAAAGTCCGAATCTCTTGACAAATTCAAGATTTTTCGGACTGAAGTGGAGAAATAGTTGGGAAAAGTTATTAAGATTGTCAGATCTGATCGTGGTGGTGAATATTTTGGTAGGCACGGTGATGCTGGCCAACTTAAAGGGCCGTTTGCTAAATACTTAGAAGATTCTGGGATTATAAGTCAGTTTACTATGCCCGGAAGTCCTGAACAAAATGGGGTAGCTGAAAGGCGGAATCGTATTCTTATGGACATGATGAGAAGTATGATTAGTAGGACCAATTTACCTAATTTTCTGTGGGGAGAAGCTTTCAAAACAACTTTTTATATTTTAAATCGTGTTCCTACTAAAGCGGTCCCATTGACTCCTTTTGAGTTGTGGACTGGATGTAAGCCTAGCTTGAATCATTTTAGAGTTTGGGGATGTCCAGCAGAAGTGAAGTTATATAATCCAACATTGAGTAAGCTGGATTCCAAAACTACTCGATGTTACTTCGTGTCTTACCCAGATCATTCAAAGAGGTATCGATTTTATAATCCTAATGGAGGTACAAGAATTGTGGAATCTCAGACTGCAAAATTTCTGGAATTTGATGTAGCTGAAAAGGGTAGTTGCTCACAAGCTATCGAAGATAATAGTATGGTGGGGATTACTGGATCCCTATCTCATCCTGTGCAGACAATTATGGACCCTCTTCCACAAGTTCCTCAGATTCAAAATGAGGATGAAGTAGCTAACTAGAGAAAGACGTTCAGCTATACCACCAGACTATCTAGTCTACCTGGGAGAGTATGATTATGATATAGGTTGTGTTGTTGATCCCGTGACTTATACTGATGCTATATCATGTCCTCAATCAGATTTGTGGTTAGATGCGATGACCGATGAGATGCAATCTATGAAACATAATGGTGTTTGAGAGCTTGTTGAATTGCCTGAAGGTTGTAAACCTATTGGCTGCAAATGGGTATTCAAGACTAAAAGGGATTTCAAAGGAAAGATTGAAAAGTTTAAAGCCAGACTGATAACTAAGGGTTTCACTCAAAGAGAAGGAATAGATTATGAAGAAACATTTTCTCCAGTTTCTTCTAAAGATTCCTTTAGAGTGATCTTAGCATTGGTAGCTTATTACGATATGGAGTTACACCATATAGATGTTAAGACTGCTTTTCTAAATGGAGACCTTGATGAAGAGGTTTATATGGTGCAGCCTGAAGGTTTTGTAGCAGATGACTCAGGTCAGCTTGTCTGTAGATTGAAAAAGTCTGTTTATGGCCTTAAGCAAGCTTCTAGACAGTGGTATTTCAAGTTTCATAGTGTTGTTACTTCATTTGGATTTATTGAAAACAAAGTAGATCGGTGCATATACACCAAGGTCAGTGGGAGGAAATATATTTTTCTCATACTTTATGTAGATGATATCTTGCTTGCCAGTAGTGACATTGGTTTACTGCATGAGACAAAGCGGATGTTATCGAAAAATTTTGACATGAAAGACCTTGGTGAGGCGTCTTTTGTTCGTGGCATTGAGATCCATAGGGATCGCTCACGTCGTTCATTGGGTTTATCTCAGAGGGCGTATATTGATTGCATTTTAGAAAGATTCAATATGCAGGATTGCAAACCAGGAATTGCTCATGTTGTTAAAGGTGATAAATTGAGTCTTTCACAATGCCCTAATTCAGATTTTGAGAAAATTTAAATGAAGGATGTACCTTATGCTAGTGTGCTTGGAAGCATCATGTATGCTCAAGTTTGCACTAGGCCAGATATTGCTTTTGCAACAGGGCTTCTAGGTAGATATCAGTCTAATCCAGGTCGCGATCACTAGGTTGCTGCCAAGAAGGTTTTAAGGTACTTAAAGAGAATAAAAGATTATATGCTGATTTATAGACATATTCCAGACCTGCAACTAGTAGGGTATTCAGATGCAGATTTTGCTGGTTGTCAAGATGATAAGAAATCAACGACTGGATACATATTTATGTTAGCAGGAGGTGCAGTATCCTGGAAGAGCGAGAAACAGAAATCCATATCTTCTTCAATCATGCAAGCGGAGTTTGTAACATGTTTTTCAGCTGCTACTCAAGCTATTTGGCTCCGGAACCGCATTGGGGAGTTATCAGTTTTTGATTTTGTGGATAGACCCATACAGTTATATTGTGACAATAACTCTGCAGTGTTGTTTATTAATAATAACAGAAGTCTAAAGAGGTCTAAACACATGGAGGTCAAGTTTTTGACTATAAAAGAATCAATGCAGAATGGTGACGTTGTAGTAGATTATATTCATACAGATGATATGGTTGCAGATCCACTAACTAAAGGCCTACACCCGTGTGTTTTTGATCGACATGTCATTAGTATGGGCCTAGGAGCATCTTGGAATGCTGTTATTTAGTGGGAGCTATGTTTTATTTTTCTTTGAATAACGTTTACATTTTTTTTGTTACAATTTAGTAACACTTTGATATATATATGTCAACTTTTGCATTCAATGAAATATTTTTTGAATGGATTATTATTAAGTTGAATATATATATTGTTAAAAGTCTCAATGTATTACTTAAACCTTGAGTGAAGGCTAGGGGCATCCGGACATCGGGTTATTAGCCTTGTACATATGTCTTGTGATACATAAAGAAATGTTAACCGTAAGGACAAGACATATGTGGGTTCATTGGAACTATAAATCATTCTCTAGTGGCACAAGTTTTTGTGACGCCTAAAATTAAGAGAATGGTGACTGACAAATGAGATCTCTCTATGAGAGATGTTATCCATTTGCCACATTACCATATTGAATCCATATCAATAAAGTTGAGAGCACTTGTAACCATGGAAGGCTCTGTGTGTATACATGCAGTTACCGCCATGATTCGGTGTTTAAGACTTTATGGGATAGAATTGACTATTAAGAATTATCTCTGGACTAATGTGCGCATATACAGTACGATATCAATTAATATAGTCTAAGTGGGAGAATGTAAGAATTTTTCTAATTGTGGACTACATTAATTGATATTGTAATTTACCGTTTAACGTTTATCGTTTTACGGGGTTTAGTTTAAAGTGAGATAGAAGGTTTAATTAGTCCAATATGGGGTAATGTGTGTGGGGCGAGTTGAGCTGGCCCGTAATGAGAGGACTAAATTGAACTCTATAAATAGTCTTCCAAGTCTCTCTCCTCTAACCCGACTCTCACATGTATCCTCACCTAAGGGGCGTTTACCTAACGCTACACGTGAGGGGGCCGCCTCATTGAGCTAGTGATACGAAGGGCAATAGAGGAGAATGACTTGCGTGTGGAACATTGTGTTTCTGCTTCCGCTTCAAGAACAATGGATTCCAAAACAGGTGCGCTAATCTTTCTTCTCAATGATGCATGTTCTTATTCTAATTATGGAGATCTTGGGATTACGCAATTTGCGTCTATCAATGGCAAGCCTCGCCTTCAATGTAATAGTGAGGATTGGCGATGTCATATATGTAGACGACACCACCAAGAGATGTGCTGCAGTCGAGTCATTGCCCCTTTAGCCGGGGAGGTCTGGTTTGTCTTCCCAAGATAAGATGGCTCCTAGTCCCTTCTCGATCAAGGACACGCCTTACTGCTCTCCTTTTGCGACCCCATCTTTCTGTTCCTCTCCCTTCGGTGGAAATCCGGGAAGAATGCCCTTGTCCACAAACGGCAACAATCACAAAAAACACGATGAAAAACCAGCAGCACCAGAATCCAAAGAGATATGGTCATATGCTGGGAACATTACTGCGAGGCGGTTTTCTGGGGATACACCCGAACGAGATTGACGATGAGTTGGGTCCAAATGCAGGAAATATTAGCAGCATGAATTCATGAGTGAGTCTATATGTATGGGAGAAGTAGAGAGAATGTACATGTGTCAGGAGTAAATGAGTAGAGAAAAGATGATATTGATTTGGAGTTTCCTAGTATTGTGTTTTGAGAGAAGCACCCTATTGGCCTTTGAAGATCAGGAACCAAGCATATGTGAAATTGCCTTTGGTTGCCCATTTATCTTTGTGCTTGAGAGAGAGAGAGATATTTCGAGGAAGGTGCCGAAAGTGACAATGGGGGCCCTGGGAATATGAATCTTCCAGTGGTATGAATCTGGATGGATATGGGTTCTGTCCTTGCAATTCAATTCAAGTAAAACCCTGAAATATATATGAACATGAAGGTTCAAGAATTCGTCTAAAGAGAAAATGGACGCTCCATTAAT
The DNA here is from genome assembly GCA_014182375.1 of Eucalyptus virginea. Classification (NCBI taxonomy): domain Eukaryota; kingdom Viridiplantae; phylum Streptophyta; class Magnoliopsida; order Myrtales; family Myrtaceae; genus Eucalyptus; species Eucalyptus virginea. The sequence goes on along the minus strand of CM024522.1, from coordinate 17,737,883 downwards.
GAAATCCATACGATCCTTTTGACTGAAGCTTATGTTTTGTGAAATTGTTGTTTCTGTTTGTCAAATATCTGAGTTGGCTAAAAGATTGAAGTCTGCCTTAGGTAGGTTCTCTGTCATCAATAGGGGCAATACATCACAAACTTCTGGACTGTGCAACAGGCGTCATAGCTATGTAAATGAATCAATGTAAATGAATCAGGCAAAAACTCAGCGGCAAAAGTTTGCCTCTTTGGCAAGTGACTGACATCCTCCAAGCTTAGGAAAGACTTTAGAAGTATTACTTACAATACAAAAAGCATCCATATGTGAGTACAGAAAGTAAAAATAGCCACCTAACCAGACTACCTTCTTGCCTTCCTTCAGTGCCTCGGGGTTCATACAGTGAACTAAATCAACCTCTCTAGCCCTTTCTTACCGTGTTATCCATGTACAATGCCGTGAACAAACGATTCGATTGCAGCAACATCCCAATATCCAAGAAGACCAACCTCCGTGTTACACTGTCAGTGCTTCCAATTGATTTTGAACCTGAGGCTATCACCAAGAGAATATTAAATAGTTCATAGAAAGGAAAAATGACAGAGAATGTTCAATGAGATATGCTTTGCCAGGAATAAAACCAACTATGATAAAGCATGACGAATCTAATGTTGAGTGCCAACATTTTCTTCCAGCAGTGACTATAGTCCATGGTTTCCACTCTGGCAAATATAAAACCAATGCCCGCAAGGAAGTAACTTCAACATACTTTTGGGACATGATAAAAGAATATAGCATGTGAACATGCGACAGAACAGAGGAAATCTCTAGCGTGCTCCTATATGGATTCCTAGGACCGACAAACTGAAAAGTCTAACAATGATGCAAAGATTGGATAATTAATAATAGATGATTGAAAGAATTCCAGAAAACAAATGCTTACTTCTGCGGTCCTGGAAACAATCCAATCCGGAGGAGGCCAGAACAGCTGTGAATAACCTGCATAATCTTCTATGAATCCAATAATGCCACTATCCATATCATAGACACCAATCAGATTGCTCGGAGCTCCTATGCCTTCTCCATAAAGCTCCACAAAAAATATGCAATTCCCCTTACAAGCCCCTAAATCTGCAGCTGAAGCAGAAAATGTACATTTAGCTCCCACAAACAACACCCTATCCCCTAAATCTTTCACTTCATTCCACACCTTCTCTTCTCTGTCCAACTTGCAGACCTTAAATCCGCGTGTCTCCCCCCAATACATACCGACCAACAGCAGTTCGCCCACAGATTCCACCAAGCGCATGTCCCAACCATCAAAGTTCGACTGCGCAATCAAAGTCACACTCGAATCCAACCCGACGACCACAGTCCTCCCAGCGTGGTCAACAGCATAAAACTCCCCCTTAAACACTATCACGTCGTCATATCCCGACGGCATGTCCTGAACGCTTGACCACCGTTTTTCCCTAGATTTAAACATGACCATTGTGCCACCAACGATAATCCTGAGCAGCGCAAAATCATTTTCATTGTCTAAACACAAAAAAGCAACCCTTTCCCTGTCCCATTCCTCCTCATCATCGCGATAGCTGGGATAATATGAATACTCCAACATATACTCGTGCCCTAACTCCAGCACGCGCAGATTCATCAAGTCCAAAACTCTCGGAAAATCCTCAGGCAGCCGATCGAATTTGCAGCTGGAGAGAGGGTTCAGTAGATTCATCCTCCCGCGGTCGTCCTCCCAGACTTTGACCAACCAACCGCTGGGGACTGTTTGGTCGCAGGATCGGGGCACTCCGACGAGGAAGATGGTTTGCTTGGGGAGAAGGTATAGCTCGGTGCAGTCGTCGTCGGGATACCGGTCGTGCGGGATCATCGGGATTTGGCCGGGCCGTAAGGGGTTAGGGCTCGGTGCGAGCGAGGAGCGCCAGGAAGAGCAGACGGATCGGAATCGGAGGACGTCGAACCGCGTGTCGAGGCGTCGCGCGATGCGGCGGAGGAGGTCCTCGGGCATCCGGCTCCAATCGGCCATAGAGGCTGCGGGATGCGCCCTGGACATCGAGCAGGATCGGCGAGAAAACGCGAGAGAAAGTGAGAGGGGGGAAGGAATCCGCCGGGAAAATTTACAGGTGACTGAACTTCGTGCTTCTTGCTTCGGAAGGAAGCAATCGCAGTGAAGCGGGGCCTCGAATCCTTCGTTGAGAGGTAAAGGATTACTGAACGCGCGCTTTGGAGGCTTAATTACATCTTTGCCCCCCGTCCCCGTACTTCTAAAAGTTTCTTCGTTCAACCCCCGAAGGAAAGCTTTCCTCTCAATTTAGCCCACGATCACCTGTGTAAATGAATCCAAGCTTACTAATGAATGGGCCGGACCATTGAAGCGTCAGCGGCCGGAGAGCAGCGAACCGATTGAAGCGTCAGCGGCCGGAGCTTCGCGCATCATCGCTGCATCATTCGGCGACTGAGATATTGCTTGAAAACCTCGACAGGGTGAAGAAGAAGGCGGGAGACGGGAGTTATTTTCGGGGGTTTCGGAAGAAAGAAGAATGGAAAGTGTTTGGTTAGTGGGTTTGGGTAATCTACGTACAGGTGATGCTCAATGCTCATATCATGATTTTGTTCTTATTTTTTGTTTAATTTTTTTTTTTTTTTGGCTATGCTTAAAATGTACTCCTGCTAAAATCTGAATGTTGTTTTTTTTTCTTCTTTTCAAATACCCTTAATTACGTAGTTCCCCTTTGTATTTTTAATTTTGTGCAGCTGTCCACTGCTTAGGACTCCCTAAAAAATAATAATAAACATTAAGAAGGGAATAATTTATTTCGATGGACAGTTTTATTGGCATTTTTATTATTTTAAAGAATACATAAAAAAAGAAATTAAAAGCCAAGCTCGAGCGGGCTTGGGATAGACCTATCATTGTCACAAGTCATGCCTTAGGTCAATTCAAGTATATCGTGTGCCTATTAGTAATTACATTGCTAGATCTCGCATGAGAGAAATGTGTGAGGTAATTAAAACTTACGGGGGCTACAATTATGACGAGATCATAGTACTAAGTAATTTAAGATTTCTAAAAAGAGATGCGAAAGATGAATTTCAAATCAACCCCCGAAATGACAGCTCACCTCTTAATTTAGCCCACAATCACCTGCGTAAATAATAAATCCAAGCTTACAAATGCTGTCAGTTGTCACCATGTGAAACGAAATCGGAGAAGCTATGATCTCATTTGCTCATCGGACCAAGATCGAGGGATGAGACCCTTCTTCCTTCCAAGCACGAGAGATTGGCTCGACCGGCAATGATAATAATGAAGCTGGACGTGTCGTCCATATGCTTTGTCGGGTCCGCCTGCGGCCTCAGTTGCTGCCTAATCCTCTGATGAGGAGCTTTGCAGGTGGACCGTGATCGACTCGACGATTCGTCTATAAGATTATTGATTATGCCAGTCTTTGCACAAACTTGACTATAAGCTTTCTCTTCTTACGGAGTGGAAAAGATTGTCTGGGCCATACTATATATCGTTACGTTACTGCCGAGCAGTTCTCCCCAGAATGTCTGCCTGATCGTCTCGACTTAACACCTCAGAATCACGCCTTGGAGGTGGCGGCTAACAGGATTGAGGCGGCGGTCCACGTCCTGAAGCTGAAAGACCAGAAGAAACACGTAAACCGTACAAAATCGAGGCAGTCATCCTGGGATGGTAAGGTTAAAGGGCTAGTTGCTGATGGAGAGAGAGATCTTCTAGCTGAACAAGCAGAGACCCTGCTGCAGAGTTTAAGGCTTTTGTTTCCCTAGCCTTCCTCAGACTGCGTTATTGGATATGAACAAGATCGAGTACAACAAGGTACACTAGCTCATCGCTTTCTCATTTTAGATTGCAATATCTCCCGAAATAAAGCATCCATTAGGTGCAAAGGTTAGTTCAGTTAATGCGTGCATGCCACTTGATGGCTTGTACAGATGAGTGTTAGCTTTTTGAAACTTATTCATATTTGAACTGGCTTTGTAATCTTGCAAAATGTTGGACAATTGATTCTCGAAAGCTACTTGAGAGTAACGGAGAGCCTCGCCTTTAATGTGATAGCGAGGATTGACGATGTCATATATGCAGCGACGACGCCACCAAGAGTTGTGCTGCAGTCGAGTCATTGCCCCTCTTTAGGCGGGGAGGTCTGGTTTGCCTTCCCATTCGGAAGACAAGATGGCTTCTAGTCCCCTCTCGATCAAGCACACGCCCTACGGCTCTCCTTTTGCGACCCCATATTTTTGCTCCTCTTCCATCAGTCGAAATCCGGGAAGAACGCCCTCGTCCACAAACGGGAAGAATCACAAAAAACATGATAAGAAACCTGCGGCGGCAGAATTCGAAGAGGTATGGTCATATGCTGGGAACATTAGTGCGAGACGGGCTTCTGGGTATGCACCCGAACGAGATTGATGATGTGTTGGGCCCATATGTATGGGAGAAGTAGAGAGAACTAGGTAAAGTCCAATCATGTACATTTGTCAGGAGTAAATGAGTAGAGAAGAGATATATTGTTTGAGTTTCCTAATATTATGTTTTGAGAAAATCACTCTATTGGCCTATGAAAGCCAGGAAACCGGGCATCTGGGAAAGTCTCTTTGGTTGCCCATTTATCTTCGTGCTTGAGAGAGAGAGAGAGAGAGAGAGAGATTTCGATGAAGGTGCCGAAAGTGACGATAGCGGCCCTAGTGAAATGAATCTGGATGGGATATGGATTCCGTCCTTCCAACTCAAGTTAAGTAAAAAGCTTGAAATATTCTAATATATGAACATGAATGTTTGAGAATTCGTCTAGAGAGAAAATGGATGCTCCATTAATGAAATACACACGATCCTTTCGACTGAAGTTTGTGTTTTGTGAAATTGTTGTTTTTGTTTGTCAAATATCTGAGTTGGCTCAAAGGTTTAACTCTGCCTTGGGTAGGTTCTTTGTCGTCAATAGCGGCAACACACAACCGATACCAGTTCACAAACTTCTGGACTGTACAACAGGCGTCATAGCCGTGTAAATGATTCAGCCAAAAACTCAGCCGGCAAAAGTTTGCCTCTTCGGCAAGTGATTGACATCTTCCAAGCTTAGGAAAGACTTTAGAAGCATAACTTACAATAAGAAAAGCATCCATAAGTGAGTACAGAGGGTCAAAATAGTCACAAGACCATACTCTCCACAATTCAGATTCCGTGAGCACCGCAGACACATGTACATAGAAAAGAGGAGTGAGACCCAAAAAAAAAAAAAAAATCTATGCACAGTGAACGGCTTTACGTGTCTCTGCATCAATTAATAGAGATTGTCTGGTGGAATCCTTGATAAACAGTCGAATAGATAACAAGGCCTGAGCAATGATGGAGGTCTTCTGGGTGGGTCAGACCATTAATCTCACAATCAGTCATTCAGAGGATGCATTGTCGCCTGACCAGACTACCTTCTTGCCTTCAGCATCGATAGGAGTTGCCTTGGTCCATCCAGTGAGCTGAATCAACCTCTCTTGCCCTTTCTTACCGCTTTATTCATGTACAATGCCACAGAATGATTCAATTGTAGCAACACCCCATATCCAAGAAGACCAACCACTGCATTACAGTACCAGTGCTTCCAATTGATTTCAAACCTGAGGCTATCACCAAGAGAGTATTAAATAGTTTATAGAAGGGAAAATGACAGAGAATGTTCAATGAAATATGCTTTACCAGGAATGAAACCAACTATAATAAAGCATGAGGAATCTAATGTTAAGTCCCAACATTTTCTCCTAGAAATGACTATAGTCCATGGTTTCCCTTCTGGCAAAAATATAACCAGTGCCCACAAGGAAGTAGCTTCGACATACTTTCGGAACATGATGATAGAATGTAGCATTAGAATATGCAACAGAACAGAGGAAATCTCTAGTGTGCTCCTATACGGATTCCTAGGACCGACAAACTGAAAAGTCTAACGATGATGCAAAATAGATGATTGAAGAATTCTAGAAAACAAATGCTTACTTCCGAGGTCCTTGAAGCAATCCAATCTGGAGGAGGCCAGAACAGCTCTGAACTGCATAATCTTCTATCGGTCCAAAAATGCCACTTTCCATATCATAGACACCAATCTTAAGGCTCGAAGCTCCTATGTCTCCACCATGATACATAAAAAATATGCAATTCCCCTTACAAGCCCCTAAATCTGCAGCTGAAGCAGAAAATGTACATTCATCTCCCAGAAACAACACCCTATCCCCTAAATCTTTCACCCCATTCCATACCTTCTCTTCTCTGTCCAACTTGTAGACCTTAAGGGTGCGTTTGGTAAAGTTTCTGTTTAAAAATTGTTCAGGGAAACAGAAATAAAAAAAAAAAAAAATTGTTTCTGTTCCAGAGAATAATTTTTGAATAAAAAAAAGCGTTTGGTAAATCTGTTCTAGAAATATAAAAAGAATAAAAACACGTTTGGTAAATTTGTATAATTTTTTTATTTCTTTTAATTTTGTAATATTTTTATTTTATTTTTCTATTTTCTTTCTATTTTTCCTTTTTTTCCTTTTTTTCTTTTTCCTTTTTTATTTTTCTTCTTTTGGCTGGTCGCCGGCCTCGGTCATGGCCGGCGACCGGTCCGACGAGGGCGGCGACCACGCCTTGGCCGGGCGAGCTCAAGCTCGCCCAAATCCGGCGAGGCCGAGCTCGCCCGGCCGGCGAGGTCGGCCTCGCCTTGGCTGGGCGAGCTCGAGCTCACCCAGATCCGGCGAGGCCGAGCTCGCCTGGGGCCGGGCCGGTGAGGCTCGGCGTCACGGCCACCGCCACGGCCGACGCCGAGCCTCGCCCGGGGCCGGCGACGCTCCGGCGAGGTCGCCAGCCCTCGACGGCCGGTCGCCGGCCATGGCCAAGGCTGGCGACCGGCCAAAGAAAAAAAGAAAGAAAAATAGAGAAAAAGTGTTCTTAAAATGTGTTCCGAAACAATAAACAACTTTTTTTGTTTCTTGTTTCTATTCCAGATGTGTTTTAACAAAAAAATAATTTTGGAACAAAAACGCAAACAAATGAGTTTCTGTTCCTTTTTTTGTTTCTAGGAACAAAAATAATTGTTCAAAAACAGAAAAAAGAAATCAAAACAAACGCAGCCTAAATCTCTGTGTCTCCTCCCAATGCATATAGACCAATAGCAGATCAAGTGCACTCAGAAACCAAACTGGCCCATCCAAAAAAACAGAATTTGGAACCAGTTTGAATCGGTCCGGGAACCGATTACAAGTGATTACCTACCTGAGAGCCGGTTTGGGAACTGATTTTGTAAGCAGAGATCCAAAACCCTATTTTTCCCCTAATTTTTATTCTTACTCCCGTAGTCGCACGGCATTTTTCCTCTCAGCTCTCTTAGACATGCACAACGCTCCTCCATGGTCGTTCCTCTTCTTCACTCGCTTCCCTCCCTCTCGCACCATCCGACCGACGGACAGTGTCCATGCCTCCGAATTTCTGTATACCACATGGATTGACTCGCCTAATTTCTTTTTTGGAGGAGTTATGCCGATTTCACTTTTGGAGGAAGAGTTATGCTTGCAACAAAGATTTGTTAACCGTTTTAGATAAATGAACAGTGTCATATATTAGTTGTGGGAATGAAACTAATTTTAGACCTATGTTTGCTGCTAATGTTTATGCAATGTTATGATTTTTGCTTTGCCATATAATTTTATTTATGATAATTAGCCTTATGGATCTTTAATTTTTCGTTTAGTCAAAAAGTTCATATACTTATTGATTACAAGTGCTTAATGTTTCAATATAAATTAAGAAGATTACGTTATTTTCTTGTGTATTAATATAAATTCGAAGTCGTATAGGATGTCAAGCGATTGTAAAATAGGTTGCCCTAGAACCGGATCGGAAAAATAGGGTGGTTCGTGTATAGGGTTCAATGTAAACAGGGTCTAATATAGGGTCTAGAAAATGGGAACTGATTATAATAGGCTTGGGTGTAGGGTCTGGACCCTACCCACCCTAGACCCAATCACCCCTATGCCTCATGACCCGACAAATATTTTACTCTTTCAATCATTTGAATTAATTATATTTTTGTGCAAATTATTTAATTTTATATTTCAGAAAACCAAAAAAACTAGATCTTTCTAGTGTCACGTGTGCTAACTCTTTTTCTTCAATGATTGCACCGAACTTTTTAAAGGAATTAGAATTTTCCACAATTAATATCTATATTTGGACTAATGAGATCGACATGAAATTTTTTGTACCTTTTGTAAACCATGTTCCATAATTTCACAATTCTCATAATTTCTAAGTAATAATAGAAATTTCTGTATTTTCAAAAATCATTAAAATTTCACATGACATAGTAATCTTTGCATTGAGTTTAATGGAGAAAACGGTGTCGCAATAAGACTTTTGGATGGACTGGGCGAGCCGTCAAAAGAAACTGCACTTGTAAAAACCCAGATTACAAGAGGTGTCAGCTTTGTGCACTCAATTCTCACTCTACGGATAATTGAATCTAGTGGTTTTCGTGTTGTTGGAAAGACCTGATGGAACACTACAATTTTGTAAAAAGAATCAACCTTGAAAATAATCCAAATAGTTTGTGTTTATACATGAAAGTTATACTTCTTTACCAGCCAGCAACCGTGACTTTGGAAGGGTGTAATTTCCGAACAAAACGCCGATAACACGCAATGCCTAATTCCAGGGATTCGAGGTCAAAGGAAATATCAGTTCAAGCCATGGATATCGCCAAGTTTTCCAGCAATAAAGGGCACTCCCCCGCGATCATTGGGCCTCCAGCGTCGCTGTCCTCTCTGCCCTCTTGCCTCTCTCTTTAATTTTGGGCAATAATGGCAAATGCCAATCCTAGGAATATCATAAGAGACAACAAGCCAAGCTATGCAAAGACAAGTTCCGTGATTACCTCCCAAAATCGTTTCTTGCCTTCTCAAAATAATCTGAATGTTTCATATTTTCCTTTTCTTTTTTCAATATTATGAAATTCCCTTTATGGTTTGGAATATAAAAATCTACCCATTTCATCATCGATATTTGCTAGACTTGAACCTTTGAGTGAATATGGATACTTTGTTTTGTGTCTTTCTCAAGTCCCAAGTCACTTCTCTTCCGGTGTGATTTTATTGCGACACTTCATTATAAGGAGTGATGAGATGCGTCACCACTTGTCTCTCCAATCCACAACACTAACTGCCTAACCGGCTGATGATCATAAGCGTTGTTTACATTGAATTATAGTAGCTTGAAGTGACTGGATTAGAATTTGGAACATATTTTCGCACCATATGTGAATGGAAAATGGTGTGCACTCCTGCTTCAAGCAAGTGATGTAGTGAGTCGTTAAGTTGCATCTCTGATTTTCACGTAGCAAAACTCAAGTTGGAATGGCCCAACTTCGCAAAGAGCTGTAAACACAAAATGAGAATAAAGTCAATTAAAAGCTTTGACATGTGGATATTGGGCTATATCCTTTTGGTGTTAGCCTTTGGCCTATATTTGCATGTTTTTGGTGTAGTGGGATTGGTTTGAGGCTTCGTCCGTCTCTTGAAAGATGCTCATGTCACTCCCTTATTCTTGTGTGGAGCCAACACAAAGAATGGGATTAATGGTCAATATTTAGTCTCGGAGCATCCAAACTTATTACCAAAATTATGTGTTATCCATTTGTTGAAGCCTATCTATTCATCTTTACGGTTTTTTATCACCATACTGGAATTGACTAAAAGAAAGCTCATTTATTAATGAGGACCATTAACAAGTCAAAGATTTGATATTAATTCCTAGATTTGATTATTAATTTCTAAAGTTTCCAAAGCACATGGTCTCTCCCTAATGCCCAAAGGAGGAGAAAGAGAGACATGGCGAGAGAAAACCTAAAACAAAAGAACAAAGTGATGATTAATAATTAATCATGGTCGAGTTAAGTTACTTTTTGGTTGTCAGTCATGCGGCAATTATTACGCTTCCTCTTCTGTCAACCATATATCATAGATGGTCATACAACTTCATAGACTTGGACCCACTAGTTAAACCTTAGTGAATAGCCGTGGGACCTAATCCACTGTACTCGTCCTATCTATCTTCTAGTACAGGTTGTCCAATCCAGAGTCACCACGTAACAAGGGAATCACCAACACATTATCTTATCTGGTTCGTTTAAAAAAAAAAAAGAGAGAGAGAGAAAGAAGGAAACAAGGAAAAGGATAAAAGAAGACACATCAAACCGTAGGACAATGATACCACCTGTGGTGAATTTAAGCCTCTACCCTCTCACTAACCTCAGGAAGATATCTAAAGGGTTGTGTTATTATATATATATAGAGTCTAGTTTGGAACAATTTTTTACACTTTTTTCTTTTTTTGGCTTGAAATCTGTCGAATTTTCACAACCATTAAATCTTGATTTGTAGTTTATGCATAATTTTTTGGGTTAATACCTTGAAAAATCCTAAACCGGTACACCTGTGATAAATTTACCCCAAACTATTTTTTTGACCACCAAAAATCCTAAACTGGTATACCTTTGACAAATTTACCCCAAATTGGTACACTTGTGACAAATTTACCATCTGTTAATTTTTGTTAAATTTTACTATTAAATTATTAAGTTAAATGACACGCAATAGTTCACTGGTACACCGATTTGAGATTTCACACTCCGTTTGTCACAGTTTACAATATTTGTGATTTTTTTTGCGGCATTAATTCAATTTAGCGAATGGTATATTTGTCATAAATTTATCAGTTTGGGGTTTTTTACGCCCGAATAAATTATTTTGGGGTAAATTTATCATAAATGTATCAGTTTAGAGTTTTTTACGGTCAGTCGGGGTAAATTTGTCACAGGCATACTGGTTTGGAGTTTTTTATGGTCAAAAAAATAGTTTTGGGTAAATTTGTCACAAAGTGTATCTGGGTTAGGGTTTTTAGGGTATTAACCCTAATTTTTTTTCAAAATATTTTAACATTTATATAACATTTTAAAATTTATGTTTAGCATTTTAAAAAGCATAAACAAACTAGTCCTAAGAAAATGCAATCAACTCTCATCATCATAATTACCTTCCTTCATTTTATTTTATTTTATTGTATGTTATTTGCGAAACCAAATTATGTGTATGCTTTGTACTTAAATAATATTTTGAATTTTAACAAAAAAGTAGACAATTATTTTTGAGTTTTAAGAAACATAAACAAACGAGTGCTAACAAAATTCAACTATTATGTGTCATTTGTGAAACCCAAACTATGTATGTAGATACATATCTATCCATGGTGGGAAAGGTAGTATATAGTTAAATGGCTGTGTCACATTATCACAAAACTCCATTCTTTCACCTTTCTTAAATTAATTAAACATATTACTTTACAATAAAGTAGAAAAAAACTTAATCATCTCGTTTAATCTAGAGAAAAAGTAATTAAAAACCCCCAAATTATGCAGACTATAGCACATTTATTCTAACCAAATTGACTAAAAAAATTTTGGATATCCCAAAAACCATGTTTCACGATTTTCACAATTTTCATAGTTTCTGAGTATTAATAGAAATTTCCATATTTTCAAAAATCATGAAAATTTCACATAACATAATAGCCTTTTGCATTGAATTTAATGGAGAAAATGATGTTGCAGTAAGAGTTTTGGATGGACTGAGCAAGCTGTCGAAAGGAACTGTGCTCATAAAACCCATATTGTCAGCTTCGTGCACTCAAATCTCACTCTATGGATAATCAAATCTAGTGGTTTTATGTCTTCGGAAAGATCTCATGTGATACTACAATTTCCTAACAAGGATTGGCCTCGGAAGTAATCCAAATTGATTGCGTTCATGTACGAAAGTTACTCTTTTTTCTTGCAACCAGTACTTTGGAAGGGTGTAATTTCCAAACAAAATATTAAAATCGCACAATGCCAAATCCTAGGGGTTTGAGGTCAAAGGCTACATTAGTTCAAGCCACGGATGTCGCTACTTTGAATGAGTGTAGATAATTCATTTAATGTCTTTCTTGAGTCTAAAGTCACTTCTCTTCTAATGTGATTTTGTCATTGCATATTCACAAAGGAGTGATGAGATGCGTCACCACTTATCTCTTCAATCAACAACACTAACCAGTTGTTTGTCGTAAGTTATGTTTACCTTGAATTAGAGCAACTTGGAATGACTTGATTAGAACTTTGAACATATTTTCACACTATAAATGCATGGAAAATACCACGTACTCCTGCTTCAAGCAAGTGATTGTCTAATTTCGCAAAGAATTGTAGAAACAAAATAATGCATATCTATAACAATACATTCACTTAAAAGCTTCGATGTGCGGATTATTGGGCTATATTCTATTGGTATTAGCTTTTGGCCCATATATGCATGTTTTTGGTATAGTTGGTTTGTGGCGAGATTAGTTTGAGGCTCCGTACTTCTCTTTAAAACGGTGGTGTCGCTCCGATTTTCTTGTGCGGAAATTAGGGTGTGACAATTACGCTATGTGATAAAGGGAAAGGATTGACACTAAAAACGAGATTAATTGTTATGACTTAGTCTTGGATTACCCATAAAGATTTACTGAGACCATATTTTCTTTGGTTCGTGAAGCCCATCTATGGATCTTTACAAATTCTGTATTGTCGTACCGAAAGAAAAACAATTATTAAGTGCAATTACTAATTCAACGATTATTAATTTCTAGAGTTTCAAAAGCTTATGGCCTCTCTATCGAAAAAAACGCAGAGGAGGAGAAAGGAAGATGACCACGCAGAGGAGAGGAGGAGAAAAGACGTGGCGCAAAAATAAAAATAAAAAACAAAAGAACACAGTAATGATTAATATTAACTATGATTGAGTTAAGTTGCTTTATGGATGGCCATGTCGGCCATGTGGTAATTATTATGCTACCTCCCTGTCAACCTTATGGCAGTACGGCTTCACAGACATGAACCCCAGCAGTAGGTGTGACCTCGGGCCTCGGCTCCACCTGAGAGACATTTTTGCTACTTTTTTGGTTTTCTCTACTATTTATTTGAATAGTTGATAATGCATAACATTTTTGCTTTTACTTACAGCACGCTGAAATAGAAATCAATTTTTGATTAACAATTAATTTTTGATTAAAAATTAATTTTTTAATTTCTATTCCCGGATAATTTCTTAGTAAAGAAATGTATTTAATAAGGGTTCAAAATTTTATTTTTAAAATAGAATTTTTTTCAATAATAGAATAAAATTTCCACTTTTAGAAGTGGCGATGGCCAGCATATGATGTTCGGTGGCGAGCAGATGGAATTTGGCATCAGTGTGTGGCAGACTGGCGGTTGACAATGGGCGTTCGACGGCCAACAATGGGCGTCCAACATCCCATGGGCAGCGGGTGGGCGACGGGTCATGACAAGAGTAAACGATGGGAAGAGTTTTAGTTTTTCACTTTTATTTCAAAAGCAAAGTAGACGGAACTCGGTCTTCCGATGTGCTGACTGACTTGGCTGCCACCGAGGCATCGGCATCGACCAAAGTAGGATTATAAAACCGGTGAGACGAGAGCCAGAGGAAGCACAGATTGGAGAAACAGAAAACATGAAAGCGGCTGTTTTGTGTTTTCTTTCAATTCCAGTGGCCTTGGCCTTGGCCACCTTTACCGCGGAGGACAACTGCAACCGAAGTTGCGGCAACATGAGCGTGCCTTTCCCATTTGGGCTCAGTGAAAGTTGTGCGTGGAGCCTCGACCACGTCGTTCTCTGCGACGACCAATCAGGGAACCTGTTTCTCGGCGAGAACATTCCGTTGTTCAACATATCTGTGGAGAATGGGACAATGACCATTGGCATGGACAGAGCTTATGAGTGCTACAAAGAGAATGGCGAACAGCTTGAGGACTCTTTCCCTGACCCATGGACCAGATTGGGCGACGCTGGGCACTATACATTCTCGGACACCCGGAACAAGTTCACGGTCTTCGGTTGCGACACTTTGGCTCTTATGACAGGTGGCCGCGAGACTTTCTGGAGTGGATGCTTCTCCCAGTGCTTCGATGACGTGAACTTCACGGCCGAAAGCCATTGCTCTGGCCTCGGGTGCTGTCAGATGTCGATCCCCGAGAGCCTTAGGACATTCAATATATCCTTCATAAGCCCATGGAATTACACCTTTGTTTGGAACTTCAGCCCTTGCGGATCAGCGTTCCTAGTGGACCAGGAGTCGTTTAGGGTGCGAATGGTAACGTTTAACGCTTTTTTTTTCTTTTAACAAACAAAAAAGTGTTTGTTCTAACAATTTTTGAACAAAAGAACACGTTTGGTAACGTTTGGTCCTAATAAAAAATGAATAGAAACACGTTTGGTAAATTTTATTCTTTTTTTATTTCTTTTACTTTTTTAAACATTTTTATTTTATTTTTCACTTTTTCCTTTCTTTTTAATTTTTCTTTTTTCGGCCGGTCACCGGCCTCCGGGCGACCGGCCGACGGGGGGGCAGGCCTCGCCCGGCCACGGCGAGGCTCGCCGGCCCTCGGCGAGGCCGAGCCTCGCCGTGGTTGGGCGAGGCTCGGCGTCGCCCGCGCGGCGAGCGCCCAGCGAGGCCGAGCTCGCCATGGCTCGAGCTCGAGCTCGCTCGCATCCGGCGAGGCCGAGCCTCACCGGGGGCCGGCGACGCTTGGCCTCGCCCGCGCGCCTCGCCGCCCGCGCGACGCCTCGCCTCGCCTCGCCTCGCCGGGGCCGGCGACGCTCGGCCTCGCCGGATCTGGGCGAGGCCGAGCCTCGACGGCCGGCCGCCGGCCATGGCCGAGGCCGGCGACCGGTGAAAGAAAAAGAAAAAGAAGAAGAAGAAAAAAATCCAAGAAGCGTTTCTTCATTTCTATTTTCTGAGCGAAACAACAAATCGTTGTTTCTTTTTCTGTTCCTATTTCGTTCCAGAAAAAAAAAAAAAAAAAAACAGAAACGCAACCAAACGCGTTTCTGTTCCTTTTTGTTCCCGAAGACACTTTCCGTACAGAAGTGTGCCGGAAACACTTTTTTGGAGTGTTTCCATGCACACCCTTAATGTCTCCGATTACAAGCTCCCTGTCCTGGAAGATTTGGACGCTAAAGATTACTCAAGGGTTGTCCTGGATTGGGTAGTTGAACGGGATTCGAACTGCGAGAAAGAGCAATCGAACCGATCGAGGTATCCCTGCGGCGCCAACAGTTACTGCTCTTACTTCGAGAAAGGGCAGGGTTATCGTTGCTCCTGTAAGCCTGGGTACAGGGGGAATCCCTATGCCCCACCGCTGTCCCCTGAGTCCACGGGATGTGAAGGTATTCTTCTGTTCTCTTTGCGAGCCAAAATTTTTTTGTTTGGATTGGGCCATAATTTCCGCGATCAAACCTCCTCAAGCCAGTTCTTCATTGAGTTTGATTTAGATGCTTCAATACAACCAATACGTTATTTTTAAGAAGCAAAAAAGCACATGAACGTACACTTACAGTTTCGCCTTTTATTATGTTTGATATAGACATCAACGAGTGCGAGCATCCAGAACAATATCCATGTCACGGCCAGTGCAAGAATACGCGAGGGAACTACATATGCCACTGCCCGTTTAGCATGGTTGGTGATGGCAAAGTCAGTTGCCAAACTTCTCGTCTTGTCATAATCGCCGCAGGTACCTCTAATTTCCTTGTGACGGTCGCTCAATAATCTAAATCCACTCTAGCTTTAGACTACGAGTCCACTTGCCATTGATCCGGCTTACGGTAACATGTTCTGAAATTGTTCTCACTCGTGCGATTACTGGTCACGAAGCCTTTACTTTAACAAACCTTATCAACTCCTCGATGTCGAGTCTCCAGAGTTTTTCCATTAAAAGTGCCAACTCTCCTCCGGGGTGTTTCTCAAGATCTTTGGAGAACGGGTACCCAATCACTCGATGATCACCACATCAAAAAAAAATAAAAAATAAAAAGATTTTGTGTAAGGTGATATCTTGTATGGAAACTCCGAAAAACTGGATTCCGTTCCTCATCCCCTCCTTTTTTTATTTTTTGTTTGCTTTTCTTTCTCAGTTTTCACCGAGACACACAAGGCCAAACTCTGTTTACCTTTCTTTTGGTCGTATATCCATTGCACCCACCATTTGGTGGCTGATGTGTCAGGTATTTATGGGGATAAATTTAAGAACATATGTTAGTTCTAAAATTTAGAAGATCCAAATTCGTTATTTGGCAAAGTAAAATCAGAGAAACTAATCCCTCCATTCCTCAATTTTGTGTGGCAGCCATTGTAGCGGCGACATCATGCATAATTGTCAGTGGCCTAGTCTTGTTCATATGCAAGAGGAGGGCTAAAGAGAGGCACTTCAGGCAAAATGGAGGAGAGATCTTGAAGCACCAGAGAGTGAAAATCTTCACTGAGGCACAATTGGTTAAAGCCACCAATAACTACGATGCTAGCAACAAGCTTGGTGAGGGTGGTTTTGCTTCAGTTTACAGTGGTAGAATCGACGGCGACGTCATAGTCGCAGTCAAGAAGCCTAGAGATATTCCCGTCAAGAAGCCAAAAGACATGAACAAAGACTTGTCTTTGAGCACTCATGATGAATTCCTGCACGAAATCAGCATCATTTCACAGGTGAATCACAGGAACTTGGTCAAGCTCCTAGGCGTATGTTTGGAGACAAAAGTGCCATTGTTGGTCTATGAGTTCATCCCAAATGGGACTCTCTATCACCACATTCATGACAAGACATCGACGGTCTTGCAATTGTGGAAGACTCGCCTGAGGATTGCCTCGGAAGCCGCCTTGGCCCTCGAGTACTTGCATTCCCTAGCCGACCCGCCAGTCATTCACAGCGATGTCAAGTCTTTGAATATACTTTTGGATGAGAAGTACTCTGCTAAAGTATCCGATTTTGGAGCCTCGGTTTTTATATCACCCGGAAAGACTCATGTAGCCGAAAAAATACAAGGCACAATAGGTTATCTCGACCCTGAGTATCTCAGCACTGGTGAATTAACCACGAAAAGTGATGTTTATAGCTTTGGGGTCGTCCTCATGGAGCTCCTCACTGGAAAAACGCCAACTCAGGGGGCAAAATCTGGGGAAAAAGTTAACATCCTCCAACTTTTCATCTCTGTCGTTCAAAAAAAACTTTTCATCTCTGCTGTGGAGAACCAGACACTACCCCACATAATAAATTTTGAGGCATCCAATGAAGGTGAACTGCAAGAGATCGAGGCAGTTGGTTTGCTTGCTAGAAGGTGTTTGAACTATAATGGCATGAATAGGCCGACAATGAGGGAAGTGGCCGAGCAACTAGCTAGGATCAACAAGAACTTGTGGGCTGATAACCAGAATGATGAAGAGACTCAAAGTTTACTCGACAAGACAAGATGTGATTCTCTTTGGACTTCAATCAGTGAAATGAACAAACCAGAACCGACTGATCTTTTGGTATTTGACATTGAAGCAGCCAATACTAGTTCCAGCATCTGATTCGTGGTTTCTAGTGTGGGGCTATGTACAAGAAACAAAACCAACGGTCATATATTCGTCCTTGATCTTTTGATTGAGGTCCTGATTAATTAGCGACTTTGAGTTTTTTTCCTTTTTTTTTTTTAATAAGGGATGATTCTATTTTAAACTAAGTACGGGGGATGCATGATTGTATTCACTTCCGTTCTAGCTATAGATTTCAGAGCTCTGAAGAATAGCCATTTCATTTAATGAATGGATAATTATGGAAGGCTGCTTGAATGTCTATACGAACAATTTAATGGGAAACTACTCTTTTGAATTTCAGTTTCACATACACTTTCTTCCCTAAATAAAGCACGAAGACAATTTCCTACCTTTCCGCATGGCATCGGAAATTTTTTTTTTTTACTTCTTTGTCGCTATAGCAAAAAATGCTGCTTCATAGAGAAGCAAGAGCTGCAAGAGTGCATTAATTATATAAGAGTTAATACCATGAAATACCTTAAATTGGTACATATGTGGCAATTTTATCTTCTGTTAGTTTCCGTTAAATTTTATTATTAAATTGTTAAGTTGGATGATGCATAACAGATGACGAGTGTACTAGTTTGGGGTTTTACTCTCCATTTATCAAAGGTGTAAAAATTTATGATTCTTTGTGATATTAATTCAATTTAACGGAAATCAACGGACAATAAATTTGTTATAAATGTACTAGTTTGAGGTTTTTGGTAATAAAAAAATTAGTTCGAAATAAATATGTCACATGTGGATCAATTTAAGGTTTTTGACGGTCAAAAAATTAGTTTGGAGTAAATTGATTATATATGTACTAGTTTGAGATTTTTCATAATATTAACCTATTATACAAACCTACTCGCAAAACAAAATATTCTCTTTCGAGTATTACCACCCTGACCAATCGTTAAAACTTTTGGAAGTAGGGGAAAAACACCATGTATAAGAGAACAGCACGTGCGAGACTAAATGAAATGCCATTCCCGATTCCTACCAAAATGGGAAGTTATCTTCCCACGACCTAAACTAGTTGTTCTCAGTTCATGGACAACATATTCCATAAATCAATTAGTTTTGTGTCATCCAAACGCTGGAAAATAAAAAAAAAAAAAAAATTCCAGAAACAAATTTCATTCAAAAACACTAATCTAGTCTCGGAAATTAAAACAGGTTCTTAAAACCTCATCAACAAAAACTACAAATTGTCTGAAAAAAACATCACTGAAAAAATATATATTAACTTAGGAGGTACATACTAGACTTAAGTAACATAAACTTACAAGACCATGTTGTCCTTAGATTCATGATTCTCTTAGTAAAATTATTCACTTGCTGATATTAAGTTCGAGTTTAAAAATATCGCCATTATGATTATGACTATGGAATCGTACTGACAATGTCTTATGTAAAATGATAATACAATCATTGTGTAACAGCTTGAAAGTAATCTGCATAAAGGTGGACTACATATGAAATTTTTAATTTGGCTCTTTAGTCCCCACATTGTTTAGAGCTTCCATCTGCAACTAGATATGGGCTTC
This sequence comes from Eucalyptus virginea, assembly GCA_014182375.1. Classification (NCBI taxonomy): domain Eukaryota; kingdom Viridiplantae; phylum Streptophyta; class Magnoliopsida; order Myrtales; family Myrtaceae; genus Eucalyptus; species Eucalyptus virginea. Next base: position 17,718,867 of record CM024522.1, on the reverse strand, counting down.
GTTTGGGAATTGCTTTGTCGAGGGTGCTTTGGATCCTTTGGGCAAATATAAATTGCATTTGACAAATTTTTTGGAGAGTCTGTGGAAGATGTAATTGCATTTTCAAAAAATTTTAGTCTTAAACAAGTTTGAAGGTGCTTTGAGTTTTTAGTATTTTCGGAATGCAAATAAATTTTTATTTTCTCCCGACTTTGCCCACGTGATAGTTGAAGTTACGCTTTTAGGAGGCAGTGAGTTGATGGGAAGAGTGTACACTTGAATAATTGAAATTGCCGGCTAGAGACCTCAAATGTTGGAAGGAGCAATATCTTGCATAAAATCTATAAAAAAAAATAAACCGTGATTTAAAATGTTATTTTTTACCATTTTGACGGTATCTGATTTTTTGTAAGGAAAAAAAAAGCATATTAGTATTGCACCATTAAGAAAAGCACATATCTGTTTTAATATCTATGTTTAAAGGTAGCGTGGCATTGCATCATAGGCTAAATAATGCATGCAATTCTTTCTTGAAAAACAAGTTCACTCCAACCCGACGACCACAGTCCTCCCAGCATTGTCAATGGCATAAAACTCCCCCTTAAACGATATCATGTCGTCATACGGCGACGGCATGTCCGGAATGGGGAACCACCGCTTTTCCCTAGATTTAAACATGGCCAACATGCCATAAGCGACAGTCCTGAGCAGCGCAAAATCATTTTCATTGTGTAAACACAAAAAAGCAACCTTAATCGTGTACATTATATCATAATTATCGCTATAGCCATGATAATGTGTATCCTGCAACACATACTCGTGCCCTAACTCCACCACCCGCAGATTCATCAAGTCCAAAACTCTCGGAAAATCCTCAGGCAGAGGAGCAGATTCGCAGATGGAGAGAGGGTTCAGTGTATTCATCCCCCAGGGGACGTCCTCCGCGACTTTGAGCAGCCACCCGCTGGGGACTGATCGGCCGCAGGATCGGGGCACTCCGAGGAGGAAGATGGTGCGCTTGCAGAGAAAGTCTACCCGGGTGCAGTGACCGGGATTCCTGTCGTCAGGGGTGATCGGGAATCGGCCGCGCCGGAAGGGGTCAAGGCTCGGTGCGACCGAGGAGCGCCAGGAAGAGCAGACGGATCGGAACCGGAGGACATCGAACTGCGTGCCGAGGCGCCGCGCGATGAGGCGTAGGAGGTCCTCCGGCATCTGGCTCCAATCGGCCATGGCGGGGTCGAGGGGGCGTAGGCTCTGGGGTTACTCCCGGTAGATCGAGCGGGATCGGTGACTGACTGGACTTCTAGCTTCGAAAATGCACTCGCAGTGAAACGTGGATCCACTTGCGCTTCAGGGTCTAATTATATTTTTTGCCCTCCCGTCCCTGCACTACTAAGGTTTTTTCATTGGACCCCCCTAAATGACAGCTTTCCCCTTAATTTAGCCCACGATCACCTGTATAAATAATAAAGATATGTGCACTATAGGTTCTAAAATTTTTCAAAAGTATAATTAAGTTATAAAACTCATCAAATTGATGTAATTGAGTCCTTCCGCTTAACACCGTCAATTTGTCTAGTAAAAATGATGACATGACATTTTTTAATTAATATATCTCTCCCACATGTCTTTTTTTTTTATTAATCTTTCTTTAAATATTAGTTAAATAATATCAACAAACTAAAAAGCTAAAATATTTAAAAAGCAAAACTAGCAAAAAAAAAAAATTAAAAAAAGGGCGGGGACTCACCAATGATTGCCACCACTATTGCCCATCATCGGAGGGGTCGGCGAGGGTGGCTAGGGAGCCTCACCATTGAACCTCGCTAGGCCCAAGTGAGGCTTGCCTAGATCTAGGCAAGTTGTGCTGGCGACCTTCACGGCCCATCTAGCGATATGTGGCCGTCACTGGTGAGTCATTTCTCTCTTTCTCCCCCCTTTTTTTTTTTTTTTTGAAAATATGTTAGCTTTTTATAATATTATTTAAATAAGATTCAAAGGAAAAATTAATAAAAAAAATGACATGCAGGAGAGAGATATTATTTAAAAATGCCATATCAGCATTTTTCATTAAACAAATTGACGGTATTAATGAAAAGACTTGTGTCATGCCCCCTTTACTTGGAGGTCGAGCTACGGATTATTTTGTGACATCCTAGGCTTTGTTGTCGTCCTGAATTCATTTGTCTCTTATTTATGTGCATGTGCATGCGGAAAACATGAACATACAATCCCCGACACAAATATCATAGGAATGTGAGATACAACATCACTAACATACTTTATACAAATATCATAGGAATGTGAGATACAACATCACTAACATACTTTATATATTACACATGTAGTAAGCCTATTCCCCGGTCTTACACATCTTACAAGCTTCAAAGCTCTATTTTATACTCACACAAAAGAGAGCTTGGGGTATCCCTATCTCCCCTATGGCAGTTACTATCCAAAATTGGGAACCCTTGTTTTACTACTTGGGTCATTATACATAAGCTTAGTCCGAATCTTTGAATGGATCATCATTATCACTAAGATTTGGGTTTGGGTTGTCAAATCCTTGGAGAGGCCCTATCCAAGTGTCCTCGTACCATCTAGATCGGGTTTCAAAGTGCATCGGGACAAGCTCGTCCAATCCTTTTTCTATCCACACGACGAACAACACTTTTCGATATGTAATATTAGTCTCACATCTATTATGTCCGATGTAGTCATATAAGTCTTTACAGGACAACAAAAATGCATAGTAGCCATAATTCGAAGTACCTGTAAAAGAAATAAGGGTATGTATTGGAAATACTCAGTAAGTATAGCCTCTGACCTTCAGTTAGAACATCACTTCATTATCAACACTAGTCAAAACATCTCAAGCAAATAGTGTCAAAGGCAAATCAAGGATGCAACCATGCTTCTTGCAACCATTCATGAGTGTGATGTATGCCGTGAGCTTATGCACTTTTGGCCTTTCTTTCTTACTCATGCATGCCATGCTTACTGAGCTTTCTCTTATACTCGGGACTCGAACCCAAATCTTTCCGGAGCCATCTTGGGACTTGAACCCAATTTAATTTGGGCTTTTATCTAGGCTTTTGGTTTTTTCTCGACTTCTAGGACTCAAACCCAGTTAATATGCTCGGGACTTGAACCCAAGTCTCTTGCCAGCCTCTGGGACTCGAACCTAGCTCTTGCCAAGAATTCAATGACTTGAACCCCGTTCTTATCTTTTCTCATCTTTGCTCAAGCACTAGTTCCTTTTTTAAGGACGTACTCAAGCTTCATGCACGTGCCATGAATTATGTATTTCTTGCTCAAACATAATGCACGCGCCATGAAATCATGAATTTCCTCATCAACAACTCGACAAACGAGCCTAAGCCCAAAGCTTCGCTCAAGTAACAAGCATAAAGGAATCCCACACCAATCCAAGACGTAAACTCGGTATGCCTCAATAACAAATCACATCTTATGGTTATGGGCGAACCTCGACTTGTACCGAACAAAAGTGATGAACCATGACTTCGTTCCATTCACACAAGAAAATTCAAGAACATGAACAAGTCGTAGAATATATCAAACATCCAAGAATCAATCGACCTACCCTTGGCTTGCTTGTGAGAGAATTTCTTAGGGTCGAAGACATCATGAATGCTACTAAAGGAAGGAAGAAAACTACACTTACATGGATAAATCTTGAACTAAAACTCGAACTACAAAGGAAAGGGCGGCTTGCTTGAAAGCCGAAAGAGAAAGAGAGGCGTGAGGAGGAGGAGAAGGGGGAAAGTGGATGGCAAGGTGAAAAATGAGGAGAAGTCCTCCTATTTATGCTACTCAACACCATCATTACCAAGCCAAATGGTCCATTCCAAATTTTCCAAGTGTCCCGCCTAAGATCCTTAGTTGGCAAGCCTATTTGTACAATAATTGCACCTAGAGAATGAGTTGGACGGCTAAAAGATCTCGCTTGGCAATCTAGCTTATAGACATCATTAATGATGGCCCACTTTTCGCCATTTTACTGGACTACTTGTATCCCGCATTTAATGAGCATTTAATGAAGTTTGAAGATAAGCTATCAAAATTGCCAACTTGGCACCTAAACTTCTTAGGTCATTATTAAGGGCTTTAGGTATCGCTTTCTAATTGGGTCACATGTGCGTTGTCCTTTTCTTCCCCATTAAGGATATATTTGACCTCATCATGACTTTTAAAAAGTCAAAGGACACATCACCCCCTTCAATTAATGAGGGTGTTCTAGAATCTTCTTTATTTCGCCCTTTTCTTCCTCAAGAAGGCAGTCTGGAGAATTCCGTCATCTAAGTTGATTCCGAGCCGGAAAAGGAATCATTACGTACATCTCAAAAAACTGAATCACGTACACCCGAGGTTTGGCCATCGTGCCCTACGCTCGGCCAAACCATTCCCTTGGATAGTCGATCGGCCTAGATGGTCGGTCCATTGATCCTTCGGTTGGTCAAGGCCAATCCCATCGCTATCCATGACCTAACACTAAGTCAAGACACTCATGGACCTTAGAATTAGTGATGGAGTAGTCGGGTCTATCCTTGAACTCATTCTGGTCGGTACCCGATCCATTCGTATGATTCATGGTCGATGCATTACCGATCTACGATCAGACATTACTAATTCCAGATTCATTTCCGATCACTAAGAATTAAATAAGGAATAATGCATTTTTGGTCGGAAGACGATCACATTTGATTAAGTCGAATTGTCCGTGTATCAATGCATAATCAAGCGGAATCATCCATGGCCGGGCACTATGACCGATAAATCGACCCATGACCATCTGACCATCTGCCAATCCAAAATCATCCCGTGACCAATCCTTATTATCAAAAAGTCATCTTATGAGTTTGTGATCCTATCCCACCGGTATGGTCGATAGATAATTCACGGCCGACACCTCAACCAATTCGTGGTCAGTCGATCGGTCGGTCGAACCATAACCGATCCTTGATTTCTTACCGATTGAACCGATTGATCCCATGGCCAATGGCCCTTGGTCGATCCATTCAGGACCTTATGGCTGATCCCAACAGGGTCAGAATCGAGGATTTTACAACTCAATTGCACTAATTTGACAAATTTTAGAACTTAATTATATTTTTTTTTTAAAAAAAAAAGAACTCAATTGTATTTTCATGATAAATTTTAGGACTTGTAGTGCATATATCCCTAAATAATGAATCCAAGCTTATGAATGATTGGGCCGGACCAGGCTGTGGTTGGGCCTGGGCCACCATGCAAGACGGATCCCTCGAATGGTGTCATCACGCAAGCAATCTCCTCTCCTGCATGCCGTGCGTCGTCACCATGTGAAACGAAATTGAAGAAGCTCGTCTCACCTTTGCTCATCGGACCAAGATCAACCGATAAGCCCCCGTCTTCCTTCCGAGCACGAGAAAGGGAGAGAGGGAGCAATGGAGAAGGAGGAGGCAAGCGTGGTGGGGTTAAACCAGCTGCCGTCGGCTCTGCGGGCAACGATAATGCCAAAGTTGAACGTCTCATCGATCTGCTCCGCCGGGTCCACATGCAGGCCCTTCCGCCACTATGCTTCTCATGTCCTCTCCTTCATCCCCAATATCCATCTCCTCGCACGTCCCTACTCGCTGCTTTGTAGCCTGGCTCGATTTCGCGGTTCTTGACCTAACCCACTGAAATCTAAATGTTCATAATCTCACTTGGCAGTTCCTACCAATATAATGGGGTTGCGAAATTGGAGGAACCAAATGGAAGTCTCGGACTTGCGATTGTGGAAGAGATCAAGGGACAAAAGATGGATTGAACTTATAAAGAATTTGTTTTTACTTTACTTTTGAAAATTTGTCCTTGCAATTCAAGTAAAACCCTAAAAGATCATCATGGTATATGAACATAAAGATTCGAGAATTCCTCTATGAGAAAGTGGACGTTCCATTAATGAAAGCCAGATAATCCTTTTGACTGAAGTTTGTATTTTGTGAAATTGTTGTTTCTGTTTGTCAAATTCTCTAGAGTTGGCTGATAGGTCTGAATTCTGCAGGCAACATACAAACGATACCAATCCTTAAACTTCTGGACTGTACCACAGGCGTCATGGCAGTGTAAATGATTCAAGCAAAAACTCAACAGCAAAAATTTGCCTCCTTGGCAAGTGATTTACATCCTCGATGCTTAGGAAAGACCTTAGAAGCATAACTTACAATAAGAAAAGCATCCATAAGTGTGTACAGAGGGTAAAAATAGTCACAAGACCACACTTTCTATAGCTCAAAAAAGAATGGCCTTCCTAATCTAAGTCAAGTGGCCGACGGGCATGCAGCCTTGCTAGTAAAGGGAAGGGTTCGAACCCCGTGAGCACCCCACTACACATAGAAAAGAGGAGTGAGACCAAAATATATCTATACATATCTATATATAGTAAACTGCTCTCTCTGCCTCTGCATCAATCATCATAGACCATCTAGCGAAATCCTTAATGAACAGTCGAATATATAGCAAGACTTGTGCAATGATGCGGGCCCTCTATGTGGATCTAAGCATTAATCTCATAATCAGTTATTTAGAGGATGTATTGTCACCTAACCAGACCACCTTCTTGCCTTCCTTCAACGTCGATAGGAGTTGCCTTGGTCCCATGCGGCGAGCTGAATCAACCTCTCTAGCACTTTCTAACCATGTTATTCATGTACAATGCCGCGAACGAACGATTTGATTGCCACAACATCCTTTATCCAAGAAGACCAACCTCCGCATTACATTGTCGGTGCTTCCAATTGATTTCGAACCTAACGCTATTGCCAAGAGGGTATTAAATAGTTTATAGAAAGGAGAAATGACAGAAAATGTTTAATGAAATATGCTTTATCAGTAACAAAACCAACTACGATACATGAGGAATCTAATGTTAAGTTCCAACATTCTTCCAGGAGTGACTATAGTCCACAGTTTCCCTTTCGGTAAAAATAGGGAAAAGTGTCCAAAAAGTCCTAATGGTATCAATTTAATCCTAAATCTTATGATTTAGTGCCAATTTGATTCTTCCAACTAATTTTCGCCGAATATTATTTACTTAGATGCCGGACGTCCTATGTAGCATAACTGGCAACTAACATGAATAATTTTTAAAAGTATTAATCATTTTTTACTATTTTTTCTGATTTTTTTTTTCCTTTCTTCTTATTTTTGCAGCCAATCGGCCACTGATCACAAGTGATGGCTGCACAAGCTGGCCTCACGAATTGCCTGGTTGAGGGTTGCCATCGCACGCCCAAGCCGGCGAGGCCTGAGTAGGTGAGCCTCGGCGTGGGCTCTACTCACTAGATCTAACAAGGCCGGCCCCCACCTAGGCCAAGGCAGCCTCGCTAGGCGTTGCCTTCCCTCGCCCAGGCGAGGCCTAGCGAGGGGAGCCCTCACCTATGGTGGGCAACAACGATCCTTGCCTAAGGCTAATCACCAACCGAAGAAGAAAGGAAAAAAAAAAATAGAAAAACAATATTATAATAATAATAATTGAAAAAATTAAAATACCATTAAAATTGTCTACGAAGGACACCAAGAGTCCAAGTCATTAATATCCGATCAAAAGACTGAATTGGCACTAGATCAAAAAGTTTACAACTAAATTTGGCACAAATGCAATAAATTTATGACTTTTTTAACACTTTTCCTTAGCAAAAGTATAACCAATGCCTGCAAGGAAGTAGCTATGACATACATTTAGAACATAATGATGGAATGTAGCATCAGAATATGATGACAGAACAGAGGAAATCTCCAGTGTGCTCCTATATGAATTCCTATACTTCCTAGGACCGACAAACATATAATAGATGATTGAAAGAATTCCAGGAAACAAATGCTTACTGCTGAGGTCCTCGAAGCAATCCAATCTGGAGGAGGCCAGAACAGCTCTGAATAACTTGCATATTCCATAGGTCCAAAACGGCCACTATCCATGTCATAGACACAGATCCTAAGGCTCGAGTTTCCTGCCTCTCCAACATAATCCATATAGAATATGCAATTCCCTTTACAAGCCCCTAAATCTGCAGCTGACGCAGAGAATGCACATTCATCTCCCAGAAACAGCACAGTATCCCCCAAGTCTTTCACCACACTCCACACCTTCTCTTCTCTGTCTAACTTGTAGACATTGAACCGGAGCGTCATCTGCATTGTAAGATAATCTAGGCCATCGCGGTCGTTCCCCGCATCCAGGCTCCAATACATGTAGACCATGAGCAGATCACCGACGGATTCCACCAAGAACTTCTTGCGACCACCATAGTTTGACTGCACAATCAAGGTCACACCTGAATCCAACCCGACAACCACCGTCCTCCCAGCGCAATCGACAGCATAAAACTCCCCCTTAAACAATATCACGTCGTCGTACGGCAACGGCGATGGCAGGTCCTGAATGTGGAACCACCGTTTTTCCTCAGATTTGAACATGGCCAATTTCCCTGACTCAATCCGGAGCATCGCGACATCATTTCCATTGCCTAAACACATAAAAGCAACCTTATCCGGGAAAGGTACGCCTGCACCACCACGATTGTCACGGATATTCAAGCACCGCAACACATGTTCGTGCCCTAACTCCAGCACGCGCAGATTCATCAAGTCCAAAACTCTCGGAAAATCCTCAGGCAGGCGATCGAATTCGCATCTGGAGAGAGGGTTCAGTAGATGCATCCTCCCGGGGACGTCCTCCCCGACTTTGAGCAGCCACCCGCTGGGGACCGTTTGGTCGCCGGATCGGGGCGCTCCGAGGAGGAAGATGGTGTGCTTGGAAACGAAGCCTACCTCGATGCAGTCGTCGGGATCCCTGCTGTGCCGGATGATCCGCAATCCGCCGTTCCCGATGGGGTCAAGGCTCGGGGCGGCCGACGAACGCCAGGAAGAGCAGACGGATCGGAATCGGAGGACGTCGAACCGCGTGTCGAGGCGGCGCGCGATGAATCGGAGGAGGTCCTCGGGCATCCGGCTCCAATCGGCCATAGGGGCCGCGGGATCGGCGAGAAAACGCGAGAGAAAGTGAGAGGGGGGAATCCGCCGGGAAAATTTACAGGTGACTGGACTTCGTGCTTCCTGCTTCGGAAGGAAGCAATCGCAGTGAAGCGGAAATGAACGCGCGCTTTCGATGTTTAATTACATTTTTGCCTCCCGTCCCCGTACTTCTGAAAGTTTTTTCGTTCAACCCCCCGAATGAAAAGCTTTCCTCTCAATTTAGCCCGCGATCACCTGTGTACATAATGAATCCAAGCCTACGAATGAATGGACCGGACCGTTGAAGCGTCAGCGGCCGGAGCTTCGCGCACCATCGCTGCATCATTCGGCGACTGAGATGCTGCTTTCCTTGCTCTGAAACCTCGACAGGGTGAAGAAGAAGGTGGGAGACGGGAGTGATTTTTGGGAGATTGAGAAGAAGAATGGGGAGTGTTTGGCTAGCGGGTTTAGGTAATCCACGTACAGGTGATGCTCATATCACGATTTTGTTCTTATTTTTTGTTTTAATTTTTTTTTTTTGGCTTTGCTTAAAATAAAGTCTCCTGCTAAAATCTCGATGTTGTTTTTTTTTTTTCTTTTTCCTTTTCAAATACCCTTAATTACGTAGTTCCCCTTTGTATTTTTAATTTTGTGCAGCTGGCCCCTACTTAGGACTCCCTATAAAAAAAATAAAAAAAAAACATTAAGAAGGGAAGAATTTATTTCTATGGACAGTTTTATTGGGATTTTTATTATTTTAAAGAATACATAAAAAAGAAATTAAAAATCAAGCTCGAGCGTATCACATGGGTTTGGGACGACCCATCATTGTCGCAAGCCGTGCCCTAGGCAAAAAAAATTCAAGTATAGCGGGTGCCTATTAGCAGTTACATTGCTCAAATTATTTTTAAATAATTATTTTAAAAATTATAAAAATTGTCCATTAAATTTGTGTTGTATAAAATTATTTTACCAATACCATATATATATATAAATTAAGTTTAGTTAAATGAGTCGGGTATAGATTTGGTATGGGTCGGGTCAGGTATGGGTCAAAAATTTTGCATTGCAATAAACGGGTCATAAACGGGTTAAATGGGTTGATTTGGGTCGGACCATTTATGATCCGACCCGACCCACCCATTTAACGGGTCTACACACAACCGATACTAGTTCACAAACTTCTGGACTGTGCAACAGGCGTCATAGCTATGTAAATGATTAAGGCAAAAACTCACCAGCAAAAGTTTGCCTCTTTGGCAAGTGACTGACATCCTCCAAGCTTAGGAAAGACTTTAGAAGTATTACTTACAATACAACAAGCATCCATCTGTGAGTACAGAGGGTCAAAATAGCCACCTAACCAGACTACCTTCTTGCCTTCCCTCAGTGCCTCGGGGTCCATACAGTGAGCTGAATCAACCTCTCTAGCCCTTTCTTATCGTGTTATTCATGTACAATGCCGTGAACAAACGATTCGATTGCAGCAACACCCCAATATCCAAGAAGACCAACCTCCGCATTACACTATCGGTGCTTCCAATTGATTCCGAACCTGAGGCTATCACCAAGAGACTATTAAATAGTTCATAGAAAGGAAAAATGACAGAGAATGTTCAATGAGATATGCTTTACCAGGAATGAAACCAACTATGATAAAGCATGACGAATCTAATGTTGAGTGCTGACATTTTCTTCCGGCAGTGACTATAGTCCACGGTTTCCATTCTGGCAAATATAAAACCAATGCCCGCAAGGAAGTAACTTTGACATACTTTTGAAACATGATGATAGAATGTAGCATGAGAATATGCGACAGAACAGAGGAAATCTCTAGTGTGCTCCTTATATGGATTCGTGGGACCAACAAAATGAAAAGTCTAACAATGATGCAAAAATTGGATAATTAATAATAGATGATTGAAAGAATTCCAGAAAACAAATGCTTACTTTTGCGGTCCTGGAAACAATCCAATCCGGAGGAGGCCAGAACAGCTGTGAATAACCTGCAAAACTTTCTATAGGTCCAACAATGCCATAAAGCATATCATAGACACCAATCATAAGGGTCGAAGCATCTATGACTACTCTAGTATGATCCGTAAAAATTATGCGATTCCCCTTCCAAACCCCTAAATCTGCAGCTGAAGCAGAAAATGCACCTTCATCTCCCAGAAACAACACCCTATCCCCTAAATTTTTCACCTCATTCCATACCTTCTCTTCTCTGTCCAACTTGTAGACCCAAAAGCTGGTTGTCTGCCCCCAATACATATCGACCAACAGCAGTTCGCCCACAGATTCCACCAAGTGCTTTTCCCAACCATCAAAGGTCGACTGCACAATCAAAGTCACACTCGAATCCAACCCGACAACCACAGTGCTCCCATCATTGCAAACGGCATAAAACTCCCCCTTAAACAATATCACGTCATGATATCCTGACGGCATGTCCTGAACGTGTGACCACCGTTTTTCCCTAGATTTAAACATGACCATTGTGCCACCAGCGATAATCCTGAGCAGCGCAAAATCATTTTCATTGTCTAAACACAAAAAAGCAACCTTTACCGTCTCGAATACCTCATTATCATCGCCATAGCGGGGATAACATGAATCCTGCAACACACACTCGTGCCCTAACTCCAGCATGCGCAGATTCATCAAGTCCAAAACTCTCGGAAAATCCTTAGGCAGCCGATCGAATTCGCAGCTGCTGAGAGGGTTCAGTAGATTCATCACCCCGCGGTCGTCCTCCCAGATTTTGACCAGCCAACTGATGGGGACTGTTTGGTCGCAGGATCGGGGCACTCCGACGAGGAAGATGGTGCGCTTGGGGAGAAGGTATAGCTTGGTGCAGTCGTTGGGATGCCCGCCGTGAGGGATGATCGGGATTCGGCCGCGCCGTAAGGGGTTAGGGCTCGGTGCGAACGAGGAGCGCCAGGAAGAGCAGATGGATCGCAATCGGAGGACGTCGAACTGCATGCCGAGGTGTCGCGCGATGAGGCGGAGGAGGTCCTCCGGCATCTGGCTCCATTTGGCCATGGCGAGGACAAGGGGGCGTGGTAGGCTCTTGGGATCCTCCTCCCGGGAAAATCGAGCTGGATCGGCGAGAAAATTCGAGAGAAAGTGAGGGAAAATCTGCTGAGAAAGTCCACAGGTGAATTGGACTTAGAGCTTCGGAATTTGCACTTGCAGCGAAATGTGGATCAACTTGCAATTTTGAGGGATCGATTGCATTTTTGCTATCACCAAGAGACTATTAAATAGTTCATAGAAAGGAAAAATGACAGAGAATGTTCAATGAGATATGCTTTACCAGGAATGAAACCAACTATGATAAAGCATGACGAATCTAATGTTGAGTGCTGACATTTTCTTCCGGCAGTGACTATAGTCCACGGTTTCCATTCTGGCAAATATAAAACCAATGCCCGCAAGGAAGTAACTTTGACATACTTTTGGAACATGATGATAGAATGTAGCATGAGAATATGCGACAGAACAGAGGAAATCTCTAGTGTGCTCCTTATATGGATTCGTGGGACCAACAAAATGAAAAGTCTAACAATGATGCAAAGACTGGATAATTAATAATAGATGATTGAAAGAATTCCAGAAAACAAATGCTTACTTTTGCGTTCCTGGAAACAATCCAATCCGGAGGAGGCCAGAACAGCTGTGAATAACCTGCACGACTTTCTATATATCCAATAATGCCACTATCCATATCATAGACACCAATCATAAGGCTCGAAGCTTCTATGACTACTCTAGTATAATCCGTAAAAATTATGCAATTCCCCTTCCAAACCCCTAAATCTGCAGCTGAAGCAGAAAATGCACCTTCATCTCCCAGAAACAACACCCTATCCCCTAAATCTTTCACCTCATTCCATACCTTCTCTTCTCTGTCCAACTTGTAGACCCAAAAGCTGGTTGTCTGCCCCCAATACATATAGACCAACAGCAGTTCGCCCACAGATTCCACCAAGTGCTTTTCCCAACCATCAAAGGTCGACTGCACAATCAAAGTCACACTCGAATCCAACCCGACAACCACAGTGCTCCCATCATTGCAAACGGCATAAAACTCCCCCTTAAACAATATCACGTCGTGATATCCCGACGGCATGTGCTGAACGCGTGACCACCGTTTTTCCCTAGATTTAAACATGACCATTGTGCCACCAGCGATAATCCTGAGCAGCGCAAAATCATTTTCATTGTCTAAACACAAAAAAGCAACCTTTCCCGTCTCGAATACCTCATTATCATCGCCATAGCGGGGATAGCATGAATCCTGCAACACACACTCGTGCCCTAACTCCAGCACGCACAGATTCATCAAGTCCAAAACTCTCGGAAAATCCTCAGGCAGCCGATCGAATTCGCAGCTGCTGAGAGGGTTCAGTAGATTCATCCCCCCGCGGTCGTCCTCCCAGACTTTGACCAGCCAACCGCTGGGGACTGTTTGGTCGCAGGATCGGGGCACTCCGACGAGGAAGATGGTGCGCTTGCGGAGAAGGTATAGCCCGGTGCAGTCGTCGGGATACCCCTCGTGCGGGATCATCGGGATTCGGCCACGCCGTAAGGGGTTAGGGCTCGGTGCGAGCGAGGAGCGCCAGGAAGAGCAGACGGATCGCAATCGGAGCACGTCGAACTGCGTGCCGAGGCGTCGCGCGATGCGGCAGAGGAGGTCCTCCGGCATCTGGCTCCATTCGGCCATGGCGGGGACGCAGGGATCGTAGCTCTGGGGTTACTACCGGGAGACTGGACTTACGAGCTTTCGCGCTTCTGCACCTAATCACGTCTTTGCCCCCCGCCGTCCCTGCACTGCTGCGGCTTTTTTCATTCGACCCCCTAAACGACAGCTTTCTTCTTAATTGAGCCCACGATAAATTGCACCGAGAGTTCTAAAACTTTTAAAACGTATAATTAAGTTATCAATGCAATTGATTCCTTCCATTAACACGTCAATTTACCTAACTGAAAATGCTGACGTGATATTTTTAAATTAATAAATTTCTACTGCACGTCATCTTTTTATTATTTTTAAATATAAAAAAAAAGCTAAAATATATTAAAAACAAAACGAGAACAAAATAAATTAAAAAGGGTAGGGACTCACTTGTCACTATTGCCCCCCAACCCGAGGGTAGCTGAGGAGTCTCGCCGACGAAACTCACTAGGCTCGAGTGAGGCTCACCCCAGATTTGGGCAAGTTACACCGGTGACTTTCACTAGCCCATCTAGTGATAGGTGGCATCCACCAGTGAGTTCTCACCCATTTTTCTCTCCTTTTTTGTTTTTCCGAATTTTGTTTTCAAAATATTTTAGCTTTTTAAATTTTTTAAATATTATTTAAATAAGATTCAAAGGAGAAATTAATAAAAAATTGACATGTCGGCATTTTCTGTCAAACAAATTAAAGATATTAACGAAAGGACTCGATTGTACCAATTTGATAAGTTTTAGGATGAATGTATTTTCTAAAAGTTTTAAAACTTAATGTATTTTTAAAAAGTTTTAAAAATTGATTATATTTTTATAATAAATTTTAGAATTTATAGTGCATATATCCCTAAATAATAAATCCAAACTTAGGAAGGATTGGGCCGGACCAGGCCGTGGTTGGGCCTAGCCCAACACCTTCCCCATGCAAGACGGATATCTCGAATGGTGTCGTCGCGCAAGCAATCTCCTCTCCTCAGTGCTGTGCGTCGTCACCATGCAAAACGAAATCGGAGAAGCTCATCTCTTCTTTGCTCCTCGGACCAAGATCGGGACGATAAGCCCCCGTCTTCCTTCCGAGCACGAGAGAGAGGGAGAGAGCGAGAGAGTGATGGAGGAGGAGGAGGAGGCAAGCATGGTGGGGTTGAATCAACTGCCGTCGGCTCTGCTTGCTACGATAATGCTGAAGCTGGACGTGTCGTCGATCTGCTCCACCGGGTCCACATGCAGGACCTTCCGCCACTGCGCTTCTCACGTCCTCCCTTTCATCCCCAACATCCATCTCCTCGAACGTCCCTTCTCTCTCTCTCTCTCTCTCTCCCTCGCTTTCTTCGTAGCCTGGTCCGATTTCGTGGCTCGACTGAACCCATTGATCTAAATGTTCATAATCTCACCTGGCGATTCCTACCAATATAGCGGGCTCGCGAGATTGGAGAAACGAAATGGAAGTCTCGGACTTGCGACTGTGGAAGAGATCAGGGGACAAAAGATTGATTGAACGGGCTAGCCTCACCTAGCGAGGGTCACTGCTGCTTACCATAGGCGATGCCCGGCCAGGTGAGCCTCGGTGAGGGCTCCGCTTGCCAAATCTAGCGAGGTCAACCCTCGCCTAGGCCAAGACAGCCTCGCCAGGTGTCGCCTTCCCTCGCCCAGGTGAGGCCTAGCGAGGTAGTCCTCGCCTACGGCAAGCAACGGCGACCCTTGCCCCAGCGAGGCCAACCCGCTTGGCCATCACCTATGGCCAATCTTTGACAAAAGGAAGAAGAAAGGAAAAATAATAATAATAATAAATCAAAAAGATAAAATAAATTAAAATATTACTAAAAATTAAGGCCTCATAGCTATGTAAATGATTCAGGCAAAAACTCGCCAGCAAAACTTTGCCTCTTTGGCAAGTGACTGACATCCTCCAAGCTTAGGAAAGACTATAGAAGTATTATTTACAATACAAAAAGCATCCATATGTGAGTACAGACGGTAAAAATAGCCACCTAACCAGACTACCTTCTTGCCTTCCCCGAGGCACACGGTGAGCTGAATCAACCTCTCTAGCCCTTTCTTTCCGTGTTATTCATGTACAATGCCGTGAACAGACGATTCGATTGCAGCAACGCCCCAATATCCAAGAAGACCAACCTCCGCATTACACTGTCCATGCTTCCAATTGATTTCGAACCTGAGGCTATCACCAAGAGAGTATTAAATAGTTCATAGAAATGAAAAATGACAGAGAATGTTCAATGAGATATGCTTTGCCAGGAATGAAACCAACTATGATAAAGCATGACGAATCTAATGTTGAGTGCCAACATTTGCTTCCAGCAGTGACTATAGTCCATGGTTTCCACTCTGGCAAATATAAAACCAATGCCCGCAAGGAAGTAACTTTGACATACTTTTGGAACATGATGATAGAATGTAGCATGAGAATATGCGACAGAACAGAGGAAATCTCTAGTGTGCTCCTTATATGGATTCGTGGGACCGACAAACTGAAAAGTCTAACGATGATGCAAATTAGATGATTGGAAGAATTCCAGAAAACAAATGCTTACTTCCAAGGTCCTCGAAGCAATCCAATCTGGAGGAGGCCAGAACAGCTCTGAATAACCTGCATAATCTTCTATAGGTCCAAAAATGCCACTTTCCATATCATAGACAACAATCTTAAGGCTCGAAGCTGCTATGTCTCCATCTTGATCTATAAAAAATATGCAATTCCCCTTACAAGCCCCTAAATCTGCAGCTGAAGCAGAAAATGTACATTCATCTCCCAGAAATAACACCCTATTCCCTAAATCTTTCACCTCATTCCATACCTTCTCTTCTCTGTCCAACTTGTAGACCTTAAATCCCGGTGTCTCGTCCCAATGCATATAGACCAACAGCAGTTCGCCCACAGATTCCACCAAGAACTTCGTTTGAAGACCATCAAAGTTCGGCTGTGCAATCAAAGTCACACTCAGATCCAACCCGACGACCACAGTCCTCCCAGCATTGTCAACGGTATAAAACTCCCCCTTAAACGATATCATGTCATCATATGGCGATGGCATGTCCTGAACGATGGACCACCGCTTTTCCCTAGATTTAAACATGGCCAAGTTGCCATGAAAGACATCCCTGAACAGCACAAAATAATTTTCATTGTCTAAACACAAAAAAGCAACCTTAATCGTGTCTATTATATCATAATTATCGCCATAGCCATGATAATGTGTACCCTGCAACACATACTCGTGCCCTAACTCCACCACCCGCAGATTCATCAAGTCCAAAACTCTCGGAAAATCCTCAGGCAGAGGAGCAGATTCGCAGATGGAGAGAGGGTTCAGTGTATTCATCCCCCAGGGGACGTCCTCCGCGACTTTGAGCAGCCACCCGCTGGGGACCGTTCGGTCGCTGGATCGGGCCGCTCCGAGGAGGTAGATGGTGCGCTTGCAGAGAAAGTCTACCCCGGTGCTGTCGTCAAGGATGATCGGGAATCGGCCGTTTGGGAAGGGCTTAAGGCTCGGTGCGACCGAGGAGCGCCAGGAAGAGCAGACGGATCGGAATCGGAGGACGTCGAACTGCGTGTCGAGGCGCCGCGCGATGAGGCGGAGGAGTTCCTCCGGCATCTGGCTCCAATCGGCCATGGCGGGGACGAGGGGGCGTAGGCTCTGGGGTTACTCCCGGTAGATCGAGTAGGATCGGTGACTGACTGGACTTCTAGCTTCGAAAATGCACTCGCAGTGAAACGTGGATCCACTTGCGCTTCTGGGTCTAATTATATTTTTGCCCTCCCGTCCCTGCACTACTAAGGTTTTTTCATTGGACCCCCTAAATGACAGCTTTCCTCTTAATTTAGCCCACGATCACCTGTATAAATAATAAAGATACGTGCATTATAGCTTCTAAAACTTTCAAAAAGTATAATTAAGTTTTAAAACTTATCAAATTGATACAATTGAGTCCTTTCACTTAACACCGTCAATTTGTCTACTGAAAATGCCGATGTGACATTTTTAAATTAATATATCTCCCCCGCGTGTCATTTTTTTATTAATATTTATTTAAATATTATTTAAATGATATCAACAAACTAAAAAAGTAAAATATTTAAAAACAAAACTAGAAAAAAAAAAAAAAAAAAAAAAAAAAAAAAAAAAAACTAAAAAGGGCAGGGACTCACCAATGATTGCCACCACTATTGCCCATCATTGGAGGAGTCGGCGAGGGTGGCTAGGGAGCCTCACCATTGAACCTCGCTAGGCCCGAGTGAGGCTTGGCTAGATCTGGGCGAGCTGCGTTGGCGACCTTCACAACCCATCTAGCGATATGTAGCGGTCACCAGTGAGTCCTTTCTCTCTTTTTTTTTCTTTTTTTTTTCCAATTTAAAAAAAAAAATTAGCTTTTTTTAAATTTTTAAAATATTATTTAAATAAGATTCAAAGGAAAAATTAATAAAAAATGACATGTAGGAGAGAGATATTATTTAAAAATGCCATATGAGCATTTTCCATTAAACAAATTGACAGTATTAATGAAAAGACTCGTGTCACACCCCCTTTACTCGAAGGTCGAGCTACGGATTATTTTGTGACATCCTAGGCTTTGTCGCTGTCCTGAATTCATTTGTCTCTTATTTATCCGTATGCGGAAAACATGAACATACAATCCCCAACACAAATATCATAGGATTGTGAGATACAACATCACTAACATACTTTATATATTACACATGTAGTAAGCCTATTCCCCGATCTTACATATCTTACAAGCTTCAAAGCTCTATTTTATACTCACCCAAAAGAGAGCTTGGGGTATCCCTATCTCCGCTATGGGGGTTACTATCCAAAATTGGGAACCCTTGTTTTACTACTTGGGCCATTATACATAAGCTTAGTCCGAATTTTTGAACGGATCATCATTATCACTAAGATTTGGGTTCGGGTTGTCAAATCCTCAGAGAGGCCCTATCCAAGTGTCCTCGTACCATCTAAATCAGGTTTCAAAGTGCATCGGGACGAGCTCCTCCAATCCTTTTTCTATCCAAACGACGGACAACACTTTTTGGTAAGTAATATTAGTCTCACATCTATTATGTTGATGTAGTGATATAAGTCTTTACAGGACAACCAAAATGCACAGTAACCATAATTCTAAGTACCTGTAAAAGAAATAAGAGTGAGTACTGGATATACTCAATAAATATAGCCTCTGACCTTCAGTTAGAACATCGCTTCATCATCAACACTAGTCAAAACATTTCAAGCAAACAGTGTTAAAGGCAAATCAATTGCAAGGATGCAACCATACTTCTTGCAACCATTCATGAGCGTGATGCATGCCGTGAGCTTATGCACTTCTAGCCTTTCTTTCTTACTCACGCATGCCATGCTTATTGAGCTTTCTCTTATACTTGGGACTCAAACCCAAATCTTTCCGAAGCTGTCTTGGGACTTGAACCCAATTCAATTTGGGCTTTTATCTAGGCTTTTGGCTTTTTGCCGACTTCTAGGACTCAAACCCAATTAATATGCTCAGGACTTGAACCCAAGTCTCTTGCCAGCCTCTGGACTCAAACCCAATTCTTGCCAAAATTCGAGGACTTGAACCCCGTTCTTATCTTTTCTCATCTTGCTAGAGCACTAATTCCCTTTTTAAGGGCGTACTCAAGCTTCATGCATGTGCCATGAATTATGCATTTCTTGCTCAAACATAATGCACGTGCCATGAAATCGTGAATTTTCTCATCTACAACTTGACAAACAAGCCTAAGCCCAAAGCTTCGCTCAAGTAACAAGCATAAAGGAATCCCACACCAATTCAAGACGTAAACTCGGTATGCCTCAATACCAAATCACATCTTATGGTTATAGGCAAACCTCGACTTGTACCGAACAAAAGCGATGAACCATGACTTCGTTCCGTTCACACAAGAAATTTAAGAACATGAACAAGTCGTGGAATATATCAAACATCCAAGAATCAATCGACCTACCCTCGGCTTGCACAAGAGAGAATTTCTTAGGGTCAAAGACGTAACAAATGCTACTAAAGAAAGGAAGAAAACTACACTTACATGGATAAATCTCAAACTAAAACTTGAACTACAGAGGAAAGGGCGGCTTGCTTGAAAGCCAAAAGAGAGAGAGAGGCGTGAGGAGGAGGAGGAAGGGGAAAGTGGATGGTAAGGTGAAAAATGAGGAGAGGTCCTCCTATTTATGCTACTCAGCGCCATCATTACCAAGCCAAATGGTCCATTCCAAATTTTCCAAGTATCCCGCTTAAGATCCTTAGTTGGCAAGCTTATTTGTACAATAATTGCACCTAGAGAATGAGTTGGACGGCTAAAAGATCTCGCTTGGCAATCTAGATTATAGGCGTCATCAATGATGGCCCGCTTTTTGCATTTTTATTGGACTACTTGTATCCCACATTTAATGAGCATTTAATGAAGTTTGAAGATAAGGCTATCAAAATTGCTAACTTGGTGCCTAAACTTCTTAGGTCATTATTGAGGGCTTTAGGTATCGCTTTCCGATTGGGCCACATGTGCATCGTCCTTTTCTTGCCCATCAAAAATATTTTTGACCTTATCATGACTTTTGAAAAGTCAAATGACACATCACCCGCTTCATTTAATGAGGGTGTTCTAGAATCTTCTCTATTTCGTTCTTTTCTTCCTCAAAAGGCAGTCTGAAGAATTCCGTCATCTAAGTTGATTCCGGGCCAAAAAAATGGATCATCACGCACATCTCGAAAAACTGAATCACATTCACCCGAGGTTCGGCTATCGTGCCCCACACTCGGCCAAACCATTCCCTTGGACAGTCGATCGGCCTAGATGGTTGGTCCATTGATCCTTTGATTGGTCAAGGCCAATCCTAACGCTATCCATGGCCTAGCACTAGGTCAAGGTACTCATGAACCTTAGAATTAGTGATGGAGTAGCTGGGTTTATCCTTGAGCTCATTCCAGTTGATACCCCATCCATTCGTATGGTTCATGGTCGGTGCATTACCGATCCACAATCAGAAATTACCAATTCAAGATACATTTCCGATCACTAAGAAATAAATAGGGAATAATGCATTTTTTTTGTCGGAAGACGATCACATTTGATTAAGTCGAATCGTCCGTGTATCGGTGCATAGTCAAGCGGAATCATCCACAATCGGGCACTATGACCAATTGGATCGACCCATGACCATCCTCTGATCCAAAATCATCCCGTGACCAATCCTCATGATCAAAAAGTCATCTTATGAGTTGGAGATCCTATCCCACCGGTATAGTCAGTAGATAATTCACGGCCGTCACCTCGACTAATTCGTGACCAGTCGATCGATCAGTCGAACTATGACCAATCCTTGATTCCTTACCGATCGAACTAATCGATCCCATGACCAATGGTCCTTGGTCGATCCATTCAGTATCTTATGGTTGATCTTTACGGGGTCGGAATCGAAGATTTTACAACTCAATTGCACTAATTTGACAGGTTTTAGATATCGATTGCATTTTTAAAAAAAAAATTAGAATTCAATTGTATTTTTATAATAAATTTTAGGATTTGTAGTGCATATATCCCTAAATAATGAATCCAAGCTTATGAATGATTGGGCCGGACCAGGCTGTGGTTGGGCCTGGGCCACCATGCAAGACGGATCCCTCGAATGGTGTCGTCACGCAAGCAATCTCCTCTCTTGCGTGCCGTGCGTCGTCACCATGCGAAACGAAATTGAAGAAGCTCATCTCACCTTTGCTCACCGGACCAAGATCAACCGATAAGCCCCCGTCTTCCTTCCGAGCACGAGAAAGGGAGAGAGGGAACAATGGAGGAGGAGGAGGCGAGCGTGGTGGGGTTAGACCAGCTGCCGTCGGCTCTGCGGGCAACGATAATGCCGAAGCTGAACGTCTCGTCGATCTGCTCCGCTGGGTCCACATGCATGCCCTTCCGCCACTGTGCTTCTCATGTCCTTTCCTTCATCCCCAATATCCATCTCCTCGTACGTCCCTACTCGCTGCTTTGTAGCCTGGCTCGATTTCGCGGTTCTTGACCTAACCCATTGAAATCTAAATGTTCATAATCTCACTTGGCAGTTCCTACCGATATAATGGGGTTGCGAAATTGGAGAAACCAAATGGAAGTCTCGGACTTGCGATTGTGGAAGAGATCAGGGGACAAAAGATGGATCGAACTTACAAAGAATTTGCTTTTACTTTACTTTTGAAAATTTGTCCTTGCAATTCACGTAAAACCCTAAAAGATCATCATGGTATACGAACATAAAGATTCAAGAATTCCTCTATGAGAAAGTGGATGTTCCATTAATGAAAGCCAGATAATCCTTTTGACTGAAGTTTGTATTTTGTGAAATTGTTGTTTCTGTTTGTCAAATTCTCTGGAGTTGGCTGATAGGTCTGAATTCTGCAGGCAACATACAACCAATACCAATCCTTAGACTTCTGGACTGTACCACAGGCGTCATGGCAGTGTAAATGATTCAAGCAAAAACTCGACAGCAAAAATTTGCCTCCTTGGTAAGTGATTTACATCCTCGACGCTTAGGAAAGACCTTAGAAGCATAACTTACAATAAGAAAAGCATCCATAAGTGAGTACAGAGGGTAAAAATAGCCACAAGACCACACTTTCTATAGCTCAAAAAAGAATGGCCTTCCTAATCTATGTCAAGTGGCCAACGGGCATGCGGCCCTGCTAGTAAAGGGAACGGTTCGAACCCTGTAAGCACCCCACTATACATAGAAAAGAGCGGTGAGACCAAAATATATTTATACATATCTATATATAGTAAACTGCTCTCTCTGCCTTGCCTCTGCATCAATCGACATAGACCATCTAGCGAAATCCTTATTCAACAGTCAAATATATAACAAGACCTGTGCAATGATGCGGACCCTCTGTGGATTTAAGCATTAATCTCATAATCAGTTATTTAGAGGATGTATTGTCACTTAACCAGACTAACTTCTTGCCTTCCTTCAACGTCGATAGGAGTTGCCTTGGTCCCATGCGGCGAGCTGAATCAACCTCTCTAGCACTTTCTAGCCATGTTATTAATGTACAATGCCGCGAACGAACGATTTGATTGCCGCGACATCTTTTATCCAAGAAGACCAACCTCCGCATTACATTGCTGGTGCTTCCAATTGATTTCAAACCTAAGGCTATTGCCAAGAGGGTATTAAATAGTTTATAGAAAGGAGAAATGACAGAAAATGTTTAATGAAATATATGCTTTATCAGGAACAAAACCAACTATGATAAAGCATGAGGAATCTAATGTTAAGTTCCAACATTTTTCCAAGAGTGACTATAGTCCACAGTTTCCCTTTTGGCAAAAATAGGGAAAAGTGTCAGAGAAAAGTCCTAAACATATTGGCTAGCGGGTTTGGGTAATCCACGTACAGGTGATGCTCATATCACGATTTTGTTCTTATTTTTTGTTTTAATTTTTTTTTTTGGCTATGCTTAAAATAAAGTCTCCTGCTAAAATGTCGATGTTGTTTTTTTTTTTTCTTTTTCCTTTTCAAATACCCTTAATTACGTAGTTCCCCTTTGTATTTTTAATTTTGTGCAGCTGGCCCCTACTTAGGACTCCCTATAAAAAAAAAATAAACATTAAGAAGGGAAGAATTTATTTCTATGGACAGTTTTATTGGGATTTTTATTATTTTAAAGAATACATAAAAAAGAAATTAAAAATCAAGCTTGAGCTTATCACATGGGTTTGGGACGACCTATCATTTTCGCAAGTCGTGCCTTAGGCCGATTCAAGTATAGTGCATGCTTATTGGCAGTTACATTGCTCAAATCTCGCATGAGAGAAATGTGTGAGGTAATTAGAACCTATCAAGGGCTACAATCATGACAAGATCATGGTATTAAGTACGTTAAGATTTCTGAAAAGAGATGCGAAAGATAAATTTCAAATGAACCCCTGAAACGATAGCTCTCCTCTTAATTTAGCCCACAATCACCTGTGTAAATAATAACTCCAAGCTTACAAATGTTGTGAATTATCACCATGTGAAACAAAATCGGAGAAGCTCTTATCTCAATTGCTCATCGGACCAAGATCAAGCAATGAGCCCCTTCTTCCTTCCAAGCACGATAGATCGGCTCGACCGGCGACGATAATGTCTGGTTTGTCTTCCCATTCAGAAGAGAAGATGGCTCCTAGTCCCCTCTCGATCAAGCACACGCCTTACGGCTCTCCTTTGCGACCCCATCTTTCTGTTCCTCTCCCTTCGGTGGAAATCCGGGAAGAATGCCCTCGTCCACAAACGGCAACAATCACAAAAAACACGATGAGAAACCAGCAGCACCAGAATCCGAAGAGATATGGTCATATGCTGGGAACATTACTGCGAGGCGGGTTTCTGGGGATGCACTCGAACGAGATTGACGATGATTTGGGTCCAAATGCAGGAAATATTAGCAGCATGAATTCATGGGTGGGTCTATATGTATGGGAGAAGTAGAGAGATTGTACATGTATCGGGAGTAAATGAGTAGAGAAAAGATGATACTGATTTGGAGTTTCCTAGTATCGTGTTTTGAGAGAAGCACCCTATCGGCCTCTGAAGATCAGGGAACCAGGCATATGTGAAATTGCCTTTGGTTGCCCATTTATCTTTGTGCTTGAGAGAGAGAGATATTTCGATGAAGGTGCCGAAAGTGACAATGGGGGGCCCTGGTGATATGAATCTTCCAGTGGTATGAATCTGGATGGATATGTCTTACCAAAAAAAAAAATCTGGATGGATATGGGTTCTGTCCTTGCAATTCAATTCAAGTAAAACCCTGAAATATATATGAACATGAAGGTTTGAGAATTCGTCTAAAGAGAAAATGGATGCTCCATTAATGAAATCCATACGATCCTTTCGACTGAAGCTTATGTTTTGTGAAATTGTTGTTTCTGTTTGTCAAATATCTGAGTTGGCTAAAAGATTGAACTCTGCCTTAGGTAGGTTCTCTGTCATCAATAGGGGCAACACATCACAAAATTCTAGACTGTGCAACAGGCGTCATAGCTATGTGAATGAATCAGGCAAAAACTCGGCGGCAAAAGTTTGCCTCTTTGGCAAGTGACTGACATCCTCCAAGCTTAGGAAAGACTTTAGAAGTATTACTTACAATACAAAAAGCATCCATATGTGAGTACAGAAAGTAAAAATAGCCCCCTAACCAGACTACCTTCTTGCCTACCTTCAGTGCCTCGGGGTCCATACAGTGAGCTAAATCAACCTCTCTAGCCCTTTCTTACCGTGTTATTCATGTACAATGCCGTGAACAAACAATTTGATTGCAGCAACACCCCAATATCCAAGAAGACCAACCTCCGCATTACACTGTCCGTGCTTCCAATTGATTTCGAACCTGAGGCTATCACCAAGAGAATATTAAATAGTTCACAGAAAGGAAAAATGACAGAGAATGTTCAATGAGATATGCTTTGCCAGGAATAAAACCAACTATGATAAAGCATGAAGAATCTAATGTTGAGTGCCAACATTTTCTTCCAGCAGTGACTATAGTCCATGGTTTCCACTCTGGCAAATATAAAACCAATGCCCACAAGGAAGTAACTTCGACATACTTTTGGAACATGATGATAGAATGTAGCATGAGAATATGGGACAGAATAGAGGAAATCTCTAGTGTGCTCCTATACGGATTTGTAGGACTGACAAACTGAAAAGTCTAACAATGATGCAAAGAATGGATAATTAATAATAGATGATTGAAAAGATTCCAGAAAACAAATGCTTACTTCTGCGGTCCTGGAAACAATCCAATCCGGAGGAGGCCAGAAGAGCTGTGAATAACCTGCATAATCTTCTATAGGTCCAATAATGCCACTATCCATATCATAGACACCAATCTCAAGGCTCGACGCTCCTATGACTACTCCAGCATGATCCGTAAAAAATATGCAATTCCCCTTACAAGCCCCTAAATCTGCAGCTGAAGCAGAAAATGTACATTCCTCTCCCAGAAACAACACCCTATCCCCTAAATCTTTCACCTCATTCCATACCTTCTCTTCTCTGTCCAACTTGTGGACCTTCAATCTGGTTGTCTCCTCCTCCCAATACATATTGACCAACAGCAGTTCGCCCACAGATTCCACCAAACGCTTGTCCCAACAATCAAAGGTCGACTGCGCAATCAAAGTCACACTCGAATCCAACCCGACAACCACAGTGCCCCCATCATTGT
Organism: Eucalyptus virginea; assembly: GCA_014182375.1. NCBI lineage: Eukaryota > Viridiplantae > Streptophyta > Magnoliopsida > Myrtales > Myrtaceae > Eucalyptus > Eucalyptus virginea. The sequence goes on along the minus strand of CM024522.1, from coordinate 17,692,917 downwards.
CAACAGCATAAAACTCCCCCTTAAACAATATCACGTCGTCATATCCCGACGGCATGTCCTGAACGGGTGACCACCGTTTTTCCCTAGATTTAAACATGACCATTGTGCCACCAGGGATAAGCCTGAGCAGCGCAAAATCATTTTCATTGTCTAAACACAAAAAAACAACCCTATCCGTGTCCCATACCTTATTATAAAAGCCATAGCTGAGACAATTGGAATCCTGCAACACACACTCGTGCCCTAACTCCAGCACGCGCAGATTCATCAAGTCCAAAACTCTCGGAAAATCCTCAGGCAGCCGATCGAATTCGCAGCTGGTGAAAGGGTTCAGTAGATTCATCCCCCCGCGGTCGTCCTCCCAGACTTTGACCAGCCAACCGCTGGGGACTGTTTGGTCGCAGGATCGGGGCACTCCGACGAGGAAGATGGTGCGCTTGGGGAGAAGGTATAGCTCGGTGCAGTCGTCGGGATACCCCTCGTGCGGGATCGTCGGGATTCGGCCGCGCCGTAAGGGTTTAGGGCTCGGTGCGAGCGAGGAGCGCCAGGAAGAGCAGACGGATCGCAATCGGAGGACGTCGAACTGCGTGCCGAGGCGTCGCGCGATGCGGCGGAGGAGGTCCTCCGGCATCTGGCTCCATTCGGTCATGGCGGGTTACTCCCGGGAGATTGTGCAGGATCGGTGACTGACTGAACTTCGAGCTTTGGACTATGCACTCGCAGCGGAACGTGGATTTACTTGCGCTTCTGGCCCAATTACATTTTTGTCCTCCATCCCCGCACTACTACGGTACTTTCATTCAACCCCCTAAATGGCAGCTTTCCTCTTAATTTAGCCCACGATCGCCTGTATAAATAATAGGGGTATTTGCCCACAAATCTTAAAACTTTCAAAAAGTGTAATCAAATCATATAATTTATTAAATTAATGCAATTCAGTCCTTTCATTTAACACTATCAATTTGTCTAACTGAATATGCCAACGGGACATTTTAAAATTAATATATCTCTCATACGTGTCATTTTTTATTATTTTTCTTTAAATATTATTTAAATAATACCAAAAAATAAAAAAAGCTAAAATCTTTTTTGAAAAAAAAAAAAAAAAAATGAAAATGGCCAAGGGCTCACCAATGACTGCCACTGCTACCGCCCATCGTTTGGAGGGGCCAACGAGGATGGCTGGGGAGCCTTGTTGACGAACCTTGCTAGGCCTGAGTGAGGCTCACCTAAATATAGGCCAACGTAGGGCGAGCTACGCTAGCAACCTTCACCGACCCATCCAATGATGGGTGGTAGCCACTAGTGAGTCCTTACTCTCTTTTTTTTCTTTTTTTCAATTTTTTTCTTAAAATATTTTAGCCTTTTCTAAAAAAATAAATATTAACTAAAATTCAAAGGAAAAATTAATATAAAAAATAGCACGTACGAAGAGATATTTATTTAAAAATGTCATATCAACATTTTCCATTAAAAAAATTGACGGTATTAATGAAAGAATTCGATTGCATTAATCTAACAAATTTTAAGACTTTATTGTATTTTGAACTCAGTTACATTTTCACAATAAATTTTAGGACTTGTGGTGCATATATCTTTAAATAATGAATCCAAGCTTATGAATGATTGGGCTAACACCTTTCCCACGCAAGAAGGATCTCTCGAACGGCGTCGTCGCACAAGCAATCTCCGCTCCTGAGTGCTGTGCGTTGTCACCATATGGAACGAAATCGGAGAAGCTCATCTCTCCTTTGCTCATCGGACCAAGATCGAGCGACAAGCCCCTCCGTCTTCCTTCCGAGCACGAGGCAAGCATGATGGGGCTGCATCAGCTGTCGCCGGCTCTGCTTGCGACGATAATGTTGAAGCTGGACGTGTCGTCGATCTACTCCGCCAGGTCCACATGCAGGACCTTCCGCCACTGCGCTTCCCACATTCCCTCCTTCATCCCCAGCATCCATCTCCTCGTATGTCCCTACTCCCTCTCTCTCTCTCTCTCTCTCTCTGAGTGTGCTTTCTTCGTAGCGTGGCTCGATTTCGTGGCTCTTGACCAAACCCATTGATCTAAACATTCATAATCTAACCTGGTGGTCCCTAACATTATAGTGGGGTTCCAAAATTGGAGAAACGAAATTGCAGTCTCCGACTTGCGATTGTGGAAGAGATCAGGGGACAAAAGATGAATCAAACTTACGAAAATTTGATTTTACTTCTGAAAATATGGCCTTGCAATTCAAGTAAAACCTCAAAAAAGATCATGAAGTTATATAAACATAAAAGTTCAAGAATTCCTCTTTGAGAAAGAGGACGCTCCATTAATGAAAGCCACGTAATCCTTCTTACCGAAGTTTGTGTTTTGCGAAATTGTTGTTTCTGTTTATCAAATTATTTGGGGTTGGCTAATAGATTTGAACTCTACAAGCAACATACAATTGATACCAATTCATAAACTTCTAAACCATATGACAGGTACCATGGCCAGGTAAATGATTCAGGCAAAAACTCGACGGCAAAAGTTTGACTCCTTGGCAAATCCTTGACGCTTAGGAAAGACCTTAGAAGCGTAACTTACCATACGAAAAGCATCCATAAGTGAGTACAGAGGGTAAAAATAATCACAAGAACCATACTTTTTATAGCTCAAAAAAGAATGGCCTTCCTAATCTATGTCCAGTGGCCAATAGGCATGCGGGCCTGCTAGTAAAGGGACGGGTTCGAACCCCGTGAGCACCCCACTACACATAGAAGAGGAGTGAGACCAAAAAATATATATACAGTGAAGTGCTCTCTCTGCCTTTGCATCAATCAACATAGACCGTCTGGCAAAATCTCTAATGAACAGTTGGATATAACAAAACCTGTGTAATGATGCGGACCCTCCAGGGGGATCTGAGCATTAATCTCGTAACCAGTTATTCAGAGGACGCATTGTCACCTAACCAGACTACCTTCTTGCCTTCCTTTAGCGTCGATAGGAGTTGCCTTGGTCCCATACAGCGAGCTAAATCAACCTCTCGCCCTTTCTAACCGTGTTATTCATGTACAATGCCGCGAACCAACAATTCAATAATGGCAACATCCCACATCCAAGAAGACCAACCTCCGCATTACACTGCCGGTGCTTCCAATTGATTTCAAACCTGAGGCTATCACGAAGAGAGTATTAAATAGTTTATAGAAAGGAGAAATGACAGAAAATGTTCAATGAAATATGCTTTATCCGGAACGAAACCAACCACTAATAAAGCATGAGGAATCTAATGTTAAGTTCCAAAATTTTCTTCCAGAAGTGACTATAGTCAAAAATAGGAAAAAGTGTTAGACAAGTTCTAAACCTATTTTTGGGCGGATATTACTTACTTGGACATTGGACAATGACTAATGTGGACAATTTTCAATATTATTTTAATATTCATATTATTACTTTTTTATTTTTTCTGATTATTTTTTTCTTTTCTTCTTAAGCAGGCTGGCCTCACCTAGGCAATGGTCAGTGTTGCCTACCATAGGTGAGGCTCGGCCAAGTGAGCCTTGGTGAGGGCTCCGCTCACCAGATCTAGCAAGGCCGGCCCTCGCCTAGGCCAAGGCAGCCTCACCAGGTGTGGCCTTCTCTCGCCCTGGTGAGGCCTGGCGAGGGGAGCCCTCGCCTATGGCGGGCAACGGCGAGCCTCGCCCAAGCAAGGCCAGCCCGCTCAGCCATCACCTGTGGTGCCAATCACTAACAAAAGGAATATTAAAATATTATTAAAAATTGTCGACGCTCAGCTCCCTTGTTATTGATAACCGGTCAAAATTAATCAGAATGATTGAATTGACAATGGACCAAAAAGCTTATGATTAAATTTGGCACCAATGATTTGAGTTTAGCACTTTTTTAGAACACGATGATAGAATGCAGCATCAGAATATGCAACAGAACAGAGGAAATCTCCAGTGTGCTCCTATATGAATTCCTCTACTTCCTAGGACCGACAAACATATAATAGATGATTGAAAGAATTCCAGGAAACAAGTGCTTACTTCCGAGGTCCGCGAAGCAATCCAATCTGGAGGAGGCCAGAACAGCTCCGAAAAACCTGCATAATCTTCTGTAGGTCCAAAACGGCCACTATCCATGTCATAGACACACATCTTAAGGTTCAAATCTGCTGCCCTTCCTACATAATCCCTATAAAATATGAGATTCCCTTTAGAAGCCCCTAGATCTGCAGCTGAAGCAGAGAATGCACATTCATCTCCTAGAAACAGCACCCTATCCCCTAAGTCTTTCACCCTGCTCCACACCTCCTCTTCTCTGTCCAACTTGTAGACCTTAAACTGGACCGTCTCGCTCGTAAGGTAATCTACTAGGCTTTCGTGGTCGTTCTCCGCATCCAGGCTCCTATCCCTGTAGACCAACAGCAGCTCGCCGACAGATTCCACCAAGAACTTCTCACGACCACGGAAGTTCGACTGCACAATCGAGGTCACACCCGAATCCAACCTGACGACCACAGTCCTCCCAGCACGATCAACGGCATAAAACTCCCCATCAAACAATATCACGTCGTCATACCATGGCGACGGCGGCGTGTCCTGAATGATGGACCACCGTTTTTCCTTAGATTTAAACATGGACAATTTCCCCGACGCAATCCGGAGCAGCACATAATCATTTCCATTGCCTAAACACATGAAAGCAACCTTATCCGGGAAAAGTATGTCAGCAGGACGGCGGTCGTCATGGAAATTCAAGCACCGCAACACATACTCGTGCCCTAACTCCAGCACGCGCAGATTCATCAAGTCCAAAACTCTTGGAAAATCCTCTGGCAGACGATCGAATTCGCAGCTGGAGAGAGGGTTCAGTAGATGCATCCTCCCGGGGAAGTCCTTCCCGACCTTGAGCAGCCACCCGCCGGGGACTGTTTGGTCGCGGGATCCGGGCACTCCGAGGAGGAAGATGGTGCTCCTGGAGAGGAAGTCTACCTCGAGGCGATCGTCGGGATCCCTGCCGTGCGGGCTGATCCGCAATCCGCCGTCGCCGAAGGGATTAGGCCTCGGTGCGACCGAGGAACGCCAGGAAGAGCAGACGGATCGGAATCGGAGGACGTCGAATTGCGTGTCGAGGCGTCGCGCGATGAGCCGGAGGAGGTCCACGGGCATCTGGCTCCAATCGGCCATAGGGGCCGCGGGATGCGCCCCGGGCATCGAGCGGGATCGGCGGCGAGAAAACGCGATGACAAAGTGAGGGGGGAGAATCCGCCGGCGAAATTTACAGGTCACTGGGAGTCCGAGCTACGGAACTCGGAAGGAAGCACTCGGCAGTGAAACGAGGACCAACGCGCGCTCTCGAGGTTTATACATTTGTGCCCCCGTCCCCGTACTTCTAAAGTTTTTTCATTCAACCCCCCCTAAATGACAGCTTTCCTCTCGATTTAGCCCACAATCACCTGTGTAGATAATAAATCCAAGCTTACGAATGATTGGGCCGGATTCATGCCGACACCTTCCCCATTGCAAGACGTTTCTCTTAAACGGTGTCGTCACGCAAGCAATCTCATCTTCCTAAATGCACCTGTCGCCATGTGAGACGAAATCGTAGAAGCTCGTCTCGGGCCATCGGCTGCTCGCCGGACCTCGATCGGAGCGATAAGCCCCCGTCTTCCTTCAAAGCAAGGAGAGAGTGATGGAGGAGGAGAAGGAGGGGGAGGCGAGCATGATGGGGCTGGACCAGCTGCCGTCGGCGCTGCTGGCGACGATCATGGTGAAGCTGGACGTGTCGTCGATCTGCTCCGCCGGGTCCACGTGCCGGACCTTCCGCCACTGCGCTTCCCAAGTCCTCTCCTTCATCCCCAGCATCCATCTCCTCGTATGTCCCTACTCTCTCCCTCTCTGCTTTCTTCGCAGCCCGGCTCGATTTCGCGGTTCTTGACCGAACCCATCGATCTCCATGTCCATAATTCCGCCCGGCGGTTACGAAATTGGAGGAACGAAACGGAAGTCTTGGAATTGCGACTGTGGAAGAGATCATCCAGGGGACAAAAGATGGATCGAACTTAGGAAAATTTGATTTTTTTTTTTTTTTTTGCTTTTCTGGGTCGAAGTCGAACTTGTCGATTGAGTTGGTGGGCTTCTGTTTCAGGAGATCGCGCCTTCTATCGATTTGCTGCGGCCTCTGCTGCCGCCGAATCCTCTGATGAGGAGCCTGAAGGTGGACTGCGATCGGCTCAACGATTTGGCCATAAGGTTGCTGGTTAGGCCGTCTTTGCACGAGCTCCATCTCCACAACTGTGCGGATTTCAGCGGCAAGCTGCTCTCCGAGATAGGATCGCAGTGCGGGGACCTAAAGTTTGTATCGACAATCCCTCTTTAATTTCTGTCCGCGCCTGCTTCTGGCGTCGGTCATGGTTGATTTGGTTACGTGCAGCTTGTAGAGGATTGGCTTTTGTTAACGCTGTGTTATTCATTTCATGGAGGTCTCTGTACTTGGGTTCTGTTGCTGAGAATAGAGGGCAAGCACTTCATGTTTCCGATCTTGACGAGTTGTTGAGTGGTTGCACTCAGTTAGAAGTGAGCTTCGTATTCTTAAATCATCAGTAGACCCTTAATGCAAATATTGCTTAAATTGATCTAATTGTGCATGTGACAGTATTACTATGGTTAATTAATTATGTGTTGGATTCTACTTCTTATTTACCCTTCGAGCATGATAGAATCTAAGAAAAATCATCATTTAATGACCGCTCCATATCTGTGTCTTATTTTAAGCTGCTCCCTAGATCTGGCTGAGTTTGTCACCTATTATGAGTGTATGGATTCATAGTATAAGCTGCTGTCTTCAGCTAGTTGGTTCGCGTCACTTATGTGTATGCCTTTTCTTGTCTTGCAGGCACTATTCCTCATGTTTGATGTGTCGATATTTATACGTCATAATTTTGCTCGAGTCTGGGCATTAGCTTCAACAAAGCTCACTTGTCTTGAAATCGGCTATATCTCGTCAGTGATGATCACTGAGCTTCTGAGCCCTAATTTGGAACAGACGCACATTCAACCATCAGTGCTTCCTAGAATTCAGAAGTTAAGCCTTTCGGTGGACTATATCACCGATGCTATGGTCGGAACTATTTCTGGGGGTCTTCTGTCCCTTACCCATTTGGATCTTCGAGATGCACCGATTATTGAACCGAGACTTACATTTGACCTCACTAATTCTGGTCTTCAACAGATTAATCAGCATGGCAAACTGAGGCATCTTTCACTAGTCAGGAGCCAGGAGTTTCTTGTTACTTATTTCAAACGAGTTAATGATCTTGGGATCCTACTAATGGCCGATAGATGTGCAAACATGGAAAGTATATATCTTGGTGGCTTTTGTCGTGTCACTGATACAGGTTTCAGAGAAATCTTGCATTCATGCTCGAGTTTATACAAGCTGAGGGTTGCTCATGGCACTTCATTAACAAATCTGGTGTTTCATGACATCCGTGCGACTTCACTCTCCTTGACCCATGTTAGCTTGAGATGGTGCAATCTTCTGACAAATGACGGTGTTGAAAATTTGGTGTCAAATGTGGATTTAAGAGTTCTTGATCTCAGGGATTGTAAAAGTCTCGGAGATGAAGCTCTCCGAGCCATTGGAACTCTTCCAAAGTTGAAAATTTTGCAGTTGGATGGTTCTGATATTACTGATACGGGGTTGTCATACTTGAGATGGAGAGTGATCACTTCGCTCACGTCACTGTCTCTGAGAGGCTGCAAGAAACTTACAGACAGAGGTATATTACTTTTGTTCGAGGGCTCCTTTAAGTATGAGCTGCAAGAATTGGACCTATCCAACACCCCTAGCATTTCTGATGATGGAATCTTGTCATTAGCAAGAGCTCGCCTTCCAATTCTTGAACTCCGCTTGCGACAATGCCAGCTCATTGGTGACACTTCAATAATGGCATTAGCGTCTATGCAGGCTCGTGAAGAAGGGTGGCAAGGGAGTAGGCTGAGGTTGTTGGATCTGCACAATTGTGGTGGCATTACCCAACTGTCATTTAGGTGGTTGAAGCGACCTTATTTCCCGAGGTTGAGGTGGTTAGGACTGACAGGAAGTGTCAATAGGGATATGGTAGATGCTTTGGCCCGGAGTAGGCCTTTCTTGCATGTGTTGTGTCATGGGGAGGAGCTGGGGGCGGACCCATCCAACCGATTGGACGATTCATACATGCGTGAGTACGATGACTTCGATGAGTTTGAACAGTGGCTGCTAGGAGAAGAGGACAGTGGTGACGACGACAATGATGATGTTGATGATGAAGATGTCGCGATGGAGGTGGCTGGACGTGATGCAGAGATGGAAGACTAACTCTCAGGAGATTGTTGTTGTATGATAGGTACTGTTACTTAGTTATCCTCTATTGTTCGCTGAACAGTGAATGTACATATTGGATCTTGTTTATTGCAAACACTAGATAGCGTTGTGCCCTTTTGCACTCTTTTTCCACCCCTCAGTTGATGACTAGTCGCATATGTGCTGAAAATTGTATGCACTCTGATGCTGAATGCCGAAATTTTTTTGTTTTGTTCCCTTTTTTTCCGCAAGAAACGCTGATCTTGTTTGATGCAGAGGGTTCTATAGGGGGGTTGGCATATTTACACGATCTTGTTAAGAGTGTCTTTAGAGTACTTGTTAGGCAAACAAAGAAAACTTGGAATTTTCAATGTGCTTACTTTTTCTAAGATGATATAATTATTACTTTGATGATCAAACTCTTTCCCTTAACGAGTGGCTTAAGGCATTTGTTCATTGTTTGGGCTTTCGGAGCGTCTCCTCTTCCATACATGTAACATGATTGTTCCCGTGGGATTACTTTCACGGTGACTCACCCATGACATTTAGTCGAGTCCTTTGATGTGGCATTGGACATGACGATCAACGGGCTTCACAGTTCCTAGGACATGAGAATTTCTTCCTCGTACTGGGTTCAGAAACCAGACTGATCTGATCCTGAGCCGTCCTCCGGCAAAGAACTGGTACAAAAAGAGATTCATTTTCACATTTGTCCACTTTAATGTTTGTGGTACCTCATATGAACTTTCGGTAACGTACTGTTGTCCATGGTCCCCGCAGGAATCTTGCTTTTGGGGACCGAACGAGCCATAAAAATCTTCAATTCCGATGTTGTCCTGTCTCGAGCCAAGTGCCCTCGGTCGAAAGCTCTTGCACTTTGAAAGCCGAATGAAAATGAGGTCGTACCAGGCCTTTGGGCATGGTCCCAAGCTAGCGTTCTTGTACCCTCCCTTTGGTTTAACCGCGACTGAACCGGGTATAACCGCGACTGCCAGAGTTAAATCTCTCAAGTCGCGCGTGAGAGCAACGACCGTGACCCATCCGGTCCGGGGCAATTTCTTATCCTCCGGTGCTTGCTAGCCCCTCCCTCCTTAGTGGAAAAGTACGTTTCCACCGTGAATGAAAGCGATATCTTTTCTGTGGGCAAACCCTCCTTACATCAGCAGGAGACCACAGAAAAGTGACGCGGTCGCTGTCTCACCTGATCCAGACGACAGCCAATCATGAGTGATGAGATTAGCATTGACTCGAGAGAAAAACTCTGGAAAAGCCCTCCTATCAAAGTCGCGATGAGGCATCATATCGGAGTTTCGGAACAGGGAAACGTTGGTGGGGTGGGAATATTCTAAGCCCCCACATCGTGATATGGTTGATTATACGATGGAGTTGTCGGGGGAGCATTAGTGACCCGCCAAAAGAGATTCATAAATACCTCTGCTGCTATGGAATCAAACGATCACTAATGAAAAAATTGTTCAAAAAGTCCTATATTTATTGTATATAGGTCTATTTAATTCTAAACATTTTAATTAAGTCAATTTAAACTTAAACATTTTGACAATTTATCAGTTTAATTTTAAAAAATTTAATTATTGACGATAAACCAGTGTAGTCCTTCTGACCAAATATCAAAATAATAGGTTTCCAAGTAATAGGCTCTGTATTAAATTGGCAAATTTTCAAAAAAAGTTTAGAACTAAGTTGATAAAATTGAAAGACTTAGTAATAGATTTGCAAATCTTCAAAATGTTTAGGACCGAATTGACTATCGTATAATAGGTTTAGGACGTTTTAGATAATTATTTTGGCTCCATGAAACTTGAATTTTAGAGGGCTGTGCAATTTCTATGTTTGCCACGTGCTTGTCTTGTGTGATTTCAATGGGTCCTCCGTTCACGTTTTGGCAAAACCAGTAAAATGAGGACACGATCCTTCCATGCGCGGAGATGGATCGGTGGGCCATCGGGGACATATGTGGGCCCGAAATTTAGAATTTCAATGGCTCTCTGGGCCACCCACGTTTCTTCTCCTCCCTTGTTGTTTGCGTTAATTTCTAGAAGCAATCTTTCTTGGAGCGTGAAGTAGCTAGCGGCCCCGATAATGAGCAAGTCGGCGATGGCCACGGTGGTGAAGTTGTAGGGCAAGCTGCTCCGCCGGCATAGGCCAGGGTTGTGGCCCGGCGGTTGCTTCAATGCATTGCTCCGGCGGCTCTCACTTCTTCCAGGCTCATCTTGCAGGTGTCTATCGTTCTTATTCAATTAAAATCATTATTTCACTTGGGCGGATTATGTGGGTGGGTCTATGCTGGATCTGGAATGGGTTGCTAGTAGGCCACCTATATTATGAAGTACAAACAATGGGCCGATGTGAGTTAAGTAGGTGGATATGGATTAACCTTATTTATGATCCATTCAAACTCAATCAAACTCACCCATTTGCCATCTTTATCGATGCGAAATGATGACTTACTGACAAATGCCATTGGACGTTGAGTGTGCAATGAGATGTACTTTGTAAGTAACTATGGTTTTAAAAATTTATGGATTTGATTAAGTTGAGAATCAGATAGTTTGTTTATTCTAGTTTTAGGTGTAGCTAACTACACTCTTGATGTCAATGTCTACATTCGATGTATACTCGTGAAGGCGGCTAGATTCAATGAATTTTGCTTCCATACTCTTTTAGTCCAAGATAATATTGAAAAATGAAGGAAACAGGTGAGCACATGGATTTGCATGTCGATGAACATAAAAAATAGCGATTTGGAAACTAATTTTCCAAAATATGTAATATAGAATGAGGGAAAAATATCTTATTTAGTGAAATCATAGTTGATTTGCAAGTTCATTTTGTTCACGGTAGGACAATTTCTACTCATTTTTGTCCAAAAGAGTCGTGAGTGTGGATAACAATTACACCGGCCACATGGCACCGGTGGGAATTGGAATATTTTTCGAATTCGAAGCTCAATAAGTTAATAAATACCGACCATTGTTTTCCCCATTAGCAGTACGAGATCAATTATTTTAGGAAAGCAAACATGTCTGGTAGTGCTTGGCTTTTATTTCGAGGTTTGACTTGAAAATTGAATGCTGTCGCGCCATTGTGGTGAAACCAGATGTGACCTACTCCAGAAAGGACAAAAATGAAACTAAATTTTTCCTTTTTAGGTAAGCACGTGGATCTCGACCCGAAATTTAATGCGGGTTGCCTTTTTAAGGTGGTCAACCAAAGTCAAACTTACTTAGATGGGCTGCGGAGCACATACGACAGATCTAATTGACGCATATTCTGATGTCAAGTCGAGCGCGACTCATATTACTCAACCATCGACCTCTTTAATGCTTAGCCTGCGAAACAACTCGGGCTTATATATTTACGGAGAAAGGCATTCAAGTGTAATATGCTCGAGCTTGAATTTATTATATTTAAGAACGAGTTGAATATCTCAAATTCTTAGTTTGAAAGCTCAATCCAAATATGGTCATATTTAGAGTAATGAGTGTGTGATGACTTGATTTGAGTCGAACGTTATCTTGATTTTACTTGTCAATCTTGCTGCTATACTTTTGTGTCTTGCTGGCATACTCGTATCTCATGCATCAAGAATTATTTAACTAATCGTTCACGTTCTTTTTATTTTTTTTTTAATAATTCAAAGTCATTGGGCCTAGAAGATCAACTATTTGGAGATATGTGAAATATCTCATAAAACTAACGAACTAGTTGGACTTGGGCTTTTGATCAATGCGAGCTATCTGAACTTAGAGTGGCTCACATGCAATCCATTGAATTGAAACGGGGATCTCTGATTTCTAGAAATTTTTAAGGCAGAATGAGAACTCATTTCTTAAGTTTTCAAGTGTTTCTTAGAGCAAATTGAGCAAAATGGAAAATCAATTCGAATCTAATCCTAATCTTGTCTGTCAACGGAAACAGATCCATTAAGGAAAACAAAACAAAATAAAATAAATCAATCATGCATATCGCCCCCGTAAACGGGAGAAGTTCTGGTTGGCTTGTTAAGGAGTCTACAGCGTAAAAAAAGGAGCTCGAAAGCGACAGCGAATCCGACGGACCAAAATAAATGTCCAAGAAAATTAATTATCGAACGATGGCAGCGATGATGCCACGTGCATCCCCAATGCCTTTATCGCTTTTTCTTTTTTTTAATTATGCACGACAAGATAATGATTTTCTTTTTCCGACAACTAAGCTGAGAAGAATAAGATTTGTTTGCTCTAGTGGAGAATCAACTGAGAATAAACCTTCCGTTCTCAAAGCATATGCCCTATTTCGTTCCATATAACGTTGCGCCATGGAAATGTGAAAAACTACGAGCTGGCTACGCATACGTTGGACGATTTTGGCATTTTATTTTAATATTTAATCGTACAAACTTATTTATAAAATAAACGCGAATAAACCTCTGATCCGAGAACGTGTGAATGTCTCTGTCCGAACCAATACAGGTTTTATGCGTTGAGTTCTATGCACCTTAGCTAACATTGATGAGCCTATTTTAACTACTGCTCTGATTAATGTCTATCGAAATCTATGTTAGTCTACCTTATCTTCAATTATTTTAGCATTTTTTTTGGGGAATAAACTCCGAATAAACCTTCATACGCAATGACAACGGTTCGAAATGTTATCGAGATGAGTTCAGTAAATTCAAACGCAACTATTGTCTCTTTTCTTCTTGTTAGTATTTGCCAACTCCAACTTCTCTTTAATCCAACCATCATCACATGATGTCGACCAGCCCTTAATCATCACCCGACACGTGACACTTTCAATGTGTTTTATCCCTTCTGAGGATCTCAACTACGTAAGAAGTATTTAGCACACACCAAAAAAAAAAAGAATAGTGAAATCCATATGGACTTCAATTATTTTAGCATTTTTTTGGGAATAAACTCTGAATAAACCTTCATACGAGATGAATTATCACAATGAGTTTGCCCCCAACAAAGATAAATATGCATACTCTTAATCATCACCCGACACATGACACTTTCAATGTTATGCACACTCTTGAGGCGACCCGATTAAACCTTTTTCTTTTTCCTGTAATTTGGTTTTCGGTGAGCCCTTCTATTAGATGTTATAGAAAGAACTCCGTAATTCGTGCTATCGCGTGAAAACTAATTTAAAAAAATCAAAGAAAGGTGACTGCGGAGAAATGCAGCTGGCCGGGGGCGTGGGGATAAGTTAATCTAATATTTATTTTAATTAAACATGAATATAATAATAATAATCATAGGGAGAACGACCAGGAAACATGGCGAAAGTCGCACGTTGTTGCGTCACTTGCGTGCTCCGTCTGACCGGCTGCGATGGATAGAGCGGCTCCCACTCGCCGCCTCGCTGGCATGTCAGGTTCTCATCCCCTCGACGATACCTCTGCCTGATCTGGTGCGGCCCAACCCACGGCATTACGGTGAGCTTGCCCCCCTTCCCCAGTAAATTTATTTTTCCTTTTTTTGGCCAAAAAATTTTATATGGAGCAAGCTTTTTTTCATCATTCGACTATAAAAATATGGCCACCTTGTGTCCCTATTGGCTTTTTACGTTATTTGAATGCTCTCTCATAATCAATCTATACAATTAAAAACGCAAACTTGATCTATCAAAATAATTACAAACCCATTTCTTAATTTATATAGGATGTCTGATAATATATATAATGATGGATTAAGTCATATTGTATTCAATAAATAAGTCATAAATAAGTTTAAGCATAACATGAATGATATACGAGTTATAAATAAACTCAACAAACTTTATAACTCTCTTCGTCCTATGTCACCCTTACGTGAAATCATGTTCATTCACTTTGTACTTAATCTCAATTTGGGCATGAGATTTTTTATATTTGAATAAATATAAAATTAGACAAGTTGAGTGTGAGTCACTAAGTTTGTTTTATATGAAATGAATCAATTTGAGTTGGTCCATTTTCTAGCCACTCATTCATTTGATAGGTCTAATTGCAATGACACTCATTAGACCTTATTAAAATTCGACGAAATCTAGTGTCTTGGGAAAGCTTATACATTGAATAGAGCAATTTGCCTTTTTTCGAAAACGTGTTGACGAGTGAAAGTACACTATCGAGATGCGAAGAAAAAATAGGAGAATAAAGAGAGACAGAAAAGGCCAGCCATAAAAGCCGCGGCGTGCGGGTACTTCTCCAATTGATTTTAAGTTGAAATGCCGGGGACTACAGTGGAACCCGTGGACCCTGCCGCACCTTGACCCAGCTCCCCTATATCCGGCCCTTCGACACCTCCAAGGGTCGCCGCCACGTCATCGTCCAACGTCAGTCCACGTGCCCTCCCATGCCGACCTAACCGGGGCGGCGGGCTTATTCCTCCGTGGACGCGATCCGAAAGGTCTCAAAGCAAGTCAAACCCGCCCCCGCATCGAATCGAGTTTCCTCGTCGCAATCAGACGTGTATTCGAATCGGACGTTAATGTCGCGAATTCAAACTTTGCATTCCCCACGAATCGGGGCTTCCTACGATTGATCCGGCAAATTGGTATTTTAGTATTAAACGAATGGTCTTTGCAATCATCAGCATCTTATCTAATGAATTGAAGAAGAGATTCAAAGTACGTCGGCATTTTCAATGGAAGGAAAATTTGAAAAAAGAAAAAGAAAAAGAAAAAGAAAACGTGCCAAACGTATTATGCTCGTAATTGTGGAGTTTTAAATCTTTAAATTGTATCAATTCAAATCTAAATCTTTTAATGTTTTGTAAATTGAATCTATTTGATTAATAACGTGAATACCGGCCGTTTTACATAACCTAGCTAATGCTAATTTGGACTTTTTTTATAATTTTTTTCCTTCCTTTTCTTTTTGTCAATGGGCGAGCACCAGTGAGGCGTGCTTTGCCAAATCTAGTGAGGCCAATCCTCACTTGGAGGGGCGGGGTGGCCCTTGCTCAGGTGAGGCTAGCTCTCACTAGCCATCGGCCAATAGCAAAGAGAGAATGGAAAGAAAAATGAGAGAAAAAATTCAAAAAGTTATTAAAAAATACAAAAAAATGCTAATATTAGTGCCGATTGTGTCATGTAAAACCATCGGCATTTATATCAGCAATTTTTGGCATAAATTAATCGAATAGACTCAATTATCAAAATGTAAAAATGTTTAAAATCAAATTAATACAAAAAAATTTGGGTCGAAGGTCGACATAATTTAAAGATTTAAAATTGAGTTGACATGAATAGGATAGATTTAGGATTTTTTTTTTTTTTTGTACTTTTCTTTTCCAATGAATGTAACAACACGATGTCATCATTCTTGGACATTGGGAATAATTTATTATCTTTTTATAGCTATTATATCAGGAGAAGATCCATTGTTAAGAAGCTATCTTAAGTCCATTTGTCACGTTTGACGAGCTCCTCATAATGGGAATAAACTCAGAATAAACCTTGTTGGTACAACCATGTGTGTCACTTTATTGTCTAAATCCCTATTATGGGAAAGCCTATGGGCGAATCATTAGGGTTTACCCTAGTGAGGACGTGAGGGGTTCGAATCCCCACATTCTCAGGGGGTTGGAGTGGGGACGAATTAGTTTCAAAAGTGGATTTCGACTCCCTCGCCCAGTAAGGAGACATGGCAAAAGTCCGAGCATGAAAATTATAATAGGAGTAGAGTAGAACTAACAAAAAAAAAAAAAAGCCTACAGGTGAAAGCAGCAAAAGCTCGAGTTGTTAGGCAGGCGAGAATGGTCCATTTTACCATTTCTCACGCTTTTTAAATACGTTCCCAATAAATTTTTAGCTTAATTAAGTTAAGTATGAACGACGCATTTGACGTAATTTAAAACTACTCTTGAAAAGTGATTCGAATATACCTCTCTTCATTTTATTTTTTTATGTTATTTGTCGCATTTATATAGATTTGAGATCTGTAACTACCCAAAAAAAAAAAAAAAAAAAAAAAATCTTCCACCAAAATTCATGCTCTAGTCACTAGTCTTTCGAAAACCTTGCTTTTTGTATTCCACCGTCTTAATACCTGAGAGATTATTGCATTCGACCCAAAAAGACAAATCTAATCACGAATGTTTCGAGCGGATCTATGTCCCTTTAGTTGACATGAGTGTTATGGTATTACAGGTAGAAGCTATGTTTCAAGCTACAAAGAAGGAGTGGAGCAAGTCGAAGGGAAAAAAGGAATCGACAAGTTATGCACGAGTCGTGATATTTACACAAACTAATCAATAATCGTCACTCGCGCTCCAAGGAAGCATAGGAAATTGCATGAGAAGCTCGGGCAAATCTTTTAAGAGTACCAAAGCACCAGCAATCGTGGGATATTCATGAAAAGCTATCCTACTCCTTCAGCTCAGTCGATCCCCACCGCCATCGATGACTCCATTCACCAAATGACAGACGTGACCCGGAAGGTATTCACGGGACTTCATTATCATGTTCGGTGGTTAAAGAGCGTAAAGTTACGTACTTTGGTATAATTAAAATAACGTTTAGCACCTAAATACCGAGTAACGATAGTTTATCCCGTGGATAGGATAATCAGTGGCCAAACGTGACCAAAAAAGCACAAATTGCCCGAGCCGAACACGTTTAGCGCACCAAGATGTCCAATTCTCAAGAAATGAATTAGAATGCTAATGTTTAATTTTTAATTTAACAGCTTTTCATTTGAATTATCAATTTTTATTTACCTTGATCGGTGACCTTACGTTTACTCACTTTTCAGACATTACTAATTAAATTAGCATGACTCATCAACTTTTTTTCCCATTAAATTGCCTCATAATATCTAGGTTACTAATTTTCACACGGGCGTAGCCACAATGGCCCGATATATCTTCAAGCTTCTCAATAGTCCAAAAGGCATTGGGTATGGTCACGAAGGTGTCTGGATTCAATGGATCTCGACACGAATGTGTCAATTTGATTTTCGAAATATTTATTATGCACGCAGGAAAAAATCAATGTCATAAAATGTTAAAATATAAATAAATAAATAAAAAAAACAATTCAAAGTTAATTAGTTAATATAGGCTCATCTGATTTTGGGTCGGACTCGAGCTCGATTACTCAACTATCTTGTTGAGCTCAAATTGGCCAATACTCTACTCGATAGGTTTGTGAACCAACTCGAGCCTGTATATAACACACCCACACATTCGAGCTCGAGCTCAATACACTTAAAATTGAGTTCATTCATAATTTGGTTAGATTAATCAAGTAGAGTTGAAAATTTTAATTTTGTATTTGAATCGAGCTCAAGTATAAAATTTGATACTCTATCCCGAAGCATGTGATTCATGGAGTTAAGCTTAAACTCAAGTTTGGTGTTCTAATGACTTTATCAACTTAGCTCAGCTCAAATGTTATCTTGATTTTCCCCGTCAATCTTAGGGCTATATTTGTCCCTCTTGCTGGCATGCTCATGCCACCTTGTTCAACAAAATGTTCTCCTTTTTTTATTTTATTTTTTTTTTTTGGATAATTCAGGGCATGGCTTGGAATCTCAGTATTCCGAGGTTTATGAAACATCCTATTTATTGAATGAACCGGTTGAACTCAGGTTAAAGTAGCTTGCATGCAACCCATTGAGTTCAAGTAGGCGACCTCCGATTCTTAGAAATCTCCAGCACCCCGGCTAATTGGGAGAACTTATGTTCTTCCATTCTCAAATGTTTCTTCTCACTTTAATACACATGTCCCGTGCTGCTTTTGTTAATATAAAGCTAAAAAGGGAGAAAGTTCTTAGATTATACTGAGGAAATGGAAAACCAATTCGAATCAAATCCTAATCATGTCGGTTGACGAAAACAGATCCATTAAAGAAAAAAAAAATCAGTAATGCATATCGCCCCCATGAACAGGAGCAGACCTAATTGGCTGGTTAGGGAGTTTGCAACTCAGGAATAGGGGGGCTTGAAATCGACAGCCAATCCGACGTACCAAAAATGAATGTCTGGGAAAATTAATTTAAACAAATGTACGATATAGATAATGAATTTACTTTTCCAACGACTAAGCTGAGAAAAATAAGATTACTTTATTATCAACTCACAAAATCACGATTAATTTACAAAAAAGTGGTCATCCTCGCGTCTACCCTTTTGCTTTACTAGAGAATAAACCTTCCATTCTCAAAGCATATGCTTTCTTTGGGTTCATCTATAACCTCGTGCCTATTGGAATATGCAAAATTAGGAGCTGGATAAGTAAATGCTTGATTTCGCCATTTTTTTTTTCAAATTCAATCTTACTGATTTATCAATCGAATAAACGCGGAATAAACTTCTGATCCCATGACACGTGTGAATGTTCCATTTCAACCACTGCAGGCTGTAAATGTCCAATTCAATGCATTTCTCTATTTTTTGAGCTGACATTGACGAACTTATTCTAACTACTACTCCGATAAGTGTTTGTCGGGATTTGAATACGTCAGCCTCATCTTTCGATTTATTTTAGCATTTTTTGGGTATAAACTTGGAATAAACCTTGAAACAAAGTGACGATACTTTGATGCATTATAGAGATCAAACTAGTAAATTCAAATGCTATTGTTGTCGCTCTTCACTTGGTCAGTGATTACCAGCTCTGAAACTTCTCTTTAATTATCTTTGGATGCATGCAATAATTATCATCCTGGTGTCAATAAACCCTTAATCATCATCTCCAGGCACATGACACTTTCAAGTTGCTTTATTCCTTTCAAGGATCTCAGTCATGTAAAAGCTGTAGCAAGTAAGTTATCACGATGGATCCTCGAGTAGTAGAAATACACGTTCTCGATGGGACCTAATTAAAACTTTTCTTGTCCGGCAATGGCCTCTCCTGTCAGATTTTTTAACACTATATCTTATCCTTCTTATTTTTATCCCTTTTTTACTTAAAAATGAAATCTGTGAATTCATGCTTTTTCACGACAACAAAATCATCCAAAAAGTCGATGAGCGTGGAGAAATGCAGCTGGTGGGGGCTGTGGGGATAAGTTAATCTAATATTTGTTTTGATTAAATATTAAAAAAGGGCGACGACCAGGAAGCACGGGCAACTAGGAGCGAAACTCGGCGAATTCGCATGCTGCTGCGTGCTCGCTTCGTCTCATCTCGCCAGCGGCTCCCACTCGCCGCCTCGCTGGCATGTCAGGCTCGTGTCCCGACGACACGTGTGCATCATCAGGTGCGGCCCCACTCACGGTCTTTCGGTGAGCCTCTCCCCTTATCCAGTAAGAATAAGAAGAAGATACGGAGCAAGATTTTCACCGTTCGATCGATTACAGTTTCCGCAGAGGGATATGGCCGCCTCACGTCCTACTAGAGATGAACAGTTCCCAATATTGTCCAATTCCACTTCAGAACTGGAAATTGGATTCGAAAGATCGAGAATTGGACCGATCCAATATGATCCAATCTAATGAAACCGATCACTTAGCAAAAAATTATTAAAAGTTTAAAAAATAATAAAGTTGTCATTATTTTATGATTCATTACTATTTTTAATAAATTGAAATAGATATTTTTAAAAAAGAGTTGGTTTGGTCCGTTGGTCCAATTCCCCTCATAAAGTGTACTGGACCGAAAATCACAGTTCCAAATGAAATTGAGAATCGAATTGATGCCCTTGAGAATCAAACCAAATTGGTGATTCGATCGATCCAATATACCCCTAGTCCCTACTCACTCTTTTACCATTATTTGAATGCCTCTATCGGAAATCGATTTGTACGGTTAACAATCGCAACGATTCTTATAAGATCTTATCAAATTTGATGAGATCTCGTGAGATCTTGTATTATGTGAAAACATGTACATCTAATAGAGCAATTGACCTTTTTCGAAAATGGGGTTACAGGTACATGAACGTCATCCAGATGCGAATAAAAATAGGAGAATGAAAGAGAAAAAAGAAAATAAAAGGTGTACCATAAAAGTTGGCAAGTTAAGGCTTGCGGTTACTTCTCCAATTGAGCAACCGAAATGTCGGGAGACTACCGCGGCCCTCCTGGACCCTGCCGCACCGGAACCCAGCTCCCCCTGAAAAACTTGGCCCTTGGTCACCCCCAAGGGTCGCCGCCACGTCATCACGCCACGTGGCCCTCTCCCGCCCGACCGGACCGGCCTCGTCGAGTCGAGTTTCCTCGTCGCAATCAAACGTGCATTCAAATCAGGCATTAAATTCTCACTTTCTTTGACTTCGAAATCGCATTTCCCCACGAGTCAGGGGCTTCCCGCAATTGGGCGGCAATCGGCATCTTGCTGCTGAGCAAAGTTGCCTTTGGAAATCATCAAGCATCTTATCTAATGAATTAAATAAGAGATTTTAAAATACTATCGAGGGTTGCAACTTGCGACGGGCCTAGCAACACGGTGTCGTCATTCTCGGACATTGGGGAATAATTTATTTATATCCTAATTAGCTACAAGGTTAGGGCAAGATCCACTTGTAAGTCCATTTGTTATATTCCACGAGCCCCTCGGACTGGGAATAAACTGAGAATAAACCCTTTTTGGCCATGTGTGTCGCTTTTCATGATCTAAATTTATACTATCATATAATCCGCGAGTTGATAGCCGTACAAGCTGGGTTGGTTAGGCTCGGTTAGTTTTATTTACTACCGTTTCTCATCAATTTCGAATGAATTCGTATCGAATTTTTAACTCAATTAAAATAGATTTAAATGGCGCATTAGACGTAACTTGAATATAAAGTCAAGAAGTAATGCAGTATGCTTCCCTCTGTCGCATTCGCATGGAATTGAAATCTCGGAACCAACCTAGATAGAAGATCTTCCTACACAGCTCGTGCTTTCGTCACTTGTTGTTCAAAAACTCCACGCCATATATTCAACCGTCATGATATCGGAGAGATTAATCATAGTAAACCAGCAAAGATAGATCTATTCACGAGGGTTCCCCTCTAGTTGTTATGGCATATATGTGGAAGTTATGTCGCTAACTAAATGATAGACGCGGCCTGAAAAGTACTAGCGGGACTTTGTCGTTGTGTTCCGTGGTTAATGAACGGAGAGTTACGTACTTTGGTACAATTATTGCGTGTGAGACCAGATCGCGAGGCCTATAGCACCAAAGATGACTACGGTGCTCAAAGAATCTCGAGAGAACTCAGATCGAGAGCAAGTGAAAGAAAGCTTAAATGTCACGGTCAAAAGGTACAAAAACATGAATGGTCCAAGGTTGAGGTGCGAGGGCATCGACCTTACTGCTTATAACCACGTGTCGTGTTGCACGCAAATCATGTCTGCTTAGTCAAGTAGGTTATCGCATAATTAAAATAAAGTTTAGCGCCTAATTATTGACTGACAAATATTTAAACCCGTGGATAATCGATGGCCAAACGCGAACATTAGAAAAGCATTAAATTCCCCCGAGCCGGACACGTTTCGCACGCCAACGGGTCCCATTCTTAAGAAAATGAATTGGCCACGGGGACGGATAAGTGTCGAAATATTATTCATAAAAAATGACGGACCAAAAATTATTTAAATATTGATCACTAACGTTCGAATTATAATTATAGTTGCTCATCGAATTTTGTCCGATTAAATTATTAATTATTTTTAATCGCCAACTCTCTTTTTGAATTGCTTGCTAATACTTAAATTGCCTTCTCAATTTTGCAACAACTTTTTTTTTTTTTTTTTTTTTACCGAGTTACTAGTTTTTGTTTACCCTGATCAGCAACCCTAATTATATTAGGATAGGAAGACTTGAATTTTCTTCCAGTTAATTACCACATAACATTTAGATTAGCTGCTCTTATCTGTGTTACTTGACATGCTCAATTTTCTTTCGGTTACAAAGTTTTCTTATCTTTTTCCCAATTTTATTTACCTTCTTAATTGTGTCTTATATTTACCAACTCTTATGTGAAGCTACTAACTTAATTTTAGTGATTTAGCAATTTTTTTCTGATTAAATTATTAACTACTTATGGGTTACCAATCTCATCTAAAATTAGTAACTGACTACTTATGGCTAGTATCGCAAGACTAATTGGTAATGCAATTGGAGAAAAGTTGGTACAACCCTAATTGAGGTTAGTAGTATCTGAAAAATGGTCGGTAAGTTTAAGAAGTTAGCAGGGTAAATAAGCTTGGTAACTCAATAGAAAAGTAGTAGAATTAAAAAATAACAAATAAACCTTAGTAAGCAGCTCAAATAAGAGTCGGTAACGCAAAATTAATCGGTAAATACATTAATAAAAAGTTGGTATGCACACAAATAAAATGTTGATAATTTCATACGATAGTCAATAATTTAAAAGTATGGTAAGGGAGATAAATGAGACTTTGTAAAAGACAGAATGTTCTTTTTTTCCTTAAAATACAAGACAAGTTGGTAATTAAAAAATAAAATTGGTAATTAATTCAAATAGTAACGTAAAACTAGTGGATACCTTAATATAAAAAAAAAAGTTGATAATCACTGTAATAAAGGAAAAATAGAATTGACGAGCTATGTAAACAAACAAATCAATTATCGTCATTCAAGCTCTAAGAAAGCGTAAGAAATCACATAAAAAAAGTCGTGACCTAAAAAGTATTGACAAGATATTATCATGGTGAAGGAACGTAAAGTTGCATACTTTGGTATGATTATCTCATGTACGACTGTAGAGCGGGAGATCTATCGCATCGGAGCCAACTACGGTGCTCAAAGAATCCCGAGAACTCGATCAAGAGCAAATAAAAGAAAGCTCAGAGGGTCACGGCCAAAAGGGATAAAAAAACGAATAGTCCGAGTTGAGGCGCGAGGGCATCGACCTTCTTGCTTAAAATCGAACGTGGTTTTGCATCCAAGTCATGTGTGCTTAGTTGCAGAGATTATCACTTGATTAAAATAACATTTAGCACCTAAATATCGACTGACAACAAATTAAACCCGTGGATAATCAATCGCCAAGCGTGAACATTAGAAAAATGCTTATTGCCCGAGCCAAAACGGTTTAGCACACCAAGATGTCCATTCACAAGAAATGAATTAGAATGCTAATGTTTAATTATTAATTTAACAGCTTTCCAATCAAGTTTAAAATTTGTTATTTACCCTTGATTAGCTTGATTAGCAACCCTTTCATATTACTCATTGGTCGGACGTCACTGATTATCTCATGTGTGACTGAAGTGGGAGGCCTTTCGCACTAGAAACGATTACGGTGCTCTAAGAATCCCGAAAACTAGATTAAATCATATGTCACGTCGCACGCAAGTCATGTGTGCTCAGTCGTAGAGATTATCGCATTAATTAGAATAGTTTTTAGCACCTAACTATTGACCGACAAATAGTTGAACCCGTGGATAATCAATGGCCAAACGCGAACATTAGAAAATCACGAAATTCCCCCCAGCCGAGCACGTTTACGAACTTGTTGATAAATTACTAAAGTGTCTTATTATGAACTTTTGTACGCCCTCGCCAAGGTTTATTTAAATTATAGCTCACTGACGTTTGAATTCCACTAACCGTCTATATTTTAGTGGCTTATCAAATTTTGTCCGACTGAATTGTTGATTATTTTTGGATTATTTGTCAATGCTTAATTGCTTTTTCTTTAATTTGGCAACATTTTTTAACAAGTTACCAACTTTTATTTATCCTGTTAAGTAACTCAAATAAGAGTTGGTAACTCAAAATTAATTAGTAAATAGATTAATAAAAAAATTGTATGCACTCAAATAAAATGTTGGTAATTTAAGGTTATGGTAAGGGAGATAAATAAAACTTTGCAAAAGATAAATTGTTCTTCTTTTTTTCAGTCAGAAATAAGACAAGTTGGTAATTGAAAAAAATAAATAAAATAAAGTCAGTAATTAACTCAAACTGTAACGTAAAACTAATGAATACCTTAATTGGAAAAAAAAAAAAAGGTTTGATAATCACCTCAGTAAACGTTGGTCGTGCATTGCTCCCCCTATCCATGTAAAATCGATTGCCACGCAGATCTTTAGCTTTCGTTACTTCAGTAAGGACTCGAAAGGGGCTTAAAAATTAGTGGTCCAGTGGGAGGAACGACAGTGTGGCCAAAGAAGAAAAACGGGGGGGCCAAAACGAATGAGACATTTCACGGAATGGTCCCGAAAGGCCGAACAATTTCACTGTCGGATTCCAAATGTTTTCGATGCGAAAAGATCGACCGGATTCAACGGTTCGGATATGAACATGCGAAATGGAATTGCATTTCAAAGTTTTCATGCTTTTCTAGTGTTTGAGTTTTGATACTTAGATAAGTAGGGAAGGCTGAAGTGTTTTTCACGATCCTCGAGAGCATTTTTCGCAGTGAACAAATCGGTGGTTGTTGGAAAAAGCCTACAAAACACGTCGCGATCCGAAATTCCATTCTCGCCATGTTACGTTGCATTGTCTCTCCGTCCATTTGGTATGAAAAGCGATAATCATTATATTACAAGAGTTATCAATCTACTTGATTCTAGCATCTTCAGAAATCGGCTGTAATTTTGATTGATATCTCTAGATTCTTCTTCCTTGATTGAAATGCTAGATTCGATGTCGGCCTCCCCGGCCTCATTTAATGTAGGTCTTCGACAAAATGGCACGCTCATCTCAACTAAGAAGCAAGTGGTTGATGGACATTTATGCTTTACGATCGACCTACGCTGATTCCCATGAGATGACCCAAGGAAGATTATTTGATTTTGTTCTTCCATCCAGGTGTAAAAACAGCTCTGTTGATTTGATAGTTGAATACACAATAATTGCATTTTTCAATACATTTTTTTCACCGATAGTCAATATTCTAAAACTCGAATACATATTTGAGTACCATCGTTAATAAATGGATTAATATCATAAAAAATCATAAACTGATACAAATCAATCTTTTGAATACTCAAAATCTCAAACTGATATATTTGTGACAGGTTTACTTTCGTTGGTTTATGTTAAATTGATATAACTTAGCTATTTTATTGTAAAATTTAACAGAAATTAATAGAAGGTAAATTTGTTATAAACGTACCTATTTTGGGATATTGGTGGTCAAAAAATGAATTTTGGATGAATTCATTACTAATGCATTAATTTAAAAATTTTGTGATATTAACCCTTAATAAAGACTCTTTTCATCTTTTACAAAATTCCAAATCGAATAGGAGAAATATGAATTTGCTTTCCATTCAATTTTTCTTTTGAATTTTTTTTGAGCGAAAATGCGAGGAATCTCCCGCAAGATAAAATCGGGGCCCAAATCGGAAGGCACGACTGGGGTAGTATCTTTCTCGGACCACGAAAGATATCCTCGGCGCGCAATTACTCATCTGCCCTCGCGGACCGACCACTCATCCCCCTTCTCTCCCTTCTTTAAGGCTGCGTTTGGCAGTCAGGATAAAATTCAGGATAGGATATGATTTATCCTATCCTATGTTTCAATCTTCTTTCGGGGCAGGATAAAGTTAGATATAAAGGGATATAGACAGGATAAAATTATCCCATGGGGGAGGTGGGATAAAGGTGGATAGGATTTAACGTCCATACTAGGAAAGTTATTTATCTCGAATAACAAACTTATTAAATTAATAAAATTGAAATGATATTTCAATATAAATAATATTTGAATTATAATTTAAGAAATTAAAAATAAAAAAATTCATTTTTAATTAATCCTATTTTAATTTATATATTCAATTTTAATTCTATCTTATAATAAACATTCAATCTATAAATTAAATATTTATATTTATTATATATTTTAGGTATTTTTGTATTTTAGGTATGTTAGTACATTTTACTATTTGATAAAATTTTATTAAATAATGATGAAAGGAGAAAAAATAAATAATAAAGAAAATAATATAAAAAAAAGAGGAAAAATAAAATAAAATAAATTAAAAAATAGTGTTATGAGAGATTTTTACCATCTCCGTTTATGAATATTTAAGTTAATTTATAATTATATGCCGTTTATATAAAAAAAAATGTATATGATATGATGAAAATATATCCGACTTTAATATTGCGATTCACCAAACAATGGATATGATATAAAAAAATCCCAGGATTTTATATCCTATCCTATCTAGTCCTATCCCGATTAAAATCGGACGACCAAACGTAGCCTAATTTTCCAGCATTTAGGGAGGGGGCCACGTAATTATCCGGACCACTGCGAAGAAAAATTTGCATGTGGCCTTTTCGGATTTATCTTCCCATCGCAATCGCTGCTATTGTTCGGGGGCATTATCGTCTTTGCGCTGCGAGCTTATCCGGATCTTTCGCTTGGTACTTTATCAAGTGGAGAGTGCAAAGCAAGACATATTGTTGGTCGGCCGTAAAGAAAGTCTGGACAAAATAGCGCGGTACGAATTTTATGCGACATAGGATTTAGGTATCCAAAACTAATGATTGTGCTTTCTGTTTATATTATTTGAAATAATTAACCGATGAAAAAAATTTCATTACTAACTATAAATTATATTTATATGTTTTGTTGGACGATAGGATTTAGGTTTCCCAAAATTAATGATTATGTTTTTTGCTTATATTATTTTAAATAATTTATCGGTAAAAAATATTTCATTATCAATAGATAAATTATACTTATATATTTTGTTGGATGATGTGAATTTTTTTGTTCGGTCATTATTGTAAGCTACACAAGAGATTTTTCCTTTAAGAAATTATTTTTTGAATCATTTAATTTTTCTTGAAACGGATGCGCCTTGAGATGGAAGCTATTTGTGTCCGAGCATCAAATGAGGATTTTATGTGTTGCTTTATTAAAGTCGTGGGCGAAATATTGATTCCTTAGAAAATTTGTGTTGTTTTGCTTTTGTCAATCTTTCCGAGATTTCATCAATTTTAGATGCTCAATTCGATCGAAATCATATATATTGCATGAAAACATTCATTAGACGAGAAGTGAGCATTCATGTATCATGTATCTATTTAGAACCAAGCCCATGAGTTTTATTTGGCTACACAATCCCCGCTTGACAAGTTTTCTTTTTTATCCAACACAAAAAATCGAAAAGTACTTCAGTTTTCCCTATTTAGGCTATCAAAGAGAATTGGACTTGATTTATGCAATTAATAAGATATTTAAAAGGGTGTATAATTTCCTTTGTTAGGGTAAATTTTCTCTGTCATATAAGATAATCTCAGCCGAATTCAAAGTCATATAATGATTAAATTTCTTTGCTAGAAGCCAATCTTAGTCCAATCATATGACAATACGAGCATAGGCTCGATATTATATAATATTCAAAACTTTTCCTATTTCCTTTCGGGTGCTCAAGATGGTAAGGCAATTCATGAAATAAATAATCTGTAACCGTACTCTAGGTTTTCCTCTTAAGCAAGAGTAAGATTAATTTAATCCCGACCCGAAAATTTAAACAAATCCCGAAATTGGTAAACACTAGATGAGCCCCGATGGAACGTCCACGTCAGCGTCCCACCCACCGAAAATTTACCTCCACGGGCAGCACGACAGACCGCGACGCCGCCTGTAGAGAGAGAAAGAGAAAAAGGGAGAGAGAGTAGAGAGACGATGGTGCCTCGTCGGGTCCTGCTCCTCCCTCGCATCCACCATCGATTTTCTTGCTCCATTTAAGCTCCCCCGCTGATCTACTCTTCTACGTTGTATCTGGCAATAGCCAAAAAGGGGAGTGGTGGGGGGGCAGAACCGCTTCTTCTCCGTCCGTCCGGTTCCCGCATTCGTAGCGCGTCCTTTTTTGGGTCTTGGCGTGTGCGTGCGTGCGTGTGGGGGTGTGTGGGAGTTTCTCCCGGGCGTTCCATGGTGACGATGGAGGACAACGAGAGCTGCGGAAGCCGGGTGCACGAGGCGTCCTCCTCCCCGGCGAGGAACCGGGGGCAGAGGCAGAAGCAGGAGGTGTACGGCGAGATTCTGCGGCGGCTCAAGGAGTCCGGCCTCGAGGAGCCCCACCGGCCCGGCTTCGACGATGAGCTCTGGGCTCACTTCAATCGCCTCCCCACCCGGTAAAACCTCTCTAGCCCGGCCCGGCTCGGCTCGGCTCGCGTCCCCGCCGTCGTCCCGCCGCGTCGCGCCCGCATTATGGGCGAGGCCGCGCGCGGCTACGACGTTTCGCGCGGCACGTTGCGGGGGCGAAAAAGTTTTGTTTTTTTCTTTTCTTTTGGTTCGCTTTTTCGGGTTTTCGCTTCGGAGATCCGTGTCGGGTTCGCCGAGTTCTTTGCATTGCGGATTCGCTTCGTGTTTCGCTCTCTCCATCGTCTCCTTTGATCTCTCGAATTCGCTCGCCTTTCGGCTTCGCGAGTTCGCAGCGGCTGGGTGAGCTGCTCGAGCTCTGTGTGGTTTGGATTGGTTTCACGTGAATTGGTGGGTGTGAAGTATCGGGCACTGAGTTCTGGGGAATGGAGAAGATACCCACGACGCACTTTACTCGTTTATCCAACTTTTTTCTCTTCTTGGCCTCTACTTTACTCTTTCCACACACTGGCTTGCGCCCTCCTTTTGACTTGTATTCCTCTTCGTACGCCATCGAGATTTCGATACTTGATTTGTGTTTTTCCGGAATCTCTTACCTTTTCGTGGGCAAGAACGTTCCCCGTCTCTTTTTGTCACCTTTAAATTGCGGGTTCTTGATTTCTCCGTGTTTCGATAGTCCGTCAGCTTGTGTTCGTTTCCGGGTTTGATAATGGATGGTGATTCCTTTGGACCCATACAGATATGCCTTGGATGTCAATGTGGAGCGGGCGGCAGATGTGCTTATGCACAAGAGGTTGCTGCATTTGGCTCACGACCCGGCTAATAGACCGGCCATCGAAGTTCGCCTGGTACAGGTAAGTTGGGCTGATCGTCTCCTGATTATACATGTTGTAGTCTGCTTATCTTCATGGTAAGGGGCTCAGACACTATGTTACAAATACATCTATAAAATATCGAGGGCATGCAACATGTAGCAGGTCATGCATGTAGGTTGAGAACTCGCAATTGCTATGTAGCACATTTACGTTGACTAGTATTTATAGTGATTCAATAAACAAGTGTTCACAAGCTCCTGAGTTGCTTAATAATTTAGCCTACAATTTCTGGTACGTAATTGTATTTAAGCTAACTAGTAGAAGTTGCAGGCTTGCAGCGCTTTCTGCTATTTGCTTGCTAGCAGAATAATCTTGCCTCACTTTAACCAACGAGAATAGCCAGTTCTCAAGTTTCGTCTTTTTTCCTCCTCTCTGTTTCCTTTTTTTATTCCTCCCATCTACTCTCAGCATGACAATTTCGGTACTGTAAAAATTACAAGTGTAAATGTTGGCTTTATGATATGTAAGGGATCTGCATCCAGACTTGCCTCGTTGCACCCGACCTTTCTCAGACCTATCCTTTACACGATGCTTCTTGATTGGTAAATAATTGGCGGTTCTTCCAGGAATTACTTCCATGGACAGATTTATCAAAGTAGAATAACTTTCTCCAGGTTCTTCCTGCACCTGAGGTGCATTCAAATGATTCCATCCATTCAGGTCGTTCCTCAAATGAAGACGTTACTACCCTTGCTTCAGTTAATCATTCCAGTAGACAAAGGTATTCTTGCAGGCCTTTCAAAGAACGAACTGAATGACTCAGTGATAGTATTTCCTAGATGGATTGATGCCTTTTTGCTTTTATTGTTTAGATTTTGTCGTGTCTTGGATACTAATGACATCGTACTCTAATCTTTCAATCAGCATTCATCCACCACCTGCCTTTGGGTCATCACCAAACCTCGAAGCTCTTGCACTTGAAGCTAGTAAATCCCTTGCTAAAGATGGCGATAATTCTGTTCATGCTAATGCACAGTACTCTCGGTATGCACTCCTGTCTTGAACTAGCTCAGTCATTGTAAATCGTTAAATTGATTCCCACGAGGATACTTTATAGCTCATAGTGATGTTTCTCTGGGAATGATGATTGGATTTTGCTTGTCTCATGTGCACATCGAACATGCTGTAGTTGAGCTGCATGGTACATGCCCCGCTTCCCCCACTCTCCTCAGTTTTCATTTCGGAAGTTTTTCTTAAGAGACATCAAGGAGCTTGTGTAATCCCTTAAATTGTCTTATTAATCCAGTGTAGTTTGTTGAAGCTGAGTAACTTAGGATTATAGATTTCCAGAATGGATGAGATTGACAAAATCTTTTTATTGTAGGTTTAATGTTGTCATTGTTGCTTTCCTAAACCTTCGTGTACCCCCGTCAGGTGATTAAAGTGCCTCAAAGTGCCTTTTGCAGCCGACCCACTTCATCGTCCTTCTTGTCTTTTTTCCTTGGTGCTTCCAGAGCTTAAATTGGAGTTATTAAAATAATTTTGGGCACATTTGTTCGTAAACATTATGCATGTTTAACTGGACCTGTTATGAAGAAGATGCAATGGTCCTTCTTCCCATCTACCTAGTTCTAGTTCAGTTTGTAGAGATATTTTAATCATGGGCTCTTTTGTGCAACTAAAATGTGTACATGATCAACAATGTAGGCCCATGCATGAAATCACCTTCTCAACTGATGACAAGCCAAAGCTTCTTAGTCAGGTACCTGATTTTGGCTTTTAGAGAATGCTTACCTTCTTTACATCTTAACCTTAGAAAGAAATGTGGAATGTCTTTACTGCGTTTCCTTTCGCATTTACCATGGGCTGGCTATACCTGTTGCTGTAGGTTGACTGTCAGTCCACTGTTCATCTATGAAGGTGATTTGTCGACTTTAACTTTTCTCTTGCATGGTGGCAAATTTCTGAAAATGCCTTGAACACAGGCTCAATTGTTGTGGTCTTCTTACTACTTTTCTGTTAATATATTTATGTTCTGTTGTCGTCTTGATGGAAAATGCATTTTATTAAGTTCTTGCATTGCATCAGAGGACGCTTATCAAGTCCTCTAAATATCGTTGATTATAACTGTAGTATCATACTGAGTGTTGCATTTGTTCATACGATATTGCATGGTTTAACTGAAATCTCATCCATAACTGTTTAGCAAAAGGGGATCCAATTTCTGTATCAGAGTGTTTGGTTTTGCTTGATGAATATGCTTATGCAGTGGGACCTTACAGTCTCAGTATCAGTTTTAATTGAGGACAATGCTCTTATCATGTGACACACAAACATTTGACATTTCTTTCTTTGTCATTGTAAGTGATATCGCTAATTCCTCAAGCTTATTGCTTTTGTGAAAATTTTGCAGCTGACATCCTTACTTGCCGATATTGGACTGAACATCCAAGAAGCACATGCCTTTTCCACAGTGGATGGTTATTCATTAGATGTCTTTGTAGTTGAGGGTTGGCCATATGAGGTATCTATCGTGATGATTATCTTTTAAAGTCTATGTCGAGACAATTGTGACTGTGTTGTCATTGCATCTAGTGAGATAACCACCTTTTGTGGGCTTGCCCGGTTTAGGAGCTTTTGCTTTTCTGTTGACAGACATTTTAACAATGTCTGCCCACTGTAAAAGGTTAAAGTGCTCATCTAGACAAGCCTTATAGAAATATATACAATGAAAGCTGTAGAAGGCATAACTGTAATTTTTGTGATAAAAGGGCCGTTCTGTTGGTGTGTTCTGCCTTAAGAGTTTTTACACTTTATTTATAGAAAGTGAGTTGAATTATTTTCACTCATTTGAGTATCATATTGGATGATATTCTTAAGTTGGATATCCTGTTTTAATAATCTTTTCTACTATGGATAGAAAGCACAACATGATTTTCAATGGAATGCTTGGACTTGCAGGAGACGGAGCATCTAAAGACTGCATTGGAAGAGGAAGTTTTAAAGATTGAGGTAATTCTCTTAGATTTTCCATACCAAGATTTTTGATGTCAATGGTATCAGAAAAAGGAAGACTCAATGTTTTGTGCATCTAAAATGTCAGCAAATTATACCAATTGGCAACTTCAGTTTTTGGACCAAAGAAGCATGAAACCACTCATCACAAAAGGAAGTCCATTACTATGCATTGCAACTTCATTATTCGGTGCTCTCTGCATTGTCCTCTTTTATGCATATTAGTTCCTGTGAAGTAGACCTTGCTGTTGTACTAGAGATAGGTAGTGAAATTACAACTGATCGGAGGCTATGAAGTCTCTAATCAAAATCAGGTTCATGTGGCTTTGTTGTCATGCTCTAAGCAGCTCTCTTCGTAAAGGTAAATGAAATTGGTTTTAGCTCTTAGAAAATTTGTTTGTGCTTGATTGAATGGAGAAGAATATTTCGGTGGACCTCTTGCTAGAAGCCTCCATCTGCTTCCAATTCTGGGTGCTCGCCCAGTGACATATTTAAATACATCATATTTTTTATTGTTCATGTGGTTTAGGATGAGAATTGATCAATCTGGAGAAGATCCAAACTTTGTAAATATGTCATAGAGGTCGATGCAATCGTTTTTCGTTATGGGGATGCTAATTAGCAAAATGTTCGCTTTGGCAGCGGTGGAAGGCTCATAACTAATCTCTGACATAACTAGTGGTTAAAATCAAAGACATGCAGGACTCAGGAATTTTGTTTTTCCCTTTGAATTGGTGACTTGAAAGCTAATTCATTGAGTGTAAAAGTGAACTTCCTACTAATTTTTCATTTTTGCCTTGCATTACAGAAACATTCTTGGCCAGAACATTGTCCTCCCAAAGATGAGCTTCCGCAGAAGGCCATCAAATTGGAACCTGATCATGTTTCTATACCAAGCGATGGAACTGATGTTTGGGAACTGGATCCAAGATGTCTCAAGTTTGAAACCAAAATTGCATCTGGTTCATATGGTGACCTGTAAGTAAATGAACTTGTGGACAGATAAACTATTGTGCAAAGATGTGCTCTAACCTTTGTGTTGGAACCTCAGGTACAAAGGTACATACTGCAGTCAGGAAGTGGCTATCAAGGTTCTGAAGCCTGAACGCGTAAATTCAGACATGCAAAAAGAGTTTGCACAAGAAGTTTTTATTCTGAGGTTTGTAACTTTAGCCTAGGAATTCACTTGATAGTTTTTCCTGTTGGTTCAATCAGAATTGCTGTGTATCTTTTGTGAATGCGTGCGTGCTTAACTTGTTTGGGCCTGAGCATGTTAGAGTATCGTCTGTAATTTAACATGTGGATTCTTCGTAAAGTCCATCTCTGGAGTTCTTGTAGTTTGCATTTTCTGTTACACCACAGTATACGCATGAACTAAGCATTGAGACGTCATTGTGTATTGTGTAAATATATGGTCGTATTTGTTCATAATCGTCACAAATTAAGTAGTATACGGAATTTTTTCTAGTTTCACAGTAAATAAAATTTTCTTCTATTTCTCTCCTTCTCATCAGTCTTGTGAGAGAGGCCATATTACATGTTGATTTTGGAACTTTCCCTCTATCTTCATCTCCTTTCTGCACGCACTTATCTGGCGGCTCTCATGTAGATAAATAATTTTGGTCTCTCTCCTCATCTTCTCATACGAAAGTCATTATCATTCAGGAAAGTGCGGCACAAGAATGTTGTGCAATTTATTGGTGCATGCACAAAACCTCCGAACTTGTACATTGTGACAGGTAATAATCCATAATGGGAGATTTTTTGCTAACTTTGAGATTTACCGACTATCCTCTTTCTGAGATTGCTTTTCATCTTTCATCCTCTCCCAGAATTTATGTCTGGTGGAAGTGTATATGATTATCTTCATAAGCAGAGAGGCGTTTTCAAGCTTCCCACCTTGTTGAAAGTAGCAATTGATGTCTCCAAGGGAATGAATTACTTGCATCAAAATAATATCATTCATCGGGATTTGAAGGCTGCCAATCTATTGATGGATGAAAATGAAGTAAGGCAATTGATCATGTCAGCTTTTGTGTTCCTCATGGTTTATTATTAAATAGGCTCATTGCATTTTTTTTAAGAATGAATGTTGTCTGTGGCCACAAAATGTGGGGACCATGAATTATCATTTGTCATTTAGGATGTTTTGTTCTAGTGTCATCCTTTTCTGCCCACATCATTGTCGGGTTTAGAGTAATATGAAATTCTGCCTAATTTTTTAAGGACTTTGTTGGCACTTGTTAAACCCATAATTATGGACATTTTGTCATTTCCAATGAATTGACTGTCTTGTTGTGGCTTTTCTTGGCAGGTTGTTAAGGTTGCTGATTTTGGGGTTGCCAGGGTGAAAGCACAATCTGGAGTCATGACTGCAGAAACTGGAACATACAGATGGATGGCTCCTGAGGTTATTCCCCTGAAGTTTTTGGATGTGGATGTGGATGTGGAACTGTTTAGCAATGATTTTTGCCTCCATTATGTTGATCTTGTTCATTACTCCTCGCCTTTTGTTTGTGAATTTCTTTACTTGTTCATAGCTTCTCAGAATTCATCGCTTTTCAATGGTTTTTTTTTTTTTTTTTTTTGACAAGATCGCTTTTCAATGGTTGTTCATTCTGGGATTTGCTAAAATCTCACATTCTTTCTAAAATCTTTTAGAAGTCACCTCAATCATCTAGTTTTCTTGGACCCTCACACTTGGGAAATGGAGAGAGAGAGAGTGCTGCTTTTCATTTTCTGGATATGCTAATGTGGTATTTTCTTACACCCGTTCTGTTTTGCATCGAAGGTAATAGAACACAAGCCTTATGATCATAAAGCTGACATATTCAGCTTTGGAGTGGTGCTGTGGGAGTTACTAACAGGGAAGGTAATATGAGTTGAGTTCGTTTAGTCCTATGCAGCATGCTTCAACCGTTTCCTTGTCATGATATGTTAGCATTTCTGTGTTCCAGCTTCCATACGATCACTTAACCCCATTGCAAGCAGCTGTTGGAGTGGTTCAGAAGGTACAGTATCAACCATTGCCGATAATGTTATAATTTCGTATCACCTTTGAGTGAGCCTGAGCAGCTAGTCAGTTTTTATGTCCTATTAAGCTCTTGTGAAGTTTTCAAAGTTCCGCATGGAGTCCCTTTATCGGAAACAAATTAATGAAATTCTTAGGCATTAGGCAAAATCATGTTTATGAGTTATGCATCGACATCAAGATTCAGGATGCCAGGTCCTCGCTAGCCAGATAATTTCATTGTTACCAGTAAATTTTTGCGGAGCGAAATATTTCTTTATTGATAAAGCTTGTGTTTTATTTCAAATCACATCAATATTTGGGATGCCACAACCTCACTAGCCAGAAAATTTTCTTGTTACCTGTTATCCTCTTGTGAGGGAATTTTTTTTTTTATTGATAAAGCTTATGCTTTATTATCTTAATACCCATACTTCAGGGTCTGCGGCCTGCAATTCCAAACGACACCCATCCAAAGCTTGTGGAGTTACTGGTTAAATGCTGGGAGCAAGATCCAGCTTCAAGGCCTGACTTTTCTGAAATAATAACTATCTTGCAGAAATTTGCAAAGGAGGTGAGTTGTTAGTCTGCAGTTTGCAGAGGTGGCTCACATTGTGACCACTGATGCTGAATGTTAATGAACACGATTTATCTTAAAAACTTTCTAAGGTGGTAAGCAAAAGCACGTGAACATGACCATTGGACATTATATTGCTTTCCATCAAAATTTGTGTGATTCAAGAGCCTTATTTCCCTAACCTTGGCTTCACCCTAGCTGCGGTCTTGGCTTCTTGAGATCCTGACCTCTCACCCGAGAGAGCTGTAACCCTGTTTGGGCAAAATCTCACTTTGAATTATGACATGAACAGGTTGGAGATGATGGAGAGGATCGGCGGAGGGAGAAATCGGGGGGATTCCTGTCTGTGCTCAGGCGAGGGCATCATTGAAGGGTGCAAGGGAGATAGAATTATATTTTAATCATCGGCTTTGTACAGTATGTGTCCACATGATGATACGTTATCTTTCCATAATCTCTTACTATTTTTTTTTTCCCTTCTCAATTTTTGACGAGTTAATCCATAATGCAGTATTGATCCTAGCATCGTCTGAGAAAGGAAGTGATGTTGGATTGAGTGTAGCTAAAGGGATTTTTTTTTTTTGTTTTGTTTCATTTGCGGCTATACAACAACAAATTGATGCGGCGAAAACACTAATCATTTTCTATTTTAAAGAGAAAAATTATCAGCGGGGTTTTGGTTTTTACCAGACAAGGTCTCTTGGAGCCTCCGTGATATTTAAGTGTTTAACAGTGCATAATGCATTTGGCATATAGACCTGTTGGGTCTGGTCTTTCTGTAGCTGCTGTACGAATGTCGAGTGCCATTTGAACAAGTTCACTTGTGCTGAATGATGGCCGTCGGCTATAGCTAGATATCGTGCATCGTGTCTATCGTCACAAGGAGACTGCAGTATTACGGCTTTCGCCGAATCTGGGATCGGACAAGCCAGTTTAACTGGCATGGCAATCGTGGGAGTGTCGTTGACAATTACAGAAGACTACTGCCTTTTCCAGTTATCGGCAAAAATAACTTGCGCCATCAATAGATAGACAACTTCCGTGACAA
Organism: Eucalyptus virginea; assembly: GCA_014182375.1. NCBI lineage: Eukaryota > Viridiplantae > Streptophyta > Magnoliopsida > Myrtales > Myrtaceae > Eucalyptus > Eucalyptus virginea. The sequence continues at coordinate 17,656,173 of CM024522.1, read as the reverse complement.
TTTCTAGTTCAAGTCTCTTCGTCAGCGGATTGGACCGATGGTAAGCAAGCCAAACCGGAATAAATTTGCTCTTAAGTTTTTGTGTTGAACGAGACTCGGCTAGAAAAAACGCATTTCCATTAGAGCCTCACGGTGGCCCTTCTTTTTTGCCTCATTATGCAACATGCACCTTGTAGGGTCCTACAAATTTGCGCCCCAAAAACCAGGTCCTTATCCGTGACCGGTAAAGTTTATCCACGACCTTTCCACGATGTTTTTGAAGTGTTGAGAATGGATTTAGAGGCGGCAACTTTCAACGCCAACAAGATGGTCGGCCTTGTCGTAAGTTAAGTAGCATCGACTAGCGACACTGTACAACATGACACGCTGACACTTTATTTCTTAAAAAAATAGAGAATTCTAACACGTTGAGATACGTTACACATTAAATGTATATTTTTATATATACATAATAAATTATTATTTTTATGATTATTTCAATCAAATTAATTTATTTTAAATTCACAAATAAATAAATAATAATAAAAATATAATGAATTTACACTAAAAACATTAATTCACAATTTATTAAAATCATTTATTGTTTCAATTTGACAAATTTAACTCAATTCCAATAATCCATAAAATTTGGAAGAAAAAAACAAGCAATGTACATTTTAGACTTGCATGTGTATTGAAAGAGAAGAGAAAAAAAATTTGAAGGATGAATTGTGTATCACGAAAAATGAGAGTTAAAAGAGAAGAAAAGAGAAAATTATATTTTTCTTCTTTTTCTATTTATTATTTTTATTATTATTTCACATATATACATTTTTATCTCTCATTCATTGAAAATTTTTAAAATTAATTCCGCGTGTGTGAATCACATTTTGGAAACTCACATGTCGGAATTTCGATTCTAGTTGCGGAGAGTGTCAGAAAAGTTAAACAAGTGTCTAATTTTTCAACACGTGAAAACAAAGTGTCGGAAAGTGTTTAAGAGTGTTAGAGAGTTTTAAACACGTGACATGATACGAAGCTTTCGAAGAATGTCGATACTTCATAGGTCATAATAAGTACATCGCTTCTTTTTTCATGAAGTCACGAGTTTGATTCATATCGCCAGCCAATTTCTAGATAATTATTCAAACAGTAAAGCTTTCGAGTATATGTCGTGGAGAACGTATCAAAGCACATTACTTGACTTGGGGGTCACCAGGCCTAGGCCGGAACTCAAAAAACTCAAGCGCGAGTTCCGATGAAGACGCGCTGAACATCGTAAAAACATCGACTTCGCTACTGAAGTAGGCCGATGTGAAACCTTGGACACGTTGGCTAGCTCCATTTCTTTTGCTTCCCACGGGAAACATTGGAGAAGCCCTTTACGAGGCCTCCTATCACGTCCCGATCACCTGCGGCGAAAGGCAACTTCGGACAACTTGTGACTCCTTGTCTCTCTACGGAACCTATTAAACCGATCCTGACTAGTGACTCCTCAATCCTGCTCTTTGGTACTTTAGGAGAAATAATGACTACAAAAGTTAAAATCATGAAAAATCTTAAAATTAGTGTACCTATAATAAATTTATCAAAACTTAATTTTTTATTTATAAAAAACTTTAAATTGGTACATTTGTGACAAATTTACTTTATATTAATTTTTGTTAAATTAAATTAATATTACGAAAAATGTATATCTGTAACAAATGGAGCCTGATATCCTAAACCGATATATTTGTCAACAACTCAATAATTTAATGGTTTAATGGGAACTAATGAGAGTTAAATCTGTCATAAATGTAACAGTTTGGGGTTTGAGTGAATTTATTGCAACTGCACCAATTCCGAGTTTTTCGTGGTAGTAACCTCAACTAAAAGTGACCCACCAAGCAATGGGATAGATGTTTAGGGTCAACTTGATTACCCATTCGATAGCTTATGATAACGAGACTGATGGATTATGATTGGCTGTGATTACTCTAAAAGCGGGAAGATCCGAGATTCTTTGCGATCGAGAGAATCGCGCGAGAGCTGATCTTTATACCCGATCGCGAATACGGATACGCGATCCGTTTACGCGTGCATGGATGGGTGGACCGTCATGCGTGTGCAGATTAAAAAAGCCCTTGAGTGGCACGATGGTAATAATACGGAGAAAGGAGGGCGAATTCTTCGTTTGGCGTAACGAAGCTTTCCTAACCGAAGCCATGCACGAGCGGGAGCGCGAAATCCCAGCATCTCATCGTTTCGTCTTCTTCTTCTTCTTCTTCCTCCTTTTTCTGCACACTTCTTCTACGTCGCCACTTGTCCTTCTGCAGCAGACTGCTACCATCTCTCTCTCTCTCTCTCTCTCCACACACGAGAAATCATCACTACCCTTTGAACACAACCTAACGGGATAACCCAGTTCTTCAGCAATTCTCTCTCTCTCTCTCAACGCAACACGGCCGAAAAACTCTTTCTTGATTTCGGGGAAAATCAAGATTGCATTCTTTACATGGAGTCCTTGAGGAAGTCGTTCAAATCCCACGGTTCGTACAAGCACACGAGGAGGCTCTCCTCCGGAGGGACCCCCATCTCTTCCGACAGCCACGAGGAGCTCCCCATCCTCTCCGACCTCCCCGTCGACGACGACGACGGCGACCATGTCGACCGCCATCACCGTCCGCAGGCGCCTGATCGTCCCGACCGGAGCGACGTCATCCTCAAGATCGTCGAGGGCGTCGACAACAACCGCAAGGTTTCGAGGGAGGCCAGCGTTGTTTCGTGGAGGGACGCGGCGTCGGAGGGGGACAATGTCGCGAGGAGCGGCGGCGGTGGCGGGGATCCCGCACGTCCGTGGAAAGAGATGGACGATCCGCCGTCGAAGCTGATCGAGCAGTTCTTGACGAAGCAGAGCGCTTATGGCGGTGAGGTCTCCCTGGACATGGACTTGGAGATGGACGAGCTGCGCCAGGAAGGCCGAAACAATAATTACGGCAGCAAGAACGCGCCTCTGGTTTACGAATCGCCCCCCAACCCGACCCGGTCCAGAGACCTCAAGGTCTCCTTCGACCAGAGCTCGGGGGCCCTGGCCGATCCCCAGCCCGAGACCCCCAGGATGGGCCAGCACAAGGATAATAGCTCGGCAGGCAGCGAGGGTGACGAGGAGGAGGATCGCCATGAGGTCTTGAAATGCTCGTCGAACGCGTCGTTCCAGCGGAGGCAGAGCATGCTGCGGACGAAGACCCGGTCCCGCCTGATGGACCCTCCTGAGGAGCCTGAGCGAAGGTCCGGCCGGATACCCAAGTCGGGCCAGATACCCAAGTCGGGCCAGCTCCGATCCGGGCTTTTGAGCCTGCTCGGGGATGATGAGGACGATGACCATCTGTCGGAGGAGGACTTACCGGAGGAGTACAAGAGAGCCAATTTCAATGCAATCACTCTGCTTCAATGGGCGAGTCTGATCCTGATCATTGCTGTTTTAGTTGTCACTCTCGTGGTCCCGGCATTGAAGAAAAAGAGCCTGTGGAAGCTCAGGCTATGGAAGTGGGAGCTCATGATCCTGGTCTTAATTTGTGGCAGATTAGTCTCAGGTTGGGGAATCAAGATTATTGTGTTCTTCATTGAGAGGAACTTTTTCTTGCGAAAGAGGGTTCTGTATTTTGTGTATGGCGTTCGGAAAGCGGTCCAGAATTGCTTGTGGTTGGGGCTAGTCCTTATAGCTTGGAACTCGCTGTTTGACAAGAAGGTCGCCAGAGAGACGAGCGGCCAGAGCCTGCGGCACGTGACCAAGGTCCTGGTGTGCCTCTTGGTGGGGACTCTGCTGTGGCTTGTCAAGACCCTGATAATCAAGGTGCTCGCCTCATCGTTCCACGTGAGCACTTACTTTGATAGGATCCAAGAGTCGCTGTTCAATCAGTATGTGATTGAGACGCTTTCCGGCCTGCCCCTGGTCGAGATGCAGAGGGGGGAGGATGAGGAGGAGAAGATTGCAGACGAGCTCCGGACTCTACAAAATGCAGGGGCTAATGTGCCCTCTGAGCTCCGGGCAGCCGCATTCTCTACGTTGAAGAGTGGGAGAGTGATTGGGAATGGTGGGCTCCAGAGGAGCTCGCAGCTCCACATGAAGAGCACGAAGTTCTCTCGGGTTCTGTCGAGGAAGGCCGACGAGGGGATCTCAATAGATCACTTGCACAAACTCAATAATAAGAATGTCTCGGCCTGGAACATGAAGAGGCTGATGAAAATCGTCCGGCAAGGGGTCCTCTCTACTTTGGATGAGCAGGTGGTTGATACTGCCTATGAGGATGAATCAACCAACTTGATAAGGAGCGAGCACGAGGCTAAAGCTGCTGCAAGGAAGATCTTCCAGAACGTCGCGAAACCCGGTGCCAAGTATGGCTTTCGATGTCTTAGATACATTGATAAACAGGAGATGAGCAAACGTAGAATATACAGTGAAGCCTTTGACAGTGACTATAGTTTGGCGTTTGATCTTCATGAGGGTGTCTGATAAACTCATGCATATTTACTCATCATATTTTGATCTGAGTTCTTCTTGCAGATATATAACCTTGGAAGATCTTCTGCGCTTCATGAAAGAAGATGAAGCCTGGAAGGTGCTTGATCAGTTTGAAGCAGCTGCCGAGAAAAAGAGGATCAGCAAATCGAGCCTCAAGAACTGGCTGGTAATTTTTTAAGCACAAGCATGACGTTGGCTCACAATCTCGGGTTAGTTCTTAGGATTCTCTTGATTAGTGCGTAGGATATGATCCAGCTATGCCTCATTGTCTTAGGTCAATGTTTTCAGAGAGAGGAGAGCCCTTGCCCTGACCCTGAACGACACGAAGACAGCCGTCAATAAACTGCATCATGTGGCCAATGTGGTCGTTGGCATCATCATCGTTGTTTTCTGGCTTCTCATACTTGGGATCGCCACGAGCAAGTTCTTGCTCTTCCTCAGTTCTCAACTTGTCCTTGTGGCATTTATATTCGGGAATACCTGTAAGACTGTATTCGAGGCCATCATCTTCTTATTCGTCATGCACCCATTTGATGTTGGCGACAGGTGCGAGGTTGAGGGGACTCAGGTGAATTAAGCTTATTACTTGCGTATGACTGTCACTTCTTCTTGGTCAATTTTTAGGGTCTCATTTGTGTTTTGACGCCATCTCAGCTGGTCGTGGAGGAGATGAACATCTTAACAACTGTCTTCTTGAGATATGATAATCAGAAAATCATGTATCCGAACAGCACTCTTTCCACCAAGTCCATTGGCAACTACTATCGGAGCCCAGACATGGGTGATGCGGTCGAGTTCTGCATCCATATATCGACTCCAGCCGAAAAAATCGCACTTATGAAACAAAAGATAACCAGGCAAGTGAAAGCTAAGCAAGATAACATTCCTATTCTTGTTAACTTCTTATTCTATTTGATTTAACTGCTAATTGCACCGCTAGTATTACATAGCGATTGCATTTTTCAGTTTATTTACAAAATGGCGTTTCACTGATCATGTTGTTTTCGTTCTGCCACCGCAGCTACATTGATGGCAAGAAAGAGCACTGGTGTTCATCTCCAACGATCATAATGAAGGACTTGGAGGAGCTGAACCGAGTGAGGATGGCGGTTTGGATCTGCCACAAGATAAATCACCAGAACATGGGAGAGAAGTGGATAAGAAGGTCCCTCCTGGTGGAGGAGATGGTCAAGATTTTCCGAGAGCTCGATCTCCAGTACCGCCTGCTGCCCCTCGACATCAATGTCCGTGCGATGCCATTCGTGAGCTCTACCCGTCTCCCCCCAGCTTGGACAGCAAATGGGAGCTAAAAAGTGACGGAAGCAGGGAAAACCTGAGATTTTTGCAGACTAAATTTTGGTTCTTTCAAATTTTTGTCCCGGGTAACTCATGAACCCCAGTAGAGACAGGAATAATGGAGTATTTTCTTGGCGTGCAAGAACACTAGCAGAGGTTAAACAGACATTCTGTTTGTAACCATGAGTCCCGCTTTTCTTCTCTATCGATCAACAATACTGCTGCTGCTGCTTGATATTGAGTTTGTAGATACTTTTCCTGCGACCACAATGTTGCAACAATCATCAATAAAAGAAAGCATGACTGCCTAGAGTTCCTTTCTTTTTCATCTGAATGGTATGCTCCGATAAGTAACCACTAGTTAGTAGGCTCTGGCCTTCCGTATACTTTCTGAAGCTGCATCTCGGTGGACATTTTCGGGCCGCCCCTTGAAGTGTAGTTCTTGAACTGTTCTGCTGATTAGGGTATGCTGTGGAGCCGGCACTATTTGCAGCCTGCTTTGGTTTTGAGCGCGGGACATCCCAGTTATCAAGTTTCCCTTTTTACAATTGTGAACTTTGCCAAAAAATTTTGAGCCAACATGCCAACATGCCTTGGCAGACCTCCACAATTTATCTAATGCGGTCATTCCACATCTACATCCAGCAGCATGGAGTTCCTAAGTTGATCCAAAATTGACGTTTTTATGTTTCTTTCCGATGTATGCTGATCCACACTTATGATGGTAAATTTCTAGACAAACTTAACTTTGAGTGGGGAGAATGAACGTGCTTAATTGCAATTTCCTCGTAAGTAAACTTGTCATTGGGTTATTTTCATGGACAATTAGGGAACAAAAGATAATTTCAATCAGTGTGGTGATTAACATTGATTAAAATATATAGATAGATTTCGACATATCCCTTATAAAAAAAAAAAAAAAGATTAAAAAAAACGAGCACCAGTGTGTCCTTGTCGGAGGCGCTCGGTACGAAAAGCGGCAACTTTCCTCTCCTTCTCTTAATTTCGAAATTGAGAGGGAAGAAGGAAGACGCTGTGACACTCTGCAACCGAACTGCTCCACATTCCGAGACGAGAGACGGAGGCACGATCGCTTGCGTGCGGCGACCGCGATGGGGTCCCGTAGGAATCTGTCGAGCCTGGTCCACGAGCTTCGCGAACGCATAGCCGCTTCTTCATCGACGCCTCCCGACGGCGACAATGGCGGCGACGGCGGCGGCGACGACGCCCTGGAGATCAGGTTCCGGGCCGTGCTCCCCAACCTCCTCCACGCCTACGTCGTTCCCTCTCCCTCCGGTACCTCCTCTCTCTCTCTCTCTCTGCGGGGGCGCGCGCTTGAGTGTCTCTGATTTGGCTGATGAGTCGAACCACGCATATCATTCGTTCGTTGAAATTTCGATGTGGAGGCGAATTTTTGAGTTGGTTTTGTGTTTCGAGCCTTGCTCTGGCTGGTGCACGCTCGTGTGCGAATATGGAAGTGAAAGCCTAGAACTGAACACGAGTATGTGATTGCATCGATGGTGCATATTTTCAGTTCAATGATTAAGGGAGCATGTTTCTGGTGCTGGAGTCATCAGTATTGAATTTTCAGCAAAATGGCTTCATTTTTGTATGATAATCAAGCTTTCACTAGGGATTGCTTATTGCTTAATGAGGGATTGGAAATGGAGTTCTAGTAATCTTGTGGACTCTTGTCCTTGAATTGTTTCTGAGCCTGCGGATAAATAGAAGGAAGCTATTTTTCTGCATGCTTTATCCTTATTGTTTAAGCTATTAGATGTATAAGCGATTTAATATTTAATTATTTTATCACGTTTAGTTTGGTCTTTTTGCCTACTATTAAGAGTGGTTATTTAATTGGAGACGTAAATGAGGCCTCGAAAGATTTGAACTCAAGACTTTCTGCTCTGATACCATGTGAGATTTTGTGGAACCACCGTCAAATGTCCTAAAAGCTTAAGCTGTTAGATGAAAACATGATTTTATATTTAATTATTCTATCAAGGCCTGTGGTGTTTGCTTTCTTTGGCATGAAAGTTCAACTGACTGCAGTGAGTATAAAATTGGCTTTATTGAAGGTTTTTTTTTTCCTTTGGCCAAATTGGAAAGCTCAGTTTGCCTGGTCAAATGTGAAGTGTAACACTCTTTGTTTGCATTTCCCGCTTTGCACGTTAAGTGATGTGAACAGCCTTCATCAGCCATTGTATTAGCCTTTTAGTTCTCATTGTCTTTGTATCTCTTTTAGCGAATGAGAGAGAAGTTATAGCTGTATTGAAGCTCATCTCGCACACTGCCAGAAATTTTCCCGGGGTATTCTTCCATGGGAAAGCAAGTGCTGTTTTACCTGTGATTGGCCGGATAATTCCCTTCTTTGCAGAGCCAGCATTACGGTGAGATATTCTGAAGTTCTTGTTTGGTAAACTACCATTTATCTCATGTAAGATAATCTGCTCTTTATCAGTCTATAGTCTGCCTGTTTGTCTTTGTCTTTGTCTTTGTCTTTAGAAGGAGATAATTCTGGCAAAAGTGGTTTTTTGCATTTTGTGCATCCTTCATGCTAAAAAGGAGCAATTATTCAGGAGCATAAATGTGTCGTACAGTGTTTTGGTTCTCTGTTTTGGAATGCTAATATAGTTACTTAAACAAACTTTACTTTTTTCCTTGTGAAAATCTTCTTATAGATGATTCTCTTCAGTTTGCTTGGTTTATGTTAAGCTTTTTTCCTCTGATAAATCTTTGATTAAATTTATTATTTTTTTTCTAATTATTCTAGCGGTCGACATGGAGTAATTTTTGAGACAGTTGGATCTCTTTTGTCCTTGCTCCGGACTGGAGAACGAGATGCCTACCGTCAGTTTTTTGTAGATACAATGGTAGCTGTTGAAGGTAAGAAAGCAGCCGCTTCCATTCATTTTTCAAAGAATTGATGTGATCTCTAATTACTTGGATTGTTTATTCGTCACTTCTATCTTTCCTCGGGCTGCTTCTATTACCATGCTTTGGTTGGTGTTGTATCATAAGCATCTCTTTTACTGTACCTATGACAATAATATGCTTTTCTCTTGCCAGATTTATTGCATGTAGCATCCCTCTGTACAGACGAATCAAACATTTCTGAATGCACTAGATTGAATTTAAGGTGTTTCAGTGGGTCCTTTGCTGGTATATTTGGCGATCCAGCTTGCTTATGTGATCTTCCAGCAAGTAATAAACCGAATGATGGATATGGCCTTTTGATGGACCTTTCTGCTAAGGGAAGGTGGCAGTACTTTGCAACTTGGATGGTTAAGCTTCTGAGTAAATGCTTAACAGAGGGAACTGTATTTGTAGAAGGTCTCCTTAGTTTGTCTTTTGTGTCTTCAGCATGTTGCCTCTTATGTTATGGAGATGGTGACTTGCAAATGGTAAGCTGTCATTTTGTCAGTTTATTATGCTATGCAGGTAGCTTTCTCATATGTTTATAGTTTTTCTTCTGGTCCAGATATTTGCCACATAGAGTTCTCTGATTAATTTCATTCTTCTGAAGGCATGTTTTGACTTCGCACGCATCATTGGTTCGGCAGTAAGCTATGATATAGTTCCCTATGAGAGTCTCATTCAGTCGATATCAGCAATATTGAGTGAGGACAAAGATGGACTTTCTGTATTCAGGTATTCCATAGTTGTTGGTACTTAGTTTCTTGGTTTAGCTAATTTTGGAAGAGCTCACATCCAGATTTAAACTGCCGTTAGCTCAGTTTCGGAGAAGACTTTTGGAATATACAGTTGATATACATGCAATATATGTAACATATCAGATACCTTGTGATCTCTCGGCAGCTAGGCCATCACTGTAATTTGCACTGTAGTAGGTAGCATTATTGAAGTGAATAGTCCATGTTCCAGGGTTTAAAGACTGCATTTTCATCTTTACCTTCTCATTTCTAGCAGATTTTGGCCCATGTCTTGTTCTTATGGCAGTTATTCCTAAGGATCTCTCCTAACATTTCTTGGAATGTTTGGTCGGGAACTCATTGCAGGAATAAAGTATATGATGCTTCAATTGGCAATTGTCTGGATGCACTCCACCCTTATTGTCCTGATGATGTTGTCAGATACACAGCTTCAGAATTAATTAGTGTCTTACCCCTGTCAGTTTTCAGGACGAGGAGCCCTGAGCTTAAGGTTAGTAACTGATCTTGGCAAGCTTGGTCGTTTTCTGCAGGCACTAGCATTGGCCTGCATCCTGTTGATGAGCTAAAAGATTCAAGAAGGATTTGATAATCTAATTTGGAAATTTTCAGGTTGCTTTATGTAATGCATACATGAGGATTGCTAAAATTTGCCCACCTAATATCTGGAGACCAGATTATCTCATTCAAATGATTTGTTCTCCAGAACCTTGCTTTCTGTTGATAAGATGCCTGCAAGTAGCACTGTCAATTCTTAGTCCTGATCATGTCGGAGGCCAAATTACCAATGAAAGCTGTCCAGATTTGTTAATCTCATCTGATGATTCTACTGAACTTTTAAGTGTTGGAGGGAAAAGGAGATTCTCTGAGGGTGGGCAAAGTTTTAATGTCAAACGCCAAAAGGTTGATCATACAAGTGAAGCTCCTGCCTCTAAGATCTTAGCAGAACACAAAGAAATTCATCTGCCTCCCTGTGAAAGTGAAAGAGGCTATGCCTACTACATTCACACTTTGATTGTTTCTTTGCTTGATCTGTTAAAGTTGCCAGCTGTTAAACCTGGTTCTTTAGAACCGAAAGTCGCATTAAGAGCTCTTAGCATGCTTAGCATTGCCTTCTGTAGGGTCCCAAAGACCAGTCTTTCATTGTCCACCTTTCGGCAGATGATTTCATGGATCCCTTGGATATTTGAGGAGGTAAGATAACCGTTTTGAGCTTCTTTTCATTGTCTAACCTTGTCTGCTGATTGTTTATTGCATTTTGTAGGCAAAGCAAGGAAGATCCGTTGTGCTTGATATCACCATCTACCTGGAAGCGATTCACAGCATGTTGCTTGTACAGAGTATGACATGCACCTGAATCCTGTATATATATGGAAGATCTAGGTTTTGCCAATGCAGTACAGATGCTTCTATCTAAGCAGTGGATGGTGGATTGATACATAATAACTAAATGATTAAATTTGCGGGAAAGCAAAGACAACACAGAGCTTCTTTCTCCTAAACTGAAATTGGCTCCTTAAATTTCTTATGGTCTTGGGACTGATGTAAATGATGAAAATTTGAAATCCCAAAAGTCATCTCGTACATGTAATTGAGCATTGTATCTAAGGAGCACTAAAATTTACAAGGATTCCAAATTGATCAAACACCTCATCAAACAACACACAGATTGCCCATCCATGCCTCGGTGGACTCTAGTTAGTGTTAGTCCAATTAATCAATGCATGGGGATCACATTATAAAGGTCCAGTTAATGTGTCCGGACCCAGCTCCATACCTCAGAATTATTTAAGTGAAGAATGTCCATAGTTCTCTTGCTATAGCCAACATGATTGATTGTGCTTTCTGGTCATATCTTACCCTGGAACATGTGTTGATTAGAGCACCATACATGCCTTTGCAGAACCTTCTGGTCAATGCTTTATTAGTTTGTTTTGGTAGGTTTTGGATGACAAAGGAAATGGAAAACTTGACTTTCTTTTCAGGTTCAACAAATTACAAAATTTGATAGATTTCCTAGTTGGAGCAAACTATTAGTATTAATGTGATAATTTGCAATCTGGGAGTCCAATTATCATTTCTTTGGACGTGATATATAGTTCATTTTCTTCTAGATTATCCTATTTGACTTCTTTTTCTAACTTCAAACTAGGCCCTATCTTAATGAAGAAGTTTTTGAGAGATGAGGAAGGTAATGCAAATGCTCTGATAGGAGTCCTCAAGCTTCCATGGACGCATTCTTTTGCAGTCTCTGATCCCAGTCCTCGATGGAAGACAAAAGTTTACTCTGTCCAAATTCTATCTAAGCTTGGTCATTCCTTTGCTGCTGAAAGTGTTCTTGAAATTCTGGATTTATGCCTTCAAGATGAAGCTGAAGACGTAGTTGTTGAAGCTATCATATCTATGCCCATCATTGTCCTTTCGTCTGGTCTCCCAGTAATGTCAAGTTTGTTTGGAAGGCTGAAGTAAGTGAAACATGGCGATATCTGTGCATTTTCGTGTATGTTTTAATAGCTTAACTAGAGGTTTTATAACTTTAGGGGAATGGGTCAACTTGGTTAAGTTTTAGGAAGATCTTTGCATGATCTTGATACGAGAGATCTCCTCTGGACGAGGCAGGGGTGGGCTTATAATTTAGCGGGTTCTTTACACTTCAACTCATTTTTGATTCTGTTTCCTTCTTTGTTTGCAGAGTCCTGGGGAGTTACAAGCAGGAAAAGGTGAAGAAAGTTATTCCTTTTTCCCTTGGCTATTTGTCATGCCTTTATGAGTCTGGCAATGGTAGCCCTGATAAGAGCTTTTGTAAACTATCTCTTGATGTGGAAGATCAGATACATAGCATGACAATAGACCTCCTATTACGAGGCTTCTCATGTTTGAAGTGTGACAGACCTGGTGTTTCCCGTCAAGAACTAGATGCCAACGTCATATCTTTTCCTGATGGACAGTGGACTCATGTCTGCTTGAGAGATGAATTCATCCAACTGCAGTCCTTGTTTTTTGAAATTCTCTATGACGAGTCATCTGAAGAGGTGCAAATTGCTTGTGTGCGCAACATTCAACGGATCCTTGTACATGGGATTCAACAAACTTTGGTTAAAACAAGAACTGAATGGATAGCATGCATTAAATATCTGCTCCTGTGCAGACAGAAGGGGGTAAGAGAAGCATTCTGCTCTCAGATCGGTTATTTCACTGATAAATTGATTTTGACTCTTCTTTTCTCAGTTGAAGACAGTCAAAACAGAAGTGCAGAACATTTATTCTTGGACATAATTAATAATGCATTGCGAGAAGCAATAGATCCGCAGGTTTCTGAAACACTTTTGGAGTCTGTAGCAGAAATTATGATTTCTGTTGATGTCCAGAGCAAGCTTTTCTTGTCTTCCCTAATTTTATTGATTGATCAACTGGATAATCCTCGTGTTACTGTGCGAACAAATGTGTCAAGATTGATAGACAAATCGTGCTATTTCCATATCAAAGGAGGACTTGAAGTAATTCTTTCAAAAGTCAATCATGTCAGAAACGAGGTATATGATTATCTCTCGGCAAGACTGGCAAGCCGTCCAAGAATGGTTAGAGAGTTTGCAGAAGCTGTTTTTGGAGTTGAAGCTGAAGATCTTCTTAAGAGGATGATTCCAGTTGTTCTGCCTAAGCTCGTGGTATCTCAGGATGATGATGATAAAGCACTTGACACCTTACATGAGTTTGCTAAGTCCTTAAACATGGATTTGGTGCCACTGGTAGTAAATTGGCTGCCGAAAGTGCTTGCTTTTGCTCTCTGTCAAGCAAACAAACAGAAATTGTTTGTTGCTCTGCAGTTTTACCATGAGCAAACTGGTTCAGACAGTCAAGAAATTTTTGCGGCAGCATTACCTGCTCTGCTGGACGAACTTGTATGTTTTGTTGATGGTGGTGACTCAGATGAAACAGGCAGCAGGTGTAGTTTTTCTCTATTGGTGCTTATATGGATTTTATTCTTGTGAATTTCTTTTGAATACCATTTCTTTGTCTTTATATTTCCTGTCATACGAATCTTCATGAGAACAAGGTTAATATGTGTATGGTCTTGGCACTTTCGTGTGTGTGTCCACATGTGTATATGTGTATAGTATCAGTTATTATGTTTTAGTATGTTGATTTTTTTCTTTGAGGCGTTGTCTCATAAATGTATTCAACTACTAGATGAGGCTCCCTCTTCTCGCTATTAATTGGGATGATTTTGCAGTCATCTTCACTTTTGATTTGTACCTTTTGAATTTCAAGTACTTTAGGACATAGCCTGAAAGTCTTATTTTCATTTACTTTCTGTGTGCCACACTCACAGATTAGCGAGAGTTCCGGAGATGGTTAAGGAGGTCGCAAGAGTTCTCACTGGTGGCGAAGATCTTCCCCACTTTCTGAAAAATCACTTTGTTGGCCTTCTTAACGGTGTTGATAGAAAATTGCTCCATTCAGAGGATCTTTTACTGCAGAAACAAGCTCTGAAACGTATCGAGATGCTCATCAACATGATGGGTTCCCAGCTTAGTACCTATGTACCAAAACTAATGGTGCTTATCATGCATTCTATTGATAAAGAATCTCTCCAATTTGAAGGTCTCTCTGTCTTACATTTCTTTATTAGGCAGTTGGGCAAGGTATCTCCATCTAGCATTGCACATGTGAGCTCTCAAGTTTTTGCCTCTCTCATTCCTTTTATTGAGAGAGATGGAAAAAATAGTTCTAATCATTTCAACAAAGTGGTGGAGATTTTAGAAGAGCTCGTCTTAAAGAACAAAGTAATTTTGAAGCAGCATATTCGTGAATTCCCACCCTTGCCAAGTATTTCTGCTCTAGCAGAGGTGAATAAGACAATACAGGAAGCCCGGGGATCCATGACCCTGAAGGATCAGCTACGTGATGCTGTCAGTGGTCTAAATCATGAGAATCTGAATGTGAGGTACATGGGGGCATGTGAATTGTGCAAGCTGCTGAACACAAAAAGGGAAGATGTTGCAGCTTTAATTGCTGGCGAAGTGGCTTCAGACGTGGATGTTTTAAGTTCTCTGATTGGATCTTTACTCAGAGGATGTGCAGAAGAGTCAAGAACCGCAGTGGGTCAGAAACTTAAGCTAGTCTGTGCTGATTGCATTGGAGCCCTGGGGGCAGTTGATCCTGCCAAAGTCAGGGGATTTTCATCCCAGCGTTTTAAAATTGAGTGCTCCGACGATGATCTTATTTTTGGGTTGATCCACAAGCACCTGGCCAGGGCTTTCAGAGCTGCACCAGATACCATTATTCAAGACTCTGCTGCACTAGCGATTCAGGAGTTGTTGAAAATTGCTGGTTGTGAAGCATCGCTAGATGAGAATGTTGATGCTTCTACGTCACAGATGCTGCAGAAGAGAAGTACTTCAAAGGCGACTCATGCTGGAAGTAATAGCAAAAATGGTTCTGCTGATGTCAATTCCAGGGGTCAGAAATTATGGGCTCGATTTTCTAATTATGTGAAAGAGATAATTGCTCCTTGCCTAACCTCCAGATTTCAGCTTCCCAATACCAGTGATTCAGCATCAAGTGGTCCAATTTATCGCCCCTCCATGTCATTCAGAAGATGGATATACTACTGGATAAAAAAGTTGACTACGCATGCTACTGGTCCTCGTGCAAGCATTTTTAATGCTTGCAGAGGGATTGTTCGCCATGACATGCAAACTGCTATATATCTGCTGCCCTATTTAGTCCTGAACGCTGTCTGTCATGGAACGGAGGAGGCACGTCATGGCATAACAAGAGAAATTCTCTGTGTGCTTGAGGCAGCAGCTTCAGAAAACGGTGGTGTGATGGTTCATGGAATCAGTTGTGGGCAAAGTGAAGTTTGCATTCAAGCTATATTTACTCTTCTCGACAATCTTGGCCAATGGGTTGACGATATTGGCCAGGATCTAGCTCTTTCCCAATCTTTACAATCTTCTGCCTCAAAGCAGCACCTTGCTAAGGCAAAAAATTCAAGTCCAAGTTTTTCCTCGGATCTTATAATACAGTGTAAAAATGTTTCAGAGCTTTTGGCTGCAATATCAAAGGTGACCCTTGCTAGAGCCTCCTTCAGATGTCAGGCATACGCAAGGGCTTTGATGTACTTTGAATCTCATGTACGGGAAAGAACTGGGTCATTCAATCCTGCAGCTGAGACCAGTAGCACATTTGAGGATGGGGATGTTTCATATTTGATGGAAATATATAGCTGCCTTGACGAGCCTGATGGCTTATCAGGCTTGGCATGTTTGCGTAGATCATTGAGTTTACAAGACCAGCTCCTAATAAATAAGAAAGCGGGGAATTGGGCGGAAGTTTTGACTTCCTGTGAACAGGCTTTGCAGATGGAACCTACTTCAGTCCAGCGGCATTCAGATGTGCTCAACTGTTTATTAAATATGTGTCACCTTCAGGCCATGGTCACCCATGTTGATGGCTTAATTGCTAGGATCCCTCAATACAAGAAAACGTGGTCCATGCAAGGAGTGCAGGCTGCGTGGAGGCTTGGCCGGTGGGATTTGATGGACGAATATCTTAATGGAGCCAATGAAGATGGTCTCCTATGTAGCAGCTCTGAGAGTAATGCTTCCTTTGACATGGATGTCGCAAAGATTCTTCAGGCAATGATGAAAAAGGATCAATTTTTGGTTGGTGAGAAAATTGCTTTTTCCAAACAAGCCTTGATTGCCCCCCTGGCTGCTGCTGGCATGGACTCTTATGTGCGTGCTTACCCGTATGTTGTAAAGCTTCACTTTCTACGTGAACTAGAGGACTTCCATGCACTACTCGTCGATGAGTCTTTCTTAGAGAAGTCGTTTCATGTGGGAGATTTGGAATTCTCAAAGCTAATGGAGAATTGGGAAAATCGGCTCAAGTTTACGCAACCTTCACTCTGGGCAAGAGAACCGCTTTTGGCTTTGCGGAGATTGGTTTTTCATTCCAGTGCTCTAGGTGCTCAAGTTGGGAATTGCTGGGTGCAATATGCAAAGCTCTGTCGCTGGGCTGATCATTATGAGACAGCAAATCGGGCCATTGTAGAAGCTCAGGCTTCAGGTGCACCTAATGTTCACATGGAAAAGGCTAAACTTCTCTGGAGCACTAGACGCACTGATGGTGCCATTGCGGAACTGCAGCAATCTCTCCTCAACATGCCAGTGGAGGTTGTTGGTTCTGCTGCAATATCATCGATTAGCAGCCTTTCCCTGGTTCCTCTGAACTTGCCACCTTTACCTTGTGATACTCAGGCTCTAAATGAAAATCGTGATATTGCAAAGAGTCTGCTGCTTTATTCTAGGTGGATCCATTATACTGGGCAGAAGCAGAAAGAAGATGTGATCAGTCTTTACACAAGGGTGAGGGAACTGCAGCCTAAGTGGGAAAAAGGATACTTCTATATGGCTAAGTATTGCGACGAAGTGCTTGCTGATGCTCGTAAGCGCCAGGAAGAAAACTTTGAATCAGGTCCCAGAACAGTTTCATCATCTTCTGCTGTTTCAACATCTGCAAACTTAAATGCTGAGAAGTGTTGGTGGTCGAACCTGCCTGATGTACTGTTGTTTTATGCCAAGGGGCTTCACAGAGGTCACAAGAATCTGTTTCAAGCCCTTCCAAGGTTGTTAACCCTTTGGTTTGATTTTGGAAGTTTTTATCAAAAAAGTGGCTTATCATCCAATAAAGATTTGAAAAGCGTCCACGGAAAGGTAGAAAAATCTTTTGCACATGGAATAGTCCATAGTTCAATTTAAGACCTGAATTTTCAGTTATGAACTGATTCCGCTTTGTATCGGATATTTTCTTGTTTTTCTTTTGGTTAGGTCATGAGTATTATGAGGGGCTGCCTGAAGGACTTGCCAACTTATCAATGGTTGACAGTACTGCCTCAACTAGTTTCAAGAATTTGCCATCAGAATGAAGAAATTGTTCGACTCGTGAAACACATAATTACCTCTGTTCTCCGTCAGTATCCGCAGCAAGCTCTATGGATAATGGCAGCAGTATCAAAATCTACTGTACCTTCAAGGCGAGAGGCAGCAGCAGAAATTATACAAGCTGCACGGAAGGGCTTTAGCCAGGGAAATAGTGGCAGCAATCTCTTTATCCAGTTTGCCAGTCTTATTGATCATCTTATTAAGCTATGCTTCAATGCTGGGCAGCCAAAAGCAAGGACAATTAACATTGCAACTGAATTCAGTGCCTTAAAGAGGATGATGCCACTGGATATCATAATGCCTATCCAACAGTCTCTAACTGTTACTCTGCCTACATATGATCAGAATCTGAAAGGAACCCTTGCTTCAGACATCTTTAGTTCTACGGATCTTCCCACAATATCCGGGATAGCTGATGAGGCTGAGATTCTCTCATCTCTTCAAAGACCTAAGAAGGTACGTTTCTACTGTAAACTTGATCTCCGCAAGATTCCCTGAATGCTAAGCAATAACAGAAGGGATTGCCTAAATGGTTTTGTCTTTGGGTTTTGCAAATTAAGGAAATTTCCCCTAGTTCCTAAATGAGGTTAGCTTTGACTTTTTTCACCATAGGATGAGTGCTAGGGCCCTGCAGTTTGTGGAAGGAAACAAAGTCCTAAGATTCCTGCAATCTTGGTATCGTAGGCTGTCAGATCATTATTTGCTGCGTACAGGGTAATTTAAAAAAAAATATGATGTACTTTGCAAGATGACAGGTTCAAGGCTCTTAGATATGTAAAACGTGGGAACCGGGAGGGTGGGGATTTTGTTATTATTATGTTATGGAATGTTACTGAAACCAAACAGAAATGCCTCATTCTTCTGGTGGGGAACACATTAATGTATTGGCAAGTAAAAGCCATTCTGTTGTACATTTCAGATCATACTTTTGGGGAGTGATGGCATTGAGCGACCATTCCTTTGCAAGCCAAAGGATGATCTCCGAAAAGATGCCCGTATGATGGAGTTTAATGCAATGATAAACCGTTTGTTATCTAAATATCCTGAAAGTCGTCGAAGAAAGCTTTATATTCGCACATTTGCAGTGGTTCCCCTGACAGAGGACTGCGGAATGATAGAATGGGTTCCCCACACCCGTGGACTTCGACATATACTTCAAGATGTATATATTACTTGTGGCAAATTTGATAGGCAGAGGACGAATCCGCAAATTAAACGGATTTATGATCAGTGCCAGGGCAAAATGCCGGAAGATGAAATGCTAAAGAACAGAATTCTTCCCATGTTTCCTCCGGTCTTCCATAAATGGTTTTTGACCACTTTCTCGGAGCCTGCTGCTTGGTTTAGGGCTCGGATAGCATATGCTCACACTTCTGCTGTATGGTCAATGGTTGGACATATCGTGGGTCTTGGTGATAGGCATGGCGAGAACATTCTCTTTGATTCTACCACGGGTGACTGTGTTCATGTTGACTTCAGTTGCTTATTTGACAAAGGCCTGCAGCTGGAAAAACCTGAATTGGTGCCTTTTAGATTAACACAAGTAAGGCAGCCTATTAACTTTTGTGTCCTGTATACTATTGTTAAATGCTGGTTACACTCATTAATATGCTTAATTAGTTATGAAATGTCCATAAATAATTTTTTTTTTGATATGGCATAAATCAAAATCTGCCTGCAGTTTGCAGTTTGTATGAATTTATCTGTTGGAGAGTTTGCAACATGATGGCAACGCTTTTTTAGTAGCTTGGCAAAGTCTGCCCTTCTGCCATTGAAAATCTTTGAGAGAGCTTCTTTGGACATGTACATTATGCATTATATCATGATTTGAAAGTTCACTGTGTACTATACCTAGGTGACTCTGCTTTTAATCTAATGAGCGTGTCGAATGAACCTTTCAGAACATGATTGACGGATTGGGCATCACTGGGTATGAGGGCGTCTTTCTGAAGGTTTGTGAAATCACTCTTTCTGTGTTGAGGACACACAGGGAAACATTGATGAGTGTCCTTGAAACATTTATACATGATCCTTTGGTGGAGTGGACGAAATCTCATAAGTCCAGTGGCACAGAAGTTCAGAACCCACATGCGCAGGTTTGCATCTCATTACAAGCATCATATTTGATATTTGGCAACATACAGACCTTAAAAGGATATTTCTATTCCACAAAATGAAGATCTAATTTTGTGAGATAACTATCAACTGTTCTATGAACTTGAGCTAGTAGCTTAGGGCATGGTTTACTACTCAAATGATTTTAACACACACCCTCATGCATAGGCTAGATTTCGACATAATGCCGAAGTGTGGAAATATATAGTTAGGGAGAGCCATATTAGGGGCTTGCATAGATTTGGACTTGGGATCTCTTATTCCAATACTATTTAAGTTTCACGAAATCATTGTCAACCGTTCCTAAAAATTTAAGCTAGTCGAAGAAGATGTTGTTTAAAATATTTTAAAGTTAACAAATATTTAACCTCTCAATTAATTCAACTTAAAAGAAAGCCAAAGATCCATCTCTCCATTCTTTTCTTACAAAAAATAGAAGAAAAGAAAAAAAGAAAGAAAGCTAAAGATAATTGATGGTCCCAATTTTGTTGCTTCCTTGAATGGAAAATATTCAATTTTATGCCGGGCTTGACATTGAACATTGATGTGGACATGCTGAGGGACACTAGTCGAAACCTGAAACATTCTGGTGCTGGAAGCAGCAATGGTTTCCTCGGGGAACCATCCAAGGAGCTGTGAACTATGAATCTCAGTTTAAGGCACCTAAAGTACACCACAAGTTTTTTTTAGCTATACTAGCCAGTGACTTTGAGGTATGATGTTGGAAATTTGGCGGGCAGTCAAGCATATTGAATGGACCGTTGGCTAGTAATCTGATATGTCTATCTTCAGGAGACTGTTTAGCACCACTCTTGCTGTTGTAAACAATTTGTTTTGTTCTGTTGCAGCGAGCCATCAGTAATATTGAAGCAAGGCTGCAAGGAGTTGTTGTAGGTGTCGGTGCTGCCCCATCTTTGCCTTTAGCTGTTGAAGGTCAAGCCCGGCGCCTGATTGCCGAGGCAGTTTCACTCAAGAATCTGGGGAAAATGTATATATGGTGGATGCCGTGGTTTTAGGAATAACTGTTCTGAGAAAGTATCGCTAACACTGAAACAGGTATGCTGCATTTTATCTTCTAAATTATGAGTTCCTCTGTCTAATATTCAACTTTGGTTTTTTATAGAGAGATTGTACTGGCAATCCCACTGTTCCCACACGTGCAATCTTGTGCAATTTTTGAGATTGATGCCCCCCTCGTACAATGGTCATGATTGAGTGTATTTCATGATGAACATCTCATTCCCTCTTATCATCAAACTAGTTAATCTTCTTTTATAGGGAAATTGGATTTCATCAGCAGTTCATGATAATGCATTTGACTGAGCAATTTGTATCATCTGACTCATCTTCTGTTTTGTGATCGCTTTCCTCGCTTTCTTTCTATAGGTCACCATTTTCTTTTAGCAGTGAATTTGACAACAACGGTTGTAATCTTCTGTGATGTGGTAACTTGGTTCACTTTCTTTATGCAGGTTGCTATTAACACTGATCTGGACACTACAAAAGAAACACGATCAAGGAACATGAAATTTCTCAATCTGCTGTCGTGGCATCTCTTTAATGCTTATAAACCAGTGGACGGATTGCTCCTCTGTGTATTTCTTAATCTGTCTACTGTGGCAATTGCGAGGTTATGCTAAAGCTGTTTGAGCCTCAGGTAGCCGCTTTTACTTCTGATGCCCATTGTTTTCATATTGGTTATTCCACAAATGGCCTGTCTCTGAAGGGCCCATCTTTTGGATATTGAACACCTAAATGATATGTTCTCAGAAACATGTGGAATATGTGGCTGTGACGACATGCACTAATTGGAGTGTCCTGCAATATGCTATCTGTAGGTATGAGTACTTGCCATGACATCAAGAGACGAGAGATCGGAGCATCTCCTGGATCATATTTTTCAATAATGGGCCATGGGAGAGTATTTTGTGCCTATCTCCTCTCTTTCAAACTTTCATGCGTTTGGATGAGAAAATTGAAGTCCTGAAATTGTTTTAACCAAGAACATAAGAACATAATCTTGGATAATTGGGTCTGTACATAACATTGCTGCTGATGTACTTCTTGGCCTGGCACTTTCATGGGCACGAAAGGGGAAAGAGCCTCTCCTCCTTGCGTGCGGTCAGATTGTCTGGAGGACAAGAACCTGTATGTCCTACTCATTCTCCTGGTTCCTTTGGAAAAACTGTCGGACTGTATATGACCGCCATGGGACTGGACCTGAATTCCTGTGAAGAGCCGTGACTGAAATTGAACCGAAAACAAGTACCTCCTGAGAGACTGCTGGAAACGTTATTGCAAGTCGACAAGATTTCTGCATGGAGGTAGTGGCTCATCATTCTCTACTTGTTACAATCAAGTATGTCATTCGCATTGTACTTAGTTTTGTTGTGGTAAAACATTATTTACCCGCCGCATCAATGATGAGAAGCAGGCAATATGTAGTAAAAATAAAATAAATTTGCAGATGGCTTGAGCTCCTGAAAAAAGAATGGAGATGTGCAAGTTCGCTTGCTCTCTATAGCCTCCCAACATGCCTTTACAAATCCTCGCATGTCCATATTTCATATAGCAAAAATACAGTAGACACTATCATGCTGTGATTGACCTCGAGCGCGCGAGCAGGATGTTTCATGATCGCAGCCGTAATTGTAAGGACACATGCGGCTGCCGGGCACATTCATGTCGCATGCTAAGTCAAAAGGACTTTCCATCCTCGCAATTTTCCTCAATTCTTCCTGATGACTTAAGGTTACTCCTTTGACATTCTACACCGCGTGTTCTACTCTACTGCTGTTTCTATCCATCGATGACATTGACATGTAAGAAGCTCCTCCACCTGAATCCGTACATAACCAGTTCTTCAGAACTTTTCCTTTGGCGATGAAACAGCCGACGTTCTTCCGATCGATCCTCATCGGACTTCCCAGCCGGCCGAGCATTGCTTTGACCATCTGCTTCACCGGTGATTCCCCTCTGACGGCACTATGTTTCCCTGACCCACAAACCACTGTGACCTCTGCCGGGATCACATATTCTCTGCCGTTGAGCCTGCATCGCATCTCTTCCGTCCACTGCAACATGATCAGATAAGCAGAGCCCAGGTGCATTCCGTGCAGATCCAACTTCGCCTCCGAAGGATCCCACTCCATCGCCTTGCTCAGAACCGGCGAGTCAACCAGTTCCTTAACCAGCGCACCTTCTTCGCTGTCCAAAGCCCCAATCAGCTCCTCGAGTGAGAGCGGGAAACCGGATGGATCTTGCAGCAGTGACATGATCGTCGGACAGGAGTTCAACACCGTGTTGTAAGTCCTGATCGAGAAGGGAATAGCCGTCGCCTTCATCCTGCGAAGCCAGGACGGCATTTGGGAGAGGTCACGGCTATTCCCGTAAGATGAGAGGACCATGTTGGCGCAAACCGTGTCGATCTCGAATCCTTGCGCGTCCATCTGGTCTATGTTTCTGATCATATCATCGAACATCCCGAGCTTGCCGTATCCGTACACCACAGCATTCACCTCAAAATTAGATAGTTCAGTCCCTTTCAATCTCATCTCATCCATCAAGCTCTCCGCCTCCCCCGGCCGTCCCATCTCGCTCAAGCCTCTGATCATCGACCCGTAACCTCTGCGTTTCACATAAGCCGAGGAGGAACCATCCACGATGTGCTTCAATCGAGTGAGGTAGGTATCAAACCCCGTCTCGGATTTCAATTCGACGAGGGAATCGATCAGATGGCAGTACAGAAGCGCAACGTCTCTGTCCCTTTGCCCTAGCCTGGTGATCGCTTCGGCGGCGAGGCTCTCCGATTCCGCGGTCAGTCCTTGCTTCTCGAGCGAGGCGATGAGGTCCGCGGCTAGCTTGGCGTTCCACCTGAACCACGGCGCTTCCCGGATCTTCGCATAGAACTGCATACAACGCAAATGCTCGTGATTGATTCAGAGAGAGAGAAGAAAGTAGAATGCATCCAGTGCGACCAAAATGAACTGGCAGCGGCTGAGATCACGACGCATAGTGATTCCGCCATTGAATTATTCCATCGAAGAGAGAGAGAGAGAGAGAGCGAACTTACAGGGAGAGCGAGAGAGGAGAGGTGGGGATGAGGGAGGAGGTGGGAGAGCGCGTCGAGCGAGGCGGACTTGGGCGAGCTCGCGACGAACTTCCTCATCAGCCTGTCCGCCGCCGCGGCGTCCCCGGCGGCGGCGGAGAGGCTGCGGAGCAGCCGCTGGCCGTGCTTGCTCAGAGCGCACCGAGCCTGCGGCGCCGTGGCAGGCGGGGCCGCCGGTCGGCGACGGCGGAGGAGGAGGCTCGGCGGGAGCGGCGGGCACAGTTGGAGACTCCCCATGGTTTGTTTTGGGATGAGCCGCCGTCGGCGAGGAGCGCGTGCGGCTCGGTCCCCGCCTACCGTTAAATTGAGCCAACCGTTCAGCTCAACTTGTCGATATACATTTTTATATTATTTTTTATTCAGAAAAAAAAAGGGAAAAACTTGACATTATTGAGGTCTTTATATCTGAATATCTAATCTCCATGTTAATTCTATTCTAGGTTTATAAATTGCTTTTAGATAATTAGAAATCTCTTGATATCACCAGATTCAAATGAGAAATTTTTAGAAGAATGTATAGAGATTTTTGAGAAGTTTACTCTTCTCTCAACTCTCCATTTTCATTCCAAACTTCTACTCACCTCGTATAACTAAAGTTAAGGGTAATGCAAACACTTTCTAGGACCGAATTTTGGTCGACAAAGCCTATCATAAATTAGCGAAGAATAGTGCAAAGATATCGAGCCGATGGAAGCAGATTAGGCTTGGTACAAAGCCTCAACCACACAACAAAGCTTGCTACTTTGATTTTACCAAAGTAGCCATGAGAGCTAATTTTATTAAAGTAAGCTATGTGACTTCTAAAAGATTTTCTCACTTATTTGATGGGTTCATGATTTTGACCGTAATTAAGATTTTCATTCGAGCTAATATCTGGTTGCCATGTATTTTCAAGATAAGGTTCTCCAAGATTTAATGGGTTTGGGGAAAATTTTGTTGATTGGTGTTGAATTCACTTGTACACTTCTAATGACCGGTGGATGCTGTCTTTTGGTACATGATATGTCGGAAAACAATTTCATGGCATTTTTTATTGACAAGTACTTGAAAATCGAAATTGCAGCCGGGCCTTTTATATAATTGAGTCTTTTTGTCTTCTTCTTATTTGGGTAACAGCAATCTAATAAATATGAAGTGAGCGTGCAGATTGTCCTTTGTAGTTAAAGTACGCATCACACTTTTTTTTTCACATGACCTATAAAAAAAAAAAAAGGAAAACAACCGTTTATGTATGCTCAAGGATACTTGTCAAGGATAATCTAGGTGAAACTATTCAATTTTAAAATTTACATTTGAGTAATTATTAAAATATCTTAAGTACTTTTAGAACTTCTTAAGAGAAAAATTTTAAAAAACTTTCACGCTATGGATGCAACGAGTTAGGAAACTGTCATCATCAAAATGATGAAAATTTTCTTCCCCTGATTTCATCTTTTTATAATTCAATACATGAGAGGTGTGATTATTTCATGGAAAATGAATAATTTAGAATATGTTTCCAAAATGTTTAGTCGCTTATATTGTTTATAAAAATAAATAAAGGGTTAATACCCTGAAAAACCTAAAACTGGTATACATATGACAAATTTACCTCAAATTATTTTTTTGATCATAAACAATCATAAATCGGTACACCTATGGCAAATTTATCCCGACTAACCATAAAAAACCCCTAAAATGGTACTAGGGGTGAGCATGATTCGGGTTGGGCCAGTCCATCTCTTAACCCTAGGACCAACCTGCATAGTGCAGGTCCTCAATTTTTTGGGACCGAAGACCGACCCTATTGAGCTTGGGACCAATGACTGACCCTATTAAGCTTGGGACCGAGGACCGGACCGACCCAATGAGTTCGGTCTGGTTCCAGGGTCAATCTAGGACCAACCGATAATTTTTTATTTCATTTTTTGTACTCCTTAAAAAAAAGATTAAGAGCCAGACTGATCCAATGGGTTCAGTCTAGTTTTAAGGTCAAACCAAGACCAATCAATAATTTTTTATTTCATTTTTTGTACTCCTTAAAAGGGCAACTGAGGATTATACTGACCCAATGGGTTTGATGATGAGTGAGGTCAGTTAAGAAAGGCAAGCGATGAGGGTCAAGTGGGGTGAGCGTCGAATAGAATGGGCATTAAATATCGAGCGGGGAGCAACAAGCTAAGCGAGCATCGAGCGACGAGCGGCACAAGGACTAAGAGGACAAAGAGGACAAATTGTTTCTTTCGATTTTGGAAAATTGAAAACTAAGATGACAAATAATACAAAAAAGAACGAATATTAGAAGATGATGCCATAAGGTGCCTTTTTGGACACCGTGAGGACTTCTCATAAAAATATTTTCCTCATTCGTAAATTATGACTATTGACGCCGTAAAAGATATTAAAAACCTAAGTTATTAAAGAACAAAATAAAATTACTCGAACTCCTCACTAAAAAGCTATTTAATGTTGTTGATGCAGTTTATTTTAAAGTTTTATATATATACATAGTCAGAATTGATCCAAGTTGGACCGATCTAGAATTCTTAGAACTGAGGACTGACTCGCACAGTGCTGGTTCAGGAATTTCAAGACCAAGGACCAACCTAGTCTCATTGGGAACCGGACCAGGATCGGCAGGGTTGGGTCGGTCCAGGGTTGGTCGAGGGGCTTACCCTAACTGGTACATTTATGACAAATTTACCACAAACTAATTTATTCGATCGCAAAAAATCTCAAACTGGTAAATTTGTAACATATATACCCTCTGCTAAATTGGATTAATACTACAAAAGATCACAAAAATTGTAAATTGTGACAAACGGAGCATAAAATGCCAAATTAGTATACCAGTCAACTATCACGTGTTATTTAACTTAATAATTTGACGGTAAAATTTAACAAAAACTAACAAAGGGTAAATTTGTCACAAGTATATATATATATATTTTTTTGATGACCCACGGAACCGAGTAAACTCTGGGGTGAAGCTAGCGGAGGACCCACCACCCCGGTGCCACACTTAAGACACCAAATGCCTCCACTAGGTTTTGAACCCCTCACCTTTTGGGAAGGATCACTGAAGCTCTTATCTAGCGGAGCCACCACGGCTGGTGGTAAAGTATATATATATTTTTTGTCACAAGTATATCTATTTGAGATAAATTTGTTAAAAATATATCAGTTTGAGGTTTTTTGTAGTCAAAAAAATAATTTTGGGTAAATTTGTCACAAATATACCGGTTTGGGGTTTTTTATGTATTAACTCATAAAAAAGTTATATTATTATTACCACCGTCTGCGGTGGTCCAGTTGAATAAGGCTCCATGATCCTTTGCAAAGAGGAGAGGAGTTTGAATCCCGCTGGTCGCACGGGATCTTAAGCCTGACGTCGGAGTGATGGGTCCTCCGCTAGCGTCGCCTCAGGGTTTGCCCATCGGCTTATGGGGTTCCCTGGATCATCAAAAAATAATTATATTATTATTAATGGCCCATTTCTCATCTACTAATTTTTTTAAAATAATACAAATGATTATTTTTGAGTTTTTTTTTCAAATAATTTAATTTTCGTGAAACAAAGCAGGTTTATTGTATACGTTTTTTTTCCTCATCACATATCTAGAAGTTTTGACAAACCGTTACTCTCGTTCGTCCGTACATTAAATTTTGTCATCATATCATTTATGTTCTTCTAAATCGACGAAGAAAGTCAACAAGTAAAGACCCCTCCCTTTCTCTCCCCCAAAAATAAAAATAAAAAGAATTTTCAGGAAAAAACGCGAAAGAAAGAAAGGCGGTGGCCTTCCACTGCAAAATCGCTCGCGCAAGCAGCGAGAGCATCGAGGACTGACTCTCTCTCTCTTTTCTCTCTCCTCCTCTTCTTCTTCTTCTTCGTGTTCTTAACTTGTTCGACGCGGATTGGTCGATCAGCCCTCCCGTCGCGCCGCCGACCGTCCCTCGCTCCCCTCCGTTCGTGCGCTCCACCGGCTGATCTGGTCGTCCGGCGGGGATGAAGAAGAGGCCGAGAGCAAGCCTCGATCAGGCGGTCGTCGATATACGGCGGCGAGAGGTCGGCGGCCTCTCCGGTCTGAGCTTCGCTCGCCGCCTCGCCGCTTCCGAGGTTTTCTTCCCTTTCGCTTATCCTTTCGCCCATGCCAATTTTCGCTTTTTGCTCCGATGAAGATCAAATCTTTCTAGGCGCGTGAAAACGCGTTTTGGCTGTCGCCGCGAGGGTGAATTCGTCGTCGGGACTTCTGTTTTTTTTCTTTTTTCCTCTTTTCCGGTGGTGCATTGTGCGATTCTGATGTTGTGAAGTAATCAATGAGTATGCCAGCCAGCTTCTGTCGTAGATTGGCTGACACAGATATGGCTGTCGTAGGTTGAATTTGCCGTCGAAATATCAGTTTTTTTTTTTTTTTTTTTTTCGCTTTTGCGGTGGTGCATTGTGCGATTCTGATGTTGTGAAGTGATCAATGAGTATGCCAGCCAGCTGCTGTCGTAGATTGGCTGACACAGATATGGCTGTCGTAGGTTGAATTTGCTGTTGCAATATCAGTTTTTTTTTTTTGGCTTTTCCGGTGGTGCATTGTGCGATTCTGATGTTATGAAGTAATTAATGAATATTTTAGCCAGCTTCTGGCTGACAGTGGTGTGTGTGTTTGTTGTTCTTTTTTTAAATCTCTTGGATATGCTTGATGGTTGTCTGGAGGAAGCAGCTGCTCGATTTAGTTGATTAGGCCAGAAGTTTTAATTGCTTAAATGTAGCTCTGTAGACCTGAGTGATCTCGCTCACATGAGTTATCATCTTCTGCTTTTTTAGGGTCTTGTGTTGAGGCTCGATATCTATAATAAACTGAAAGGGCATAGGGGATGTGTCAACACTGTCGGTTTCAATCTTGATGGTGACATAGTAATATCGGGCTCGGACGACAGGCATGTGACACTCTGGGATTGGCAAACCGGGAAAGTCAAGTTGTCATTCGATTCGGGTCATCTAAGCAATGTCTTCCAAGCCAAGATCATGCCATACACTGATGATAGGAGCATTGTCACTTGTGCAGCTGATGGACAGGTATTTATACCCAAACCAAAGTGCTAACTAAAAGTGCAGCTGCTTTTATCCTTGAAAGTTACTATTTGACTTAGTGTTTTCTCTTTATTGGTCATTATACTGGAGCTTTAGGTTTAGGATTATGCTTTGTTGAGTCAGTAGTTTGCCCAGTTTGATTCAAGTGGAAGGCCAATAAAGGTTTAGTTCTATTAGTTGCTGTATACTTTTATAGGTGCAAATGCCACTTTTGAAGATGATGGCGCTTTTGTTCGGTCATAATATCTCATCAATGTATCTTGATTTTCTCTGATTGGATAACCACTTAAATTGCAAGCTGCAAGCACAATATGAAGGAAATTCAACAAAAAGGCTATTATGTTGGATATGTATGAAAGGACATTGCCAAATTTCTGAGGGTTAGACTGCCTGTTCATTTTGGCTAGGAATAGGAAGGGCAGCATGTTTTGATAACTTAAGATTTAGTTGTTTATAAAATTGTTTGAATACAGCAACAATATAAAATAACATATAAAAGAACACAGAGTGACAAGGAAACACTATGTTAAAGTAAGATTAGAGCATGGAGTCCACGAGAGCTTAATATCCACAAAAGTGGAATAAGGTGCACTGACTTGAACTAGTATCAGTTCAGAAAACCGATAATTTCTGAACTGAACTAATTCAGTGCTAGAACAGAAGACCAGATAGGGTTCTTTTGCCTGTGATATAACTTTTAATGCTATCCTTAGCTCTGTTAGTTTTGTACGGGATAGAAATAATGGGATTATTGTGGAATACAGACTAGCATACTTTATAATTCTGTTGTAACAGTACAATGAGAAAGAATGAACATAATAATACAAAATTGTATAGTGACATGGTCATAGGTATACTTTAAATGCATTTTACTTGAAATGAAAACGTTATAAACTGAATTATGATCACACTGAGTAAAAGAGTTACATAAAGAATGTTGGTATCTAGAATTAAGATTTTGTTACAATTTCATATCTCCGAAATGAAATGAAGTGTGTCATATATTTTTTATTTGAAGGTTTATGTAACATCATCAATTCTATTGACATTCATGTGAAAACTAATATGTTTTTTTATATGTTATGAAACTTAGAATAGATTTCAACTGATCTAAGATTGAATTATTTTGGAGTGAGTATAATTTGATATATGTTTTAGATAGAAATAATTTTATGAAAGAGCATGTGTTTTTCTGTATGCTTATGTATCATACAGAAAACTGAAAGTTTCTAAAATTACGTATATGCATGGATCATTTACATTATTATGAGTGTTTTACTGACCGAAGCCTAACTTTGAATGTAAAGTTTGAAAATGGCATAGAAGCCAAAAATGGCTTAGTTTTTTTTCATGTGTTCAGTGGATGGTTTTGCAACATGAACTAGGATAGCTTTCATCCTCTAATTTTGACTTCAACCCATTGGCTTGCAGCCACTTTCAATGTTCCACCTGTCAAGGTGGATCTTATTTCAAAATTTTGTGTTTATCACCGTACAATGTCTTATGTGGTCCACTATGAAGCTATATCTTTTTGTTCCCTTGCTTTTTGACTTGATAAGAATAATCTTGCATCTACAAGCAAGTGGCATTCTTCCTTTTTCTGGAGTCTGAGGTGGTTTTAAAAGATGATGTGCTCCCACTCCCTCCTTTTTGGCATTTGGGCCAGGTCTGGGCTACGATGTGATGACAAAAGGATCATCAATGTTTGATGTACTCGACCATGTTTTCTTGTCTCAAATCTGAATTGCATTTATTATGTTAATTGTATTTCTTAATTCAATCAGATATTTGAATTACTTCCTTGCTAGGGATGAAGCCTTGGAGTAATGGAATTTGGCATTTGTAATTTGATGACTGGGCTGTTGATGAGGAAATTGGTTTATTTCAGGCAAGGCATGCTCAGATTCTGGAGGGGGGACAAGTTCAGACAATGTTGTTAGCCAAGCATCGGGGAAGGGCTCATAAGTTGGCTATAGATCCTGGAAGTCCGCATATAGTTTACACATGTGGTGAAGATGGATTAGTTCAACATGTGAGTTTTTTATGTCAAGATTATACTGCAATACTCATCTCTTGTATGATTAATGCTATCTGCATAGCTAGACCATATGACCGCGTGAGGTCCTTTTGATGAGTTTGACTTTGCTAACTTTAAGCACTAGAAGCAAACCTCCTCCTCCTTCATCATCTAGTAAATTTGCAAGTGAAATTGGTTATCTGTTCTGTGCTGTGAAGTCTTTGAGGGAGGCTTAAATGCAATATTGGATTTCATTGCTCACAGAAGTTGATTGTTCCATGCTCACATAACAGTGCCATTTTGTTTCAGCTTGATCTCAGGAGTAATACTGCCAGAGAACTTTTCACTTGCCGAGAAGTATATGGGACTCATGTGGAAGTTGTTCATTTGAATGCGATTGCAATTGATCCAAGGAACCCAAATCTATTTGTGATTGGTGGGTCAGATGAGTATGCTCGGGTGTATGATATTCGCAATTACAAGTGGAATGGATCGCATAATTTTGGTCGATCTGCTAACTACTTTTGTCCTTCTCATCTCATTGGTGAGGCGCATGTGGGAATAACAGGCTTAGCCTTCTCTGGTCAGAGTGAACTCCTCGTCTCTTACAATGATGAATCCATCTATCTCTTCACCCAGGAGATGGGACTGGGTCCTGATCCGCTCTCTGCCTCCACCAAGTCCGTGGACAGTAATTCCAGTGAGGTGACATCTCCCACAGCTGTGAATGTTGATGACAATGTTACCCCACAAGTCTACAAAGGGCACAGGAACTGTGAGACGGTGAAGGGTGTTGGCTTTTTTGGGCCTAAATGTGAATATGTGGTGAGTGGGTCTGACTGTGGCCGCATATTCATTTGGAAGAAAAAAGGGGGACAGCTTATCCGTGTCATGGCAGCTGATAAACACGTTGTAAACTGTATTGAGCCTCATCCTCATATCCCTGCTCTGGCTAGTAGCGGAATAGAAAATGACATCAAAATCTGGACTCCCAAGGCTATTGAAAGAGCTACTCTACCAATGAATGTCGAACAGGTATGCTACATCACTGTCCACTGCTAGTTAACAAGCAAATTTAGTTTGTACATTTTCTCTGGCTTCTTGTGTCATTTTCATCAAGTACGGTGATCTTGACATTTATATCTCTTGTTTCCTTGACAAAAATTCTCTCTTTTCAACTTGTAAACTTTTATTTGTTGAGCCACTGCTTCTTTTACATCTCTTAATAAGTGGGTGATTCAATCACTGGTCAGGAGGATTTCATGAAACTACAATATCTTTATTTGAGGCATCATTTATTAGAAATTTTGGAAATTTTGGTCTTTGAGAATTTAATTTATGCCTCGTGAGAGGTGAGAGATGATAAGTAAATGTTGCATTTCGGCATTCCCTCTTTGGCATTCTGCTCGTGCTATGAGTTCAGTCATAGGGCTTATGATAATAACCCATGATAGACCATATGACAGCAGAGGAACTAATTTCTCTGCTGTAACTTGTTTGGAGGAAGGTCCCCTCTGACCACATCCCATGGTTATTTGGTGACGAGAGTGAGGAGGATGAGGATTATTCTTATGATGATGATTTTTACTACAACGACGACGACGACGAAGGCCATGGAGATTCTAGCGATGTTGATAGCGAAGATGATGATGTTGACGAAGATGACAACGATGACAACGATGATGAAGATGGCGATGGTGGTGATAACAGTGATGGCGGCAATAGTTTTTCAGGCAGTTATAATGATTGTGATTTTACCCTTTCTATTTCCAGCTAAAGCCAAAGGCTAGGGGGTGGATGTACAGAATATCGTCGCCCCGGGAACTGTTGCTACAGCTATATTCCCTGGAAAGGTGGGGAGCCAATGCGCCGGAGCACGGTGGAGAGACTTCATCTGGCTTGACTGCTGGGCAGGAGGAACTCACGGAACTCTTTTTCGCACTGAGCGCTAACGGCAACAGGTCTCCGGATGGTGGTGGTGATCCTTCTGGTCCACTCCTTTAGGCGACTGATGTGGTGCGTTTAGAAGACGACTAGCAACTGTGCATAATAATGTAGGGCAAAACCGTTTTGCTTCCCCATCTACACTCTTTTTTTCTGTTTCTTCTTCGGCTTTCTTCGGCTTCTCTTCCTCCTCTTCATGGATGTATATGTTCATCCACATAACTTGTTCATGCTTGTTTATATTCTTTTATTTATTTTTCTCCTCCTTTTCATGGATTATTTACGTTCATATAATTTGTTCTTCATGCGGTGCAGTAGTAGCTATCACATGCTCGTTTCTCTGTTCATTTTTTTTTTTTTGGGTTTTTTTTCATTTCAAAATTCAAATGACCGTCCCATGTCCTTTCTTTGAATTTCACCTTAACTAGAGAAACTCGATCAGCAATTTTGCACAAACAGTTAATTTCATTTACACAATAGGATTAAGATATTCATTAAGCATATTGATAAAAAAAATATCACGAAAAATTCAAATTGATATATTTATGATAAATTATAAAAAATCACAAACTAATATATTTGTAATAAATTTGGTCTTCATTAATTTCGTTAAATGGATTAATATTTCGAAAAATTTTAAATTAGTATATTTGTGATAAATAAAAAGTAAAATCTTAATTTAATACATTCGTCAATTGTTATCATATATGAAGATCAACCAAAAAAACTGTCATATGAATAGTGAATATCATTTATCATCTTTTCACTTTTCTCTTCCCTCCGCCGGTTGGCCGGCGAAGGGAAGCCGGGTCCGGCGAGGGCCGCTCTCGCCGGCGTCGGGCAAGGGTCACCCTCGCCAAGACGGCGAGGGCGGCCCGCCCGCAATAATTTAACGATAAAATTTAATGAAAGATTAAATTTATTAAAGGTGTTATAATTTGAGGTTTTTGGGATGAAAAAATTAATTTTAGTTAAAATTATTATAGATATATTAATTTAAAATTTTCGTGATAATAATAATAATAATAATAATAATAATAATAATAATAAAAAGTTCAGGCCGGGCCGGGCCATATTTTCAAGCGCAAAAATATCTTCGACTCCGGACGGAGCAGAACAGAAACGCGCGTCTATAAAACTCCGATCAGAAGAATTCCAGAAGACTCCACTGGACTCCCCCGCGCGCAAAGAGACGTGAACCAGCGAGACCGGTCGTCGCCCCGACCCGATCGCTCCGATGGAAATCCTGACGGGATCGAAGGTCGTCTCCTCCCCCTCCTCTCCCCTCTCCATTTTCTCTCCCAAGAGGTGGGGGAGCTCCTTCTCCAGGCCCCTCTCTCTCCCGCCGCCGGCCGCCGCCTCCTCCTCCTCCTCCTCCCGTAAGTCCCGATCGGTTCCGAGCAAGCTTTCGACTTCAATTGGCCGTTATCGAGTTGTGATTTGCGTTTTCTCATGTGTTCCGTCTGTGCTGCCGTTAGATAACGAGAAGAACGAAGCCGATGTTCAATCGGACTCGAGGGATTTGAGCATAGCTCCAGTCAGGAAGGATCGCAGCCTCTCGATTTCGCCTCTCTCCAAGGTAATTTCGATCTCTCCGTGGCTTGATTTTTCCTTCGTGTCGGGATTGCGTGAGTAGAGAGAGGACTTGTTCTGCAGGTTGTGTTTTGCAGGTTTTGTTGCTCTTCTTGCATCGCGACCTTTTTCCGTGTTTGATCATGATTTCCGTCGTTCCGTAAAAAAACCGTGTACTGCCGAGTGCTATTTCTGTTTGGGGAATTTGATGGTGGGGATTTTATTGGATTAGGGAGTTGAAACTCGTGAAAGCTGTCGAAGAGATTGGATTGTAGGCATAATGTTTTGTTAGCCTACGTCCTGGATAGTTTTTAGTGCTTTGGAAACGGAAATGATTGTTTCATCTTCACTTGCCAAATGGAGCTGTGAGTTTTGGAGCTTATGTGCTGCCTCTTGCTTTTTTCATATGTTGCTTGCGTAATCTTAGGAAACGGCGATGGGGTTGGTGCTGAATGCAGCGGTGGGGAGAGGATGGACGACTGGTTCGGGGCTGGAAGGTCCTCCTGTTCCTGCAGAGACGGAGTCGAGCTCGGAGGACACCTCCACATTACCATTTTCTCTCTTCACCAAGTCTCCTCGGAGAAGGATGCTTGTTGCATTCACGTGTAACATCTGTAGGCAACGGACAACCCGGGCAATCAATCCTCATGCATATACAGACGGGACGGTCTTCGTGCAGGTAATTGGCCTACTGCATTGTACCTAATCTGATAGCTGGAAGTTTCCTGCCAAAAAAAGCTAGCTGAACATGTAGCTTTTACAAGAAGTCTATAAAGTAACTTGTTAGTGCTTAACCTGTAAACAGAAAGGTTTTTACAAGGTCCATTATCTTGCTTAGTTGGTTAGAATGATCCAGCTTGATGTATATATTAAGACATGAGGTGGAGCTTAGACATTGCTTGTGCTGGGAGCCTTGTAGGTAGTAATTGGTAATGACTTAGTAATTGTCTTCCTGATTCTCATGGTTCATGTCTTGAGCAAAGATAGATATTCAGAATTACTCAAAAATGGAGAAAAGACAGGTCTAGTTGGTCTAATTGTTTATATGGATATACATACTTAGGATTTAGATGGTCTCTGAACCCAGCATAAGCACACATGGTTAATGTGTTCCCCGAACTTTGTCTAATTCCCATATTTGTATCTGTCCCTTAATTATAGTCATTATTCACATCTTAATTTGTGAAACAAGATCAACCTCCCTGTCATGCTTTGTAATGGAAATCATTTTTTGTTTACAAATATTTTGTTGATTACATTCCTAGCTGCCTCTTGATGAATGGGATTTTTTGAAGTTGCTGTAGCCATGTTTTTATTTTTATTTTTATTTTCAAATCAATCCATTTGTTGCCAAAATGTGAAACTGCAATTAAGGTCTCTCAGTTAACAGCAGGTTTCCCACAAATTATGGATTTGTTATTATTGATCTTCAATTCCTGGGAGGTAGCTATTGGCTACGAAGTAGGCAAGAAAGTTACTGATGATCGAGTATGCTATCAATAAATTTTTTTGTCTTTTTCTGTTCTATGCTGCTGCAGTAGCGCAATGTGAGGGGCCAAAGTTTGCTGTTTTATGTGATTATCAATACCGAAAGAAGTCATGCCACCAATGAAGACTGCATTGCTGATGAATCTCTTTTGTTCTTGCAGTGTTGTGGATGCAATGCATATCACAAGCTTGTGGATAATCTTAACTTGTTTCACGAGATGAACTGCTATATTAATTCCAGTTTCAACTACAGTGGCCCTAACCTGGATGTAAATTTCAACTTTCTTGATGGTGATGATGGCGAAGATGACTTGTTCTCTCCTTGATGAGGCAAGTTTTGTGCTTTGAACAGCTGTATAGTCTACAATACACATACAGCAAAATCCAATTAGCTGTCATTTCTAATTCATGTGAATATTCATTTGATATTTATATGATCATGTCTTCTGAGTAAAGCTGGAATGGGCATGATGTTATTGTTATCTTCTTCATTCTGGGTAGATATGGACTGGAAGGTGCTTTCTAGCCAAAAAAATACACAAATGCCAGTATGTTTCTGGCTATAAGTGAACAAAAATTTTAATCTTTTAAGAACTATAGAACAAAAGGTTGACTTACTTTAAATATAGATGTTCTTTTTAACTTTATTGTTGCTTTGTGGACTTTGCTCCTATTATGTGTTCCCCAGGATCCATCCTCGGCCCTCCTCCACTAAGCCATTTTCCTTGGTTATGTAGACGTTTGAGGGATTAATAACCAATTTATTTACGACAAACTATTGTTTAATGAGTATCTTATTCCAAATGTTGAAATTTTGAGTCCAGAGACACCCGAAAACACGCTATTAACGTCTCACGCTAAGTTACCTTTAAAACATATAGTGGTCGGGAAATGGGATGAAAAAGGGACTTCTAAAATGAACAGACCTAATATGTACGGCTGTCGATACTATAGAAGTAATGTCAATGGAGATAAACACAGAGAAACTTCAGCTGATGAAAACTTCTGTCGATTAAGTTCTTTGTTCTGACGGACAAGGGTTGTCTGGTATCACCAAATCAACTGTTTGTCTCCCTGAACCATTTCTTTTGCTGAAGCTACTAGCCTACCAGTCGATCGCATGCATAAAAAGAGAAGCTGCATGTTCTCTGAAATAATATACGGAATCACGCAACTTTCCCCTCGTGCCTTGTATGTCTATTGCCCAATTTGAGACTATGAACTTTACAATTTACGCTTTATGCGGAGCGAACATCATCGCCGCTTTGATACTGAATATAACTCATTAATGAGTTGTCCTTTCTCGTGTCTTTTCTCCTTGCCCAGCACTTCCTTCGCACTGGTACTTTTTCATGTCGTTCCCACAAATCACGCGTCTTCGGTGAGGACTTCCTTAACCGTACTCTGTGGAACAGCCCTTATCATTAGACTCTGGACAAAGGCCATCATCTGCACAAACAAAGATTAAAATAAGTCTGCTATTTGCTTCTGGACACTGAATAGAGATCATCTTCACTTTAAACGGGGATGGATTGGTCACAGGTAATATCTATTCAGTACTGCATCGCCTTGTGATTTCTGAGATGACTCGGGTGTTGTTGATGAAGTTCACACCAAAGCTTGCCAAAAATAATAAAAAGGGCTCTTACCAGGGCTAGTCCAATGCACATCAGACTGAAACCAGGGTACGGAAAGGCGCTTCGTCTGATAGAAATAGTGCTGGAAAGAAATGGAAATGAGTTAATTCGAGTCCTAGATTAGCATGAGGCAGAACAATCGATTAGTGAAACCGTTACCCGTGAGGGGACTGAATATCAGTGGAGAAACAATGTTGGCGAAAGAGCTTATTCCCGAGAGGCATCCCTGAGCCTTGCCCTGCGATGAAGTTACTCATTTAAACACTAGGTGGGGGCAAGATGCATATATTCAGCATTAGCGGGTGGCGCTGGTGAAATAACCTGTTCAAAAGGGCCAAATTGTTTCGATGCAATGCTGCGTATCTGAAGGTGCGAAAAGCTTGTATCAGCAAATAATGAAAATTGAATTAGCTGATAGGGCTTTCCAGTGATAAAAGCACAAACTCACGCATGGAGAAACGAAGACGACAAAAAGCGAGAACACGGTGGTTGCATAAGGAACCTGCATGTTTGGTGGACTCGACGTTAGCCAGAATAAACGGATTGCTAGAAATGGTGTTTGAGAAGTTGAAGATTCTACTTGCTGTCTTAATGGAAACACACGGGAGTAAATGCTAGAGAATCACGGAGTTTGTAGTATATAACCCGCATCTCGTCTCTAGAGTAGCGTAAACATTTGTTCAACTGAGTGAGAGATGTATTACCCATGCTGCCCAGGCTAGGCTGTAGAGAAACATCTGCAAGACAAGAATTTGGTCATCGTTTTGGCAACGTTACTTAGAAGCAGCAACAGCATATTCTTTGTAATCAGATAGTACAGCTGGAATGAGTTTCATACATTTGAAAAACCCACAAACAGCCCAATGGACAGCAACCTCTTTTCACCTAATGCCGGTGCCAACAGCGGCATAAAAAGCAGCTGCAGAAGTCAAGAGGTTTTGTGTTATACTCGCTAGTTCCATGATTATGCCATATTAAAAATCGAACCAACAGCACATAGTGGTAAGAGGAGATGGAAACAGATTGCGGACATACCTGAGAAAGTGTCCCCGCAACTCCGATGATGAGCATAAGATCAGCGAACTGAGTCTTATTGAAGTGAAAACGAGCCTTCAGGAAATACTGCATGGGTTTGACTACCTTGTGTTAATCAAAGTCTGAGGAGAGACTCGGAGACAAGGTTCAGAAAATTGCCTGCTTAACTTATAAAAGATAGGGTAGGGACCAGAAGGGTTCTAGAAGATGCTCTCAGTAATACCGACATGCGATTTTCAACTAACCTTTTCTGCTTAATCTAAACATATGCCTTTCGAGTTTTATCAGCAGCAGTGCAAGGATCCAACGGGAGTACAGTAGAATAATTTGATTAGCGAGCAGGTAGATGCTAACGCTGATACCATCTATCTAGAGAACTTGGTATTCTTATTGATGACCATTTTCACCCACATTATCATGTAACAAGATGATTTTATCTTTCACGTGCACTCAAATGAACTTGTTCTGCTTATTCTGGGTCTGCGAGCTACATTCTTGTTACTCTATACATATTGATTAAGAAACCCACCAGTAAGGAAGTTTGCAGTCCTCCCTCTGCGAGATTGTTGAAGAATGCAACCACCGCAGCTTGTGCAAATATCTTACTGGAAAACAAATTGTACATGTTGACTGTAGCAGCTTCGATTTCAAAGATCGTAAAACTTTGTAACCAAAAAAAAAAAAAGACTGTAAACTTTGCCAATTTTTGCTACCTTTTGCTTGAACTAGAGCTAATTATTCATGAACGATCTTCTATTCCTTTTCCATGATCCTTATGAGTATTTCTCTTCCAAATGCATTTATTTGATTTAGGTTATTAAATAACTATAATTAGCACGCTAAGGTTCCACTAAATGTACCTGCTCTTAACAGCGAGTTCAGTCATGCGAGACAAGACAGAAAACTTTACCTGCTCCTCAACAAGCTAATGAGATCTCCGATCGAAGGTATCTTCTTGAATACGTGTGTCTTCTCCACGGAGTTGCTATCATTTTGGTCAACATCAGTTTCCGATCCCTTTAAGATCGGCTGTGCCGATTCATCTGCCGGCGGTATGCTCTCCTTGAGAAAGATCCTCATGTAGACGACCGCGACCATGGATACAGCTGCAGCAACCTGTTAATAGCCCGCCCCTATAGTTTCAGGACTAAAATGGGAAGAATCATACGAGAAACAGACAGATATGGAAAAGACAGAACCTGGAATGTCAAAGCAGTCGAGATGAAACGAGCAGCCAAGGTTCCAAAAACAAATGCAGCTGAGAGCACACCAGAAAGAATCCCAAACGCCGATACCCGCTCCGTCCCCGGAACGTTGTCTGCCTGATCACAAACAAGCAAGAAATCGCTCAGGCATAAGCATACTGTTGCCAGTGTTGTTTTGGGTCTCCATCGTAATGTTTTATCATGTATTCTGACTACACCACAAGTAATCGTCAAGCCAGTACCTTCCGTGACATTTCCGAGGTTCTAAAAATGGTAACTCAATTTCCGTCGCCACGCAAGACTGACACATCAAATGTCAATACCAATCCTACTGCTCTTGCACTTCTGAAATTACGTATGATTTTTATGTACAATGGCTTTTTAGAGGCTCACTCACATACGTTTACTTCTGCTAAAAGATACCAGATGCGGTAGGCTTTCCAACAGCAGATATTAGGGGCTTAATAGGATGCGAGAGGTTACCACATATGCAAGGGCAAGGCAGTTGATGGTGCCTTCGCCAACCATGGCCGCGAGAGTCCTAAGGACGAAGTAGGCGTAGAAGAATTTGGTCTCCCTGCTGTATGCCAACATCACTGCAAAACATAAGAGTTCTCGCCGTTATAGAGTCTTGGCAACAAATCCACGTGTTTCCTTTTTGTTTACTGTTTGGAAATAAAAAGGAACAGAGAAGTATTAATTAAGGTACGTTTATTTTATTGAAAATTTCATGATAAATGAGAATATTTTCTATGAAAGTTATTGTAAGTGAAAATGGTTATTCATTTATTTAGGAATTTAGAAAAAATAAATTCCTTTTCGCTGGAAGAGAGAGTTGTTTTCCCTTAATATAAATTTATTATTTTCAGTAGATCGATTAATTTTCTGTTATCCAAATACTAGAAAGTTTATAGAAATAAATTTTTAGAAACAGTTTTCTTTCAAATAAGTGGATTCTAAAGTAGAAAAGGAGTTCTTCCCTATGTGATCTAGTAGGAGTCTAATGGTTCAGTTCTAATCTATAAGCTTTGCGAAATGAAACCCACTGTGCTATATAGCTGGTTTAACAAGGAGAGGACCATGGGACCTAGTGTGGCTCGTTGCTTCATGACGTCATTAAAACTTATACGGAATTTATTAACTAGCAAAAATCCAGAATTAAGGCACACCACCATCTTAGTGCGCGCATTTATTATGTGATCCAATAGAGGAAGCGAAAAGCTAGCTCCGGAATTGGATCACTAGAACAAATCATGGATAAGAGGAAATCGGAGGATGACGCCACAAAAGGGAAGTCAAATCATCTTTTTCCAGAAAACCCCCCTTTAAGCAAGCATGACAGGACAGCAACATCAAATCAAATTCAATTCAGAGGAAGAAAAAACCATGTCGACATATAACGCAAAAGCAACCGGAAATGGGTCACTACAAATCAAAAGTTAGTGTCACGACTCGGGCCCGGGATTGGACCACCGCGAAGCTCCCACCATGGCGCTAAAGATGGTCCGCGACAGAACGTGTTGTGTGGTCCACTGAAGTACCCACGATTCATTCATTGCATCATTACATCATGGACGGTAAAAAAAGAAAAAAAAGCAGAATAAATGTAAACGCATTTAAAGCAAGCGTACCCAATGGTATGATGGAGGCTGTCATGGGAATGGTGAGCAGAGCTTTCCGTCCGTACTCGTCCGACAGGTTCCCGATTAACGGCGTCAAGATCACCGTCCCAAATCCGACGATCTGCAACAAACACACGCAACCTTCAATTGATATCCATCTGATGTTAAAGATCTCTTGCTTCCTAGCGTGCGATTGAGCATGTTCGCTCTAGTGTATTTTTCAAACTTCCCCACATGATTTAAACTTACTCTACTAATGGAAGTCGTACCGACCCAAGAGAGACATCTCTGCCGCGAGGATAAGAAAAAAGTGGCGAGACGTATCCTCCGTTCTTTCCTTCATCGTTGTATTTTTCACTGTACTATTTCGCAATTAAGCAGCTAAACCAATCAGCGGGGTGTCCTCTAAAGTGGCGAATTAACATCATATATCGTGAGAGACGACCGAATTAATCTCCAAATAATGTGGACCTCCAGTAAAATTTTAGCTATATGAAAAATGGGGAAGTCCCTTCCTCCTGTCAGCTAGCGTAAACCTTTGAGGAGGAACCAAATTGCGCAAAGACTTTCCGAAAAGTTTCCTTACTCCTCTCCCCCTTTCGTCGGATATGGCCAAGCAGCGCCATCGCCATCGAGTCTAATGATGCCTAACGCGTAGCGTGTCGCTGGCGCCACCGGAAGAAGGAGGAGAAGGAGGAGGATGCAGACGAGGAAAGTAATATCTGGAATTTGCATGGACGTGAGGAGCCCATCATGGTAGGTTTGAAGTTT
Source organism: Eucalyptus virginea (assembly GCA_014182375.1). Taxonomy (NCBI): domain Eukaryota; kingdom Viridiplantae; phylum Streptophyta; class Magnoliopsida; order Myrtales; family Myrtaceae; genus Eucalyptus; species Eucalyptus virginea. Next base: position 17,614,195 of record CM024522.1, on the reverse strand, counting down.
GAACTTTAGGTGGCCGAGTCCGGACACGGGGAGGGAGGAACTCGCATCATCTCCGTCCACGTGTACCTCGCTCGGCGCCTGGCGTTACGATACGGGTTAAATTAAATGGAATCCGATGAAGCTACTCTTTAGTTTCGCGACTCCGGTCGTAATCTAATCAAAACATTCTTCAATTAATTTACGAATGTCCGAAAAGTTGCAGACCAAAGTACTAGCGGAAATTCTTCCTACTGTAGTTCGTAGCGAATGTTTTGCAAAAAGCAAATTCCACGAAGCGAAACCGCGACCGAGCCCAAAAAGAGGAAAAGGATAACGAAGCCGAACTGAGACTCTGCAGGTGCATGACTCTCCGGCGAGAGAGAGAGAGAGAGAGAGAGAGAGAGAGATTTTAGAGCACGAGCGAGCAGTCAGGATGATAAGCCTTGCTTGCTTCAACGTAAGGAAACCGGAGCAGACGATCGATTCGAAGAAATGAAGCGAAACGAAATAAGAACTGAAAAAGATAGGGAGAGGGAGAGGGACGAGGGAGGGAGACGTACCGCCTGTTGGAGGCCGGAGAGGTAAATGGCGAGGGAGCACTCGTCCTTGCCGGGGCAGAGGGCGGACATGGTGACGTCGGTGATGGCCGGGACCACCATGAAGCTGGCCATTCCGTACAGGAGCACCGCCGCGAACAGATGCCCTAGCTCCCTCAGCTTCTCCATCCAATCCCTCTCTCTCTCTCTTCTGCTCTCTCTTCTGCTCTCTCTCTGCACACACAGCGACAGGGCAGCGACAGAGTAACAGAGTACGTACAGCGTCGGCCCTGCAGCGCGCTGTTTGCTTTCGCTTTATAGCCCCCGAGAGAGAGAGAGAGAGTTGCAAAACCGGAACTTTTTGAGCGGAGAAAATGGTGAGGGTGATGTCACGGCACGCCGTGTACTCGCCAAAAGGAGAAAGGAAAAGAAAAAAAAAAAAAAAAGTCGGTATAGTACTATTTTTTTAAACAGTATCGGTATAGTACTATGGTTAAAAATTTCCACATCAACTCGGGCCTCCAAATTGAGGGAAAGTGTTCGTTATGCATGCATGCATTAGAGATGGCATGTCCATACACTCGAAAACAAAAGGCTTTTCATCTCGCGCTCAAGAATTAGTCTCGGGACTCCCGTTCGGTCCCTCTGATTTTTCAATACGCAACTATCAAAACGAGACACCACGATGCGTGTTCGCGTGTGGATTTATTCATTCGTGTCTTTCCGAGGTCGACATGCTCATTGTTGTCACGGTTCATGGGCACGCACCCTCCTGAAACATTTGTGATGGCAATCGATCATAAGCAACGTGGGATGCACGAAACCGATTGATGGATTGATAGGGATTTACATTGAGGCCGGTAGCTTGTAGGCTAAGAAAGAGAATCATTTTTCGATGGATTGAAGATTCGCAAAAATAGTAACGGTACAAGCTGGGAAATCCGTGGTCACAATTGGTCTTTGGAAGGAAGAAACCTTTCAAAGGATAAAGAAAAGGAAAGAGGTGACGGTAGGTGCATATAGTGGAGAATGCCATTGACATGACAAAGCTCGCATTCCGGATCTGAAGTTTCTTTTTCTCTCTCTCTTCCATCATAGATTCCTTCTTTGATTGTCTTCTCTTCCCCCTTTGCTTTTAACTCTACAACGACGTAAGAGTGGGACGAAAGCTATGCATGACTACTGTAGGAAGCCATGCCTACCTACCCCACTCGAAGGCCGATTCACAGTGTCGTCCCGACATGATTTCATGTTCTGGACTCTTCTGGGCAAAGAGAGTAAAAAAAAGGGGATTGTCTTCTCGAATTGTACACGTGGGATAGGGGAATTGGGAAGTGGATAGGTTCGTCAACTGGGCGTGCCAATGGGAAGGGAGGGTGGAGATGATGGTAATTATAAGTGCGAAGTTCGGCTTCTATGCTTTGCAAAAAAGCAGAGAAAAAATCTAAGACAGAAAGATAATAGTTAGAAATAGGACAGGGAAAAAAAACTAAGGGTATCAACAAAATCTGTTTAGACCAAAATCTGAACAAGTTGAAGCGAAAAAAATTTATGTCTCTTCGGGTTGAGTTTCCTTTCGATCTGGGCAGCAAGTAGAGTAACGAGCATGTGGTGTTCGATTCAATTTCGGTCATAATCCTGAATCGACCCCGAAAACTTATTTTGAAACCAAAACAATGAGAATCAAAGTGGTTACTAAACCTCAAACACACAAAAAACAATACAACCAATAACAAACCCGAACAAAAAAATTTGAGTCTTTTTGAGTAGTTTAGTTCTATACCTTGAAACACTATTATAGAATTTGTTTCGAAACCAAAACAGTTAGAATAAACAGCAGTTACTTAACACCAAATACAATTTGATAAAAACAAAAAAACACCAAATACTAAAAGACATGCATGATAGCCCAACCTGACTCAGACTGTTTTTCAATTAAGATACTATGCAGATTAGGTCTCAAGTTGGATCATATATGGGAAAAATTTCCAAAAGAAAATCCTAAACATATTATACGGATGTCAATTCAATATTAAATTTTTTAATTTTTGACCAATTTAGTCACAAACTTTTTATTGATTTACCGATATAGTTATTTTGATCAATTTTGGCCGGAAAACCTTGGCGTAGACACCGGCTGTCCTAGATGGCATAGTCGGTTCTAATGTGGTTGACTTTTTATTTTTTATTTCATTTTTATAAAAAAATTAATTTATAAATCTCCAAATTTATTTCTTGGATTCTGACCAGGCTTTGGCATTATCGCGTTGAACTTGGTGGATTCATGGTTGAGAAATCTACGTTTCCAACCAAAAAAGCAGTTGGACATTCCGTCTTCGGTTGGTGACAGTACCAGATGACTTCCACGGGGTGAAGCATTCGGATGTTCGAATCGATGTTGGAACTATCCTGTGTATCCAACAAGAAAAGAAGTTGCACATTCCGTCTGTGGTTGGCGATGGTACAATATAATTTACGTGCCATCAAAGCATTCGGATGATTGAAGGGACAATTATCTAAAATGTTCTATACCTATTACACTTTCAATAATTTAGTCTTAAATCCTTTGATTTTGCTAATATCCTAATAAATTTCACTTTTTGCCATCGACGATGGCTGGGAGAGAGAAAGGGAAAGAAAAAAAAAGGTAAAAAAGAAAAGAATGAAAAGAGAAGAAAATCAAAAAAAGCAAAAATCAAAAAATCAAAACAATTTAAAATATCATTAAAAGTTGTTCATATCAGCACAATACGGTACAGAAGATCGTCAATGTCCATGTTAACAGTTTCCAACTAAAATTGACTGAATATTTAAAATTAAAATATTTAAAATTGGTAAGGATTCAATTGGTAAAATTAAAATATTTAAAATTAAATTGGTATAAATTTAATAAATTTAGGACTTTTGAACAATTTTCCCTAAATTGATCAAATTAAAAAAAATTAAAAGTAAATTGGCATTCGTTTAATAGGATTTTTTGGGTATTTTTCTCATAAAACTTATGGAAAGCCAGTCTTCTCATCGTTTCTTTTATGGATTAAAGTCTGCGAAAAGAAAAAGGTAATGGTACAACGTTGGACTAACCGGGGTTACTTTCTATCCTTTTTCTTTCTCCTTTACTGAAGGATCACCTCTGGCCGTGAAGTGAACCAAATTTTCAAAGTGGGGAGCCAACATGACTTCAGAGATGTGCAGTGGACCGCGTCAATGACATGACAAGACTTCAACCGGACCTAGAAGTTTCCTTTCCTTCTTCTTCTCCTCCATCATCGATTCCTTCTTGATTGCCTTCTCCTTCGCTTTTTGCTCCCCAATAATGTGCAAGTGGACGAAAGCCATCCACAGAAAAAGGGAAGCAAATACCAACCCCCACTCGCAAGCCGATTCACAGCGTGTTCCCAACATGATTTCCCCATCTTACATCCTCATTTACGCCGGATTATCCACTTGGGATCAGGAACAGAGAATCAAGAAAAAGAATCATTGGATCGTCATCTCGAAATCGTACACTCAGGGCAGGGGAACCGGGGCAGGGACCGGCTTGCCGACCATGGATTAGCATGTCTTGCTACTGAACTCGTTTGTCGGAGAACTTCCGGATTGCCATTATTGTCGAGTGAATGTAACAGAGGGTTTAGTAGGCTGCTTGAAGGCTTTATTTGATTTGGGCTTAAGGCCCATCCGCCAAAGTTGGGCCCAGAAAGCCCGGCCCACGGGAATAAGACCCGTGGAAAGAAGGGGGTATAAAAGGGAGGAGTTTACGTTGAATCGGCTGTTTTCTCCCGCGCGTTTTCTCTCCCAAAAGGACAGATGTTGATTCTTCCAATTCCTTCCCTTCATGCGATTTCTCTTCCTCCATTGGCGTTTGGTGTTTAATCTGTGGCTAACTTTTTTTACGATCGGTGATGCGTGTCGTTTTCTTGGGAATTTTTAGGGGTTCGATTCGGTGTCGAATCCGGTTTTCGGGGATCCGTTAATCCCAACATTGGTATCGAGCCCTAGTTCACGTTTTCCCGATCAATTTGATGTTTTTTGATTGTTTTTCGCGAAAAACTTTCGGCCGTACGGATCGGGCGAGAAATCCCGACACCCGAGCGCCGTTTGGCCTTTTTCTGAGTTTTCGTAAGTCGAAATCAAATTCTGAAGACACTGGGAGAAAGGGCTCGTCGAGACGAGTCCGAAGAGTGGTCGTGCGCCGCCGGAAGACGCCGCACGCGCCCACACGCGCTAACGCGTGGGCGCGCGGGCGCCGCGCCGGCAGCCTCGCCGAGCGCGTGTGGCACACGCGCCGGTGGCGAACCGCGCGCGCCGCGCCGGCGGCGAACGCACGCACGCGCCGGTCCGCGGACCGACGCGTGCCGACGCCACGAGATGACGTCATCGTGGCGTCATCCAACGGTCGATAACCGCCGGATGACGTCACCGATGACGTCATCGCCGCAACGGTTGGCCGCGCGGTCACCGGCCGACCGACCCGACCGGCGACCCGACCCGATCCAGACCCGACCAGCGGCGCTGGCACGTGCGCGGCACGTGCTGGGCGACGTCGCGTGGCGTCATCCCACGCACGCGCGCGGCACGTGCGGGAGGTTCGCTCGAACCGCCCGAACCGCCCGGCCGGAGACGGTCCGACCGGTCTGTCGGTCCGGCGTCCGACGACCGGCGACCCGTTGACCCGTTGACCGACGACCGCGACCGTTGACCGTTGACCGTTGACTTTGACCGGTGACCCGAAAAAAAAAAAAAAAAAAAAAGAATTTGTTTCTTTTTTTCATGTATGCCTATGTGGTATATGTAATCCATTTTTTTTTATTATGCATTTGTTGCATGAATTTTGGAAAATTATGTATTTTCCCTTTTGTAAATTATGGATTATGGGTAATCTATTTTTAGTTCTCGCATTTGTTGCGAAACTATGATGGGTTATGCACGGATACCTGCAATCCCGACAACGGACGAGGGAAATGCAAGACTGAAAAGGCTGATGTCAGATTTAGCTAATTTTCGGTGGCATAACGGTGATTTAGTATCACATGTGGTGAGGGTCAATGAGATGATACAGGAAATCATCTGGAATGGTTATCTTATGCCGGATTTTCAAAAGGTGCCGGCTTTGATGAACACTCTTCCACCTGAATGGCAAGTAGTGTTAGATCGGTTATGGGAGGTCAACGTGGTCTCGGGTTATAGGAGGCTAGTGGAAGCTTTTGTAAGAGAGTACTATAGGATTGAGTTAAAACTAAAACTTCAACCCTTAGTTTAAGCGCCACGGGCGCGAGTAAATGCGCCTTGGTGGTGACATGATGCTCTCTCCAAAAGTTTTTCCATGGTTGGCAAATGTGCCTTCAGTTTTCTCAGATGTTATGACTGATAGATTAGAATGAACATTCCCTGATTATTTCTTAGATTAATTATGAGATGTTTTATGGATGTAAATATATCTTTCCATGTTGATATTTTTCTCTGTGTATATTGCTTAGTGTAATATGTTAGTTGTATTATGTTGCAAGCATGATTATTCTCGTTGAATATAGTTATCTATTTGCTTTCTTTCTTTACCGTTCTTTGTGGGTAGTTAGATGTGGGTAATTAGCTATGGGTAGCTATAGAAGTTTTTGTAACTTCATAGAATGTATTTGCATAAGACAATTATATTAATAATAATTTTGAGTTAGGATTTTGGAGGATGATTGGAAACGTAGTGACCTTTTGATTCTGAAGCCTTACTTGAATTTATTCATTAATATGATGGGTCTGTGCAAATAGGGATGCATAAATGATAGGCATTAATTATTCGTGCATGTATGTCTGATGTGTTCAGACTAATGGTTTCAGCAATTAAGAATGTGATTGCTGATATGAACGGCAACAATTATGAAATATTGAATATGAAGATTCAATATGTGCTGAAAAGCAATAAGCACTAGAAGCTCTTGACCATATTATGGAAGATCTTGAGGGTGCCGTGCGCCACCTTGAGCTGGGAAGAGGACCGCCTAACGGCATTTGAGCTAAAATAGATATTTTCTATGCTTTGGTTCTAGCTCAGAAAGGGCTTTGAGCTCTAAGCGCAAGCGTATTGATTCGTTCAATATGTGGACATGCAAAGGATCAAGTCCTTATTGCAAGAAATCAAGAGTTAACCAACACAAGAGAGGAAAACGTCCTCAAGTGAAGAAAATGTCAAGAGTGAGGTATTACAATTGTGACAAGATAGGTCACTATGCTCGCGACGTCGTGAGCCAAAGAAAGTAATACACCTCTTGTACGTTTGAGAACTTTGCTTATGTGTCAAGTTACGTATGATTGGTTGAATCTAATCCTTTGTGGGACTGTAGATTCAAGGGCGACGGACCATGTAAGGAAGGATAGAGGATCCTTCATGGAATTTTGACGAGTACCAACCGGAACTAAGTGGACCTATGTGGGAAATAACTCCGAGAGATGAAGTTAAAGGAATTGGCATCTGCCAATTGAACATGCGTGATGGACGCACCTTGTTCCTACATGATGTTCCATATGCTCCAGAGATTCGTCGAAATTTAATGTCTGTTTTTGGTGTTGGTTAAGCTTGGTTTTGGAATGAACTTCCATAATAAAGGTGTAGATTTGTATTTTGATACAAACTACTATAATTGTGGTCACTTTCGGATGGTTTTATTGTATTAGATGTTGACTTATGTGGTGATGTCAATATTTATTGTTCCCTTGTTTCATGTCTTCTACTTCATATGATAATGATGTGAATTTGTGGCATGCTAGACTTGGTCATATTGACCAACAACATATAAATAGACTAGCCAAAGAGGGCTTGTTGGGCAACGTTGAAAAAGTCGATTTGCCTATATGTGAGCATTGCCTAGAAGGGAAAACGACAAGGAAACCATTTGGAAAAGGAAAAAGAGCTGAATTTCCTCTGCATTTAATCCATACTGATATCTGTGGTCTAATGAATGTGAGAGGAAGGCACGGGGCTGTTTATTTCATCACCTTTATTGATGATTATACTCGATTCGGATATGTCTATTTGATTTCTCACAAATCAAGCAATAAGTTGTTTCAAAGGTTCATGAACCTGGTGGAAAATCAATTAGACAGAAAATAAAAGCATTGAGATCCGATCGAGGTCGAGAATATTTATCTCGATGAGTTCGGAAAATTGTGTGATGAAAAGGAATAGAAAGACAGTTGTCTATTCCATATACTCCTCAACAAAATGGTGTTGCGAGAGAGAAGAAACAAACCCTACTTTTGGAAATGGTTAGGTCTATGATGGCGCATGCTAACTTATCTATCACTTTTTGGAGTGATGCGTTGTTAACTTCTTTGCCTATATACTTAACCGGTGCCTTCCAAATCGGTTACTTCCACTCCATATGAGTTATGGACGGGTAGAAAACCGGACTTAAGTTTTCTTAAGCCATGGGGTTGTGCTGCCTTCACACATGAGTCCTCTCACAAGTTTGGGAAATTAGGTCCCAAAGGAAAGATGAGTATTTTAATGAGATACTCCGAACACTCGAAATGGTATGTGTTTATAGGTGAGCAGGAAAGTGGGAGTATAACTGAATTTGAATCACGGGATGTCACATTCTTAGTGGATGAATTTCCTAAGAAGGGCGAAATAGGGGAAGTTTAGTCCCTATTTGAAACCTTGGATCAAGATAATGATATTAGTGGAGTTCGTCCAAGTGGGAGTAATATGAGAAGTGATGAATTGAATTCAACTCATTCTCAATTACAACCACATGATGAGATGATATTGTCATTATCTAATCCAAGTGGGAGCATAATGGGAAATGATGTGCTAAGTGTACAATCTCTCATACGGCGAACAAGTCGCCAGAGTATTCCCCGTCGACGTTTTGACATTGAAGGGGAAACTTTTATGATTGCTCCACAAGATGAGGATGAGCCTAGAAACATTAATGAGGCTCGAATTGCCCTAGTAAGGAAAAAATGGATTAATGCAATGGAAGAGGAAATGGAGTCGATGAAATCAAACCAAGTCTGGGAACCGGTTGATCTTCCAAAAGGACGCAGAGCTATTGGGAACAAATGGGTTCTCAAAATAAAGCGAAAGGCTGATGGCTCGATAGAAAGGCATAAGGCTCGCCTTGTGGCGAAGGGGTATAATCAACGGAAGGAATTGATTATGAAGATACGTTTTCTCCCGTAGTCGATTTACCTCAATTCGCATCATTCGGCAATAGTGGCTAGTTTGGATCTTGAGTTACATCAAATGGATGTAAAGACTGCTTTCCTCAATGGAGAATTAGAGGAAGAAATATATATGGAACAACCTCGCTGGTTTCATAGTGAAAGGCCAAGAAGAAAAGGTATGTCGACTTTTGAGATCGATATATGGCCTTAAACAGTCATCAAGACAATGGTATATACGTTTTCATAATGCCATAATGGCATATGATTTTACAATGATTGATGAGGATCATTGTGTATATATCAAAAGATCCAAGGATCAATTTGTGATCATATCATTATATGTTGATGATATATACTAATTGCCGGAAGCAATATGGAGTTTGTTAAGACTCATCAAGAGTTGGTTGTCTTCCAACTTTGAGATGAAGGATATGGGTGATGCTGCATACATTCTTGGAGTTAAGATTTCAAGAGATCGTTCGAAGAGATCGTTGTCTCTTTCGCAAGAAACTTATATAAACAAAGTTCTTGAACGATTTCGTATGCAAGATTGTAAACCCATAGACACTCCTATTGCAAAGGGTAAAGGATTGAGCCATAGATCGTGTCCAAGGACTTCACAAGAGAAGGAACAAATGAAACATGTTCCTTATGCTAGTGCCGTTGGAATGCTTGATGTACGCTATGATGTGTACAAGACCCGACATATGTTTTGCGGTTGGAATGGTGAGTAGATACCAATCCAATCCGGGTCCAAAGACAATGGAAAGCCGTTAAGAGAATACCGAGGTATCTAAAGGGGACTGCTGATTATATCTTTGAGTCATTAAGAAAATGATCTGCGACTCGAGGCTATACGATGATGATTGAGGAGGAGATTTAGATGAAAGAAAATCTATCTCGAGTTTGTTTTCTTACCGAATAATGGCACCATATGTTGGAGCAAGTAAGAAACAAAAGTGTATAGCCTTGTCCACGATGGAAACCGAATTCGTGGCATTATCGGCGCTAGCAGTGTAAGAAGATGTTTGGCTTAAGAGATTATTGGATCATTTAGGTGTTATTGGAGGTGCTGCAGATTTGTTATTTGTTAACTGTGATAGTCAAGCAGCAAAAGCGTACACCAAAGATCCAAAATATCAAGACAAGACCAAACATATAGATACCGAGTATAACTTTGTCAAGTATATGGTTGCACGAAAGGATGTGAACTTGCAGTACATATCTACGCATAGAATGGTAGCGAGATCCTATGACAAAGCCAATACCTAGAGATGTGTTTTGTGGCCATATGAAATCTCTAGGGTTGCGTAGAGGGTGATGTATCGAATATTGTAATTTCCCTAAGTGTTCACAATTTGATGAATTTGTGTTTTCATCATTAATGCCTATGAATCTTTGTGTGATCTTTATGCATCCTAATGCTCAAAGGTGCATTATTTTAAGTTAAGGAAGTATGTCGGACGATATGAGATTAGCCCACTCACACGGGTAATCGCCTCTATTTACTTGTGTGATAAATAGAGATGAGACGTATTTAAGCTTATTATCTAGGTGATAATCGAGAGCTCGGGCTTAAAATACACATGTCGCCTTAACTAAGTGTTAAGATGAGGACATAATACTTATGATGTCCGAAAGTAAAATACCCCACATATTTTACTTTATCCGTCTAAGATGCCGAGATGTGAGTTCGATGAATGAGTAGATAGGTGAACTCAAGTTAGACATTGGGTATGTCTCGAACTATCATCTATACGGTATTGAAAAATGTAGACATACGCTCCATGGGGAAGGAGTTAATACCGTAATACGTATTTCATACTACGTATGCATGAGACGACCAATAAGAGTGGCAAAAGTTTGATCTCAACTTTTATGACGTGTGAGACTCTTGAGGAAATGAGTTCCTCAATTCTTAGTCCCCTCAAGACTCTTACTTATTCTCAAGGTTTCTATTTAGTGTTTGCTATCTTAGGATGTTGCCAATGGTCATGAGTTTGATTCGATCTAATGGGACATTTCTAGAAAAGCAAGCTAAACTGAAATTGAGAGTTTGAAGGAAAGAGGAAGATCGATTTTGGAGAATCACATTATAGTTTTGTATTCACTTGGTCGACCAATTATGATCTTTTGTGATGATTATAATTGTGAATACAATATATATCATTGTTTAAAAAGAGATCAAGAGAGATATAAATGTGATTGATCGATCTAGGGTACCGCATACTAAATCTACTCGGAGTGTGACGCCCATTATGAGCCGCTATATATTCCTAATGTATGTATAAGAACGAGCTCTCAAAGTATCTTTGGTGGTCGCACGGATTATTCACCGTATGAATGTTGAAGAGAGGTAAAGAGAATTGCTCACCCCACCATGTTAAGAGAGAGAGTCTATGATGGATTATTCTCCGATGGGCCCGAGTAGGGCTGTCCGCCCATGTTGGTTTTGGACCACCATGTGCGAGTGGGAGATGAAGGCTTTATTTGATTTGGGCTTAAGGCCCATCCGCCAAAGTTGGGCCCGAAATTATGAATAAGACCCGTGGAAAGAAGGGGTATAAAAGGGAAGAGAGAGAGAAAGTAACGTACGTTGAATCGATTGTTTTCTTCGTTTTCTCTCCCGTTTTCTCTCCCAAAGGACAAGGCATACGGCTTCCAATTCCTTCCTTCAAGGCTTCATCGGATCGATCGGACCGGAATCTCTTCCTCCATTGGCGTTTGGTGTTTAATCTGTGGCTAACAGCGTACGCTCGAATCCGTGGTGTGCTTTACGATCGGTGATGCGTGTCGTTTTCTTGGCTTCGTCTTCCGTGATTTAGGGGTTCGATTCAAATGTCGAATCCGGTTTTCGAGGATCCGTTAATCCCAACACTGCTATTTGCGCAGATGTTGATTCTAATATGCTTTCTCAGAACTTTTTACCCAAGAATTTTAGATTTGGAAAACGGTGATTTGAAAAGGACAGTAGATATTTTTGAAGTATGACCTACCAAGTTGGGAGAATTCTGGAGAAGGTATAAAGCAGCTTTTACAATTTCTCTTACGGCATGCTTTTATAGTCTGATAATATGAAACGAGGGCAAGCCTGCCCATTTAGAATTGCCCCTGAAATTATCGAATATCCTGAGAGCTAATATTATTTTTTTTTTTTTTTTTCTTTTTTTGGGTTTCTTCATTGTCTCTGGTTAAAATACAGCCAATAAATAATTCCTATCAACAGATCGCAAGGAATCAAAGCAGAGAATCCCATGTGAAAGATGTGGTTACACGGCAGATTCCCTAGATGACAAAGGCGGCGCTCAAAAGTTGCACCTAGAGGCTAGATATAGAGATGTGTGACAGCTAAACTTAAAATATTTGCAAACCGTTATTGGTAGAGAGCTTTTTTAATTCTAAATAAGAGATGCAAACCAAGCTACCAAGATCTTTTCTACAGTAAACTCGCTTCGACCTGAGCCTTTTTTCTATGTAAATAATCACTCTAAGCCGATGATGGAGTTATAACTTGGGCTCTACTTTGGACTGTTTCATGGTTAAGAGAGAGAGAGAGAGAGAGAGAGAGAGAGAGATCGGCTGACTTGTTGGGCTCTTGGCCCAAGAACCAGGAGTGGACTTCTTTGCTTCTCATTTGGATCCCGACCTCTCTTTTGTTTTTTTTTGGGCTTTTAAAGGACTTTTGGATTCTTTCCACAAACTAATCCGTGTCCATCTTGCCAAATTTTAGATCCATTCTTAATTCTATCCTCAATTTTTTTAATCTAAAAAAATTACTAACTTTCACCGGCAATTCCAATTCTATTCCGGTCAACCCTCCATCCAAAAATTGCCACTAATTTATTCAAAATCATTAATCTAAGGAGATTACTGTTATTTTATATGAAGACGAGCCTACCAATAAAGAGGTAGGTTCTAATAATGAACCTCTAGCTATCCCCGATACTAATAATTTTAAAGAAACAACTGGCAATTTTGAATGAAAGACTAACGGGATAGATTTTAAGACAAAGGTGAAAGTTTATGATTTTTTTTTAGACAAAAAAAAAAAGTTCGAGACAAAATTAAGTTTGAACTAAAGTTGTGAGTTTTTAGTGAATCATCGTATTCAGTTAAACCTCAAATAAACCTGGACCTAATAACCCGCCCTGTAGACAAGATTCAAGTGGACCTTTTCCAACCAGCAAAATATTGGATCAACACAACTTGCGGCCAAAAACTTATGGATCCCGACTCACCTTGACATGTGTAGAATCTTTCTAAAAATGTTTGAATCATAATTAGAAATTTTGGAATTGCCGCAACTACAGAATCTTTGGCCTTGTTAGCTAAGTTCTTGCAAAAGGCTAAAGAAATATATAATTTGCCATAGGTCCTGAAGTATATAATTTACCTAGTCTCCTATGTTCAATAAGCCAATAAGTTTAATTTGAATAACGCTAGACATATTGAGACTAGTAAACTAAACTTTCTTACTTGGTGATATATGATAGTCTCGCTTAAATGGGAATGCTAACTTAAATAACTACTTACATATGATCAAGCCAGGTAGTGAACTAAGTTATTAGATGAATCTTAGTATCTCTAACTCATATAATTTACGAAATTAGTCGGGTCAATTTAGTTGAACTTTACTTGACTCCACGTGTGAACAATCTTTTCTTCTTTGCTAGGATTATAGCTAGACATTTGAAATAATCAAAGTTACCTAACATTCACGTCTATTATCCAAGTTATTTGTTATATCTTGAGGAAATATATCTTTTGTATAGTTTTTTAAATGCGTCATTTTTTATTTTTCTTGGTTAGAAGCTAAAGTCATATGGCTTCATGGTAAAAGTCAGAACTTTATTGTGTTTTTCATTATTGGTTAAAATTATAATACTTGGTACAATGTCTACTGTCGACCATACTCTTCAATGAGACCAACTTCATTCCAGATCTAAGGCATCCATTTAGTCGATTTTGCTAATTTAATAGATAACAAGAATGGTAAAGGTTTTAGAATTTCTATGTACTTGCGATTATCATGTGTTGAACAAAAGGTATGACTCATCTTTCGGGAAAAAAACATAAAGAACCGGATTTTAGAGGGTCAACTCAGTTTTAACCGGGTCAGATTTGGATTGATGAAATCTTGATCCACCTTATGACCTGAACTTGTATGGATCCCAGCTTGGACGATCTAGGCTCAACCCAGGGTTGCAACCCTCGCCGGTCTCCAGTGAGAGCTTTGTGGCCCTCATCGGAGCCTCGTCAGCCACTATGTGGATCTAAGGAGGAAGAAGAGGGAAAAAGAAAAGAATTAATAAAAAATAAAAAAAAATTAAAAATTGCCATGTCAGCATTGGTTGGATAGACAACATTCATGTCAGTACCAGCTAGCCAAAATTGGCCAGATATATTGAATTGGTACCAATATGAAAATGTTTATCATTGAATTAGTACCAATATAATAGGTTTGTGATTTTTTTGGTACTTTTCTCCCTATCAATGCTCAATCTCGAGGAAATAACTTCATTCAATCTACACTGCCACAAACTTAGAAGAGGAAACATGCCGAGGATGCGGATCTTCCGTTATTGATGCACACTTTATTTACACGCATCCATATTTGATCCGATTGAGACACCGAGGGGAGCACCCCGCCATGGCAAAATTAGCTCCACCATTTTCCCCTAATAAGGGCGAAGATACTCTGTCAGGCTTCGTGCTCCAACCAGCTGCTGCCCCGCTCATCACGCGCTGTAGACACGTCTCCATCCCAGCAACCTGATCATAAATTTAGGTAACAGCAAGAATATAATATGCTACTTTAGCACATAAAGAAGGATCCAACCCTTGAATTTCCGAACCGTAGGAAGTTATGGTAGTTAAGAAGAACACATTAAATCAAAAGGGAATGACAGGTGATGCACAGCCCATACCCATTGACATTCGCGGCAACATATATACTCGCTCACTACCACCTGCTCAATCATGGAGAACCTTCCCTCTCGAGAATTTCTTGAAAGAAATAGTTGAAAATAGATCCTCCACAGAAAAGAATATTGAACAAAGGCCATTCAGTTTCTCCAACAGATTAAATATAGAGGCGCAGATAATCTCCTCTCTTCACGTATGCGCGTGGCAGGTCGTCAGCTCCGTCGCCGCAAGAACAGGCGATTGCATGTGAGCCGTCGGTGAATATAATCATACTTTGACACCGCATTTGACTTTTCCTTTCAATTAAGGAGAAGGGTCCATATTTAATCCGGTGAATCTGGAATAATCAAGCGTCTTGACTAACTTGACGATAAATCAAATGACATGATTCGAAACCCGAATGATTGGTTTAACGAAAGACTTCATTATATCAATTGAAGGCATAGGAGATGAAACTTGTGACATGCGCATAATTCATATAGAAGTCCGTTTTTTAACCACCAAGCCGATTCTTTGGCGCTTAGAATAATCATGTCATCGCTTGTAGAATAATCATATCATCGCTTCAGTTTTCAGATAAAGGTCAGGTCTGACAGGCATGTGCATGGGCATTCGTGTGCTGTGCTCCATCCCCCCATGGAAAAGTCAAATGGCCACCGATCTCATGATTGGACATTCTCGGTCATGTAGTTTAGAAGATATCCCATTTCTTAATCAGCCGACTTTACTACATTACTTGTATTTCCCATCACCATTCGGTGCCCAATTTCTATATAAAGTCTCGAACACGGAACTTATTTTGAGATCAGGCAGAGAGAAAACAAGGGTGATCGGAGACAAAGGTGACAAAGCGAAAGAGAGGAGGACCATGGAGATGAAGTCATTCGCAGAAGGAAAGAGAGACGCTCGCCATTCGAAGTGTCGCGGCCCGAAGGGGGCGTCGATGCGGAGCAACAACAGCGTGGTCGAAGCCATCACGAGGGCGAGAGCGGGAGGCCTGGATGTCTCCGTGTCGCAGGTGAGAGAGGACGGGGCGGTGAGGATGAAGCTAGTGGTGAGGAAGGAGGAGCTGAAGCATATATTGGAGGCGATAAAAGGCAGGAGGAAGAAAAGCGCGCACCAGACGGCGACGTCCGGGCAGCCGTTGTCCGGTGAGCAGAGACTACATCTCCTGTGGAGGAGGAAGTTCGTGAAGGATGGTCGCCCGAGGTCGTCGTGGGAGCCCGCGCTGCAGAGCATCCCCGAAGAACTGCAAGTCTTGCAACCTTAAAAACTTGGAGCAAACTTCGCGAGTTTGAACTGAAAAATCAATGCCAGGAGGATCAAACTTTTCCCACTTTCCTCCTATTTGGCCGTTTCTCTTGTGTAATGTGCAGCTTTGGTAGTCAAGGCGAGAAGCAATCAAACATCTCGTGATGAATTTGCTTTGTTAACGATGAGCGATGACCTTACTTTCCTTCCCATGCGTTGGTTCCTGTTTATCTTATGCATGCATTTTTTAAGTTAATTACCTTTTCCTTCTTCGTCGAGCCATTATGCTTTCTTAGTCCGGCGATTAGACATTGCTATCGTCCGGCCATGTGGAACAGCTCAGCATTGAAAAAGTTGGAGACGGTGGCGTACTTGGAGAGACGTGGGGCTTCTATGTCTGTCGAGGCAGAAAAAGATGTGTGAATGAAGGAAAAGCTATGCTTAATAAGTCAGCGGACGTACCCAATTCTCCATCATTGTGTAGCATCATTCTATGTAGATTTTCTTGACAGACTAGCTAGGCCGAGTCACGTTCAGTCCGTCCAACTGAATTGTTGAATTTGTCGTTGATAAGGGTCGACTTGACCCGTCTAATGGGTGAATTGGGTCGAGTTTGAATCGAGTAAAAAATGGATTGATCTATATTTAATTCATTTAACCCGTTTTTTATTTATTTTCATGTAGTGTAAATTTAGTAATTCATACTTGATCCATACGTGACTTAACTCATACTCGACCTAAACCCGATCTGACTCATATTATTGAGACACATTATTATTTAACTCAATTCAGAAAACCCACTCCCACTCATTTAATTCACTTTAAGCTCTACACACAAACATATATGTATAAAAACTTCACATCAAATTAAAAAAAGTAAATTAAACAATAAAAAATTAGTAAATAAAATAAAAAATGTGGAAAACCTTAAATTGAAATTCTTTGAAAAATTATTGATAAGAAAAAGTTTGATTAGTTAATGATTGACATGAAAATAATATTTGTTTATAAAAATCTTCTCATATACGAAAATGTAGAACTTCTTAATTGTGATTAACCAAATAAAAAATTACACTATATTGTTTAGAATTTCTATTTCGATATTGTTTGAATTTTGATCTATACAACAATGAACTTTCTCTAAAAGTACTTATCCAATATGTATATGGAAATCTATCTACCAAAAATACTTTAAAAAATTGAATTATTTTTAAAATTTAAAATTTATTATTATTTCTTATCTTTTCTTTTCTTGTTCTTCTTTTATCTTTTCTTTCTTCTTCTTCCTTCTTCTTCCCCCTTCCTCCGCCGGCAGCCACCAACTCGAGCTCGTCAGGTCGAGCTCTGTCGCGGCCGATGAGCCCGAGCTCAGTTGCGGCTGGTAAGCTCACGACTCGCGAGATACAGGGGAGCCTGAGCTCCGGTGCAGCCGGTGAGCTCGCGGCTCGCCAAATCCAGGCGAGCTCCGGCTCCACCAAGGCTAGCAAGCTCGCTGCTCGCCGCGAAGCTCGCCTATGGCCATCGCCAGCCTCCCCATCGCCATCTCCACCTCCGCACACCCAAGCACCCAAACGTCCGCAGAGGCGAGCGATGGAGGAGCGACGTAGGCAAGCAGCCAGTTGAACCTTTTGGTCACCGGAGTGGAAAATTGGTATCATGTATCTGCTGTTTTGTTCATCTGTAGGGATGAAGTGGGTCATGGGTGGCCTTGTAAATGGGTGGAAAATGGGTCACAAGTTCCAATTTTCGATCCATTTGAATTAGACTCATTTTTTTGACCCAATTTTAGTTGGGTCTTTTAAAACTTCTGACCTATATGCAATCTATATTAAGAAAATATGAGTCAATTGACATCCCTAGGATCGACGGCCTAATGAAATGACGTCAGAAATTCTGTCACCTGGACTGGTCCAACAATTCGTTTCGAATGGTTGTCGGTTGTTCTCGCCCTTGAACTGGGCAGCCTTATTTAGGTTCACTCACACTTAAATGGAGAAAGAAATATATGTAGATGAGCCTCTTATATTATGGGTGAAAATGATATAAATGTTTTTAAACTTTAATTTAATATGTAATGTCATTTTCAAACTTTTATTTTGTTTAATTTGATCTTTGAACTATTGATAAATATTTGATCTAGTTCACAAATCATATGAAAATATTTAATGTCATTTTCTTGATAAATGTCGTTTCGAATGGTTGTCGGTTGTTCTCGCCCTGAACTGGGCAGCCTTATTTAGGTTCACTCACACTTAAATGGAGAAAGAAATATATGTAGATGAGCCTCTTATATTATGGGAGAAAATGATATAAATGTTTTTGAACTTTAATTTAATATGTAATGTCATTTTCAAACTTTTATTTTGTTTAATTTGATCTTTGAACTATTGATAAATATTTGATCTAGTTCACAAATCATATGAAAATATTTAATGTCATTTTCTTGTTAATTTAAGTTAACGAAATCTATTGACATGACTTGTACTCCGTCAAGTTTGCATGATAGACAAAAAAAAAAAAAGTTACACATGAGTCATTCAAATAAATGTTCATCTTAAATCATTAATGTCCCAAGTTTTTCCCCATTTTCTAAATTAGATGGATGAAAAGATGGACATACTAGCTAACTATTTTTAAAAATCCAACTCAGTATATAAATATCCACATCTACAAATAAAGTCCGGTTCATCATTTGAGCAAACAAAAGAACTAAATTATACATTTATCAATAATCCATCGACCATATCATTTAAGCAAACAAAAGAACTAAATTATACATTTATCAATAATCCATCGACCATATCAAACAAATTAAAATGTTCAAGAATAATACTGCACGTTGAGCCAAATTCAAAGAGGTATCATTTTTCTCAAGCTCAGACTCACCATCTCCGGCACATCACCTCCGCTTTCACTGTCGCCTTCAGGAGCCACTTTCCCTCTGTCGCTCCCAATAGCCCTCGCCGATGGCATCCAGCACTCAGATCAGACGCCTCCGCCACGTCGCCTCCGTCGCCGCCACCTCCAGGAACCACTTCCTCTCTCTCTCACCCATAAGCATCCCTGCTGGTCACATCCCGAGCTCATATTCGCCTCTACCTACTCCTTCTTGGTGTCCTTTTTGCCTTGCTACCCAAGTTTGGAGGCGAAGCGCCGAGGAAAATGTCCCGACCACGCAAAGCGTCGGCGAGAGGCAAAATTGGAGTCGCCTTCTCGCCACACCCCCCACCCCCCGGCGCCGGGGGCGCATCTCTCTCCCTCTCTCTATATGTAACACCCTCTCATCGCGACCTGCTACAATCCTCGGGAAAAAGCTCTTCGGGTTCGGAAGGAAGGAAAATGTCGAGTGCGGGGTCTATCAGCCGGGCGCGAGCCTTGCGGGGGCGCACGTGACGCGAAGGCTTTACAAGGAGAAGATGAAGGAGAAGATGGTTGCGGTGTTGGGCGATCGCAAGAAGGAGAGGACAACGAGTGGAGGAGGGGGAGGTTGTTTCTATCTCAGGCGTTCGGGAAGGCCCATGTCCATCCTTTCTCTGCAGAAGCACCGCATATTGCTCCCTTGGAGTAGCTCCCCACCATGAATGACATTTGGCTTTAGCTGGGACTTTTCTTCTTTTCTTTCTTTTTGCATGTACAAATGTCTATAGCTAAATCTTGTCTCGAGAATTCGTGATGATTTTCCTTTTTTTTGGAACTTCCTTTGCTCTCGTCGAGAACAAGATTCTCGCTCGTGTAAGTTCATGTCATTGGATAGAAAGGGTGTCATTACTTCATTTTTACTTCTTAAGCGGCTTCTGAGTGCAGTTCTTTTATGTCTCGATGAGTTTTCATTCATTTTCTCTTGAATCTGATGGTTAGATCCTTAACTCTCAGTTGGTAAGAGTTGGATCAGTGGCACAATGCAATTCTACAACACCAACATATTTGCTCGTTCATTGGAATTTCCTTTCTTCACAGCTGCTTCTTCACATCTTTCATGTCCGCCTATAGTCTCATGTTTCCGTGACTGTAATTTTTTTAACGCAATTGTGACCCATTGTAAACAAGGTAAACACAAATCTTAAATAACGCCGAATCCACAGCAGGACTTGCAACATTCAATTTGCTAAAAAGAGAAACTTTGTAATGGTCACGGGACTATACAAAACCACTATACATGCACGTGGAACATTTTTGGTTTACCAGAAGTCTTTCGTTTTGTCTTTCATTTTCAGAGATATTGTTTCCAGTTCGTATGTAGTTTTCACTCAGTTGCAAATATTATGCTGTTGGCTTAAGTTTTTACTGTAGTTTTCAAAATCTCAGTTTTTCCGTGCAAATTAATTAAATTAAATTTAAAATTAAATTTAGTTAAAATATTCTATTGGCCTCCCCCTTTCCTTTTTTTTAAAATTTAAAATTATTAATTTTTTAATATTTCAACTAAATTTAATTTTAAAATTATTATTTTTAAATATTTTAACTAAATTTAATTTTATATTTAATTTAATTTAATTTTTTTTTTTTTTTACCACGTCAACCCAAAACGCAAAGACAAATGAAAGTTCCCAAGTCCATGAGTTTCCGATTCATCTAGACTTCATCTCATCTTCCTCCATGAAGAGACTGAAAACACAGGAAGGAGAACGCTCAACTCAGTCATGTGGTAAACCCAAAATGCCACAGCGGAGGCGGATATGAGCTCGGGATGCGACCGGTGGGAGCGCTTAGGGGCGAGAGAGAGGAGTGGTTCCTGGAGGTGGTGGCGGTGGAGGGGACGTGGCGGAGCTCGGGATGCCATCGGCGGGGCTATTGGGAGCGACGGAGAGAAAGTGGCTCCTGAAGGTGACAACGGAGGTGGAGGCGACGTGCCGAAGACGGTGGGTCGGAGCTCAAGAGGCGATCGGCGGGGCTTTTGGGGGCGAGAGGGGGAGAGAATATTTTGAAAAAAATGGGAGCAGGCTTCTTTTTCTAAGAAGATGCAGAAGAGAGAGGAGAGAGAGTGTCCTCTAAGAAGTTTTGGGAAGGGGGGGGGTTGTCATGCTAATGGAGGGGGAAGGGCAGCAATTAACGAGGAGGGAGCAATTAATGGGCAGGGAGGATGCAAAAATTGTACGCAATATTTTCTCAACAGGCAACCCAACCACTCATGGTCGGGCCTAGCATCATCCTGGGACTCCACGTGCCCGCCAGGACCATGAAGCCCACGAACGAATCCCGCTAGCCTTGGCCCCTTTTGCCCTTTCCTCACGCCCCTGATTCCATCGAACATGGGCTGTCCCTGTCCGCCCGTCCGTCCCATCTTTCAAACACCAAACTATCAGTGGACACTCGAGAGACAGACAGCCGAGTGGTATTTTGTCAATGGGGACAGCGACAGATTCCTCGATCCAGGAAACCAACCCTCACGCGACTCCGCCTGGGAAACGGGCCGTGCCTGGCGCGAACACGGAACTTCCCCCCTTTTTCTCCCATTGAGAATTCTACTGTCTTTCTCAAGAATGCTACGCTTACAAAACAAGTCGACAGAACAGACAAATGATCACGCGCTCAAAGGAACAGACTTAACCGATTTAACCCGTACGTGATTTCGGCCGTTGAGAGAGACGGATCAACTACGCTGCCGTTCACGACGTTTGGTCCTTTTCTCGCTATCGTAAAGAGAAGAGGACGAGGAGAAACTCTGCAACCGCACGCTCCCCGGGGCGCGTGGACGCTCGCATTTTTTAGTTTTTTTTTAACGCCAGCAACTGCTTTAATTCGACTCTCACGGGTCCGTTCAACGGGGCCTCCTCCTTCACCAGAACTTCCGGGATGCCAGGCGGAACGACGGAAGTCAAAATGTGTTGACCGACTCTTTTTCTGAACGCTCCTCCTGCTGGCCAGATACGCTCTTGCGGGCGTCAGCGTTCTGTCCGGAAGACGAAAGACGAGTCCTCGTTGTGGTTGTGATTTTCTGGGGGGCCAATACAATTAAGAAATCGGACAGACAAAGGCGCACGGTGACGTGGAAGCCAAATCTATGGAGTCAGTTTTCGGTTGTGAAACACCTGTAGCCTGTAGGTCCGAAGTGAGATCGTTTTACGTGATATAAAATTTGATGATTCGATCGAAATCCGAAACTCCTTCCTTGAGAAATTTGACCCGCAATGTATTTTAATGGACGAGCGGCGACGATGGCGCGAAATGCTTACAGCTCACCACCGGTGTCAGCCAGAAGCAGACGAACAGAACCAGCCCACCAACAGGGCAACCCGAATGAGAACAAATTTATTTATTTTCTGTATGCAACTTCTTAATTACTTACAAAAGAATCCACCGAAAGCAAAATCGTTCACTATTGATGTACAAATTTCGTCTCACCTACCAGTCAAACCTATAGAAACTCCCTCCTGGCGATCCCAAAAAAAAAAAAAAAAAAAAAAACACAGAAGGGAAAGACAGAACCTTGCTCAGTCGATTTTCTCTGTATCTTCATCTTCCTCGTCGTCCTCGACGTACTCGTACCACCCTCTGTCGTCGTCGCAGACAAAGCTCCCGAAAACCTCCCGGAGGACCCGCGACAGGATGTCGCCGAGCCAGCAGAAGCACCCGCAGCTGTCCTTGAGCCTGCCGAGGAGGCCCTTGTCGCCGACCTCCGGCGGCGACGACATGGGCTGGAGGTAGGCGAGGGCGGCGTGCTTGACGAGCGGGTTCTTGATGGGGATCTCGTACCAGCTGGAGTTGTTGGTCGGGGAGGCGACCGACGGGTGGGGCGGGGACGCGGGGAGGAGGTCGCGGAGGCTGGTGTACGCCACGGACTGGAAGGCGATCATCTCGATGTCGGAGACCTCGAGCGGGGGGGCAGCGGCGGCGGCGGCGGCGGCGGCGGCGAAGCCGTTGTGGCAGAGGAAGGAGTGGTCGAGGGGGGAGGGCTGGTGGGTCTTGGTGGATATGGAAGGATCCATTTAAAACTCGGCGCTTCACAGAGACAGAGAGAGATCGCTTCCTAATTGAAAAGATTTTGGGTGACCCAAATCTTCGCGGAGAGGAGAGAAAAGAGTAATTAAAGATTTGTGATTAGCAGGGGTGAGTAAGTGAGAGGAGCCTAGAAGGAGGAGAAGATTCAATAAATAAAGTTCCCTTTTTTATTTGGCTGAGGATGATGATGACTGACGAGAGAGAGAAACAAAGACAGAGAGAGAGACAAGAGTGTAAGTTGTGTAGTGAGAATGGTGGAATATAAGGTGAACCGGGTGGCGAATCTGGTGATACAGCAGGGGAGAGTGGTTGGTTGCACGCGCCTGAGGCATTGAGCGAACCGGGGGCGGGGGCGGGGGCGGGGCCCAAAATGAACATAAAAAAAAGAGTGTTTTGACTTTGGGACGATTGATTGGAGCGGAATGAGGGGAGGGAAAGAAGCGCCACGACCGTCTCGTTAAAAGGCACTCGTCGACGGAGCATTTTAAATGAAGTCAGCGACTTTCGTTCCTTCTCTGCCGACGGCCTGGCTCTTTCGGCGTTTCTTCTCTCTCTTCCTTCTCTCCTAATAAAGCTGAACTCCTGAATGTACCTCGTCGCTCGTTGCTTCGCGGGATGGGGGTTCGAGGAGCGTGTGGGGCTTGTGCACGTGAGGGGGGGCTCGGTCCCCCAGGGGCACGTGTTGGGATCTCTCGCATTTGCCTTTCCTCGCATCGTTAACACTTGTCGTTTTCGCCACCCTTTCTTCTTGCTGCTGCCGCTCTCTCGCGTTCTCTCTCTCTCTCTCTCTCCCCCTCTTCTCCTTCTCCTTCAATGGTCAGTAACGTTGATGTCATTAGCTGCATTTTTATCTTCTCGTTCGTTCGTTCGACCGCATGTTCGCCGTTAGTTTTGCGATCGCCTCCTGAGGTCTGATTTTGCTGGCTTTGGCAACACGAATCAAGAGGTGATTGTTCTTTGGTATCTGGTTTGGTTCTTTGGGTATTGGGGTTGCTGAAGGGAAAGCCCTTCTCTTCTGCTTTTCAGCGTTTGTGTTTAAAATTGATCTCTTTTTTGTGCAAAGGAAGAAGATTCAGGTGCTCGATTTTGTGCCGCCAAATGGGTTTCCTTTCTTTTTGGCCTAAAAGCAGAAAAGGGATTTATTTCTTTAGCTGATAAAATGCGCTCTGCTTGGCTGCATTTCTCTTCACTACTTGTGTTGTTTCAATGAGTAAGCATCACCCAAAATTTGCTTAGATGTGAACAGTTCATAGTTGAAGAAAGTGAGAAAAGAAGGAGCTTGGTAGTGTACTGCAGTATATTAGCATAGCAAGTCTCTCTATTGAGAAGCAGCTTCATCACAACCATGATTTGTATATGATTGATGAATGGAACAGCAAATGTGTGGATAACGATGCTAAATATGTACTGCAAGACCTTCAATATTCGTTAATCTTGCTTGCAGAAACAGAGAAATCCAACTACAAAGCAAACTTCTCCGATGCCGGGACACAGCAGTGCCTCAGAGTACACAGCTTTGGGGGGCGAATCGTCCCCAAAATTGGAGAAATTCCAAAAGGTTTCAATCATACCTCTTGTTTTCCTTATCTTTTATGAAGTCTCTGGCGGTCCATTTGGTGTAGAGGACAGCGTGAAAGCAGCAGGCCCCTTTTAGCCCTCCTTGGTTTCTTGATATTCCCACTTATATGGAGCATCCCCGAGGCTCTGATTACTGCAGAGATGGGCACGATGTTTCCTGAAAATGGAGGCTATGTAGTTTGGGTTTCATCGGCTTTGGGGCCTTATTGGGGCTTCCAACAGGGCTGGATGAAATGGCTGAGTGGCGTGATCGACAATGCGCTGTACCCAGTTCTCTTCTTGGACTATCTTAAATCGGCAGTCCCAGATCTCGAAGGTGGTTTTCCTAGAACTGTAGCTGTGCTTGTACTGACTCTTGCACTGACTTATATGAATTACCGGGGTTTGACAATAGTGGGTTGGGTTGCTATACTGTTGGGAGTGATATCCCTTCTTCCTTTTGTGGTCATGGGACTGGTGGCCATTCCTGATCTGAAACCTTCAAGGTGGTTGATGGTAGATCTTGGCAATGTCAATTGGGGGTTGTACTTAAACACTCTTTTTGGAACCTCAATTATTGGGACTCCATCAGTACTCTCACTGGCGAAGTAGATAACCCGAGCAAAACCCTCCCGAGAGCTCTGTTTTATGCTCTCATCTTGGTCATCCTCGGGTACTTCTTCCCTCTCCTGATTGGGACTGGAGCCATCCCAGTTGAGCGCGAGTTGTGGTCTGATGGGTACTTCTCAGACATTGCCAAGATCCTTGGAGGTGTCTGGCTGCGGAGTTGGGTCCAAGCTGCTTCCGCTCTCTCCAACATGGGGATGTTCATGGCCGAGATGAGCAGCGATTCATTCCAGTTGCTTGGCATGGCGGAGCGAGGGATGCTTCCCGAGTTCTTCGCCAAGCGATCCCGCTATGGGACTCCACTCTTTGGGATAGTATTCTCAGCCTCGGGTATCATCATGCTCTCGTGGTTGAGCTTCCAGGAAATCGTGGCCGCAGAGAATTTCTTGTACTGCTTTGGGATGATCATGGAGTTTGTGGCCTTTGTGAAGTTGAGGATGAAGCACCCCGCGGCTTCTAGGCCTTACAGGATCCCGGTCGGGACAGTCGGGTCGATTCTCATGTGCATACCCCCAACCATGCTTCTCCTCGTGGTCGTGGCTCTCGCACCGAACAAGGTCATGGGTCTCAGCCTTGTGGCGATGATGATCGGGCTTGTTCTGGAGCCCTGCCTTAGGTATGCAGAGAAAAGGAGATGGTTCTGGTTCTCGATCAGTGCCAATCTGCAGGATTGTGGCCCTGCTTTTCACCAGTGCAATGACCACCCATAGCCGGTGACTTCCTACGTCTGTCTTGATTCTAATTGTGAATCCAAGTCAGTCTTCTCACAGCATCATATTTGCTTTTCTTCTCCCAGGTGACCATAGAAGTCAGTTTCTGTTGCTGCGAATATGATGAGTTCTGCCGATTGTACATTGAGTTGATCCTGTATCAGTCAAATGAGAAGTGTCTATGCACTAAAATGCTACGTTTCCTCAACATCTTCGGGAAAGATATAGTCATGGCATTACAAATTTGAGGGAAATTAAATAGTGATTCGGTTTAAAATGCAAAACTTGTAGTGATCCGAGAGGTATTGAGTGAGTAGAGAGGAAAACTCACTATGTTGTGGAATGGTACTTGAACAGGAGAATTGACCTTTAGCTGGTCTCTCAAACAAAGTGAACTGAGAGTCAACTCAAGCAAACTGGAAACAGATTCTGGACGATTAGCAAAAGAAGGCCATGGAATAAACATCTGCAAGCTTTCGTATTTGCAAAGCTTATATTTGTAAGTCAGGACCGCCGAACTTGGTAAGGCGGGCTTGTGACCAAGCAGGGCATTAGAATTATCGGATACAAATTATAAGATTAAACCAGCAGAAAGAAGCCTGATATATTAGACTACACTTGGTCATTCAGATATAGATTGTGATAGGATAGGATAAGATGGGATTAGAATTCCTCCACATATCCTTCGGATTATAGAAAATCCCATCACATATTAGGTGCAACCCAAGATAGATTAAAAAATCTTTGAAAATCTCACTTGCTAAGCGCACCAATGTCTCAAACCCATTCTCTTCAACTACCTCTCGGTCGTCTCCTTCATTGCCTCCGTCGCTATCTCCACCTCAGGACTGTAGTAGTCCTCCTTCAGCTTCACCGTCTCAGAGGCGACTTGGACATCGGCAAAGACGAGCCTCAGGTCATCGAGGGCCTCACCGAGCAACCGGGGGAGGTAGCAACCGCGATCTGGTAGACGAGGCAACGGCGGCCGCTCTAAGGGTGGCGATAAGGTGGTGGACGCCTTGTGCGAAGCTAAGGTGCCACTTGACTTCGAAGTCGACAATCCAAGGGTAGTGAGAGGCGAAGAGGAGGTGGTCAGAGATCCACTAGTGGGACAGTACCAGGGCAGCAGTAATGAGGGTGGACATGCCTCTTGTAGACTGGCGCACTCCTGGAAGGATTTGACTTATTTGATTATGATGATCACCATGTATTATAATTTCTCCTTTTCACCCGAACGTCAATTTTGTAAAGAAGAGCATTAGGTTAGTTGAGCTTGTTTCTTTAAAATAATCCTCTTTTTTGTTCTTATAAACAAAAAGTAATTTTTTTAGTTTTTTTTTTTTTTTCAAATTTATTCTCCGGCCATCGATTTATTTTAAGGAATAAAAAATTAACTAACGTACAAAGACAGATTTATGTTCTTTTCTAATTTCAAAGAACAAAAGAATTGGAAAAATAGAGAAACATAAATGTTTCCAAACACGCACTTAGTAAGTTGAAGAGAGGGTACGAAGTTCATATAAAAATAGGAAAATTTCAAAAAAGGGCCTCAAATACTCTCATTTTCTCAAATAACGATTTAAAGTGGATCTTATTTCAAATCTCAAATAAATGACCCAAATAAGTGAGGCTTGACTTTCTACAATCAAGAGCATTTTCATCATTTGCCCTTTTTCTTCATTTTTTCTTTTTTTCTTTGCCTTTTTCTGGTTCTTCTTCCTTCTTCACTGGTGGCTCACCAGCCACTAGTGATGCCCGTGGATGCCTGGGTGAGGGCCACCCTCGTTGGCCATAGGCAAGGCGATCCTTGCTTGGGGGAGGCCGCCCCTTGCGGCCACCAATGAGGTTGGCCCTCACCAACCCCAAGCGAGGCCGACCTCGCCTAGCAAGGGTGGTCTTGCTCGCAGCTAGCGAGGGTCTGCAAGCCCTCACCCACTGCCAGTGAGAGTTGTCGAGCCCTCACCGGCCCTTCCCAGTGGCCGTCGACCAACACTAGAAAAGGAAAAGAAAGAAAAGAGAAAAAAGAAAAGAAAATTTGGATGAAAACGCCCTTGATTAGTTGGAAAATTTAGTTAGCCAGTGACCGGTGAGGTAAGGCTCTTATTTAAAACAATTTTAGGTTTTTATTTGAAATAAGATCAATTTCGAATCCCTATTATTTAAGAAATGAGGGCTCTTGGAGCTATTTTTTGAAATTTTCCCAATAAGGATGGACGAAAACTAATATAAGGTGGTTCAGTAAAATATCCTTGTTTCTATTTATATGGACAATCTTATGTTTTCATAACAACGTGCGGCTTTTGTATTTTCAATAAATAACAACTTTAATCTTTTCCATTTGTTATATTGGTTAATTAGTTCTTTTAAATTTAATTTTTGTCAACTCAATAAATTGAGCAGTGTTATAGCCTTTTAGATGACGGAAATAGCGTGAGCAAATAAAATCAACAAAGTAGAATCACTTTATTCATCTTTCAAAGATGTAATCTTCAATCTCAAACTTACACTTGACAATACAAGAGTGAAATGATTGAATCAAACCGCATAACATTACAAAATTTACTAATTATTGAGTTGAAAACTTTTCTAAGGCGATTGTCAAACTCTTCGTACGCACCCAGATCAGTGGTCTTGTTGCTAAAAAGGCCATTCTTTTTAGCTGTCAATGGGGTTGCATGGGACACACCCACATCCTTATTCTCACTCGACGAGTTTATTAGTAGCAATCCACGTAAAGAAAATGTTTCAGGCTCACTGGTGATCTGCCGTATTCAAAGGGACAAGCACGAGTGCAAAATGTAGCAGCAAGTCAAGTATATCGATGAAGAGAACAAAATCCCTTCACCAAAGGAAGCCACTGGGCAGCGGAAGTTGAGCTCTGATCTCATTGAGGCTTCGGTTGAGGTCGCGAAGTGCTTGGATGTGCTGTTCATCTTCCTCGACAGGTATGATTCTAGCAAAGTTTCCATATTCGAGATAGTCCACTATGCGGTTGGCGGCTTCGAGCCCCGTGACGTAAGACTTCTCCTGTTTACAACCATGATGAGGTCATCGTCATTATCATCTACTGTCGAATCTCAAATCAGAAGAGAAGAAACAGTGGCGGATCAAAACCTGTGACCATGAACCATGACGGTTGATAATCCAGTCTCCAGCCATGAACAAGTTTGGGAAAGAGGTAGAACCACGCATCATGTAATCATATGAACCTATCATTCAAGGAAGATGAACAGAAAATTCATCATAAATAAAAGAGGCATCCATCTTCACTTCGAACACACCAGTTAACAGAGAATAAAAGATCTAGCAAAATGCGTCCTCTTAAGTTCATTGATTGCAGAAGAGATTTCAGATAATTTCTTGTCTTCTGATGGTACAAAACTTATGTTGAATTCTCTAGCCATCTGTACCATGAGATCTACCACTAGAAAAGGTCTAGCATCAGCTTCATTTGGAAACCAATAGCATAAAGCTATTAAAGAGCTACCTGGGAAGAAATGAGTTAAGGACCTTGGAAATCTACTAATTTCCCTATCCACCACAGTAGAATTCCCAGACTCCTTCACAACATCTGCGAGGTAAGACATAATTTTTCCAACTAATTGCTCATCCTCAAGTACTAGCAGTTCATCAGCGTAATACTGCATAAACCAGAGAAAGTTATCATTTCGTTGACAATTACTTTCACAAAGCTTGTCCCACCTAAACAAATGAAGATTCCTTATACTCACGAAATCAGATTGTATGACTTGCATAGGGTCGCCTTTATGCTCATCTTGGAGTACATTCAAGTCAAAGAAGGTCCATCCAAAGCAGTGGTCATTCCCAGAGCAAACATTGGTCGCATTGGGAATGGTAACCTGATATTTGTCAAATTACATGACTTCTCATTAGTCGTCATTGGCAAGGGCATTCAGCACCTTACAAGGGAGGAACAAAATATCAACGGCTTTCCAAGAAACCATGAAGAGATTGAGCATAATCTTGACCAAAACAGTTTAGTTCCCAGTAATTACTATGCATTTAAGAGCTTTACTACATAACATACATGCGTATTTAGCAAAAACAAGAAATCATCAAATACAAGGAGACCTTTGTTAATCATTTAAGGACTCTACTTATCATAAAATTTCAAAGGCAGAATGCAACACTGAGGGTGGACAAATTTTCCTTATTCACTTATTAACTGTCCATATCTCCTCCCCTCTATAGGGTAATTTTCAATATAGATCGAAAATGTCAGCAGAAAGCTGCAGATTTTAGGACAAAGAAAACCGTCAGCACTTACTTTCCCATCAAGTCGAAGCTTAACACTCAGTGCATCAACCCCGGCCAAGTTCATGACTTTCAAAAACTCATCCCTCGTGCGTAACACTGAGCTACACAGAACTCAACATCAAGTTAAAAAGAAACACAGAAGAACACAATGCTAAAATCAGAGATTTGACGTGTATAGACTACTTTAGTTTAAATTAGTGAAAGAATACACATTATCTCAAATACTAGTGATTTTCAGAAGAAGGGAACAGACTTTCACAAAGTAAGACATGTTTGACTAGTTCTTCAGCAAAGAGATTTTCACTCATCTGTAAGAGTGAAGAGTTGAGTAATATTAACAGGGTCAGCTTATTAACGCTAACGAAAGGACACAAACAGCAAAGAATTGCAGATGGAATGAGGAAAGCAGAAATATATGCTAAAAGTCCAGATAATTAATTTGATTTAATACCAAACATTTGCAGAGAGAACAAAAATCACCTGTTACGAATAATCTCCTGAATTGTGGAGATTCTGACAGCTAGAATGAATGCATCTGCGTTAAGGGTCTCTCCCCCACAAGCTATTCCTGATATGCGGCCTGTTGCCTCATCAAAGAATAAGTTTGTCACCCTTTGACCCTCCAAAAACACACAACCTTGAGTCCTCATCAATTCCTTCCACGGCTTGAAGATCTTTTCTTTGAGTGTCCCTTGACACCAGACAGCATCAAAATCTTTCTGTGTCCAAAACAAAAGGAGAGAGTTACACTTTGATGTGCCCATTTCATAAACATGAATGCAATTATCAGTCAGAATGGCCTGGTGCACTTAGACACTATGTTAAAGCCCGGTTAAAGGATCACATCATCCATCTTGATTATGATTGCACTAATGCTGCACATCCCACAGGCCAAGATGGCTGACTAATAGCTTCTTCTTTCTTTTTCCAAAATCTTCACATAATAGGAGATATCTCATGGTTCCGTTGCTTCCAGCAATCATATTGAACTGCCCATCATCAGGTGCATGTATTACAGATGAGGTCTAGAGAAGAGAGCCAAGAGACCTGGTGAGCAAGGATGAGGTAATATAGCATTGCCAGAGTTGCAGCAGCACTGCCCTGCTCTGGTGGCACAAAGAGACCCACTTGAAGCATTGGACGAAATACATCCCGATAAAGCTTTTCTGAGCAGCCAAATTGTCTAAAGAGCTCCCTGGCAGTAACTGCCAGTTGAATATATCATAAGAATTTGTCTTATGAACTTTGGCTAGTGATGAAGTTAATCGATAGAAATATTTTGTTTTTACAATTGTGGTTGGATCTTTACTTGGATCATACTTTCTCCAGGCAGTATCGGTGTTGTCAAAGTCTACCACTGCAAGCATAAGGCACATGTCAGCTGTCGATAGGAGGATGAGATCTGGCAAGAGTTGTAGGGCTAGTAATTGAATGCTGTTGACAATCTTCTTAAAACAATCCTACAGGACCAGAAAAATTTAATATGATGCTGAATTTACTCTCTTAGTTTGGTGCTAACTTGTAGGTTGAGGGTGGGAGGGGGATAGAAGTCAGGGGAGATCCATCTGCAGATACTACAAATGCACTTATGTCCTACAATAACTAGCTGGAAAGTTCTTCACAACTCAAACCGATGGGATTATGCAGTCCACAGAGTAAATATAATGTCTATTAGCCAACACATTGCTGTAAATCTAAATGTATAAGAGCATATCACATGCTTCATTTACATTTTCATTATTCATCGAAGAGGACATTACAATAGGGCAATCAAATCAAGTTGTTTCTTCATTAATTTGTTCACGTATGCCATGCTATATTCTTCATCTCAAATACTTGACTGAGAAGCCTTAACATGCCTGCAGCCATTAGAGAAACTGACGTCAGTCTATCCACCAAGTCCATTCGAAGAAACTGCGTGTCACAAAAAATAATTGAACATCAGCAGAGTCACTTGTTTGGTCAAGCTTTGATATATATCGTATCAGTAGACAGAGTCTTGTAGCTTCATCATGATGCATACTTGAGTATGAACTAAGGCTCCCAAGGGAGAAGGCAACTGAGGCAGATCCTGGTATACCGGAAACTCAACCTGCATGAGTATAAATTTTACTTTGAGAAACCTAACACTAAGGTTCTCCAGATATGCAAGACATATGTACTTGTCATAATGGCCACCAAAATTTGACAACAGAGAAGCCAGTGCCACATGTGATTGAGAATGGCTACATTCAAAAGCATAAGATATGTTTGAACTTCACCATCCAAAACATACTAAACGTAGTCTTTTTATCATTGGTTTCACATGCTTGGAATGTAAAATGAAAAAGATATGTCAAGTACCTCTAGCCCCTCACTTGAATAGAGAGCGGACTTCATCGAATTTGTAAAGGGCTTGATCCCAAGCTCATTGACGAGGCTGAAGATGTTCTGGTAAGGATGCCAAAAGCCTGCATGTTCAAAGAACTCTGTTTGGCTTTTTTTCAACTACTAAGTTGTGGGAGACACCTCTGCGTATGATGCAATCTGAAAGGGCCCAACCATGGAAAGGACAAGTTGGAGCTCATCAACTTTCCATCATCCCTAGTGAATACTCACAAGTAATGGGGGTAAATGGACGCCCATATGACATGATAACAACTTCTCTGCTATTGGCAGAATTTCCTCATGAGCTGACAGTATACACTAACCATATCCTCATTCACTTATATGAACAACAGCAATAAACATAAACAGTATGCCTGCATAATGCTTAAGTAATTCATACATTAATATCCAATTGATTTTCCTTCTCTCATTTAGCAAATTTATACAATAGGACAAACATAAAAAGGAAAACATCTTAAACCAATCTAATTTGACGAGCCAGTTCAACCCAATCCTAAACTAGCATCTACGATATTAGCATGAGCTATCAACATATCAACAACCCAGAAGAAGAACCGGCTAAATTCTCTTCACATGAAAGAGAGGTTTCAAGTACCCTGAATACCGATCCCGTCAGGACTGCCATAATCATCCGCATCTTCAAGAACTGTCACATCGAAACCCTGAAAAAGAAGGGGAAAAAACACAAGGCACTCCCTTCGAATTCAAACCTTTGGCATTCCGCACAATCACCGACAGAACACAGTCTAAACTCAATCACGCATTCAATCCACAACGGCCGAGAGAAAGTAGAAGACGAAGGAGGACCTGCTTGCAGAGATGGTGAGCCGCGCCGAGGCCAGCCCAACCGGAGCCAACAATCACCACGTTCTTATTCTTCTTCTTCCCGTCCACGCCGTTGTCATTGTTCTCTGCGCTGGCGTGGGCAACAAGAGACGACCCGGCTCTGGTGCAACGCGGTCTGCAGGAGAAATCAAATGGAGAAGAAGGTGGGAGTGTGAGGCTCTGCCTCCAACTCCAAGAGGAAGACAACATGGTCGACTAATGCTATCTGCGGCGGCTTTCAACTGTTTTCACTTCACACGTACTCTCTTTTCTGGCTATTGGGAGACGGTTGAAATCAGTTGATTGATGGAGGTTGCAACTGGCAGACCAAGCGCGCGAGATTTTTCTATAGGTGGCCTGAACTTGACCGTGGGCGAGCCTGGTGGCCCCTTAAGCCACCCAAGCCCGAAATGCGAATGGACTGGTCCGGCGTGCAGGTCTCGTTATTAGGTCCGACAAGCAACCCAACTTTTCTTATCCTAAATCTCATTCACACAATGCCTGGCTCGGATCGGCGACAAGTCCAAATAAGCCCGAGCCCACAAATTCCTTTAGTGCCTTCAGCTCAAAAGTTGGAGGACTTGCTACGGGGAGAGAAACCCGTTG
Organism: Eucalyptus virginea; assembly: GCA_014182375.1. Classification (NCBI taxonomy): domain Eukaryota; kingdom Viridiplantae; phylum Streptophyta; class Magnoliopsida; order Myrtales; family Myrtaceae; genus Eucalyptus; species Eucalyptus virginea. The sequence continues at coordinate 17,580,411 of CM024522.1, read as the reverse complement.
GCCATTCTTTCCACGTGAAAAATGAACAAAGACGTTTAGTTTCATATATAAGATTCAACCCATTCTTTCCACGTGAAAAATGAACAAAGATATTTAGGACGCGTGTTTGTAGAACAGTTTCTAATCGTTTAATTAGAAATGATTATTTTTAATTTTGTTCCTAACTATTCTAAGATTTTTTAAACATTTTGATAATCGTCCAAAATTTCGATTCTAAAATAAATCCTTGCTCATCAATTCTGTTCCAAATCAATTTCTTTTAATTTTTAAATAATTTTTTTACTTTTTCCTTTTTTTCTTTCTTTTTTTCCTTTTCTCCTTTTTTTCTTCTTCTTCTTTCTTCTTCTTTTTCTTCTTCTTCTTCCGACGACCTTCTGGGAGCCCTCGCCGCGCCCTCATCGCCTCAGCCTCACCGGCGGTGAGCCTCACCTAACCTCGCCGATGGCTAGGCTAGCCTCGCTGGGGTTGGGCGAGGCTTGCCTGGCCATCGGTGGGGTTGGGCGAGCCTCGCCTAGCCACCGACGAGACTCGGCCTCGCCGGGGGTGGGCTTGCCCCCGACGAGCTTGCCGAATCTCACCTTGGCCTAGCGAGCCTCCGACGAGCTCGGCTGACCAACGGACAACACCGTCGGCGATGGCGATCGGCATTCGACGGCGATGGGACGATGGGCAATCAACGGCCAGCGGGTGGGATGGTGGCGGCGAGATGGACGGTGGGAAGGAATGGTGGAGTTGTTGGTCGCGAGATTCTTAAATTTGTTCAAGAAAAAGAGTTGTTGGTTTTGATTCTTGAATCAATCTATTTTCAATATGTTCTCCCAAAACAAAAATTTTACCAAATATGATTCTAGCCCAAACTGATTCTAAAAACAAAGAATCGAACTAATTTGGAATCCCTGTTTGATGCTTACCAAACAGGACCTTAGTTTCATGATACAACCCATTCTTTCCCGTGAAAAATGAACAAAGATGTTTAGTTTCATGTACGAGATTCAACTCGCAAATTAGTTTTCACAAATTAGTTTCATGTACGAGAGTCAACTCACAGATTCTGTAAAGAGACGAGATTCAACTCGTTCTGTGAAGAGACAATGCAAAAGTCTCAAGAGTAAGACAGGCAAAAAAAATAAAGAAGATAACACAGGTAGACAGAGAAAAGGAATATCTCCCCGAAATAACACTTCATCTTGCGGGAGCTCCCCCTCAGTAGATTTTCAGTTCGACAATAAGCCAACAATGGCCCAACTTAGCTCAGATATATTTGCAAGTAACAATCCTAGAGAGTAGAAGGCAAAACTCCCCTAACACGTATTTGCCAATAAACAATTTGAGGAAGTGGTGACCACAACGGACCACCAAGGACATCTTAATAACCGTCGTCCTCAACAAAACCCACCAAGCGAAAAAAGAAAGAACATGGACACCAATCCAAGTCTCAGCGAGGAGCTTCGACTCGAACCGGTAATGTACAGCAACGACTCGATAAGCTAGACCTACAATCGTCAGCTCCGAGTCCAACCATCATCTCCTTTCACCGTCTCCTCCGGCTTGGGAGCCTTCCCAATGGGTTACGTTTTTGGCTCTCTCTGCGCTCGCTGTAACCAACAAGATCATCGTACAGTTTCTGAGAAGCCTTGGAGAACTCGGTCAGGGACTCAAAGATCGCGGAGAGCCCGGTCTGAAACCCATTTAGAGTGATCCTCTGCGTTTCTTGCATGCAATTATGGTGCCTCTCCTTCTCCACTTCTAACTTCCTCCTCAATGTCTCCAAGAAGTCCCCCTTGTCTGTCGCGAGCTCGGGATGGTCGATCTCGAGCTCAGTTTTGTCCTCGGTTGGCCTGAACTCGAGAAACGCGGTCTCTACCTTGTGGAATGATGGCGACATTGTCCTCCTCTCAACTTCTTTTGCCAGCGCATCCACTTTCCTCTTTTGGCGCTGCTCCTCCCCTTGTTGGGCCCAGAGAGCTCTCACGTCCTTTGCAAAGCTTTTCAATGCGAATGCCACCGCCTTTTCTGGCAACTTATTCAGAGAGGCCGACCAGTCGTGGCACATTGGTAATAACAGGGGACCATTGACCCGGTAAGGCGTGGAAGAACTTCTGCCCTTGGAGCAAAATTCGACTTCTGGCGCTACGAACTTGGCAAGCCAACCATAAAGGGCTTCAACATATGCCTTTTGTGATGTGATGTAGTCAGTGAAGCATGAACGCCAGTTCTGGAGCTCAGCTTCGAGCTGGAGTGTCGCGAGCCGGTGGGAGTCATTGCAGAACTTTCCATACGTGGGGCAAGCAAAGGTACCAACTTCGAGAAGAATCTTGTTCTGGGTCTCGTGAGACTCCAGCATAATTTTCCAGGTTTGAGTAAGGCTGCATGATGGGAACAGAATGACAAATAAGGAGCGAGACCATGAAGTTCTGAAAATAGACTTAATTACCTTCGTGTAACTGATGTACAATGATGAAATTCACAGAGCTTTTCCTAGGTGTTTGCTTACCCTTTTAAAAGCTCGAGAATTTGAGGCTGCAGTTCATCGTCACGAAGCTTATCGATCTTTTTAGAAATTGACTCGGCACTGCGAATCGCAACCAAGATCCTAGCATATAAATCTTTCACGGTAGCTCTGGTTTTGTCCATCATGGGTCCATCATCTCCTCTGACACCTTGGTTTCTCAGACGCATGCACTTCCTCTCGTACAATTTTCTTATGTTGTCTCCAGCCTGGCTTATAGGATTGAAATTATCAAGTCGAAATAAATGAAAGCAAACTAGATGAAACTAAGTCCCCAATCATAACATATAGATAATACAGAAATAAACTCAATTGTCAAGATTTCATCTTTTAACACGAATTAAGAAACATTTTCAAGAGCATACCATGTTTAGGTGAGAAGTGAAGACAACTCGTTCATAGTAGCCAATCAAACAAGTGGAGTATTGACAGATGCAGCTTTACCTTAACTTCTTCATAGAGCTTCTTCTCCCATGCATATAGTCTTTCCAAGGTGAGTGAATGGCTTCCCGAAACCATCCCTCCATAGTCATCAAACAATTCATTTGTATACGCGGTCCATGTAGATGATCCCTTTGAACTTGAGGCCACCAGACTTTTGCATGAGGTAGGCTTAGATGAAGTTGATCGGTGCCAGGTTAAAGATTGGATAAGTTTTGTGGAATTTTCTGCATTAGAATTAGAAATTAGGGAGTTCTAATAGATCACCAAAATACAGAGTATTGGATCCACGCACCAGATCCAAAAGACTTCTGATTTATCTCTTAAGGAAGAAAACAAGAAGTCATCATGCCTCATCAAGAATATGTTGCCTTATGTAGTAAATAGAAATGAAGAGGGGTGAATAGTATGATATTCTAGAATCACAACTTGCTAGAAAGAGGTTATTTAAAAGAGATAAACTGGAGAGAAAAGGGGGCGAGACTAAGAATGATTCACAAAGCTCCTATAAGAACATGAATGGTGATGGTAAGAAATTCAGTTATACAATAAAGACATACAAAAATACAAATGTTAAAACAATGTCCCCTGCAATATATTGAAAGAGAAAGCAACTTCTAAATTGTCTCTCCTCTGTCCTCTCCCTCTGGTTTGTATTGAAATGGGTTTGCTCCACCAGAGTAAAATTAGGTTCTCCTCAGGTCAGTCCAGAGCAAGCACAAATCAAAGCCTAGGCAAAACTATAAGACAGCATTGTGGTCCTAATTAGCTACTGGGACGAGATAAGCCCCACCAATGACCTTTATTGAGAGGAGAAGAAAAATGCACCGGCGACATGAAAGGGACCACCAACAAAAGTGAAACCATAACACCCAGAAGATGTCGCCAATTTTTGCAATTTATCCCGGCAAGTGAAACAAGAACCTTTTGGCAGCTAGGATAGAACTTTGTAAGATTAGATGAAAAATACCAACTTTTTAGATGGGTTAAGAAATCCAAATCACTGGAAGAAAAAAGGAAAAGTAAAGTTTAATTACCTAGGTCACGACTGAACCAGCAAATCTAGCAAATCCGTTAATATGAACATGAGAATCCAAGATCACGATAGAGAAAGGATTACACAGCAAGTTCCCTCAACACTTACCAAATAAAAATGAACTAAGAAATTACTCTGAAATGAACGCAAACAAGGTGACTTTATTCATGAAATGATTTTCAAGCTGCGTTCTGCTAATAGTTCAGTAGGAGACAAAATGGGTACTTGGGGATTGAAGTAAGATTTGATTCAATAATATTGTAATGTGACAGCAAAATCTACCAAACCAGAAAACCCTAATCTCACCTTTTATTTCCTCTAATCCAGATTGCAGATGCACTCTGTTAGCTTCCAACATCCTAGAGACATCCTTGCCAGAATCATAAGCCCTTATGAAATGGTCTTCAATGTCCTTCAATGCTTCCAAAAGCTCTCTACCCTTCTCAGGCATGTCAATCACTGTTAAGCCCTTGTGCTCGCCCTGGCCCAAACAGCCGCCACCGCCCGCCGCCTTCACCATTTCAACCGAACCACTCTCTTCCTTAGCCTCCCCTCCACTCACAACATTCTCTTCAACAACCACCACCTTTTTCTCTTCTTCAACCCCATTCTCTTCAGCTTCTTCCTCTTCTTCCAGCTCTGGTATTCCTTCCTGTTCCCTCACAACCCTCAGATCATCCTCAGAGGTCTGCCTGTACCCACTCATGACGTCCGGCCTCATGCCATAGAAGGGGTTGAAGAAGTCCCACCCAAAATCCCTCTGGGGAGATGGCATGGGTGGTGGCATTTGCATATAATAGTACCCGCAGGCTGGCTCTTGTACTTCTGCGTTCACTCTCTTCTCAGTTTCTTCCTCTGAGGAGTCATCTGAAGAAGTGGAGGAATCACGGTGCTCACAAGGGATGGCCTCTTTGGTAGACTCAGAAGGCCTCTGTTGGAGCAGCATGGTGTTGTTGGTGACATTCTCGGTGGGGGTTGATGGGGAGGTGCAAGGTGGAGAGAAAGTTATGAGGAAAGGTGAAGAAGGTGAAGAGTGTCTAGCAACAAAGAGCTTAACGGCAGCTGCGACTGCATATAGAGATTGACAGTACTTAAAATGTGCCTCTGCGAGAGCATACCTTCTCTCAACGGCTAGCTTGAGCTGATGCTTTCTCTCCCTACATATGGATACTACTTCTTCTTCTTCACCTATCTTAGAAGCAACACATCCCATCCTCTCTGCTTCTTTTTCTTTTTTTCTTTTGCTTAAACCTCGAGTTGGATGAATAGGGGCTAACGGAATGTAAAAAGGTCGGCTTTTTGGGGGTATCTCTTCATCCTTTTCTGATACAAACGAGTTCGGGTTTCGCCAAGACAGGGAATGTATTTGCTTGAGCCGCGTTTTCGGAAAAGCAGAGTCCAAAATACTGATCCATTGGAAGTTTTAGGCCATACCCATATCAGGACTTGCTCTGAGGCACGCTTGCTTCTGGTGGAAACGCAGCTTTTGAAAGAGCTTCCAAACTACCCATTTCCTTCTCCAAGCAAAAGAGCTTCAAAAAAGAGAGCGGAAAAACAAAGGGCTTCAAAGAAGCAAACACAGAGGAGTGAACTTTTCTGGAGAGAGAGAGTCTAGAAAGGCCGGAGGTAAAAGCAAGACTAGTTCTTTCCCCTTCTTCTCTTCCATTCTTTTCCCTAAGCCCACCATTTTGTTTAATTACCTGAAACTGCAAGAGGGGCTGCGAAATAAGAGAATGGAGAGTGTATCTTCTAATATAAAATTTTGGAAGGGAATAAGGACAGAGAGAGATTGATTACATTACAACAGGGTAAAAAGCAGCTGGAGCATTGGTAGAGTGAGTAAAGTTGAGAGGGGCTCGAGAAAGAGCGGGAGTGAGAGAGAATCCCTGTGCTTGCTGTTTGGCAATTAGTAGGCATGAGTTAGCAAGGGCACAAGTACAGCCATGGTCTATCATCCCAAACGTGACTCTCACAAAAGAAAAAGGAAAAAGAAAGTGAAATTACTAAAGGGCTCTGCTTGATTTTGCAGAGATTTTAGAGGGAACCAGCAGGGAGGGTTCAGAGAGAAGAGCCAAACGTGGTCATTCATTCACTGTAACCAGTGCAGAGAGACTAGCGTAGTGAGAGAGAGAGAGAGAGAGAGTGGTTCATTAATTGTCCTGTCTCTTGTGGTATTTCCTCCTGTCATTATACGAATCTGACTGCCACTAGTTACCTCGTAAACCACTCCTAATGAAGGGTGTAATTGTGGTTTGTCCCAGGCATTTATTTATTTATGTGTACGGGGAGAGGAGAAAGAGCCGCCTCGCCTCGCCGTACCCGTGTGCCGCTGTCATTTTCTTGAGAGCTAGGCCAGGAAAACTAACCCTATCTGAAACTCCAGAGCAAGATGGCACTGAGATTCTGAATCTAACGTTTCATGATTCATCAAAGATTTGGAACTGAATACAGTGGCGCGTCATGTGAGGGAAGCTTTATTATGGCCCTTGAAAGGGATGAAGAAAGTACCCATCTTATTTCTCGACTCTTTTTCATTGCTGCTGCTGCTACCAGCTTCTCACCTTGATTGATTGGTTTGAATGACCTAAAGGGAAATCAAATATAAACCCTCCCTCGGTTTACTTTGCTCTCCCTTTGGAGATGATAGAAATAATTAGCATCTACAAAAAGGGAAGAATATGGGTATTACTTGGGATAAGAGGCAGTTTAGTTGTATGAGTTGTTTATACTGCATCCATTGTCGTTCACATCTTTCAAGCTAGAGAGACTTCGAACAATATCAATGTATTTGTTTTTTTGGGTCCAAGATTTCAATGTATTTAAAAAATAATTCATTTTCACTCTAGGTTGCACCTCATTTAAATAACTTAACAAATTATTAGATGATATTTCAAAATATAAAGGATTGGGATTGAATTATCATATCAAGTTAATTTTAGATTTGATCACTTATTAAAAAGGGTCTATGCAATTGTCTCGACCACACGATGGATTAAGATTATGAGATAATTAATTAGGGATGAGTCCATAGGAGATAATTAATTAGGGATGAGTCCATAGGCTTTATAGTACATTGACGTGACATGAATGTGAAAGGGATTTGGAAATCAGTTTTCTTTTTATAAGGCCTAAGACTTGGTATTCTTCGTGACGTTGTACCACTTTCTAGGACTTCCCTTTTGCTCACGAAACATGGACAAGATACCAAAACAACGAAGGCCAAGAAACAGAATCGGACTAAATATAAAGAGGACCTGGGTTAAATGACCTCAAAGACTGCGCAGAAACTTCATTCTAGGGTCTTAAAAAGTACAGAGAACTCACTTACCCATGAAGATGAGTCAAAGTGTCAAACCATCATTGGATACACAGTACAAAATTAAAATGGTAGTCAAACCTGTGCCCGAGAGAAAGATACCCATTTCATAACCAACTTCACCCTAGGCTACTGAGAGGGAGGCAGTCATGGCACACGAAACACAAACATTCATGACTTCAAGTTGAGAGAGAAAGAGAGAGAGTTCTGGCTCCACATGGGAAAGTGATGCATGCTACTGTTTTCCTTTTTCTTCCACATTTTTGGTTCAGAAAAGAGCATTTATTCAATAGTAAATACCAAGAGAGCCGATGAAGATTTTTGCATGGACACAGTGAAAATGTTTTGCTGAATTTCAGTGAAGGAGAAATTCTCTGCTAAAAATGAGTGGATTGATACAGAGTTGCCACCATAACAGAGTATTTTCCTCTAATGCGAGAAACATCTGCTTTATGGAAACCCAAAATGCTGCAGCCACCACTAGCTTTCAACCCATGAAAAATAAAAGGAAAACCAAAAAAAAAAAAAAAAAAAAAAAGGAGACATGAAAATCCTTCTATTCCATGGCTCTGTTTTATGTAATCTCGTTTTAAATATTCAATCCCCACTTTCTTTGTGCAGGCATATAGTAATGTGACACCCCACATGGAAGCTAAACTGCTGAAGCAAAGCTGACAATATGTTGTAATCAGGTGGGCTCATGCAAATTCTCTCTTTTGACTGCCAAAAAAAGTTTCGACATCTGGGTAAATTGCATTAGAAGCTGCATGCATGCAAACCAAATTGCAATGTCTTTGACTTGTCTTCAGGAGAAGAAATTTCATCATATACTTATTCTAATCTGCAGTGCACAGACCTTGTGCTAAGTTCACGGGGAAAAAAAATATGAGCTTGAAATTATCGAGAAAATAGAAACGTATTTTCCCAGTAATAATTGGTCTTATTCATTCACACATTTCAACTCCCAAAGAAAATTTTAAAAGCACTTTGAGATGCCACACCTGCATTTTGGGCTCCCAACGGTGGCATGGAGGACCGTGCAATTAATCTAAGGGCTGTGACTTGTTTAAGGACATGTAATGATCACAAATTGCGAATTAGACGACAAGACTTTGGTTTCGTGGTGACCGAGAATATGCTCTGACAGAGCCTGACCGGCGAGAGGGGGAAAAGACAAGTAGCCTTTCCCTTCCTCGTAAGCCCCCACTTCCTCTGTACATACTCAATAGATATTTAAGAAATGCATATTTTAGTGTGTAAATTTCTCTGTTGCTCTAATCTAATGCCGGATATGTTATTCGGCAAAGAATGTTTTAAGGCTAGCTAGCCCTCCCAATTTAATAAAGCATGAAACTTTTGGAACTCCCTAACAGTTTGCAGAGAAAAAAGCTTTCCTTAGGTATTCTGGTCACTGGTCAGCACGTAGGAAGATAACTAATGACATACGATGCCCAGCTAGCAGAGAGAGCATAACGACATCCATGACCACCGTGACCAAGAGAGGAAAAGGTTTAAAAAAATTATAAATTAGTCTCAAACTTTTTAATTATACCGAGTGAATTATAAATTTTTTAACGATTTATCAATATAGTCTACTCAATCAACTTTCACTTAAAATCCCTAACATAGAGTATGATCCTTCTATATAATTTTTTTAATTTTTATATCTTTTTTTTGTTTTGTCCCCAACCGTGGGTCAACCTCCACTCCTCACCCATTTACAGGAGACGACACCCTTGCATAGTCTAGGTGAGAACCCCAATGCCTTCTTGCCTATCGCCAACGAGGGCATCAGGGCCCTCACTTTGCTCTGGGCAAGAGCCACAACGCATTTATAATTTTTGACCAAAATTAAGCAAAAAAATTATATTAATAAATCATTAAAAGATTTATAACTCAATTGATATAATAAAAAGATTATGGAGTGAATTAATATAAGTGCAATAAATTTAACCTTATCTCTGGCCACGAGTCTATACCTATTTCCTGCGATAAAACTCACATGAACTGATATGAGCAGAGAGCTAAAGGTCACTATCTCCAGTTTTGGCATTGGGAATCATAACATTCCGAAAAGAACTCCCCCTGATGAAAACCAGGCCAAAATACCCAACGAACCTAAAAAAAGGCAAATTATATTCTCAAGTAACATCATTTACAGAGCTGATACGAAGCTAAACTAAATGAAAGCAAAAATTGCTACTGAGGGAGGCTTGCAGAGGAGCTTTCCTACCACACACAGTTAATAAAACTATAGTTACGGAGTTTTTTAATTTCCAAAGACCATATTTTCAGCCCGTGTCTCAGTTCAGATGAAAGAGTTTTAAGGTCATCTCCTCTTCATCTGCCAAAGAAGCTGCCTTGGTATGCAATAGAAATAAATCGAAAACAGCATAATGACAAATACAGAAATCCCAAGAGCAGCTTCTTCAATTATCGCTGGCCTCTGAGGAAGTAGTACAGGGAGCCAAAGTATTGGGAGGCAAGTTGATGCCGCCACCTCTAATTGAAAGTTTAGCTGACCTGGTTGAGCTCACTGTACTCATCATATTCCCATCCAGATACAAGACGATGACCGTGATGTCATCGTGGAAGTGCCGGCGGACTCCCCGGTCAATCTTTTTCAAGTCCGAGTACCTCATTTCTCTTTTCCTTGCTGCTTCCTGCAAAGCAGCTTTCAATAGCCGCCTCGCACTTCCCTGCAGCGAAGGTTGGTGGACTTGAGTGCACATATTTTTCCTAGTCAAATGTGATATTGCATTCTTTTATGCTCTGTTCATGACTATGTTAGCGTGTTTCTTCAATGCAGATCAGCCCAGAAGTATAGTAGAATGAAATATGATTTTTCTAAACAGCTAATGTAATGCACCCATACTTTCCATGGTACAGCATGCTAGCCGAATGCAAATTAGATGATTAGGTTATTTAAATGGGAAAAAAAAGAAAAAGTAGCATGTTAAACTTGCATTGCGTGCGTGATTCTGAACTATATCTACTGCTTCCTGGTTGCTGAGGTGCTCCCAAAGTCCATCGGATGCAAAAATGACAAACCGATCATGTGGTTCAAGCTGTTGCGCCGAGATTGATGGCTCTGAACTTAATATTGGTTTCTCGAAAGGTTCACGAAGGCGACACTTCGCAATCAAAGGCGCTCGGTTGAACTCAGGCTTCTTCAGATATACATCTCCAATAGACCTTGAAACCTGCAAAACCAAATGCCGTGACCATTACTTTGAAACCTACAGATTTACTGGTCAAATTCTAGCGAAAGAAATATCACGAGCAAATGATAAATTTAGGAACTGCTGCATGAAAACTACTGATCACGAGAGAGACAAGCAAGCTGCACTGCTGCAGGCAGAACCAATTGATTTTGATAAAACCAGCTTTGTTGTAACTTTTGGTAATATATTCTTTCTATTGCCTTGCTAGAACATTTTTCAAGTTCCTCCTTTTGCAATTGCAAAGTTTGTAGCTTGCTGGCAGACTTGTGGTAGCAAAAGCTCCTAAAACTTGTTCATGTTCCCACTAAAATTCGGTAGTGTTTGTTTTACCTTCTAGCAAACTTTCAGAAAGGCCACCATTTCAAGCATAAAAACCCATTTCCTGATAACAAAAATGTTTGCCAAAAGCAAAGCACTATCCTAGCATGTAGCATCAAAGATGTTAGGAACTTTCCAAATCTATTATCACACTATGGACTATTATCTAAATTGATGTGCTCACTAATAAATTCAAGCAGAAGATCTGCAGTAAGAGCACATTTTAATTGACGAGTCCTACTGGCTATAACTTACCTGTATGAGGCCCTTCACCCGCCATACATTGTGCTTTAGTACTACAATCTGAGAGTCTTCAGGGTGCATGGAACACAACTCCTGTCTCACGGACTCTATACTTGCATTATGCTCCGTCGACAGCTGGATGGCCAGTACCTCCCCTGTCGCCTTCACTGCTCTTCCCAGAACAGCTCTTGAGTCGCCAAGATTTGCTATGTAAAGGGTATCGCCAGAAATTATACCAGCAAGGCAACATGATCCAACTGCTGCAATCTGTGGTCTTTCTGGCCAGAGTTTGGTAACAATGGACATAAACCCCTCTTCTGTCGCTTGAAATGCCTTCCGTATAACATCAGCAGAAACTGATTGGTGCTCCGATATGAACCCTGAAAAGGCAATTAGCCAATATAAAAGGGAACTAGCTCTCTGACTCCTTCAGGAAAGTACGCGATCAATTGAAAAGCATTAAGTCAGTAAAAGAAATGAAGCATTCTCTTAATCAAGCTTGGAACACGTATTTGTTTAAACTAGCAACACAAATTAGACATAATGAAATGATTAAGAATCATTGTAATCAAGCTACTAGTCTGCTTGGCGATTGCATGCAGAGTGACAGCTCCTGCAAAGTCTGCTAAACTTGAATAAAAAGAACAATTTTTGTCAAATAAATTGTAGTTTATCAAAATAAAGGCACGGTTTAGTTCGAGATTTTACATAATAGCAAACAATGGTTTAACTCTCCATAACACCCTCAAAGACTTCTCATGCACCACCGGCACCAATGACCATATAGCGGATCGCAGTGACAATCAAAGAATCTGATAATTTCTTTAAGTTTGTATCCCCAGTACTCTGCCAAAGCCATGACCTTTTTTTTAATCCAACCATCAATATCCTTGCTTCCTCAGAAGCAGCGAACTTTGAAAAACATCAAACCACATCATCCTTGCTTAATTTATTTTTAAAAGGAACTTTATAGTGAAGTTGGGATCCACTTACTCTTGAGATGCTGAAAGAGGTGATCATTAACATAGCGCGAAGTCTCTGGTCCCCCGTGTCCATCGTAGACACCAACAAAGGTACCGTGGGGGCCGGACTCGAGGGAACTCAAATTGCCCGATTCAATCTGGCTTTGATCTTCTAGTAAATTATTGGCCTGGACAACAGCCATTGAGAATTCGCCATTCAAGTGCTGCCCCAAATCTTTGAACCATAGAAGCCCGTCTTGGCAGCCTCCGGCGACCGAACCCCTGTGAGCACATCGATCTGAACTCGGCCGGAAGCAGGCCCCCAATAGATTTATCAGCTCTGAGAACATGCTTCATCTCAACCAAACAACCCCCAGATTACTCCACATCTGACTTACCATTTATAAACTCAACTCAACTCAACTCAACTGTAATTACCCCAACAAGCCTCAAACAGCTTTTTGCAGATTCTCTAATTTAAATGCCCTGCTGAATAACAACCGAGAAAATAATGTATCTGCCAAAAAGGATTTAATGATATAAAAGGAAAGCATAAAGGCCCTTTAGTCAGATTCAGACATCCTTCCCACCCCTCACGTCAACTGAGAACAAGTTCTCAGCCCACAGAAAACCCAATTGCTGAATAAACAACACGATCAAGATGACTAACAGAAGCGAAAAGAGGTAGAGTTAAAACATGAAAATTTGCCACCACCTCTGTTACCCTCAGACAGAGGGGAAAAGAACAAACTGAACACGGGCACGAAATGTTGAAAAAAAAGGCGGTCAAAGTCGCTTTTTGCGCCCCTCCTCGAACAAGAGATTGGTCAGCCATTAGAATTCTGGGATTCCAGAAGGGGAAGGGAAAGACCTGGCCGTACCTTGCTTGTTAGCCTCCGTGTTGATAAAGTTCAAAGAACCCGAAAAACCCGTCAAACAGAGGATCAAGATTCGACTCCTCCTTGGCTCTGCACGATGCACTCGTGGCATTGACCGCGAGCCTCTGTCCAACGAAGGGAAGAAAGAATAAAAACTAGCATTTACCCAGCAAGCAAGCTGCTAGCAGGAAGAAGGTGGAAAACGAAGAGAGCTGATGACGGGTGATGGATCACTATGCTGGTGCCGTTCAAACGAAGAATCAAAGCTTGGACTTTGGAATTTGGTGGGCTTACTTTACTTGGTCATCCTCTCTCTCTCTCTCTCTCTCTATAATGGTGAGCATAGGACGACGCTTGATCATAGAAGAAGGGGTCTAAAGCTCGGGCCTAAAAAAACTGGAAAAAGAAAAAGAAATGCGTGAGGTAGACAAGTTTCATGATACACCAACTCTGGAGAGAGAGCTTGGAGACAGCAAAGCAGAGGTCTAGCTCTGGGCTCCACACAATTCCGCAAAACGTGAAAGAGAGAGAGAAAGAGAGAGGGTCCATGAAGTCGGGCGTGATTATTTCATGAAAAATGGCGTGATTATTTCATGAAAAATCTAGTATTCAAGGAATTTAGCTTTATCCAAATGTTTATTTCATAAAAAAAATTATGTTTTTTGGTCAGTCTTAGAAATAAAAGGGAAATTCGTTTTCTTTCAATTCGTACCTCGTTTTGAGAAATGATTTTTACTCGAAATTGGTTTTCAAAAGAAGTTATTGATTTCCCTTGCTTGGTCTTGAGCATGAAAACAAGAGGGAAGTAGTAGAGAGAGAAGTGCTCGCCGGTCCTACCGATAATGATGTTTCTTTGGGAAAAGTGATTTCCTCGGGAGGGGAATTCATCTTTAAAAAATTTTAGCATGCCAATTTTGATCGATGAAAAATATTTTCTATCTATCGATCGATTTATTTTCAAGACATCTAAACAGGTTAAAATTTGAAAACATTTTCCCTAAAAATTTTGCTCAAAAAGAAGCACACCCTTAATTGAATTTGAATTGCCAAATATACCATTCCTTGTGAGGAACTCTTCTCGATAACCTAAATTCCATTTAATTCACGTTATATCGATCTAATAATTTCTCTCCTTTAATTCTTTTGGTAGTTTCCCATTAATGAAGTCATTCGGAAAGAAATATGATGAACCAAGATATAAGGGAAATTTCGTGAAACATGAATAGTTGTTGTTTATGATTTGGTCCGTTGTGAATCTCCACCATCAATCCATATGAGGCGTATGTGATAGTGTGTGATTTTCCAAATCAAATGGTTAAAATTAGAGATGTATGAGAAATCACCAAAGCCTATTTGATTCTTTTCTTTTAAAATTTTGCAGTATAGTTTTCTCATCTACATAGTCAATGACTTGTTACAGTAAGTCTTACTTAACGAAATTTGAATAGGACCATGGTAATTCAAAGTCAATACCTACGGCTGAAGAAAGAGGTTCGTGGCATATTAGGCTTGGCCGGCCGAAAGGACAAAAATAATGAGTTTGGACGAGTGATTCCCTTTTTACGCTGGTTCACCTTGTCTCGTTATGCCCAACTAACCCTAAAAAATATCAAATTATTTTTCATGAAGCCTGACTCGTTTTACGCCTACCCATTGATCAAATCTACTTATGAGGAAATTTTGCATGTCCACGAAATACGGCAGTCGTATGAATCCAAATAAATGCCCATTCGTTGATTATTTTTAAATGTTATGTTATTGCTATTGCCACACTTTGACAGAAATCTCATATGATGCAAAATCTTTCTCGGTTTAGAAATTGTAAAATCATAATTTCGTCCAGAATGTTTTGTCTAGTTTTGCCTTCAAAAACATTAATCCTTGAAATGGGGTTCATAAGTTGTCGAGGAGCACAATCCCACGTTTATAGGATCGGTGTTATTGGACACAGCTCATTTACACAATATGATCATGAGTATAAGATGCAAAGATGAAGTATGAGCAGGGCACGGCGCGAAAAGAGAAAGCACAATATCAAATTTACACATTTATGTCGTCAGTTAATCTTTGGGATATTAGTACGAATTGATTGAGACACAACTATAGTTACGATATATTAACATGGATTGTCGCACTAGATTTCGTCAATTGGCAAATCTTTTCATCAGATAAGAAATGTTCGAGTGACGTCGCATGTATGGTGAATGAATCGAGTATGAAATTCACTTCACGCACCTCAATTCGATGTGCCCACCCAAAAGTAAAAAGGAAAATACGAAGAGCTCCGTTCGTGGAGGATAAGGTCTATCCGATTCCGAATCGGACAATGACGTTTTTAGGTAATACAGTTACATGATAAATGCGACAGTTCAATTGGTCCGCACGAATGACAAATCAGGACGGGCACTGCTTTCCTTTAGACGGGAAAAAGGGGGATCGAGGCCACGACAAAAGAGACAGGCAAAGAGGTTGTTGTTTCCGGTCCAATAATTCGAGAGGTTAGTTGCTACTAGTGGATGGCGATTGCTTAACGTGCGCAAATTGGAAAGCATCTGCTGAAATTCGATCTTTTTATATGCACTGCATTATTAGGGCGTGGGATGTTGCATATTGATCGCCGGCTGCAAAAAATGTTAGGTCTTGTGTACTGGTGGAATCAACGGGTCCATTTCAAAGGTCGGTATCGCGTTTTCATCTGCTCCCGACCGATGCGCGAAAGCCAGACGGGATCTTCATCTTAAAACTTAGGCTAGTCACAAGTCATGATAGGCTAGTGATTCAAGGTGTGACTCTTGTAAACTCAGTCGAGTGACATCGCCGTCCAGTGGGGTGCAAAAGTGTTCTTCGGATGCATTCGAGCATGAAAAGTAGAGACCCATTTTTTTAAGCACAAAAATAAGCCGTGCATACCGCGCGATGCCAAATGTTGTCACGATAATTCTTGCCTTCTCTTCTTCCTATCATAGACATAGGCAAAGATTTTCCCTCATTTTTCTTCCAATCATGCCTACATAAGTCGTGAACATTAGATTGGTGATGCCATCGTCTATAACTCATTAATAGGAAACATAATGGAGGGACGGAAAAGGGGAAAACATTGCCCTTAAACTACCGACTTCATCATGTGTAATCTTCGAGATTAACTTAGGAGAAACCTTAGATTCGATCGAAGAGGTCAATACGCTTGGGCACGATCGTAGTGCAATAAAGCAAAGAAACGACGCCCGCAGATAGTGCGAGGCAAAGCGATGGAAATTTCCACGAGCGCATGAGAATAATAGTATCTTCCCCCCTCTGCATGTTGCGATGAGTCGATGACCTGACCTCTCCGCTCCTCTTGGTGAAGAAGCATCATGATGATCCGTCGCTTTCCGATCCGCAACAATGCCGCGACCTAATTCATCCACCAGGCGATGAGACCTTTCCTTCTCTCCCCCACTTGGATTTCATCTTTTTTCTGCATCTTTTCTCCTCCCCAAAAAAGCTTCCCGGTTTAGAACCAACTTGCCCTTTTAAATAATCATAAAAACGCAAATAATCCGTACTTTATTATAAAGATTTTGTCCCCACATTTCTTTATCTGATGCGTTTGTTGTTCATAGAAAAAAGGAAGGAAAAAAAATGAACCCTAAGTTTATATCCCGTAATTTTACGAGCATGTAAACTTATCCAAAACAAATAGTCAAAATATTCTTCTTACTATCGCCAAAATATGATCAATGCCAGCGATGCGACTATTTGCTGGTGTTTGTTTCTTTAATTATGTTATCATTGGATATGAATCGCACTCCATTTATAAAGTAATCTTGATATCTTTTTGTTTTTTTTAATCTCAAATTTTTATTGAAACGATCCAATGACACCAATGTCCTTATAGGGTCATTGTATTTCGGAATAAGTACGCCATAATTTTTATAATTTTCATATGACGTATATTTGAGTACCATAACTTTTTTTTTTTTTGATTACTTATGTGTCACAAAGATGATAAATCATTCAAATAAATGCATGATGTGGCTTTTTATAGTTTCCACAAGGCCTTTTAAGAGCAAATTTAAGTCCAAAGCGGAAAATAGAAAGACTACTTGGCAAATGAACAAAAAACAACAACGCTCCACCTGTCTCTATCTCACACACACATCTGATCGGCCATGGCTACTTGGAGAAATTCCTAGCTTTACTCATCCCAGCTTTCTCTTCACTCAACAGCAAAGTGTACAGATCGCTCTCTCGCTTCATGTTCTATCCCTCACTCTCAACGGCCTTGTCGATGGTCATTTGCACTGCCTGCAACTATGTTAGCCACCATTGTAGCCAAAGTGTTGGAGATACAGAGAATCCCCTGGGAATGCGACATGGACTCTTTCGAGAATGCATCGGCACTGCCGAGATGGCTGTCTTACTCCTATTTGCCATCGCAGCCTTCTCTGTAGTCGTAGAAGGAGGCGATTCAGAGAGTCAATGTTGGGCGAAGAGGGCTTGTCGAGTCGAAGAATAATAGGAAGGCCGAGAAGTCGTTGTTCATGCCTCCTGAAATTGGGATTAGGGTTTGAATGTTCTGATTTTGTCCCAATTTGAATAATTGGGATTAGGTTTGTGTGAAGTACATGTTGAATCATGCTCTGTCACCTTGGGGCAAACATATGACTTAAATGGTATCGTTTCGTGGCTAACTTGCTAACTTCATTTTGCGGGCAAGACACATTGAATGTAATATAATAAATTACTGTTCCATTGGACTTTCCAGTGAGATAAATCGCCAATAGCTTTCAAGTGAACGAATTTTAATAAATAAGGCACTCAAGTGATAAAAATAAAATAAAATTATGGCACTCAATTGAGTAACGTATGAAAGTTATAATATTTATGACATTTTCATCTTTTTCTTTATATTTATTAATGGACATGTGGCATATTTGAATAGTTGATCCGAGAGTGACTGCTACCATGCCGTCCTTTTAACGTCTCGGGGACCTTAAACTCAAATTGATTCTTTCTTAGCACCACAAAAAATTCAGATCATTTTGTACGGCAATCAAAATCACGTTCCTATTTCTTAACGTGGTCAAAATATTTCCATCTTTAAGCAACTCACGTGTATTGACCGAATCACACGTTGACTCGAAATCACTTGACCGGATGGAAAATACGATGATGGGAGCAACTCGTGGCTTTGTTATCCGGGGAAGGGGCATTCCAAGATTATGCCGACACAAAAATTTTCCTAAAAGAAAAGATGAAAAATGTGTAACAATTAAGCATAATTTATTTTGAGAAAAATAAATAATATAATTTTTTTCCTCAAAATTGATCATTTGTACCGCTTAAATAAACAATCAATATAAATTCATAGTCTATAACAATTTGTATATAGACATTTTTGTCAATAATGGTAATATTTTTCGTTCATTCATTTTTATAAACAATACAGAAAGTCATTTTTAGGGGAAATATATTTTAAATCATCCATGTTTCGCAAAATAAATAGACCTTTAGGATCCGTTTGTTTCGCGGAAAATGAACCATTTCCGGAAAATATTTTCCTAGAAATCATTTTCCAGGAAAATGACAATATTTTATGGTGTTTGGCTAAAATCTGAAAAGCTAAAAATGTTTCTGAAAATATTTTCCGGTGTTCTGTAAGGAAAATATTTTATAAGACTTCACCACTTAGGCATGCATCACTTACCGACTTATAAATCCATTAAATATAAACTTGTATTTAAATCTGGGCAAACTTGTTTCATATCTTTATTCCATCAAAATCACTAAATGCTCATCTATTCTAAAAAATGTTCATATGGATTTTAAAAGGAGCAAAGTATGTATAGCCCTTAATGAGAATTTTTCAATTGAGTGGCCTGCTCATCCCGTCTTTTGTGTTCCAATAAACGAAGGAAAAAAGAAGCAAAGTATGTAGAGACATTTGCTTGAGTAATGTACAACTGTAGGGTAGAGTAAATAAAGAAAATAATAAGTAAGAGTGCAAAGTGCAAACTTGAGATTGATGAGCTCGAGGTTCACTTAGCAACGGCCGACGACTAGCAAAAAAAAAAAAGATGGGAAACAAAGAAAAGAAAAATAAAAAAAGAAAAGAAAAATAAAATAAATAGAAAAGAAAAAGAAATTAAAGATAATTCGAATTAAAAAGGAAAAAGAAAATTAAAAAATAATCCAAATAAAAAGAGAAAAGAAGAAGAAGAAATTGGAGGAGGAAGTGAAGATTTATAGAGGTGTGAGATAAGAGAAATCTATAGAGGAAAATGTGGAAAATATTTTCCTTAATTTAGAAGATATTTTTTTTTATGGAAAATATTTTTCTCAACGAATTCATTTTCCGTAAACGAACGTTGGAAAATCAAAACGTTTTTATAAATTATTTTTCGCAAAACGAACGGACTTTAATCTTCTAATCTATTGATGTTCTAG
Organism: Eucalyptus virginea; assembly: GCA_014182375.1. Lineage (NCBI taxonomy): Eukaryota > Viridiplantae > Streptophyta > Magnoliopsida > Myrtales > Myrtaceae > Eucalyptus > Eucalyptus virginea. The sequence continues at coordinate 17,561,055 of CM024522.1, read as the reverse complement.
CTAAACAATCATAATAATTTCCCCAAGGAAAAAAAGAGAGTAGAGATATGAGCCCAAATTTCGTCCGATGCATGCACAAGCTGACGGTATTTGAATATGGCTCGCGATTTGCGATTCAACACGTTATTTTTTATGAAAGTCAATTTCGTTGTAGAACTGACGTTGCACTAGGAAAGAAGCAACACGAGCTAAAGCCTTCCTCAGAAAAGCGAACCCGCTCGTGGAATCTTGGAACGCATTCTTCGACCGGGGTCGTGGGAATTCGAGCTATGCTTTTTTTTTTTTTTTTTTGGGTCAATTTTCCATTGCATCGCCATTGACGACTATCTTGGAATGTCCATCCCCAAATTCCACAAACCCTAAATATTAGAATAGGAAAGCACCAACTGTAGCTTTCTCTAGGTCTCATGGATGATGCAAGTTGGGATGTAGGCTATGATGTTGGCTATAGGACTTTTTTTAATTATTGGGTTCTTTTAATAGAGAATGGGGGTCTGTTAAATATTCCCAACGTCAGGCGTGATGTTAGGGTGTTTCGACTGCGACGGGCAGATAATCAAATGGACCTCGAAGTGGGTCCATCGAGGAAAATCTTGATACGGGCGCGACTGAATATCCTTGGGAATATGTTGTTCTAGATATCGAATTAAAGAATTGGTGACGAGAGGTTTATATGGGTGAAAAAAAGGCGATTGGAATGATGGACGACGCTCTCGTGGACATTCATTTCTTGAGGGAGTAATTTACCGATTTATCGAGTTCTTCTTCTTTGATAATTCAATGTGTTGTGCAATATAATATGGAAGTACATGGAGTGTTGACTCGGGAGAAATAAGTTTATTGATTCATCGAGCTCCTATGCTCCGTGTAGGTCAAAGCATTTCGTCACGAGAACAGTGAGGGACCATTGAATTCGAAAGGATCCGATCTTGTGATTTTAGGACAGCTCTAGAAGCGATTTTAAAATTATTTGTATCCTCACTACGATCCGATGACCATACTTTTTTAGATCGATGATTTACAAATATAGATGTCATTTGCTTTAAATTCTTATTAAATTTATATGCGGACAGCATTCATGCCTTGTAAGCTACAAACGAGGGTTATGTAGGATTGGGGTGGGGGAGATTGTCGCTTTTCTAAAATCCTACACGTCATGGAAAATCAGAATCACGTATCACCATTTTCTTAACTAACAAATGTGTTCACGTGTCATGTGTATGTGAAAAAAAATGATATTTGGATGATTAAGACAAAATAGTTTATTGAGGTATATTTGAATCATTGACTAATCGAAAGAAATTATGATTGAAAATCACAAAAAAAAGGGCGAGGGGGAGAGAGGATACTTCGAGATTTTAAGTTTTTTATTAGAGAAGCTATTAGAAACATATCGGAGATAGATATTATTATCTATTTGCACATTCTTAAGTCCTTTTATTTTAGTATAGATATTAATTATCCAACCTCTCCATCGAATTACAAATTATTGATGAGTAGGTGCACGTACTTCTTTTGAAGTCGCCGGCTTTGAGACACCAATTCACATTACATATTGCATGACATCAAGATTCTGTCATGTTGCTTCTGATTAGGGATTTCTCAACTCTGCTAACCACGTGTTAGGGGCGTCGAAAAACTCCTGAATCGATTCGAATTGAAAATTTCAGATCTTTTTTGAGTTAGGTTGTCCTTCTTATTTGAGCAATAGATTAAAAAAAAAAAAATCAAGCATGCGAAGCAACACTTTTCAGGAGCCGTTGGATTTTTTTCCTTTTCTTCCTCGAAAACATAAACACTCAGCTTTGGTCCCGGTCATGACCTTAAACTGACTCACCTGTCGGAGCCAACTCAAAGGCGTTAAAACGGGTAATAGCAAACCTCCGGGGGACCCCTAGGGTTTGAACCGCCCATCTCTCTGACCTGAGCAAGCTCTATTTCCCCAGGGTTGCCTGGGCACGCATCTTACAATGATGGCAGCCGGTTGGATTTTTTTCCTTTTCTTCCTCGAAAACATAAACACTTAGCTTACGATGGTAAAGCTGGAAATCATCCATCTCACGAAATTTGACCAGACTATGTTCCGAAACTCTCCAATTATCTTCGCTGAGAACCAGCTCGAGGCATGGAGTAGCAAACCCATCAACTTCCATCTTCAAACCCCGACGAAGCAATCGGAACATGTCAAATTGTCAATATGCTCATTCAACTTTTCGATCAACACTTCGCCTTTCAAGCCTCAGGGGAGGGTGGGCCAAATGACATCTATAATTCAGATTGCCTCTGTGCAGCGAAGAGGAAGAAGGAAAAGGGGCAAAATGGAAAATTCAAAATGAATCTTGCGATTTAGGGATAGGTGATTTACAATACAAATCTTACCTATTTTAACTCCTTATAAAATTTGCAAGCGAACGATGTTCATAATTTGTAATTTATAGACAAGGGTCATGGATGGCTAGGGTATCAGGAAAAATAGTATCGCGTATCATTGTTTTCTTAACTGACAAATGCGTCCATGCGTCATGCATATCCAAAAAAAATTGATATTTGGATGATTAAGATAAAATACTTTATTGAGGAACATTTGAATCATTGACTAATATAAAGAAATTACTAACAAAAATCACAAAACAAAACAAAAAAAGAGGGTGAGAGGGAAAGAGGATACTTCGAGATTTTAAATTTTTTATTAGAGGAGTTATTAGATGAGATAGATATTATTATCTATTTCCGCATTCTTAAGTCATTTTATTTTAGTATGAATTATTGTTTTTTTATTTTTTTATTTTTTGGTCGGTCTTACTCTACTCCTATTCTAACTCTTACTTTCAGACTTTTGCCATACCTTCTTGCAACGTGTGGAAGTCGAACTCACTCCCGAAACTAATTCGTTTCCACCCTAACCCCGAGAAGATGGGGATTCGAACCCCCACCTCTCCCTTCCATGTTGGAATGGTGGCCACTGGGATAAATCCCGGTGGTTAATTATTAATTATTTGGCTTCTCCATCAACTTGCAAATTGTCAATTAGTAGGTGAGCGTGCTTCTTTTGAAGTGGCCGGCTTTGAGACACCAATTTGCATTACATATTGCATGACATCAAGATTTTGGTCGTGTTGCTTCTGATGAGGGATTTCTTAACTCAACTAACAACATGTTTAGGGTGTCAAAAAATCCCGAACTGATCTGAATTGAAAATTTCAAGTCTTTTTCGAGTTAGACTTTCCTTCCAATTTGGGCAACAAATAAAAAAAAATTGAGCCCGTAAAGGAAGGAGCTGTTGGATTTCTTTTTCCTTCTTCTTCCTCGAAAACATAAAAACTCGCTTCCAACGTTAAGCTAAAAATCATCCATTTCACTGAAGGTATGTCTATTTCACGAAAAACGTAACGTTTTTGGAAAATGTTTTCCGGGAAACCATTTTTCAGGAAAATGGTTAGTTTTCCTTTGTTTTGTGATATGTGACTGAAAGTATTTTCTGGTGTTTGGATTGCATTTGAAAAATGATTAAATGACATTTGACCTATCAATTGACAATAGTGTGCCTCTTACTTCCAAATTAATTTATTGAGTCCATATTACTTAATAAATGGATTTTTCTTGATTACTTTAGTAAATTTAGAATTTGAACCTGCAAAATGAAAAGGAAACTTAAATTCACACACACACACACACACACACACACACACACACACACACATACACACATATATATATATATATATATATATATATTTTTTTTTTTTTTTCTGAAAATGGACATGATTTCCGATTACAAGAGTAAGTCAAAACGAAAGGGGGGGGCGAAGGAGAAGGAGAGAGGGGAGGAGGAGTTAGGGTTTACGTTCACAGGCAAAGAAAGAAAAGAGAAAACAAGAAAAACGAAAAGAAAAGATATAATAATAACAAATTCAAAATTTTAATTAGAAATTCTTTTTAATAATAAAGTTTTTATTAAGTAAGAACCTTAAAACATTTTGGAAAACGTTTTCCGGTTCTTTCAAAGGAAAAATCGTTTTCCTGAATTTAAGCTTTGGAAGGAAAACATTTTCTGTTGACTAGGAAAACATTTTCCGTTGACTCATTATCCTAAATGAACCAAACGTTGGAAAATGAGGAAAACATTTTCCCGAAAATGATTTTTCACAAAACAAATACTCCCCGAGTTCAACCAAACTACCTTCCGAAACTTTCCGACTCTCTTAATTGAGGACCCATGGAGTAGCAAACCCATGATAATTTCCATCTCGAAACCCCGACGAAGCCATCGAGACATGTCACTATCCTCATTCAATTATTCGACCGGCACTTCACCTTTTGAGTCGTAGGGAGGGCGAGTCAAATGGCGTCAAAGGCTCAGATTACCTTTGTGCAGTAAAGAGGAAGAGCTAAAACAGTAAAAAAATGGAAAACCCAAACCGAATCGAACCCAAGAAGCTTAGGGCACGTTTGTTTAGATGCTTCTGTTCCTTGGAACACAATTTTTTGTTCTTTTATTCCAGGGAACAAAAAAAGAACAAAAACATATTTGTTTATACTTTTGTTTCCGGGAACAAAAAATCTATTTTTTTATTCCCGGGAACAAATTTAGAACAGAAATAAGAAGCAGAAAAAACTTATTTCTTGTTTCCGGGAACACTTCCGAGAAACACTTTTTTTCTCATTTTTCTTCTTCTTTTCTCTCTCTCTCTCTCTCTCTCTCTCTCTCTCTCTCTTTTTTCTTTTCTTCTTCTTTTTGCTGGTCACCGGCCTTGGCCATGGCCGGCGCCAGCGACCGGCCAGGGTGTAGCGAAGAGGAAGAAGGAAAAGGGGCAAAATGGAAAATTCAAAATGAATCTTGCGATTTAGGGATAGGTGATTTACAATACAAATCTTACCTATTTTAACTTCCTATAAAATTTACAAGTGAACGATGTTCATAATTTATAAGCTATAGACGAGGGTCATGGATGCCCAGGGTGGGGGGAGATTGTCGCTCTTCTAAAATACTACATATCATGAAAAATGGTATCGCGTATCACTGGTTTCTTAACTAACAAATGCGTCCGTCCATGCGTCATGCGTATTTTAAAAAAATGATATTTGGATGATTAAGATAAAATACTTTATTGAGGAACGTTTGAATCATTGACTAATTGAAAGAAATTACTAACAAAAATCACAAAACAAAACAAAAAAAGAGGGTGAGAGGGAAAGAGGATACTTCGAGATTTTAAATTTTTTATTAGAGGAGTTATTAGATACATATTGGAGATAGATATTATTATCTATTTACGCATTCTTAAGTCATTTTATTTTAGTATGAATTATTAATTATTTGACTTCTTCATCAACATGCAAATTGTCAATTAGTAGGTGAGCGTGCTTCTTTTGAAGTGGCCGGCTTTGAGACACCAATTTGCATTACACATTGCATGACATCAAGATTTTGGTCGTGTTGCTTCTGATTAGGGATTTCTTGACTCAACTAACAACGTGTTAGGGGTGTCAAAAAACCCCCAACCAATCCAAATTGAAAATTTCAGGTCTTTTTCGAGTTAGGTTCTCCTTCCAATTTGGGCAACAAATAAAAAAAAAAAATTGAGCACGCAAAGGAAGGAGCCATTGGATTTTTTTTTTCCTTCTTCTTCCTCGAAAATATAAAAACTCGCTTCCAATGTTAAGCTAGAAATCATCCATTTCACTGAGTTCAACCAAACTACCTTCCAAAACTTTCCGACTCTCTTAATTGAGGACACACGGAATAGCAAACCCATGATAATTTCCATCTCGAAACCCCGATGAAGCCATCGGGACATGTCACTATCCTCATTCAACTATTCGATCAGCACTTCACCTTTCGAGTCTTAGGGATGGCGTGTCAAATGGCGTCAAAGGCTCAGATTACCTCTGTGCAGCAAAGAGGAAGAGCTAAAACAGGGAAGAATGGAAAACCCAAACCGAATCGAACCCAAGAAGCTTACGTTCTTCATTTTTGGTTCGGTTCGGCTCGGGTCGGGTATTAGCGAGGTGACCCGTTGGTACCCTCCGTGTAGCCGCACTGGTCTCAAAACACAATACAAATGGCCATATGCGGGCCCGAGCCTACTCTGGACTTGGGCCCCGTATCAGTGAAATGGGCCGAGCCCGTTCCTCGTCGCGGGTTTCCGCCCGCTCCGACTTCAAGATCGTGCGCTTCCATTCCAATGGCGAGCGCACGCACGAGCTTCCCAGCACCGGCAGGCAGGCAGGCAGGCACTGGCTGAGGCAGAATTTGGGGGGAAATCGATCGGCTCCGATTAGGGTTTCCGTCGCCCGAAATCCCGTCCCCGCGTCACGCCACTGATCTCTCTCCGGTTCGGGGAATGCTTCGTACGTCTCAGTAGAGGGAAGCGATGGTGCTCTGGTGTCGACTCAGCCAGTCCAAGCTCCGTCTCGCGTCGAGCTACGCCAAGTCGTGTTACGCCCAATCCTTGTACGCTCCGGCCCACGAATGCGCCACTTCGTGTGCGTCCGTCGGCGCGAAGCCGGCGCGTTTCGCCGATATCCGCCGGCGACCCTCCGATTTCTGCAGCAACGCCAGGTTCTTCGCCGCACCGGTTCAGGTAATGGAAGAGACTGCGTAATTCGGGTTCCTTCGATGACGTTTGGGGTTGTTTTGTTGTTTCGTGTGATCGAGAGCTGCCAGACTCGTTTTTTGAATCGAAGGGGTTTGATTTTCCTAGCTATTGGTAGTAGTGTGTTTGGTTGGAACTATGTTACTGTGCTATAGAGGTTTCGTTTTTGTGATGATAGCAATGCAGACATTGTTTATTTTTGTTTCTCGAGTACTTGCGTTTTGACTGCCCGTGCTTGTTGTTGGACAAAATGTCAGGCTAGGCCAAAAGAGGAAGCTAAGGACTCCAATGCGCCGTGCCTGAATGAGAAGATTAAAGCAAGCATAGTCAGGGTCGTGACAGATGAAGGTACATCTCCTGGGATCGAAGTCACTGTATTGCTTCTTGGCTGTTATATGAATGAGGAATATTTTGCTGGTTTATTTGGAGCATGCCATCTGCATAGGTTGCTTTCTCTGCAAAATTTTGTGTGGAAGGTTTGTGTTAAAGGGTGTTGGGTCTGGAGTGCTTGGAGTGGATGGAATTAGGGTATCCAAGTCTGAGTCATTGTTGAGGCTGGAATGTACTCATGAAAGGGGCCTAAAATGGGTTTGGACGTCTTGAAAGAAGTGTGCATTCATTTTTTTGTGGGCAAGTAAAGAAGAAATCACTCCGGTCCTGCCAGCTTATGTGTCATCTCATTTTGCTTGCATATTTTTTTGTACTGTCCTGAGCTTTTGATCTCCATCAGTTTTAGCACCAGCAGCAGCAGGGGATTGAAACCCTGGAAATTTAATGACCAATTTATGCCTCATGAATGCCTCATGATCTAGGTTTTGATTTCAATGATTAAGAAGGTGCAAATATTACTGCTTTGTACTGGTATTGTGAATCTTTGGGTATGATTTTATAGCTGGGTATCTATCTATTCTTTCCGGTGTTATTGTTGAACAACGTGACTGAATGTTCATTGGGTGGTTTAAGATAGTGGTAATTCAAAGCCCTCATACAAACATTCTACATGTGCAGGGCATTTTGTAGTCTCAATCCATGAAGCAATTGAACGAGCTAGAAAACTCAATCTTGATTTAGTTGAGGTAATTTGCCACTTCAAGTCTCATGGTTTGAAGTCATGGACTTTGTATTTATCCAAATGAAGTTCAAAATGTGGTAGGTTAATTAAGAGCTGGTGCAGTTGACAGCATGGATATTCCCCTGATTGTTTAGTATCTTCTTTTTGTATAGTTTGTAATGATCATCAATAGGTCAAAAGAGGTGTCCAAAAATGGCGTTCTATATATGACAATGGCACTATCAGTCTTTAGCAATCAACAGTGAGTCACTTATGTCAATCGTTTTTTGTTTGTTTTTTGTGTTTTTGGAGGTTGCGTTCGGCCGGGGGGGCAATTGGTTATCCTTGTCTTTTATGTGTCTTAGTTTTATATTTGGTACTCAGCCCAGCCTTATGTTGGGAGTTAAAGAAAGGTCGATTTTACATAGACTATTGTTACTTGCTAGTCAGTCAAGTCTCCTGGAAGCATGTAGGCTTGGTTGAGCGAGCAAATGAGTGTGACATATTTGTCTTTTTTGGGTAAAAGAAAGACAAAGCAAGCTTCTAAATTCATGCAACGTGCAGGTTCAGAAAAATGCTAATCCACCTGTGTGTAAAATTATGGACTTCCATAGGGAGAAGTACAAACAACAACTGAAGGAAAAGGACCGTGTTAAAAGTCAGGTAATTATTCCCTAAGAATTCTAAAGCGTCTCTCCCAAGTTAGTTTTGTCAGACATTTATTTCTCTATCGGGACATTCTCCCTAGTTTGTAAAATTGTGTTTATGCAGTCAGGGGTGGCTCTACGAAAAGGAGATTGCAAAGAAGTGCGTTTTACGGGAAGACAGTGAGTCACTTTTGCTCTCCTACCCTGTACCGACAGATCATTGCCCTTTCTTTTTTTCTAATCAGACTTGTTCCCACAGATCATGTTAGCAGTTTTACACACACAAGTGCATGCATGAATGTGCACACACACTCCTTCCTATTTTACTCTTGACTCGTCGCTGACTATCCCATGTTATATGTGTGTGCATGCATATGTGGACAATTCATGAATCATGAAAGAAGATTGATTCCGTGTTTCTCCTTGTTGCTTTCAGGAACAGAAGGACCTAAAGATGAAAGCCGATACAGTTAAAAGGTTGATGGAACGTGGCTACCGTGTGAAGGTACATAGGAGTGTTTATCAGCACGCCTTAACATACTCTTGCCACATTTTCTAGTTTATGGCATGCGATGCTTGTCGGCTCATTTTGCTCTCCAATGTATGAGTCTGGATGAGTTTTTTATTAGTTAAAGCGTATAAACTTGTTACCTGCATAATTCTGTATGCTTTGTTTCTAAGATGATATTAAGGGAAGTTCTGTTCCTGTAATTTTGGGGGATCGCAAGGGTTGTATGAGAATTTGATTTGCATATGCTTTTGTGGTCTTCGTCAATTTGGAGTAGTGTATTGATGCTCATGTGGATTCTCCTTCTGGATGGAGTGTTTGACTTGTCTTAAAGCTTAGGAGGGCTTGTTTTTGCCGTGAGGATTTATGAACCACACTGGGTATTATTTGGAAAAGAGATTGTGAAGACATAAATTTAGTGTTCTTCTCCCGCATAAAAAGGATTCTAAACAATATGTGCTGATTGTTTATCCTTGTTAAAAACATGCTATGAAAATAGCAGCAAGTCCCAATATCGCTTCTTAATGAAAAATCTTAAATTGGGCAATATATTGTTACAAGGACATGAATATGGAAGCATTCTCTCATCATTTCTGCTGATCAGTTTGTGTGCATGCGGTGTGTGTCCTGGTAGCACTAGAACCAAAAGGTTCCTACTTTGGTAAACCTTGCATAAAGTCTGGCTTCATTCACATATTCAATGGATATGAGCTCGTGAAGTGTACAGACAAGGCTACAAGGAATTTTCCCTGTGTCTTTATTAAAATGCTCTCTCACCCAAGGCTCTTACAGTGTAGGGCAATGGGTACTGAAGATCAGGACTTGGGAGGATTATTAACTCGACTTTCTGCATTGGTCAGCCATACATTCCTAAAGATTCTGATTCTCATTAGTTTTTAGTTGTCATGCTTGTTCATTTTTAGCTTGCTATCTCGTTTAAGTTTCTTGTACTAACTATCTGTGCAGATTGAAGATGTAGCGGTTGTAGAAAGTGGACCAAGGGTGGAAAACAAACAGGCTTATGTCATTGTCAGGCATGTAAAGTTTGGTCCATCTAAGAAAGGTAAGAAGCTGTTTGGAGATATGAAACAAGATGGGGTGGCTCAACCAAGTGGAGAGTCTGAAGATGAGGACCCTGGTGAAAAAGGCTTGGAATCTGAGAAAGAGAAGCTTTCTGACAATGGAAATGCTGGAGGCAGCTATGCTGGCTGGTCAACGGGTGGCACGGACTATGGTTCCAACGTGAACGATAGGCCTGGAAGAGTTCCCTCTTCATCAAACCCTAATTATTCAGTGAACACAGGAGAGCCTTCCACAGAAACCGAGAACAGGTATGCGAGGGGAGGAGCAAATAATAGGTTTGCCCAATCTAGGAGCCCAGGGGCGAGAGACTCTAACAGATTACCGCCTGGGGTTCCGAGGAGGCAAGAGGTTCCCAATCAAAGGAGGCAAGAGGTTCCATATGAAAGGAGGCAAGAGGTCCCCAATCTAAGGAGGCAAGAGGTTCCATATGAAAGGAGGCAATCTCCTTCAGATACACACACCTCACATTTAACAAGAGAGTCTAAGCAAGTGGAGACTCCTCCCAGCCCCTCACGCTCGAGTTTTGGTTTATTTAGTTCCCCTAGAGATAATGCTCCCAGCAATCACGGCGAGGCACCAAAAGCCTGAGAGAAGTAACAGCGGATAAACTTCTAAATTACAGGGCGATCTTCTTGCTCGAGAGATATAGCTAGGGCTAATAAGGACTTTTGTGAGGCGATAGCTGCTTGTTGTTTAATTGAGTTATTAACCCATTGAATGCGCCGAATGAGCAGGATGCAACTCGGTCGCGGGTGGCGCTCGCATGTTGAGACTCCTTCCAAACTGCTGAGAAGACATTTTGGGGTTGAAATTAGGACAACATTATTTAGTTCTTAGGCTGATGATTGTTATCATCCCCTGTATGCGTACATAATTTTGTACTCCCTCATGTTGGTTCGTTATTGGGATTATCCTCTCAAGTTTTCCATGTATTTGGGTATGCGCAATTGAACAAGGCTTGCTCCCACTTCTTTTCCGTCCCTCTGAGAACCGCTCAGAAATGATGTTTTGTTGTAATCTGTTCTTGGACTGGTGTTGGATTGATTGGAAGGAAAAAAAAATCGAGTTGATCGAAATGATAATTTTGTCGATGTCGGGCTTGGTGGCAAAGGCTTTCAAACTACCTTGTTGGTTATTCATATCGGACTTCCACATCGTTTGCGGATATATGAATTATATTTGAAGTTAGAACATTGTACATCTCAAATCCTTCTAATCATTCAAAATGTAAATCAAATTTGACCATCCTACTACCGGAAAAAAAAGTGTAGAACTAGGAGAAACGAACTGGGACGATCCTCTGAATTTGGTTTTTGGGCCTAACTGACTTCTAATTTGGTTTGAATTGTAGTCTTACTAGGATAAGGGTGTGCTTAGTAATAATTTTATTTTTAATTTTTTTCTTTTGTTTTTGGAAAAAAGATAAAAAAAATGCTTTTAGTGATGTCAATTATTTTTTATTTTATTTCCCAACATATATCGGTGGTTAGGGAATGTATTTAGAACAATAAAAATAAACCTACTTTTTTACTTCCAAAAATAATTTATGAAACAAGATTATTTTCTTTTATTCTTCTTCATTTTCTAGCTGGTCTCTAGACATTAGCGATGGCTAGGACATTGGCGATGCCTAGGCAAGGCTTGACCTCACGGTGGCTAAGTGAGGTCGAGGACTAGCTAGAGGAGGAAGAAACGAAAAGATTTTTTTTTTTTAAAGAAATTAGAAATATCTCAAAAAATCATTAAAGAACTAAAAAAAATGTCCCATCATTAAAAAAATTTAGGATTGTACCAAATTTTTTTTCTTTTTTTTGTTGTTTTATTTTTCATTGAAATTTTAGGGTTGTATCTACGTTCTTTAGCTCAAAAATTCGTCAATGAAATAAAAAAATGAAAAAAATTATCTCTCAATAAAAATTATTTCCAGGAATAGAAATGTTACCAAATTCACATTTCCGGGAGCAGCCATCATGGGCAATTACCTTCTTGCCCTTTCAGAGCCGATCTGGTTCGGGCTCGGGCTTGGGCTCGGCGGTTCGGTGCAAATCAGGAGCGGGCCCGTCCGGATGGCGATGGGCTTCTCTACCCTCTGCGTAGCTAAAAAAGCCAGTCCAAACCAGATGGCCTTTGCCCTAGCAAGCGATTTAGGGAGAGGGGATTGGAGCCTCGATCTTTGAATTTCTTTCCTCGAAATTTCTTCCCCTTCTCTCTCTCTCTCTTTCTCTCTTGCTTGCGGGGACCTCCGGAGTTATCGTCGTCGCCACATCACTGTCTGCTCCCAAATCCGCTCTCGCATCCTCTCGGTATCGAGGTTCGGGTCTCGGTTCGTCGCTTCCGGGTGGAGGGTTTTGCTTCTTCTCCTTCCTTTTTCAATTATTTCTCGCGAAGTTTTTGTTTGGTTGCTGTTGCTGATTCCGGGACGGGGGCTCGGGTTTCCGCAAATTGTTGCGGTTTCGCCATTGGTGGGGCGTTGATTTTACGGGTTTCCGCGCTGTGGGTTTTTGCACATTTGGCTTGGGTCGCGCCGGAGTTGACGGCTTGGGGGGGTTTTTGGGTTTGCCCGGGACGAAATTTCCCGGCAAAAACTGTTTCCTGCGAAGTGGTGTTTAGTGAGGTTCCAAAGGATTTGGCTTTCTATAGTGACTTGTGCTGGGGAACTTGATTGTAGTTCGTGCGGCTAGTTTTGCCGATTGAATAGCTAGCGGGCGGTCGGTCGGTCGTAGCTGTTCCTTTTTTGCTGATTGCTCAATTGTTGCTTCTGCTTGTCCAACTCTACTTTTGCTCTTCCGAGCTTGGCGGCCACCCAATTGGTTATTGATTGGTTTCCGGATCTTCTACCCGACTTTTGGGACCATCTTTTTTTGTTTCGGAGAAAATAATGGCATGTGACTGTTTCCCTTGTGTTTTGCAGACTCTGGCCAGGCTTGCTGAGGGTTTCCCTTTGACTGGCACCATGGATTTTGACGAATATGAATATCTGGAGAAGACGGTTGAGAATCCAGAACCGCACAAGGTGAAGGAAGCTGTGAATGGTGGTGAAGAAACCCTGAACTCTGGAGACAGGCGCAGAAGTCGGTCTTCAAAGCATAAGGATGAAGAGAATGAGGATGATGCCGATCATCTCTCCAAACGCTCAAAGTCCGGGGGCAAACCCCGAGATAATGATAGGCGCGGTTCTTCACGGCACCGGTCGCAGTCGAGGGATGGAGAGAGGGATGGGCATAAGAGTAGCCGGGAACGGAAAGAGAAGGGGAGAGACAGGGAAAGGGATAGTGAGAGGGAGGACAGGAACGGGGGGGAGAGAGATAGAGATAGAGATAAGCGTCGCGATCGGGACAGGAGGGAACCCGACCGGGATAGGGTTATGGAAAGGGAACAAAATAGGCCGCGGAGAAGCAAGAGTCCTCCTGGAAGGCATCGAGGTGGTCGGGATGAAATGGTCAGAGAAAGGATTCGAGATATGGAGCATGGAGAAAGAGATAAAGAGAGAGAATTTAAGGAACGGGAAAGAGAGACCAGGTATTTCAAGTTGGTTTTCTTTTTAATGGTTGCGTTTGTGTTGGTTAACTACCGTCTGATGGTGTGAAAATATTTTGACATGCTTTTTGAAGGTTTTCTAGTGCTAATTAGTAATTTGATAGTATGTGTTGTTCTGTTTTCACAGCTCCCTTTTTATTTGTTTAGTCCTTTCTCTCGAAAGTACAGTGCTTAAATTGCTCTATATCATTTTTTGTTAAAATATCAAAGTACAACTATATGGAAGAAAGGAAGCTATCAACCAATTATCTATCAGTGCTCTAGTTATGGTTACCTAGGCTGATGTGTATGTCCGTATGTGTAATGTAATGGGTGTGGGAGCAACCTGGTTCTAAACCTTGTGTTCTATAGATCTGTTTGGAGTGTCTTTTACATTTTAGATTTTCCTTTTTTGAAAATCTTGTGGCCCTGAACTTTAACTTTTATTCAAGGCAAAAATATGCACATATTAATGTATGGAATTATTTACAATATTCTCATAAACTTTAATGTTTAAATAGCAGTTTTATGTTTTGTCAAGAACGCAGCATTCTGCTCAAAAGCGGTGAAGACAGATGGGCCTTAATGTTGTTTTTAAGCCATTTGGAACCTGGTTTTGCTTGAAAGAGTGTTTTGCTTTATGCAGTTAAGAGCAGTTTACCACTGCTCAATTTTGATAATGATGAGACAATTTTTGGATCCATATCTTTCAATGTTTAAGTTTGCAAGTACCACTGCTTTTGCGGACCATGCTGATTCCGAATTGGGCCAATATGTACTAATTTGTTGGCATTTTCATTATCTGTGTGAGCATTTCGCCTGTGTTGTTGTAGGACATGCTGAGCTTCGGAAGGAATTGTGACAAGTCTTTAGGTCCTTCATCAACTTAATTATAGTTTACTTAATTTGGAGTCTACCTGCATGTCTAGATTAGGTTCTTATATTGTTTTCTTTTCCTGCTTTTTGTTGCACCGTTTGTTTTTGGTTGATCTGATAATTAGTATTGGATCTTGTACCTCATGGGAAAGTAGCTGCCTCTCTTCTGCTATCTGTCGGTTATATTTTTGGTCTTATATATGCTTTTACTTAATGTACTGTGTTCTGCTGGAATCTAAGATTAACAGGTTCCAAATTATGCTATTAGGTTCTTTGGCACGCCATCTATGCAACTTGATGACGCCGTTATCATTTAAGATTAAGTTGTTTATAGAAGGTACAATATTTGATGCTAATCTATTGCTTGAGGTCCGATTATGTACATAAATTACTTGGTCTCCATGTTAATGATCACATTGAAGATGATAAAGTCTTTTAGATACCAATCTGTGTGGGTTGTCCTCTCATAATAACTTTGTGTAGTTCCCTGCAGGACTAGGGCACATGGGTTCGGCCTTATATCATAAGCGGAGAAATTTTGGCTGCCATTTTGGGATAACTTTTTTTCTTTGGTTTAGTGATTTGTAACAGTTCCACCATGTCAAAAACTGCTCTGCTTGACAGAGCAAGATACTTCTGAAGTACATAATTGACTGATCCTTTGAAGGTCTGCTCTTTTATCTATGAAAACCATGATTGATGGTTTGAATTTTCTTCATTTTGCAGGCCGCATAAAGAAAAGAAGGAAGATGCCAAAGAGCCAGAGGCGGATCCTGAACGGGACCAGAGGACTGTATTTGCCTATCAGGTAATGAAAATGTTCATTTGCATTTAAATTTATAGTTGCTGCAAATATGACTCTTCTTTACTTGCAAATTTACTTGGTTGTGCCAACATTTTACAGATTAACTTGAAAGCAGATGAAAGAGATGTTTATGAGTTCTTCTCAAGGGCTGGCAAGGTAACTTGCTTCCTCTTTGAATGCGAGAGAGGTTGTGGTTATGTTCCGAGTATATTCTTTCACTTTCTTAGCATCTTGGGAGCTCTCCTGGTATAGAAGAATTTCATTCTGATGTGTGTGTCATGTATGGTGAATAAATATGATGCTTCATATGTATTTTGGTATCTCCTCTTGCTCTTTATTTCATGCTGCTTTGAGATGTCTGTGAGTGGACTGCTATAGACATGCTTCATGCCATAGACACAGCTCTCACTGTTGTTTGTTTGTGCATTGTTCGATTCACATCCTGTATGATGTAATTTTTAGCACAGGCTATTGGGCTTGGTAGATGAGCAATTGAATTCACTTGTTCATTTTATGTTTATATAAATCCTCCAACCCCCATCTCCCTCCCACTCCCTCTTCAACTCTTAGAAAAGAGGAAAAGAAAAATCAGCACCAGCAGCTTTACCAATATGTATCTATGTATGTGTTCGGATAAAACATCAACCAATATGTATCTCTTTGTGACTGTCAAGCTGGTTACACAATTTCAGGTGCGCGATGTACGTTTGATCATGGATAGGATCTCAAGGCGCTCCAAAGGGGTTGGGTAAGCTTTATATGGCATTGTGACGAAACTGTGTCAATTTTATTGGATCTGTATGCTTGTTTGTGTAATCTACATTGAATTGTCATGACAACTGCTATCATGAAAGAACAATGTGTGCTGGTCTTAGTTTGTTTACCAATTTAAGGCTATTCTACTACTCAAGATAAAGTAGGTTATGAAGTGCAGATAATTCAGTTGGACTTATCTTAAACTCCATGTCCAATGGGTATGTTGTCGATCAAATCTTGGTGTTTCTCTGGTAGGAGTGGACTGTGTGTTGACATCTCATAGATAGCTTAACTGATTAGAGTTAATAAGGCAATTCGAACAAATGTATAAGTGCATATTTTTGCTCATTGAGTTTTGTGGCACGTGTTAAGTAGTTGCTGTGCATGAAGTAGTAATCATGAATAGATGTGAATTTGACTTTTTGCATATCATTCAGGGTTCAGTCTAAGCTTATTGCACTGGGAATTACATTTTATACTCATACACTTCAACATATTGATTGCTGATTTGAGAGTTGGATTTGTTGTTACCTTATGGATCACAAGATGTGGGGTCTAGCTGGAAATTACATGGAATGTTTGGACGGGGGACTTGTTAATTGATATCCTTTATCCTTTTCTTTTACTGAGTCATGTGAAATAACTTTGTTCTGCAGATATGTTGAGTTCTATGATGCAATGTCTGTTCCAATGGCTATAGCACTATCTGGCCAGCCACTTCTTGGCATACCAGTGATGGTAAAACCGTCAGAAGCTGAAAAAAACTTGGTTCAGTCAACTGCAGCCGCAGCTGGAGGACCCGGTGGATCAATCGGTCCTTATTCAGGAGGTGCTAGAAGGCTTTATGTTGGTAACCTGCATACAAACTTGACAACTGAGCAGCTGAAAAAGGTGAAGTCAATTACTAAATATGCCATTCACATTCTGTGTCTTTTTAGGGATTCGTTTGTCCTCTTTTATTTGGTTATTTAACTGAAGAAGCACACGTGCTTTCTGAAATAAACTTGTGGTTTCTATTTGCAGTCTGATTTATGACATTTTTTAATTGAGTAGATCTTCTATTTTTCTTTATTATTTGTTGTATAATGGTGATGTTTCGCTCTATGTAGGAATTTTTGATATTCATTCTATCTAATAAGCTTCAATCCTTGCTCTTTTGTGATGCTTAGATTTTTGAGCCATTTGGTGAGGTGGAGCTTGTGCAGCTACCACTTGACGAATCTGGTCATTGTAAGGGCTTTGGCTTTGTGCAGGTGAGTATGCTCAAATATATGGTGCTTGGCTTCTATTTTGTGTGGCTATTTCTTTTCGTAGTTTTTGCTTTTCCTTTTTTTGTGATGCTTGGAATTTGTCTTATTTTAAAAGTTGGAGGCCTGGATTTTTAAGAATGTACGAAAATATTGACGTTTAGAATCAATTAGAACTTCTCATAATCTTTTTAGAGCTTATTTACATATAAACATTTGTTTTTTTTTCCCTTTTGAAAGTTGATGGGAAAGCAAAGCAATTAAGTGCTCTTTTTAAGGTTTAACAGACCCTCATATTTTGTGATAGGAAAAATGAGTTATATTGATTAACATTGCAGTTGAATGTTAAATAAAAGGATTTCTAGAGGTTCTGATGGCAGAACTTACAGAACAAAAATAGGCGTCATTACTGCAGAAATTGAAAGGAGGTTTTAGGGTAGGCAAAGAGGTTTCATAGATGAAGAGTTGACTTCATTTCATAATTATTGCTGACTTCTTTTCATTATGATCTAAGTATGTTATTTGAGAAAGACATGGAAGAGACGTAGTGGTATATTGGTATGTTCAACAAGAAGCAACACTTACTGTACTCTACCCTTTATTGATCACCTGTCAAAATCTGTCCTCAGAGATCGACTTTTTCTTGTGCAAAAATGTCTTATTTTGTTAGTTTCTCGAAAATATTATCGTTTACTTTTAAGATCAGGAGTCCAATCTTTTTATTGAATAGGACATGTCTTGACTTGACTCTGAATGATGATATTAGAATGGCATTTGTCTGTGCACGAAAATTGCGATGGATTATTGCATAGGATGATTTTAACAGGTATATTCTTTCGTTGCAGTTTGCACGTCTTGAGGATGCCCGGAATGCACTAAGTCTGAATGGATTGGAGATTGCAGGACGGACTATCAAGGTTAGTTCACTTGTATCTGTGGAAATTGCTTTGTGGGTTAACAAATGGGGATTCAGGGACAACGTTTGTAGGTTTGTGGTGCGAGCAAATTCACGTAGCTTATATATCTGTAGTAAAAAGCTTGAAAAATCCATCTTGAAATAATGATGCTTCAGTAATCACTTGAATGGTAAGCAGAGTTTCTTCCTCCATTTAGGTGTCAGCTATTACTGATCAAGCAGGAACACAGGATGTTGGGACTAATGCTGGAGATTTTGATGATGATGAAGGTGGTGGCTTGGTGAGTAAAAATATTTTCATCTCTCATGTATAAGTAGTTCTTCTGTTGCTTGGGGCTTGCATAGATATCCATTGATTTACCTTTAACTTTGCTTCCCCTGTACAGCAGTTTGATAATCAGATATTTGCATTGCCTATGCCATGTGGACTTCCTCTAGTTACATCTTTTTGAATGCCATGCCTTTGAATTGGCTTTTGTGCTTCCTACTGTAACCACAGATTTCATTTTTACAGTGTTGGAGAGTACCTGCTGTTTTCTGCTCGTGATTCTTATATTTTTTATGTTACTCAAGTCTTTATTTCTGGGCAAATGTTGGTTGTTCTGTATGTTCCATTATCAGCATCAACTCTCTCTTTTTTCATATGCTCAGCAATTTAGCACTTTGGTCTAATTGAGTTTGTTTTTCTCTTTCTGAAAAGAGAGAAAAGGAGAAGAAGAAAAAAGAAGGGGGGTTTGTGTTTCTGGGCTGGTGCATTCTGAAATTGCAAGCACATCTTGCCTTGAATGTTGACTTATTCTGGCTCTGGACTGGGCTTATCAAGCTTAAGCTGAACAAATCATAACTCTGCCTGTTTTGGCATTCTTTGGGTGGTTAGTTTCATGAATGGCCAAAAAGAAGCGGTAACTTTCATGGCATGCAAGTGATGAAGAGGAAGAGCTGCTGGAAAATAAAAGCCATGAATCTTAGGGACCTAGAAGAGTCCTGTTGCAATGCGATTATGATACAATTTCATTGGTTATTTTTGTATTAGATGAAAAGCAATTTTGACTTGTACATGTTCTTGTTTGGTTGGAAGGTTGTCATAGAATCAATACTGTATCAGAGCCTATGCTTTGGTGATTGATTAATGCTTTAAGGAAAAATAGCAATGATTTTCCTTAATTCACAATTATATGCTACTGATTCTTCTTTTACCTGCCACACTTTTTTGGAACTCACAATAGTTCATCCGTGATTAATTTTTTTAACAGCATTTTTTTTGCATGATTTTTTCGTAATCTTTTTTTGAACTTATTTCAGTCCTTGAATGCGTCTTCACGAGCAAGTCTTATGCTGAAGTTGGATCGGAGCGGAGCTGCATCAAGGTTGATATGACACATTGGTTTTAATTATATGGAGTTACTGTGTTTATTTGCCATCTGACACTATCATCTGCTATTGCAGCATTGCTAGTTCTGTGGGCACTTCCGCCATCAACAGCACTGGTGCTGCTCTTCCCTCAGGACCAATTCTTGGCACGGCACCTGTGGTTCCTCCACTGGCTGCTTCTCTTATGCAGCCGAATATTGCAGCCCTCACTGGACTTCCAGGATCAGGTCTTCAGGTCACAGCTACAACTGGTCCTACAATTGATACAGTTGGTGTCCCAAGTGAATGTTTGCTATTGAAGAACATGTTTGATCCAACATTAGAGGTAAGTTAGATTTTTAGGCTTGCGATGCTGTTGAAGTGTATTACTCTTCTTCTCCCCGTTCTTATTTGAAGTGTGATATTTCTTGGCAGACTGAACCAGATTTTGAATTGGACATTAAGGAGGATGTTCAAGAAGAATGTTCAAAGTTTGGAAATTTGAGGCACATTTTTGTAGACAAGTAAGTCACTGGCAATTTTACTGATCAAAATCTTTGGGGGAGTTAATCTCCGACACCAGATGCATGTGCATGATTCTCAGCATGGCTTAGAAGGTTATACCTTCTGGCTTGGATGCATGCAAGGAAGCCTTTCTGAAAAATTAGGACAAGCTTTTATATGGATAAGTCTGAATTGATCCCATCCCTATTTAATTATTTAATTAAAACGATGGGAAGTGTATAATCCTCCCCACCGGTCAAAATATCATAATTGGTCTCCTTGGTTCTGTTGTTTAAGTTTTGTGGCTTGTGTCTCCTTTCTACCTAAAAACAGGAATAGCAGTGGTTTTGTATACCTGAGGTTCGAGGATACGCAGTCTGCAAGTAATGCCCAACGAGCTCTTCATGGAAGATGGTTTGCTGGGAAGATGATAACCGCGACGTTCATGGTATCATATTTCGAAGTGCTCTCTTTTATATGCGGGTTTATATTAGTCACCCTGCCTTTTCACCTTAGAGAAATTAAAAAATGGAGGCATGAGTTTTTGCTTCGCCAAATGCAGGTACCCCTAACCTATGAAGCTAAGTTCCCTGACAGCAGATAGGATTATGGAGTCGGCTGCTCAATTGCGCTGTTGCAATCATCGCATAACGTGGACATCACCGGTTGAGGTTTTTGTCGGGGAATCAAGTTTATTAATTCACACAACCTATAGGAAAGAGAAAGAGGGCCTGTCTAGCGTCTTGCTTTTCCTTTTCCTCGTCTCCGTCTTTTCCTAACTTGATGGAAGCTTCTCCGTTTCTTGAACTTATGTTCTTAGTCCTGTACTCCCAATTGGCAGTGTTTTGTGGGGATTGTTGTACCATATGGAGTGAAATTTTCAGGTGTATTGTCCTAACGTTTAATAGAGTTGATTTTCCGTTGCAATGCTTCTTCTCTCCCCCAGCGAACCTGTCAGATTTCAGAGGTAGATGCGTGGCCTTTTGGTTTAGAATCAGGATGTCGATGTCCGAGAACGGGGAATTGAAGAATCGACAAGGAGTACATACAGTTCTATGGATTTTGAGGAATGGCACCAAGTGTTTGGTTTGTTCAGATTGATCCGGCAAATGTACGCATTGTTTACACCTTTGCACTATTCCCGTAGAAAAAGTTTAACACGGTTTCGAGCACACTTTTGTCGCATGAATGTCGTTTAAGAATTTTGAGCATACTAATTTCGCCTTAGACTAGAGTGCTAGAGGATTTCTTTTTTAATTAAAAAAGGGCTAAAGTAGAGGAATTAAGGCTCTGATTATTTTGTTTTTTGAAAAATAAATGATAAGAATAATATTTTTTTTTGAAATTGATTGCTCTTGTTGCTTTAAATAATTAGTTAATGAAAAATATTTTCATCATTGATAATAATTTATGTCTAAATATTTTTGTATATAATGAAAATATTTTTTGTTTATCTATTTTGAGAAGTGATGTGATAAATTATTTTTAAGAAAATGCTTTTTAATTATTTATTTTTTACTAAATAAATGGAGCCGAAATGTATGTTGAAGTAGTCAAACGCCCAAGCGATTGGGTAAGTAATTAAGCGATTAATTTCTCCTAAAGTTTTGCAGGCTATCCCAACACTTTGTGTTTGTTGCCTTGCCCCAAGCACATGGACATAGCGTCTTATGTATTAGACGAACTAGCTAGGTTTCAATACTCTTACTATTATAAAGAAAAGAAAAGGTCGAGTCGATTCTCTTGTTTAGTTTAGAGTTTGTCGTTGGTGGAAAAGACTTGGAAAAGTTATAAATCTATCAGAATGGTATTAATTCAATTATAAAACTTTTTAGGTCAATTTAATCCTAAATTTTTTTGCATTGATACCGATTTAGTTTTTTTTTTTGGCTAATTTTGGTAGGAAATCTTTAACGTGAATGTCAATTGTCCCACATGGTTTGTTTGGCATTAACATGAATATTTAAAATAAATTTTGAATTATATTTGAACTTTTATATATTTTTTTTTTGTCTTTTTTGTTCTTTTATCTCTTTTTGCTCAGGGCTAGCAAGAACCGGCTCGCAACGCCCTTGCCAGCCACTAGGCAAGGGCCTTGTGGCGGACGATGGCGTGGCGGCCATCATCTTATGCCCTCGCTGACTACAGAGAGGGCCACGATGCCCTCGTTGTGGCTGATAAAAATCACACAAGGGCCGGCGAGGGCGTGTGGCCCTCGTCCAGATCTAGCGAGTGTTGCAGCCCCCTCGTTGGAACCAAAAGGGTATAGAATCTTTGAAAGTTCTGATGGAGAGAGAATACAAATACACGAAGGAAAGAAGTAAATCCAAAATGCCTTTTGCGTGGGCTTACGCGGAGAAACACCTCTCTTACGAGCTTCACAATACAACCTTTTTCTCTCTATAAGCTCAACTCTCTCACCCTCTATTTCCAAGGCTTTCCACCCGCCAAATGACTCGCGTATCCACGCATATTTACAAGCATTTCCACCGCCTATGACTTCACCGCCTTTGAGGAAAGTTGAAATACAAAAAGAAAAGTTGAACTTTTCTTCTCTGCGGACTTCGACTTGTCAAAGAAAAGAAACCATGTTTCAAAACGTGGGACTCTTACTTGTTTCCGTGCAAGTTTTGGTCCGACTTCTCAACTTGTCATTAAGTTGAAATCGGTAAAGAGTGGGGAGTTCCATTGCAATTCAATTCTTTCACTCAAGCGCCTATAACAAGAGTCCAGGTAGAATTTTTCTTCTTCAATTTCAAAGCCAAAAATGGGGGCATCCTCGTCTATTCCATGTGATAAAAAGAAGTCCTTCTTTGTTTCTCTTTTCCATCTTCAATCAAAAATCATTTTTGCTATTCCTAACAGATCTGGGCCAAGCCATCTGGTCCTTAGTCTAAAAGAGAAGTTAACAAATAAAATATAAAAATATTATTCAAAATATTTATGTTAGTGCTGACCGTGTAATGTAAAATGATGAACGTCTACGTTAACAATTTTAGATCAAAATTGATCAGGATGACTCAATCGATACCAATGCAAATTCTTGCAATAGTAAAATTAGTAGTAAATGTATTCTAAGACCTTGATTCTAAAGTAATTTCGTATGTGCGAGAAGATTTCTCTTGAAAAGTGATGTGAAATCAAAAAATAAATACCCATAAATTTTTAGAAAATTAAAAAAATTAAAAAATTATCTTTCAGCATTGATTGTATCATATAGAACAACCGACTAGATTGCATCGTTAGCAATTTTCGGCCAAAATCCGGAAACTAAAGTAACAAATCGTCAATGTTGTAGAACTAATTTAATATAATTGATATGTTTATGAATGAATAGGCTGCCATGCAATTGATTTAGAACATTTTGGACAATTTTCTCAAAAATGTACATACGTGATGATGCACCGATGGGATCCGCAATGTATCAAAGCAATGGACAAAACAGACCCTAAATATGTTATATTTAATAACTGTATTGAGTTCAATTGAGCAAATACATGTAGTCATGATTAATGAATAAGAAAACACATCTTGGCAACAACTGATACCTTAACGTGTGTGTATGATGAAATTTGAAAAATGTGTTAAAAAAATAATCGCTTATATTACTTATGAAAATGAATGAATGAAAAATATTTTCATTATCCACAAAAATATTTAGACATGAATTATTACTGATAATGAAAATATCATTCATTGACTAATTATTTCAAGTGATATAAGTAATTATTTTTACGAAAATATTTTTTAAATCATTTTTTTTTTTTTTTTAAACAGACCTAAAAGTAGGAACAAGAGAACTACATGAGCACGACATACTACCCATTATTATAAGCGATGGCTTTCCAATATGATGGAAGCATCATCTTTCGTTCGTTTGTCTTCATCATTTTGCCTCTCGTATTTCTTTATATATCATCCTGTCTGAACTCTGAAACATCATTCGCCCCTGTGAGAGAGAGAGAGAGAGAGAGAGAGAGTCAGAACAAGGTGTTGGATCATGGAATTGGTTGAGGACATAGTGATCGTTGGAGCTGGCATAGCAGGACTTACCACTGCTTTAGGACTTCATAGGTATCGCGTTTTCAGTGGAGTTAAGAAGATTGTTAGAAAGTTGTTTAGTCACCTTTTGCCACCCTTGGATGTTTTCTCGCGTGTTTCCCGCTTGAAGTGTATTACTTGATTGATGCCGTGTGCGCTGCAGGCTAGGCATTAGAAGCTTGGTCTTGGAATCCCATGATTCTTTGAGGATTACGGGTTTTGCGTTAGCAACATGGACAAATGCTTGGAAGGCCCTCGACGCAGTTGGGATCTCAGAATCGCTTCGTCAGCGGCACAACCGGCTACTTGGGTAACTAAGCAACTCCCTTCTCTTGCTGTAGCTGATATGATTATATTTCCTACGCTCACTTAATATATTATGGAGCCAACTGCAATTTGAATGAACAGTGAGACATCACTTTGAACTCTAAAATAGAACGCACGATTATAAAGTGATTAATTAGTTTGGTCCACCTGAGATGGTTGGCTATCTAATATTTTTCTGAAAACAGCATGTAGAGCGGTTCCATATCTGGATCTGGAACCATGAATAGATAAGGGCAGCATGTGCAGGGGCTTCTAAGGCCTAGCCTGAGATACTTCCCGCGCGGTTCAGTTAAACATGATTTGACAGTTCAAAGACACGTGATGAGCTATTTAAACAAGAACTAGTGAGCACTTGAGTATTTAATGAGGGTCTGCGATATAAAAATTAATCTCGCTGTTGACAAAAATGAGCACTTGCGTATCTCTATTTTTGCAAATAATATTTAGATATCTCTAAGCAAAACTCCCGTTGAAAATAGCAAATTTCCCTCCTTACAGCCTCATTTCTGCTTCGTTCGTAGGGCTTGGGCGCGGTTTATTTTGGGTAGTTTTGAATATTTAGGGTAAGAATTGAGGATTGGAAGATGGACACTCTTGGAGAATGACATTTTCCGTAAATACGGACACAAGGGTATTTGATGTTAAGGTGTAAGGTGGTCACGATAGATAAAACTTTGTAATTAGTTTTCTCTCCATAGCACCATGGTATGTAATTGCACGAGCACAAGATGCATGATGACACCTAAATGGGACAAACGCCTGAACTTCAAATGAAAAGCTTTTCTCTATTGTTCTATCAATAGCTAGTTCTTTTTCTCATGCCTCTGTCCATGCGAGTTCAATTGACATGGTAGATGTTCTGGTTGCAGGGTGATGACCACTTCCACAGTTTCGGGACTTCCTACTGCAGAGACACAATACAGTGCCGCGGGGACACAGTTAGTAATTTAAGTTTGAAATTAACCGGTCAATTGATCAGATCAGATGCACCCCTTGTATTTCATGTGGAAAAATGAACATAATGCTTTCCCTTATGTAAGTGGGCGCAATATTGCAGGAGAGACCATGAAGTTCGTTGTGTGCAGAGGAAGATCTTGATGGAAACTTTAGTGAATGAACTTCCGAGCGGCACCATAAAGTTTTCTTCCAAGGTCGTTTCGATTGAGCAATCGGGCAATCTTAAACTTATCCATCTTTCTGATGGTTCAATTCTCAAAGCAAAGGTATTGCATCATGATTTACCATTAATTAGGAAGATTTGCTTAGAATGAAAGTGAG
The DNA here is from genome assembly GCA_014182375.1 of Eucalyptus virginea. Classification (NCBI taxonomy): domain Eukaryota; kingdom Viridiplantae; phylum Streptophyta; class Magnoliopsida; order Myrtales; family Myrtaceae; genus Eucalyptus; species Eucalyptus virginea. The sequence continues at coordinate 17,535,554 of CM024522.1, read as the reverse complement.
ATATGTATGCTTGAGAACAGCCCCTTTGTCTAAGGAAAATGTGCTCGCTTTTGCAAGCAAGACGATGTCTTAAGGTTTAACTGACCTTACTTTATTTCTAAATGCTAGGTGTTGCTCGGTTGTGATGGAGTGAACTCGGCAGTGGCAAAATGGCTCGGCTTCAAGGCGCCTGCTTTCGTTGGCCGATTTGCGGTCAGGGGCTCTGTGTATTACGAGAATGGTCATGGTTTTGAGCCCAAACTTTTCCAGTTCATTGGTGAAGGATTTAGATCTGGCTTTGTCGCCTGCGACGATAAGACTATGTATTGGTTCGCCACTTTTTCTACTTCCATGTCCAGCCAGGGTGAGTTTTTATATGTATATTCTTCCTGCTGAAGAAAAACCCTTTCCTTGATATGAGCCGGCATCGGCATATATTAAATCAATCCCACATACTTTCTACAAGCACGTAATGTCATTTTCTGTGATGAAGAGATGGAAGAGAGTCCGGCTAAGGTGAAGCAATTCGTGCTGAGCAAGCTTGGAAAAGTTGCTGACGACTTTAAAGCTGTCGTACGTGACACAGAACTGGAAAACTTCTCATTAGCTCCACTCAGATTCAGACACCCATGGGACATTTTATGGGGACGCATAAGCAAAAGCAATGTCTGTGTAGCTGGAGATGCATTCCACCCCATGACACCAGATATTGGCCAAGGAGGCTGTGCGGCTCTCGAAGATGGAGTCATCTTAGCAAGATGCCTCGGTGAAGCCTTGAGGGACAAGCAAGGCATCAGAAGTGAAGAGTACAAGAGGATTGAGATGGGCCTGAAGAATTATGCCAAAGAGAGAAGATGGAGAGCATTTGAGCTCATAAGTACAGCCTATATGGCGGGATACATCCAAACAAGCAATGGCAAGATATTGAGCTTCTTAAGGAATAAAGTGCTGGGCGGGTTCTTCGCCGGGCAGCAGCTGAAACTAGCGAGTTTCGATTGCGGGAAACTGACAACTTCCTGAATTCAGACCCTACTCCTATATGTTGTTGTTTCCTTTTCACGGTACACAGTGTTGTCTCCACTTTCCTCCCATTTTTTCTCCTCTTTTTCGTTTTATTCATTTGATGAAAGCGTCAGTTCATGGAAGTTATGTGTTTATGCTGTACTCTCCCGAAGTCTGAACGTGAGAATGTGATTTTACATGTATAATTAGGGGAAGCATATCCATGAATGTTCCCCCTGGAAGAAAAATGACAAAAAGAATCCCACTGTAAATTTCTCTTTCTATCTATCGAATATGCATTCGTTTACATCAAAATGCTTCAAAGAATGACTGATTGAATTCAAAAGTAAATCTTGGAAGCAACGATGGAGAAATCCTTATAATTAACCAGTTTGTCCGCAAGTTAGTGTAAGCAATTGAGGACCCCTCCGATTGAGGGACGTGTTAATACGTCAACTAAGCGCATAGGAAGACCTCAAGGGTCGTGCAATATGGCAAACACGCGCATTATTTCAATTAATTCAATTCACAACAAGAAAGATATTTCTGCATATCTTGTCCAGATCTATAAATAATAAAAAAGTTGGGTAGAACAAAACTTTACTGTTTTTTTTTTTTTTTGGTAAAACAAAACTTTACTGTTCACCCCCGCATCATCCCAAAACTCGGTTCCCTTCCACTTCTCTTCATGTCACTCGGAAAAAATTATCTTACACTGAAAAGATAAAAGAGTAATTAATTGTTCCATTTATCTAACATTAATGGTACTAAAAAAGTAACAAACCTCTGTTCTCGGCGTCCTGTGGCCGGGGCGTGCAGGCAGTTCTATGGCCTTCCAAAGACCGGATTCTCGAAGGTCATGGGTCTTTGTAAGTTTTTCGTAGTTCTCCTAGGAAAAAAAAATGTTGTAACACAAAAATGTTAGAAGGTTTCATGATCGACGCGCGAGACTCTGTTCTTTTTTATCCAGCGCTCGTTGAAAGAAAAAGTCTTGACGTCGAGCAAGATATATAGACCTGCCATTAATATGATCAATCTAAGACGACGGTGCAACGAAAGAGGGTTACCTGAGAGGCAAAGTCAGCTCTAAGGACAGACTTGAGACGGTACACCAATTACAGCAGCACGGTCATGCAATGGCATTTTGGACTCTGGATGAGCCAGGCACCGTTCGCAGATGCTCTCAATGCCTCCTTGCAAGTTTCCTGACCGAATGAGTCCAGCTAATAATCTCCAAAGAAGGGTCATGCAAGTGGGACCGAGAGGAAACAAAGGCCATCGATGGTGGCAGTTGCTGCGGTTGAGGAGGTGAGGGTTTGTCAGGGTTTTGAAGTTGGTCCTGCATCATCATATCTTCACTCGGAAAAAAGAGGCAGGAGGAAGTAACGTGGCGGCCCTCTTGGCATCATAGGTCCCTTTAATTGCATCACCTATGCACACCCGTCGTTCGACATCTGTACGTGAATAATTCTAGCTTTTGAACAGACAAATTCTTCTCGAGTGCTTGTGATGAAGAGGAAGAGCTGCTGGAAAATAAAGCCATGAATCTTAGGGACCTAGAAGAGTCGTGTTGCAATGCGATTATGATACAATTTCATTGGTTACTTTTGTATTAGATGAAAAGCAATTTTGACTTGTGCATACTTCTTGTTTGGTTGGAAGGTTGTCGTAGAATCAATACTGTATCAGAGCCTATGTTTTGGTGATTGATTATTGCTTTAAGGAAAAATAGCAATGATTTTCCTTAATTTTACAATTATATGCTACTGATTCTTCTTTTACCTGCCACACTTTTTTGGAACTCACAATAGTTCATCCGTGATTAATTTTTTTAACAGCATTGTTTTGCATGATTTTTTCGTAATCTTTTTTTAACTTATTTCAGTCCTTGAATGCATCTTCGCGAGCAAGTCTTATGCTGAAGTTGGATCGGAGCGGAACTGCATCAAGGTTGATATGACACATCGGTTTTAATTATATGGAGTTACTGTGTTTATTTGTCGTCTGACACTATCATATGCTATTGCAGCATTGCTAGTTCTATGGGCACTTCCGCCATCAACAGCACTGGTGCTGCTCTTCCCTCAGGACCAATTCTTGGCACGGCACCTGTGGTTCCTCCACTGGCTGCTTCTCTTATGCAGCCGAATATTGCAGCCCTCACTGGACTTCCAGGATCAGGTCTTCAGGTCACAGCTACTACTGGTCCTACAATTGACACAGTTGGTGTCCCAAGTGAATGTTTGTTATTGAAGAACATGTTTGATCCAACATTAGAGGTAAATTAGATTTTTAGGCTTGTGATGCTGTTGTAGTGTATTACTCTTCTTCTCCCCGTTCTTATTTGAAGTGTGATATTTCTTGGCAGACTGAACCAGATTTTGAATTGGACATTAAGGAGGATGTTCAAGAAGAATGTTCAAAGTTTGGAAATTTGAGGCACATTTTTGTAGACAAGTAAATCACTGGCAATTTTTTACCGATCAAAATCTTTGGGGGAGTTAATCTCCGACACCAGATGCATGTGCATGATTCTCAGCATGGCTTAGAAGGTTATACCTTCTGGCTTGGATGCATGCAAAGAAGCCTTTCTGAAAAATTAGGACAAGCTTTTATATGGATAAGTCTGAATTGATCCTATCCCTATTGTCATTGGTTCAACTTGATCATCCTGGCATTATTTAATTAAAACGATGGGAAGTGTATAATCCTCCCCACCGGTCAAAATATCATAATTGGTCTCCTTGGTTCTGCTGTTCAAGTTTTGTGGCTTGTGTCTCTTTTCTACCTAAAAACAGGAATAGCAGTGGTTTTGTATACCTGAGGTTCGAGGATACGCAGTCCGCAAGTAATGCCCAACGAGCTCTTCATGGAAGATGGTTTGCTGGGAAGATGATAACCGCGACGTTCATGGTATCATATTTCGAAGTGCTCTCTTTTATATGCGGGTTTATATTAGTCACCCTGCCTTTTCACCTTAGAGAAATTAAAAAAATGGAGGCATGAGTTTTTGCTTCGCCAAATGCAGGTACCCCTAACCTATGAAGCTAAGTTCCCTGACAGCAGATAGGATTATGGAGTCGGCTGCTCAATTGCGCTGTTGCAATCATCGCATAACGTGGACATCACCGGTTGAGGTTCTTGTCGGGGAATCAAGTTTCTTAATTCACACAACCTATAGGAAAGAGAAAGAGGGCCTGTCTAGCGTCTTGCTTTTCCTTTTTCCTCGTCTCCGTCTTTTCCTAACTTGATGGAAGCTTCTCCGTTTCTTGAACTTATGTTCTTAGTCCTGTACTCCCAATTGGCAGTGTTTTGTGGGGATTGTTGTACCATATGGAGTGAAATTTTCAGGTGTATTGTCCTAACGTTTAATAGAGTTGATTTTCCGTTGCAATGCTTCTTCTCTCCCCCAGCGAACCTGTCAGATTTCAGAGGTAAATGCGTGGCCTTTTGGTTTAGAATCAGGATGTCCGAGAACGGGGAATTGAAGAATCGACAAGGAGTACATACAGTTCTATGGATTTTGAGGAATGGCACCAAGTGTTTGGTTTGTTCAGATTGATCCGGCAAATGTACGCATTGTTTACACCTTTGCACTATTCCCGTAGATAAAGTTTAACACGGTTTCGAGCACACTTTTGTCGCATGAATGTCGTTTTAGAATTTTGAGCATACTAATTTCGCCTTAGACTAGAGTGCTGGAGGATTTCTTTTTAATTAAAAAAGGGCTTAAGTAGAGGAATTAAGGCTCTGATTATTTTGTTTTTGGAAAAATAAATGATAAGAATAATATTTTTTTTTGAAATTGATTGCTGTCGTTGCTTTAAATAATTAGTTAATGAAAAATATTTCCATCATCAATAATAATTTATGTCTAAATATTTTTGTATATAATGAAAATATTTTTTGTTTATCTATTTTGAGAAGTGATATGATAAATTGTTTTTAAGAAAATGCTTTTTAATTATTTATTTTTACTAAATAAATGGAGCCGAAATGTATGTTGAAGTAGTCAAACGCCCAAGCGATTAGGTAAGTAATTAAGCGATTAATTTCTCCTAACTTTAGGCTACTCCCAACACTTTGTGTTTGTTGCCTTGCCCCAAGCACATGGACATAGCGTCTTATGTATTAGACGACAAGCTAGGTTTGGATACTCTTACTATTATAAAAAAAGAAAAGGTTGAGTCGATTCTCTTGTTTAGTTTAGAGTTTGTCGTTGGTGGAAAAGTACTGGAGAAGTTATAACTCTATTGCAATGGTATTAATTTAATTATAAACCTTATTAGGTCAATTTAATCCTAAATTTTTTTGCATTGATACGAATTTAGTTTTTTTGGCTAATTTTGGTAGGAAATCTTTAACGTAAATGTCAATTGTCCCACATGGTTTGTTTGGCATTAACATGAATATTTAAAATAATTTTTGAATTATATTTGAACTTTTATATAATTTTTTTTGTCTTTTTTGTTCTTTTATCTCTTTTTGCTCAGGGCTAGCAAGAACCGGCTCGCAATGCCCTCACTGGCCACTAGGCAAGGGCCTTGTGGCCGACAATGGCGTGGCGGCCGTCACCCAATGCCTTTGCTGACTACAGGGAGGGCCACGATGCCCTCGTTGTGGCTGATAAAACTCAGACAAGGGCTGGTGAGGGCGTGCGGCCCTCGTCCAGATCTGGCGAGTGTTGCAGCCCCCTAGTTGGAACCAAAAGGGTACAGAATCTTTGAAAGTTCTGATGGAGAGAGAATACAAATACACGAAGGAAAGAAGTAAATCCAAAATGCCTTTTGCGTGGGCTTACGCGGAGATACACCTCTCTTACGAGCTTAACAATACAACCTTTTTCTCTCTATAAGCTCAACTCTCTCACCCTCTATTTCCAAGGCTTTCCACCCGCCAAATGACTCGCGTATCCACACATATTTACAAGCATTTCCACCGCCTATGACTTCACCGCCTTTGAGGAAAGTTGAAATACAAAAAGAAAAGTTGAACTTTTCTTCTCTGCGGACTTCGACTTGTCAAAGAAAAGAAACCATGTTTCAAAACGTGGGACTCTTACTTGTTTCCGTGCAAGTTTTGGTCCGACTTCTCAACTTGTCATTAAGTTGAAATCGGTAAAGAGTGGGGAGTTCCATTGCAATTCAATTCTTTCACTCAAGCGCCTATAACAAGAGTCCAGGTAGAATTTTTCTTCTTCAATTTCAAAGCCAAAAATGGGGGCATCCTCGTCTATTCCATGTGATAAAAAGAAGTCCTTCTTTGTTTCTCTTTTCCATCTTCAATCAAAAATCATTTTTGCTATTCCTAACAGATCTGGGCCAAGCCATCTGGTCCTTAGTCTAAAAGAGAAGTTAACAAATAAAATATAAAAATATTATTCAAAATATTTATGTTAGTGCTGACCGTGTAATGTAAAATGATGAACGTCTACGTTAACAATTTTAGATCAAAATTGATCAGGATGACTCAATCGATACCAATGCAAATTCTTGCAATAGTAAAATTAGTAGTAAATGTATTCTAAGACCTTGATTCTAAAGTAATTTCGTATGTGCGAGAAGATTTCTCTTGAAAAGTGATGTGAAATCAAAAAATAAATACCCAAAAATTTTTAGAAAATTAAAAAAATTACAAAAATTATCTGTCAGCATTGATTGTATCATATAGAACAACCGACTAGATTGCATCGTTAGCAATTTTCTGCCAAAATCCGGAAACTAAAGTAACAAATCGTCAATGTTTTAGAACTAATTTAATATAATTGATATGTTTATGAATGAATAGGCTGCCATGCAATTGATTTAGAACATTTTGGACAATTTTCTCAAAAATGTACATACGTGATGATGCACCGATGGGATCCGCAATGTATCAAAGCAATGGACAAAACAGACCCTAAATATGTTATATTTAATAACTGTATTGAGTTCAATTGAGCAAATACATGTAGTCATGATTAATGAATAAGAAAACACATCTTGGCAACAACTGATACCTTAACGTGTGTGTATGATGAAATTTGAAAAATGTGTTAAAAAAATAATCGCTTATATTACTTATGAAAATGAATGAATGAAAAATATTTTCATTATCCACAAAAAATATTTAGACATGAATTATTACTGATAATGAAAATATCATTCATTGACTAATTATTTCAAGTGATATAAGTAATTATTTTTACGAAAATATTTTTTAAATCATTTTTTTTTTTAAAACAGACCCTAAAAGTAGGAACAAGAGAACTACATGAGCACGACATACTACCCATTATTATAAGCGATGGCTTTCCATTATGATGGAAGCATCATCTTTCGTTCGTTTGTCTTCATCATTTTGCCTCTCGTATTTCTTTATATATCATCCTGTCTGAACTCTGAAACATCATTCGCCCCTGTGAGAGAGAGAGAGAGAGAGAGAGAGAGAGAGAGAGAGTCAGAACAAGGTGTTGGATCATGGAATTGGTTGAGGACATAGTGATCGTTGGAGCTGGCATAGCAGGACTTACCACTGCTTTAGGACTTCATAGGTATCGCGTTTTCAGTGGAGTTAAGGAGATTGTTAGAAAGTTGTTTTGTCACCTTTTGCCACCCTTGGATGTTTTCTCGCGTGTTTCCCGCTTGAAGTGTATAACTTGATTGATGCCGTGTGCGCTGCAGGCTAGGCATTAGAAGCTTGGTCTTGGAATCCCACGATTCTTTGAGGATTACGGGTTTTGCGTTAGCAACATGGACAAATGCTTGGAAGGCCCTCGACGCAGTTGGGATCTCAGAATCGCTTCGTCAGCGGCACAACCGGCTACTTGGGTAACTAAGCAACTCCCTTCTCTTGCTGTAGCTGATATGATTATATTTCCTACGCTCACTTAATATATTATGGAGCCAACTGCAATTTGAATGAACAGTGAGACATCACTTTGAACTCTAAAATAGAACGCACGATTATAAAGTGATTAATTAGTTTGGTCAACCTGAGATGGTTGGCTATCTAATATTTTTCTGAAAACAGCATGTAGAGCGGTTCCATATCTGGATCTGGAACCATGAATAGATAAGGGCAGCATGTGCAGGGGCTTCTAAGGCCTAGCCTGAGATACTTCCCGCGCGGTTCAGTTAAACATGATTTGACAGTTCAAAGACACGTGATGAGCTATTTAAACAAGAACTAGTGAGCACTTGAGTATTTAATGAGGGTCTGCGATATAAAAATTAATCTCGCTGTTGACAAAAATGAGCACTTGCGTATCTCTATTTTTGCAAATAATATTTAGATATCTCTAAGCAAAACTCCCGTTGAAAATAGCAAATTTCCCTCCTTACAGCCTCATTTCTGCTTCGTTCGTAGGGCTTGGGCGCGGTTTATTTTGGGTAGTTTTGAATATTTAGGGTAAGAATTGAGGATTGGAAGATGGACACTCTTGGAGAATGACATTTTCCGTAAATACGGACACAAGGGTATTTGATGTTAAGGTGTAAGGTGGTCACGATAGATAAAACTTTGTAATTAGTTTTCTCTCCATAGCACCATGGTATGTAATTGCACGAGCACAAGATGCATGATGACACCTAAATGGGACAAACGCCTGAACTTCAAATGAAAAGCTTTTCTCTATTGTTCTATCAATAGCTAGTTCTTTTTCTCATGCCTCTGTCTATGCGAGTTCAATTGACATGGTAGATGTTCTGGTTGCAGGGTGATGACCACTTCCACAGTTTCGGGACTTCCTACTGCAGAGACACAATACAGTGCCGCGGGGACACAGTTAGTAATTTAAGTTTGAAATTAACCGGTCAATTGATCAGATCAGATGCACCCCTTGTATTTCATGTGGAAAAATGAACATAATGCTTTCCCTTATGTAAGTGGGCGCAATATTGCAGGAGAGACCATGAAGTTCGTTGTGTGCAGAGGAAGATCTTGATGGAAACTTTAGTGAATGAACTTCCGAGCGGCACCATAAAGTTTTCTTCGAAGGTCATTTCGATTGAGCAATCGGGCAATCTTAAACTTATCCATCTGTCTGATGGTTCGATTCTCAAAGCAAAGGTATTGCATCATGATTTACCATTAATTAGGAAGATTTGCTTAGAATGAAAGTGAGATATGTATGCTTGAGAACAGCCCCTTTGTCTTAGGAAAATGTGCTCGCTTTTGCAAGCAAGACGATGTCTTAAGGTTTAACTGACCTTACTTTATTTCTAAATGCTAGGTGTTGCTCGGTTGTGATGGAGTGAACTCGGCAGTGGCAAAATGGCTCGGCTTCAAGGCGCCTGCTTTCGTTGGCCGATTTGCTGTCAGGGGCTCTGTGTATTACGAGAATGGTCATGGTTTTGAGCCCAAACTTTTCCAGTTCATTGGTGAAGGATTTAGATCTGGCTTTGTCGCCTGCGACGATAAGACTATGTATTGGTTCGCCACTTTTTCTACTTCCATGTCCAGCCAGGGTGAGTTTTTATATGCATTTTCTTCCTGCTGAAGAAAAACCCCTTTCCTTGATATGAGCCGGCATCGGCATATATTAAATCAATCCCACATACTTTCTACAAGCACGTAATGTCATTTTCTGTGATGAAGAGATGGAAGAGAGTCCGGCTAAGGTGAAGCAATTCGTGCTGAGCAAGCTTGGAAAAGTTGCTGACGACTTTAAAGCTGTCGTACGGGACACAGAACTGGAAAACTTGTCATTAGCTCCGCTCAGATTCAGACACCCATGGGACATTTTATGGGGACGCATAAGCAAAAGCAATGTCTGTGTAGCTGGGGATGCATTCCACCCCATGACACCAGATATTGGCCAAGGAGGCTGTGCGGCTCTCGAAGATGGAGTCATCTTAGCAAGATGCCTCGGTGAAGCCTTGAGGGACAAGCAAGGCATTAGAAGTGAAGAGTACAAGAGGATTGAGATGGGCCTGAAGAATTATGCCAAAGAGAGAAGATGGAGAGCATTTGAGCTCATAAGTACAGCCTATATGGCGGGATACATCCAAACAAGCAATGGCAAGATATTGAGCTTCTTAAGGAATAAAGTGCTGGGCGGGTTCTTCGCCGGGCAGCAGCTGAAACTAGCGAGTTTCGATTGCGGGAAACTGACAACTTCCTGAATTCAGACCCTACTCCTACATGTTGTTGTTTCCTTTTCACGGTACACAGTGTTGTCTCCACTTTCCTCCCATTTTTCTCCTCTTTTTCGTTTTATTCATTTGATGAAAGCGTCAGTTCATGGAAGTTATGTGTTTATGCTGTACTCTCCCGAAGTCTGAACGTGAGAATGTGATTTTACATGTATAATTAGGGGAAGCATATCCATGAATGTTCCCCTGGAAGAAAAATGACAAAAAGAATCCCACTGTAAATTTCTCTTTCTATCTATCGAATATGCATTCATTTACATCAAAATGCTTCAAAGAATGACTGATTGAAATAAAAAGTAAATCTTGGAAGCAACGATGGAGAAATCCTTATAATTAACCAGTTTGTCCGCAAGTTAGTGTAAGCAATTGAGGATCCCTCTTATTGAGGGACTTGTTAATATGTCAACTAAGCGCATAGGAAGACCTCAAGGGTCGTAGCAATATGGCAAACACGCGCATTATTTCAATTAATTCAATTTTACAACAAAAAAGATATTTCTGCATATCTAGTCCAGATCTATAAATAATAAAAAAGTTGGGTAGAACAAAACTTTACTGTCACCCCCGCATAATCCCAAAACTCGGTTCCCTTCCACTTCTCTTTATATCACTCAGAAACAATTATCTTACACTGAAAAGATAAAAGAGTAATTAATTGTTCCATTTATCTAACATTAATGTTACTAAGAAAGTAACAAACCTCTGTTCTCGGCGTCCTGTGGCCGGGGCGTGCAGGCAGTTCTATGGCCTTCCAAAGACCGGATTCTCGAAGGTCATGGCTCTTTTTAAGATTTTCGTAGTTCTCCTAGGAAAAAAAAAACTTCGTAACACAAAAATGTAAGAATATTTCATGATCGATGCTCGAGACTCTGTTCTTTTTTATCCAGCGCTCGTTGAGGGAAAAAGTCTTGACGTCGAGCAAGATATATAGACCTGCCATCAATATGATCAATCTAAGACGACGGTGCAACGAAAGAAGGGTTACCTAAGAGGCAACGTCAGCTCTAAGGACAGACTTGAGACGGTACACCAATTACAGCAGCACAGTCATGCAATGGCATTTTTGACTCTGGATGAGCCAGGCACCGTTCGCAGATGCTCTCAACGCCTCCTTGCAAATTTCCCGACCGAATGAGTCCAGCTATGAATCTCCAGAGAAGGTTCATGCAAGAGCAACCGAGAGGAAACAAAGGCCATCGATGGTGGCAGTTGCCGCGGTTGAGGAGGTGAGGGTTTCTCAGGGTTTTGAAGTTGGTCCTGCATCATCATACCTTCACTTGGAAACAAGAGGCAAGAGGAAGTAACGTGGCGGCCCTCCTGGCATCGTAGGTCCCTTTAATTGCATCGCCCATGAACACCCGCTATTCGACATTCGTGCGTGAATAATTCTAGCTTTTGAACAAAACCAATCCGTACAAACGACACGGACAAATTCTTCTCGAGTGCTTGTGCTCGGCTTGCATGGTCAGAAATCGGCTTGCTACTGCTGTGTCACGCCCCAGTCATCGTGCGCGACGTTACTATTCACAGATCATGAGTGAACTCACTCGAGCAAATTACTTACTAAAATCATCCACGACACCCGAAAAGAAAACGAATTGCCAAGACGTCCGTCCACACTCGTCCACGATCAAGTTCATCGGGATGCAGGTCACTGTGAACAGTATTCATGGGAGTCATTCTTCGAGCTAGTCATGATTTTCAAAATAGTACATAAATGTACAAATTCGACAATTGGAAATGAAATTATTGAAACCGGTAATTTGAAAGCATAACCCATTCCCTTGCACTCCTCTTCACGTCACTTTAAAACAATTACTCTTATACCAATAATATTTAAAAACTTAATTATTCCATTTATCTAACGTTAATGTTACTTAAAAATATGAGATAAGTGCACTAATATTCTAAAACTTGTCACAAAAGTATAATTTAACATTAAAATTTACAAAAATTACGATGAAGTTCTAAAACTTATCAAATTAGTGCAATCAAGTATTTCCATTAACTTCATATAATTTGACAACAAGAAATGCTGATGTGGCTTTTTTATATATTATTTTTCTCTCTCCTATGGGGTGTTTTTTAATGTTGGTCCTATTGTACTCTTAGGCCGCGCTACTATGGCTAAAACTATGTCTTTTTGGTCCAAACTTATATTTTAATAGAAATTTTAATTAGATTATATTAAAAAATAAGCTAACTTTCAAAAAAGGAAAAGGAAAGGGAAAAACTAGGCAAGGGTTGCAAAAACTTCCGAAAAAAGATCAAAAATTACAAAAATTACAAAAGTTACAAAAATCGTTCAATTTAGCACCAACTATGCTACGTAGAATGATTGATACTAACTAGATCGACACGTTAATAATTTCTAGTGAAAATAAATTGACAAATAGTCAAACTGTTTATGATTAAATTGGCAAATAGTCAAAATTTTTAGCACTAAAATGACATAATTGAAAATTATAAAATTGGATGGCTACCCTATAATAAGTTTATGACTTTTTAGGTAATTTTTTTCAACAACGCACACACATGCTGGCCCACCAATGGGATCTGCAATATAGCGAAGTAGCGAACAAGACAAACACTAAGTACATCACATTAAACAATCGTATTGAATTTAATCGAGCACGTATAGGTAGTCATGATTAATAAACAAGAAAACACATCTTGGTACCAACCGACACCTTAACGCGAGCGTATGATGAACAAGACGAGGAACCAGAGCGCTTAATAATGCACACACACGATGGGCCCCGGCTCCCCATGGGATCTGCAATGTAGCAAAGCAGCGGACAAGACAGACTAAATACGTCACATTAAACAATCGTGTTGAATTCAATCGAGGACATGCCGGAAGTCTCGATTAATGAATAAGAAAACATCTCTTGGTACCAACCCATATTTTCTTAACGCGAGTGCACAATGAAGACAAAGAGGAGGAACAACAGCCCCCTCAATAATTTGGGCACACCTGGCGCCCCTATGGAATCTGCTATCTAGCAAAGCATCGGACAAGATAGACACTAAATGCGTCACATTAATCAATCATATTGAATTCAATCAAGCACATATAGGTGGTCATGACTAGTGAATAAGAAAATACATCTTGTTACTTACCGATACCTTCTTAACATGGATTTACAATGAAGAATAAGAGTAGGGATAAGAATGCTCTGACAAGCTCAACAAATTGTTTTACCAATTCATTACTATAAGCCATGGTTTCCCAACAATTAATGGTAAGATTCGTCGTCACATCGTCTTTCATTTCCCCTCTCGTCTTCTTTTATATCTCATCTCGTCTAAACTCTGAAACCTCACTACCCCCGGAGAGAGAGAGAGAGAGAGACAGAGAGAGAGAGAATCAAAACAAGGTGTTGTATCATGGAATTGGTTGAGGACATAGTGATAGTTGGAGCCGGCACAGCTGGACTTACCACTGCTTTGGGACTTCATAGGTATCGCGTTTTCAATTGAGTACTTAGTCTTTATAAAGCGTTCTGTTAGAAAGTTGCTCAGTCACCTTTTGCACCCTGTGGATGTTTTTTCACATGTTTTCCGTCTTGAAGTGTGTAATTGAATGATGCCGTGGGTGCTGCAGGCTGGGCATTAAAAGCTTGGTCTTGGAATCCCATGATTCTTTGAGGATCACGGGTTTTGCGTTGACAACATGGACAAATGCTTGGAAGGCCTTGGACGCGCTCGGGATCACGGAATCGCTCCGTCGGCAGCACAACCAGCTCCTTGGGTAAACGAAGCAACTCACTTCTCTTGCTTTAGCTGATATGATTATGCTTCCTTCGCTCACTTTAATATATTAGAAGACCAACTGCAATTTGAATGAACAGCAAGACATTATTTTGAACCCTAAAATAGAACGCACGATTATAAAGTGATTAGTTAGTTTGGTCTACCAGGATAGTTGACTGTCTAATGTTTTTCTGACATCCAAGCATGTAGAGCGATACAAAAACTGATTGGACCGTTCAAAGCGACGTGCTGAATTGCTAGTGGTATTTAAACAAGAGCGACAAATTCGAATATCTTTATTTTTGTAAATACCATTCAGATATCTTTGAGCAAAACTCCATGTCGAGAAGAACAAATTTTCCTCATTACAAACTCATTTCTGCATCTTTCTCTGGGTTCGGACATGGTTTAGTTTTTAGGTAGTTTGGAGTATTTAGGGTGATTGTGAGAATTGAGGATTGGAGGATGGGCAATAAGGATATTGTTGTTTTCAACAGGTATGTAAGTAGTCATTAGATGAAAGATAAGGTATATTTTCAGCGTTATCTGTTGCATAAGCTAGTTTTCTATAGCGTAAGGGGTAAAGAAACTTCTGAGAGTCGAATGCAGACAAACTATATCCACCGTATCATGAAATGTCTTCTACCAAGTATATCCATCAGACCTTCGGTCTCATTATCGAGCAGAACGACTTCCAAGCCTTTGTGCTGCCGGAGATACGACTGTTCCTCCAAGTTTTTCTTTCCATCGGTCTCTGAGAAAGAGTTGAATTGGGAGGAGGTATTACACCCAGTCAGATATTGCAGAAGCACCATGCCATATAATAGCACGTGCACAAGATGCATGATGACATCTAAGCGGGACAAACGCCTGAACTTAAAATGAAAGGCTTTTCTGTATTTTTTTTATCAACAGGTGGTCCTTCTTCTCATGCCTCTGTCCATGCGAGTTCCATTGACATTTTAGAGGTTCTTATTGCAGGGTGATGACCACTTCCACAATTTCGGGACTTCCTACAGCAGAGAGACCATTCAGTGCCACGGGGACACAGTTAAGTCATTTAAGTTCGTAATTAGCCAGTCAATTAATTAGATTCGGCCCTTGCACATCATGTGGAAAAATGAACATTGCTTTCCCTTGTGTAACTGGGTGCAATATTGCAGGAGAGACCATGAAGTTCGCTGTATGCAGAGGAAAATCTTGATGGAAACACTAGTGAAAGAACTTCCAAGTGGCACCATAAAGTTCTCTTCCAAGGTTGTTTCGATTGAGCAATCCGGCAACCTTAAACTTATCCATCTTTCTGATGGTTCAAATCTCAGGGCGAAGGTATTGCATCATCCTTTACCATTAAGTAGGAAGATTTGAGTAGAATGACAGTGAGATATCTTTGCTTGAGGACAACCCCTTTGTCTGCAGAAAATGGGCTCACTTTTGCAAGCAAAACGATGTCTTATGGTTTAAGTGACCTTATTGCTAACGCTTTATCTCTAGCTGCTAGGTGTTGCTCGGGTGTGATGGAGTGAACTCGGTTGTGGCAAAATGGCTAGGCTTCAAGGCGCCTGCTTTCGTTGGCCGATTTGACATCAGGGGCACTGTGTATTACGAGAATGGTCATGGTTTTGAGCCCAAGTTTTTCCAGTTTGTTGGTCAAGGAGTCATGTCTGGCATTATCGCGTGCAATGATAAGACCATGTATTGGTTTGCCAGTTTTTCTACTTCCATGTCCAGCCAGGGTGAGTTTCTACGTGCTCTCTTTATTTATGAAGAAAAACCCCTTGCCTTGATATGAGCCGGCATCGGCATATATTAAATTCTTCTTGTCAATCACACATACTTTCTGCAAGCACATTATGTCATTTTCTGTGATGAAGAGATGGAAGAAAATCCAGCTGAGGCGAAGCAATTCGTGCTGAGCAAGCTCGGAAAAGTTGCCGACAACTTTAAAGCTGTCATACGCGACACAAAATTGGAAAACTTGTCAATAGCTCCACTCAGGTTCAGACACCCATGGGACATTTTATGGGGACGCATAAGCAAAAGCAATGTCTGTGTAGCTGGAGATGCATTCCACCCCATGACTCCAGATATAGGCCAAGGAGGCTGTTCGGCTCTAGAAGATGGGGTCACCCTAGCAAGATGCCTCGGTGAAGCCTTGAGGGAGAAGCAAGGCATTAGAAGTGAAGAGTACAAGAGGATTGAGATGGGCCTGAAGAATTATGCCAAAGAGAGAAGATGGAGAGCATTTGAGCTCATAAGTACAGCCTATATGGTGGGATACATCCAAACAAGCAATGGCAAGATATTGAGCTTCTTAAGGAATAAAGTGCTGGGCGGGTTCTTCGCCAGGCAGCAACTGAAACTAGCGAGTTTTGATTGCGGGAAACTGACAACTTCCTGAATTCAGACCCTACTCCTATATTTTGTTGTTTCCTTTTCATGGTACACAGTGTTGTCTCCACTTGGTGGGATACATCCAAACAAGCGATGGCAAGATATTGAAATTCTTAAGGAATAAGTACTGGGCGGGTTCGTCGCCCGGCGGCAGCTGAGACTAGCGAGCTTCGAGTGCGGGAAACTGACAACTTCCTAAAATTCAGACCCTACTCCTATATGTTGTTTCCTTTTCATGTTACACAGTGTGGTCTCCACTTTCCTCTTGTTTTTTCTCCTCTTTTTCGTTCTCTTCATTTGATGAAAGCCTCAGCTCATGGAAGTTATGTGTTTATGCTGTACTCTCCCTAAGTCTTTATGCGAGAATGTGGTTTTCCATTTATAATTAGGGGAGGCATATCCATGACTGTTCCCTTCGAAGAAAAAATGACAAAAAAATCCTAGTGTAAATTTCTCTCTCTGTCTGTCAAATATGCGTTTGTTTACATTAAAATGCTTCAGAGAATGATTGAAATCAAAAGTAAATCTTGGAAGCAACGCATCCCTATGATTAGCCAGTTTGTCCCCAAGTCGGTGTAAGGAATTGAGGACCACTTTGACTGAGGGACGAGTTAATCCGTCAATTAAGCGCTTAGGAAGACCCGGAGGTCGTAGTAATATGGCAAATACGCGCAATGTTTCACCTAATTCAATTTCACAAGTAGTCAAATGTCCGCATATCTAATCTAGATCTATCAATAATAAAAAAGTTGGGTAGAACAAAACTTTACTGTTTTTTTATTTGGTAAAAACAAAACTTTTACTGTTCACCCCCACATCATCCCAAAACTTCGTTCCCTTCCACTTCTCTTCATATCACGCGGAAACAATTACTTTTACACTGAAAAGATAAAAAAGTGTAATTAATTGTTCCATTTATCTACATTAATGTTTCTAAAATAGTAATTTAAAATTGATTCATGTGACATATAAAGATGTCATTGCTAATTTATTATATATGTGGAATGATAAATGACTACTCAGTTTTTATATGTTGACATAAAAAAAAAATACATGTAAAATCTTTCTTTTTATGTAAGACAAAGGAACATAGTTCCTTTTGTTTTTATGTATCGTCTAAAATATTTTGCGATAGATATATATATGTATAAATTCACTTAATTTTTTTTCAACATCTAAAGGATTGCTATAGAAATCCATAATCTATGTAAAATCGCAACATGTCGAATCTATCTATACTACAATCTATCTCTTCTATATATGTATTATCCAGCTATATATAAACATATATAAAGACTACGTTTCAGGCTCTGATTTTTAAAATAGTGAATGTATAATACTTTCGTGTTTAAATAAATCTTAAATACATATTTATTATATTCTAACAGTTAATATTTATTACATTCTAACGGTTATTATAGAATTATAAACACAATAATAAATGAAGCACTTTCATGTAATTTTCTTGGTTCGATGATGCCAGACTATATGAAAGCAAAAGTTTCGACTTTTGAAATGTTTCGAATCTTATATATCCTTTTTTTTTTCATAAAATCTTATATATCCTTGAAACCCTTAATTTAAAACCATGCTAAAAATAAAATATGGCCGCAAAATTGTACTGGCATGAACCCTAATATCGAACTAGTACTTCAAAAGACAATGTACTAATGCAATCGGCAATAATGCCACGTGATGGACAGAATAAAAACTAATTAACTTCCTAGATTAGTCATACAATTGAAGTGCCGGATACCTCAAGTGCCAAAATACCAAAATTTGGTATGGGTGGACATTGAAGTGTCGAAACTTCCAAAATGTATATTTAAGTGCTAAAATTGAAGAATAAAGGAGTAGTTAAGTGCCAACGACGGGAATTTTTGATCAAATTATTGACATGACATGTTTCGGCGACATTTTTTTTTACTGATGTGGCAATTGTTTAAAAAAATTGTCCATGTGGCACTAACATAGTTAGATAAACTTAGATCGACATCGTTTTGCCCCCAAATTTGATTTTAAAATTAAATATTAATTAAATTAAAAATAATTTCTTTTAAAAAGAGGAGGCAGTGTTCGGCAAGGGCCTCCATAGCCCTCGCTGTTGCCGCCTTATCGAGGGTCGCTAGGCCCCAGCCAATGGCCAACGACCCTGGCCGACCGTAAGCGAAGGCCTACATAGATTTGGGGCGAGGGGTTGCAAGCCTCCCCCAGATTTGGTGAGGGTTGCTAGCCCTTGCTAGTCAAGCCAAGGGCCGCCACTAGCTAGGGTAGGGTTGGGCTAGCACGGGCTCAATTGACCCTCACTCACCGTCGTCGGCCCTTTCAAGTGATGGTGGGGTAATAGTGACGAGGGCTGTGAAGGCCCTCGTTGAATGCTGCCTCTTATTTATTTATTTATTTATTTATTATTAATATTATTACTATAATTAAATAATATTTAATTAATAAATCGAGGGGCCAAACGACGTCGTTTTGCACATTAATTTTTGAGTAGACAACTTCGGCAAGCCATTTAGACCACTTTTATTCAAAAAATAATGTCACGTTGGATTTCCGACTAGTCTTGTCAGAGTTAACACTTAAATGTCCAATTTTATAAAAAATGGTACTTAAGTGTATATTTTAAATATTTTGGTATTTAAGTGTCAATCCGTACTAAGTTTTGGCCTTGAGGTGTACTTTTGCCTATATAATTATATTAAATTTAGTCAAGCACAAGCCTTGGTCATGTTTATAATGGTAAGAAAAACAAAACTGATTTTGGGATCAACTAAGACTAAGAAAGAATAAGCCCATTGCCTTTCCGGATAGAGTAAGAACAAGAGCTACAGACACAGCATGCATATAATGACATTCGCTAGTTACCATTTGACACACCAATATACCGGGGTGGCTTCCATCATTAGTGTCCTATTCATCGTTGCATGCAATCATCATGTTTCTACAGTTTGGCTTCATCGTCTTTGCCTCTTTTATCTTTCTTTATAAGAGACCTCACTCCATAGAGAGAGAGCTTTTGATTCATGGAAGTAGTTGAATATTGTCGCGACCTAACCTCGGGTGAATCACCTAGGGTTTAGTTAATGGATTACTAAGCCTAAACTTAGCTCGGACTTTTCTAAACCCATATCAATTTACAACTTAAGTTTAACTTTTTAACATGTAAGTGATTTTTCAATTAGGAGTCGCCATTAATTGGCAAAAGATTTCTTCAAGTGCCATAACTTACGAAAGGTACACTTAAGTGCCATATTTTAAGAAAAGTTGGACACCTGAGTGCCACCTCCGGTGAAGCCGGCCGGAAATCATACGTGGTAATTAAATATTAATATTTCTCACCGAGGTGACTTGCCGGAGAGCTGACTCAGCTCTAGTTCACCCAAAACAACGTCGTTTTGGCATAATTTGACTTTTAATATAATATAAAAATTAATTAAATTAAATTTTAAAAAAATAATAATATAATTTATATTTATTTAAAATAATTTAAAATTTTAAAAATTAAAATTAAAAAAAAAAATTAAAAAATTAAAGAAAAAAAAAAAAACGGAGGAGAAGGAAGGCAACCGACAACCGAGGGTTGAGCCCTCACCGCCGCCGCCTCCTCATCGTTGCTTCGGAAGGTCGGGAAGGTCGGCCGGGCCACCGAGCCCGGCCGAGGGCCGGGTGGCCCCAACCGACCGGCGACGAGGGCTTGCGTGCCCTCGCCCCGGATCGGGACAAGGGTCGTGGCACTCGCCTAGATCTAGCAAGGGTTGTCGGCCGGGTGCGACCCTCACCCCGGATCCGGGGTGAGGGTTGTCGGTCGGCGAGGCCGGTGACCCTTGCCCAAATTTGGGGCGAGGGCACGCAGGCCCTTGCTGCCCGGTTGGGTGGGGTCGTCGGCCCTCGCCAAGGCTCGGTGGCCCTAGCCCTCACCGCCAGCGCCTCCCTCCTCCTCCTCCCCCTACTTTTTTTTTCCTCCTTAGTTGTTGATTGCCTCCCCTTATCCTCTTTCCCCCTCGCCGGATTTGGGCGAGGGTCGCGAGCCCTCATCGATCCGGGCGAGGGTCAACCCCGTGGGCGGTGGCCCTTGGCCTAGTCGGGCGAGGCCCGCGACTCTCGCCCTGATCGAGGTGAGGGCTCCGGGCCCTCGCCGCAGCCCCGGCTAGGGCCCGATGACCCGCCGGCCGACCCTCCCCCTTCGTTCACCGGCCCTTGCCGACGGCGGCGGGGAGGGCAGCAACGGCGAGGGTTCAGCCCTTAGCCTTATCTTTTTTTTTTTAATTATATATATTTTTATAAATGTTTTAAATATATTTAATTTTTATATTAATTTGTTACCACGTCGCATCAAAACGACGCCATTTTGCACTTGCTTTGTCGGAAAATTGACACGTCAGCGTTTTGACCGGATTGGCACTTAAGTGATTCATTTTACTCCGATTTTAGCACTTAAGAGTACCTTTCGTAAGTTATGGCATTTAAGTGTCCCTTTCTGCCAAGTTATGGTACTCAAGGGGTCCGCGTCTCGCCACTAATCTATTTTTGGTGGGTTGATAAGAAACCCAAGTAAAGTAACAAGAGATTTACTTGCAAATCAGAGATTGTGAGTTCGGGGACTTGATTATACTAGATTTTTCTAACGCTATTTCCGTACATTTCTCTTTTATTTCAAAAAAATATTTTGCAAGCAACTTGAATTAATTTTAATTTACTTCTTTAGGTGATTATGCGGATGTGCAAACCACCAATTTAACACCAAAAAAAAAAATTATTGGACTTATCTAATAGCAACGAAAGCGTTAGATTAGAATTATAATTAACACGTAATCACTCTCTTTTTCAGGATTTTCTCTTATTTAAATGAAACTTAGTCTGCGTGGAATGCAATGCAATGACACACCAAAATGCCTCACTAAAATGACATGTAACATGCAACCTATCATGCGAACTATATGTCACACATCATTAATTATTTAACATGATCTAATGACAAAAAAATATCAAATGTAATTATCCTAATATGTCAGCACTCAAATGATCCTAAACATGCAATGACTAGATGACGAAATGACCTAATTCTAGGTTACACACGCATGGTATTTTTTATTTATTCTTTTCCTTTTTTTTATTTTATAGAATTTGAAATTAAAATTGCCTAATAATTGAACATGCAATTTAAATTAATGAAAAGAAAATCTAACATCCTCAATTAACGTTTTTGGTGTTTTTATTTCAAAAATTCGGAATAAATAAAATGCCTAATCTAAATATGCAAAATATCCTAAAACGGGCGATATTCTAGCATGAACCTAATCCAACTCAAATATATTTATTTTTTTCTTAGGTTTTCTTTAAAGGAAGCAAAATCAATCCAAGCAAAGGCATAAATAAAACAATAAGGTAGACATGATCGATAAAACAATAATGAGATCAAATTGACCAATTTTAACGAAATCGCGAATCATATCTCGAGCAGGGAGATCGGATTGGCGATTTTTCCATGCGACGCGTCGTATTCGGGCATAAAATCGGTTCATCAATCGTATGCGCGTTGTGAAATTAGGGAATAGTCTCTAATTTAAAAAGGCCTTTTGGAAAACTTTAGATAAGATGCATCATTCAAAGATTTGAAAATATCAATGAATTAAGTAAGGAAATTACCAAATTAAATTTGGATAATATCTTTACTGATTTCGTAATATCCTTCCCGAATTTGGACTCGTCGGATGATGGGACCAGCGATGCCTCGTGGTGGATGATTCATGGTTGATGTGCCTGGCGGTGGGCGGTGGGTCAACGAGGTACCTGTGGGTGGGGCTCGGCAAATTCTCTGGCTGCGGCCAGAAGCTGGAGATGTTCAACACTTCCCGTATTAGACTGGGCGCAGCAACAAGAGGACAAATTAATTTGCCCCCAGAAGAAACCTGCAAAGAGCTAAGTGGACTCGTGCGAATTATTCTTGAGTTGTGTCATCAGATTGACGTTGGGGGGGCAACTTTTGCGGCAGACAACGCTTGTTGCTACCTGACGATGAGGCTCGTCGTCACTGGATCACACGGGGGCTGTAGCTGCGTTCTCGTGGGAGTAGCCAAGAACAGGAGCTGCGTCTGAATCAGCAAGAAAGGGCCTCACCAAAGACCTGCAAGTTGAAACAAGCCTCGACAAAAAGAAAATCTGATTTGAGTGAATCGCTGCTGGTCTTTGAGAGAGACCCCGAGAAAACTATCGAGATAACTATCAGCGTTGATGGTGACTGGATGGGACCGTGAGCCACGAAACAATAGGAACCCAGCAACCTGTTGGAAACTCATTACCAGCTGCTTGGGACTCGAAAATCGTGCCGCGTCTCAGCGGTGGTTCGTCCCAATAGGCCCCGAGACAGCACCGCATTGTCCCATAGTTGAGGGGCACTGCACGGCTAAACAGGTTCAGATTGAAGCTCGGCGGTGAGACGCGGCCACAAAACAGCAAGGTCACGGATGCTTAGCCGTGACCACTCTCTGTCCCCAATCTCTCATGCTCTCTTTCTCTCCATGGTAGCTCTCTATATCCTGAGCATGTATTCTCAATTGTGTGGCCTCCCTCCTCTTTTCTTGACCGAGCAGCATTTTATAGGTGAATGGTATGATCCCATCAGGGAAAGAAAATTTCCGCACGAAATCTCTAATGAGTATGCAATCTTTCTCGTTTTGAGACAAAAAATATATCGTTTAGTATATCCCCAAAGTGCAATATTCTCTTTGATTATTTTGATATTTTCTCCGAAATCTTCCAATATGCTGCGAAATGTATCACTCAATGTATATATCGCATAAATATCTAAAAATTAACCAAATATTGGAAAAATATTACGAATCTTTTCCGAAAATATCAAATCGTCATTCCTCATAAGTCAATTGTCGGTCGTCGAGAAACAACGGGCTTGGGCCAATTCCCTTTCGCCTCGGGCTTAATCCAACCGTCTAATTAAAGTTTAGAATCATCAAGTCAAACTCATCTATTACCAGTCCGATGTAAATGCAATAATAAAAAAATGCTCCTAAAACTATATGCTACGCAATTTAATTCTAATATTTTCGTTTAGGAGTTAAAAATTAATCCCTAATTTTGTATGAAATAAATGAAAGATCAGGTCGCTAAAATTTAGGTGTCAACAAATACATAGCGACTGTTGGTGCTGGCATAGCATGCCTCACTACTTCTTTAGGACTTCACAGGTGATTCTACTGGAATTGGAGCAATTAGAACTTGAAAGAGTTGTTCTCTAAAAGTTTCCTTCCAAAGCACTGGCCAAGTCACTGCTAAACACTAAAAAGAGCCGTTTTTATTAGGATATGAATAAAAAGGAAAGCATGTTATCATATGTTCACTAATTTATACATTGAGGTGAATATCCCGAGCCCCCATAAAAAAAATTGACTCCATAGGAAGAGGACCGGTCCTCGTTGAGCTTTATGTCATAGCATTCAGGTCTTGTTACATATGGCTGGAGATTCTCGGGGTCTCCTCAATGGATTTGTAGTCGATCATTTTGAGATTGCGGAAAAAGGCCGCCTTTCCGAGGCCTTCAGAAGGGAAACTGCCGCTCCCATTTGCGTTCCCGTATGAATACCATACTTTCGTGAGTTGTATACCTCTCCGCCCCAAGTAATTTGAGTGGCAAAGCCTTTTAGAAGAGTGAAGAGTTCTTTGGGCCAGTATCCTACTGCCTCTTGCCCAAGGTGCAGCCACCACCATCCAGTAAAACCATCCTGAAATACTTTGGTCAAAGCACGGAAGTCTCGAAAATATCCCATGTGCATTTACCAAAAAGATTGTTCCCTTACCTTCGTAATGTTTACGGCTATTTCGTATTGCTGTCCTTTATAGGTGGAAACTGGTGAAATCACAGCGCCTAGAGCAATTCTTTTATTTGTCTGGACGAATCCGGGGCATTTGAGATTGAAGCAGCCAGTTTTTATATAGCCATCAGTCTCAAGTCCACCCAAGAAAAGCGTGTCAATGTTCGATATGTTCGTGAAAATTTAATGAATTGTAAGCGGTCAAAAGAGTTAATAACTCACTGTCCAATATATGAAAGTCCGTGGATCAAGGCCACCACCGAAATCTGTATGAACCTATAATAAAAGCATAAACCACTTATCTTCAAAATCTACGCACATTTAGAATACCAATCATGCTAAAATCTTCAGATTTGATCATTCTAAGTTCTTACCATCCATCCAGCCTCCACAGAGTTCAAAGAGTCTAGGGAGCCTGCTGTGACCCAAATTTCAGAGAAACTAGCTTCTCCAGTAATTACTAGAGGAAGCCACACATTAATTTTTGCACTGGCTCCTTTGTAGATGCCATCGATCAAAGATACCTCAGCATACTGACCAGCATACAGCAAACTCATAAGGAAGTGAAACTTAGGATTAACGCAAAAACAAAAGGGAAAAGACTACCAAAAACCCCAAACTTTGTAAACCGTGACACATTTATCCCATCTATGACATTTTCGTCTCATTTTTTTTTTTTCTGTTTTTCCTTTTCTGTTTTTTTTTTTTTTTTTTTTTTGCTTCTTCTTCTTCCCTCTATTGGCCATGGCGGAGGAAAGCCAGAGTTAGGCAAGGGCTGCCCTTGCTGGCGTCGGGTGAGGGTCGCCTTCGCCTAGGCTAGCTAGGGCCGCTTGACACCAGCCTTCGGTTGGGTTGGGTGAGGGCAATGTAGCAAGGGTGGCCCTCGCCTGAGTCTAGTAAGGGGTGGCCTCGCTAGGCCCTCGCCTGAGTCTAGTAAGCGGTGGCCTCGCTAGGCCCTCGCCTGATGCCGATGAGGGTTGCCCTCACCAAAGGGCCATCCTCACCCGACACCGATGAGGGTGGCCCTCACTTGCGTCAGGCGAGGACAGCCCTCGCCAGATTTGGTGAAGGCACCCCTTGCCGAACTTAGGTGAGGGCCGCCCTCACTGGTGTTAGGCAAGGATTGCCCTTGTAGATCTAGAGAGGGAGGCCCTCGCTTGACCTAGCCAAGGGCCGCCCTGCCTGACGCCTGCGAGGGCCGCCCTAGCCAACCCAAGTGAGGGCAGCCGTCGCCCAACTCCGACTTTCCCTTTCCTGACTCCGGCTTCCCTCCGCTAGCTCCGCCATGGCCGGTGGAGGGAAGATAGAAGAAGAAGAAACAAGAAAAAGAAAAAGAAATTTAAAAAGTAAAAGACCAAAATGCCCTATTACTTCAAATAAATGTATTACACGGATATAAGTTTATGGTTGTTTATGTCACGAAAAAAAAGTTTGGGGTAAATATGTTACGGTTGATAAAGTTTGGGGTTTTTCATATCACAAAAAAAAAGTTTGGGTAAATTTGTCACTTTTGGCAAAGTTTGGAGTTTTTGGTGATCTATTTCCAAAACAAAAACGCAGCTAAAAAATCAACGCCTCGCTAAGTCATATCATGATATATTTGCACATACTTCATGTCCAGTCGGTACAAAGTTGGTAGTGTCGTTCGAATTGGGCCGCTTCACGTGTGGTTTCGACCGCGTAAAATGATGATCGGTATGATTTTGTGGTCTCAGGATGGGTATTGTTCCTTCAGGGCATTCACCATTTTTCCACCAAGCTTGACCGAGCGTACCTTCCACATCTACCTCTCCATTCACTTTCGGATTTGAGCTTGGTTTTATCTATTCATAAACATGCCAACTTCAGTGATTGTTTAATAAGCTGGGCGAAAATATATAAGGTTGTATAACGATACATCTGACATTAAACAAACCGAATTTCTTAGACATCATGCGATATTAAAACAATTGCTCTATGATGGCCCTCATCATTAAGGTACTTATACCGTCATCGCTGCACTTATTCATTTCTACTGCTAACTGCAAATTTTACATGGGAGGCACAAGACAGAAATTGGTGCAAGTTACAAGTTAAAAATGAGGGGACAAAACCTGTATGGTATGGTTCTTGAGGAGCGGATGATCAAAAGCGGGTTGCTTGAAGATGTCAACACAATCGATCACTTCACCAGTTTCATAACTCTGTAGCAGGTTCTCATACATTATCTTAACAAAAGAACATATTTAAAAGAGATAAAAAAGGTGAAATAGTAACGGGCAGAGTTCAGGAATGACCTCAATGGTTTTTATTGTTCCTTTAGGCTTATCGAAACCTGTAACTTTGCTTGATATAGGGATTCTCGCTCGAGCATGCCCATCGCTTATTGAACTAATAATACTTATCATTAAAACCAACCATTTGGGTGGACTTACCATTTTCATTGCAGAATCAACCAAAGTACTTTTGAAAATAAGACAAGGCAATGTCCGTCCTTATATACACATATATCATTTTACCTTGGTAGACTTCAAATTTGAATCCTGGCAATAAAATTAATAGCCTGCCTTGGATCACCGTTTCCACAAGAAGAAAACAATTCTTTTTTTGGCAAGTATGGATTAGGTTTTTGCACTTGAAAGGAAATTTAACCAAAAGGAGATTTGCATCAACGATTAATTATTTTCCTTCAACAGATGAAACCAAAAACAGGTCAATTTTCGTACATGTAACAAATTCTCATTTTGGAGTGGCCATCAAAATATCACATTGATGGCAAGTATATAATATACATACATATAATTAGGGGTGGCAAAATGGGTCTTAGACCCATATATGACCCATTTAAATATATGGGTCACTTATTTTTTTGACAAAAAGTAGTTAAATGGGTTTAAGAATTAAAGACTTAAGATATGTGGGTCTTAAGTGGGTCTTAAATGAAGTGGATTTAGAACCAATTTTCAACCAAAACCTCACAATCTCTCTCTTCCCTCTTTAACTTTACAATATATATATATAAAATAAAAATCGAAATTATAATTATTTTTTATTTTAATTTTATTTTCTTTTTTCTTTCCTTCTTTTTTTCTTTCTTCTTCCTCCTTCGGTGGTCAACATGGCGATGGTCGGTGACCAGCCAGGAAAGCCTCGAGCTCACTCGAGCGCCGGCGAGTTTGAGTCTTGCCGATCCGGCAAGACTCAAACTCGCTAGTGTCGGGTGAGGCTCAAGCTCGCCCGACGTCGACGAGCCAAGCGAGCTCAAGGCTCACCCGTGGCCGATCATTGGCGTCGTGGTCGGCGGCCGGCCAAAGAAGAAGAAGAATAAAAAGAAAAAGAAAAAAGAAAACTAAAAATTATATTCTTAAAAAATAAAAATAAAAATAATTTAAAATTTATTTTTAAAAATAAAAAATAATTAAAATTTGATTTTTAAAATAATTATTTTGAAAATTATAAGAATTTTCCATTAAATTACTGTTGTATAAAACTATTTTAATATTACCATTTTAAATATATATATAAAATAAGTTTTCTTATGTTTAGTTAAATGAGTCAGGTAAGGATCAAGTATAGGTTGGGTCAGATATGAGTAAAAAATTTTGCATTATAATAAATGGGTCATAAATGGGTTAAGTGGGTTGAACCATTTATGACCCGACCCACCCGTTTAACGGGTCTACATATAATATATATGGCAACGGTAATGAGTGAAATTGCTCGGTGGCAAAGGGCAAAGACAAAATGGTAAGTATCTCTCTTATGCTGCAAAGTCGAGTAAACTTCACATACCATACGAGTATCTTCCTCATGATACCTAAATTGACCGGAGTTCATACCTACAATGCTCTGTCTGTTTAGTCCTTGACAAGATGATCTTGATCGAGAGCATTAGGATAAGCTAGCTCATCGCCAAAAGTGACGCGACTTTGCACTCAAATTTCAAGCATGGTATACGATTTGCATCAAAACTCACCAAAGACATTATCATTAACAGGATATTAATGTTGAGTAATAATGCTAGACCTATCAAGACTCGTCCATTAAAAATATTTGCCAAGGGATGTATAACAGACTCCTATGAGTGTTTGAATAATTTACTCAGCCTGATATCACATGTGGAGGGACGATCTAGTATAGTGCCTCGGTAGTATGCAAGCGAAATTAAGCACATATACCTTGTCCCACATCACCTAGGAGGGAATCCTAGGTTAGTTGATAAGGCGTAAGTTTTCTACTCTATGTAATGTGTTTTAAAGCGATAAGGGCCAAAGGCCTAAAATGGACAATATTACATTGTGGTAACCCCTAGATCTTTATAGGTGGTATTAAAGCCGAGTCTCAATAAGTATGGAGGTACGATCTAGCGCTATGCCTTAAGGAGTGGAGAATGTGACGACCTAAACTCGATAAGTATGGAGGTACGGTTTACTTCGCAACGCCTCGACAAGTATGCGGCGAGGCTAAGCACATGTCTCCTATCTCATGTCGCCTAGGAAAAGTCTTGAACTAGTTGATAAAGCTTGGAATTTGCCTATGAGTCTGGTCTTGTTGATGTTTTCGAACCGGTTTTGGGAGTATCAATTGTCAAATACTATTTAGCATTCAAGTCTGAAAGAAGGCATAAGGAAGCAAGGAGCGTAGGAGAAGAGTGGAAATTTGGGGAGAAATATTTTCTATTTCTTCACTTGTAATCAATGTATAGCACTTAGTAATTATATTACAAGATGTACATGTAGAAAAGGCAATGAAATATTCTACAAATCAATTTAATATTTCTATCTAATCCCTAATTGATTCTATAATCAAATCAGATCAAAACCAAATTCCCGGCATATCTTCCGGATCTTCGGGCATATCTTCCAACACTCCCCCTCAAGCCGGTAGATATCCAAGATGCCTAACTTGCTTAGTAGATATGCGTGCTGTCTTTGACATAGAGGTTTGGTGAAGATGTCTGTAGGTTGTTCAGTTGTTCCAATCCCTCTTGTCTCGATTATCCCTTCTTGAATTTTCTCTCGAGTGAAGTGACAGTCTACTTCTATATGCTTGGTTCTTTCATGCATAACATGATTTGCTACAGGCTTGAGGGCCAATTCGTTGTTACAAAAAAGCTTTGTTGGTCCTTTCAATTGTACTTCGAGGTCCCCAAGCAAACCTC
Source organism: Eucalyptus virginea (assembly GCA_014182375.1). Classification (NCBI taxonomy): domain Eukaryota; kingdom Viridiplantae; phylum Streptophyta; class Magnoliopsida; order Myrtales; family Myrtaceae; genus Eucalyptus; species Eucalyptus virginea. The sequence goes on along the minus strand of CM024522.1, from coordinate 17,506,320 downwards.
GTATCCACACAATCTCACATGTGATTTTTGCCATGGCCCGATATTCTGCTTCGGCTGAAGATAAAGAGACCGTTGCTTGCTTCTTGATTTTCCATGAAAGAAGAGAATCTCCCAATTTAATGCAAAACTCAAAGTGATGGATCTTCGACTCATAGGGCAAGTTGCATAATTTGCATCGCAATATGCCGTCATCTCCATGTTGCATCTTCTTGATAGAAGTATTCCAACTCCTGGGAACTTCTTCAAATACTTCACAACTTTCAAAGCGGCATTCATGTGAGATTCCTTCGGGTTGTGCATAAACTGATTGAGATTTTGCATTGCGTATGACATATCGGGTCTGGTCATAGTCAGGTATATAAGTTTTCCAATGAGCTTCTGATAACTGATCGGATCTTTTAGTACAAGATCATCACACTGAGATATTCCCCCAATATGATCCGTTGCAGTCAATCTGGTATTTTGCTCAATTGGAATAATTACTGGCTTGCATCCTGATAAACTAGCTTATAATATGATCTCCAATACAAATTTCCACCGACGAGGGAAATTCCTTGGTGGGATCGAGCAATCTCAATCCCAAGAAAATATTTTGGTGCTCCCAAATCCTTTATATGAAATGTTGTATGCAAATATTTCTTAATACTCTTTATTGCAGATTCATCATTTCCCATGATGAGGATGTCATCTACATATATCATTAAATAAATAGATGACGTACCTTTAGTCCATGTGAACAAGATGAGGATGTCATCTACAATAAATCGTACTTGGATTGTTTGAAGTTCGCATTAGTGAGAGCATTAGCAAACTTGGCGTACCATTGCCTGGAAGCTTGTTTCAGTCCATAAAGGGATTTGTGGAGACGACATACTTGATTCTCCCTCTTTCTCCATAAACCCTGAGGAATATCCATGTAGATTTCTTCATCTAGGTCACCATGAAGAAAGGCGTTGTGGACGTCCATTTGGTGTAACGACCATTCATGGATTGCTGCAACTGATAAGAATGAGCAAATTGTGACATCTTTAGTAACTGGAGAAAAGGTTTTGCGATAGTCAAAACCCTCTCGTTGAGTATATCTTTTGGCCACCAACCGAGCTTTGTAACGCTCAATGGATCCATCAGCTCTATATTTGACTTTATAGACTCATTTGCATCTTATGGACTTTCTGTTCGGAGTCAGATTGACTAATTCCTAGGTATGATTATCAGTCAATATCTGTAATTCTGCTGCCATAGCTTGTTGCCACCGTGGATCTTTGGATGCCTCATCATAACTAGATGATTCCCTTTCATAAGAGATATGACTAATGCAACATCTATGTTCCAGCGAAAGCTTATCAAAGGAGACATAAGAAGTTATTGGATAGTTCATACCTGGCGAATCAAGGGAGGCACAGAAATAATCCTTGGTCCATGTTGGTCGTCGTGTGGCTTGCCCTGAACGATGTGGATGATCCGTTGGTGGTGGAGGAGGAGATATTTCTTCAATATTGGTTTCTAGTAGAACATCATAATCATTCTCCATATTGAGTTGAGCAAGAGGTACAGTCTTAATTGCTTCCTCCCGATGCACCGATCGGGTGAAGTTGAGTGAATAACTTGGTTCGGGGATGCTGTGAGAAAATATTCAGGAGATACACTTTCCTCGTTTAAGAATTGATGGGAATTGGTTGGGACACTCCAATCCTCTGTGTTTTCACGAAATGGAAAGACAATTTCATGGAAAATGACATCCTTGCTCACAAAAAAATCTCCTATTGATGGATCGAGAAGATAATATCCCTTTTGTAGGTTGGGATAACCCATGAATATGCATCTCTTGGCACGTTGACTCATTTTGTCCTGAGATCCCATAGTTGTAGTGTAACATAGACAACTGAAAATCCTTAGATGATCTAGTGTTGGTTTTTTTTTTTTTTTCCATAAAGTAATTCGAAAGGCGATTTACCAGCCAATATTCGAGTAGGCATGCGGTTGATGAGATAAGCTACGGTAAGAACACAATCTCCCAAATAATTCTCTGGAATAGACCCCGAAACTTTAGAGCTCGTGCGACTTCTAACAGATGACGATATTTACATTCCACCACTCCATTTTGTTGTGGAGTATAAATGCAGGAGCTTTCATGTAAGATGCCATGGGACAAGAAAAGTGAGCTGCAGTCATGGTTAAAAAACTCTTTCCCATTATCGGCGGATTCGCTGAATCGACTTCCCAAACTGATTTTTAGTTAGAATGATAATTGTTTTTAGATGAGTGGGAACTTGAGCTTTGGACTGCATCGGAATACCCATGTGGCGTGAGAGTGATCATCCACAATTGTGAGAAAAAAACGTGAACCATCATGATGTGGTGTGTGATAAGGTCCCCGGACATCCACATGAATTAATGAAAAAAATTTACTTTGGAACGATTCCTACCGGAAGGAAAAGGTGTGCGAGACTGTTTTGCGAGGGAGCATATATGACATTTAGAGCAAGGAAAAAAAAGTACTATGACCCATTCTCGAATGTATAAAAAAAATTCTTATCATTGGTAGTGACATTACAAAATGACAATTTATTCAAGGGAATTGAAGTCAAATAAAAATGACCTGGGAAATAGGTCCAGAAATATAATCCTTCGGAAAGACTACCCAAGCCCATCGTTTCCCAGTCGAAAGGGCTTGAAAAAAAGGTTGTCGAATCGAAGAATACTTAACAGAATTTTCCTTGCAGACTTTGTACACGGATATAAGATTGAATTGAAATTGTGGGACATAGATGGCATTTTGAAGGGTAATTTGAGGACTTAGTTGAACAGTTCCTGTCAAAGTGACATGAGTAATATTCCCGTTTGGAAGTTGCACAAAAATAGGTGTATCTAATTTCTTATGCAAATTGCAAAAAAAAACTTGTATCACAAATGATATGATCACTTGCCCTTAAGTCAACTATCCATGCCTTTCTCGAAATATAATTCATCAGGCAGTGAGATATACTTGAAAAACTTCCTCCTTTATTTGCAATGTCTGCCTTTTGCAATGCCTGCATCAACTGTTGATATTGCCTATAAGTAATGGGTTGGTCACTACTTAGGTTGGTATGTCCAGTGACTTGGCAAGTTGCAGAATATTCTTTCTTTTTTTCTTTTTCTCCTGACTTCCCATACAATTTCCAACAATTATCTATTGTATAATGCGGATGTTTGCAGTATTCGCAATACAATTTACCTCTCCCTTTTGAATTTTGGCCAAAATTCCTTGAAGATGCGGAAATGATATGGCCGTCCGATGTTCTTTTCGCGGAATTATATCTGCCGTCCAATTGAGCGGAGAGATTGGACCCCTGCAGACCGTCGGATCCCCATGGAAGATCTGGACCATTGGCGCCGTCCCTTTTAAACACTCTTTCGCCGCTGCCTCGCAACCCTAGCACCTCTCGGGCTCTCTCTCTCGGGCTAGGGTTTTGAACCCTAAATCTTGCCGCTCCCCGCAAAGCGCGAGAGCGACGTTGTCACTTCCTTGCGCATGCTCCAAAGCTACGAGTTGCTGGCTTTCTTCTTGGACAGCTAGTTGGAAAATTCGTCTAAGGGGAAGCACCGGATTCATCGCTAGGATCTGCGAACAGAAGGTCAGGTACATCTCGTTCAGAATAAAAAAGGAAACGAGTGGTTTTTTCTCTCTCCTTTATAGATCTATACTGCTCAAGGGTTTCCACCAGTCCCTTGAGTTTTTCCTCCGCGGCCTCAAGCTCGTTCCAAAGTGACAATAGCTTGTTGTAACAAGCTATGACCGTTATATTTTCTTGCTTGAGTTCGCTGAGGTCCTGCATGAGAGAAAAAATCTTGGCTTGATCTAACTTCCCGTACATTTCTTTGATGTTGTCCCACATCTTCTTCGAGTCCTCCGTTGGTGGGAGATTGGCTGCGATGTCTGGAGAGACGTAGTTGTCGATCCATGTTCGGATGAGGTGGTTGCACTTTCTCCAATGTCGGGCCAGTCGCTCATATGAAGGAACGAGTACGATTTCGTCGAGGAAACCGTCCTTGTCCTTCGTCACGAGGGCTCACCGAAAGTCCCGTGACCATATGGAATAGTTTTCGGCCCAGTTAGTTGCAAAGTGATCACTCGCAATTATGGGCCGTCGGCGGCTGACACGTACGGGGGTCGCCGGGCTCCGGTCGGCCGGTGACGGCCGCAATCAAAAAGGGCAAAAAGCTGGGTGAGAGATTCGGGTAGGGATTCGTCCTTATGCCTGACCCGCTAGGCCTGATTCCATGACCCGTATTATAAAATCCCGGGTAGGGAATTGTTCCCAAACCCAGTTCGCCCGACCTGCCAATTTGTTTTGGTTTGACGGTTGGGCTTGCCCCACTCATGGCTGGTGGGCTCCCGTCGGGTTGGACGCTACTCTGGTAGCTTACAATCCCCGGCAATAAAATATTTGGGCCTAGCCCAACGTACCATGGATAAGGTACCCACTGGTAAGGATGGCCCAAAATGGGCTGCTCCATGTTTGACTAAGTCGGAAAGAGTTGCCACTGTACGCCTTGGGCCTGAACCTGTTGTTGGGTTACAGGAATCGGCCCAAGATGGCCTTGTGCTTCCGAGATCTGTGGCGTGATGTCTCCTTTAGATGGGACATCAGTAGCCGAGGATGAATTTTCTTGGTGAGTCATGGTAATGGTTTGTGTTTGCTTCTTCTTCCTTTAGCAAAAAAATGGTTCCTTTGTAAATCTCTTTTTGCAGATCAAAGAATTCGAAAGGCAATTAGTGCGAAGCAGGTTTAGGAGCCTAGCCATGAAAGAACGCGTAAGGAAGCAAGGGGCGTAGGAGAAGAGTGGAAATTTGGGGAGAAATCTTTTCTATTTCTTCACTTGTAATCAATGTACAACACTTAGTAATTATATTATAAGATGTACATGTAAAAAAGGCAATGAAATATTCTACAAATCAATTTAATATTTCTATCTAATCCCTAATTGATTCAATAATTAAATCAGATCAAAACCAAATTCCTAGCATATCTTCCGGATCTTCGGGCATATCTTCCAACAAAGTCCGGCCGAAAGCATGGTGAAAGGATATAACAAGGAGAGCAAAAACTTGGTCGCTGCAATGTACGTTTGATGTGACCCGTGGCACCATCAATCAAAATACCCCCAGGGTTTGAGGCGGTATCGTCCAGAAAGAGGACTCAAAAGTACTTGAAAGTAGATCTAGGGTCGGATGGCTCATCGGATCATTTACACTGTGCAGCGCCACATGCAAAAAAAGGAAGAAAGAAAACCTCAAATGCTTTGAGCACGAGATCAATGTACCAAAATCGAACTTCGTCGATTGACATCTAACACAAATTTCTTGATTCAAACGATATGGCTTAGGAAAATAATTATTCGTATATTAATGAATCCTATAGGGTCTTTTGGGCTTTAGGATTATTCTCTCGAGCTTGAGATGAGCATTCTAATTTTGATTTAATTTCCCAAGTTACCATCCTCACCTCTCTCCCCTTCTTTTTTCGCTTCAATTGTCTTCTTCAACCTTCGGTTATGGGATTAGTTGTGATAGGCGGGCGGGGGGAGGGGGGCTTGTTGAGCTAGTCTCACCCTGCCCTCCCTCTCTTGTCAATTTGGTTTGAGTTTTCCCGTTCTTTTCTTATTTTCTAGAAAAGAATCATCAAAGTACGGGAATAATCGTGTAGCGATTTGGGGAAAACTAATTGAGGGTTATTGACCACAAATTGCCGATGAAGTAAGCCAGCACCTCCAGCAAAAACACCCGCTGTTTTCTTGACTTCCGGCGTGAGAGGTATAAAGTGCGCGAACCTCGGATTATTTTGAATGGAGACGAGTTTTAACTGGGCATCCCTGGTATTCAGCACTTCTGAACCTTATTTCTCTCTGAAGAAATTTCCACATACAATCTGAACAGATTGGAAGTGCTATTTTAGCAAAGGAAGGACTGCCTTCTAGTAAATCATTAAAAACTTTTATAAGCAAAGATGTCAACATGGGAAGTGAGAAGATGTGGATTAACTCACATCTTCACCGTACTGCAATATGAAGACATCATGAACGAAGGGGAAGCAAGAACACAGGTTAAAAAGGAGGTAAATCGTGAATTTTCTACATGCCCTTTTCCAACTCATGAATTTCAGTCGCAAGATCTTCCGGGAAAAGTGCTAAAAAGTCCTAAACCTTTTGTCTTTGTACTGATTTAGTCCTAAACTTTTTGATGCCGATTTAGTCCTCAACCTTTTTACGTTGTGCCAATTCAGTCCTTTCCGGCCAATTTTGGCCGGATTTTGCTGACTGGACGCCGACCGGCTAACGTGGCTTCATTGGCATTGACGTGGACACATTTTAATAATATTTTAATATTTCAGATTTTTTTTTTTTTTTTTTTTTTTTTCGTTTTCTTTTTTTCTTTTTCTTTTTCCTTCTCATCTTCTTCCTCCAGCCGGTCGCCGGACCTCGGCAACCGGCCACAGCGACCCGACCGGCCACCTGCGGGCGAGGGTTGAGCCTCGCACTGGGCGGCGAGGCTTGCCCTCGCCGGATCTGGCGAGCCTCGCGCTGGGTGGTAGGTAGGACGACGGACCCGACGTCGGGGAGGAACAACAACAGCTTGCGTCGAGCTCCGGGCATAAGAACGGCGGCATATTTGCATTGGGGTAACAATAGCAGCGAGCTTAGCACGGCAGGGCTCATGGCTGATCAACGGGGAGGCAACGGGTGAGGCCGCGACAGCGATAGGAGGCGTCGGGCGACGGAGGCCCCATGCGGCTGGGGTCTCCCTCTCTCTTCGACCTGCCCTCCCCCCGGGGCTTTTTTTCTCTTTTCACGGTTCGGATCTCGCTCTCGGGCCTCCCACCTCGCCCGCGAGGTGGCCGGGCGAGGGCGGCCTCGCCCTTGCCGGCCGTCGCCTCGGCCGGTCGCCAAGGTCCGGCGACCGGCTTGAGGAAGAAGAGGAGAAGAAAAAAAGAAAAAGAAAAAAAAAAAAAAAGAAAAAAGAAAAATTAAAAAAAAGAAAAAAATTCTAAAATATTAAAATATTATTAAAATGTGTCTACGCGCGCCGATCAAGCCACGTTAGCGTCGCCAGTCCCAATCGCAAAATCCGATCAAAAATGGCCGGAAAGGACTGAATGACAATGTAAAAATGTTTAGGACTAAATCGGCACAAAAACAAAAGGTTTAGGATTTTTTTTGGCACTTTTCCCCAAAACTTCCAAACGAAAGACATCGATTTTTTCTTTTGTTCCCCAAACTCATCATGTCCATGCATTCTAAATAATAATACAAACCAAGTAGAGAGATACAAAAATCATGAAAGAACGCAAGCAAACATAGGAAGGAAATTTAATCGTAAATACAAAAGAGACATGAAGATTGAATGAAAATATAGAGGGAAACTAAGGGGAAATTTCATATAAGGGCCCAAAGTATTTTTGTTTTTTCAAATAAGGATTCGAAGTAGATCTTATGTCGAATAAGAATCTGAAATAGTCAAATAGTCTCAAATAACGGTTTGAAGTGGCCAAATCATCTTAAATAAGAGCCTTTGGCTTCCTGATGACTATTTCAGCCATCAAAGAAAGGTATTTTGGTCCCAAAAATTATAATTATATTTTTTTAGTTTTTTGATTTTTTCCTCTTTTTTTTTTTTTTTTTTTTTTTTCCTTCTTCCCTCCTCGGCCATCGCTATCAATAGCCAGCGGAGGTTGATCGCGCTCAAGGGAGGGTAGCCCTTGTTGACATCAAGCAAGGGCAGCCCTTGCTAACCTAGGCAAGGGCGAGGGTTGCCCTTGGCGGCATCAGGGCAGCCCAAGCAAGACGACTCTTAGCCAACGTCAGCAAGGGTTGCCCTTGCTAGATCAAGTAAGGGTGGCCTCGCCCGATGCTAACAAGGGTAACCCTTGCTAGCCCAAGTGAGGGTGACGCTTGTCCAATGCCAGCGCAACTCTTGTCCTTGCTTGATCTGGCTAGGAACGCCCTTGCTCGATGTTGGTGGGGGTTGCCCTTGCCTGTCGTAGGCAAGGGTGACCCTCACCTGAGTTTGGTGACCTCCGCCATGGCCGACGAAGGGAGGGGAGAAAGAAAAAAAATAGAAAAAAATAGAAAAAAATAAGTCAAAAGACGAAAATGCCCTTCTATCTAAAAAGTTAAGCCCCTTTTATGAAACCAATTTGACTATTTTCAAGCTATTATTTGATATGAAATTCATTTCGGACCCTTATTTAAGAAAATAATGGTATGGAATTTTCCTCGAAACTAAAGGTGAGAGAAGTTAGAAACTTTATGGCAAAAAGAAATTAGATGAAGTACAAAAGCCAGTAACTAGGAATTTGAAGTTTCTCATACCTGTGGTGTTGGCATGACAGCAAGCAGATCCACGTTGAAATAGCGCTTTAAACAGCGCTTGGCTATTAGTGCAGGATCGATCGCGAGTTCACCTCGTCCAAAAACTCGCGACGATGGTGCGATGTACGCAATAGGAACTTGAAACCCATTCGAATAAGGTAAAAGACGTCATGAATTGTCCTGACCGTCGTAATTATAGCTTGCTAAAACTTGATCTATGCCGAGGCAATTCGATGTATTGAACACAGGAAGATAGAAAAACAAAGGATCGACGGACAACGCAAGAATACATGACATGACAAAGAGTTTGTTGCAGGACTGAAGGGACTTGTCTTGGGTATCAATTAATAAGATCATCAATTTTCTTGAAAATAAAATATGTATATTTTTATGAAACAACTGATGATCATTACACGAATCAATTAGGAAATTTGTACTATCTTCCTGTGTTCACATAATTAGATCATCAATTCTCTTGGTCCTTCCAAGACCATAACTTTTGCAGCCGCAAAATTAGATCATCTATTGATTTATGTTAAACATAAATGCGCCATTGCTAGTTTTTCATACATGTGGAATGATAAATAACCACTCAGGTTTCATATGTTGACATAAAAAGAATAATACATGTGAAATCTTTTTGATACGGAAGACAAAGAAAATTTGCGATAGATATATATGTATGGATTCTCTTCCTTATATTTTGTTAAAAAAATTTGCAATATCTAAAGAATTGCTATAGAAATCCATAATCTATGTATTATTACAACACATCCGTAATCTATCTATACTACAATCTATCTATTCTATATATGTATTATTTATAAAGACTACGTTTCGAGTTCTAATTATTAAAAATATTGGATATATAATACTGTCATGTTTATATAAATCGTAAATACGTATTAATTACATTCTGACAATTAGTATTGTATTATAAATAGCATAATAAGTAAAGTGCTTTAAGGTAATTTTCTTGGTTCATTGATGCCAGACCATAGAAATCACACGTCAATTTAGTTTCCAGTGTATATGAAAGCATAAGTATCGAAGTTTAGAATGCATTCGACCTTATAAATCTTTGAAGCCCTTAAATTATAACCACGCTAAAGTAAAATATGTAGGCAAGATCATAAATGGCATGAGCCCTAATATCGAACTAATACTTCAAACAACAATGTGCTAATGCAATCCACAATAATGCAATGCGATGGAAGAATAAAAATTAATGACCTTACTAATTTAGACATAAAATTGTATCCATCAGTCGAGCACAAGCACTAGTCATGGTTACAAAGGAAAGAAAATCGCTTTTGATTTTGGTATCGACTATTACATTAGACTGGAAAGAATAGGCCTATAGCCGGGGTGGATAGAGTAAGAACAAGAGCTACAGACACAACATACATATTTTAACGTTCGGTAGTTACTACTTGACAGACCAATATACCGTGGTGGCTTCCATCATTAGTGTCCTGCTCCTCGTTGCATGATGCAGTCAACATCTTTCTACAGTTGTCTTCATCGTCTTTGCCACTTTTACCATCTTTCTACAGGCCTCACCCGAGAGAGAGAGAGAGAGAGAGAGAGAGAGCTGTGGATTCACGGAAGAAGAGGAAGACGTAGTGATTGTCGGTGCTGGCATAGCAGCCCTCGCTACCGCTTTAGGACTTCACAGGTGATTGAACTGGAATTGGAACAGCCAGAACTTGAAAGAGTTGTTCATTAATAATGCGTTTAATAACTATTCTATTTTTGAAAACAATCAGAAATGATTTTTTTTATTTTATTCCCAAGAATAATTTCTAAGTATTTTAAAGCATTTGGTAATTGCCTAAAATTTTTATTTTCAAAATAGAATTACGTTTGCTAACGTCCCAAAATTTTTAATCCAAATCATTTTCTTTTAATTTTTTAATAATTTTATTGCTTTTTTCTTCTTTTCTTTTTCTCCTTTCTTTCTCTTTTTCTTCAACCTTGGCCTGTCACAGGCCTTGAAATGACTGGCGACCAGTCGAACGAGGGCCAGCAATCTCGTCAGAGGGTTGCCGATCTCTGATAAAGCCGCACCTTGTCGACCAAGTCTTGGCTGGGGGAGGAGCCTCACCCAAATCTAGTGAGGTCGAGTCTTGCCTAGCCAAGGCTCGATTGAACCTCGCCTAGCCAAGCAAGGCTTGTCAATGGCTGGGCAAGCCTTTGGCGAGCTTGCCGGACCTCACCCTAGCTTGGCGAGCCTCTGGCAAACTTCTCGGACCTCGCCCAACTGATAGCCGATGACCGGTGGCAAAGATGGCCGACGACGATAGTGGTGGAAGGAGGAGAGAGAAGGAAAAAGAAGAAGAAGAGAAGAGAAAAGAAAAGAAAGAAATTTGGTTGGCTTAATTCTAGAAATGTTTCTGGGAATAAAAAAGTAATTTTTTTTTTTACTACTTAATTATGTTCCAAATTTATTTCTAGGAACAAAAAAATTATCAAATGTAAATCTATTCCTAAGAAAAAAATAATAGAAATTATTACTGTTTGGCAAGATGCTTAACGCGCCCTAAAAGTTTTTTGTTCTGCTATGTCCCATTCTCACCCTCTTTTATGTTTGTATTGCTGATAACTTTGTGTGCTGCAGGCCTGGCATTAAAAGCTTGGTTTTGGAGTCGTCTGGTGGGTTGAGAACCAGAGGGATTGCATTTACAACATGGATATATACTTGGCGGGCCTTGGACGGGGTCGGCATAGGCAAACCAACTTTTTGGGTAACTGATGAAAATCCTCCTCCATTTGCTGTGGCTAAGATGAACATATTTCTTATTCTTACGATTACTGTGATTTTTAATTCCAATTACAATTCAAATTTATAGTGCGACATAACATTGAACGCACAAACAAAGATATGAGCTTTTTAGCGATTGGCTTGGCCCTACCTGGTTACTTGACCAACTATTGTTTTTCACTCGGCTGAGCCTGTCTCAGTGGTATAGGGCGGAGACATCATTCTAATTGGGGATGATCGTGGAGAAACCATTCTCAAATTATCATCAAATGGCTTATACTGACTGTCCCTTAGGATTTGAGCTTGTTATTGACAAGAATGATTTCCAAGCCTTATGTTCCCGGAAGTGTGGGTGTCTTTGGTTGGTGATGTTTTCATCTAAAGAATTCGCCTTTTGACTGGGTTTTAAAGAAGGAATGCATTAGGAGAGGGATTAGACAAATCCTGATATTGCCAAGTACCCACGCTAGAAGTGCATGAGCATCGTCGCACGACATCTGATATGCAACATAAATAAATCAACTCTAGATGAAAAACAAGCTTGCCCCGATATCAATTCAACAGCTAGTTTGGCGTGGCTCTATGGCCGACTTGAACTGATATTTGAGAGGCTCTGGTGCAGGTTGATGACCTCTTCCACAGTTTCTAAACTTTCTAAAGCTGAGAGACAATCCGATGCCACAAGGACGCAGCTAGTCATTTGGACTCATGAAGATCTGTGTGACTTAAAATTGCATTCAGAATTAGCCATTCAATTGAAACGGATCCATTCCTCACATTTCTTGCGAAAATTCAAATGCATTCCTAATTTCCTTTGTTAATGGTTATCCTTATGTATGGCATGCCTTATTAACTTGGTGCGTCTATTGCAGAAGAGTCCATGAAATTCGTTGCCTGCAAAGGAGAACCTTGTTGGAAACTCTTGAGGAAGAGCTTCCTAGCGGCACTCTAAGGTATTCCTCCAAGGTCGTGTTGATTGAGGGAATTTGGCTACCTTAAGCTGGTCCATCTCTCCGCTGGGTCAATTCTCAAGGCGAAGGTGTGGCATCATAATTACCATTAATTAGGAAAACCTACTTAGAATGACAGAGATATTTTATGCTCAAAAGACGCCCCTTTGTTCAAAATTCGCTTTCTCGTCTGAATGAGATATCTATGATTTAACTTTTCTTTATGCTCATGCTCTATGTCAAAATGCTAGGTGTTGATTGGGTGTGATGGATTGAACTCAGCAGTGGCAAAATGGCTAGGCTTCAAGAAGCCTGCTTTTATTGGCCGATCTGCTCTGTGTATTACGAGCATGGTCAGCGTTTCAAGCCTAAAATCTTTCAGTACATCCCTGAAGGAGTTAGATTCGGTGTTATCGATCGCAATGACAAGTCTATTTATTGGTTCTTCACTTTTTCTTCTTCCAGCAACAGTGAGTTTCTGTTCTTCCTTCGATATGAGTTGGCTTTTGGCAACTGTTAGATTCTTTTACTCCGCTTTTCATATTATCTACGAGCAAACAATGTCACTTTCCCTAACGCACATGAAAAATACCGGACAACTTGAGAGCTGTTATCGGGAGAACAGAACCGGATAACATGATACTGTCACCGCTGATATTTTGACCCCCTTGGGAGATTCTGCTGGGAAACATAAGCAAAACCAACGTCTGCGTAGCCGGAGACGCATTCCACCCCATGACACTGGACATTGGCCAGGAGGCTGTGCGGCTCTTGAAGATGGCATCGTCCTCGCAAGTTTCCTAGGTGAAGCCTTGAGGGACAAGCAAGGCATGGGTAGTGAAGAGGAATACAAGAGGATTTAGATGGGCTTGCAGAGTCATGCCAAGCAGAGAAGATGAAGAGCATTTGAGCTGATAAGCAAGGTTTACATGGTGGGATACATCCAACAGAGCAATGGCAGGGTATTGAATTTCTTGAGGGACAGGCCACCTTCTTTGCCGGGCAGCCGCTGAAGATGGCGAGTTACAATTGCGGGAAGCTGAGCGCTACTTGAATTACTCCGTTCGTTTACTTAACTGTGTTTTGTGTGGGCATTTATGCGGGCCAACCTCATCATTTACGCAATACTAATAAATCATAGACTATATAAATCATACATATCAATGTAGTTTCTAATATATATGAGAGCACACGTTTTGACTTTTGAAATGTTTTTAACCTAATGTATCTTTGAAAAACTTAACTTATAACCACATTAAAATTAGTGGAAAATTGTCCAAAAGCCTTGAACCTATTATTCAGTTGTCAATTCATTCGTAAACTTTTCAATTTGGTCATTTATAGTTATAAAAGTTTTAAGGATTTTTCAAGATAGTTATTACGACCAATTTTGATCGGATATCACCAATGTGGCGATACAATCAGGGCCGGCTATCCTATATAGTATTGTCACGATTATGAAGATGAGTTTTGTAATTTTTAAAATTTTATGAACTTTTTTTGTTTTCTTTTTCTTTCCATTTTTTCCTATGTGTCTTTGCCGAGACCTCGGCGATGGCTAGTAGGGCTACGGCACCCTTGCCTATGGTTTGCTGGCCATTGCTAAGGCCTCAGCAATTAGCAGAGGGAAATAGAAAAAAAAAAAAAAAAAAAAAGGAAAAAGAGAGAAAAGAAAATGAAATAAAAAGAAAAACATAGAAAATTTAAATATAATTGCAAAGGTTGTCTACATCAACGCCGGTCGTGACGGCTGTTTCACATAGGAAAACTGACATTAATTGGATGGTCATATCAACTATATTAGGCCAAAATTAGTGAGAATTATATCGTCAAAATGTCTCGGACTTTATAACCATATTGAAAAGTTTAGGATTGAATTAGCGGTTGTACAAAATAAGATATATGTGCAAGTATGCACGAGCATAAACACTAATATCGAGCTAACACTTGAAATGACAATGTACCAATGGGATGGGGGACAAAAAAAGAATTAATTACGTTACTAGTCTAACAAGACGATTGTGTTAAATTCAATCACGCACAAGCCTTGGTCATGATTACGATGGAAAGAAAAAAAGCACATGGCAATTGCCGTGGTACATAGATTTAGAAAAAGACCTTCGGACATTTTACACTGGCTGAAAAGTAATTACCAAACCGATATACGCATTGGCTTCCGTCATTAGTGTGCTATTCGTCGTTGCATGAAGTCATCATCTTTCTACAGTTTGTCTTCATCGTCTATATAAGATACCTCACCCGAGCGAAGGAGCCACCGAGCGAGCGAGCGAGAGAGAGAGAGAGAGAGAGAGAGAGAGAGAGAGAGAGAGAGAGAGATCAAGCTGTTGATTCATGGAAGCAGTTGAAGACATAGTGATTGTTGGTGCCGGCATTGCAGGCCTCACTACAGCTTTGGGACTACACAGATAATTGTACTGGAATTGGAGCAGTTAGAACTTGAAAGAGTTCTCTGAAAGCTTCTTGTTCTGCTCTTTATCACCCACCTTATGTTCGTTCGTATGTCTCCGATATTCAAGTCAGTGCTGATAATCTGTTGTGGGTTGCAGGCTTGGCATTAGAAGCTTGGTTCTGGAGTCGTCTGATGGGTTGAGAACCACGGGGTTTGCCTTCACAACATGGACAAATGCTTGGCGGGCCTTGGACGCACTCGGGATCGGCGAACCACTCCGCCAACAGCACAACCAACTTTCTAGGTAACTGATGAAAATCCCCCTCCATTTGCTATTGCTAAGAAAAAAATATTTCATATTCTTACAATTACTGTGATTGGTAATCCCGATTACAATCCGAATGAACAGTGCGACATAACATCGAATGCACGAACAAAGACATGAGCCTTTTAGTGGTTGGCTTGGCCTACCTGGTCACTTGACCACCCTTTCATTTTCACACAGCCAAGCCTGCATCAAGGGTATAGGGTGGCCACGTCATTCTAATTCGAATGATCATGGAGATACATTCTCACGTGATCATGAAATGGCTTGTACTGACGGTCCATCAGAATTTAAGCTTGTTATCGACAAAAATGATTTCCAAGCCTCGTGTTTCCGCAAGTTTGTCTGTGGATGTGATGTTTTCATCTAGAGAGTTTGCCTTTTGATCGGGTTTTCAAGAAGGAATAATAGGAGAGGGATTGGACGCATCCTGATAATACTGAGTACACCCACGCTAGAATTGAGTGAGCACCTTGTCATGACATCTGATATGCAACATAGATCCATCAACTCCATCAACTCTAGATGAATAAGATATATGCCGTGATATTAATTCAAACAGCTAGCTCTTTTTCTCATCCCTCTATGCCCAATTTGAATTGATATTTGCGAGGTTCAGGTTCAGGTTGCAGACTGCTTCCGAAGTTTCTGGACATCCTACAGCTGAGAGACAATTTGATGCCACAGGGCCACAGTTAAGTCGTCTAAATTCATGACAATCTATGTGATTTAAAATTTCTTGTGAAATTAGCCATTCAAACAATTTAGATCCATTCCTCACATTTCTTGTGCAAATTTCAACCGGTCCCTAATTTCCTTTGTCAATGGTTTGCGATATGTGTGGCATGACTTTTTAACCTTTGCGCATCCATTGCAGACGGGGCCATGAATTTCGTTGTGTGCAGAGGAGAACCCTGTTGGAAACTCTTGTGAATGAACTTCCTAGCGGCACTGTAAGGTATTCATCCAAGGTCGTGTCAATAGAGGAATCGGGCAACCCTAAGTTGGTCCATCTTTCTGATGGGTCAAGTCTCAAGGCGAAGGTATTGCATCATAATAGCCATTAATTAGGAAAATCTGCTTAGAGTGACAGAGATATTTTATGCTCGAGAGATGCCCCTTTGTCCGTGCAAAATTTGCTTGCTCGTCTGAGCAAAATATCTATGGTTTAATTTATCTTAATGCTTATGCTCTTTCTGAAAATGCTAGGTGTTAATTGGGTGCGATGGAGTGAACTCAGCAGTGACAAAATGGCTAGGCTTCAAGAAGCCTGCTTTTGTTGGCCGATTTTCCATCAGGGGCTCTGCGTATTATGAGCATGGTCATGGTTTCGAGCCTGAATACTTCCGGTACAATGCTGAAGGCGTTAGACTTGGTGCCATTGCTTGCGATGAGAAGTCTATATATTGGTTCTTCACTTTTTCTTCTTCCAGCAAGAGTGAGTATCTGTACTTCCTTAGATATGAGTTGGCTTTTGGCAACTATTAGATTCTTTTACCCTGCTTTTCATATTATCTACAAGAAAACAATGTCACTTTCCTTGAAGCAGATGAAGAGATGGAAGAGAGTCCGGCCAAGACGAAGCAATTCGTGCTGAGCAAGCTGGGAAATATACCAGACAATGTGAGAGCTATTATTGAGAAAACAGAACCGGCTAACATTATACTGTCACTGCTGAGATTTCGACACCCGTGGGAGATTCTGCTGGGGGACATAAGCAAAACTAATGTCTGCGTAGCTGGAGACGCATTCCACCCCATGACACCAGACATCGGCCAGGGAGCCTGCTCGGCTCTGGAAGATGGCATTGTCCTAGCGAGATGCCTGGGGGAAGCCTTGAGGGACAAGCAAGGCATGAGCAGTGAAGAAGAGTACAGGAGGATTGAGATTGGCTTGAAGAGTTATGCCAAAGAGAGAAGATGGAGAGCATTTAAGCTCATAAGCACGGCTTACACGGTGGGATACATCGAACAGAGCAATGGCAAGGTATTGAGCTTCTTGAGGGACAGAGTACTGGCCAGCTTCTTGGCTGGGCTGCCGCTGAAGATGGCGAGTTACGATTGTGGGAAGCTGAGAGCTTCCTGAACTACCCTGTCTGTTTACTTATCAATGTGTTTTGCGCGGACATTTACATGGGCCGATCTCATCATATACACAATACTTATAGGGGAGATAGTTGTGTCAAGCTGTGATAGGTTTGCTTCGCCTCTCAAATACCAGAGAAAGGGTTCTTGTCTATCTAGAGACAGCTTTGTGAAGTGAAGTACAGAAAGTCCCATGAGGGAACTTTTATGTATGGTTTCAGGAATGTAACGGAGGAGTCTTATTCACATAAATAAAGTCAACTACCATTCATAACTCATGATTTTGTATTTTTGGCAAATTTGTTGGTTCTTTATTGACGAAAAGACTTCACTCATCCTTTTATATGCCGGGCCGCTATAAAGTCAACACATCAAATCAACCATTACAAAATTCCAACGTTGCAACTAGAGAAACTTTTCGCCGGACAGGAAGTTTGTCGCAATGGAATCAACTGCCATTCATTATCTCAGACAGCATTTGCTTTAGAGTTTGAAAAATGAAAATGTTTTTCATCATTTCAAATGGGTTCGAGCCCATTTAAAAACTTGTATTTAAATGTGTAGTTGGATGAAAAGATAATACATTTGTCCCCATAAAACTTGACATAAGTATTTGAAAAGGCCAAATTAAGAATGAGACCACGAAGTAACAAAAGATAACATCTAAACATATGAAGTTTTAGTCCGATAAAAAGATGACGGATTGGAACTTGACCCCACTCCGCCAAAATAAGGGAAAGATAAAGAAAATAGTTCGTATATGTACAAACCATTCCCTTCCACTTCTCTTCGCCTCACATTGAAGCAATTACTTTCATTCCAAAAGATTAAAAAAAAAAAAAAAAAAACTTAATTATTTCATTTATCTAACATTATGCTACTTAAAATTATTTTAAAATTGATTCATGTAATATATAATGATGTCATTACTAACTATTAATATATGTGGAATAATTTCAATTACTTAATTCTGTATGTTGACATTAAAATAAAATAAAAAAGATTTGAACTTTTTTAGTATACATTGAAAAGAAACATCGTTCCTTTTGTTCTTATGTGTCACCTAAAAATATTTTGCAATAGATATATGTATGAATTCTCTTTTTCATAAATCTCTTAAAAAAAGCTTTGCAGCCTAATATAAATAATACATATTAAGATTACTTGGTTCAGTGATGTTAGACTATATAAATCATACATATCAATGTAGTTTTTGATGTATATGAAATCACAAGTTTCAACTTTTAAAATGATTTTAACCTTATGTATCTTTGAATTACTTAACTTACAACCATATTGAAATAAGGGAAAAGTTGTTGAAAAAGTCTTCAACCTATCGCATGGTGGCCAAATCAGTCATAAATTTTTTTAATTTGGCTAATGTAGTTCTAAACATTTTGTCAATTTTCTAAATTAGTCATTCAAACCAATTTAGTTGGATATTGCCAATATGATGGTTGATCAATGTTTGTTGTCCCATATGGTATAGTTGGCGCTAACATAAATGATATTTGTAAAAAAATTTTAAAATTTTCTTAACTTTTTTCCTCTTTGTTTTTTTGTTCTCTTTTCTTTACATTTTATTTCCTATTTACCTTTAGAGCCTAGGCGATGGCCAACGAGGGCCACGACGCCCTTGGTTGTGACCTGCCAACTAGGTGTGTCAACAATTCGGATTTCTTGGAAATCTGAACATAATTGTTAGGGTGAGTGCTTGAACCAAACTGAATGTGATCCGAACTGATTTCGGGTCGATTTTTCGATTTTCCTCCTTTTGTCCCTCCTTTTTTTTATAACTTTTGGCCCCATCTCACAAGGTAAATTGTGAGGTCTTCACGTTCTGACATTGAAGGGGCTTGTTTTCTTGAAAAAGGTACACACTCTGCTCGCTTGAGAGGAGAATGCCAGACAGTCGAGAAAGAGAAAGAGGGACAACACTGAGTCAAGGATCAATGCGGGTGCTACTAAAGGATGACACGACGACGAGCTTGGATGTCGCTGGTTGCAGTGGATCGGTGGCCGGAGATTTAAGGGTTGAAGCAATGGCACGGCTCCTAGGCAAAAAACTGAAACAGTGTTGGTGAAACACTAGTCCCGAGAGATAACATTTTACTGCTCTTCTTTTGCGTTTTCCTCTTTTTTGTGTTCTCTCCACTCTCACGTTATTCTCTCTATGTGCAGACTTCTCTTTTTGTGAAAGTATCCCCTTCCTTGTAGTCTCTATCTCAGTTTGTTCCCCTCTCTCAGCTTGCTCTTGTGCTTTAACCCCACAGCAACAGCTCCGGCGACCACCACCATGACAGATCAGCCCCTGTCTAGTTGCGCCGGTCTTGTTGCCAAGCTTTCCGGCGAAGTCTTGCAAGGCAACTAGTAACTGAGACGATTTTACTGTCACAAGGCGCAGTAATGGAATGGAGAAGAAAGATGAACATTAGGGTTTCTTAACGGCGATTTTGAGAGGTGTGAGTAAGGAGAGAGAATGTGTAAATTTGAGTTTGGTTAATTGAAATGAACTGAAATAATCTAAATTGAAAAAAAGGACATTATTTTTTTGTTATTCGAACCGAAAATTGCACCGAACTGAAAATGCTCGATAATGCGATGCAACGGACTAAATATGAATCAACTACATTACTAGGTTAGATAGACGATTGTATTGAATTCAATTAGGGAGAAGCCTTAGTAATGATTAAAGGGCCCATGTGAGGATAATTTTTTAACATAAAAAACTCCAAACTGGTACATTTTTGATAAATTTACCCTAAACTTGTATACTTATGATAAATTTACCCTATGTTAGTTTCCATTAAATTTTACTGTCAAATTAATAAATTAAATGACACGTAACAGTTGATTTATATACCGGTTTGAGATTTTATTCTCCATTTATTACAGTTAATTTTTTTCGGTATTAATCCAACAAATGGTATATTTGTCACAAATGCATAAATTTAGGGTTTTTGGCAATCGAATAAATTTGTTTGGGGGTAAATTTATTACAAGCATACTATTTTTGGATTTTTTTTTGTTAATTAAGGTAAATTTATTACAAATATACCAATTTGAAGATTTTTATGATTAAAAATTAATTTAAGCTAAATTTGTCACACGTTTATGAGTTTGGAATTATTCATGATATTAACCCTAGATATTTTCAACAAGTGCTGGTTAGTGGTTACTGTTTACCAGACCAATTTACGTATTCGCTTCCGTCATTAGTGTCCTATCCGTCGTTGCATGCCGTCATCATCTTTCTAAAGTTTGTCTTCGTCGTCTTTGCCTCTTTTATCTCTCTTTGTAACAGACTTCACCACAGAGAGAGAGAGAGAGAGAGAGAGATCAAGCTGTTGATTCATGGAAGCAGTTGAAGACATAGTGATCGTCGGTGCTGGCATAGCAGGCCTCACTACGGCTTTAGGACTTCACAGGTGATTGTACTGGAATTGGAGCAGTTAGAACTTGAAAGAGTCGCTCTCTAAAAGCTTCTTGATCTGCTCTGTCTCATTCTAACCCTCTTTATGTTTGTCCGTATGCCTATGATATTCAGGTGAGTGCTGATAATCTGTTGTGTGTTGCAGGCTTGGCATTAGAAGCTTGGTTCTGGAGTCGTCTGATGAGTTGAGAACCACGGGGTTCGCCCTTATGATGCGGACAAATGCTTGGCGGGCCTTGGACGTAGTCAGCATCGGCGAACCGCTCCGGCGACAGCACAGCCAACTTTTTGGGTGACTGATGAAATCCTCCTCCTCTTGCTGTGGCTAAGATAAATATATTTCTTATTCTCAGGATTAAATTCATTTGATAACGCCAATTAATTTGAACGTGTTGTGCGACATAGCATTGAACCCACAAATAAAGACATAAGCTTTTTAGTGATTGGATCAGCCTACCATCTTACCTGACCACCTATTGTTTTTCACTCGGCTGAGCCCGCATCGAGGGTATAGGGCGGACAAGCAATTCTAATTTGCAATGATCATTGAGAAGCATTCTTGCACGATCATGAAATGGCTTATGTTGACTTTCCGTTCAAATTTGAGCTTGTTATCAATGAGAATGATTTCCAAGCCTCATGTTCCCAGAAGTGTGAGTGTCTGTGGATGGTGATATTTCCTCTCGAGAGTTAGACATTTGTTCCAGCTTTAACAGGGAACCCAATAGGAGAGGGATTACAGACATCCTGATATAGCTGAGTACCCACGCTAGAATTGAGTGAGCACCTTTACATGCCGTCTGATATGCAACATATATTTATCAACTCTAGATGAAAAAGATGTTTGACATGATATTAATTCAACAGCTAGTTCCTTTTCTCGTCGCTCTGTGCCCAATTTGAATTGATATTTGAGAGGTTCTGGTTCAGGACGCAGACTGCTTCCACAGAATCTGGACTTTCTACAGTAGAGAGACAATTTGATGCCCCGGGGACACAGTTAAGTTGCTCAAATTCATGACAATTTATGTGACTTAAAATTGCTTTTGAAATTAGCCATTCAAATAAAACAGATCAATTCCTCACATTTCTTGCGCAAATTTCAACAGATTCTTAATTTCCTTTGTTAATGGTGTGTGTTATGGATGGCATGTCTTTTCAATTTTGTGCATCTATCGCAGACGAGGCCATGAAATCTGTTGCGTGCAGAGGAGAACCTTGTTGGAAACTCTTGCGAATGAACTTCCTAGCAGCACTGTAAGGTATTCATCCAAGGTTGTGTCGATCGAGGAATCAGGCTACCTTAAGCTGGTCCATCTTTCTGATGGGTCAATTCTCAAGGCGAAGGTATTGCATCACCAATAACCATTAATTAGGAAAATCTGCCAAGAGTGACACAGAGATAGTTTTGCTCGAGAGAAGCCCCTTTTTCTATGCAAAATTTGCATGGTCTGAACAAGATGGCTATGGTTTAACTTATCTTTATGCTTATGCTCTATATGAAAATGCTAGGTGTTAATTGGATGTGATGGAGTGAACTCAGCAGTGGCAAAATGGCTAGGCTTCAAGAAGCCTTCTTTTGCTGGCCGATCTGCCATCAGGGGCTGCGTGTATTACGAGCAGGGTCACAATTTCGAGCCTAAATCCTTTCGGTACTTTGGTGAAGGAGTTAGATCTGGTGTCACCCCTTGCAATGACAAGTCTATTTATTGGTTCTTCACTTTTTCTTCTTCCAGCCAGAGTGAGTATCTGTACTTCCTTCGATATGAGTTGGCTTTTGGCAACTGTTAGATTCTTTTACTCTGCTTTTCATATTATCTACAAGCAAACAAAGTCACTTTCCATAACGCAGATGAAGAGATGGAAGAGAGTCCGGCCAAGATGAAGCAATTTGTGCTGGGCAAGCTTGGAAAAATACCGGACAACATGAGAGCTGCTATCGAGAAAACAGAACCGGATGACTTTATCCTGTCACCGCTGAGATTTCGACCCCCGTGGGAGATTCTGCTGGGAAACATAAGCAAAAATAATGTCTGTGTAGCCGGAGATGCATTCCACCCCATGACGCCAGACATCGGCCAGGGAGGCTGTGCGGCTCTGGAAGATGGCATCGTCCTAGCGAGATGCCTGGGGGAAGCCTTGAGGGACAAGCAAGGCATGAGCAGTGAAGAAGAGTACAAGAGGATTGAGATGGGCTTGAAGAGTTACGCCAAAGAGAGAAGATGGAGAGCATTTGAGCTCATAAGCACCGCTTACATGGTGGGATACATCCAACAGAGCAATGGCAAGGTATTGAACTTCTTGAGGGACAGAGTACTGGCCAGCTTCTTGGCCAGGCTGACGCTGAAGATGGCGAGTTACGATTGCGGGAAGCTGAGAGCTTCCTGAACTACCCTGTTTGTTTACTTATCAATGTGTTTTGCGCGGGCATTTACACGGGCCGATCTCATCATATACACAATAATAATAAGGGAGATAGTTATGTCAAGTCGTGATCCGTTTGCTTCGTCTCTCAAATACCAGAGAAAGGGTTCTTGTCTATGCAGAGACAGCTTTGTGAAGTGAAGTACAGAAAGTCCCATGAAGGAACTTTCATGTATGGTTTCAGGAAAGTCAAGGAGTCTAATTCACATCTATATCATCAACTACCATTCATAGCTCATGATTTTTTATTTTTAGCAAATTTGTTAATTCTTCATTGACGAAAAGACTTCTCCGACGGTTCCTCAGTCACCAAAAAAAAAAAAAGACTTCACGCCTCGTTTTATCTGCTGGACCGCTATAAAGTCAACACATCTAATCAACCATTCAAAATTCCAAATTTGCAACTAGAGAACCTTTTTCCCCGGATGGGAAGTTTGGTGCAATGTGATCAACTGTCATTCATTATCTTAGACAGCATTTGCTTTAGAGTTCGAAAAATGGAAATGTTTTTCACCATTTCAAAGGGGTTTGAGCCCATTTAAAAACTTATATTTAAATGTGTAGTTGGATGCTAAGACCAAACATTTGTCTCCAATAAAAATTTGTCATAAGTATCTGAAAAGGCCAAAATGAGACCACAAAATAACAAAGTTGATATCTAAACATATGAAGTTCTAGTCCGACAAAAAGATGACGGATTGGAACTTGACACCACTCCAAGAAAACGTCAAAATCACGGAACGACAAAGGAAAATAGTACGGAAATGGACAAACCATTCCCTTTCACTTCTGTTCACATCATATTGAGGCAATTACTCTTATATTAATAAGATAAACTTAATTACTCCATTTATCTAACATTAATGTTACTTAAAAATATTTTAAAATTGATTCATGTAATATATAATGATGTCATTACTAATTTATTATATATGTGGAATAATTTTTTATTACTTAATCTTATATGTTGTCATAAAAAAAGATGTGAAATTTTTTAGTATAGAACGTAAAGAAACATTGTTCGTTTTGTTCTTATGTGTCGCCTAAAAACATTTTGCAATAGATATATGTATGAACTCTCTTCCTTATATATCTCTCAAAAAAAATCTTTGCAACATAACATAAATAATACATATTAAGGTAACTTACTTGGTTCAATGATGCTAGACTAAATAAATCATACATATCAATGTAGTTTCTGATATGTATGAAAACCGAGGTTTCAACTATTGGAATGTTTTTTTTTTTAAAACTTATATGTATTTTAAATAAATTTACAACCACATTAAAATAAGGGAAAAATTGTCCAAAAAATCTTCAACCTATTGTACAGTCGCCAAATCATTATAAATTTTTCAATTTAGTTAT
This sequence comes from Eucalyptus virginea, assembly GCA_014182375.1. NCBI lineage: Eukaryota > Viridiplantae > Streptophyta > Magnoliopsida > Myrtales > Myrtaceae > Eucalyptus > Eucalyptus virginea. The sequence continues at coordinate 17,482,210 of CM024522.1, read as the reverse complement.
TATAGTCCTAAACATTTTGATAATTTCCTAAAGTAGTTATTCCAGTTAATTTTAGTTGGATATTGCCCGCCAACCATCACCGAGGCCTTGGTGATCGGCGGAGGGAGACAAAAAAAGAAAAGAAATAGAGAAGAAAAAGAAAAAGAAAGAAAACACTTAACAAATTTTGAAGAAGTTGCAAAAATCATTTACGTTAACCCCAATCGTTATGGTTGTGATACATAAGACAACCGGAATGATCAACGATGCTTGAATTGCTAGTTAACAATTTTATATCAAAATTGACAAAAAAAAAAAAAACATTAAAAAATCGTCAAAATTAATCAAATTAAAAAATTTAACATTGAATCGAACCACACAATAAATTTAGTATTTTATGGATTATTCTCCTTGAGAATAAGAATGTGTGCAAAGTGCGATGAGACACTTGAAATGATAATGTGCTAATGGGATCCACAATATTGCGATGTGACAGACAATATAAGAGTTAACTACATGACTAATTCAGACAGACGATTTTATTGAATTCAATCAAGCACAAGCCTTAGTAATGATTACGACGGGGGAAAAAGCAAAGTTGGTTTTGGTACCACCTAATCCATCAAACTAGAAAGAACGAGGCAATAGCCGTAGTGGCCAGACGAAGAAAGGAGCTACGAACACACCATAAATATCTTAACAGTTGCTGGTTACTATTTGCCAGGCCAATGTACGTTTGCGCTTCCGTCATCGGTGTCCTATCTGTCGCTGCATGCCGTCCTCATCATTCTACAGTTTATCTCCGTCGTGCTATCTGACGTTGCATGCCGTCATCATCTTCCTACGGTTTGTCTTCGTCGTCTTTGCCTCTTTTCTTTTTCATTATCAGAGACCTCGCCCGAGAGAGAGAGAGAGATCAAGCCGTTGATTCATGGAAGCAGTTGAAGACATAGTGATTGTTGGTGCTGGCATAGCAGGTCTCACTACAGCTTTGGGACTACACAGGTAATTGTACTGGAATTGGAGCAGTTGGAACTTGAGAGAGTTGCTCTTTAAAAGCTTCTTGTTCTGCTCTGTTTCATTCTTACCCTCTTTACGTTTGTTGGTGATGTCTCTGATATGCAAGTGAGTGCTGATACTCTGTAGTGGGTTGCAGGCTTGGCATTAGAAGCTTGGTTTTGGAGTCGTCTGATGGGTTGAGAGCCACGGGGTTCGCCCTCACAACATGGACAAATGCTTGGCGGGCCTTGGACGCAGTCGGCATCGGCGAACCGCTCCGCCGACAGCACCACCGACTTTTTGGGTGACCGATGAAATCCTACTCCTCTTGCTGTGGCTAAGATGAATATATTTCTTATTCCTAGGATTAATGTGATTTGATAATTCCGATTGCAATTTGAATGTGTATTGCGACATAGCATGGAACCCACAAATAAAGACATGAGCTTTCTAGTGATTGGATTGGCCTACGGGGTTTACCTGACCACCTGTTGTTTTTCACACGGCTGAGCCTGCATCAAGGGTATAGGATGGACAAGCCCTTCAAATTTGGAATGATCATGGAGAAGCATTCTCACACGTTCATGAAATGGCTTATACTGACTTTCCATTAGAATTTGAGCTTGTTATCAACAAGAATGCTTTCTAAGCCTCAGGTAACCAGAAGTGTGAGTGTCTGTGGATGGTGATGTTTTCTCCAGAGAGTTTGACATCTGTTCGGGCTTTAAAGAAGGAATGAAATAGGAGTGGGATTAGACACATCCTAATATTGCTGGATACCCACGCTAGAACTGAGTGAGCACCTTTACATGACATCTAATATGCAACACACATCCATCAACTCTAGCTGAAAAAGATATTTGCCATGATTAATTCAACAGCTAGTTCTTCTTCTTGTCGCTCTGTGCCCGATTTGAATCGAGAGGTTCTGGTTCAGGTTGCAGACTGCTTCCACAAGTACTGGACTTCCTACAGCTGAGAGACAATTTGACGTCACAGGGACACAGTTAAGTTGTTCAAATTTATGACAATTTATGTGACTTAAAATTGCTTTTGAAATTAGCCATTCAAATAAACCAGATCAATTCCTCATATTTCTTGCTCAAATTTCAACGGATTCCTAATGTCCTTTGTCGATGGTACGTCTTTTCAACTTGGTACGTCTATTGCAGACAAGGCCACGAAATTCGTTGCTTGCGGAGGAGAGCCTTGTTGGAAACTCTTGCGAATGAACTTCCTAGTGGCACTATAAGGTATTCATCCAAGGTTGTGTCGATTGAGGAATCATGCTACCTTAAGCTGGTCCATCTTTCTGATGGGTCAATTCTCAAGGCAAAGGTATTGCATCATAATAACCATTAATCTAGGAAAATCTGCCAAGAATGACAGATATTTATGCTTGAGAGAAGCCCCTTCCTCTATGCAAAGTTTGCTTGCTTGTCTGAACAAGATGGCTATGGTTTAACTTATCTTTATGCTTATGCTCTATGTGAAAATGCTAGGTGTTAATTGGGTGTGATGGAGTGCACTCAGCAGTGGCAAAATGGCTAGGCTTCAAGAAGCCTGCTTTTGTTGGCCGGTCTTGCATCAGGGGCTCTGTACATTACGAGCACGGTCACAGTTTCGAGCCTAAGTCATTTCGGTGCTTTGGTGAAGGAATTAGATCTGGTGTCATCCCTTGCGATGACAAGTCTATTATTTGGTTCTTCACTTTTTCTTCTTCCAGCAAGAGCAAGTTTCTGTACTTCATTCGATTTAAGTTGGCTTTTGGCAACTACTAAATTATTTTACTCTGCTATTCATGTTATTTGCAAGCAAACAATGTCACTTTCCTTAATGCAGATGAAGAGATGGAAGAGAGTCCGGCCAAGATGAAGCAATTTGTGCTGGGGAAGCTTGGAAAAATACCGGACAACATGAGAGCTGCTATCGAGAAAACAGAACTGGATGACTTTATCCTGTCGCCGCTGAGATTTCGACCCCCGTGGGAGATTCTGCTGGGAAACATAAGTAAAACTAATGTCTGCGTAGCCGGAGATGCATTCCACCCCATGACGCCGGACATCGGCCAGGGAGGTTGCGCGGCTCTGGAAGATGGCATCGTCCTAGCGAGATGCCTGGGGGAAGCCTTGAGGGACAAGCAAGGCATGAGCAGTGAAGAAGAGTACAAGAGGATTGAGATAGGCTTGAAGAGTTATGCCAAAGAGAGAAGATGGAGAGCATTTGAGCTCATAAGCACGGCTTACATGTTGGGCTACATCCAACAGAGCAATGGCAGGGTCTTGAACTTCTTGAGGGACAGAGTACTGGCCAGCTTCTTGGCCGGGCTGCCGCTGAAGATGGCGAGTTACGATTGCGGGAAGCTGAGAGCTTCCTGAACTACCCTGTTTGCTTACTTACCAATGTGTTTGCGCCAGCATTAATACGGGCCGATCTCATCATATACACAATACTAATAAGGGAGATAGTTGTGTCGAGTCGTGATTGGTTTGCTTCGCCTCTCAGGTATCACAGGAAGGGTTCTTGTCTATGCAGAGACAGGTTTGTGAAGTATAGAATGTCCCGTGAGGGCACTTTTACGTATGGTTTCAGGAATGTCAAGGAGTCTTTATTAACATAAATATCATCAACTGCCATTTATAACTCAGGATTTTGTAATTTTTTTTTGGGCAAATTTGCTAGTTCTTCATTGTCGAAAAGCCTTAACTCATCGTTTTATATGTCGGGCCGCTAAATATTCAACACATCGAATTGGCCATTCAAAATTCTAACGTGGCAACTGGAAAACTTCTTCCACGAACATGAAGTTTCGTCCAATGGAGTCGAATGTCTTTCAAAACTTGAATTCAAATGTGAATGTTAGTTGAATGAAAAAACGATACATTTTGCCCAATTAAAAAATGACATAAGCATCTGAAAAGGCCAAAACAGAGCGAGACCACAAAAAAAGGAAAATATAATATCTAAATTTGTAAAGTTTTGGTCCGATAAAAGGACGACGATTTAGATCTTGCCACCACTGCATAAAAGCGCCAAGATGAGAGAAAGATAAAAGAAAATAATACGTAAATGTACAAACTTGACAATTGGAAATGAATTTATTGAAACATGTTCTTTCTGTTCTTATGCATTGCCTAAAAACATTTTGCAATAAATATTCTTCCTTATATATCTATATATATAATATGTATGTATGTATAAATAATACATATTATGTATGTATTATATGTATGAATTCTCTTCCTTATATATCTCTTTAAAAAGCTATGTAACATAACATAAATAATACATATTGAGGTAATTTACCTGGTTCATTGATGCTAGACAATATAAATCATCCATGTCAATGTAGTTTCCAATGTATACAAACACACAAGTTTCAACTTTCTAAATGTTTTTAACCTTATATATCTTTGAAATATTTAACTTACAACCGCATTAATATGAGGGGGAAATTGTCCAAATAATCTTAAAATTGAAGCTATCAATTCAATAATAAACTTTTCAATTTGGCCATTAAAATCCTAAATGTTTTAACAATTTCCCAAAGTAGTCATTTGGCCAATTTTTACCTAATGTCGCCAATGTAGCAGTTCAGTTAGCATTGGCCATTGTATATGGTATGACCCATGTTGATGTGGATTATTTTTGCAAATTTTTTAAAATGTTTTGATTGTTTTTGTTTTTATCTTTCCATTTTTTTTTTTCCCTATTTCCCTTCACCAGGGACTCAATGATGTCAAGCAAGGGCCACGAGACCCTTGCCTATGGTCTACTAGCTATCATCGAGGCCCCGGTGATCGATGGAGGGAAATAAGAAAAGAAGAAAAGGAAAAAAAAAGAAGAAAAACTCTAAAAATTTCAAAAGATATGCAAATATTACCTACAACTACATTAGCTTTGTCATGTAGGATAATTAACGCTAACTGACCTATCACATTAACAATTGAAAAACTATATTGAAAAATCATTAGAAGGGGACTTAAATTGTAAGTTTTATCATTGAATTGACAGTTGTACAATTGATTTAGGACCCTATGAATAATTTTCCCTAAAAATAAGATATGTGTGCAAGTACGCATAGGTATGAACATAAGTATCGAACTAATGCTTAAAATAATAATGTGATAATGAGATCCTCAACAATGCAATGCGAATGACAAAATAAGAATTAATCATTGTTACTAGTTTATTCTCCGTGAAAATCAGATATGTGTGCAAGCACGCACGAATGAACACTAGTATTGAACTAACAGTCCAAATGACAATGTGCTAATTGATTCCTCAATAGTGCGATGCGGCAGCCAAAACAATAATTGATTACTTTATTAATTTAAAGGACGATTGTATTGACTCAATTCAATCAAGCACGTGCCTTCGTCATTATTAAAAGGAAAGAAAAAACCACATTCGGTTCTTGACACCACCTAATACATTAAACTAGAAAGAGCAGGGCAATAGCCGGAGCGGCTAGACGCCGAACAAGAGCCATAGACACAACGTATACATATCTTGGCATTCGATTGTTAAAACTTGCCAGACCAATATACGTAGCGACTTACGTCATTTGTGTCCTATTTGTCGTTGCATCATGCGTGCGGTCATCATCTTTCTACAGTTTGTCTTCGTCGTCTATCCTGTTTGTCGTTGCACGCAGTAATCATCTTTCTACAAATTGCCTTCGTCGTCTTTGCCCCTCTTCTCTTTCTTTATAAGAGACCTCACCCGAGGGATGGGCAGATAGCTCTAGAGAGAGAGAGAGAGAGAGAGAGAGATCAAGCTATTGATTCATGGAAGCAGTTGAAGACATAGTGATTGTTGGTGCCGGCATTGCAGGCCTCACTACAGCTTTGGGACTACACAGGTAATTGTACTGGAATTTGTTGCAGTTAGAACTTGAAAGAGTTCTCTGAAAGCTTCTTGTTCTGCTCTTTATCACCCACCTTATGTTTGTTCGTATGTCTCCGATATTCAAGTCAGTGCTGATAATCTGTTGTGGGTTGCAGGCTTGGCATTAGAAGCTTGGTTCTGGAGTCGTCTGATGGGTTGAGAACCACGGGGTTCGCCTTCACAACATGGACAAATGCTTGGCGGGCCTTGGACGCACTCGGGATCGGCGAACCACTCCGCCAACAGCACAACCAACTTGTTGGGTGACTAACGAAATCCATTTCTCTTGCTGTGGATAAGATGACTATATATCTTATTCTTAGGATTGTTGTGATTTGATTATTCCAATTAATTTGAATGTATGGTGCGACATAACATTGAACCCACAAAGGAAGATTTGAGCTTTTTTAGTGATTGGCTTGGCCTACCGGGTTACTTGACCACCTATTGCTTTTCACATGGCTGAGCCTCCATCAAGGGTATATAGGGCAGACACGTCATTTTAATTTGGAATGATCATGGAGAAACATTCTCACATGATCATGAAATGGCTTATACTGACTGTCCGTTAGAATTTGAGCTTGTTATCGATGAGAATGATTTCCAAGCCTCATGTTCCCAAAAGTGTGAGTGTCTGTGGATGGTGATGATTTCATCTAGAGAGCTTGCCATTTGTTCGGATTGTAAAGAAGGAATGCAGTAGGAGAGGGATTAGAGATATCCTGATATTGCTGAGTACCCACGCTAGAATTGAGTGAGCACCTTTACATAACATCTGATATGCAACATAGATCCATCAACTCTAGATGAAAATGATATTTTCCATGATTTTAGTTCAACAGCCAGTTCTTTTTCTCATGGCTCTGTGCCCCATTTGAATTGATGTTTTGAGAGGTTCTGATTCAGGTTGCAGTTAACTTCCACAATTTCTGGAATTTCTACAGCTGAGAGACAATTTGATGCCACAGGGACAAGGTTAAGTCGTTTAAATTCATGAGAGTCTATGTGATTTAAAATTGCATGCGAAATTAGCCATTCAAATAAACCAGATTTATCCCTCACATTTTTGCGCAAATTTCAATGGATTCCTAATTTCCTTTGTTAATGGTGTGCAATATGTATGGCATGTCTTTTTAACTTTGCGCATCTATTGCAGACGAGGCCATGAAGTTCGTGGCGTGCAGAGGAGAACCCTGTTGGAAACTCTTGCGAATGAACTTCCTAGTGGCACTATAAGGTATTCGTCCAAGGTTGTGTCAATCGAGGAATCAGGCTTCCTTAAGCTGGTCCATCTTTCTGATGGGTCAATTCTCAAGGCGAAGGTATTGCATCATATTAACCATTAATTAGGAAAATCTGCTTAGAGTGACAGAGATATTTTATGCTCGAGAGAAGGCCCTTTGTCTATGCAAAATTTGCTTTCTTGTCTGAACAAGATATCTACTGTTTAACTTATCTTTATGCTTATGCTCTACGTGAAAATGTTAGGTGTTAATTGGGTGTGATGGAGTGAACTCAGCAGTGGCAAAATGGCTAGGCTTCAAGAAGCCCGCATTTGTTGGCCGATCTGCCATCAGGGGCTGCGTGTATTACGATCACAGTCACAGTTTCGAGCCTAAATTCTTCCAGTTCTTTGGTGAAGGAGTTAGATTTGGTTTCATGCCTTGCGATGACAAGACTATTTATTGGTTCTTTACATTTTATTCTTCCAGCAAGGGTGAGTTCCTGTACTTTCTTCGATATGAGTTGGCTTTTGGCAAATATTAGATTCTTTTACTCTGGTTTTTGTATTATCTACAAGCAAACAATGTCACTGTCCTTAATGCAGATGAAGAGATGGAAGAGAGTCCGGCCAAGATGAAGCAATTCATGCTGCAAAAGCTCGGAAAAATACCCGACAATGCGAGAGCTGTTTTCGAGAAAACAGAATTGGATAACATTATATTATCACCACTGAGATTTCGACCCCCGTGGGAGATTCTGTGGGGAAATAGAAGCAAAACCAATGTCTGTGTAGCCGGAGATGCATTCCACCCCATGACGCCAGATATTGGCCAGGGAGGCTGCTCGGCTCTAGAAGATGGCGTCGTCCTAGCGAGATGCCTGGGCGAAGCCTTGAGGGACAATCAAAGCATGAGCAGTGAAGAAGAGTACAAGAGGATTGAGATGGGCTTGTGGAGGTATGCCAAAGAGAGAACATGGAGAGCATTTGAGCTCATAAGCACAGCTTACATGGTGGGATACATTCAACAGGGCAATGGCAAGGTATTGAACTTCTTGAGGGACAGAGTACTGGCCACCTTCTTGGCCAGGCAGTTGCTGAAGATGGCGAGTTTCGATTGTGGGAAACTGAGCGCTTCTTGAATTACCCTGATTGTTTACTTATCAGTGTGTTTTGTGCTGGCATTCATGTGAAAGGGGAGATAGCTAAGTTGTGATTGGTTTGCTTCGCCTCTCAAATATCAGAGAAAAGGTTCCTGTCTATGCGGAGACATCCCTGTATGATTGGAGCAACGACAAAAGAATTTGTGAAGTGAGGCACAAAAAAGTCTAATAAAGGCACTTTTATGTTCGGTTTCTGGGATTTTAAGGAACGACAACGTGCCATAATGGTCTTTATTTGGGCGACATGCATTTCATTACTCTAAAACATCGCTTTTCATGTGAAGAGCATGATTTAGTAAAATTTACGTATGGAACAATTTCTTCAATTTGTCTTTTGAATCCTCTGGAATAAGATCTTGTAAATATACATCCAAGGGGTCGTATTCAAATGAATACAAGATCTTGCGAATCCTTTTGCACGACCCAGCCACACCTTGAGGGCTAATGCTTGCTGTCGGGCCACCAGGCATCACCCCCCACAAAGTCTGCCCGACTCCTCTCTACGTGTGGATTCTCTCCCGAAATTTTCTCCTCTCTCCTGATTCCTCGTTTACAGGCTTATTAATCATCGCAAGATCTTTCGAAAGGTCCAGGAGGCTACCTTCGCCTGTGGTGTGTAAGCTGGCTGGTGCACGGGATGTTGGAGGCAGCCCAAGGCAGGTTGTAGAACTTGCACATCAACATGTCTTTTCAACCCGTAACTAAGCAATAGAAAATGTAGAATTTTAGTTGAATGAAAAGATAGTACAATTTATCCCAATCAAAGCTTGACAGAAGTATTTAAAAAGGCTGAAAATAGGAACGAGACCACGAGATGAAAGAAATAATATCTAAAGGTTATAAAGTTTTAGTCCGATAAAAGGATGACGCAAGTCGACACCCCCGCATGAAAACGCCAAAATAAGAAAAAGACAGAAGAAAATGTACAAATTTGACAACAGGAAATGAAATTATTGAAACTAGTAAATTGAAGTTTATGATTCCATATTCTGTTTGTATGCCGAAGTCTCAGCTGATATTAGTGCTCTTGAATGGGTGTGGCAAGGAGCTAGATTTGATGAACTTGTCTCTATTCCATCAGCAATTTGTGGAATTCTCTTTCGCTACTCTGCTATTAAGGACAGAGTTATCTGCATTGCTTCATCCTCTGGTTTTTTCTCAACTGCAGGTGCTTGGAATGCAGTTAAGAAGAAAAGGCACCAAAGTTGTGTGGCATAGGCTGGTCTGGTTTTCAACTAACATGCCCAGATTTTGTTTTATTTCCTGGCTAGATTCTTGATAGGCAGCCATTCTTAGAAAGAATTGGTCGATGGTCTGCGCCTGGTGGGTCTCCGTTGTGTTTATTCTGTTAGAAGTGTAATGAGACTGGATCTTATTTGTTTTTGAATGTCACTTTTCTGCTCAAGTATGGTGCAAAGTCCAAGCTGAATTTACTTGTCTTCTGCAAGTACGGAAGGCCATGGGGGCTGCAGAAAGCTTTGGTAATGTTCCTTTCGAATGCTTGCATTTATTTCATTTAGAAAGCAAGGACTGCTTTGCTTCGTGATGCTGCATCTGTGGCTGTAACGAACTGATTTGACGAGGGCGGGAGTGGTCACCAGGGCCAAAAGGGCACGAATGAACCAAACCACGCACCAAATAGGGAGAGAACGATTCAGAGATATATATGTGAAAAATAGAATTGACTTGTTGACAACAAGTTTTGCTTTTGTAACTCCAAAGTTAAGTGAGTCCAACATAGAACACTATCAAGATGGCTCACCTCCTAAGAAAGTGGCTGCTGGTACCCAAAGGACAAAACGGTGAGACTTGATATGGACAGGTCAAAGTGGACAATATCTGGAGTAAATTAATCCATGAATGTCACAGTGATGGAGACCCTTCCTTTTTTTTGCTTTTTTTCATCACAAGATGGAGACCCTCCATTTGATTAGATTTGCTGTAAAGCATCGTTTTGAGGGCTGTGTCAGCATGAAGAGAAATGTTACGTAAGATTTCCATAGGCTTCTGTGTTCTAATTAGAATTTTTGTCTAAATGTCCAAGACTTGCCTTTATGAAGTATTTGTTGTGCAAGTCTTCAATTTACGTCGCAGCATTTCGCAGAGTTAGGAGTTTGCAGTAGTAGTGTCTTGCTCGATTGTTATGTTGGGCTTGTTGCGGGAGTAGTCCACGCCCACTTGGTTGGGAGTTGATGCAATACAATAACATATCCAGAATCATAGTCCACATCCACTTGGTTGGGAGTTGATGCAATACAATAACATATCCAAAATCAGACAGACACGCACGCGCACACGTAATTGAACCCATCGTACCTCGTCGCGTCAAAACTTGTATTTTATAGCTGACGGCTTCTGTAATCCTGTCGGTGTTCACTTTTCGTTTGTCTTTGCACGCAATGCATTTCTTGGGCATCATATCTTGCATAATTTACTGGTGACCCCTGATCATCATCTTTGACCCTAATACGTTTTTTACGCTTTATGTTGCTGTCTGAATTGGAACTCCACTACCCATTTGAAACCTCAGTCGCAGATACTTTTAAAGCACGAGACACTAGTCTCCAGTCAAGGCTCTTGTCATGGAAGCAGTTGAGGACGTAGTGATTGTTGGAGCTGGCATAGCAGGGCTTGCCACAGCTTTAGGACTTCATAGGTTTTGTACTTGAAGCAATTACGAGTAGTTCGCTCGGAAGTTTCTTACATATCTTCCCCACCCTCTTCGTGTTTGTTCATTCGTCTCTATTACTGATGATGCTGTGTGTTGCAGGTTAGGCATAAGAAGCTTGGTTTTGGAGTCACACGACCATTTGAGGACCACAGGGTTTGCGTTAGGAATATGGACAAATGGTTGGAAAGCCTTGGACGCGGTCGGGGTTGGCGAATCGCTCCGTCAGCAGCACAACCGACTTCTCAGGTAACTAAGAAACTCCCTTCTCTAGCTGTAGAATGGGGAAGACGTTTTGCGGTCAATCCTAATAGATTCAAACAAATTACAATCCGAATGAATAGCGAGACATACCCTGCACCCGCAAAAGAGAAGACGGTGATCGTGAAGTGATACCTAATATGGGACATAGGTACCGTGAAGTGCTTCTTCTCATATCTCTGCGCCTGCTATTTTAATTGACATGTTAGAGGTTTTGGTTGCAGGGTGATGACTTCTTCCGCAATTTCTGGACTTCGTACAGCAGAGATACCGTTAAATGCCATGGGGCCACAGTTAAGTCATTTATATTTGAAATTAGCCAGTCAATTTTCCAGATGTGCTCCTTGTTTTTTAGTGGAAAGAACGTGCTGGTCTGTGTATTGCAGGAGAGACCATGAATTTCGTTGTGTGCAGAGGAAGATCTTGTTGGAGACTCTTGAGAAAGAACTTCCAAGTGGCACTATTAAATTTTCTTCCAAGGTAGTTTCAATTGAAGAATCAGGCTGCCTCAAGCTTATTCATCTTTCTGATGGTTCTTTTCTCAAGGCGAAGGTATCACATCGTAATCTATCATTGATTGGGAAAACTTGCTTAGAATGACAGTAAGAATTAAAGCTTGAGACGAGCCCCTTTTATCTACTGAGAAATTTTCCCTCGCTTTTCAAAACTGGAGGTTGTCTATGGTTTAACTGATCTTTATGCTTATACTCTGTTTGTACATGCTAGTTGTTGATCGGGTGTGATGGAGTGAACTCTGCAGTGGCCAAATGGCTAGGCTTCAAGAAGCCTGCTTCTGTTGGCCGATTCGGCATCAGGGCCTGTGTATATTACGAGAATGGCCATGATCTTGAGCCCAAAATTTCCCTGTTCATGGGTAAAGGAGTAAGATATGGTGTCCTTCCTTGCGATGATAAGACAATATACTGGTTCTTCAGTTTTTCTCCTTCCAGCCAGGGTGAGTTTCAATATGCCTTTTTTCTCCTTTTGAAGATAAAGTCTTTATCTTTTATTTTTTTATTTTTCTCTCTGATATGAACTGGCCTCGACATATATTAAATCCTTTTCGACTTGTATGCATATTTTGTTCAAGCACTTGTGCTTTCCTTGATGTAGATGAAGCAATTATAGATAACCCGGCTGAGATCAAGCAATTAGTGCTAAGCAAGCTCGGAAAAGTCGCAGACAACATAAAAGCTGTTATAGATGACACGGAATTGGATAACATGATGTTATCTCCACTGAGATTTAGACACCCATGGGAGATTATATGGGGAAACATAAGCAAAAGCAATGTTTGTGTAGCTGGAGATGCATTCCACCCCATGACACCAGACATTGCCCAAGGAGGCTGTGCGGCCCTAGAAGATAGCATCGTCTTAGCAAGATGCCTGGGTGAAGCCTTGAGAGACAGGCAAGTCATGAGAAGTGAAGGGAAGGGTATGGAAGAGGAGGACGAGCACAAGAGGATTGAGAGGGGTCTGCAGAATTATGCCAAAGAGCGAAGATGGAGAGCATTTCAGCTCATAACTACAGCTTATATGGTGGGATACATGGCACAAAGCGATGGCAAGATATTGAACTTCTTGAGTAATACAGTGCTGGCCGGGTTCTTGGCTGGGCGGCTGCCAAGGATAGCGAGCTACAATTGTGGGATGCTAAGAACTTCTTGAATTCAGAGCTTAGTCCCATATGTTGCTGTTTGCCTTTGCAGGTTACATAGGGAGTGTTTTCCTCATTTTCTCGTCTCTCTTCTTCCTATGTAAAGGAAAATAAGGGAATGTTTGTGTTTGTGCTAGTAAAGGATGATGAATGCGTGTAGCTACAATAATGTCATTTTTGACTGCAAGAAAATCTTGTCCTCTTAAGGCATCAATTTCAGACATGTGAGTGATTGAATTTGCTTCTTTGGAGATGTAAGTTGAATTGCTGGATTTCTTTGGTTGCCTTGTCAGAGAATTCTATCGTCCAGATTCAGATTAATTCCTTCCCCTCTAGCAATCGTATCAGCACCTAAACAAGCTGCAACGCCAGGAAATTACCATTCTGCTGAACAAGCCAATTTTGCCGTTCACAGAAATGTTTGAGATTAGGAGGATGAGATGAAAATTAGGGAATTAAGTCATCAATCGGTTATATTTCCATTTTTTTTATCCATTCCTGAGGAGAAAAATACTCTCCCCAAGCAATGATTTATAAGGTCACGTTTAGCTTTTCAATCCGCAAATGGAAGTACACAAATGTAAATTTAAGCTTAATAAAAAGATGACACAATTTCATCTCGATGAAACTTGACATCATTAGGCCGAAATAAGAATAAGGAAGAAGAGTTAAATAAGTTTAGGGGTCTTCTTGAGCTATTGCAAGAGACGATGCGCAACATCCAAATAAGTCTTTCGAGGTTGATGCATGGATTGACCCAAACCAATCCTCGATCCATCTCACCAACAATAAATCCTTATATTGTTGATTTGTAACGCTGGCATTTAGATCGTCCAAGTGAACCTTCTATGACCATTGCACGTTATGGTTTCATAATAGTTGATGACTTTTCTCCCAGCACTTGGATATATTTGTTACAGTTCAAGTCTCAAGCTTTCACTTATTTGCAAAAAAAAATTTGCTATGATTAAGACCAATTTTAATGATATCATAAAACAAGTATGCAGAGATTTTTCAGCTATCTTGGCAAAACTCATGAGCACTCATGCACCGACACTCCCCAACAAAATGGGATTGTTAAGCAAACACATTACCATTTACTCAACGTTGCAGGTGCGTTACGGTCTCAAGCAAACCTTCCATTACTTATCTTGCTGTCTGAAACTGAAGCATCACTTACCATCTAAACCTCACAGTCACAAGCACTTTTAAGGCACAAGACAGAGCATCAAGTCATACCGTGTCTATTATGGTAGTAATTGAGGACATAGTGATCATTGGAGCTGGCATAGCAGGAGCTGCCACAGCTTTTGGACTTCCATAGGTATTGTACTTGAAGCAATTGAGAGCAGTTCGCTAGGAAGTTTCTTACTCTTCCTCCCCACCCTCTACTTTTTTGTCCAGTAGTGTCTAGCTTGAATGTGTTACTGATGATGCTGTGTCTTGATGTATTAATCAAAAGATCATTGGAAGCACTTTGGTAGATGTATGAATGCCTCCGACCCAACTTGATGGAGTCCATTCATGGGGAGAGAGAGCATGGTGAATGTTGCAAATGGAGATGGAAAAAGTAGGGAGAAGTACACTATGAATACAATAAGTTGTGTACGGCACTCATTTTTGTGCCAAAAGTTTCTTTCGGATTATTTAAGTGCCAAATTGGAGGAAAAATGATCACTTTGGTGCCACCGGCGAGAGATTCCAGCCAAAATAATTACATGATTTTTATATTTATAAAAAAAATCGAGAAGCCTTTTAAACGATGTTGTTTTCCGTCCTCCTTAAGAAAACGACGTCGTTTTGTCGTCGATGTGGATGGCCTCACAAAAACGAGGCCGCACAGCTCATTTGGGATTGAAATTAGGGTTTTTTTTGTTCAATTCTCGCCGACCTAGCTTGCTCGGCCACCGTCGCTTGGCCACCATGCTCCGCCACCATCGCTCGGCCACCATTGCTCAGCCTCCGTTGCAGTTGCTCGACTAGGTGAGCAAGGAGAGGCCGAGGTTGTTTCTTGGGCAAGAAGTGATGGGAAAATAGGAGGCGAGGGCGAAGGAGGAGGAGGAAGAAGGGGGGTCGAAAGTGCAGAGAGAGAGAAGACGAGAAGTGCGAGGGAAACAAGAAAGGTGCAAATGGAGATGGTAGATTGGGCTCTGCTCAGAGAGTGGCTGGTGCTGGTGTTGTTCTTTGAGGAAGAAAATGACGCTGCCATGCCTTCTCTCTCTTAATTTGAGGATTTAGGGTTTCGACTTGTGGGAAAGAGTCGTTTTGTGGTTTACATGCTGACTGTACTCTCTAGCGAGCCACATCAATGTAAAAAATCAATAAAAAACTGTAACGTCGGATTTCCAGCCAATTAGATCGGCATTGGCATTGAAATGATCGTTTTTCAAAATTTTTGGCACTTAAGTGATCTAACGGAAACTTTTGGTACAAAGTGAGCGCCATACACAACTTATGGCACTGATAATGTAGTTCTCCTGAAAAGGCATTAGGCCTTTGTCTTCATTTTCACTGGAGATGCAAATCTATCCATAAAATAAGATGAGGGGAGGATGTTATGGATGTACAGGAGGAAGAGTAGCGAGAATGTAAAATCGATGCAAGTGGATTTTGATTTTTTCTAAGAGAAAAAAAAAAAGCATAAAAAGTAGTTAGCATTATTCAAAGAGTTAATATCTTGAAAAACTTAAGTACATATGTGACCAATTTAACTAAACTAATATTTTGACAAACAAAAATCACAAATTGATATGCCTGTAACATATTTTTCCACCATTAATTTATGTCAAATTTCACTGTCAAATTGCTGAATAAGATAATATGTGACATTTGACAGGTATACCAGTTCGGAATTCTATCATCCATTTGTAATTTGTAATTTTTCATGATATTTATCCAATTTAACATATTAACAAAAAATAAATTTACCATAAATATTTCAATTTGAGATTTTTTGTGCTTTGGAGTTTTTAATGGTATTAACACTTATTCCACATTTATGAAAATTTTCCACATTCGAATATACTATCTGGTCTTATTAAAAAGATTATAAATCAATAACTAGGTAATTTTGATATATTGTTAATGTAATGATGTTCGATCCTATAATCTACTGACATGTAAATTTTTGGGCATTCTCTTGCACTAATTGCATTCTCATTAATTTCATAAAGTGATAGGACGAACAATTCTTGCGCCAACCTCACTTAATTTATCTATCTCCAAAATAATTTCTATTTATTTTTCTCTATGTCGATATGATCATAGTTTTTTTTTTTTTTTTTCCTTCACATCCTAGGAGATTAAATTTGTTATGTACTATGATTGAAAAATTCGTTTCTTGCCCGACCATAGAACGGGCCATGAGACTTATATGAATAAACGGTACCCCACTGTCCATTTAGATGTAGCTCAAAAATTAAAAGTAAAACTAATGGTATTATCCATTCATGAAACAAATATGATCATTAAAGCATAGAATTCACAGAAGCTCAACCCCTTTCTGAGTAAGCAAAACCGTTGCAGTTCCAGCAACAAGAGGGAACAGGACAAGAAGTGTATAGTTCCGTGATGAGTTGCTTCAGCCAGCTGAACTTAAGCCGAATGCCTTCACAATGGTACTGACTCTCTCCGCGAATGTTCTGGAGGTTATCTTTTTACCCGGTACATGAAACGGATTTGAAACTGCATCCACGTATGCTGCATGAAACCTCCGGAAGAACTGTGCATAAACAAAGCAGCGAGACAGATTTCAATCACAGCCAAAGATGACACAACTGCCAGCAGGAGCAGAATGTAACTGCTCAAGCATCCTAAAGATATAATCTGCATATTGCTGCTGTCCATATTACATGCCAGAAGAGATCATCATTCCTAACTTACAACAGCTATGCGCTAGTGATGCATAAGCAAGCAAAAGCCTCGTATCATTCAAAGTGCATCCATATATAAGAATCGCTAGGTACTCTCATTTATAGCCTTAGATGATATGTACACTCCCCCAAAGGAAGTAGATTATTCTACAAAATATTGCAAGGGAGCAGGAGAAGAAACAGAAAGGAAGACGAACCACAAGTGCTGCTATCTTATTTATCACATGTCAAAATATTCCATTTTCTCTATAATCAAAGTTGAAAGATGCTTCTTGTGCTTTATGCTACTTCAACGACTTGCAATTTTCTTCTTTAAATGACAAGGATCTCCACTCAAGTGAGTAAACTCTGCTTTATCAAATACACTCACTATCCTCATGAGCCATAAACCAAGTTAACCATGAGCAAAAGCCGGGTGGATACATGGTCCACAAATATCCAACTACCCTTAAGAGAATTGTAAGTTACTAACAAGAATGAGCATGAAATTCACGATATTGGCCTAGTCCCTTAGGCTCCACCAATATGCCTGCCCCCAGTCTGTATGCCGGGATAGAATCTTTACTCTGAAGTTTACAAGTTACCACCATATTCAGACAATCCCTGATTCAGTATCAGCAAACTCAAACCTCTATTAACAACATTCACCTCCAGAATACATTTTCTACTTGACGACAAGGGCAAGTTTATGGCAATCAACAGCCGACGTGCAACTGTTTAAGGATACTGATGCAGGAGTTTCATTGAAGGTTTCACAAAGTTACACCAGAAACAATTGTATTCACTCAGGTTTACTCACATTTCTCACATCGGCATCTTTGACATCTAAATCTGTTGTGACTAGGATAAATTTCACCTTTGTATTAGTTAGATAGCCATACCTGCAAGCAGAACCAACCGCATCAACCAAAATGACAGACCACTAAACATGACTGCTCGACGATACTTTCGACCGATTAAGCAAGCAAAAGAGGACTTACACTTTGTAGTTTTCGGTCGGATAAAGAAGACCCAGGAAAGTCTCGTTCAGCAGTGGCCCGATTTTTTCGGATTGTTCACTGAACATACGCAAAAAGAGCAACCACAGTACCATAAGATTCTCCAATTAGGAAACCGCAACGCGACACTAGCCTAAAAATCATACCATGAGCCAAGATCTAAACTTGCTAATGAGAAATTTCCGCACTCCCCACCACTAGCAAAAGAACAGATGCAATTTCTGCTCAAATAAACGGACGGTAGTAAACTGCTATTGCGGTAGAAAGAAGAAACCAGTCTCGACATTATCCGATTGAAGCGAATCAGATCAAAGTTCAGGCAACGAAGTACGCGTGCAGATACATGTAAAGAGGGACTGCGAACAACCTCGCTCGTCGACGACGTCGAGGGAGCAGTGGACTATGTGGTGGAGCTTGAGCGCGTCGTCCGCCTCCGTGAAGCTCTGTATGTACAGCGGGTTGTTCTGATCCCGATCGGAGATCAAAAAAACGAACAGCCCCGTGAGACTCAGGCGATCCGGAATAATCGAAGACGAATCACGCCGAGAGGACGCATTTCGCCGGCGCGCCAAGGGGAGAAGGCGTTACCTGATGGCCGACGACGGCGATGCAGACGATCATCTTCTCCGGCTTCGTTGCTTCTTCTTCAACCGCTGAAGCTGACGCCGAGTCGAGTCCTTCATCGCAGGCGGACGAGTCGGGCTCGGGTTTTGTTCGGGTCACGACGGGCCGGGATGGGCGGCCGGCCCGGTGAGGGCCCGTTTAGGTGTATCCCGGCCCGATAAATCGCACCTGGGCCCAACCCTGCCGGCCCACGGTTTTTGACCCAACTGATTGTTGCGCAGCCATTCGGGGTTTGCCCTTTGCCTTGTCCCCGCAGGCTCCTTTCTTCCCTAACCCAAGAAAGAAGCATCCTCTTTCTTGACTTCCTAGATGTTCCTATTCATTGCTTGGTAATCTCAATCACTCCCATCCATCAAAATGGATCACGTAAAGGATAAATAAAATACAGGCAATACTTTCAAATGAGGACCTAGTAAGGATCGGGAGCAGGGTTATTTTTGAATTTTCAATTTTTCTTCGAGCCCTCTCTCGAGAAAAGAATTTATTTTGGGTTTTTATTTGAAATATTTTTCCTAAACGTATTTGTCTAGATTATTTTTTGTTGGAAAGGGACAAATGGAAAACGAGAAACGAAGGGGCAATCTGGGCCTTTCGCCAGCAATTCTTGTCCCCCGGTAACCTCTACGGCCCCGGGACAAGCGAGGTCGCCAGGGCCGAATTACGATTGTGCCCTCGGCTCCGAATCCGGAATCGGGCCGTCGAAGCTCCCTCTGTCGAGTTCAATAATATTCCGATTTCTCCACCATCGCTAAAGAAAGCGGAGAGGAGGCGTTCGTTCGAGCGATATATATATTTGAGCAAGAACCGGGTCTGGGATATCCTTCTAGCCACCTCCTTCCTTGTCCGAATTCAATCTTTCTTTAACGAGGTGACTGTTCCTTGTTTTCTTGTTCTTCTTTGATTTTTTTCCTCTTTTTTTTTGCCTGTCTCGCGACGTGATCTTAGGAGGGGGCGGTGGATTCATCTGTAGCTTACTTTGGATCGAGCGTGTGGTGGGTATACATGGGATTGGATTTTCTTGACGATCGATTCGATGGGTAGCTTGATTGGAGCTCGTTCACGGTTTTTTTTTTTTTTTTTTTTTGGGTTTTTTGTCATTCTTGCTCTCCTGGGTCTAATCCACGGCTTGTTCTTCAGCTGCTTTAGGGTTTTAATAGCTGGGATGAGTTCGTGGGATGAAGATGGGTGGCTCGTTTGGTCGATATCTGCATTTATTTGTTGGTCGGCCGATGGGTCATTTGGTGGGTTTTGTTTAAAACGGGTGATCGTTCGTCGTTCATTGAAGGCGTGCTTGTTTGCACCTAATGCCTGATTGAACAGCTGTTCTGGTGGCTGATGAGATTTAATCTATTTGAATCTTTCGAGGGTTTAATTCGCTTAATAGCTTCTTGTTGCAAAAGATTTGTTTTTTTTTTTTTTTTTTTTTTTTGCTCTTTTAAATTCTTACAGATTTTATCTTCTCATTTGCGAAACGCTAAGGTGACGGTATTCCATTTATATAGTCGCTCCTGTATCTCAGAGGTTTGGAAGACATGGCCTGTAGATTTGTAGGACTTATTGCTCCATTGCAACAATAGAAAGAGCTTATGTAGGACTTATTGTTCCATTGCAACAATAGAAAGAGCTTATGTTTGTGATCTTGTTGTGAATGAATGACATTTTCTGGGAGTTCGAGCCTAGGAGAACATATGGTGTGTACTATTTTTGGTTTGAAAGGGTATATGATCTCATTTCCCTGGATTCAGTCTTTCTGCAAATCCTTCATGATGCAGTTTTATATGTTCTTTTGGCAGTGTTTATCAGATATTATGATGGATTTGTGAGATGGGTGACAATTTGTTGGAAGGTGATGTTAAATTTGGATTTTATGAATTGTCAGATGGCATTGCAACAGAAGAATATTGCTGCTGAGGAACCAACCATAAGTGGGCATGACACGACTTTGGAGGAAGCTGATTCTGCTATTAGTGGTGGTCTTTCTGATGTGAATAACAATGGTGACGGTGATGGAATGGCAGAAGCAGTTAGAGACATCAAGGAAACTCAGAGTTTCCCTGGCATATACAGACAAGATGTGGTGCGGAGCAAGAAAAATGGAACGATCGGTATAGTGACTGAAGTTGCTGGGGACTCTGATTCAGATGGCGGTATTACTGATGAGGAAGATGAAGATGAAGACGATGAAGATGATGCTGAAGACAGTGCGAACGAGGAGACTGATGGTGATAGAATCAAAATGTCTCAGGAGAATTGTGCCGGAAGCCAAGGTGATGATAAACCAGGTCCTCTATCTGCCGACCAAGTTCGAGTGCTTTATATGAATGACATTGAGAGTACTCATAGTTTTGATGAAGTAACAGTCATTGATCGGGGATTCTTACATGGGGATTATGTGGCTTCAGCCACAGACCCTACAGGTCAAATTGGTGTCGTGGTGGATGTTAGTATAAATGTGGATGTTTTAAATTCTAGTGGATCTATTATAGAAGATATCCCATCCAAAGAACTAAAGCGCGTGACAGAATTTTCTACTGGAGATTATGTTGTCCTCGGTCCATGGCTGGGTAGAGTAGATGGTGTTCTAGATAATGTGACTGTGCAGTTTGATGATGGTTCTGTCTGTAAAGTAATGAAGGCTGAGCCACATCGCCTCAAACCTATTACCAAGAATCTGCTGGAAGATGAACATTGTACTTATTTTCCTGGTCAACGTGTCAAGGCTAGCTCTTCTTCGATTTTCAAGAATTCGAGATGGCTATATGGGTTGTGGAGAGCTAATAAGTTGGAGGGTACTGTGACCAAAGTCACCATAGGCTCAGTGTTTATATATTGGATAGCTTCTGCTGGACATGGGCCTGATTCTTCTACTGCTCCAGCAGAAGAACAGAGCCCAAAGAAACTGAAATTACTGTCTTGCTTTTCCCATGCAAATTGGCAGCTAGGTGACTGGTGCCTTCTTCCATCTTCAACACCAGCTCCGTCTAATTTATTATACACGGGTTTGTCAAAACTAGAACTTGATGATTCGCTCAACAATGAGTTAGAGAGCTCTCAACCGGAAAAGGAGGTTGCATTGGAGGAGTCAATTGATCATGGAGAGTTCATGGATACTGATGCAGACACTGTATTGGACCCAAAGGCTCCACTGGAATCAGTTACACGGTGCACAGCTTCATCTGAGTCTAGCTCATGTAGTAGTTCATTGTCAGTTGCCAAGGAAACTCTTCATGAACCTTGGCCTCTTCATCGGAAAAAGATTCGTAAAGTTGTTCTGAAGAGGGACAAGAAGATTCGAAGGAAAGAGGAGAATTTTGAAAAGGCTCTTCAAATTGTCAATACCAGAACAAAAGTTGATGTGGTGTGGCAGGACGGTCAGATTGAACGCTGTCTGGACTCAACAAAATTGATTCCAATTGAGACACCTGGTGATCATGAATTTGTTGCTGAACAGTACGTGATCGAAAAGGCTGCTGATGATGACGATTATGTTGGTGAAGTTCGGCGTGTTGGGGTAGTGAAAAGTGTAAATGCCAAAGAGCGAACAGCTCGTGTCAACTGGTTAAAACCAGTTGCCAGGCCAGAAGATCCCCGTGAGTTTGAGAAAGAGGAAATTGTTAGTGTCTATGAGCTGGAGGGACATCCAGATTATGACTATTGTTATGGTGATGTTGTTGTACGTTTGTCTCCTGTTTCTGCTTCTCTGCAAATGGATTCTGGTATGAAATCTATGGAGACAGGAACACAACAAAGCGTGCCAGAGGATTATACAACCGATAATGAAGAAGACAGCTCAGGGACTCAAAATGCTGAGGAAGTCACTGACAATGAAGCCGCCTCTACCTTTACAGATCTTTCATGGGTTGGTAATATAACTGGGCTTGAAAATGGTGAAATTGAAGTTACATGGGCTGACGGAATGGTTTCGACGGTATGCATGACAGCCTACAGCTATTTATATCTTTCTTTGTTTATTGTTCCTCTTAAGTACTCTTTTAGCACCGGTCTGACAACGGTCTGTGTGCTGTTGGCATGCTTACCATTGTCAACATTAGCACCTCTTTTGTTTTTGTTCTTCTTGCTTTCTACCACAAAAGCAATTGATAACAGGGGTTTGGAGCCCTTCTATCTTCTGGCATGAACAATGTGGGTGTAAATATAGTGATCAACAGCTAGAAACTCAACTTGAGCTATAACAAATGCTGGTTTCAACAAGTGAGAAATTACATGTGAATCATTGAATAATGAGCTAGAAAAGATATAATTTAAAAAATTTGTCATGTCTGAAGTTCCACATGTTACTAAGTTGGACACAGGCCAGACTTGAATCTTTATTGCTCTGTTCCTCCCTCTGGACATGAGACGACCTTCAACCAATTCCGCTCATTTATTCAGTTTTGTTACAATAATGTGACTCGTTCTCAACTGCTTTCTCCATTTATGGACTAGATTTAATATCTGGCCTTTTATTGTCTCTTTTTGGTTTCTAGGTTGGACCACAGGCCATATATGTTGTCGGTCGAGATGATGACGATGGGTCAATTGCTTCTGGCAGCGGGGTTAGCGATGCTGCAAGTTGGGAAACTGTAGATGATGATGAAATGGACGCTGTAGAGAATGACAAAGAGGTTTGTTTCTCCTTATGCCTAGAACTCAAAATGCGATGAATCTAACTGCAGGAGACGACCTTCCTGCCTGGCAATGTCAGGCACATGCGACAAGGAGGAGATTTTATCATGAACGATTTGGACGCATTTAATTCAACAATAACACAAGTTAACGTGCTATTAGAATTGTCTGGTGTAATTGATGATATTCGCAATGAGTGGAGTGGATATTGAAGAGAAGAAATAGAAAGGTTGGTTTATAAAACTGGTCTATAAAGTCATGTAGCAGAACCCTGTCAGGCGTTTAAATGTGGCCTACTTGTTTAATGATCCACTAACAATTTTCTGTTTAGACTTCATAAATATTTCAAGCACTGAAGTGAAGTTACCGGGACATAAAAAAGCTTGTCATGCTGAAATAACAATCAATTTATCACTAAATAAGACGGCATACTTAGAAATCAACTATTTTGTTTTTATAGATTTGATAGGTGGTTTGCATGGTCACAAAGTTAATGTTTGGGATGTCTACCTTGAACATATCTTGAGGCAGACTGCATTACAACTGCGTTTAATTTTTTTAGAACTTCCACGATTGATTGAATTGAGAGACCTCTGTTGGACTTTGAAGCAGGATCAGTGGTAACTCTGATGAAATGATCTTGTAAACAAACTGCTAGTGAGCTTAATTTGTACTCTGGATGTAAACATTATCTTCAGGAATTTTTCCTTTATATGGTGTATTTTAATTGCCCCTTCTCTGAATAATGATGCCAAAAATTATTTCTAGGAGGTTGGACTTGCAAATGATGATGCTGACAATGATTCTGGAGAAGAGGGCGTCGAAAACCATGCTGGAATGAATTCAGCACTTTCTTTTCCTTTGGCAGCAATTGGATTTGTAACCAGATTGGCGACTGGAATATTTTCACGAGGCCGGAAAAATCTGGACTCTGGTTTGGATTCCGAAGGGGAAAATGAAAGTCATTCCCAGATGTTGATGAAAAGTTCTGAGAACTTATATTCTAGTGACGAGTGTAGCTCGCAGAAATCTAATATCATGGACTGTATGGGTACAGACACGACTTATCCTAGTGGGGATCAAGATACTTCTGGGGTAGTTCCTGATCCAGTGGGTGCAGCTGAAAGTCTATGCTATACGAGGTCTCAGGAAGTAGATGCTCCAGCCTCCTATGAAGAAACTACTTGCACTTTTAAACCTTTTGATACGGCTAGAGATCCTATAGATCACTATTTCATTGGCACGAATGGACAGGTAATGCTGCGAGTGTCATTTGAAAAAATTTGTGGCTCCATTAAAAAAAAATATGATATCGAGGGGATAAATGAAATGCCGATACTCAGTGCTTAAAAAGGCAGCCCAAGTGTAGAACCCAGTGCTCCCTTTTTTCTCATCCAGTGAGAATAAATGGAGGCAGTTTTTCTTTTCTTTTTTTTTTTTTTTTTTGGGGGGGAGACATTTGGACTTTTATTTTCTGATTTTAATCCCATCATGGATAGAGTTGAAATCTGAACTTTGTTATAATGTTATCTATAGGTCAATGGTGGAAGAAAGTGGTTCAAGAAGGTACAGCAAGACTGGAATATCCTTCAGAATAACCTCCCTGGTAATCATAATTGCGTTAGAAGTGTAAACTCTCTGGAATTTCTAGTTATTATCTCAAATCAAATGGCCTTGGATCTCATTGTAAATGAATTCAACAGATGGGATTTACGTACGAGTCTATGAAGACCGAATGGATCTTGTGAGGGCAGTAATTGTCGGGGCATATGCGACACCCTACCAAGATGGTCTATTTTTCTTTGACTTTCACCTTCCCCCAGAGTATCCCGATGTTCCACCAGTAAGAAATTCTGAAATTTTTTTCACAGTGCATTTCTAGTTTCTGAAATTATGTCTCTTATCTGGTTATATTAAAGGTTTAATTCTCTTTTCCTTTGAAGAGGGTTTTTCTGTAACATGTGCTTGCTGATTGTACCTCAAACCTGCAGTCAGCATATTATCATTCTGGCGGATGGCGAATTAATCCTAACTTGTATGAGGAGGGGAAAGTTTGCCTTAGCCTCTTGAACACCTGGACTGGCAGAGGGAATGAAGTGTGGGATCCATCATCTTCTAGCATTCTTCAAGTGTTGGTTTCACTCCAAGGATTGGTACTCAATTCCAAACCATACTTCAATGAGGCAGGGTACGATAAGCAAATTGGGACAGCTGAAGGAGAGAAAAACTCATTGGCCTATAATGAGAACACTTTCTTGTTGAATTGTAAGACAATGCTGAATCTAATGCGAAAGCCCCCCAAGGTAAAGTATCGCATTCAACACGCCCTGTGATTCTATTTTCTTGTTCGTATTGAATCTGTGGTCCACTGATATTCACTTCACACTTGCATGGTCCTACCGTCTTTTTCTGCCTTAAGAGGGAGGGCATGGAACCAACTATGATTGGTTTAGTCATTGCGAACTTTACAGATTCAATGGCTAAAGCATAATTGACTTAGGAGATTGATGCTTTATCCAAGAAAAAGAAAATTTATGTGATTGATGATACCTCACTGCTCTCTCTGCAATCCTCCTCATCGGCTTTGATGCTGTGGGGTTATGGATACCTTGAGGATTAACTTTCAAATTGTGCATTACAGATTATCACTTAAGACGTAAGAAATGCATGCTCCGTGTTTTAGGGATATCTGGTTACTTGTTAAAATTCTCCAGAAGTTCGTCCACATTTTTGTATTCTGAGAAGTTTCGTGTTTAACTGGTTGATGTTCGTTCGGGCTGCTAGGCTGATGCTTTGAATATTTTCAATTATCTAATTATTGTTAAATTAGAGAAGTTGCATCTCAAAACAACTCAGGCTACTCTTATATCAAGCTAGGCTTCTTTGTTCTCTAATCACAGTTGCATTTGCTGCTAGAAATGTCATAACCGGAATTTTTTTGAACTTTTTCCTGGAACAAAACTAGGACTTCGAAGACCTTGTCAAGGAGCATTTTCAGAAGCGTGGTTATTACATCCTCAAGGCATGTGACGCATATATGAAGGGATATTTAATCGGATCTCTTGCTAAAGACGCCTCTGTAAGCAGTGAAAACAATGCAAATTCAACTTCAGTTGGCTTCAAACTTATGTTAGCCAAGATCGTACCAAAGCTTCTCTTGGCATTGGATGAAGCTGGAGCTGATTGCCATGAATTCAGACATTTGGGAGAACCATAGCAGATTCTTAAGTCTAAGCCTCTGCCTCTTTCTAGTCAAAGAGGTTAGCTTTGCGATTCACTACGATTTTGTTCTCCATCAAGATCTTTCTTAATGTAAAGACTTGCATTCATGTGCAAAAGAACAGACGATTTGCACAGCAACATTCTTTGCTGATTGGCAAATGACTTTGTTTTAGAAGCTTGGTTCCTTTTGAGCAAAAAATGCGCTTTTCCTTGTGATTTATCCGACACTAGTGACAAATGTATATTATGGGGTGGCCATATCATTTATTTTTTCTGCAGAATTTGGCCTCCGTGTGTACCAACATCGATTTATTTTTTTTTTAGGAAAAGTTCTGGATGTTGGAACATATCATTCATCTTATTCATTATCAAGTGTTAAAAGTGTACATTTGATATCCCACTGTACTAATTACAATAGTTGGCATTTGAATATACATTGATCACTTGCTGTTTGCCAGTCAATGCCTAATAGGCTAAAAATAGTGTTAATTTGGCTTTCATGGCCACCCACGAAGGCTATTACATTTTTCATGTGATTGCTCATCAGCGAAATGGAACCCCAAACAAGCTGAGCATATCTGGTACAGTGTTACCGTTATTAGGGATGAGGGGCTTCAAGTTCCGTACTGGTTCTATTTGGAAACTACCTATAGAATAGGTCTCTCATTTTTTTAAATTGGAATTTACTATGCATACCCTAAAATTCTAAACATATCCTGTTACAGGTTTCAAGATCTATCTGGATTCCGTTTGTATAATTAATTGAATGATTACAGAAAATCATCATCTTTAATAATGATCACTTGCTTTTACAATCTATTTACCACAATTTATATTTAGACACAATATAAAATATTAATAAAGCCAAAGTCTCAATCATAGAATGAAAGTTCATATTAATGATTGAAAATTATACACTCATTATCAAACACAATAGAATACCGCAGGATATCGTAAAGAAATAAATCGAGAAAATTTCAAAAATATAAAACAAAAAATTGTTCCAAATTTGAAGTTCTAGATTTCACCGATTTAACATATACCATCAAAATAGGATCCTTAAGTTTTGGAACTTGGAATCCACCTCGCATATCTTGGAACTTGAACTGCACATGTTCCCACCGATCTGATTATCCGATTTTAGGTTTTACCTTGGAGTTATGCTCACTCCTAACTATTATAGACAAATTGGCTATTCACTGCTAAAAGCAAGCAAGCCAAAAAAAAAAAGGTGATTCCGGATGGAAAATCTCACAAGAACCAAGCCATGAGGTAATGCAGTGAAGGCCTTCTCAAGAGTGACTTTTGCGGTCCACCTCGACCCGTTTTCACCCCGACATGCCTGCAAGTATCTACTCTCATATAGATTTGGATATACGTGGACTTCGGTGTATGAACAAAAAGAGACCGCAGGATCTTGGGGTGTACTTTACTCCTACTTGGGGTAGACTTTTGCCTGTAATGAGTACTCAAATGATGTTAATATGCACACAATCTATGCACAACTTGCAAAGAGAAAGCGATCCTCCTCCTTTGCTTGCACAGTAGTCCTTGTCCATCACGCATTTATTTAACATTCCACTTGCCTGGGTAGTTCTGAAGACTGGACTGAGTCCAAGCTAACTCTGTATAAGTCGCATCCAACTCATTAGCAAGCACCCAATACAGAGCAACAATCTGCAGGAGACCCTGGATTCTCTCGTCTCTTTCCATTTTTTTTCTAGAGCAAATATGGAGGATTTGAAGCTGTGCAGGTACTTAAGCTTCTGCATGATCCTCACTGTCCTCAGTTTGCTCGTGAATGGTGCCGCATCGGAGGTTTACACAGGTAGGTGACAGCGACGAATGGAACAGCGGCGTAAATTACGGCGTGTGGTCTCAGAAATACAATTTCAGCGTCGGCGATGTGCTTGGTACGTCCCGGACTCATCTCTTTCTTTTACCTGAATGTGTCGGAATAGCAGGCATCTGTTAAACTGATATCATTAAAATCCTGAAGAAGTTTTTTGATGCGTGCCTTCGAATTCTGTACGCATTTTTGCGTGATGGGGTGATGATGTATTCGACAAACAGTGATTTAATCTGCGCTTGTTTCCTTCCCTTCGTCAGTGTAGCCTTCAAGTACATAAAAGGCCAACACAACACATATGAAGTGACCGAGTCGACGTTCCGCTCATGCGACACGAGCACCGGCGTGCTGGCCAAGCACACGAGCGGCAATGACCAGGTCACCCTCACCGAAGCCAAGAAGTACTGGTTCGTCTGCAGCGTGTTAGGTCATTGCCTCGGCGGAATGAGGTTCGGCATCACCGTGAAAGAATCGAACACCACGGAGAGCCCACCTCTGGCTCCGCAATCGGGGTCTCCGGCGCCTCCACAAATCAATGACAACGGAGCTCAAGCCACTAGGGGATTGAGCAGATGGGATTATCTGATCCTGTTTGGTGTTTCGATTCCGTCGTGTTTGGTATGGTAATCGAGATTTTGGGACCGAACGGTGGTTGTTCCTGTATGATGTTTTCTTGAGCTTATGTGTGACTCTTTCTTTTTCTTTTCTTCTCTTTTGACAAAGTCAATAATTTCATTTAACAAGAACATGAAGCAACCCGCCAGAAGCTCACCAGCTAAGCCTTTTCAACCTGCCAAACACGCATGTTACACCAACTCCACAAGTTCCTTCCCCCGTCGATGTCCAACACGATTTATTACGCAATCAATACTCACTGTCTGCCTAGACTTCGTTTACTCGACGACCCTACTTCATTGCCGCCGCCGCCGCCCCAACTTAAAAGACTCCTCTCTGTCTCGATGGTCCTAACACTTTCTCATCGACACTAGCCCGAACGGATGAATATAGTTGACGTATGGTTGATAGCATCAATTGCTCTCTTTGACATCAAAATTGGCATTTTCAGGATGTCAAGAGTTTTCTCACTGGGTTTTTTTGTTCTTGCATTGAGTGTCCATGACTTGCGTTTCTGGTTGTGTTGCTGTAGGAATGGGCCTCCATGGTTTTGTTCTTGTTCAGTTGTTCTGCTGGGCCTTTTCGCTCTTGCTCATGTATTTCGGACCCTTGTCTGCCCATGAACAGGGCCCTTCTTCTTGCCTGGGTTTCTACAAATCACGTCAAATTTGTCATCGTCTAAGGCTTGATCAAATCCAACATGTCCATCTGAAAGGACCACGTTTGTCGAATCAGTTCAGAAAAAAGAGTACCCAAAGACAGCGACAACCAAACTACCGAAACGACCTCTAATTGCGAATTGAAAGCCCATAATTATCTCCTCATCTGTATAAGCCAATCCCTTAAGAAACCTCCGACTTTAGATTGAATACTTATTCCATCTTGAACTCTTTTTTATCTATAAAAAAACTCATATTTAAGTACAGTTCGAGCTTGTCCAGAACTTTTTTTTTAATCTAAAATATAATCCCAACTTTAGGTTCAATCTCCAAAATATTCCAAACTTGAACTTTAGTCTCAAATCTGCCTTGTATGCCTATTATCCAAAATCACCTTAAGCCATTCCTAATTTACATATCAAAGAACGGGTTTTGTTCTTGAGATAATTTCTATGATGTGGAATTGTTACCGACGTGGAATGCCATGTCAAACAACTAATGGTGATTTTTGAAAAAAAAAATGATTAACAAAGACAATTTTGAGAAGATTGAAAGTTTGTGATTTTTTTAAACAAAAATGAGTTTTGGGTAGATTTGGAAGTGGATCTAAAATTTAATTTTTTTTTTTTAACAAAAAAAGTTTGATATTTTATGGAGACCAAACTTAGAGTTTTTTTCTATACAACCCGATGTGGTCCTCTATCTCGATCAAGAATGGGCCTGAAAGTTTTTCTTTCGAAGAAAACGATGTCACTATCCTCTAACCAATTGGAAGTCTAATGCAAAGGGAAATTTGTCTAAAAAGTCCTAAACTTATTGCACATTTGCCAATTCAATCCTAAACTTTTCAATTTTGCCAATTGAGTCATAAACCTTTTCGTTTCTTATCTATTAAATCCATCCGGCTAATTTTAGCCAAAAATCACTAACATGGATGCTGCATAAGATTGACGGTCTAACGTTGACAATTTTCAATAATATTTCAATATTTTTTCTCTTTTTCTCTTTTTTTTTTTTTTTTTTCTTCTTCTTCCTTTTTCTGGTGGCTAGCCACCGGCCATGCCAGGTCAACTAGCCTCGCCTACTATAGGGGATGCATGGTCGAGCGAGGGTGAGCCCCAGTAAGGCTCACCCTCACTTAGGCGAGACACGATGAAAGTCAACCTTGCCCGAGCCATATCTAGCAAGGCTGGCCCTTACCTAGACTAAAGCAGCCTAGCTAAGCATCGATTGAGCGAAGGCAAATTTTTGGAAAGAGGGTCATCTTGTTGATATGGAGTTGTCACCGACGTGGAAATGCCACGTCAAACAAATAATGGCGATTTTTGGAAAAAAGGTTAACAAAGACAGTTTTGAGAAGATTGAAAGTTGGTGATTTTTTTCTAGTCAAAAAAAGTTTTTGGTAGATTTTGAAGTGGATTTGAAGTTTGAATTTTTTTCGTACAAAAAAAGCTCTATATATTATGGGGACCGAACTTAGAGTTTTTTCTATACGGCCCGGTGTGGTCCTCTATCTCAGTCAAGAATGGGCCTGAAAGTTTTGTCTTTCAAAGAAATGGCGTTGTCCTTTAACCAATTGGAAGTCTAATACAATGAGAAAATTGTCCAAAAAATCCTAAACTTATTACACTTTTTGCTAATTCAGCTCTAAATCTTTTAATTTTGATAATTAAGTCATCAATCTTTTCACTTCTTACCAATTGAGTCCATCCTGCTAATTTTGGCTCGAAATTATTGACGTGGACGCCAGTGGTGCCTAGGACTGTCAATGCTAACGGGAACAATTTTTAATGATATTTTAATTTTAGAATTTTTTTTATTTTTTTTTTTTTTCTCTTATTTTTTCTCTTTCTTTTCTTTTTTGCTTCTTCTTCTTCTTCCTTTTGCCGGTGGCTAACCACCGGAGGCCAGCCACCAAATGTGTCGAGTAGACTAGCCTTGCCTGCTACAGGCGAGGTGCGGCTGGGCGAGGGCGAGCCTCGGCAAGGCTTGCCCTTGCCCAAGTGAGACCCAACGAAGGTAAATTTTTGGAAAGAGGGTAAACTTGTCGATATGGAATTGTTACCGACATGAAAATGCCACATCAAAGAACTAATGGCAATTTTTTATAAGAGGGTTAATGGAGACATTTTTTAGAAAATTGAAAGTTGGTGATTTTGTTTTAGACAAAAAAATATGATTCGGGTAGATTTGGAAGTGGATCTAAAGTTTGAAGTTTTTTTTTTTCCGAACAAAAAAAGTTCGATATGCTATTGGGACCGAACTTAGAGTTTTTTCTATGCGGCCCAGTGTGGTCCTCTGTCTCGGTCAAGAATGAGCCTGAAAGTTTGGTTTTTCGAAGAAAACGAAGTCGATGTCCTCTAACCAAGTGGAAGTCTAATGCAGAGGGAGAGAGGAGAGAGATAACAAATGAAGCAACAAGTCCTTTTCTCCTCCTACCGGTATTAGTGCGATGTCGTAGACATTCCAATTTCTAAGCACTCCACTGACGCTCTTTTTTTAAACATTTTGTCAACGACTATAACGTCTTTCTGCAACTGATAGCGCACTGACGACGATCGAAACAAAATAAAAGGTCCCTGTTCAAACGCAATGTCCGTATCTCGAGGAAAGACCATATTTTAGAATCGATTCTCGTACAATTTCAGGACGAATCGTGACTCTCCAGGCCTGCAAATCCTAAAGATTACATTCTTGTACCCCTAACGAAGACGGCGACGGCGTTTTTTGGCGTAAATGTTTAGCCGATAGCAAGTTGGCGTAGATAATTTTAACTGGTGCTTGCATTCGCTATGCTTTTCCAGGGGAATCGCCGAAGTTGCGGGAGCCATTTTTGTCAAGTATCATTTGGGTATAAGTGGGTGGGAGTTGGAAACTATCCAAAGTTGCCGGAGGAATCTTCCATCTCAAGTCTGCAGATCCTAAACCATTTTCAGATCTCTTCACGGGCTTTCTCTTCTAGAACGGTCGGCGAATTCCTATGCCGCGTCCTACCTTGACGTTGGCGGTAACCCATGTGACGGTTTCAGACTCGACAGTCCATCCTAAATTGTCTTCGTCTTCCTTGAAAACTGGCGCAGAGAATCCATGTACAAGACGCCAAACTTCAATCCGAGGGTCGTGACCTGGTCCGACGTTTTCGCTTTCTAACGGGAACGAATTGGAGGATGTGAGGAATTAAATGATGACAAGATGACATTGATGAGAACTATCTGACGAAGAGGATTACGCGTACAGGGCACTCTTCGCCTCCTTCAGAACCGTTTGAAATATTGTCCCCGATAGTGTCCAACATTTGACAACGGATGGTATACGTTCTTTATGTTCATATAGTCTCACAAAATGACAAATGTTATTGGAGCCTCTATTCTCAACTTCTTTTCGACAACGTCATTACATGCGTCATCACGCCCGTCCGTTTCAGAAGAAGTAAAAAAAAACGTATATTCTCTACTTTGTCTACATATCCTTTATACCTGCAAAATACCAAACGAAATAGAAAATAATCTTAAAAGGATATAATGAAATTCTTGGATCGTTTTTACCAAATAAATTATTATTTTTATTTGACTGATGAAGCTAACAAATCGATATAAAAGACTAATAGAATTAGAAAATAATAAATAAAAAAATTCCACACTCAAGCCGACTTAACTAGTAAGTTTGAGGGGATGTTAGAGATGATTAGATATTTCTCTAGACAAAAATTTTATGTTAAAGATATTTAATTTTTTTTTATTTTCTGTATTCTCTCAACCTTATGTGATTATCTTACTATATATATTTTTCTTGAACAGCCATCTAATAAAGGTCCATATACCCTTTTCTACACATCGAAATATACATGTCATCCACATTATTATTTCTTAACTGGACTTTCTAGCAAAAACTAATTCCTTTTAACCGGATTTTTCGTTTTCCAATAAGTTGGGAGTTTCTTTGCAAAAGTAACAAGAGCAGGTGATCAGCCAGCGTCGTGAAGCTAACCACTAGATCCCAGTCGTGACAAAGAGTTCTCTGGCAATCAACGTTTACCCTACCTTCATCCTAGCCTCTAGGACAATAATAATGCAACCTCCCCCTAACAGTAACAGCTGTTTGAATCCACTGTTCAATCAAATCAGCATTTACTATGACTGAAGAATCACGAAGGCATTTGCTCCAAACGTGACTTCCGATAACGCAGTCCATGACAGCTTCAGCAACAGACTAGGTTCAGCTGCCCCACGACAGTCCACGTTTCTGTCGAAACAGAACACCCAAAGGACAAACCGGTATCCGTCTTCCGGCCCCACGCTGCGCAAGCAACTGATAGGACAGCCTCGCATGTGCGGTCGAAGATGATGTGTCGTGGAGGTACGAAATAATGCCGCGGGGCCTGGTTACAGATCAACGGCGGAGGAATGAAGTCAAGAGAATCCCCATGGCTTGCGGATCGAGCTGTCTGATGTTCAAATAGGATATCGACGCTTCACTCCTGTGACGTCGCTTTGCATGCTTGCATGGGGTCACGAGATTAATAAATATAGGCCGAAGCTTGAGCCTCTTTCGAATGACGGTTCTAGCTTTGCGTAGTGACTTGAACGCAAATGGATATAATAGACCAAAGCTTGAGCCTCCCTTTAAAGGAAGATTCTGGGTAGAGCTTTCTGAAATCCAGAATTTTCGTTTATACTTTTCATGACCGTTGGGTTGTCAAAATAGAAGAACCAGCTTGTACCTATGAAATATAGATATCCAAGTATATTGCAGCGAAAATTTTGGAGATTGATAAACCAGATGTGCTCATAATCGGGATAATTATAAAAAAAAAAAAGTCATAAACCTATTATATTGATGCAAAATTAGTCTTAAATATTTTAGGTTGGCCAATTTAGTACTAAATCTTTTGACAATTTGTAACATAGTCTTTTTTGTCAATTTTGGCCAACATTGACATGAAAGTTAGTCATCCTACATGATATGATTGACATTGATCTTGATAATTTTTGCAATTTGCTGAAAAAAATCTGAAGTTTTATATATTTTCTTCTTCTTCTTTTTTTTTAATCGTGGCCAACGACCTCAGCGAGGGTCGTGGCCCTAGGCGAGGGACACAAACCTCACCAACAGCCGGCAAGGGAAGACAACCACAATGAAATATAAATTTAGAAATATCTTAAAATTTTTGTCAACATCAACACCAATTGTGCGGCATCAAACAGCCAGTGTCCACGTCTATAATTATGACAAAAATTGACCGAAATGGCTACATTAACAAATTGTTAAATGATTGAGGATTAAATTGATCAAATTATAAGGATTATGACTAAATTGGCATCCACATAATATGTTTATAATTTTTTTGGTAATTTTATAGAAGATATATTTAAGTGGCCAATTGCTTGAAGGCTTTAAACATAATTTCTAGGGACTTTGCACGAGATTTGTTACCAATAGGCAGATGAACATAATAATGGCTAGTAGAGGCAAGTTTAACGTTTAAACTTAGAGGCCTATAAGAAAAATCAAGCGGCAAGTGCAACTGAGGGTGCCTTTGGTTGGACTTTTAGGGAAAGCCTTTGAGAAAATGCAAAAGACTTCAAGTTAAAAAGGTTTTCCGATGTGTTTGTTAAATTGTAATTTAAAAGTCCATTATGAAGTACTTTTAAACAAAATAGTGTTTAGAGAGATTATATTATCAAAAGAAAAAATAAAAAAGCTGGGCGGCGAGGGCAAGCGATCGCCACCGGCCTCAAGCAGCCCTCAGAGACAATCGGCAAGACCACCTGGGGTCAGGCAACCCCCGGCGACCATGGAGGTCACGCGACCCCAGCAAGGGCCGCTTGGTTGCACAACCTCAGGCAACCCTTCACGAGGGTCACATGACCCAAAGCTAAGTCTCAATGACCCAACTTGCAAGCGATCGCTATGACTTGTTGGGGTCAAACGATTGGTCGATGATGGTCGCTAGGGTAGCCGCGACCTCGCCGACCTCTCTCCAACCCGTCACCGACCAGCCACATGCAACCACACCACTGAAGAAGAAGATGAACAGTGACCCATGGGGGCTTCTGAAAATGCTAAAAGCCCACAAGGCAATTTAGGACCTACTTTGGACTTTCAACATTTCAAAAGCTAACATTCCCTTAACATGAGTTTCAAAAATTTTACCAAACACCCAATATTTGGCTAAATAGACTTTGGACACTCAAAGTCCTTCCCAAAGCAAATCCCAAACGCACCTCCGCAGCCAAATGTTTGAAACCAAGAGAAATTGAAGAATTTTTAGAAAATTGTGTGAGTCTGTCTTTGTATTTGTGCATTTTTGTCGGCTTGAGAGTTGTTATCGTAGTTAGCAAGAATGACAAACTCATTTGTAAACAAACGAGAGAGTGGCTGTGCTTAGGGAAAAGGCATTCGTCTAAGTGAGAGAGACAAAGTGCATGGTAGGCCCTTTGGAAACACTAGATGCGTGGTTCGTAATTTGATTAATGTGTTCTACCGTGCTGAGAGCAACTGGTGGAGGGTTCCAGTGGTGGCTAGATCTATAGCGAGGTAGCCGTAGGAGTCTAATTTTGCGCAACACAAGCTTTTCTACTTGTAGTAACGAAATCTAGCTGGGCTGCGACAGCTGAGGACATAGGCACGCGGTCCTGAAACTTAATAAATTGGGCTGGCAATTTCTCTTTCAGTATACTTTTTAATTGTTGGCAAACGTTTGTTGAAAATGACCACTTATATCGAGGCTTTCAAATGCATCCAAGCAACGGGTATCCAATTGAAAGAAACCATATATCTTGAACAACAGATATTTTCATCGTCCACGAAATGTTCAAATATAAATTATTTATTAATAATGAAAATATATTTTTATTAATTAATTATTTCAAACGATATAAATAATCTTTTTAAGAAAATATTTTCTAAATTATTCACTTTCCGCAAAACAAATGAAATCTAAAAGAGATTGATGTACGCTTTTAGGGTCCATTTGTTTTCGAAAATTGTTTTCCAACTTTCTAATAATTGGATGATGAAAAACTAATCGGTCCATAAAAACGCTTTCCATAGACTGAAAACAATTAAGTTTAGATTGGTGGGGAAATCACTTCCCTTTCTAATAAAAAGAAATTACTTTTCCCAAATTATCAAATAAATGAAAATTGACAACTTTATGATAAAGGTAAATAGATATTGAGTTTCTCTTTGTATCATAAATCTTCATGATTACAAATTATCTAAACCCGGGGCCAATTAGAAAAAGAAATAGCAGACATTAGCTCAAGGAAATAATTTGACAGTAGGGAGGGGGGATGTTTAAATTTAAGAACTTTTTGAAACTATCTTGTCTAAAGTCATTTTCATGAATATATCTACATACCGAAAAAACCATGTGATCTATTTTAAATTTCATTTATTTTCCTATTATTGCAATTGGCTCGGTACATTTTGCGATCTTGTCATCTTATTTGATGAATATGTACAAAAGCTGGAAACTTCGTGAAAGATAAATTATTTTTTTGCTTGAGAATTTTGAAAACCTTGGATGTCAAAATGTTCACGTTATTATCACGGGTATCTAAAGATACGGCTCTAAAGTATGCTCTCGATCTTCCATAATCACACGTTGACCTTTTTCCTTGGCCATAATTTCACCGTGGCCTTCAGACGCTCAATCATCCAATACACGCCCTAGGCATTATCTTTAAAGAGACTAATAATGGTTCCGCGTGAAATAATCCCGTCCGTTCAAATCAGTCATTGTGCATTTATTGTCGACGAGGACCGACAAGGAAATCAAATAAACACCACATAATTTTTTTTTTAATACATTAATTACACAAGTCACTAAAACGATTAATGTTTTAAAAATCGTAATAGGTTTTTTAAATTAATCACTCCAAGCGTGCTCCATTGATGCCCGTTAACATATAGTTTCAATAGAATATTTCTTTAAAAATCTCGTCCAAATATCAATAGCACGAGATTCATTAATAAAAAATAGTGAAGAATTAACTTAGAATTTGATAACACAACGATATAAAATGGCAAGATGAAGTTAAAGAGTGGTTAATTATGCCACAATTGTAAGTCAATTAGTTCCAAAGGGTATGTGATAACGAGTTCCCTCTCGATAAATCTGTTAGGTATATTTACTTCGAAATAATCCGATTTTGAAAAGCTTAATTTTGAATAACATCTTAATGCACAAGATACTAAAAAAATTTCCTAATTAGTTGGTTACCTAATGCTCAACATTTTCTTGTCAAGCATACTTACAAACGTTCAAAAGTACTTACTAGCACAATCCTGAAAAAGTGCACAGTTCACTAACTTTAAAAAGAGAAGGATTTTTATTCTAGCTACAAAGAACGAAATAAGATAAACATCATTCTCTATAAGAATCGAAAAATCCATCAAGCCTTGTTAATGAGTAACTCGAGATATTTTCCTAATATATTTAACTTTAAAATATTAATAAGACATAATATTACTAACGAGTGACATCATTCTCTACAAGAACCGAAAGATTCATCGAATCTTGTTAACTAGTGACAAGACATCTATCTAAATATTTAACTCTTAAATTACTCAATAGAGATCTACAAGTACTTAAAGATTTAACAAACCTTGTTAACGAGCGACTCGAGATATCTATTTAAATATTTTATCCTTAAAATACTGATTATGTATAGCACAAATTAACTCAATGCATTAAAAATCGTAACAATTATTAGTCAACGATAAATTTACAATTATAGATTCCGTTTATTTCAAGATAAACGAATGATTTAAAAATATTTTCTTCTAAAAAATGATCATCTGTATTTCTTAATATAATTCACAATATCTAAATATTTTCCAGATGGCGAATTTTTTAAATTAATAAGTAATATAACTAATTATTTTTAAAAAATCAATTTTTTGTTTTTGTTTTTTTCGACAGACCAACGGAATCTTTTCGTGGTACATCGTATTGCGAGAGCATCCGAAAGTCGTACCCATTCGTCACAGTCCCGCCCCCCCCCCCGGTTGGCCACGGTGAGAAGAGAAGACCTTTGGGACGATAAACTCTGTGTGGCACGTGGGGGCGCGCTGTGAAACCGCGCGTCCCGGCTGTCATCCACAGGAACGACCCGTGCGCCACGTGTCAGCGAACAGCGACCCGCCCCTATTTTTATCTCTCTTTTAAAAAAAATTGATTTTTCGTTCCCCCTCCTTGGCCGTGCGTATTTCCATTTAACGCAATTTTCAAAGGATCCAGACGACTCTTCCTCCTCCTCCTCCTCCAGTCCTCCTCCTCCTTGCCGTCGCCATTTGCGCAGTACAAAAGCACGCGCGCGTCCGAGCGGGAAACTGCGCTTGGGTTTCGTCGCCGTACTCTCGGATCCCCCCGGATGACAAGTTGAAGTTTGACCTATAAAAAAAGCCTCGGGACTAGAGGGGGCGCCAGAGAGAGAGCTTGCGGTTGATACGGACTGCGCTTCTTTTTCTACAGGTCTGGTTTGGTTCCGTCCTTCTTTTTTCCTCTTCTTTCGTCGTCTTTTTGCTTCTGGGTTTCCGTTTCCTCTGCTAGTTCCTGTTGAATCCTTCGCGCTTCTTGCCCTGGCTCGATCCCGCCGGCTTTCTCTGTGTCGCCAAATCTTGTATTCTTTCTCGCGCATGCCATGCATGTTTTCCGGTTTCTTGCTGGAAAAACGAGATGTCCTCGCGCGTCGCGAGTACTAGGAGATTTTTTTGGGACGTATCGATTAGGGTGCACGATTTCATGTCATCAAGCGTCGAAGTGGGTCGGTAGAAACTGTAAAAGATCGTTTATCTTTCTGTTTTGGGCAATCCTTTTCTGATGATTATAGGTTCAAGATTATAAGTTTTTAACTCAGAGCTGCCCAGCAGAGCATGACCAAATAAAAATTTCATCCAAAGAAAAACAAGTTGCTGATCTCTTTATGTGTTTTGCGGTTCTAAATATGATCGAGAGAAGAATAATTTGGAGCAGTTGAAATCTTTCTGATCTAATAATCAGTTATAGGCTCTTTCTTGAATTACAGGGTGGCTTTTCCTAATCTTGCTACTTGCTGAAGTAGCGAATTCGCATCTGACTGCTGCGACGGCATGGCCGAGAGGAAAGTGAATCCAAATTGCGTAAACGCCACCAATCCGTATCACGAGTGCATCGACGCTTGCTTGAAAAAGATATCTGAAGGACAGAAGGCAAAGAATTTATCTAAGAAGAATTCCGGTTAGTATCATCTACAAAATTCGATGTTCAGTTGCTGTTTTCATTGGTTAAGTCAGTACAGCAATATTTCTATGCTCTCTGATTTCGTCTTCAGTTTTTACATGGAGATTCACTGATTTTTCATTAAGTCGATCTGAGGAGTGGCCATCTTTGCATCGATTCATTCAATTATCTGCTCTCTTGTTCATACGACGATTTGAAGAAAACATACATGGTTCTTACTTGTCATGCCAGGATCCTTCATCCTCTTTCTTCCCAGAAAACTCAGCATGACCAAGAAGGCGTTGGATCGAAAGCCCTCTGACGAACCCGTCCTGAAGAATTTCGACGTCTCCGATAACCTATCCGCGAGAGATCTTTCTTTCAATAAGGTGGAGTCGTGGGATGCCGAACTCATGTTTCCAAAGGCTCGTGTCAAAGAAATTCAGCTTCGAGATGCAGGAGACCTCCAATCTCCTCCTCCTGAGCCTCCGCAAAAGCCCTCAAAGCATGAAAAAAAATCTGTTAGACAAACCAGGCCCACTCCGGAGCTCGATGAAGACAAGGTGAATTCCGCCGCAATTGACCACTCTGCAGAACATGGAAGGGATGCTGCATTTGGGTCCATGGCTTCTACCATCACGGTTGTCGACCATCCTTCTGAAGTGAGCGACGAGGTGAATGAGCAAGACCATCAACCCGTTGTTTCTGATTCAAACATCCTCGGGAATTACCGTGTGCAAGAAAGCTCCTCCTCGGTCCTGAAGTTGGTTATCGACAAGTACGGAGATATAGCAGCCAACTGCCACCTTAAGTCGGCTGCGATGCGCTCTTACTTTTTAGAGACCATCTGCTCCGTGATTCAAGAGCTGCAGCGCACCGAGATCTCGAAGCTAAGCAAGTCGAGAATCAAAGAGATGCAGGCCATCTTGAGGGATGTGGAAGCTGCGGGGATCGATGTGGGCTGGCTCCGCAGCGTGCTCGATGAGATTACCGAAATGCTCGAGCTCAAAAAGCAGTGCCGTGAAATCGAGATCGTGAAGAGAAACCGTGACTTAGACATAGGATCAACCAGGCAAGAGCTGGAACTTCAATTGGAAGATTTGGCGGAGAAGGAGAAGGCACTGGAAGCTGCCAAGGCACGAGTTGCTGAAACCAGAGCCCGGCTGGGGGACCTCGAGCAAGAATCATCTAAATTGCAGGAAACAATGCTTCCATCCAGTCTAAGGCCGAGCACGACTACAAATCGTCGGTAGCCCAAATCTTGTAAGTTAGTTACTGGTGACTGCTTTGAGGCCATCTTCATGTACCTTAGGTGTGTCCAATTTGCTAGTTGTTGAAGCATTTACTTACTGTACATGTTGACATTTGAGTCATATAGTCTCTAGGTGAATTTCCAAGGTTCCTTCCAGCTGCTGAACTTGGAAATGGGTGAATCTATGTACCAAAAAGTCTTTGCTTAGCGCTTGCAGAGGGTGCTTCGTACGTAAAGTTCTCTTCTGAATTCCTAGTCAACCGATAATTACTCGAGTGTTTCGTGACCAAGCGCACTGCTAAATTTCAATTGTCATATCGTTCTAGAATCATACCTGTGATTTTCACAGAACGTGAACCATGAAAATCTGGGAAGGAAAAAAAAAGAAGAAAAAAAGAAGGAGCATATTATTTTTGCTGGGAGCATATTCTTGTTTTTTCTTTTTTCTTTTTTCCTGGCCAGAATCCACTAGGAACCTGTTCGAGGTGGTCCAAAACGGATCGCACAATAACAGAAGGCTTTGTGAGGTAGCTTTCATGGAAGCGGATACATCTCTTTCCGTTTCCGGGTCAATAAAGAGCAGCTGCCTCGGCCGGTTATTATAATCCATACTTTGCAAAAAAGTTAAGTGGCTGGGGTTTCCTGTCCTTGTCGACCACCATCGTCAACCGCTCGAAACAGAGCTCATACCAAAGACAGAAAGCAAACCCATGACCAACAATTCAAACCATTTCAGTGACTCTGCCTTTGATGGTTTTCCTTTAGCACAGGTTTGGTTTGCCATGTCTTGCTTTTGTGGTTGTTGGGGGTGAGTACACTTGATCATTAAGCGGGCTCGACGTCCCCACCCCGCCCTAATTGGCCCGGGGACATAAATGTCCCGGGTTGGGCAAGTTAGTCCTTTCTTGAGTTCGGCCGTCCCAAACCTGCCTAAATCCTTTCAATTTTTCATGTAAGACGAGATATATGTCCAATCACGGGCCGGTGTTGGCCACAATTCTAGGCTTCGGTACTTGGCCCGGTTGGCCCATCACTCCGGTCTAGCTGTAAAGTCATATATATATTTTCCGTGTTTGGACTTTGGTGATGCATGCTTTAAAGCCACGGTACCTCGAAACCGAGTCGTCATATATATATTTTCCGTGTTTGGACTTTGGTGATGCATGCTTTAAAGCCACGGTACCTCGAAACCGAGTCGGATATAATTGCTAGGAGCTGTTATGACTATGAAGGTGCTGTAATTGTGAGATGTCTGATCAACATCTTACAGGTGTGAATCGGTGCGAAAAATCGATATCAAACGATGCCTGATACAATTTGGCTATTCAAATTTGAGTGGTTAGAGTAGATGGGAGGATGAAATATGATCATTCAAATTGGTGAAATTAGAGCGTGATGACACTTTGCCTGCGTGATGACACTTTGCCTTTGAGAAAAGAAGCTTTGGTAATTCTTCTTTTTAATAGACCGAAAATAAGCTACAGTTTTGTGGCATATATTCTTTCAATATTGACCAAAATCAATATGCTGTCAGAAGCCCTAGATTTTTAATTGATGGGCAAGAAGAGTTAGGTGAACGGATCCAAATAAGGAGGAGGTGAAACGATTCGGTCGACAGTTCTAAACTAGAAGTCCAACGTGGGCTGTTTGCCACCATAAACTCCAAAGATGTCAAGCATTCTCATTTTGGTTATTTTAGATTGATAGGTG
The DNA here is from genome assembly GCA_014182375.1 of Eucalyptus virginea. Lineage (NCBI taxonomy): Eukaryota > Viridiplantae > Streptophyta > Magnoliopsida > Myrtales > Myrtaceae > Eucalyptus > Eucalyptus virginea. The sequence continues at coordinate 17,439,735 of CM024522.1, read as the reverse complement.
CCATGTGATGGCAAGTATAGAACTCAAATTGGAATAGTGTGTGGACGTATAAGAGAGATTCATTTATGAGCACATCTATCTAGCTACATACACCCTATTCATTTCGGAGGATAGATTCGATAAATTTTCCATATAAAAAATTATTAGTCAACAACAATGTTTTTATTTTATTACTTCATTTTAACTCAAAGAAATAAGAGAAACAATACCAGGTTTAGATAGGCTTAACAACACATGCCATATTTGAATCTTCACACAGCCTTCCTTAAATACCTCCAATTTTAAATCAAATCTTAACTCTACCCAAAGCTTTTATTTGAAAAAAAAAAAAAAATCCCTAGCTTTCAATTCAATCCAAAATTATACCCAAATGTTCAAAAATCGTCATTGATTTCTTCAAGACTATTGACTTTAGGGTGAGTAAAAGGGTTATTATCGGTAATACCTTAGCCTTTACATGGAATGACATCAATTTTTAGACTCGCAAATAGATTTGAGATTAAAGAAAAAGTTTGATATCTTTTTTAAATTGAAAAAAAAATTCGTGAGATAAGACATAAAGTCGGAAATTTTTTTTAAGGAATTAGCCTATTTCTTGCCAAAACAAGAATGATATTCACGTGTGGCGATGCGGTTGGTGCGCTGAGCATGGAGTATGGACTGGCCTAATGGGAATGACCGCTTGAGGGGGGAAGAAAATGGGAGAGAGCCAAACCCGATGCGTCCAAAAACGCAAACCAGAACAACCAAAAAAATGTCAACCAAACAAATTTCGGCACATGCGGGGTCCACACTACACAGCACACCCTTTTTGGCCACGTGTCTAAATCTTGTCAGAAGCTTCTGTTCTGAGGCGACTTTTACGTCGAAGGAACGAGAATTTTCTGCTATTTCTTTTTTGTTGAAAATTTTCCTTGGCTGTTCAAAGAAGAAAATTTCTCGCTTTTTAATTGTATTTCGCGAGTAAAATATTAAATTTCGTGATGAAAAAGGTTGACGTTGAATTACGCATTTCAACGGACGTCAGTCAAATTTTGCAAGCCCACGATAAATTATATAAAAAGCAGCAACTTTTCCGGCACCAACCAATCGAAATTAAGACCCTCCTCTGTTTCGTTCGTAGCTCCCTCTCTCTACCTTCCCTCCCTCTGGTAATCTCCTCGTCTTCGCTCTGCTTGTAGCTCTCGTCGTTTCTCGTGCAGGTTACACGCCCGTTTCGTCTCGCTGTTTCTGCATCCATGTGGGTTCTTTGATTTGACTGAAGTTGGTGTCTGGCTTCTCTCATCACCTTCGTGTTTCCGGCGAAAGTCGCGGTTTTTGGTTCTGGGTTTGTTTATGGGGGCGAAGATGGTTTTGTTTTTTGTGAATTTGGGCCGTCGTGTTTGCTTGTTTCTGATCAGTTGGACTGACTGTTGAGTTTGATGGAGCGATTTTCATTTTGGGTGGACGGTGAAGGAGAAGTGTTTGATTTGGTTGGTGGCTCTGTCGGGGGTGACTGGTCATGTTAGTGATTTTTCTGCGTGTGAAAAGATTCGGCTTTCGACTTGATGAGAGTTACCTGCAGGTCATGAGATGGAAATGAGATTTCTTCTGTTGATAATGAAGATGTCTGTGAGCCTTAACCGTGTTGTCGGTGAAGGAAAGGGTTCACTGGTTAATTGTTTTCATCCCGATTGAGCATAATCTGCACGCACTCCTGATTGACCGAACGGACTATTTGACTTGACTCCGAAAGAAAAAAAGTGATTTTTTCACTGCTGTGAAACTTCAGAATAGGCCTTTCTCTTCAATTTCAGTAAAGTTTAAATTCATTCGTGATAACCATTGATAGGACGAAATGTGAGCCTTTGTTTGTAATAGCTGGAAGACATAGTTATGTACATTGAAAATACTGCAAACTTGAAAACATCTGACTGCAATTCTTAGCGTGATGGGATATTTATTGATCTTGTTCCTATTCTGCAGTCGCCTTAGTGATCTTTGGCAAGATGTCCGAGAGGGGAAGAGTACACCCGGATTGCAAAAATTCATCAAATCCTTATCACCAATGTGTTGAAGAGTGTTATCAGAAGGTTGGCAAAGGCAAGCCTCACAAGAGTAAAAATCAATCAGGTGACTTATTTTCTTTATTTTTCTTAGTTTCATTGGTTTTTCTAGGTAGAGCATGTAAACTTCAAAATTTGTATGTTTCATCCTTTTTTCTCATTGGGCTAATTGTCTCTGAGTTATCACTGTGCATGGTAGGTCAGGAAAGTGATGCCAGATAAACATGTGATTGTTATATGTGAAATGTGGAAGGGAAACCTCTTCACGGTTATTTAAAACCCCGTGGGAATTTATATTTAGCGGATACTTGTAAGGTTATTCATTCTTGGCTCGTTGCCTGATGATTCCTTAAGTGAACGTACTCCATTTCATGATTAAGCAACAAATAACAATGGAGACAAAACTGTGACTCTGTCACGTGATAAAGTTGGAAAATCAGTCATATTGTGTCCATAAGAGACTTGTCTACTCTGGTGAGAGATGAGGAACTTTAGATGGAAGTAATTTTGCATATTTGGCCAAAAGATTGCAATCCAGTCTTTTTCTTTCTTCCTTGCTGCATTTGAGGATGGAAAATGTCTAGAAAGTTAATCCGACACCTTTCAATATAGTTCTCTGGAAAGAGATCATGTTTAGCTGATTCATCTGTACTAACTTGCAGTATACAGAGTGATACTCATGTTAAATATTTTGAACTTTGAACTGGTGTTAACGTTGTCTTGAAAAGATATACCACTTTGATGGGACTTTGACCACACTGTCTGTGCATTCCGTAAGATGCATCATTTTCCAAATAGGCAGGCATAATCTGACCAAGCAATTCAGGTAAAGCAATTTTTACGCGTTAATTTGCTACTAGTAACATTTATGTTTGGCAACAAAAGCTGCCGCTTCATCTCAGTGAACTTCAAAAGTCATTGATTATGACCTCCGATTGTTTCAGTCAAATTCATTACATGGTGGATATGTCTATATGTCTGAATCACATATCATTTTTTCTCTTCTCTGAAACTTGCTTTTCAGACTATCGTGGTGCTGGAGAGGAGCGTAGCAAAATTGTGCAGAAAGAGAGAAGAGTGAATGGTGCTTGTCCTAAGGCATCAAATCCTTACCATGATTGCACTGAATCCTGCTCAAAAAAGGGAGTTCACACAGAGGCCAGGGGGTACAAGAAAGAAGCAGGTTATTCTCAGTATAAACAACTAGCGCTCCAGTAAAATGTAGGAAATCTAGAGGAAACGTGTCCTTTCTTCCCTTGCACAACAGAGCAGTTTGTTTTATCATTCTTAATCTGGTTACCAGAATTCTACTACGCTTTTGATGATTAAAGCTAGAAATGATTGTTTGTACTGGAGGAAGTTACTTAACAGATGACCGTTGTTGGCCCCAAAAAGAGAGACAGCATCAGATGAGAATCCTCTCTTTGTATCTCCCGTTATTTAGGACACATGCTCATGCGGTCACACCTTGTTGAAATTATGGTGCACATATCTGCAATATTTGAATATTTGAATATGGTCCAAATTCTGAGTGTCCAATTCTACTGCTGCATGGCTGAATCTGGAGATATTTTCCTCAGTTGCAGGATCTAATGGGGTTGATGCTTCCCAGACTTTGAGCAGGAGAACAAAAAAGGCTCCGGATCCTCGGCCCAACTCTTCCCACATGCAGGACAAAGTCACTAGCCCTGTTGTTCCTACAACACCGACTATTGCTCCATCATCTCCTCTACACTATAATTCTGAAAAGAGGGACTTGGAGGACAACAACACAATTTCTCCTATTCCATATTCTGGAGAAATTCACCCTGAAGATTTCTCTTTCCTTAAGGGACCAGTCAGGTCTTCTCATTCAATGCCAACTTCTGGAAATGTCACCCCAGTGCTTCAACCCTCGGTCCGCCCTCTCTCTCTCTCTCTCTCTCTCTCTCCCTCTCTCTGTGTCTGTCGATGCATATGTACTTGTACAGGTGATTCTTTCTGATACTATGGATTTGTTTTTCTTTCTCCTTCCTGAGCAGCCTGATCATGCCAAGGAACCTCCTACGAAAAGTTTAGAATATGCTGCCAATTCTACATCCTCCAAAGAGATAGAGGAGGAAAACTTTCACGGTTCACTCACGCATGAAATTGTTCCAAGTATTGTCATTGATGACCCAGCAGAAGGCGCTCCACACTCCAATGGTGGTTCAATGAGCTCTAGCATCTCAGATGTGGGTCACTCCTTTGAAGACAGCGATGAAGAAGATGTCCAGTCCGTGAAGTCCGAAACCCGTGTCCCAGTTGGTAAATACCATGTGAAGTCCAGCGTCTCCTCCATTCTGCAAGCAATTCTCGAGAAGTATGGAGATATAGCAGAAAATTGTGTGTTGGAGTCAATCTCGATGCGGTCCTATTATTTGGAGTCCGTCTGCTTCATTGTTCAGGAGCTGCAATCCACTTCATTCTTGCACCTGACCAAGTCCAAGGTCAAAGAGATGCTGGCTATTCTCAAGGACTTGGAGACTTCGCATATTGATGTTGGTTGGCTGCGTAAGATACTCGATGAAATCTCAGATGTCATTGAGGTGATTTCTCAGCATCAGACAGTCAAGGCAGCGAAGACCAGGTGTGATCAAGGCCTCGAGTCTATGAAGAAATTACTGGAGTTCCAGACTGCCGATCTGACCAAGAAAGAAGCCGAGCTTGCTGAAGCAAAGTCAAAACTAGCTGAAACTAGAAATCGTTTGCGTGAACACGAGGTTGAGTCCTTTGAGTTGAGCAAATCGGTTTCATCCGTGAACTCCCAAATCGACAGCTACCATTTCAAGTCATTGTTGGAGGAACTCCTATGAGCCTGCAGATTCTGCTACTAGCTGACTTCCTGGAATGTTATGTACTATTGGCCGCATAGAACTACTTGGGATATAGGTTAAACCTTTAATCTTCTGATTCTTTTTCTTCATACTTATGCCGCAAAATATACATCATTGTACTTAAATCAACGTTTCCTTTCTGGTTATGTACTGTTTTGTTCATCCAGTTGCTGCTGTATGCATAAGTGTTTTCATTTTATCTTTCTTCTTCTACACTCCCTCTCTCTTTGGTTCATTCCGATCGCCTTCCTTTTCTTTCATGCGGTTCTCAATCTGCGAAATGAAGATGCTGGCATGAATTATGCAGGATTCTCACAAAACTTAATGATGATTCGCTCACGGTTATGGAGCATCAGAATGCAAAAGCAAAATGCATCAGGTCAAATTTACAGTGATAATCTGCATGACAGGTCCACAAAGCATCAGGTGCTAACACATTCAGGAGCTGAATCTCGTTGGCGCTTCTAGAATTTGGTGAACGGGTTGATAATGGAAAATTTCTCCCCATGAAGATTTTTTCTGAAACACTCTTGATTATGATCGAAACAGGACACTTCGAAATTGTTACTAGACATGGTCATCGGGCGGGCGGCCGTCCGGTGGAAGGTGAGTTTGATGTGTTGCACAAGCCAACCTGCCCATTTTCCTTTCGGTCCTCAAACCCCAAACTATAATAAGAAAATTAAGAAAAAAAGATATGAATAAAAATGATTGGGATAATTTGACGATTAACATTATTCACATATTTTCGTTAATGTTGATACAAGATATTTTGCAGAATTATACAAAAGTTTTATGCATATGACCTTATATGACTGTACAATATGATTAATATCATGAAAAATCTTAAACAAGTATACATGTAATAAATTTATCATAAGTCAAAAAATTATAAATTGATACGACCTTTATGAAAAATTTATTCTCTAAAAATCTTAAACAAGTTTCCGTAATAAACTTTCATAATAAATTTTTTAATCATAAAAAATGATAAATTGGTAAGTTTGTTCCGTTAAATTGGATTAATACTACAAAAAATTATAAGCCGGTACATATAGCAAATAGAAGGTAAAATCCTAAATTGATACACTCATCAATTATTACATATCATCAAACTCAACAATTTAATGATAAAATTTAATAAAAATTAACGGATAATGAATTTATTATAGACATTTTAATGTAAGGTTTTTCCTATGTTAATCCTAATGTTTAATCGCAGAATGATAACGGATTTTCTAGATTTTTTTGGGGTAAAAAGAGGCCCAATTTTTCCCTTTCTTTTTTTCCTTTTCACTGAAAGAAAATGCAATAATTTGCAATTCTTATCTTAAAACTCAAAACAAAAAAGAGCCCAAACACGTGAGGCGGTCTTCCTCTTCCTTCAGCTAGGGCTCGAATCGCTTTCGTTCCATCCCTTCTTCTCTCGCTTTCAACATCGGAATCGCCGGCGCATCGCCGCACTCGGCGATCCAGATCGGCGGCGATCGCCGGCCGACGAACTATTTCGGTTTTGCCCGGCGGGTCTTGCTTTGGAGACGGAGTTCGACAGGAGCCCAGCAGCATGTCTGAAGAGAGGAGGGTCCACCCGGACTGCCGGAACGCGCCGAATCCGTACCACGAATGCAGCGAATATTGCTTCGGGATCATCGCCGAGGCCAAAGCTCGCGACAGGAGAGATTCGGGTAGGTGTTCTCTGTATGTGCTTACGAGCTTTCCGCCACATCCAGTAGCTCACTGTCAATCGCTCTTCTTTTGAGCTTGTATCAAATTAAAATCCATCAAGGTGCAATCTTTGATGATGGGGTTTGCAGGTATAACATAGGGTTTTGTCTTTTTGGAGAATTTCGGAGGTGTCATCATGTTTTGTGATCAATTGAGCGTTAGAAAGTTTCCGCGTCTTCAATTTCTTGAATTGCGAATTGTTCTAGGGATTGCACGATGAATGCTCATACTTTCGTTCTAGTAATTCCAGGGGTTTTGAATCCCTGCAACTTCGAGGGTCATTTCGATTTTCTTCATTGGTATCAAACTGTATGTATTTGATTGCAGAAGCATCAGAAGCTAGAGCGGAGGGCAGCCATTCCGAGCTACCCCATCATGAGGTTGCAGCTTCGCGTGATGAGACTGATGATGCTGAAGAGCCTGCCGACGATGATAACAAACCGCCGGTTGAGGAAAATATGGTGGAGGGGGACATCACTAAACTTACAGGAAGGAAGAAGAAATTGTTTGAGCTAAGGCTTAAGATGGTGTGTAACTTAACTTAAACAAAAGCCAATCTCTTTTCCAACATAAATGATTTAAGTTTCGTTTCGTTTCATTTTATTTTCCAGTATTGTGCTCTAAGGAAATCAATAGCCTCTCTTATGTCTTTCTTTTATTTGGTAGAATGAGGCGAGGAAGGCTAATCAAACTGCGATGGTGGCTGAAAATAAAAAAATGGAAGCTCCAACAGAGTCGAGGGGTATCTCTAAGCAAAACTGGCTCGAGGATAGGAAGAAAAAGATTGGGAAACTTCTTGATGCTAATGGCCTTGATATGTCAAAGGCATATATGTTAGATACACAAGAGACGGCTGAGACTAAATATAAGAAATGGGAAAAGGATCCTGCTCCTTACGGTTGGGACGGTGGGTATTCAATTTGCTGATGAACCTGTTATGTTTGTGCTTCTCTTTGTTTATCGCATGCATGTCTTTTGTAACACACTAGTTTCTATCCTACTCACTCTAGTAGCTTCTTTTCTTTTGTTTTTGTTGTTGTTATCAAGGCATGGGCTGGTTGCTTTGTGAAATTTGATGTATGCGATACTAATAAGAGTGGGTGATGTGCTGTATTTCCTTTTTCCCTATGAGTTTTAGTTGAAGCACATAACCTTGTTTTACCTGCATTTGCATGAAATGTCATCAGAGTTGTTTCCCTCACCTAGGGCATTTAGGCTTGGTCATTTGTCCTGATACAAGGGATTGCCACTAAAAAACAAAATGCTAGATGGAGCATTTTTATTGTAGAGAGTCATGTGTCCTAGGTAGATATGATGTATTCGTTCTTAAAGGACTAATCCAGTTTCTTTAACAGTTTTCAACCAGAAGACTCTGTATGATGCATACAAGAAGCGCACAAAGAATATAGATATTGACTTAGACGAATATAACAAAATGAAAGAAGCTGATCCTGAGTTCTATCGTGAAGCTTCAAGTCTTCAATATGGCAAGGTAAAGTTTCATCGAGGATGATCATTGCCTTTCTTTTCCTGCTGCTGCTTATATGCTCATTTGAAGTTTAACTAGCTCATGTTACCTTATTGTGCAGGCACCTAAGGTTTCAGAGGATAAGATTGACAAAATGGTACAGGAACTCAAAGATCGGGATGAAAAGCGTCAGTCCTTTAGTAGGAGGAGGAGATTCCGTGATGAGAAAGACATTGACTCTATCAATGACCGGAATGAGCACTTCAACAAGAAGATCGAACGTGCCTTTGGGAAATACACCCTTGAGATTAAAAACAACCTTGAGCGAGGAACTGCTTTGCCTGACTGAGGTACTTGATGGTTGTTGCCTTGGAATTTCTCCTGGATCTGATTCCTAGTGGTGTAAGTGCACTGAATCAAAGCAAAGAACTTTTGCTGCTTTTCTCTGTTTTTGCAGTCATAAATTGTAGAATTATCTGGTCTAAGAGATTCATTTGTAGATGACTTTGACTGCAGCTTGACATGAATGGCACTTAGGTTCTGTTCATATGATACAAAAAAGTTGTTCGTGGGGGCCAAGATCCATTCTAGAAATTTATTTTCGCAGCAACTTGACTGGCAAGGTGATTTTGCATCTGAATGGAACAATCCCTTATGTAGTGCGCCTGATGTTGGATTTTGAGTTGAAGGCCATCTTTTGAAATGTGATATTAGAGCATAAGCAGAGTTATTTGGAACCTTGGTGAATGAAAATCCACTAGGAGTGTGCAAAATACCCGGGAACCGCCCAGACCGCCCGGAACCGGATCGGAACCGCCCGGAACTGGTGGTTCTTGAGGGAACCGGTCCTGGTTCCGGTTCCTATTTATGGGAACCGGTGGGTACCGATTCCCAGTTCCGTGGGCGGATCCGCTTGCCCGCCCACCCGGACCAGGAACCTTTTAATATTAAAAAAAAAAACTAAAAGAAACCCTACGTCTCGCGCCTCATCTCTTTGTCTTCGATTCTCTCTCTCTCTCTCTCTTCCTCAGTCTCTTCGTCTTCGATTCCTCCTCGAGCATCGACGTCGCTGCCGCTACTCCTCCTCCACCGCTGTCCACCCCCTTGCCCCGGTCGCCACCCGCCACAGCCGCTGCTCCTCCGCCTCTGTTGTCCGCCCCCTCGCTCAATCTCTTCGTCTTCGATTCCTCCCTGAGCGTCGCCGTCGCCGTCGCTGCTCCTCCGCCATTGCTGTCCGCCCCCTCACGCCGGTCGCCACCCACCACAACTGCTACTCCTCCACCTTTGCTATCCATCTCGATCGAGCCCCCTTTTCCGTCACTCAACAAGGTATGATCATCGGCTTCCAGCTTGCCTCTCGATTCATCGTCTGCTTGCGAACTTGTACTTTGGTTCGATTACCCAATAGGTCGGAAACGTAGTGAAGTTCGAGTCTTTGTTTTGGGAATCAATCGCTGTTCATCTTGGTGCTTTGTCTTCGACGGTGCTCATACTTGAATTTGCGAGAATCCTGGGTTGCTTTTCCCTTTTGCTGTGTTTTTTGATTTTTTGTATGTCTAATCGTTGGTAAATTCTATGCTTAGGGTCGTGAGAAGGAGATAAAGTTTCGAGCTTTTTTAATTTTTAATTTTTTTTTTCAATTTTGTTCTTCTTCCTTCTGAGTTAGGAAACTGGCTTCACCTCTTGAATTTGACTGTACTGCTAGGTTGAACTAGCCTTTAGATATCTGGCGTGGAGGGATGGGGTGATAAATTGAAGGGCTCTGTTTTTGTTATCATTACTCCTTTTTCATATGTTATGCTCAATTTTATCAGTTTTGGCTTATGTGATTTGCGTGTTTGCAGATAATATACTTGGCAATAGTTGGAGGAACTTATTTCATTGTGGCAAAATCGTGCTTCAGCTATATTCTTGGATATTATTTAAGTGGAATTCACAGGTGTGATCAAGGACAAACACTTGGTTTGATAGCCCAATCATCTTGTGGTGGGAAATATTTTTGGCTGTTGGTAGAGAAATGGGAAGTCACCATTTCACCTCAGAAGGCTATTAGCTACATTCAACTCTTTTTTGGAAGATGCTTTTCTTTTCATTTCTGATGGCCCTCTTCGAATTTGGATTTACTTGAGTTGTTATAAGTAGTTTTCTGTGCCTAATACTAATGCATGGCTAGCGGGTTGACAATTGATAATTGTCTATTTTTCAGGGACTTATGTGGCCACATGAGAGTTTTGATTGTCCTCAATGATGTGGAAAATGTTTGTCATGTCAAGAAACTCATCGGAGATATCTTTGGTTGCTTTGGATATGGAAGTACGATCCTTGTAACCTTGTCTAATTTACTCTAGTTGATGAGTTTGTTCCACGTACTTAAATTTGGTTTTTCTTTCTTTGGCTTACTTTGATGTCACGTAGTCGTTTTATGTTGAAAACCAAAACTATTTCGTATCAGACAAGATCGGTTCCATGGATCCACCCGAACCGGACCGGATCGGCGGTCCGGTTCCCCGCATCCACGCAACAAACTGGCATCCTCTGCCCAATTTTCTAAGCACCCCAATGGCTTAGCGGGCGGTTCACTGGTTCTTCGTGAACCGCCCGCCTGGACCATGCACACCCCTAAAATCCACATGCCTTGGCGGGTATGAAATAGAGTTACATGTCTTGACTGGTTTTCAAAAGTGGTCTAGGTAGTACTTCAGCAAATTATAATGGGCTAGTTGAGCGAGAAGACCGTAATCAAGCATCCAACTAGAATCTGTATTCTGTCACAAATCATTTTTGCGAATCAATCTTAATATCTCTAATGTGACTTGTATAGGCGCAAGTCCCACGTGTCAGCATGGTGAATAGGTCGCTGATATGTGCCTTTGCAATGGTATGTAAATGAAACGCTTGGAGTCCAGATTTCATGAAGTAATCGCGTATGAAAGTTGTACAGTGAATGCATTTCGGCTCAGTCGATTAATTGGGTCTGGGATTTTGAAGTGGAGCCAACTCGAGGTGATGTCCAGATATTGATCTTTGAAATGACTTTTGTCGAAAGTCCGCAAATTGCGAAGGAGTCATCGTGCAGAGGTGATCCAAGAGTTACCAAATCGGGGGGGGGGCGGCGAATGAACAGAGTTATTTTCTGCTGTAGGAATGGAATTCGCATGGTAGATAGGGAATTATTGGCAGAGGTTTGGTGCCAGCTCTTTGGATCTTCTCTCTTCTTCACTTATTAACATGTGTGTGCGCGGGGTGGGTGTGGAACTGAAACCAATCATATACAGAACCGAATGAGCTGGTGTGGTCGTTCGACACAAGATAACACTGCCTCTTCCTTGTCACGGGACGGCCCCACTGCACCGGAGACTCGAACGAACGCTTTCCGAACAGTCATTTAGGTACGGCAACACTTTTTACTCGCGAGAGGTCACAAATTTGAGTCAAGCTTTTTGCTTTTGGGCTTGGGATGAATTGGCCCCTTGAGAGAGCCCCCTCCTGACTTTTATCAGAGAAAAGGGCCACTTCACCCACATGGTAGTGGCGGTAGTCACGACTGGCAGGTGGTAAAACTTTGCAAAAGAAAGGAAAAGAGAAAGACCCCCTTTCACCATTCCCTCCAACCTCTTCATAACCCACTGACCTGAACAACAGAAAGAAAAAGAGGAAAAGAAGATTTGCAGGTGGAGAAAGTGAAGTCACACACTCTCTCTCTCCTTCTGGCCCTCTTCTCTCCCCTCCTCTTCGGGCAGTGCACACCCTGTAGGGCAACCCCGAGGAGAGAGTGGGGGACCGCCCCCCATGTGATGAGACGGCCTGCGACCCCCGTGAGTGGAGTACGCGTGGGGCATGCGTCGCTGGCATAGCTCATCGGATCCCTCCTCTCCTCCTCTCCCCTCTTTTTTCTTTTCTGGGTTTTGTCTACTTTGACGTCCTATTGGCCGGAATTTTGAGTCCCAGAGTAAGACCGACCGCAGCACCTGTCGTTCGCCTCTCCGCCCCCCACTCTTATCTCGTCAACCCTGGCTTTTTTCCAAGATCAAATAGCGATTCTCAGCCCCTCTCAGTCGAGAAGCAATGATAATGTTTCGTCCCAATATAGAAAAGACCTACTCAGACCCTCATCGGCATTATAATTGCGTCGTCTGGGGCATCTTTTGCTCGTCCTGTTCAGTATCAAGCGTGTTTTGTAGAGACAAATGGAACGTTCATCTCCAATTCTAGTCATACCGAATGTCTGCTCATCGTTGAAGGATTTAAGTTCCGTACGGTCTACACTTGACTTGATTAGGGTTGGCGGATGCGTGTTATATTTCTTGGGATTCATATGTCGGGTTGGTTTTCACAGGAGGTGCGGGGATAATCATAGGGGATGATAGAGTAAGAAAGAAGAGAAAGGAAACAATTCCACCACTAATCATGAACCATAATAACAGCAATAATAATGATACAAGGTCCAAACTCTACCCACCCTTAGATACCGAAGCATCAATAAATTAAGATAGGGTCCCATCATCACCATCCATCTCCATCCATCCATTCATCATCATACTTCTCTCTCATTCACACAAACAAACAAATGAAATAAAAAAAGGGGAAAACGCAAAGATCTTAGTTGGTTGGGTTGCTGCGGAAGGATCCGAGGGCCTTGATGGCAGCTGCTCTGAGGATGTATTGGTGGTATGCTGCTGCTGCGAGTGCCCCCACAAATGGTCCAACCCAGAAGATCCACTGCTCATGAACATGCCAAACATCAATTAATACTAGCCTGAAATCATTATCTCTTGGCAATAATATCAAAATCCAAATGCGCCCCCAATATTTTTGAATAAAAAGGCATCAAACCAGAGGAACCAAAGTGTCATAAATGCAAATGATTCGCACGTTTTTTAGCTAGTTCTTAATTTGTGTTAGTCATGTAGTTAAAGCTTGGTTAACAGAGAGAGAGAGGCTTTACTTGGTCATCCCACACTTTGCCGTTGTTGTAGATAACTGCAGCACCAAAGCTCCTAGCTGGGTTGATGCCAGTGCCAGTGATGGGGATGGTGGCCAAGTGAACCATGAACACTGCAAAACCAATTGGCAATGGAGCCAAAACCTGCACACCCAAACACAAACCCCCTCTCATCAGAAAAGTTACCTCCTTTATGAAACGAACAGCAACTCCCGTTCGAAAGGAAGAGCCTGGTTATAAGCAGGAGCAGTAGCTAGTAAGCTGTACATACCGGCACGTGAGAGTCACGAGCGCTCCTCTTTGGGTCAGTGGCCGAGAACACGGTGTAAACCAGCACGAAAGTGCCGATGATCTCAGCACCCAAAGCCGTGCCAGTGCTGTAGCCCGTAGCCACCGAGTTGGCACCACCTCCAAGCGAGTTGTAGAAGGGCTTCATGAATGCCTTCACCAACCCCACACCACAGATCGCGCCCAAGCACTGAGCGATCATGTACGACAGTGCCCTAATCAAGCTCACCTTCCTTGCCAAAAATAGGCCGAATGTCACAGCCGGGTTGATGTGTCCACCTGCGTTTGAAACAACCGAAATATCAGAGAAAACCGGTAAGCCCCTATAGACGCATCCACATAAAATACAAAACTTTCGTGAATTCTTAAGCTATCACTTGAAGAAACGAACTTAACGAACTTTAAAAACTCGAGCATGAAAATGAGCGAAGGGTTGTGACCATGGGAGCCATACAAATGTAGCACAAACAACACCTCGAAGCCCATCAACAAAAGATGCAAACTTTGAAGAGTTCTTGCAACTTGTGAGCACCAGAGCATGAAAATACCAGAGAGACTGAACGTGCGAGAGTCGTTAAACATACCGGATATGCCAGCAGTGCAGTAAACGAGGATGAAGATCATGCCACCGAAGGCCCAGGCGATGCCGAGGAGGCCGACGCCGTCGCAAGGCCCGGTCTGCTTCTTGTGGCCGATGACGGTGGCGACGGTGACGTAGAGGAAGAGGAGGGTGGCGATGAACTCCGCAATGAGGGCCCTGTAGAAGGACCAGAGCTTGAGCTCGCCCATGTCGAGGAGCGGAGCCGGCGGGGGGTCGACGTAGTCTTTGCCATGGTGGTGGGTCTGTGCTTCCTCGCTCACTTCCTTCGTCATCTTCTTCGTTCTGCAAAGGGCGCTCGGCTAACAGCAAAAGCAACAACAACAACAAGCTCTGCTAGCTCTGCTCTCTTGGCTTCTCTGCAGCTCTGCCAGGTATCTCTAAGGCGGAGTCCTTTTTAAAGGGCGAGGAGGAAGAAGAGGAAGAAGAGGAAGAAGAAGAAGAAGAAGAAGGTGGTGGAGGAGAGGTGGCGGATTACTTGGGGAGTAGTTTGGGAATTTGATGTTTTCTCATTTTTTCCAGTACGCCATACTATACAATTATAAATTCTAATAATACTTCAAAAATTATTATATCAACAAAGTCTTTGTATTATTGTTTAAGAAAAGAAGAAAAAAGAGGGTATATGCAGTTTACCAATAATGGGAAGAATCACGACAAAAAAGTAAGATTAATGCTCGATTATAATTTCCCTCTCTTCCACTAACGAAAAGAATTCTCATTTCATTTCTAGACATATTCAATCGTCACCTCGAACTCCGTCTCCTCATATATTTAGGATTTCTCCAGGATTACTATTTATTTAATTACTATTTCTTTCCCCATGCATTATGTCGTATATACACAATATATATATATATATGAGGATGTGGAGTCTTTACTTTACTTGGTACTGTGGAATCAGTGGAGGAGAAGGAAAAGGGCGCAAAAGGGTACAGCGCGGCCATGTGAAGGATCCAATCATCGGGGGGGGGCCCCGGATGATGAGAAATGAGGGGATGGATTGGTCAGCCTGGCACTATCACCCACAAGCCCCCCCACGACTCCCAACGGTTATGTGTTGTCCCCTTTCGTTTTGTTTTGTTTTGTTTCGTTTTGGTAGGGGATTTGCTCGTTTTCCTCAGCAACGTTCGGGAGATTTGGGGTGCTGCGTCCACCAAATTCCAGAGATTACCAAATAAAATATTTTTCATTTGAAATGATATGCCGGGAGATCAAGGCAATGCGCTGTGTTATGACATTTAAATACCAAATCACACTTTCATCTAATGATATGAGCTTTTGAATTAGACTTTTTATTATGTTATTCCAACTAGGCTCTGTCCCGATTTTCGCTATATTCCGCGTGTTGTCTAATCTGTGCGTTGCACTTGAGATGTGGTATTGAAACACCTCGCATCGCTTGATTATGGGATAGGTTCGTATGCTATTTACATATATGTAGTATCAAAATTAGGATTTGTCTTAGTTTATTTCGCATGTATATCCGCTCTGTTCATCAAAATTTCACATATCATTTATAATTTGGAGATTTCTACCTCTCTGAATGTTAAATCATGCCAAATTTGGAATAATCAGTTACTTTGTTGAACATAATGTTTCTATCTACATTTAGGAATTTTTTTTTTCATTACATTTAGGAAATTTGAGTGGTGATAAAGGAACATATTTTCTTGGTAATGCGTGGACGCCAAGGTTGAAGCAGTAACGTTTTGAATGGAGTGAATTCGATGCGTCGACTTTAATGAAATAATGTTAATGGAATAATTACGTTGGGGGACCGTGGAAATAATTTCAACTAGTAATAGTAGAAAGAACGTGCATAATAACTTTCCATTATTGACGAAATTAAATGCCTAAGACATTCGTCCTGCGCGTATCGTGTGATTAATTAAAGCATTTAGGCTTTTGGGTGGGTGGGGACATGGGAGGTCCTTTCGAGTTGTTGAGAATAAACAAATCATCGCCAAACATGTCTGGACCTTTCTTGGGTTACTTGTTTTCAGGGACAAATTGTGAAAAATCATTACCGACTTTTACTCTTCATGACAAACACTTTTTTCTTGTTTACATTTCAAAACCCATGTTTTGCATCTCTCCGATTCGAAAATCCATCTCCCACTTTTTCGCCTTCAGGCATAGTAACACAGCATGGCAATCATCGACAGCCATCCCACAACATTGAGCCATCAATCGATGCCATAGCACGACCTCAACATCGACAATGAGGCCACACAAGCTCACCCCGAGCTCATGGCTCATGATCGCTAGGGCACACCCTAAGCTTGAGACTGCCATCAACTAGATGTAAGCCTCTGCACTAGGCTTGCGCGCCGTGTAAGGTCCATGGCAAAGCTCGACTATAATTGTCGAGACCTCCATCCGATCTTGAGTTGGCACCAGGATGGCCTCCGAAAAATGGCAATGATGGCGCACATACTAAGGAGGTGGAGGAGGATATATGGTGGTTTCGGAAATTAACAGCGGTCTTAGAAAACACATGTGGATGAGAAATGCAACTTGAAATATATCGAAAATAATAATGGCAACAATTGTAGATTTTGAAATGTGAAGATGTTATCGGTATGAAAAATAAATGTAAAGATAGTTTTTCTTAGTCCCCCAATTCTCATCCATCAAGGATCCTTTCTCTCTTTCTGTCTATCATTCCATGAAATGCAAAAAGAAAAAGAAGAAAAAAAGAGCAGTTCGATAATGCAGTTCACTTCCGTGAGCTATCATAACTCGTGCCCTTAAAGAGAACTCGTCTAACTTTTTATAGTCTCGCCGGGGACGCAACGCAAGGGACATTCTCTCTGCAACGGGGATTTTACAACCAGTCTTCTGATCTTTCAATTAGTATAATGATTTGTCATTACTGTTTATAATTTAGTATTATAAAGTTACTGTGTGTTTGGATGAAGAAAATATGACAAAAATTGCATGCGGGGGCGAAGGGGTTTTGTCAGCAATCACGTGGTGCCAGTTGTCACAGCATCGCCCGCGGGGGTCCTAACCTTTATGCTCACGCCCTTCCTGCAAGTCCACCTCGCAACGCCAACCCCCTCACTTCTCCCTTTTTCTTTTGTACGTATCAACGCCCCTGAATTTCATGCCAATTAAAGGATATAATCACGAAGTCTCTGCCCTCCATCTAAAAGTTTTGAAATTTTACAACACGGCGAGGTAAATCGCGAGCAATCGGATGTCAATTTGAGGGTCGCGATTCCTTGTTATTATCTTAGCTTAGTGGCTCGTTTCAAAAAAAGTAAAGTCGTCCGATTTGGTAAAAGATCCCGTTCTCTTATAATTAATAAGGAATGACCTGCCTTTTTGTCTTTTATCTTCCGGAGGAATGAATCGCATCGTACGACGACAAACCGGAGAGGCGAATAAACAAGTCCCTACGAAAGCCAAGGGAGAGGAAATGATGATAATAAATGACCCGAAATTTAAATTCTGCAATTAGGGTTTCTTTCGCTCCAGGACCATCTTCTCCCCACACAAGATGTTTCCAGACTGTTCTTCCATAAATTATTCAACCGTTGGAATTGGAATTGGCGACGGCCCTTTTTCCATTGTTCTTGTTGCCCCTCGTGGCCCTCGTTTCATGTCAATCTCCCTCCCTCTTTCTCTCTCTATCTCTCTCTATCTCTCTCTCTCTCTTCTGTTCTAAAAAGCTTCATTATCCGTGACCAACGGTCATGAATGTTGGCCATGGCATAAAGGTACCAACTTTAGCTGCGGTGGCCCACCACCCCCTCGCCAACCTTTTCGAAAGCAACCCCCCGTTTTCCCGAATAGTCTATTTCTTCCTTTTTGTTCGATTTTTTAATTACCATTTCTCGAAAGAATTCCGAGGACGCCCGCCTCGCTCAATTATAGCTCTTTTGCCTTTGAGATGGGACAGACGACTCCCCATTTCTCGAGGGAAAGCGGTCCTGTTCCGAATTTTTGAAGGTGACGATACTGACGCTATCGTTATCCTTAGTCCCGATGCGTGAGTCCTTGTCTTCTTTCCTTCCAAGACAATGCTTTTTGGATTAGGATGACTTGCTCCTCCTCCATTCCGAATTCCCAAGCATGTCGAGAGGACAACGAGATGGACAGTGGACGGGGCATTTTCGTTTACCTACTACTCGCCGTTTTGCTTCTTCAAGTCTGTTTGTAGCTTTGTGAGAAACTTGAGGGGAGAGTTCTTTGGTCACAAGCGAAAGGAGCCCGTTGTGTGCCCCTTCTTGTGCTTGCTTGAAGAGTCGAGAGATGTTGGCATTTGCTTGTAAGTGCGACAAAAATGGAAGAGGAGAAAGTTCTGTTTAATTAACCGGTTACCACGGCTCCAGAAGTGGGGTTGCAAATTCGATTCTTGTCGAGAGATACATGTAATGTAATGCACCGACCAAGAAGTTATATTTGTACACTTAAGTGATGTGTTAAGTGATGTGCATAGGGACTTACATAAATGAAGTCCCACACGATGTCATCCGGGTCATGGGCATGGTCTTCATTGGCAGTGACCCGCAGACAATGTCACGAATATTAGAACACGTTCATCTACAGCATGGTTTCAAGCATGGAGGTTTGTAGTATCGGACTGAGATTTCGCTAATTTCATTCGATTATCATCTCGGCTCTTTTGCTCATTGCACCAACGGATTGCCCACTTAGCTTTCGGGAGGCGCATGCAAGTTCAAATCTGTTGCATCAATTTCGAAAACAATGTCGAATCCCTAGATGCACTTTCTACTGTGTCAAAGGACACGGAAGAACCAAAATAACCTTTGGAACCTTAGAGCAAAGCTCATGCAGGCTTACTGCCAAAATTTTTTGAAGAGCAAGACAACACGATACCCACAGTTCGCGAGGTGGATTATCCAGCGTTAATAAACGAAGACAAAGTACAAAAGCATCGCAATTTTTTTTTTTTTTAAATTCTTTGGCCGAGTACGGCCATGACAATTGGCCCCCCAAAGAAGGAACGAGCATCGTAAAGCCTCTCACTTCTAAAACAAAACAGCCAGGAAAAAGATCAAAGAAAGAAAGAAAGGACACAGCACAGCTGAAATAGCAGCCTCCAGTACTCACCAGTAGGACCGCACTACTGAACGATTTGTTTTGCTTGGTATAAAGCAAGAGCAGAGACACGAGTTATCGCCATTCGCCACTGCATTGTGATTTCCTAGCGGTGGAAAGACATTACACTGTGAAAATGCCAGTGGTCCTACGTATTTTTAGTAGATTTTTCTTGCTAGTGCCATTAACGTGAAAATGCAAATACAATAAACACCTTTAAATGCTTGCTTTAATAGTTAATAGTGATACAAACAGAGATAAGTGAGAAGTGGAGAAAATAATAGGTACACTAATCTGAGCAAGTACAATATGGAGTCCAAGTTAGTACAGGAAA
The DNA here is from genome assembly GCA_014182375.1 of Eucalyptus virginea. Classification (NCBI taxonomy): domain Eukaryota; kingdom Viridiplantae; phylum Streptophyta; class Magnoliopsida; order Myrtales; family Myrtaceae; genus Eucalyptus; species Eucalyptus virginea. The sequence continues at coordinate 17,420,407 of CM024522.1, read as the reverse complement.
TGAGAGCAGCCTCGTAGCATCTGTTGTTCATGTCAAGGGATTTCACGAAAAAATAATACTTCCCCATATGAAAGACTAACTAGACTACAATATCACTGACAAAATTGCACCTACTTCAACTGTCGGCTGCAACGAAGGCAATCCATCGCTTGATTGATACTATACTGTTGCAAATTAACATATAAAATCAGTGGAGAGACTAGTTGCCTAGATTTACTTGGGAAGCAAGTCACACGAAATAAAAAAGAGCTTACCATGGAGACGAGCTCCCCGAAAACATCATGAACGCATTACAAGCGTCACAATCCAGTGAATCTGTCGTACAAGATTGTATAAGTTCACAGGGAAAAGGCTTTTTTCTTCTAGTTATATGAATAAACTTGATCTGTTATTGTGAATTTTACTTCTCCATGTGTGAGAATGCAACTCAAAACAATGTATATACTATATGGTGTGCCCTGAATGTAGCAAAAAATAATTATTAGCACTCACAATGTTATTCTCAGGGACCTTCCAATAGAATCCCTGAAGGGCTATAACTGCAACATTTGAAGTTACAAGAACAAAGATGCTCAGAGAATGCTTTCCCATCCACTCTAACAAAGAAGTCAACCGCCTGTAACCAAAAACATCCACCTGTCCAAACAGATAGGGCATTAAGTTTGAAAAGGTAAAACAGCCCTTTGAACAAAGTATATTTCGAGTTAGCATAAAATTCATCAGAAACGTGTCTTATAAGAGTCATGATGAGTAGTAAGACATGGCAACACTTGTTGCGTCACAGATGACCTATCAACAAAGTTTGAAGTATAGAAATCACATATAACCGCATTTCCTCCCTCCACGCCCCTCCCCCACCCAAAAAAAAAAAAAAAAACACTCACCAGCAGATATAAAGCACAAAATGTGACTCCCGCAGCTGAAGAAGTAATCAACATGTAGCTGACCGTATACAGCGATTTGTTCACCGGAACACCTGTAATGACAGATTTTCCCAATTAGAAAAGCACAGTTATTTAGTGCCATCTCGTTCATAAAGGAAAAAAATTGTTTCCGCAAGAGTCCCTGTGCATCAGAACTTACTGAAGGGTCCTAATTTTATCTACAGTTCACTTAAATATAAGTTCAAATCTTTTCTATATAGTTAGTTCGGAGAAGCATGCACCATTTAAAAAATTTCATACCTACTAAAGCAAGGAAAATCCCTGGGACAGACAACGAAGCTGAAAACAGGAACCAGTTGTCTAATCTCCTTTTAGAATCCTGACAAACACAAACAAGAATTGCTTATAAAATACACACTTAAGGGATTACAAGCTCTAGAGTCGACCAAGAAACTATCATCATCAACTGGATTTCAGACCCTCTTCAAGCCCTCAACAAGCTTACCCAAAGGAACAGCTAATAAACATTAAAAAATTACAAAATTGACACCAAGAAAAAGGTTCATGCGATATAAAACGGTAGTGTCTGGTGTATTGAAGAAATACAAGAGATGTGATGGGGAACGGAAAGTACACTAAGCAACACATGTGTGCCTGAAGCTTACCTGTAGGTTTGCTAGGACATGACCATATTGGAGTCCAATAATGCAAGTTACAGCAGCTGTTAGGGAGCTGTCAGTAAGAGATGCTAATGTAAATAGGACGTTGTGGAACTTTGATGGAGAAACAATGTACATAAGGACATTTCTAAAATGGATCAGATGCAAGATCTACCAAGTATAGTTTACCTCGGTGTAAGCAACTAATTGTGTAACTGTACGGAAGAGAAACTGAAGAAGATACTAGAGTAACCTAACAAGTTCAAACTTTATATTCTAAACTACATCTAGTACACCTAAAGATTGTTGAGCTGACTTTGTGAATTTTCTCCTTTAGCTTCATTAGTTAGCCGTGTTATTGGTTATTGTAATGCATAACCCCTCTCTAAAGTGCCTTATTATTTCTCCCAGTAGTCAAACTACTAAGTATTAGACCTAGCACCTACCATCACTGGATGGGAGAAATGGCATTTGCCAACTTGGGATGCAGTTTTGATTTTTCAAGTGCAGATTGCTCCTCCGCAAGCCTTGCATTCACACTCGTTGATAGCTTTTCAAAAGATAAACCAGCTTTTTGCCACGTGTTGAGTATTTCTAAGATATATGGTTGCACAAGGGAAATGGAATCGTCCATCATAACAAAAAGCCCACATTGAGGTAAATGCTAAGACATAACATGAGAACACTGTATACAAGACCACTATAACAGGATACACCAGAAAGGAAAGTTGGGCACCTTAAAATACCTTCAGGGTCAAAAGAAGCATGGCACCATGACGGTGAGTTATCAGAAACTTGGCCACTGGTAGACATGTTACAGTCCTGTTTTTAAAAATTAGAACAAGGCTATAATGCACAGTACAATTTAGTCTACAAAACAGCATTAGCATGCATTCTACCTTCAGATTCCGGTAAACAGGTTTTGCATAAAGATGATTATTGCCAATAACATATCGGTCAATCATTCCAGCTGCATTGCAAGCAGGGCCAAGATCACCTCTCACTGAACAATTAACCTGTGCAAGACATAGCCAGAGTCAAGCAAGAAACGGTTATAGCAGAAAATCTAGTGAATCACTACTATCTTGAAAGGTTGATTCTGCAACGGACCATGTTTTGACTTTTGTTGAGTAATTGGCTACTCTCGGTGTGCGCCTAGAGTGCAAGAGTCAAGTAAAGAACCGGAGTAGAGAGCTATGCTGCTCGTAAAGATGAATTTTTCCACCCAAGTCGCATAAAGAACTCTAACTAGCTATTGTATACAGGCTGGAAAGAAAAACTTCCATAGACAATCGGCTAGTCAAACTAAAACTGGTCTAGACAAGTTACGGACCTTTACTGTTGACAAAAGCTGGAAAACAATGTCCAGAAACAAAAGGCACATCAAGGGGCTGTTTGTCCGGAGAGTCTTCTAATTTCCATTTTCAATTTCAATGAAGGAAAATCGCATGAAAATGCGTTTGGTGCATTTTGTTTTCATATTTGAAATGAAAACATGGAAGAGGTGTTTTCCATTTTACAATTAGAAAGCTGTTTTCACTTTTCTCAACTCAAATGAAACCACAGCTTTTCTCCCTGATCTCTTTCCTCTTCAATAATTGATCTCTTTATTCAGACTCCAAAAACTGTTTGTTTAATGATAAAGCTTCACTTGAAGTACAGGAGCTTCAAGCTTCAATAAAATTGTAGATCTCCTTCAACCAATGAAGTTTCAAGCTTTGACAAAGTTTAAAAGCTTCGCTGAGGTTTCTCTTTAGTCAGGTCCAATTTTGAGGCTTCATAAAGCTTTGAAGAAGCTGTAGCTTTGTTGGAGCTTCAAAAATCTTCAACAAAGATTTTCTGAAATGGTGAAGTTGAACTAAAAGACGGTGCATGAGAAAATAAATGCCTGATTTGTAATTTTCTTTTTTTGCAAATTTTTATGTGGGTTCATAGTCTTGGTTCGGTTGGACATGTCACGAGTGTCTTCAACTGTTTGTCGATTATATTTAAGATGGAGAAGAGAGATGTGAATTTCAAAAGTCTGGAGTATGGGCTATATGAAAGTGAAAGTCTTATTAGTTGTTGGGTAACTCTAACATCAATTTTTCATTAGTAAAATCTAATATTTAATTAGGTTATTTGATAAGAAGAATTTTGGTAATTTGAAGGGTGGATATGTACGCTTTCATATAGCATAGATATGTATTTACATCTATCAAAATTCTTTGATGTTGAAAAGAACACCGCCAAACATGTTTTCAAAATTCTCTTTCCTTTTGGAAAGTTTCAATTTTATGCACTACAAGGGTTCATAAACACAGAAAAAGGAAAACAATGTTCATTGAAAACAAGAACTGAAAATGTTTTCACATATCAAAGGGCCCCCCAGTGTACGTGTTTCCAAAAGTGGGTTTCGATTACCATTTTAACAAGCTAACAGATTCCCTGCGACCCAAGAAAGCTGTTTTTGAGTGTGAGAATGAGTCCGCGTGACTCTGTGAGGCAAAAACATGAAATTTTTTGATCCAGGGCTCGCTAGGGGGCTAAATGCACATAATAAGTAGTAGAACTCTTCATCCGGATTAGTTGCTTCACCTATATGGATATGCAGAGACCTTGAACTACCGAACCTGCTTACAAGAAATGGCCTAATGATGAAAAGGTTTCTATGAACTTTGGTTTAATGTTAATGACTTGCCAATGCTGAATAAGAAAAAGAAATGATCAAGTGATAAGCTGGAAGCAGTCTCACCGCAGGGAAGGGAAAGAGAAGAAAGCAGAAAGGGGGCAAAGCATGCTCTCACCGAGTAAAAAGTGCTACCCGATGATGATGTCACCTCAAACTGCCAATCTGGAACATATAGACCATAGGATAAAGCCACGTATATTACTGACAGAAAAATTGCAAGAGACCTGCAAGACACATGGCAAAGTTACTTCACATTTAAGATATTAAACCATGCTTTCTTATTCAAAAAACAAGGGAAGAAAGATATAGAGAGAAAGTTGACAGACTAAAAATTTTCCAAGGCCCAATAAATCCACATCACTATAGGACACTTACATTGGCTATTTAAATCTGACTGTCCGCTCTTATTCTACATAGATTGTGAACTATTTGTCTGGCTAATAGGCTACATCTGCCAATTGATTGCTCTCAGTTAAACAGTTTGACCAAGTTGTATAATCCACATGCTAGTTGAGGGCACGCCATTTATGAACTTGCTATACTAACTAATGCAGGGATGAGTATATTCAATGTTCAGGCAGATGCATTTGTCTCCAAAGTACCAAACTAGGCAACTTCCATTTGTAAGAGAAATGACTTTTGTGGAAATCCATTTCTTGTAAAATTATGCAAACCATAACTTTCAAATTAGCAGAAGCAAAGTCAAAGTGGGGCCGAAAATCTATTTTTTCCGCTGTTAAAGGCTTGTTTTCTACAGTCCATTTAGGCCACTCTATTCTGCATATCTTGAAATATGAATTTAACGAATAGATATTATGAAGTTAATTATCCTTTGTGAAAGAGTTGTCAGCTGGTAAAAGGGCACGGCCTTAAAAACAAAAGAATGGACCTTACCAATGCCAATAATAACTCTGAACAAAATGCCATTGTTGCGATGTCCTTTGTGAAAGCCAAATCTCACATAGAGCCGTGACAATGTAGCCAATGGCGATTCTCTGATATTGATGGTAATTGAAGATAATGCCGGTTCATTAGCATATCCCTCACATACATGCTTTACAGAGGCTCTGTACTTAGACTTATCTTACTACAACCATCGTGATCATCAAATATAAATGGCTTCAATTTTTCATAGGGACAATTGGAAGACCTATTGAAAAAAAAAAGTTTGAAAAAAAAAAAAAAACACTTGCTACAGATATCAAGCCAGATTTTTCCAGCCAGCTTCATTTGTTTTGGAAGCAGTTTTCCTTAACAAACATTATCAGTAAAACTAGCCCAATATGGCAGAGCCAGAGAGAAAAGGCAATGAAAGCATTTTTAGATGAATGTCAACTGCATTAGACAAGTTGCAAAGTTCCTGATAAGTTCAACCGTCCAATGATTAGATCTATATTATGTTCAGTACTTTCCAACCCAATAGAATTATCCAACATAAAGAGCATCCAACAGACGGACCTGCAAAATCCCAAACCACCGTATTCTTTCAATGTCGACTCCGTATGTTAAAGAAGATATCCCGTGCAAATAACCACCTGAAAATTAATCACATAATTTCAATGCTTTGGCATGTGAATCAACATAATTTTGCCGCAATCCCATTAGCACTCCTACAGGAAGTTTAATGTTATTACCACCTGGAAAATCTCAAAGTATACTAGCTTAAATCATGAGTATCCCTAGAGGCTGTCAACAAGCTAACGTATTTCCCATGTGCGATGGGAAGCTATAACATGTTACCTTGAAGAAGAACGCCAAGAAGAAAAAGTTTCAACACTCTCGCAACTGCCTTCCATGTAGCTTCTACCCGGTTCGTTACTTTCTGGAATCACAAAAGTGGCACACTCTCAACGCCAATAGCATCAACCGACTTGTGTATTGAGCAATGTCAAATCCATAATTACTCAGTTTCTCAGTAAATTCAGCACAGAAGCTCAGTAATTTGCTCGCGAGAATCAATCCCATTTGCGGGAGAAGTCAGGGGGTTTGTACCTTATAGACAAGAGCCAGAGACACTCCGACAATGAAAAGGAAGAAAGGCATCACGAAGTCGGCCAAGTGAAGGCCGTTCCACGGAGAATGAGCAATGATCGGGAAAATCGATCCACCATAGTCAACGAGCATCATTAGCTGGAAACGAAAGACGATGAACACAATCAGCGCTACCGCCAGTTCTCATAGACGAATGCTAGGAGTAAACAGAAACACCCTTGAGCAATCGACAAACGCTTGCTAAAAATGGACCTTCACTTCATCAGCTGAAAAGGAGAACGCGACGACGAAAGGAAGCAAGCATTCGCGACGAAGCGGCGAGACAGTAGACATTGACGCGACTGCTGCTGCTAGTGTTGTAAGGCAGACCAGAAGAGAGAGAGAGAGAGAGAGAGATGGGGGAACTCACGAAAACGCTGAGACCGCGAAACACGTCGAGCGAAGCGACGCGCGGGCTGCGCCGGCCGGCGGGTGGCTCCTCGTCGTCATGGTTCAGAAGAGGGACGCGATCGGCCATCGGACGGCCGAACGGGCGGCGGCGGTGGCCACACGATCGGAGGCGCCGCCGGGCGGGGAGGGGGGGGGTCTTTTCCGCCGGAGAGAAGCGTGCGTGCGTGCGTGCGTGGGGGAGAGAGAGATAGAGACAGAGACAGCACGCGCCCGACGATGTCGAAATGTTGTCTCGCTCGCCGGCGGAGGATAGGTGACGTGGCGTCAGGGGCCCACCAGTTGGGCCAATGAGGGATGGATGGGGTCCACGCGCGCTCCCAGGCTAGACTTGGACGGCGCTGTCCTAGGTCAGGTCGAATCTCGTCTTGTTGTCTTGAGGCAAAGGGAGCGTTGACTTTGAAAGGATGGTGGACGAAGGGAAGGCGACAGGTGCGATGCGATCTTTGTGAACAAAATCATCCGTTGGAACATTAAACCTGTATGTTTTTCGTTTTCCTATATTTAATGTTCCAGCATCCGAGCTCGGGTCCATAAAGGCCATGGTCAGATCCTTGACGCTCGAGCTCTAGTCCCGATCCCTTGGCGTAAGTCCACAAAGGTTGTGTGTGAGTTCTCAACTCTTCGGTGCTTGAGCTCGGGTCATTTGTTATTGAAATGTTTGTTTTTACAAAAATATTTTTAAAAACTAATTTTTAATTATTTTTTATTTTCTAAGTCAAAATTTTTATCATTTTAATTTTTTTTTTCTTTTCTTCCCTTCTCTTTTTGCTTCTTCCTCGGCTAGTTGACAACCATGACGACAACCGATGACCAGCCCTATATGAACTCAAGTGTCGCCGACCTCGAGCAAAGCTCCATCTCCCTAAATATAGCGAGGTCGAGCTCGTTGAGGCATCACCAATGTTCGGCAAGTTGCGGCAAGCTCCAGGAGGAGTCAATGAGTCGCTATGAGCGAGCTCACCAGATCTGGCAACCTCAAGGCCCTGAGTTGCGGCAAACTCAACCTAAGCCGGCCTGTGGCGAGGCTTGAATTTACTTGTGACTAGTTGTTGGCAAAAAGGAAAAAAATAAAAAATAAAAGTAATTAAAAAAATGAATTTCCTTATACTTTTCCCCATCAAATTTTTTGTACCAAACGACAGAAAATGCTTTCTCAATATTTTTCGAAATTCAGCCAAATATCTGAAAATCAAGTCAATTTCCTCCTACAAATTAATTTCTCAGAAATTATACATTTTTCGCAAAATAAACGAACCATTTATACTTCATTTTGCAACTCAATTTTCACAAGGGCATGCTTCTCCTCGTGCGGACTGCGCAATCAATGAAAGAAATACATTGAACAATCATTAATTCCCAGTGGCCTTGCATCTGAGACTGATCGTAGGAATATATTTGATAAGACTTATTTTATAAACTTGGAATGCGCGTCTTTTATTATTCACACGCACGAGGCAAGAGGCGCCACTCACAATAGAATCGGTAGATCTCAAAACTACTTGTTCCCTATCCTAATCACGACATGGCTCCTCGTTGAAGGCAAAGGGACATCATCCTTGGGCATCAGCAGATCCATGAAATTTTCACTAAGATGCAAAGAATACGTTGGAAGATCAAACCTTCGTTTGAGTATATGAATCCATGAAACTTTCACTTGGACATTCAACCAATTACACGAGAGTTACCGAGCGAGAAGTGACCATGTGACAAGCCAATATCCGACCCGGATTAGCAGCGAAAGAAACCGAAACTCCTTTTTCTTTATTATCAGCATAAGAGGAGAGCCAGGAATTCTCTGAGGCTTCTTCATTCGAATGCCCACGGGTTCCCCCTGCGCACCTCTTCCTCATCTTCCGGTAAGGGCGAGGATGGGATATCGAAATGTTTGCATATCTCGGCCGGGGTTTTACCCTTAATCGTGTTGGACACGACCCCAAAAGCCGAGTCCAGCAGGGTTGGAACGTCCAGGAATTTGCTGCCTGAATGGACGCAAGGAAAAAATTGATGAGCACTAACATACAAAAGGCAAAGCTTCGGCCTTCATACTCATGAATCACATTTCGAAGCTCTTTAGAAGGGAAGGTGCAGGTAGATTGGACTTGAGCGCATCTTGGACCTTGGGTTTGCCATTCGTGCTAAAACAACAAAACTCGTGAAGAGATTTTGTGACATTTTTTGTGACGTCCAATGATTATTTCACGAGGAATTGTGAGAGCAAATGCGATGTAATTTTGCAGGCGATTGGCTTGTTTTCTGCAACAAAACTTTCCAAGATCAAGCGCCGACCATTCGTCAGAAACTAAATGAGCAGCAAAGCAAACACTACTAAATAGAAACTCCACAGCAAAGAAGAACCTTCGAACATGAGAAAGGGAGTAATGAGTACGGACCTGGATGTAGTCGAAGACAGTAGTGGCCTCGACGTTGGCAAACTCGGGATCCCAAGTGTGGAGGCCCTTGGTGGCGTTGTGTGCTTGGTGCAGTGTTAGTAGTTTGTTTATAAAACAAATGAAGAGGTACATTGTCCCACATCGAAAAAATATGAGTGCGCATGTGGACGAAATTTGGCACTAATCAACGATTATCATTTTTATTTATTGAAAAATTCGGTTTATTTCTATAAAAATTAACTATAAAGTCTTGTTGAAACAATGCGACTATTCACGAAAAGTTATGATTATTTTTTATTTATTTTTTATTTAATTCCAAATTTTTTATGTCTTTTAACGTTACCTTCAAGACGTACTTGTTCATTTTGCAACATTTCCCGAAAGGCTGCCTTTGTTCTTTTTGCAACATTTTGAAGAGTTGTGTCTATTCGAAAGACAAAGAGAAGTACGTTTGTTTTTAGATCAAACATACATCTTCTTTCATTTTTTCATTTTTTCTTTCGAACAAAACTACAACCATTGTTTTCAATTGTTTCCCATGAGACCCTAGAGAAATACTAGAATTGCTATCTAGTATTCTTATTTGAGACTTTATTGTATCTTGGAGGAAATTTGTCAGTGACTATTAGTAACTTTGTGGAGCAAATAAATCCTTAAAAAAAATGATATCATGCCTCAAAAGTCCGACTTGATTACTCGATTCGACTGCATTATTCTACCCAATTCGAAGCCATATTTTCCCAACATGCAGTACTCGACCACTTTGGCCATGGTTCCGCCCTTGATGTTCGGCACCGGGATGGGAGCGTCAATGCAGCTCTCGTCGATCAAGTGCTTGAGAGTCTTGGACCGTAAGGCGCGATCTCCTTGATCTCGAAGGTCTCTCCGTCGGAGCTCTTCAGGGTGATCGACTTCTTCAAGTACGTTGGCGAGGAGGAGGAAGAAGACGACGTGGTTGGTTTAAAGAATTTTATATACGGGAATCGTCTTCTAATAGAGAGATAAGTCGATACGCTCGATGGAGAGGTTTGTCGGGGCTGTTTGTATCGTTCTGCTTTCTCTGTCAAAGTTTATAAATTTATAACATGATAAAAAAAATTATATTTAGTGATATGTATTAGTATTAACATTTTGGAAAAATTTCGTACCAAAACTAATAACATTCGATACTATACAAGATTATATATGAAAGATCATTTTTTGGCTCTCTCTTTACCCTATGTTTCTTATCCCTAGCCTTGGGAGGTCTTCCTCCATTAACAAATTTTATCGAAAAACTCCGTTTATTCTAACCAGATTTCAAATAAGCAAACTATAAAAGATAAAAAAAAAAGTTAATATCACGAAAAACAGTAAATTGATACACCTGTGATAAATTTATTTCAATTTAATTTTTTGATCACTAAAAATCTCAAACCGATACGTTTATAATGAATTTATCCTTCGTTAATTTTCATTAAATCGATTTAATGGAGGGTAGAATCCAAAACCGGTATTTCCTCAATTGCCATGTGTCATCAATTTCAACAATTTGACTATAAAATTTAACGAAAATTAACGAAAAATAAATTTATTACAAATATATTAGTTTAGGTTTTTAGTGGTCAAAAATTAATTTAGCATAAATTTATTATAGCCATCTCCATGGGTTTTTAGTGGAATTAACCCAAAATAAAATCAATCCAAACATGCAATTAACACATTCCATCTCTTCTTTTTTCTTCTTCTTTCCAACTTAACTTCATTGTGAACAAGTAGAGCTGCGGGAGTGACACATAAATAATTTATATCTCAGACATGTATCATATTCTTAATGGCAGCAAGACTCGATCGTACTTTGAAAGAACAAAAATTTGGTAGACATGGAGTGATATGAATTTCAGTGGAAAGACATTCAATGATCCAGATTTTTATAGGAAGACGAGACTTTTGATGTTTTTTCTTTTCTGATTTGCGGATGATTCGAGTGTAGGCTCGTGTTTCTAGTTTTGGGTTCTTTAGAAATTGTGAGGACCGAAGCCGACCAGATCAAGCCTTTCTCCCTCGAGAAACATAAGATGTCTGGAAGAATTAAGCTCGACCTAGCCTCTTGAGGTTTGGTTACAAGAGCGATCGTTGCTCATGGTCGCTCATCTTCAAGAATACGTTGGAAGATCAAACCTTCCCTTAGTATTGAATTCGTGAAATTTTCACTTGAACATTCATTTATAAAATGTCAGAAAAACGCACCGAAGAGTACACTTTGCCAGAAGCAAACATTCAACAAGCCAATGTCCGATACGGCGTAGGGCAGCAAAAGAAACAGAACTTCACAATATTAACACAAGACAAGACCCGGAATTCTCAGAGGCTTCATTCAAATGCCCACGGGTTCGCCTTCCGCACCTCTTCTTCCTCTTCCGGTGTGAATGAGGTTTTGATATTGAAAACTTTTTGTATCTCATCCGGAGTCTTACCCTTAATCATGTCTGCCACAGTCTGGCAGCCCAACTCCAGCAAAGTTGGAATTTCCAGGAAATTTGCCGCCTGAATGGATGCAAGGATCAACTGATGAGCACCGGCATTTTTTTTTTCACCAACATAAAGAAGCAAGCTTTAACCATCAAGTCATGAATCACATTGAAAAGCTCTTTTGAAGGTGCAGGTTGATTGGAAACAAGCACATCTTGCACCTCATGTTGGCCATTCATGTTGTGTTATCTGGGTATAAATGGTTTTACGTTATAAGAGCAAAAAATAACCAATAGATCCCATTGAAGATCAGACTACTTACCTTGATTCACCTGCCAAACAGAATGAGATCCATTTCGAACAAAGCCAGTGCTGAACTAGAATAACCCATTATTCGAGGCCTAGCACTGCCCTCAAGGCAAAGCTCACGGATCGTGCAGATGATAAAAGCAAGATTTGTAGTAATGTCGGACCGACCTAACTGAATTTGCAAGTAGCAATGTCGGACATACCTAACAGAATTGAGGAAAAGGAAACCTGCAGACATTGACAAGGCCAAAGTGAGTACTAACCTGACTAATCTAAAGCCGAATCCCGATCCAATACCTGTTTGAAGTTCCGAAGAGGGCTTCAAGGCAATTTAACGTTCTAAAAAATAAATCAAGAACTTAAAATTGAAACGGAAGGCGTAAGTTCAAGAGAACTAGTTCACCAAACTCCCGGTTTTGCAGGAGCAGGAGCAGAAGGCGTGTTTTTTAAAAGGATAAAATGATGGGGTTTTTCGTTTTTGTCTGTTTCCTCCACCATCAAGCATGCGGGATTGTAGCTCTTCGGTTTGGCTTTAACCATCTCTCGTGTTCGGGTTTTAGGAACATTACAGTCGAATCGGACTCTCGTTGTTTAGCCAAGCTGTTCAGGAGGACGACAAGAGCCAGAGAATGCAATGCTCAAGAGACGAAAGTTCATCAGCTGAGCTATGAGAGAGGGGAATCGAGCTGCCTAATGGCGTGTTATGCACCTATTGAACAACACTTCGCACTCTTAGAAAGACAAAACAAAAGAAATTCCAGGATCGAGCATCGATCACTCCTCAGAAATTTACAATGCAGCAAAGCAAACATCATTGCCGAAACGAAACAGCACTCCACCGCAAGGAAAACCAACGAAATCGAGACAGGGGGACAGAAAGTACGGACCTGGATGTAGTCGAAGAGAGTAGCCTGATCGACGGCGACGAACTCCGCGTCCCAAGCGCGGAGGCTCTCGGCGTCGACGCCGGCCTCGGCGTGCTTGCTGCAGAACTCCACGACGCCGGCCAGGATCTTGCCGGCGATGTTCGGCAGCGGGATAGGGGTGCCGGCGCAGTTCTCGCCGATCATGTTCTCGAGGGTCTTGGACAGCAAGGCGGCGGCCTCCTCGATCTCGAAGGTCGCTCCGTCGGAGCTCCTCAGGGTGATCATCTTCTTTGGGCACGCCGGCGGCGAGGTGGAGGAGGAGGAGGGAGGAGACGACATGGACGGCTCGCTTCGTCGTTGAGAGAGAGAGAGACGTGCAGAGAAAGTAGTCCGGAGAGAGACTTGCAGAGGAAGTTGCTCTAGAGAGAGAGAGAGAGAGAGAGAGAGAGGTCGTGTCGTTGACTCGCTGACGTTGCCGAAGACAAAGAATTTTGACTGTAGACGAAGAATTTTAGGGCGCGTTTGGTAACGTTTACATTTAAAAATTGTTAGGAAACGAAATAGAAAAAGTGTTTACTTCGCAGGACAATTTCGAACAAAAACGCGTTTGGTAATCTGTATAAAATTTCTGTTTCGGAATAGAAAAAGAACAGAAACACGTTTGGTAAGGCGCGTTTGGTAACGTTTACGTTTAAAAAATTGTTCCGGAAACGAAATAGAAAAAAGTGTTTACATTCCAGGAACAATTTCGAACAAAAAACGCGTTTGGTAATCGTATAAAATTTCTGTTTCGGAATAGAAAAAGAACAAAAACACGTTTGGTAAGCGGTAAAAAATTCATTTGGAATAGAAAAAACAGAAACACGTTTGGTTATGTACAAAATTTCTGTTCCAATTTTTTTCCAATTGTTTTTTTTTTTTTATAAAATGTGAACTTGGTATTGAATTATCATTATCATGAAATGCTTATCAATTTAATTTTGTTCATATTAAGTGAAAACAAACATTCTAAACTTGATCATATTTGCTTAGTCGGAATAAATATTTTAAGTTCGTACCAAAATTTTCCCATTTGTTTTTTTAAAAATAAAGTGTAAACTTGACTTTGAATTCTCATTATCATAAAATGTTCATCAATTTAATTTTGTTCATGGTGAGTAAAGTCAAACATTATGAACATAGTTATAAGTGCATACTCTGAAGAAAATTTTATAAATAAACTTTGTTCCAAATTGTTCTCACGTGCCTTTTTTTTTCAATAAAGTGTAAACTTGGTATTGCATTATCACTCTAATGAAATGCTCATCAATTTAATTTTGTTCATGGTTGGTGAAGACAAACATTTTGAACATGATCATGTGCATACTTGGAACAAAATTTTATAAGTAAAAATCCCACCATAAGAGCTACCTGAAAGAAGAATACTTCATAGATCTCTACGTAGACCATTTCATACATAACATCATAATAATGAAGTAATATAGTTCATTGTTCAACTTCATCACATTGGATTTGATAAGTAAATACTTAAAAACAAAATTACAAAAGTCGGAAACACAAAGTCATGAAATTTCAGACATATTATGATCCCTCGCCATTTTATTTGCAATCCTTGTCCTAAGCATGTTTATTCCAGGTGAATCATGCAATGTATCATCTGCAACCTCCAATTCTGTAGGTCCGCATGGATATTCCGGATCTCCATATATGGAAAAGTTTCTATCCATCGCATCTTGATCACGAATGTAATTGTGGAGAGCACAACAAGCAATTACAATAAGTGCTTGCTTCCGAATTGTAAATGGAGGCATCTGTCTCAAAATGGTGAATCGATTCTTTAATGCTCCAAATGACCTCTCAATTACATTTCTCAATGAAGAGTGCTTTTTGTTGAACAATTCTCTTGCTGTCCTTGGTTGTCCCCCATTCCCTCTATACTCGCTTAGATGATACCGATCGCCTTTAAATGGAGTTAAAAATCCTGGAAGTGCTGCATAACCTGAATCTACCACGTAATATTTCCCCGTAACATGCTTATCAATTTAGTTTTGTTGTGATATTGAACCATAATATATAATCATAAAATTGTCTTCATAAACAAAGTACATACCGGGTGGTGGTCGGGAAATTGCGGTTGAGGATTTTCGAGTCTTCTGAAAGCACTCGACAATCGTTGGCAGATCCTTCCCATCCAGCATACACGAAAGTAAATTTCATATCAAAAGAGCAAATACACAGCACATTCTGGGTTGTTCTCCCACTCCTACCTCTAAATGGAATCTGCTGAGACACAGGAACGGTAGCATCTATATGGGTGCCATCCATAGCACCTACGCAACCCTGTTAATATATTAACAATCAATATCATATAAGATTATCAACTACATGTATTTGACGGTATAAAATTAATATAAAAATCATACCTTGAAATAGCGTTTATGACTAGGATCAATAAGAATTTCTTGTGGAATGACGTCAAAGGACGGTGGTTTGATTATCTCCTTTGAAAATTTGATCATTGCTTTCAACACTCTATTGAAATACTTGCTGATCGTTTCTCCTGAATGTTGGAATCTCTCACATAAATCTCTATTTGAGTTATTGTGAGTAACCACACTTAAAAATATCCCAACTTGTTCATCTATTTGAACAAATCGACTATCTTTCAACCAACCCCTTACCCTCATTAAGTCACATAAATTCAGAAAAACATGTCTCTCCATCCTAAATGCTTCATATATCCTATCTGAATGTCCATAAACAATCTCCCTTATCCATTCTCCTCCTGATAATTGACTGTCTCTAATAGGTTCTTTCGTATGGAGGGATGTCTCCATCGCAGCTAAGCGAGCCACGCTACCAATACGTTAATGTCATCACCCGAGAATTGTTCAACTAGTTGTACTTGCTCATTAGACACACTATTTGATCCCCCTTCCATAGTACCTATACAATCACAAAAATGACCAAAACATCAATATAGATTTTGAAAACACATCCTAATAATAATTAATAACATAATTCATAAAATCTCAATAAGATATTACAAGAGTCTCAACACTAATCATATTTGAATAAACTAAAGATTAATAGATAATATACGTCATACGGTCTAATGAAACTCCATGCAATTCATAATATATTTCCAAATATCTACTAAAGAAATTGAAGAAGGCCAATCCTCCTTGCAGGTATGCATGTAATGAAAGCCTCCCTCCATTCACGATTGACGCATGCTCGTTCAACTGCTTTATTGTAAACATCTTGCTCTAGCTCGGGCATATTGTTTAGAATCTGGACCGCAGTAGATACGGAGAAAGGGTCAACAGGTGGTTGTGAAGTCCCTGAGCTCGCAGAGCCATCACCAGATGGACTTGGTGACTTAACTTTTAGAAAATCTTGTATGGCTCTACAAGTTTCATCAAAACTGGATTGGTTGCTCTTTCTTCTCCGCTTACTATTTGGAGTTCTATTCAATTTGTGCTTCCCACGAGCTGAAGTTCCAATATCGTCTTTGTAAAAAGTCTGTCATCACTATGGTATCCAATGAAATCATTTGCATTGCTACCATCATAGTCACCACCTCCACCGCACCGACACCATCTGCACCGCCACCACTATTGTCACCCCGTACATTGTCATCACCATTGTCATCATCATCCGACAGATTGTCTTCTTGAGCACATCCTACGGCATAATTCCCAAGCATATGTACCACCAAAAATAATACAAAGCTCGGGATACCGAGGAAGTCCATTCTTCCCGAATCTTGCCCACTCGACATTATCCTACAATTTTTACAATAATGAAATTTCAGCAATATAATCATACATTTCATAATTGACATCCGTAATGATATCAAAATGACCACAAAGTTAAGAAATACCTTGATATGAGATTCCCATACACTTGGATCGTCGACGGTAACTCTTTTGTTGACATTATCCCAACCAAATCCGGACCGAGAAATGAGTTTGTGAAAACTGCCATACTGTTGTTTCAGTTTGTTTACCTTGTTCCTCAGCTGAACCATGGTAAATTGGAATCCTGTCTGTCTACTGAGTTCAGACTGTACATTCCTCCACCCGACTTTGTTGAAAGTGGAAGAGGTGCGGTTTCCCTTTTTGACCTCATCCACCAATAAACCGATAAGTATATTGGTTACAGACTCCGTCCACTTTGCATTGAATGAGTTTCTCTCGGATGCCATTGAATCTTCGACCGGTTGAGCATCACATGAGTTATGAATTAAATCATTAACATAAAACCGTAAGAACTACACGCCATATACAAAATTAGCATGGTAACCTATATGGATCCGTATACCCCATCCTATTTTGTGAATGGTCCAACTAAATTATTAGATCTCTAAGATTAAGAAAATGCAAAAAAAAAAAAAAAAAAAGCCGAGAGGCCAACCTTAGCGTGCAGATGATTGTTTCCAAATTCAGCAAATTGCGATTTATGTGGCAGGGACTGTCAAATTCCGAACAGAGCAAGGGAAAAATAATATGTCTTCGTGGATTGGCACCGGCAAGGCGGAACTTTGGATGGATCCACCGAAGTTCTCAAAGCATCGGTGTTCACCGAGAATGAATCAACCAATTGAGGATGTACCTTAAGTAAAGAAAAATTCAAGACAAGCAATAAGGCAACAACGAAACAACACCCTCCATTCTCTGCAAATCCATAACTTAAAGAGAAAAATCGAAGCATTATAGTCATAAGATATCAAGGATCTCGCATAATGTATAATCCCCAACATTCCTACAAAAAAGTCGAACAACGTTGTTCTTATAGATTCACAAAGAATGTACTAAATGAACAAGTCGACAACGTTGTTCTTCTCACGTGCCTTTTTTTTTTTTTTTTTCTGTTCTTTTCTATTCTTTCACTTTTATTTTTCTCCTCCCCTTTAGTCTACCCCTCTACACGTTCTCTTCTTCGGGCGTCATCTTCTTCCATTTGTCTTTCTCACTTTTAACACCCATTTTTTCCTTTTTCTTCCTCGACTTCCAATTGGATCAAAATGTGGCTGAGTCGCAAGGGTTCATAGAGACACACAGAAAATACTAATATTAGACCAAATCCAAGCAATACGGGGACAAAACGCAAATTGAGAACAACAGGAGATATTTGCCATAGAACAACAGGATCGCAGGACAACAGGATCGTGGGACAAAGATCAACGTAACAGCAACTCGTCATGGTGTCGAGGAACGCCAGCAAAGGCCGATCTAACAACACCCATCAATACATCATATTCATGTATACGTTGGAATATTCCTCCTTCTTCTTAGTGAACCGCTAGTTTTGTCATTTCAAAAAACAAGTAAATGCATAGACTGCCAAAACCAATCAATTGATAAACATCCTTTGATAGACGAATGAAGAAACCAAGGAAAACCAATCAACACAAGCACAAAAGAAAGAGTATTTACCTCTATATTGAGAGCCCAATGGTCAGTTCTTGGAAGACCCGAAAGAGAATGAACCGGGATGAATATGCTACTTTGCTCATACATGGCAAAGCGAGCAAGAGAAGGGTTTGGTCGATTTGAACAGAGCAACTAGTGACGGTTAAATGACAGCTCCGTGCTCTCTGTGATCTTGCCTTGTATATTTAGTCCATGAATGTATCTCTCGCGCTCTCTCTCAGTACGTGATGAACTGGCGGTGAACTATTTTGGTATTGTAGTGATGGACGGAGAGAAGAGTTCCGAAATTGAGATTTGAGAGCGAGATTTAATAATTATTTCTTGCCAGATTGAGAAAAATTATAAGTGCTTAAGTGCTCGGGGGAAGAAACCGAAAGATCCAACCTTTGCCCGCCCAACCACCCTTCAACACGGCCGCTGCAAACCCCACACACTGACTCACAGTCAAACCGAACTCGCTCGAACTTGCTCGCTGGAGCTCGAGCGAGAGGCGAGCCGCGGCAGCGTCGCCGCGCCCCGCTCGCTCGAGCCGAGCTCGAGCAGCGCGACGCTCGCGCCCTGCTCGCTCGAGCCGAGCCCGAGCCGAGCCCGAGCAGCGAGCGACGCTCGCGCTCTCTCGCTCGAGCCGAGCCCGAGCAACAGCGACGCTTGCTGCTCTGCTCGCTCGAGCCGAGCTCGAGCAGCAGCGACGCTCGCTGCTCTGCTCGCTCGAGCCGAGCCTGAGCAGCAGCGACGCTCGCTGCTCTGCTCGCTCGAGCCGAGCTCGAGCAAGCGCGATGGTCGCCGCTCCTCGCTCGAGCCGAGCCGAGCTCGAGCAAGCGGCGACGCTCGCTCGCTCGCTGCTCTAGCCGAGCCCGAGCAAAGAAGTGATGCAGTCGCTGCTCTCGCTCGTCGCCCGAGATCTCGAGCGAGCGGACGAGCCGCTGCGTCGCGGATCTCGGGCAGGCAACGCTCGCCCGATCTGCGAGACTCGCTCGAGCAAGCGGCTCGCAGATCTGGGCAAGCGCTGGCTCGAGCGAGCCCTAACACTCGAGCTCTCGCCGAAGTGAAGACAATCAGTGAAGGAGGAGAGGTGACGACGTTTACCTGGTGAAGGAGCAGCATTTGTCGAGACAGAGGCGGCTGTCGGCGCGGAGAAGACGATGGAATTCTCTCGCGCGCAGAGGAGGCGCTCGTCGCTCGTCGCAGGTCGCCGGAGGAGAAGCTCGTCGCAGGTCGCCGGAGGAGAAGCTCGTCGCAGGTCGCCGGAGCAGAAGCTCGTCGCTCGTCGCTCGTCGCTCGTCGCAGGAGGAAGCTCGTCGCGGGGGGGAGAGGAGGATCTGTTCGAGCACTATCCAAGAAATGAAAAAGGAACACAATTTTGTTCCGTTTTTGTTTCGATTTGTGTTCAAAACGAAAACACAAAATTTGTGTTTCTCGTTTTTCTTTCTTTGTTCCCAGGAACAAAAAAACAGAAAAATTGTTTAAAAACAGAAAAAAAGAATACAACCAAACGCGGCCTTAGTCACGATCAATTGCGCGATACGTTTGTCCAATTTTTAGTCTTCCTGATTTCTCACTCTACAATCAAAAGATTTCAATACTCATTCCCTACGCTTATCATGACACAGCTCCTTTTTTAGGGATTCTAGCTACGTCGACTGCATTTGGTTTAGCTTTGGAAATGGACCTTGAGGAAATGTAAATATCTTTAGCCTAAAAGGTTTTGGGGAAAATTGCATTTGGTAAAAAATTCTTTGCAAAGCTATTTTGATGTAAAGAGTGTTTGACAAATCTTTTTTTATAAAGGGCTTTTGGATTTCATTTTTCTTTTTTATTAAAAAAATATCAAACTCTTTGCTAATTTTAGTGAAGGTAAGGGTAGTTTTGGAATAATGAGAGGTAAAATCGAAAAACTAAAAAATTTATGATAGTAGTTTTGAAAAAAATAATAATTTCAGTATTGAGCTTTCAGCTTTCCCAATGCCAGCATTTGACTGGAGTCTGGAAGTCCTTTAGACAGGCTTGCCAAATACTCTAGCATTTCTCCAAGGGGCTTTGGAGGTTGAAAGCCTCTTGGGAAAGCTTAATCAAACGCACTTGTCATCCTTTGCTCTCAAGGCACCGGCAGCACCAACAAGCCACGTTCAAGGCTTTCCTTTCACAAAGTAGCTCTATTCTTTTTGTTGGGAGTCCACAAAACAAGCCTAATATCTTCATTTAGGGAAATTATGGAGCCCAAGTTCGAGCCTCACTTACACTCAAAAGCTTAAGTCAATAAATTATGGATCATCAAAAGAGAGCTTAAATATATTGTACTTTTGTCAATTTGGTTCTAAATATTTTAATTTTACCAATTCATTCCTAAATCTTTTAATTTTGTCGATTGAGTACTAAATATTTTTATATTTTGTATCCATCCAACTAATTAAGTCCAAAAACCGCTAATGTGGACATTAGCCATCCTACATGACACAACAAATCTTGACGTAAATAATTTTTAATAATATTTTAATATTTTGTCTTCTTTTTTTTTTTTTCCCCTTCTTCCTTATTCTTTTTCTTTATTTCTCACCCTAGGCCGGCGAGGTCATTGATAAACCCTTGCTAGTCACAAGCAAGGGCACCCCTGTTAGCCACAAGTGAGGCCGTTGGGCCATCCCCCAAAACCAGGCGAGGGTCACAATGCCCTCGCCTAGCCAAAGGGTGAGGTGGCCCTCATTTGTGCTAGGTTTAGGAAGGGGGGGAGGAAAAGGAAAAAATAAATAAAAATTTAGAAAAAAAATTATTAAAAATTATCTATGTCAGCACCAATTATATCATGTTAAACTATTGGTAAAATTAGCCACGTCAGCGCCAATTGTGTCATGTTAATAATTTTTGGACAAAATTAACCGAATGAACCCAATTGGTAAAACGTGAAAGGGTTTAGTACTCAATTAGCAAAATTGAAAAATTTAAAATTGAATTTAGGTGTAAGACTTTTTGGATAATTTTCCCGCCCATGTCCAAGCCCAAACAAGGATATATTAACTTATCCCACACAACACAAATTCCACGTTAGCGATTTCCAAACAAAATTGATCGGATGAATTCAATTGGTGAAACATGAAAATGTTTAAGACTCAAATCGACAAAATTGAAAGGTTTAGAGTTGGATTGGCAAAAGTGCAATATGTTTAAGATTTTTTGAACAATTTTCTCGCCCAAGTCCCAACCCAGTATTAAGTATACTCCCCTTAATTCAGGTATCTTTCTTCTCAGCTTAAATCTTCATCCCATAATGTTGGGAATTGCCATCGGGATCTAGACTTGATCGCCAAATTCAAACCCATCAATATATCCAATTGGACCTATCTTTACTCAAAAAATTTAAGTCAATGAATTACGAGTCAACTAAAATTTATAAATTACTCCATGCCACACTAATTATTGGACACGGGATTTTTCTTTTAAAACAACTCACACATGTATCTCAAAACTTCTACTTTACAGGGTCCTTGTATACAAGAATATGCTGGAAGATCAAACCTTCCCTAAGTATTGATTACGTGAAATTTTCACTTGAACATTCAACCATATCATGTCAGAAAAACTCACCGAAGAGTTCACTTTGCCAGAAGCAAACTTTTAACAAGCCAATGTCTCATACGTAGTAAGGCAGCGAAAGAAACAGAACTTCACAATAGTAAAGACAACACAAGACCCTGAATTCTCCGGGGCTTCATTCAAATGCCCACTGGTTCTCCCTACGCACCTCTTCTTCCTCTTCCGGTGTGAATGCGGTGGTGATATTGAAAGTTTTTTTTATCTCTTCCGGAGTCTTACCCACGATCATGTCTGCCACAGTCTGGCAGGCCAAGTCCAGCAAAGTTGGAATTTCCAGGAAATTTGCCGCCTGAATGGATGCAAGGAAAAACTGATGAGCACAAACATAAAAAAGCAAGCTTTAACCTTCGAGTCATAAATCACATTAAAAAGCTCTTCTGAAGGTGCAGGTTGATTGGAAATAAGCACATCTTGGACCTTATGTTGGCCATTCATGTTGAGTTATCTGGGTATAAATACTTTGTACATTATAAGAGCAAACAATAATCAATATAGATCCCATTGAAGATCAAACTACTTCCCTTGATTCACCTGCTGAAAAGAATGAGATCCATTTTGAAAAAAGGCCGATGCTGAACTAGAATAACTGACTATTCGAGGCCTAGCACTGCCCTCAAGGCAAAGCTCATGGATTGTGCAGATGATCAAAGCAAGATTTTAGTGATGTTAGCCCAACCTAACCGAATTTGTGAGTCGCAACGCCAGACCTACCTAACAGAATTGAGGAAAAGGAAACCGGTCGGCATTGACAAGGCCAAAGTGAGTACTAACCTGACTAATCTAAAGCCGAATCTAGATCCAATATCCTGTTTGTTCATATGGGCTTCTTGAATCCTAAAGTTCCGAAGAGGGCTTCAAGGCAATTTAATGTTCTCAAGTAAATCAAGAACTTAAAATTAAAAGGAAGTATAATTTCAAGAGAACTAGTTCCAGGTCTTGCAGGAGCAGAAGGCGTGCTTTTTAAAAGGGATAAAATGATGGGGCTTTTCGTTTTTATGTCTGTTTCCTCCGTCATCAAGCAGGCAGGATTGTAGCTCTTCGGTTTGGACTAAACCATCTCTCGTGTTCGGGTTTCAGGAACATTATCATAGTCGAATCAGGCTCTCACTGTTTGGCGGAGCTGTTCGAGGGGGGCGACAAGAGTCGGAGAATGCAATGCTCGTGAGACGAAAATTCATCAGCCGAGCCATGAGTTCGTGACCTCAGCAAATGCAGATTCGGGGTGCATACAGAGAAGGGAATCGAACTGCCTAATGGCGTGTTATGCGCGCAATTGAGCAGCACTTGCACTCGTAGAAAGAGAGAAAAACAAAGAATTCCAAGATCGAGCACCGATCACTCCTCAGAAACCAAAAGTGCAGCAAAACGAAAATCGTTGCAAATACGAAACAGCGCTCCATCGCAAATAAAACCATCGAAATTGACAAAGGGAGATACAAGTACGGACCCGGATGTAGTCGAAGAGAGTAGTGTGATCGACGGCGACGAACTCCTCGTCCCAAGCGCCGAGGCTCTCGTCGTCGACGCCGGCCTCGGCGTGCTTGCTGCAGAACTCCACGACTCTGGTCAGGACTTTGCCGGTGATGTTCGGCACCGGGATCGGGGTGCTGGCGCAGTTCTCGCGGATCATGTTCTCGAGGGTCTTGGACTGCAAGGCGGCGGTCTCCTCGATCTCGAAGGTCGCTCCGTCGGAGCTCCTCAGGGTGATCATCTTCTTCGGGCACGGCGGCGGCGAGGAGGAGGGGGAGGGAGGAGACGACATGGATGGCTTGCTTCGTCGTTGAGAGAGAGAGAGAGAGAGAGAGAGAGAGACGTGGAGAAGAACCAATTCGGAGAGAGATTAACCGGGGCTGTTTGTATTATTCTGCCCTTCCGTTAAGATATTAAATATTTTATAAAATTACAAAACAAATTATGAAGCCCAAGATTGGAAGAAAATGTTTTTATACTCGAATGAACAACAAGGGCGCGATGATAACAAGTCCGAGCTTGATGAGTATCTTCAAGAAAAAAATGAAAATGATCTCGGTCTTGACATTTTTGATTTGGTGGAAGGCTAATGGTTCAAAATATAATATCCTTTCTTTGATGGCTCGAGATATTTTGTCCATTCCTGTAACAACCGTTGCTTCAGAGTCAACTTTTAGTACATCGGGTCGTGTGTGTTGATGGCTTTTGAAGTTCTTTAACTCCCAAAGTAGTGGAAGCTTTGATTTGCACTCAAGATTGGTTGAGGGCCGCTCGTGTACAGCTTGGTGATGAAGAGTGTATCGAGAACGCAGAACAATTTGAATTAGGTAAGTAATGTTTATATCTTTATATATTATAATTCTTTTTGTATATTTGATAAGTGAATATTTTATTTAACCTCTTCTTTTTTCTTTTTCAGATATGGTTGGCCTTAATGCGGAGATTATTGTTGATAAATAGAGTTGGTGGTGTCGCAACGGCAATGGATTTAGCGGTAGAGAATTCAAGCAAGGTTTTTTATTGACTTTGTGCTGCTTTAACTATATTGTCAAAGAGTTTATGAGCCTTTAAATGGTTGTTGTGATCTCACCATTTATCGATACTTGTATTTGGATTAATGCTATGAAAAACCTAAACTAGTATATCTGTGATAAATTTATCCCAAAGTAATTTTTTGACCATCATAAACTCTAAACCGATACACATTTAACAAATTTACCAAAAACTGGTATATTTGTAATAAATTTACCCTCAATTAATTTTCATTAAATTTTACTATCAAATTACTAAGTTAAATGACACATGACAATTGACTAATATACCGATTTGAGATTTTACTCTTTGTTTGTCACAGTTATATAATTTTTGTAATTTTTTTATATTAATCTAATTTAATGGAGGGTATATTTGTCACAAATGTATCAATTTAGGGTTTTTGGTGGTTGAATAAATTAGCTTAAAGTAAATTTGTCACAAGCATATCAGTTTATGATTTTTTATGATTAGTTGGGTAAATTTATCATAGGTGCACCAATTTAGGATTTTCATGGTCAAAAAATTAGTTTATAGTAAATTTATCACACGTGTATCAATTTGGGATTTTTCAATGTATTAACCCTTTGTATTTTGTAGAAGTTTCAAAGTGTTTCAAATTTAGAAAAAATTCAAATGCGTGAATCGGGAATTTTTAATTAAGCGAAAAAAAAATAAAGTCAATCCCATCAGCCATCTAATTTATCCTACCTTCTTTCTTTTTTCTTTTCCTTTTTAAGCTTAAACTCATTGGGATCATATTAAAAATTGTGAGAATGATACGTAGATCATGGACTACTTAGTCATTTATCTAATTCTTAATGGGGCAGTTGTGCAATTCAATTATATTTTGAAGGAACCAAACTTTTAGAGAGATATATGATGAGAACGATCTTGATTTTAATGGAAATATGAGAATTTCGATACTTTATGTGGTCTATATATGATTTATATGTAGGTTCATTTTTCTAGTTTTAGCTTCTTTAGAACTTTTTAGCATCCAATTGACTGGATTTTTCACCTCTCGAGAAACACATGAATAACCTTTTAAGGTTTAGTTAGTAGAAATTTTATTACTTGCCATCACCAGTCTTCAAATTGTAATACCAGACATGCATGATTTAGGTACAACCTTTGATTGAACTGAAGATAGAGAATGTATACGATCATCAGCATTTATTTCTCTTGTAAGCTATGCCACACGAGATCGAAATATATATTTGATAGTCTTTCCTTTTATTCATCACAAAAACTCTCATCAACCTCCGATGGCCTTACATTTCACGCTTATTGAAAAAATACATTTGACAGGCTTATTTTACGAGCGTGGAATGCACATCAAAGGCTTTTTATCTTTCATATGCGGCAGAAGTACACCCCAAGTGCCAAAACTTGGCACGGATGGACACTTTAGTGCCAAAATTGGAACAAAATGGATTACTTAAGTATCAATCCAGTCAAAATCCGGCCAAAATGCTGACGTGACAATTCTCCGACTAAGTAAGTGCGAAACGGCGTCGTTTTGCACGCTGACGTGGCTAGACAATACAAAAATGATGTCATTTTTGTGCTAATGTGGTAAAAAATTAATATAAAAATTAATTAAATTAAATTTATTTAAAACATTTAAAAATAAAAATAAAAACATTAAAATTATTAAGAAAAACTAGAACTTTAAAAAAAAAAAAAAAAAAAAAAGGAAGGGGGCAGGCGAGAGCCGAGCCCTCGCCGCCCGCCTCCTTTTTTAATTAAAATTTTTTAAGTTTTTTAATATTTGTATTTTTTAATGTTTTAAATAAATTTATTTTTAAATTTAAGTTAATTAATTTTTAAATTATTTTTTACCACGTCACCACAAAAATAACGTCATTTTTACATTGTTTAGCCACATTAGCGTGCAAAACGTTGTCATTTTGTACTTATTTCGCCGGAAAATCGCCATGTCGGCATTTTGGTACTTAAGTTATTTATTTTACTTCGATTTTGGCACTTAAGTGTTACTTTCCTAACTTTTGACATTTAATTATCCATCTGTGTCAAGTTTTGGCACTCCAAGTGTCCAGCACTCTTTCATATGCACGAGGAAAAGGCGCTGCATCGGGCACTTGGTCACAATCGATTGTGCGATACTTTCATCGAATTTTCAGTCTCTTTGACTTTCTCACTCTACAATCGGTAGGTTTCAAAACTCAATTCCTTACGCTTGTCATGACATGGCTCGTTTTCCCAGGGATTCTAGCTTTCAAGTCTTGTTCAAGGCACGGGACATCTCATCCTTTGCGAAAGGCATCAGCAGCACCAACCAGCACCAACCAGCAGCAACATTCATGGCTTTCCTTTAGCAAAGTAGCTCATATTCATCTTGTTTCATGGAGTCCTCACCAAGATGCAAGCACACACTAGGATATCAACACTAAGTATTAAATCCGTAAAATTATTGCTTGACTATTCATTCTGTATCATATCAGAAAAACTCACATAAGTTTTCACTGCGTGAGAAGTAAACATTCATCGAGCCAATGTCCGATCCATATTAAGGCAACAAAGGAAACAAAACAAGAGATTATATTCTGATTTATAGACATTTTCCAGACTTGCAATTAGCAGGGTATTCAGATGCAGATTTTGCTGGTTGTCAAGATGATAAGAAGTCAATGACAAGATACATATTTATGTTGGGAGGAGGTGCAGTATCATGAAAGAGCAAGAAACAGAAATCCATATCTTATTTTACCATGCAAGCGGAGTTTGTAGCAGTTTGTAACATATTTTTCAACTGCTACTCAAGTTATTTGGCTCCGGAACCTCATTAGAAAGTTATCAGTTTTTGATTTTGTGGATAGGCCCATACAGCTATATTGTGACAATAATTCTGTAGTGTTGTTTATTGATAACAACAGAAGTCTCGAGGGTCTAAACACACGGAGGTCAAGTTTTTGACTATAAAGGAATCGGTGCAGAATGGTGACGTTGCAGTAGATCATATTCCTATAGATGATATTGTTGCAGATCCACTAACTAAAGACCTACACCCGTGTGTATTTAAGCGATATGTCATTAGCATAGGCCTAGGAGCATCTTGGGATGCTGTTATTTAGTGGGAGTTGTGTTTTATTTTTCCTTGAATAAAGTTTACATCTATATTTGTTACAATTTAGTAACACTTTGATATATATATATATATATATATATATATCAACTTTATATATATATATATCATTCAATAAAATATTTTTGAATGGATTGTTATTATGTTGAATATATATATTGTTAAAAGTCTCAATGTATTTCTTAAACCTCGAGTGAAGGCTAGGACATCTGGTTATTAGCCTTATACATATGTCTTGTTATACATAAAGAAAGGTTAACCAATATAGAGTAATCACCAACACTACGATGCCTCTGTCGCTGCCACTGCAAATTATCCATCATCTGTACCACCACTTCCATCACCTTTGAAGTTTCGCTGCCACACCCACCCCACAACCACTTTGTATCGCTACCGCCACCATCAACACTCCGTAAGGACAAGACATATGTGGGTTCATTGGAACCATAAATGCATTTTCTAGTGGCACAAGTTTTTTGTGACACTTAAGGTAAGAGAATGGTGACTGACAAATGGGATCTCTCTATGAGAGATGTTATTCATTTGCCACACTACCATATTAAATAAATATCAATAAAGTTAAAAGCACTTGTGACCGTGAAAGGCTCTGTGTGTATATATGCAGTTACCACCATGATTCGGTGTATGAGACTTTATGAAATAAGATTGACTATCAAGAATTATCTCTAGACCAATGTGCGCACATACAGTATAATTTCAATTAATACTGCCCAAGTGGGAAAATGTAAAGTTTTCCTGATGTGGACTACATTAATTGACATTGTAATTTACCGTTTTACGGAGTTTGATCTAAGGTGAGATAGAAGGTTTATTAATTAGTCTAAATATGAGACTAGTTAGTGTGGACCGAGTTGAGCCTAGCCCATAATGAGAGGGCCTGGTTGGAAACTCTATAAATAGTGCTCAAGTCTCTCCTCTAACCCTAATTCTCACAAATATCCTCACATAAGAAGCGTTTACCTAGCTCTAAAAGTGAGGGGACCGTCTCATTGAGCCAGTGATACACGATGGATCCCAAAATAAGTGCGTTAATCTTTCTACTAAATTATGCATATTCTTGTTCTGGTTATAGAGATATTGGGATTGCGCAATTTGCTTCCAACACTCTTTTCATAATATTAACATACGACAGAACGCAGGAATTCTCCGAGGCTTCATTCAACGCTGGTTCGCCCTACACACCTCTTCTTCCTCTTCGAGTGAGAATTTATCGTTGATATTGAAAATTCTTCGAGTGAGAATTTATCGTTGATATTGAAAATTCGCCCTACACACCTCTTCTTCCTCTTCGAGTGAGAATTTATCGTTGATATTGAAAATTTTGCCTATCTCAGCTGGCGTTTTACCCTTCATCATGTCTGCCACTACCGCAGAGGCCAAGTTTAGCAAGGTTGGAATTTCCAAGAAATTTGCTACCTGAATGGATGTGAGGAAAACTGATGAGCAAAAACATAAAAACGCAAGCTTTTGCATTCAACTTATAAATCACATATAAAAGCTCTTGGAAGGTTCAGGTCGATTGGACTTAAAGCACATCTTGGACCTTATGTTGGCCATTCATGTTGAGTTATGTGGGTATAAATACTTATACATGATCAAAGCAAAGAACAAACGTTAGATCCCATTGAAGAACAAACTGCTTGACTTGATCCATCCACCAAATGGAATGAGATCCATAACGAACAAAGACGATAGATTCGAGGCTTAGCACCACCCCCAAGTCAATGTGATCGCCAATTGTGTCATGTTGGATGACCGGTGTTCATGTTAGCAATTTTTGGACAAAATTAGCCGAATGAACCCAATTGGTAAAACGTGAAAAAGTTTAGGACTCAATCGGCAAAATTGTAAAATGTAAAATTGAATTTAGGTTTAAGACTTTTCGAACAATTTTCCCACCCATGTCCCAGCCCAAACAAGGATATATTAACTTATCCCACACTACATGAATTTTACGTTAGCAATTTCCAGACAAAATTGATCAGATGAATTCAATTAGTGAAACATGAAAATGTTTAAGACTTAAATCGGCAAAATTAAAAGGTTTAGAATTGAATTGGCAAAAATGTAATATGTTTAAGGTTTTTTGAACAATTTTCTCGCCCAAGTCCGAGCCTAGTATTAAGTACACTCCCCTTAATTCAGGTATCTTTCTTCTCAACTTAAATCTCCATCCCATCGTGTTGGGAATTGCCATCGGGATCTAGACTTGATCGCCAAATCCAAACCCGTCAATATATCTAATTAGACCTATCTTTACTCAAAAAGTTTCAATGAATTATGAGTCAACTAAAATATATAAATTACTCCACACCACACTAATTATTTGATGTGAGATTTTTCTTTTTAAAACGACTCATACGTGTATCTCAAAACTTCTACTTTACGGGGTCCTCATGTACAAGAATATGCAGGAAGATCGAACCTTCCCTAAGTATTGAATACGTGAAATTTTCACTTGAACATTCAACCATATCATGTCAGAAAAACTCACCGAAGAGTTCACTTTGCCAGAAGCAAACTTTTAACAAGCCAATGTCTCATACGTAGTAAGGCAGCGAAAGAAACAGAACTTCACAATAGTAAAGATAACACAAGACCCTGAATTCTAACACAAGACCCTGAATTCTCTGGGGCTTCATTCAAATGCCCACTAGTTCTCCCTACGCACCTCTTCTTCCTCTTCCGGTGTGCATGCGGTCGTGATATTGAAAGTTTTTTTTATCTCATCCGGAGTCTTACCCTTGATCATGTCTGCCACAGTCTGGCAGGCCAAGTCCAGCAAAGTTGGAATTTCCAGGAAATTTGCCGCCTGAATGGATGCAAGGAAAAACTGATGAGCACAAACATAAAAAAGCAAGCTTTAACCTTCGAGTCATAAATCACATTAAAAAGCTCTTCTGAAGGTGCAGGTTGATTGGAAATAAGCACATCTTGGACCTTATGTTGGCCATTCATGTTGAGTTATCTGGGTATAAATACTTTGTACATTATAAGAGCAAACAATAACCAATATAGATCCCATTGAAGATCAAACTACTTCCCTTGATTCACCTGCCGAACAGATTGAGATCCATTTCAAAAAAAGGCCGATGCTGAACTGGAATAACTGACTATTCAAGGCCTATCACTGCCCTCAAGGCAAAGCTCATGGATTGTGCAGATGATCAAAGCAAGATTTTAGTAATGTTAGCCCGACCTAACCGAATTTGTGAGTAGCAACGCCAGACCTACCTAACAGAATTGAGGAAAAGGAAACCGGTCGGCATTGACAAGGCCAAAGTGAGTACTAACCTGACTAATCTAAAGCCGAATCTAGATCCAATATCCTGTTTGTTCATATGGGCTTCTTGAATCCTAAAGTTCCGAAGAGGGCTTCAAGGCAATTTAATGTTCTCAAGTAAACCAAGAACTTAAAATTAAAAGGAAGTATAATTTCAAGAGAACTAGTTCCAGGTCTTGCAGGAGCAGAAGGCGTGCTTTTTAAAAGGGATAAAACGATGGGGCTTTTCGTTTCTATGTCTGTTTCCTCCGTCATCAAGCAGGCAGGATTGTAGCTCTTCGGTTTGGACTAAACCATCTCTCGTGTTCGGGTTTCAAGAACATTATCATAGTCGAATCAGGCTCTCACTGTTTGGCGGAGCTGTTCGAGGGGGGCGACAAGAGTCGGAGAATGCAATGCTCGTGAGACGAAAATTCATCAGCCGAGCCATGAGTTCGTGACCTCAGCAAATGCAGATTCGGGGTGCATACAGAGAAGGGAATCGAACTGCCTAATGGCGTGTTATGCGCGCAATTGAGCAGCACTTGCACTCGTAGAAAGAGAGAAAAACAAAGAATTCCAAGATCGAGCACCGATCACTCCTCAGAAACCAAAAGTGCAGCAAAACGAAAATCGTTGCAAATACGAAACAGCGCTCCACCGCAAAGAAAACCATCGAAATTGACAAAGGGAGATACAAGTACGGACCCGGATGTAGTCGAAGAGAGTAGTGTGATCGACGGCGACGAACTCCTCGTCCCAAGCGCCGAGGCTCTCGTCGTCGACGCCGGCCTCGGCGTGCTTGCTGCAGAACTCCACGACTCTGGCCAGGACTTTGCCGGTGATGTTCGGCACCGGGATCGGGGTGCTGGCGCAGTTCTCGCGGATCATGTTCTCGAGGGTCTTGGACTGCAAGGCGGCGGCCTCCTCGATCTCGAAGGTCGCTCCGTCGGAGCTCCTCAGGGTGATCATCTTCTTCGGGCACGGCGGCGGCGAGGAGGAGGCGGAGGCGGAGGGAGGAGACGACATGGATGGCTTGCTTCGTCGTGTAGAGAGAGAGAGAGAAACGTGCAGAGAAAGCAATTAGTAGAGAGATTTGCAGAGGAAGTTGTCCGAGAGACAGAGACGGGGGTTGTGTTGTTGACTCGGCGGACGTTGCCGAAGACGAAGGATTTTTAATGTACGGAAAGTTACCTCTGATCTACTCAATAGAGAGATTAACCGGGGCCGTTTGTATTATTCTGCCTTTCCGTTAAAATATAAAATATTTTACAAAATTACAAAAAAAAAAAAATTACTGTCGATATTTGTATTTTGCAGAAGTTTTAAAGCGTTTCAAATTTAGAAAATATTCAAATACGTGAGTCGGGAAATTTTAATTAAGCGAAAGATTAAAAATAAAGATATCTGAGTTATCCTACTTTTTTTTTTCTTTTCCTTTTTAAGTTTAAACTCATTGGGATCATATTAAAAATTGCAAGAATGATATGTAGATCATGTACTTCTCAGTCATGTATCTAATTTTTAATGAGACAGTTGCGCGATTCAATTATATTTTGAAAGAACAAAACTTTTGAAGAGATATATCATGAGAACGAAATATAAGAGTTTCGATACTTTATGCGGTCTATATATGATTCATATGTAGGTTCATTTTTCTAGTTTTAGTTTCTTTAGAACTTGTTAACATGCGATTGACTAGATCTTTCACCTCTCAAGAAACACATGAATAACCTTTTAAGGTTTTTTTTTTTTTTTTTTTTGAACAGTATAACCTTTTAAGGTTTGGTTAGTAGAAACTTCATTACTTGCTATCAGTAGTCTTCAAATTGTAATACCAGACACGCATGATCTAGGTACAAGCTTTGATTGGACTGAAGATAGAGATGTATACAATATTTCTCTTGTAAGTTATGCCACACGAGATCAAAAGATATATTTGATAGTCTCTCCTTTTATTCATCACAAACCGAAGGTCAACAACTCTCATCAACCTCCGGTGGCCTTACATTTCACTCTCATCAACCGAAGATCAAAAGATATATTTTATGAGCGTGGAATGCACATCAAAGGCTTTTTATCTTTCATATGCACAAGGAAGAAGCGCTGCATCGGGCACTCGGTCACAATCGATTGCGCGAAACTTCCATCAAATTATCAGTCTTTTTGGACTTCTCACTCTATGATCGGTAGGTTTCAATACTCAATTTCATACGCTTGTCATGACATGGCTCGTTTTTCCAGGGATTCTAGCTTTCAAGTCTTGTTCGAGGCACAGGACATCTCATCCTTTGCGCAAGGCATCAGCAGCACCAACCAGCAGCAACGTTCATGGCTTTCCTTTGGCAAAGTAGTTCATATTCATCCTGCTTCCTGGAGTCCTCACCAAGATGCAAGCACACACTGGGATATCAAACCCTCACTAAGTATTAAATCCGTGAAATTATTGCTTGAATATTCATTCCGTATCATATCAGAAAAACTCACAAAAGTTTTCACCGCGTGAGAAGTAAACATTCATAGAGCCAATGTCCGATCCATATTAAGGCAGCAAAGGAAACAGAACTCCTTTCATAATATTAACATACGACAGGACCCAGGAATTCTCCGAGGCTTCATTCAAATGCCCACTGGCTCGCCCTACACACCTCTCCTTCCTCTTCGGGTGAGAATGTTTCGTTGATATTGAAAATTTTGCGTATCTCAGCTGGGGTTTTACCCTTCATCATGTCTGCCACTACCGCAGAGGCCAAGTCTAGCAAGGTTGGAATTTCTAAGAAATTTGCTGCCTGAATGGATGCGAGGAAAACTGATGAGCAAAAACATAAAAATGCAAGCTTTTGCATTCAACTTATAAATCACGTATAAAAGCTCTTCAAAGGTTCAGGTCGATCGGACATAAGGCACATCTTGGACCTTATGTTGGCCATTCATGTTGAGTTCTGTGGGTATAAATACTTGTACATGATCAAAGCAAAGAACAGATGATAGATCCCATTGAAGAACAAACTGCTTGACTTGATTC
Organism: Eucalyptus virginea; assembly: GCA_014182375.1. NCBI lineage: Eukaryota > Viridiplantae > Streptophyta > Magnoliopsida > Myrtales > Myrtaceae > Eucalyptus > Eucalyptus virginea. The sequence goes on along the minus strand of CM024522.1, from coordinate 17,386,790 downwards.
ATCCACCAAATGCAATGAGATCCATAACGAACAAAGACGATGGATCCGAGGCTTAGCACTGCCCCCAAGTCAATGTTCATGGATGGTGCAGACCAAGATTTGTAGTAATGTTGGACCGACTTAACTGAATTTGTGAGTAACAATGTCAGACCTACCAAACAGAATTGGGGAAAAGGAAACCCGTTGGCATTGACAAGGATAAAGTGAGTATCCAAAGCCAAATCCAGATCCAATATCCTGTTTTTTCTTACGGGCCTTGAATGCTAAGGTTCCAAAGAGGGCTTCAAAGCAATTTAATATTCTAAGGTAAATCAAGAACTCAAATTAAAAGGAAGGTGATCAACAGAACCAGTTCACCCAAGGTCAAATCCAGGCTCTGCAGGAGCAGAAGGCATGATTTTAAAAGGGAGAAAGGGGTTCTTCGGTTTTTGTCTGTTTCTCCATCTTTGTGTTGGGAGGACCGTACCTCTGTCTTTTGACCGAAGACAAGAGTTTCCTGTTTAGAACGTCTTAACATGTGATCTCCTGTGGCTGTTTGGCCCTCTTATCTACCAAAAGAAGAGAGGGGTCTATCATTTTCTGTTCACTATTGTCCCATTGTCGGGTCCTCTGACCTCTGGTTGTATGTTATGCACAAGAGAGGCCTGGACAACCAGACAATAATCAAGATAAAGAATCGGATGCATAGAAGTCGGCGCTCAAAGAATGCACAAATTGCCGATTCCTAGCACCCAATTTAACTGTACTTCAAAGACTCTCAGAGAGAAGAAAAAAAGAAACCAAGATTGAGCATGCATCGTTCCTTAGAAACCAAGCAGCAAAACAAACACCGATCGCCAATACGAAAAAGAACTCTACCCCAAAGAAAACCATCGAAATTGAGAAAAGGAGATAGAAATACGGACCAGGATGTAGTCAAAGAGAGTGGGGTACTCAACGTTGACGAACTCCGCATCCCAACCGTGGAGGCTCTCAGCGTCGACGCCAACCTCGGCGTGCTTGTTGCAGAACTCCACCACCTTGGCCAGGATCTTGCCACTGATATTCCGCAACGGGATCGGGGTGCCGGCGCAGTTCTCGATCATGTTCTCGAGAGTCTTGGACTGCAAGGCCACGGTCTCCTCTATCTGGAAGGTCTCTCCCTCGGAGCTCTTCAGGGTGATCATCTTCTTCGGGCACGGCGGCAAGGAGGAGGAGGAAGAGGCCGACATGTTTCACTTGTTTCGTTGTCGAGAAAGAGAGAGAGACTAGCAGAGAAAGTAGCTGAAGAGTTGCAGAGGAAGTCTTCATATTTAACATAAAGAACAATAAATTCCAATGGGCATCTGAAATGTTATCTCCCTCTCTTTCCTTTCTTTTCTTCTTCAGCTTCAGCATACCGTGATCAGGTATATACGTGTAAGAATGATCCTTTACCATCTCCATTTCTGCTGAGTAATGAATAGGATAGGATAAAAAAAAAATATCCGACTTTATTACTATAATTCGCTTATAACAAGATTCCTAAATTTTATATCTTGAAAGAAGCTGCTTGCAAGATATAAATTTTAATTTCATTAATCTTAGAGATCTGAGTTGATTTTAGAAATTAGGCCCACCATCCATAGTTTTGGGATTTAGGCTTAAGTGGGATAAGTCAGGCCAGCCACAGCTTGCGACCCGCAGTTGTCCTGAATTTCTTCAACACAAGACGGCGGCGATTAGGGTACCGCAACATCGCCGGCCACCAATAGATTTCCCATCTATCAATTACAAAATCGAGAATCTTGATTGACCTTCCATGGGCAATTTTTCAGTTGCTGATATCTAGTCACGTCTACGTAGAGAATGTCCTTATCGGCTCTGGCATTTATTTACTCTATAACCTGGAAAAAGTGATAGTCGAAGGGCCTTGTGAGGGCGCCAACCGTTCCCAATATGTCCTAAGCCTCAGATCTAAAATGCTAGGATTTCATAAATTAGTCTCCTTCCATATGTCACTTATGTAGTTTAATTTTCTCTATTACTACATAGGCATTGAGGATGTCTAGTCAGCCTAGGTCACATAAAATTGATTGCTACCGACTCCTCTCTTGCTCTCTTATTTAAAAGAGTTTGTACAAGTTAATTTGGTAGCCGACTCGAGAAAATCCAAGGAATTGAGGTGCCTCAGTTGAGCGATCCCAAGATTGCAAAATTTTAAGGTATTATAATTGTTTAGATCGCATGTGGCATACAGACCTGCTATGTAATCGATGCATATTTTTTATTATGGCACCTAAGAATGTATATGCTAGTGTCATGGTCACAAGGTTTCCGCTATCAAGAGAGCATGATCAAGGAAGACCTCCCAAGATCACCTAAGGTTCCCACAAGAGCTTCCAAAACATTCCTAGGGATGGGCGAGACAATAATTACATTGAAGACCTAAGACTCTCTCGACATAAATGTCGGGGTAATAGGTTAGAAGGCACAATCTCGTCCACTGGATCAAAAGACGATCAATTGTTGTAATCCAAGAGCCTAAGTAAGAAGGGGTGCTCTCCCCCTCATTGTAATCATCTAACCATTTCATAATTAAAGTTTCATTCTCTTGTTCAAAACTTCCCTTTCTAGAAACTTTCTCTTTCTAAGATCCGGGTGGATGAGTGGGTGAGCAATCAATCCAAGCAAAGCTTGGCTTAGGCACTTGAACAATCCCAAACGATCCAAAAGAGCCTAAGTCGCCGCACAATCTCGATCCCAAACGATCGGCCCATGACACTAGATTGAAAATTAAATAGTGGAAAATTAATATGAGAATTTTAAGTGTTGACCGTTTTAAATGCTGAAAAATAAAAGAAAATGTTATTTGATAATAGTTGAACATTGAATATTGAATGATACCTTTTGGCTAATAAAGAATTGTTATGATTGGTAGGTTTTAGGATTTTACCAGTGTAATAGACAATTTTATCAAATAGCAATTATCAAATCAATCGTTAGTATAAAATTACTATTTACCGTTGGATAAGTGATATATTGTTAGATTTAATTTTATAATTGCATTCTTCAATATGCCAAACATAAACGGTGATGTAATTCAATAGGCTTAATAAAGATCCGCAAACAAGTACTGACCATCAAATTTGATGAAACTCATATTTGAATTACATAGAAATTCGTCATTTAATTTGCACGGAATTGACCATTTTTAATGATACAAATTTGATCATATTACACTTAACGGAATAAATTTTTCGCTTAATGTAAGCCGAAAGAAGTTAGAAGCCAATCAAGGGTCCCAATCTTGAAAACTGAAACTTCATATGGCATGCTTCTCCACGTGCTATAAACTTAACCTCTGTATTCTCTGCAAGTCTCTCCTCTTCATCACAAACCAAATGTGAACCACCATCATCAACCTCTGGTGGCCTTTACATCCCCATCTCTTCAACGAAAAGTCAATTACTATCATCAACCTCCGGTGGCTTTTACACCTCGATCTCATTGAACCACTATCATCAACCTCCGGTGGCCTTTACATCTCGACCTAATTGAAGAGATATACGCAATCGGCTTATTTTATGAATGTGCACAAGAATTTTATTTTTCCATATGCACAATGAAGAGGCGCCACCCGGTGCACGAGGCACTCAGTTACCATCAATCACCTGATACTTTCGTCTTGAGTGCTTTGAATTCTTGCGCTACAACCAGTAGATTGCAGAACTCACTCCCTCTCCTTACCATGACATGCCTCCTGCAAAGCAAGGGCACAAGGGACATCATCCTATGCTCAAGGCATCAATCAGCAGCACCAACCAGCGACCTTTGCGGCTTTACTTTGGCAAAGTAGCTGCTACTTTTCTACTTCACAGAGTCCTCAATAAGATGCAAAGAATAGGCTGGAAGATCAATCCTCCACTATCAGATCTGTGAAATTTTCGCTCGAATATTTGTCTGTGTTACGTCAGAAAAATTCTTAGGAAAGTCCACAGTGTGTGGAGTAAACAGTTAACAAGCATCCGTAGATAAGGCAAGGAAAAGAAGCAGTAACTCTTTCATAATATTAACATAAGAAAAAACCCAGAAATTTGCTGAGGCTTTCATTCGAACGCCCAGTGGTTCTCCCTCCGCACCTCTTCTTCCTCTTCCGGTGAGAATATGGATTTGATATTGAAAAAGTTGCGTATCTCTTCCGGAGTTTTGCCCCGGATCATGTCCGCCACAACATTGCATGTCAAGTTCAGCAAGGTTGGAATTTCCAGGAAATTTGCAGCCTGAATGGATGCAAGAATAAACTGATGAGCACAAACATTAAAAAAGTAAGCTATAGCTTCACATCGTAAATCACATTCAAAAGCTCTTTAAAGGTGGTAGGTTGATTGGACTTAAGCACATTTCGGAACCTATGTTAGCCATTCATGTCGAGTTATCTGGGTGAAAATACTTGTACTCGGTAAGAGCCAAATATAAACAACAGAAATTACTTGACTTGATTCATCCTTCAAATTGAATGAGATCTATTTCGAACAAAGCTGATGCTAAACTAGCATAACAAACCGTTCAAGACTTAGTATTGCCGGCAAGGCAATGTTCATGGATTTTGCAGATGATAAAAGAATGACTTGTAGTAATCCCAAACCAACCTAACTGAATTCGTGAGTAGCAACGTCAGACCTACCTAAAAGAATTGAGGAAAAGGGAATCTGTCGGCGTTGAGGAGCACAAAGTGAGCACTCAGCTGACCAAGTCCAAAGCTGAATCTGGATCCAATATCCCGTTTGTTCATATGGACTTTGAATCTTGAGGTTCCGAAGAGGGCTTCAAGGCAATTTAACGTTCTAAAATAAATCAAGAACTTAAACTTAAAAGGAATGTGCAAGTTCAACGGAACTAGTTCACTTAACGGGGTAATCCAGGTTTTGCAGGAGCAGAAGGCGTGTTTCTGAAAGGGAGAAAATGATGGGCTTTTCAGGGTTCTGTCTGTTCCTCCAATCGTGGAGCCAGGAAGACAGCCCTCCAGTTCGGACTTAACCACGTCTGGCGTTTGGGTTATGGAAGGATTATTCTCAAACTAGACTCATTGTTTAGTGGAGCCGTCCAAGGGGACGACAAGAGTCGCAGAATGCAATGCTCATTTGACGAATTTCATAAGCTGAGCCATGAGTCCAGGAAATAAAGCTGCCCCATGGCTCGCCAAGCATAGAACAGTCTCCGAAGCAGAGGACTGCATGCTTCTGCAAACCCCTGAAGGTGAATTATCTCATCTTTCGTCCGGAGACAAAGTTGGTATCTTCTGGTTTAGTCCAAAACGTCGTAACCCGAAATCTCCTTTGGCTGTTCGGCCATCTAATCTACCAAAACAAGAGAAGGGGCCTCATCATTTCTTCTTATTAAGTTCCCATCATCAGCTCTTCTGAGTTCTGATTGTAAGTTACGCACGAGAGAGGCATGGAACAACCAAAAAATGATCAAGGAAAAAGCATCGGATGCACCCAATTGAACAACACATCGCAGGCTCTTGGAGAGAAATGAGAAAAAATCAAAGCTTTCCAAGATTGAGGATGGATGGTTCCTCGGAAACCAAAAGAGCAGCAAAAAAAATGAACATTGATCACCACCACGAAACCGAACTCCGCCCCCAACGAAAACCATCGGAAATCGAGAGAAAGAGGAGAGGGGAGTACGGACCAGGATGTAGTCGAAGACGGTGGCCTGCTCGACGTTGACGAACTCGGCGTCCCAGGCGCGGAGGCTCTCGTCGTCGACGCCGGGCTCGGCGTGCTTGTTGCAGAACTCCACGACCTTGGCCAGGATCTTGCCGGTGACGTTCGGGAGCGGGATCGGGGTGCCGGCGCAGTCCTCGTCGATCATGTTCTCGAGGGTCTTGGACTGCAGGGCGGCGGCCTCCTCGATCTCGATGGTCTCCCCGTCGGAGCTCCGGAGGGTGATCATCTTCTTAGGGCACGACGGCGAGGCGGCGGCGGAGGAGGGCGGAGGAGACGACGACATCGCCGGCTCGTCTCGTGGATGGTTGAGAGAGACGGACGGACTTGCAGAGGAGAGAGAAAGTTGCTGAGAGAGAGAGAGAGAGGGGCTGAGCTTGCGTGGAGTACTCTGAAAATCAATGAATAGAATTTAATAGAGAGAATTAGTCGGGTCTGTTTGAGATTATTCTTATAAAAAAGAAATTCGATTTAACCTCGAATGCAACATTTTTTTATGATCTGTTGATTATTAATTCCTAAATATTAAGAGGGGAAAATTTCTTTTTATTGAAACTGCAATGCATCTTTGAATAAATCGAGAGGACATATTTTCCATCAAAATCTAAAAACTATAATAACTTTAAACTTAAATTTACTTGTATATATTTTATATTATGTGAAAGTTTTTACATTTAAAATGGATTTAATTAACGTAAGTCCCGAATTTCAATTAAGCAAGAATCGAAAGGTAGAAATAATCTAAACAGACATAGGGCATATTCTTTCTTTTTGTTTCTTCTTTTTCTTCGTTTTTTTTTTTTTTTTTTTTCAGTTTAACCTTGTCCTGATCATGTAGAGAACGGGAGGAGGGATACATTTATCACGTATTTCTCAGCTGCATGATTTGATCATATTTTGAAAAAGTAAAAACTTTTTAAAGAGATATCCTGTTACATAAATTTCAAACGGAAGTCATAAAAAGATATTAATTTTTTATGGGAAGATGAAAGTGTCGACACCTTCATGATTCACATGAGAGTTTATGTTTCTAATTTTTGGTTCTTGAGAAACCAATAGTATGTGAACTCAACCACCGGCCGCGGTGGCTCCACTGGATAAGGCTCTGATGATCCTCGACGAAGAGGTGAAGGGTTAAAACCCAGGGAGGCGCCAGGTGTATTAAGTGTGGCTCGGGGGTGATGGGTCCTCCCGCTTAAGTGTCACCCAGGGGTTTACTGGCGCGGCATGTGTCACTGCAGTTCCCAGGTTCCTCCAAAGACCAAAAAATAAAAAAATAAATAAATAAATAATAATAATAATAATAGTATGTGAACTCAACTTAATCGTTCACCCTTGAATAACACATAATGTTTAGAATAATGAGGCTATGAAAGACTAAATAATAATAATAATAATAATAATAATAATAATAATAATAATATGTGAACTCAACTTAATCGTTCACCCTTGAATAACACATAATGTTTAGAATAATGAGGCTATGAGGTAAGACTGAGGGCGCGCATAACAAAATTTCTGGAATAAAAATCAATTTCTGACTAGAAATTGATTTCTCGATTTCTATTCTATAGACGACTTTTTGAGTAAAGAAACTGGAGTCCGACGACAGGAAGCCGGCGGCAAGTGGCGAGCAGTCGATATCCGACGGCCGATGGCGAGCGGCAGACGGTCACTGGCGAACATCCGGTGGTTGGTGATGAGCCTCCGGCATCCAATGATAGACGATGAGTAGCCAACGACCGGTGGGCGTCCGGCATCCCGCGATCGGCGATTGGCAACAGGTGACCAGAGTGCGGTGGCCGATGGCCGACGTCCGGTGGCCAACGGTAGACGGCTGGTGGCTAGGGCTGGTGGCGAGCGGCCGACAACCGGCGGCTAGTGATCGGGGTCGATGGTGGGCGGCTGGCAACCGACGGCGGGCAGCAAGCGTCTGGCATCCCAAGGGCGGCAAGTGGGCGACAAGCGGTGACGAAAGTGAACAATGAGAAAAATTGAAATCATTTCTGTTCTAAAAATAAAATAGAAAAGTTAACAATTTTAACTTCTGATTTATGCTCCAAATCTATTTATGAAATAGAAATATGTTCCTGAAATAGAAATCTATTCCAGAAATAGAAAAATGAAATTGCGTTACCAAACGGATTTCTATTACAAACCTGTTCCGGAGAACAGAAATTTAGTCATGCGCGCTCTAAGTCATTGCTTGCAATTTTGGATATTGACATTACAGTTCTATACTTACATAATTTAGGTACTAACTTTGATTGGATGAAAGACAATGCAAATGTGTGCAATCATCCTTATGCTAAACAAGCAAATGGAATTGGTGACAAGATCAGTACCATGCACGCTTGGTTGTACTTATTAATGATGACGTGGATTTCTTTGTCTCCACAACGGTGACATGGACTAAAATATAGGAAAATAGAAAAAATATATATATAAGATAAGAAGAGAAACCCCAACACAGAGAGAAAGAAGGCGCGAACGGGTAGGCTAGCCTGGGGTGGCCACAGCCGCCCTGCCCAGCCGCCGGTGAGGGTCCGGTGTCCCTCACCGGGCTCCGGCAAATCTGCCATCATTGGTTTTTTTTTTTTTTTCTTTTTACCTCACTGCTTTTGACGGAGTTTCGGAAGTGATTCCTTCTGGCTCGCTCAAGTCTTTGATCTTTTGACACCATGCTTTAGAAAGATATGCACACTAGGAGAAGTTGAGTAGTAGTTTGGTAACGATTCATTGTTAATTTGAAGGATTCGACTCTCCATTGACGAGATCTTCAAATTTCGGGCAGCAACGTTCGAGAAGCGAAGATCTACATACTCGGGATGGTCATCGCGACGTGGTTCCATTGCCATGAACAGAAAAAAATGCCATCTAATGGGATCGAATGACTGTAAATGATCATACTAATCAGCCCGTCACAAGCTTCGATCGTGTGCGCCATGACATGATATGACAAAGGGCCAAGCATACATCACTCCCAAAGAACCACGACTTCTATATAAGGATCAACTGGATCAGAAAAATGCATTTATAAGCTCTTGAATTGACAGAAACTAGCATCTGCATTACGATAGAAACGGAGTATGCGCTTATCAGCACTTCCTGCGAGAGAGGACTCATATGCAAAACACTCCCTAGCCCTATGAACCCTCGTAACCTGTCCATCATATGATTCTCTCCAGCCGGTTGTCAAGGATCGAGCTTCAGGCTCACAGCCTTGAAACAGGCAAACCTGCACCGATTCACAAGATTGTCAGCAGACTAAACTTAAAAAATGTATCACCTTTCACCAAAAGTTACAAAGAAGGCGCTTCATACTTAAGGCTTTTGCATTGACGATGCTCGGACATGCGGCCGGAGGTGGCGCGTTCTCATTCAGAAACGGTTCAACTCGGTTTGCATCCGACCAAACTGGATACCCTTTAATCTTTCCCTGAATGCATAGAATTGGTCAGCATCTCAGTGAATTTGTCAAGTCAAATGTGGTCGAGCAAGCAGATAGTGAGGTTGTGTTACTAGTTTACGTACCAGGACATTCAGAGCAGCCAAGGTAGCCATGCCTTCACGAGTCCACTGCACAATTACCAGGAAGAGCCTTAGACAGTCATTGCAAAAAAAAATAGGCGCTGGGGATTTGTTGTTACCAGCCATTACCTTAGAAGCAGAAGCAATATGAGGTACCACAATGGCATTCTTCATGTCCGAAAGTCCTGGCTTCATGTAAGGCTCATCCTGCCCAGATCATGTTTATAAATGAATTGTGCAGAAGCACATCAGTGGTGATGATAGTAGAGAGCGGAGATGGAGTTGAGGATGAACGAGGAGGGGCTTCGGTTACCTCGAAGACATCAAGACCAACCCGGAACATGGGATTCTGTCTCAAATGCTCCACAAGCGCTACTTCATCAACAACTGGTCCCCTACTACAGTTCACAAGAATCGCTTCCTGTGATGAGGGAAGTAATTAAATTCTCGCATAATCAAATTTTAAGAAGAAGAAGAAGAAGACGGGCGATAAACAAACTATAGCAACCTTCTTCATGGTCGCAAGGCTTTCCTTGTTGATGAGATGAAAAGTGGTTTTGTCCAGGATTGGGTGAAGACTTATCTAGAAGCACAACCCAACTTCATGATAAAATGCAGATGGATGGAAATTTGTACAGAAATCCGAAAGTAAAGTTTTTGGCAAAACGAAATCCCACCACATCAGCTTCCCGGAGAACCTCATCCATGCTTGCAGCTCTTCTCCAGGTAACCGGCTGTTCGCCATTAGCTTTTAGAAACTCACCGTAAGCTGAAACCACAAATTATGTTCGCAAAAATTAGAGTCTAGGGATAGAACTTGACTGGCATGAATAGATTGGCTCACTACGTGCCTGTAACAAACTTCTCAAGGCGAGTGGCTTGGTAAAGATCATAGTAAATGAGGTTCATCTTAAATCCTTCGATCTGTAAAGGAAAAAATCACAATAAGCTAAGTAAACCCATCCAAATGACTTCTCGCATTATACACAAGTGGCTAAGATCACTTCATAGTCGTATAAGATTAAGCAGAAAACCAACTCAGTGATGGGACCAAAATATTCCGAAAAGAAACCTATCTGAACTACAAAGAAAAGGGAAGATCCAATCCATTTTAAGAGGTTAGAAGAGAAATGGACTAATATGAGGAATTAAATTAGCTGGATACCATCATTCTTGCATATGCAGATCCAATACGACCAGCTCCAATCACTCCAACAGTCTGCCCCTTAAGCAAATTGCCGACAAACCTACCACATGAAATGAAAACTTTGAGGATGTAAGTAAGTAATAAAAACTTTGAGAAGTGAGGATTGCAATATTACAGATGAGGGAGCCATCCATCGTATAAGCCCGCCCTCATGAACTCGTCTGCCTCGACGATTCTTCTGGCAGCTGCTACAGAAAGCGAAGCTGCCAGCTCTGCGGTCGTCTCTGTAAGCACACCCTATCCAAGAAGTAGACAAATGCTTACATTAGATTAATAAGCAATAATTGGCAATCGAAGTTCAGAGTTCACACTGTATAAGGTGCTTTGCTTATATGAATAACTCTAATCACATATACTTCCAGATATCTCATTTACCCTTCGTGTCAAATGCATAAATGATCATATCAGTAAAAAGCAGAGCCAAAGTTTGTAAAATCTGGCAATCTGATATATCTTTGGGTATTTCAGGACGTAGCAGGCATCACCATATCACGGCACATGAAGAAGGTTCCCTCAAGTAAATGCCAAGAGAATCGTACTCATACTATGCTCTTATTCCCTGATCCAAACTTTATCAGTCCAATCCTCGTATTTTAGCTTTGGAAAAACGCGTGCTGATTAGTAAACCCCAATTGCAGCATTCAATTTTTTTGGTCAAACAATTGCATCATTCTCAACATGCTCCATCTTGCAACTTATTTCATGAATAGCCATCCGATGAAACCAAAGATGATGACAATAATGAACAACCATTTCCTACGACTGATCATCAAGCCATGAACACACTACTGAACTAGTACCTCATCCAATCAGACGGGTCAGAAGAAAACGAAGGAAGATGAATAGTCTCTCGATCAAGTGAGCAACGTAAAACTTACAGGAGTGTTTCCAACAGCAACACCGTACTTGTTCGCAGCACTGACATCCACGTTGTTGTAACCAACCGCCATGTTACTAAATGCTTTTCCTCCTGCTCTGCTCAGCGCGGAGAATAGTGTCTCTCCCCAATCCTCCGTCAACTTCAACATAACAAAATCCCAAAAAAAAAAAAAACCAGAGACCCATTTCAGAAAATTACGTGGAAGAAGCGAACATCTGCGAGTTTCTCTCGGACAACCTCAAAAACGACCCAGACAGGAAGGGATACACAGACGGAGAGAGAAAGCACCTGTCCGATGACTCCATCGCACCTTTCGCCGATGAGGGCGATGATGTCTTCCACGGACAAGATGGTCTTCTTCTGTGTGCATATCTGGTCAACAACGCAAAACAAGAAATGCCCGTTAATGATGGAAACAAAGGTATGATCGCTGTATGGGACGAACAAGTCATGGTCGCAAGATTCCATGCGGTTCAATCTACCTCGACCCGACAGTCTTGCTCGATCAAGAGATTGATCCACCGAGTCCCGGGCATGGGCTTCGTGCTGACCACCCTGTACTTCCCATTCGGGTTCCACACTTCGATCGAAACTGGCTTCGCCATGCCCGACCTCTTCTTCGCTTCCACTTCAGCAGTTCCTCACCGCACTGCGAAGGAAGGACGACAGCAGAGCCGTTCGAACGTCTGGCCACCCGGTTTTATACTTCGCTGCTGAACCCGCGAGACGCAGCGTTTCGCGCTTTGCCCGGCGCTCGCGAATCACAGCCGTCGATCGGTACGACCGTTGACCCCGGCCTTCCATTCGATAGCGTTCAACCGGTTTTATATTTGGGCGAAGGGGATTGGACGGGGGTTTTATCTGAAATGTGTGATGGAATCGGGAGGGGGCTACTTTAGTGTCGGGGAGTTGGCGCTTTTGGACCTCACGTTTCGGGCAAGAGATAGGAGCTGAAGTAGCTTCGCGCAAGGGCGACACGTGTGGGGCGCATCTATCCTTCTTTTGTGATCCGAACTGTCCTTGTGAAAGCCATTTGGGTAGAGCAAGAATGCCATCCATGGGCATGATTCTAATTCCAAGATCCAAAGCTCTGTCTAAACTAAACAGTGTCGTAAATCGTGCTCACTAGCATGATTAATGTGTTTTGACGATTCATATTTATTTCTTCAAGGGATTTCTCCTTCGAATAAAAAAATCACATGAAATGTCTGAATTAGATACTCTTTGGAAATTTTGCATGACTGGTTGATGGAAATTTTTAATTACCTGAGTTTCGAGCTAGCTTTATTCGTTTTTTGATATAGGCAATCAGGGCAGATCTAGGATCTGAGTGGACCTGGATTTGAATGCCCATCTGATCAGTGGCGCCCGAACAGTTTAGCCTGACCCGAATGGTGTTGGGTTGAACGCTGCATCCGGTCCTTTCGGCATATCGGGCCGTTCGAGAGTCAAAGCAATTGGGTCCACGCGGCCCAGGTTCCTAAGGATAGTGGGCCGCTCTTTCAGTGCCGAGGCCCGTGTACTTATAGTGTATGGGCTTGTTGTCGGAGCTCAGAGCTTATCTACCATTCCCCGGTGGTTCATCGACGGGCCTATTCTTCTCGAGTGAGGCCCAATTAACGAGGCCTGGGAACAGCCTCCGTGGCACGTGTCGGGCACAAGCCAGCGCGGGGGGGCCACGCGTTTGGGTTGGCGAGCATGCGAAAGTCACGAGCTCTTGGGTCCGGCCTGGCGAGTGTGGTTGGTAAGAGTTGTTGAACAAAAAAGCTAGGCCAGAAAATGCCCACCATCACTAAATTCTTCAAAAAAAAAAAATGAAATTCGTTACCTAAACCCTTTTTTTCCTCGTGGAAAAAGTCTGAGGAATATTATTATCAAAATCCTATTGACCAGTGATTAAATAGATTCAACGATGATTAAACGCTCAAAATCATTCAATAGACAAAAGATGATTTTCAATTGGTGTCCTATTTGGCTAATAAGAAAAATCAACACAGAAGCGTCATGCATTTAAATCGCAATTGGGGATTTCATTTTCAAATAAAGATTGTCCATTGGAAAACTCACGATGATGAGATTTGAGACGTGGAAGGCTCGATTTTGGTGTTGTGGCTTCCATTGAGACCGCAAGTTTTTTTTGGTCAATAGACTAATCGGTCAATGTGAATGGACAACAAGCCTACCATGTGTTTGGAGTGTTGACTTGGACGTGCAATCAACACGTTCTCAATTCAAAGAGAAGGAATTCGTCTCCCTCGCCAACCTTTACCCCAAAGGAGACTCGGCAATTTGCCAATGTCAAAATGATAGATTTGAGTAAAGAAGACAAGCTCTCGAATAGGCTAGTATTACTTGTTTGGAAGACAGTTTGTCGTGAAAATTTATTAATGATTTCAAAAGTTTATATCTCTTGGATCTAAATTACATTAATTTATATCTTATGAAATGATATAAAGACTAGTGAGACTCAAATTCGCCACGACCCGATGCAAATTATTAATGTACGATTTGCATATGTTGTTCATGACCTGGGCATTGATGCAACTGGTTAGGTTCTTATAATTCACAATGATTTGTGATTTCTTATCAATATATTTGTATCCAGTACTCCGATGTGCAATCCTCATTTGTATTAGTATATCTTTTCTAAGCATAAAGAGCATAAGGATCATGTTATCGTGTAATTATATATTCCACCCATATTATCATTCAATCAAAATGGAGAAAAAGATAACCATTGCCATGCACAAGTAGAATATAAAACGAACTTATGCTTTCCATCCTGGCATATCATATTTGGAAAATAGGTTATTTTCCTAATTAAGTATTTGCTAAGCACCCAAGCATTATTGAGGATTTAAATAATACTTGTTAGCATTGTTTATTTTACCAAGTGGACCGCTTTGGTCAAGCAAGGCAATCTTGGCACTCTCCTTTGGCTGAGCATGGCATTCCATTCCATTATCTTCCGGGTTAAAACAGACAAATTGGAACTAAACAATCTCTAGAATCCAGTCTTCTGGGTCTCAAAGATGCCATGCTTTCCACCTCAACCAGCACTAAACCCAATCAACCAAATTGCAATCAGCTACAAAAACACGTACATGCACACTTTAAAAAACAACTCTATCATCACCAATAATCACCACAAAACCCAAAAAGGAATCGAAGAAAAAGGAAGAAAATCTCTGATGACCAGTAATTAAAATCAGATTATGGCCAAACAAATCATGTTTTAAATCCAAATTTAGGGAGTTGCTAAAGCTCAATCCCCAACTGGCACCCCCCCCCTTCCCCTCATTTTCATTTCTGGTAAAATCTCTGTACTTGCCAAAAACCCTTTTATCCTCTCTTTCTCTCTCTTCCCCCCTGGAAAATCTGCAAAATCTCTTTTATCAGAGAGAGAGATAACAGAGAGAGAGAGAAAACAGACAGACAGACAGACAGACAGATAGAGATAGCCATGGAGAGGCTTCTCTACTCCTCTTCCCCTTCCCTCCCTTCCCGGATCCTCCGCCGCGCCCCTTCCCCCTCCCCCTCTTCCTCCCTCTCCGCCGCCCGCCTCGGCGGCGGCCGCTTCGACTCCGCCAGGCCCGGCCCCTCCTCGCCGGCGCGGCCCGATTCCAGGCCGCCGCCGGGCTCCGTCTCGTGCAAGCATGGGAGTCCGCTTCCGCCTCCTTCCTTTTCTAGGAAACCGTTGGATAGATTGCCGTCCCCATCCTTTTCCTCGATCCGCTCGCCGGAGGAATCGCCGCCGGCTCCGCCACGGCCGTCCGAGCCGACCGTGGTTGGAGATTCTCGGAAGCTCAAGGTAATGGATCTCGGTGTAGATTCATGGTTTCGCTCGCCTCTCGTGTCCGATTGTCTCGTAAATTTGGTCAATTTTGGAGGTCAATCTGAATGCCGTGTGGTTTTGGGAGCGGCGATACCATTTCCAGTCTTCCTTTTTCTGTTCTACCGAAGTAATTTGCTGAGTGCATCTCTGTTTTAAGCCGTAATATCCGATTTACGAAGGATAGAGTTTCGATTTCTTTAAATTATTTTTCAGAAGGAATTCTGGGCATAGCTATGGATAGTTACGTTACAGTATTCAACCGTGTACGCATACCTAGCTGTTCGATCAGAACAAAGGGCTACATGGAATTGAATTCGCAGTAGGTAAGAATTTTGGAGTACAATGAAGGTTGCTATTGATTATCTTTGCAAAGTGAGGGAGGAATGATCTTTGTAGTGGATGAGAGTTGGGATCGGATAAGATGATTTGATGCTATTAATTTATGGAAAAGATTTGAGGTGGAAGCTAGGCTTGAATCGGCGATTATTAGATATTCACCAACTAATATGATCCAGCATTCAGAGCCAGCCACAATGAAAGGAGTGTGGCCAATCACTTCAGAGGCTTGTTTTTCATGATTTTCTGTAGCATTTTGGACATTGTTGATATCTGATCTGGCACCACCATTGTGATACCAAAAAAAAAAAAATTGTCAGAACTTCTAGAGATGTCATGTGGTTCATTTTGAGGAAGTTTATGCCAGATTTTTTTCAATAATCATGAAAAGATCTGGTGGTTATCTGCAGAAATTAATGGGGAAGTGCTGTGACCTATTTCAGTATATCTTTTATTCCATCAACCCATCATTCATAAACTTTTGCAACTCTTAACTTGAAAAAGGAAGCAGGTTAGAATGGATGAAATTGTCAATAAGGTCCAGAAACTTGGTATTTTCCAACTTAACTTGCTATGGGGAACCAAGGACGAATTATAAGGACATTAAACAAGTACTGCAGGTTGTTCAACACCTCTCAAACCTTCTTATTTCTAATCATGTCATAACTCCTGCGAAGAACATTTGATTATGTGGAAAGTACCAACTGCTGTGCAGTGCTTGCTCATTCCCAAAGGAACAATAAAGGAAGTTTATTCTGATGCTGGCATGGTGGTAAATGTTACATTAGCTTGTCATTTGGAGTGCTCTGGCTGTTTCAGCTAAGATTATTGCAGACATTGGTGTTAAAGAGTGGGCTGCTTTTCTTGTCGCCTGTGGTTTTCTGTATAATGATACCTTATGGTCAGGAGGAAGAGATGTTCACAATAACTTGTTTGGAACTATATTTTCTTATTGATTGCAGGTTAATGACATTCCTTGTGTTGTGTTCTCATGAAAAATTTTAAGAGGGCCGAAATCTTTGTTATAGACTGTTTGGACTACTTCCTTCTGATTTCCTATTCGAAGTTCTGTGGTCTCATCTACATGAAAAAAGCTCAAAACCAGTTTTGTTTTTTTCAGGGATTAAATGCTGGAACTTTTGTGCTACTCTCTGCCCTTATTGTGGCCTTAATTCACCCATTCTTTGCATCACCCGCCTTTGCAACTTTTCAAAGTGCTGCTAAGACAGGAGGACCCGCAACAGCTGCTGCTGTTGGGACAAGACTTATTCGCACGGAATTACTTACTAGTGCCTGGACAGGTTTCTTCGCTGGGTGCTTGCACACTCTATCAGGGCCCGACCACCTTGCTGCACTGGCCCCACTCTCTATTGGTCGAACCCGTATCGAAAGTGCTGCTGTTGGAGCCCTTTGGGGCTGTGGCCATGATGCGGGACAAGTACTATTCGGCTTGTTGTTTATACTTCTGAAAGATCGGCTGCATATTGAAATAATCAGAACATGGGGCACGAGAGTTGTGGCCTTCACACTACTTGTTATCGGTGCTATGGGAATTAGGGAGGCTTCAGAAGTCCCCACCCCATGCGTTGCCTTAGAAAATGGGGAGTGTGATGTCAGTCTCTACGAAACACTCGAAAACCCCAAGTTGGGGAAGAAGAAGAAGATTGGATTTGCTACTTTTGCCACAGGGATCATTCATGGTCTACAACCTGATGCATTGATGATGGTCTTGCCCGCACTAGCTTTGCCTTCTCGCTTGGCCGGTGCGGCTTTTCTACTCATGTTCTTGGTTGGAACGGTGGTTGCAATGGGAAGTTACACGGTGTTTATAGGCTCATGCAGTCAGGCGCTAAAGGAACGGATTCCTAGGATAACTGAAAAGCTCACTTGGGCCTCTTCGCTAGTTGCAATCACCCTCGGTCTTGCAATCATCATTAGCCAATTTTTTGGTTACAGCCTGTATTGATCCATCGGTCTCTTAGTGGCACTGGCTTAGAAGCTTCTTCTGTAGCATTAGAAAGATCTGAGAAAGGTTCAATTTGTTTTCGGCGGAAATTCATCATTGCATCATATTTATTTAACAAGCACTGAAATCCTTGCTTTTTATAGTTGTGATCTCAGTATAGAAGCAAATTTACTGGTATACTGTTCTTTTTTTCCGGTGTGTTGACATGTTTGGTTGTAATTTGATTATCCCTGGTCTTTGAAGATGGTATTATGTAACAGCAAATGATAGCAATGCAATCTATTTGAGTGTCCTTTTAATCAATACCCATTTAATTTTATCGGCCGCAGATTCTATATGTTCAGAGACATTGTAGAGCAAACCTCTGGTGTCCTATCCATCTTGCCACTCATTTTGTCTTTCTAAACTCAAAGCTTCACATGAGACAATATCCTCCACCTAACCTGACGTCGCTCTCATACCATGGAAAATATGATGTACTGATTTTCTGCACGAACCCCACGGTTTGAGCCCAGCTGAAAATATGCATTGAGAGAACTAATTTTGCCATGGGCGGTTCATGTGGCGTCATCATATTTACGTCGATTAGTGTCATAAACGGAAAGTTTCTACGTAATCATGAAAGTGTTAATTTGTGCCAGTTTATTGTTAACCGTGTTGGGTCGGGCTAGTATTTCTGTTATTAACTTTGTGTCACGGTGGGGATTGTCACCCCCAGGTGTAGTAAACTCCTACCGCAGTCTCTATTTGCATCCACTTCATTCAACAGCAGTTCCCAATTTTCGACAAGTGCTGTCGTCTTTCACAGAAACTAACTTTGCATCTCACATCTCATCTGATACGACTGAAGAATAGCATCCGCATAAGGTTTGAATCAGTGTCACCTAACTTTCCTATCGTGAGCTCCGGAAGCATATCATAACGTCTAGTGGGAGGCTAGAGCATCTTACTCGAACTCAATTCTCCATAATAGACAACTTAGTCAAAAAGGCTCACCAAGCAATGAGGCAATGAACCAATGCACGAGGGTTCAAATTGACTGAACAACCTAGAAGGGCCTTTTGCTGTTTAGAAAGGGGATAAGATCACAGAAACACAACCAATGCGAACTATAGAATCTGAGCTTCCTAAAGCAAAATGAACAAGGCAATTAGAAAGATGACTATACTTACAAGAGTGGGGACTTGTGGCATCTGTACCACTTCTATCTGGTTATAATCGTTTGTAATTGAAGGACAGAGAAATATAGAACATTCCAAAAGAAAGTTGAAAAAGCAGATGCTTCCAAAAAGAAAGGAATCTGTACCAAAACAAAGCTCAGTATTCACAACAATGGACATTGTCAGGTAGTTAATTATGCAATTGGAAGGCTATTGATTACACGAGAAAGGCATGTGTTATGCAGAACCGAGTAATCTGTTTCTTAAGCTTTTGAAGCACACAAGTTTTTTGGCCAAGCAAAAGCATACAAGATAAACAATTGTTACAAATCTGCTCTCTAATGGGCAAAATCGAGCACGGACCAGGCGTGAGCTTTAGAAAGCTGCTCCCATCATGCAGAGAAAAGAACTAAGAACCCTGCTTTTTGTTGATGTCATAAAGCACACAAACGTCTGCTGCTGTCTTCATCTACATCAGACAGAAAAAAGGTCAAGAATTTCAAACGGCAACGATTAGTCAAAACTACAATTTAAAAAAAAAAAGTTGGTATAATTTCTCTTATCATGCTATCACAACTTAAATACAACCAGATTAGATGCATGAAAAGGAAATGAAAGGAAAGGAAAGAATATATTGCCGGTATAATTGGATTATGACTGCTAAAGAGAAACTTCACTTAGCTGCAGAGGCAGGTGATGAAAATTGACAGGTAATGTGTTATTGCATTGTGATGCCAGCAGTAGTCAAGGACCATGTATACACACAAAGGTCCATAAAAGGAAAGGAAAGCCAAAAAAATTGGATAATGCTATGACTCCTGGAGCTATTCTATCTGGAATTGTTCGGACTTTGAGAAGAAAACAGAAATATTAACACTCAAGATAAAGTTCTGGCGCGACACAACAATACCAAGGAATCGAAAATAATGACTGGCATGGTCAATATACACAAATAAAGTTAACAAGAACAAAGTTACATTACTTTGTCATTAAACAATTGCAGAAATCATAAATGAATTGGAGAATCCTATTCTACCTGTATAACATTGATAGTTTGTTTTATTGCCCATCCAAATAAGCTCAGAGCCAGTAAAAGCAAGAGAAATGGACTTTGTCTGGCTGAGGTCATAAGTACCTGATAAAAAAAAAAAAAAATAAAAAAGCTGGGAAATTAAAGAATGGCATCAAGAAAATTTAGTGCAACTGACAAGGCAAGGACTTACATCAATCAAATCTTCAGTTTGCTTCTCCGCGCGAAGGAATAAAATGATGTAAAGCACCTACATGATTTTGCAGAAGCAAATCAGGAAATCCAGGTACTATTTATCCAAATCAAATTACAAACCCATCACAAGTACCTCACATGCCACACAGCAAAATGCCATAAACATTCGATTTCCATAGTAAGCTTTGAAAAGCCAGTTAGTGCTGTCTTTCACATCCTTGTGACTAACTTTTCCTGTCAAGAAAGTACTGCAGTCCGAAAATTGAGAAAACAGCAAAAGCAGACAACCATTGCACAATACCATCAGACATGTCAAGGGAGCCCAAATTAAGAAGAAGAATAATTACCTGTACATTTGCAGCCAATGGCTAGAAATATCTAGCGCAAGCAATAACAGGAAACTCAAACCAGGCCTGCATAAACATCCCACCAGTAAACCCGTAAATTCCCCCAATTAGTCACTCATAGCTTTTGTAGCAAAGAAAATCAGAACAAAGAAAGCCTGCTTTTCCTTTATTTCTCACAGCAGGATGTTTGGGTTCAATTACCTGTACACTTGGGAAAGAAGTACCAGCAGACAAGCAGTGCTTACCCTGGAGTGAAAAAGATGATCAAGCCAAACAACATAATAAAGTTAATTGAAGAAAAATAATCAGACCTTCCAGTTCTAAGGACAGGATAGGACAAAATTAGTGATTTAGTAGCTCAGAAGAAAATCGCATCATAAGAGGAAAGAGCATTAACCTATCTGTTATCATGTCCAAAACAGCTCCAAAAGTCGAGACTGTATTAACAAAGAAAATGAAATCAATGCTCTAATAAAGGTAGTGTTTTAAGAACTTCTGAAGAATGTAAAACTTTATAGGCAGGGTGAGATTATCATAATATAAGTGTTTCAGGAACATGCACACTTGGCCGCAAGCAATCCAGCAACTCCATTCCAAGGTTCGCGTATGAAATATTTTCCTAACAGGGAAAAAAGAGGGAAGAGGAAGGAATCTTTCTGATGACAGATCCTACTATTAGTAGCAGTTTTACCAGGTAATATGGCAATCACTTCATAACTTTGAAATTATATTGTGCAAACATTATATCTCAATTTGCAATAATGGAAAAATAAAACCAAAAGCAGGAGACTCCGAGAGTGAGCACCTTGGTTGAATTTGCGAGCGCACCAACCATCCACGCCGTCACATACAAAGCTGGAAAAAAACAGGTTTGTCAACTCACTCCAACCTTTCGAACTCCATTCACGTCATCATAACATAAACCCAACATTTAAATTCAAGAAGGCCAACCTTAGAAAATAAAGAACGGAGAATAGCCTTTTGTTGGAGAAGCATATCGCAAACGCCACGCAGTTCATAAGCACTCTTACATAACCTGGCATTTGCACCCAACAGGAGTCACTCAAATAAGTCTACTCTTCCAACCTCCCACAGACCACTTCAGACTTAGAATCTAAGCAACCAATCAAAATCGACCCAACACCAAAATCGACCCAACCGACGACCACCCACCGATTATATTCGGAATGTAAAGGTACACAGGCAATTTCCGAGGCCTCGCCGTCGACTTTCCCGCCATCGGAGCTTCTACGCCGTAACCAAGACGGCGTAAAACCGGGTCCTGCACCAACATCACTCGTTTATCACAGCGCCAATCAACACACCATCCTCAACACACACTTCAGCATCGAATCAATCGCGGAGCACACGCGAGACAATGCCGAAAACAAAACAGGCGCGGCGGCGATTGCGAGAATGCGGATAAACATCGCGCATCGGCATAAATCCCCCCATCACGACCGCCTCGGCTAGATGCGAGAGAGCCCACATGCAAATTCAAATTGCGCGGCCCAACGGGCGCAAATCGAAGCTCGTTTCGCGCTCGATAGGTCAAGTAAAAAGATCAGACTTTGGGGCAGTACCGCGTTCGGGAGAAGGCGTTGGAGAAGGAGGAGAAGGATCGAAGTACCTGAGACGGAGAGAAACTCGATTTCAGGAGTTCGATTTTGAGGAAGAACTGCTGATGCCTGCCTCTCTCTCTCTCTCTCTCTCTCTACTGCGTGAGTATTTGTTTAGTTATTTACCCCTTTTTCTTTTGTAAAGCTATTCGTATTCCTTGCGTAAAACTTAGGAAGTCGGTTCGTAACCCGCGATTCCTCGTTATTTAGAAAGTATCCCCAAAATGAGAGATGAATTTTGCATTACATCCCCCTCCGAAGAGGCGGTGTTTTTTTAGCATCAGGGAATATGTGCCAAAAAGCCAAGTCCTTCGTTGAGAAAATTATCTAAAAAGCCTTAAATTTATTATATTTTTGTCAATTCAATTATAATCATTTTACATATTGTCAATTTTGACTGAAATTCACTGAATGTAGACGCCAATCATCCTACGTAGGGTGAATAATTTTAAGTAATATTATAATAATTTTTCTGATTCAAGTGATGCCCAAGTGAGTTGGCCTCACTCACCACGGTGAAGTCGATCAAGCTAGGCAAGCCCCAAGTGAGGCTGACCTTCACTGGGTCTTGCTCTCGCTTGTGGCAAGCGAGGCCAGCTCCCCTAGCCATCGACAAAAGGAAGAAGGAAAAAAATAATTAAATTTATAAAAACTAAAGTATTGTTGAAAATTGTCCGCATCAACCATCCTATATGATACCACCAGCATCTACATCGGCGATTTTTAGCAAAATTGATCAAATGGATTCAATTGACAAAATATGAAAAGTTTTAAGACTGAATTGATAAATATACAATAGATTTAAGACTTTTTGGACAATTTTTCCTCCTTGGTAGATAAATGCCTTCAAACCTTCAACCCTAAAATTGATTACATGTATTCATTTTAAGTAGTCATAAGGCTAATCGTGACTCATCTAGATCATGCAACTGATTTATTACCAAAAAGAGATTGCGGTAATATAGAGATTGAGCATTTGAATTGAATGACTCATTTTTTATCTAATTCGTTTACTCTAAAAATATTATCTTAAGTTTCGTACACGGGAGTAAAATAGATTTTAGGTAACTGCATATCTTTTTTATGACTACCAATGAATATATGCAAAAAAAAAAAAAGCGTATCTTAGATTCGAGGGATTAGGTGTTTACCCGAGTTATGTACATGATACAAATTCACATTGTGAAGACATGGGAACACCTCCAACAAAACAAGGGATTTTAGTTAACGTTTGGTGCGAGGGAAGGAAAAAAAAAAAAAACATTGCATTCTTGCCCACACCCCACTAGTCCAAATCAAAATGGTCGAGGATGCATACTAGTGTAGAGAAATGAGATCAACATAAGCAGGAGGTGTCCTTGATTTTTGGGGGTACGATGCAACCATGTCATTACTTTAAGGACCACCACTATTCGAAGGTCTTATGCTAAGTTCATACATAGAATCATATACATATTGACTCACATGTATGTATGTATGGAGCAAAATTTGGTGGTTGACGTGGCAATCAGGAACCCTTAGGTATATGCCTGAAATTGGACATTGGGAACATCCTGAATGCGATTCTGGCACTGCCAATGCACTCCTGCCATCATGATGACGCTGAGTTGTGCTTGAAATCTGAATACGTTGTCGGGAGAGGCGAAGAGATGCACGTGGGGGGACGCAGATATTGGAATTGGGTATGGAAACTTCAGACCATTTCCCGAAGTCAAAAATGTTTGTCTGGTAATAACTTCAAAGACGACATTGCTGCCAACCCTTTGCCGATAGAGGCCTCAATGTCGATGTGTTTTGTAAGCAATGCAACCAGGTTGAGAAAGACATTTTGCGTATCTTTGAGTCGGTGTGATGAGGATAGAAGGTTGCTTAAATCTTAGCGACTTCTGGCTTGTCAAATCTGCAGAAACTGGAAACAAGGCGGAAACTGGGATTCTCTTGCGACATTGGAAAAGCTTCGGCGTTGTCGGCTTAGCTAATACCCATGCACCACGAGATGGAAATAGAGCCAGCGTTAGAGAGTGTTCTATCAAGTGTTCAGGAATTGAAACAGACTCGTTTTTATTCTATTTCGACGTTTGATCGGTCTTGGCCAGGTACCACCGCTCGTCATCGATAATATCTCGATCGAACGAAGGAGGAGGGAGGCCGGAATTGTCGTATGCATCTGCGGAATTCGAATCGAGCATGTGGGAACGTGGCCCAATTGCACGACTTGTTCTTTCTTTTTCCTTCGCTGCTGCGGCAGGTTTTACAGCTAATTGCATCTGACAGAGATCTTAACCAGCGATTCTATTCTATTGATCTGGACCATTTGCGGGTTCGTTCGGAAACAATATCGCATCAGATCGGGTCTCGCGGGCACTTTGCAATTGGGCCAACAGGGGGCCCAAATTGGTTTAATGACATTTCTCGAACTCGAATTTGGGTCAAAATTAGATATATAAAAATCGAAAAACACAGGGACCAGCCCCAGTGGATTGCCATTTGGACCTTTGATTGATTAACTGATCATTTTAATTTATTGTGAAAATAACAGTCTATTTTAGACTATAAAAAATAAATAACAAATAATTAAAATTTATTATGAGGTCCACTCTTTCAATAATTTATGGTTCACGACATGCTATTAATATAATATTATCAAAAAAACTATTATGCCAACAAAACCTTTCAAAAAGTACAACTCCCAATTTTCATTAGATCTCATTGTGTCAGACATGCATCCCTCTTGGACCGAGTCAATGAATGATATCACTCCTACAAATGAGGTATGCGTTTTAATCGTGGTCATACACAAAATTTATATCTAGATGACAGGTCAATTTATCACTGCTTGTGTGATGGATTAATCATCTCAGTATAAGCTTATTCGAAAAGGTTTTAGTTATTATAAAAGGTGATGGGAGTTGCAAAAAATAATACAAATTCAAAATAAATACTCAGAAATTTGAAAATACACATAAAAATCAGTATGGTAAAACGAAGCAAGGGGTAGGTAAAAACCCAACTTTGAAGGGAAAGAAATTTTTTTTCCTTTGCACTAGAGATGCGAGGAATAGAAAAGCATCCCACGTTCCCACTGCGCAGTAGCATAGGGATTGCCTCTGTTGATAAATTTGGGCGGGGAGGCGTTACTCGATATCAGGCTAGAGAGACACTTGGCCCGTAAGTTAGTCTTGCCCATTTGAGTCGTCGTGAGCCACAAAGATCAAATCATTTCTTCCTTTCGTCCTAGAGACTATTCCATTCCACAAACGATATTAGCACATAAGTAAATATCGAGATGCGGTACGATCTGACACAATAAAATAATGGAACGAGATAATATATTGTAAACACAAGTTGAAAGACAACTGAATCTAATCTCTTAAATTACTAATCGCTCGCAAAAAGTGAAGTTTACCATCTCTGTTTCATCTTTATTTTTCGCCAAGACATTTTAGGTTTCCGTTTTTCTTTTTTTCCTCCTTGAAGACAGCGACCAACCATTAATGTCTATTCTCTCCACCGCATATGGTTTTTTTTTAATCGGGTGCTGTTTTCGATAGAGGCAGCGATTCTATAAAATCCCGAACTTGCCGGGCCGCCGGCGTGGCATTTCCCGAACGAATGAATAGTCCCTGTTTCCCCGTCGGGCGCGATTTCCCAGACTCCCTCCTCAGCCATCTCGCCCATACGAGGAAACGCAACCGCCACCGCCACCGCCACCTCCACCTCCACCTCCACCGCCGCCGCCGTTGATGAAAAAAACCACCGCAGAACTATCCAAAATTCTTGCCCTGAAAGGTGGTGGGGGAAGAAGAGTCCAAAACCGGTGGGCCCCGCGGAGAGCGTGAGGCGTCTCCATCATCCGTCCACGTCGGATCGGGAAAATGGAATGAGAAAAGGAAAACGCGCCGAGAGATTTGTACGGAACTAGCAGAAAATCAGGATCGCGATCCTCTCTCTCCTCTCTCCCCATCTTCTCCCCACCAAATCAAAGAACGTCTACCCTGTCTCGCTCGAAAAGTCTCGATTCAATGCCCCGCCTACAGCTGCTTATTATAGCCTCCTGATCTGACGAGATGGATAGGCTACTCGTAGGGTGGCACCCGATAAGGACCTCAAGACCCCATCCATTAATGGCTGCTGCTCCGTCCTGTAAATATCATCTGGCTCCGCCAGAGCATGCCCTCATCGATCTGTGTACTGCGTGCTGATTTAAATGGTGGCAAATTGGAAAGGAGTCCGTCTCTGCCAAATTTAAGAATTCGGGCCAGATTGTGGCCGCGCTTTGTTTATCGTGATGGGGTCTTCATTTAATCTGGCGCGCAGCTGGCCCTTCTCGTTTCCTTTTCAGATGATCAATTTAATGAGATGGGCGATGGCGAGAAATTCTGCTGAGCGACAAAAGATCGGAACTTTTTCATTTTTTGGAAGGATTAATTAAGTGGGTAATGCCTTGGTGCGCCTGCCGAGTGTCGAGACACCCGCATCTGGCGCTGTTTTTTTGCTGGTTTCCTGTTTCGTGATTGCCCATCTTTTCTGTCACCGAGAAAAGGCAAAGATGTTGTCGACGACGACGAGTGATCAAATCACCTCCAAAAACCTCAAAAACTAGAGTAAAGAAATCAGCAATGAATCCTGGAAAAGGAAAAGATGCTCTCTGTCCTAGAATTCTGTTCATTGATTTTGTCCCCTTTCTTTTTTAACTACACATTTTTTCACTCCTAGAAAGCAGTGACATCAAAAATCGCCTCCTCCCTCGTCACGAGAAAAAAAGAAGAAAACAAGAAAAAGGAAAAATCCACGCACTGCACTACTGCTGCCACTGAAATTTGGGGGGCTCCCTAGTTAGCCCTCGCCTCTCACCCGTCGCCGTCGTCACTTCCGCTTGTACCTTTCCGAGAGAAGGGGCGAGAGAATCAGAGCAGAGCCTCCACAGTGCCCTCCTTAGCAGTTGCGCAGAGCGGGCAGCGATCGAGGAAGGGCGCGCAGGCGTTGCATGAGCAAAGGTGCCTGCAAGGCAGGAACAACACGCACGGCGCCCGAGAATTGCACGCCCTGCAAGCCGTCGCCGTCGTCGTCGTCGTCATTGTCGTCATTCTCTCTCTTCTCCATCCTCCTTCGAC
This sequence comes from Eucalyptus virginea, assembly GCA_014182375.1. NCBI lineage: Eukaryota > Viridiplantae > Streptophyta > Magnoliopsida > Myrtales > Myrtaceae > Eucalyptus > Eucalyptus virginea. The sequence continues at coordinate 17,359,880 of CM024522.1, read as the reverse complement.
CCCACCAGTTGTCACTGCCCTGTACCCTCGTCCCTGCACCTCCTCTGTTCCGGTCCCGTCCCTGTCCGCGCCGCAGCAATAGGACTCTGCGTCCTCTGCTCCGTCGCCGTCGTTGGAACCGCAGGAGGCCCTTTCTCTGAGCTGTTGCTCCAGGGCCATCTTGAGGGACGCGACCACGGCCTCGTTTTCTTGCGCTATCCTCTGCCACGCCTGCGACTCGTGCTCGAGCTTCCTCAGCAGCTCTTCCAGCTCCGCCATCTTCTGCGACGCTCGCGCCATTTCGTGATCCTTCTGAAACAGCAGGGCCTGCGCTCTCGATTCGAGCCTCTTGAGGAGCGCCTGCATCTGGAGCCTCCGCTGTTCTTGCAACACCAATCCCAGCCTCTCGTTCTGCGAGTAGTCCCCAAAATCGAAAATGAATCCAAACTTTCTTCACGAGGAAAAAAGCTACGATGGAAAGAAACAAACCGTCGGGCTTCAGATTAACCAACCTGCGATCGGAGAAACTGCTGGATTTCTTGACTCTGCCGATCAATAAGCGTCGCAACGCCATGCGGTTGCGCCACTCTTCTCTCGATCAAGCTCTTCTCCACCCCGCCCTCAGACGTGGGCACGCCCTCGAAGCAAGGACCGTGATGATACGGCAGCTGCTGCACGTAGAGCTGCTCCTGCTCTTGCCGCCGATGCAGCTGCGCTCTCTGTTGAATGCCGAGACCAAACTGGCCGAACCCGCCGCACCCATTCTGGCTCTCGACGACATCCTGCGATCCGAACAACGGAAAGCCCAGATTTTCCTGGCACAGCCGCGCTTGAATCGCCATGTAACAACCCCTCCAAGAACCGGAACCCAAGAAAAACGAAAAAGCAACCACCAACTGATCCCGCCCGTCCAGCACTAATCTTGCACCCAACAAATCACGCCACCCCTCGAGAACTCCCCGACGAAGCTTCGCTTCAAAGCGAGAGGGCCTCCTCCTTCATGTGCATCGTCTGGTGCAACTATCGATGCGTGACAACGTACGGGAAGGGGCCTGCTTTGTTCGTGAGTTAGCAGCAGATGGGCAATGACTCTTCCAAGGAACGCATGATAATTGAAGAGGGGAAAAGGTAGGCAGGGAGCGAGTGGGGCGAGTGCGGTATATATAGGCAGAAGCCATGATGTTAGGATTAAAGCAAAGGAAAGGAGAGAGAAAAATATTAAATGTTGCACCTTGAAAAAGGGCGAGCGACCGAGAGAGAGAGAGAGAGTGACCTGCTCTGTTTCGCTACTTTTTCTTCCACTTTTTTCTGCGTCGTGGAAAAGGAGCAAGGGCAAAGAACGTACGTACACATGCAAAATTCGTGACTAAACTAGCGGGTCAGAGATTTCAGAGAGTAGTAGTGGCTTTCTTTGAACGGGGAAAATTTCCTCGCCTTCGATTCAATTCCAAGTGGGTGAGCGAGAAAAATTCGCGTAAGTCCCCATCGTCTTTTACCTCCTTCCTGATCCTCTTCTTTGCCACGTTAGATCGCCCCGAAATAAATGAATAAATCTCGGAAAATCTTTTGGAGTATTTTATGGGGTAGGGCATCGGTACAAGGTTGCACAATAATTTTAGGACAGTGGGAAACCGGTGCTCCCATCGTTAAGTAAAGACGATGGAGAAAAGTTGACAAGGCCCCCGCAGGTTTTGTCAGTTTTATTTTATTTTATTTTTCCCAGTCCTTTTCGAGTCTGAATTTCTCTCTCTCTGCCCCCTCCGATTCATTGTTTTCGCTGCATCGACCCTTCTTTTTCCCACTCTCGGGAAAAACCAAGTTCAGTTCAGTCGGACGTACCCGTCGATAAACAATTTTGGGAAAATCAAAATTACCTTTTTCTTGGCTCTTTCCTAGGGCAGAGATTTTGGGCACTCTCCTTGTCAGTCACGTTGCCGATTTCCTTCCAGCTAAAAGCAGTTCGAGATAATGACGATAATAATTAGCAGTAAATAGTAATAAATGGGGCCACCACCACCATACGGTTTCCTTAGGCCATTAGGGTTATTGATGAAGAATAGTTACAGCTGAAAAAGGGGCGCATTAGGGATCAGATGAAACGCCATGGACCCTACCTAGCACGACAAATTTGACCTAATTATTAACGTCCTAGGCTGATGAATTAGGAACATGATGATAATGTCAACATGGGCGTGTGCTTCCTAGAACGTTGCAACTTAACCTCTAATCGGGCATGGGATTAGCATGGAACACGTTCTAGTCAATCGATTTGCTTGCTTGTTCTTCGAGAAAAAACTGGTTTTTGGTGATGATGATGAAACGCATCATCCCCACTCCATGTGTAGATTTGTGTTATGTGAAGTGATTAACATATGACTTAACTAACAATTTCATGAATATAGTTGTTAAAAGAAATATAATCTGAACAAGTGCATTAAGATGTGCGAATTTGGGCATATGTCGAATCTTTCCTTTGTATTGAGGTTAGGTTGATTGGATGAGCTTATGAGGTATATTGTTTTCACACAGACCTCTTGAGAAATGAATCTCATGGCTTGTTGTTGAGAATTCTTCTTCGCACGATTTAGTCCATAGCAATGGAGACTTGAGCAAGGCTAGCGTTAGCTCAACTCATTTTTCATGGATTTTCTCTAGTTGCTTCTCATGATAAGATATCGAATTTTCGTTGTATATTCCTAATGAGATATGTATCTTTCATTAGAAATATGAAAAGAGATTGTGAAAATTATGTAGACTTGAAACCTTTTCTCTCAGCGTACGGAGGACCGAACTGAAAAATGGGAAAAAAAACAACTTAGGGGTTCCGTGTTCCTTTTATTTTATAAAGAAAATTTAGGGTTTGATGAACACCATGATAGGTCAACGAGCGTGCCGACATTGCCTCCAAACGCGCCTGTCTCTCTGGCAATATTTATTCAAGCCCCCATTGATCTGAAGCGCTTCGGAAATGTCCTCGCAACTTCAGATGATATTCAAGATGCTCGCGAGTACTTGCGAAGAATAATAATAGAAGCTGGAAAGTCGAGCTTGGAGCTGCCCCTTTGACCAGCAATAATGACTCGTGCGAAGTCAAAAAACACAGGACGAATCTAATCGCTTGCAGCTGGAAGTCTTAACATAATGTCCGATTGTAATTATAAAAGGCATCAAAGGATCGAACATACGCATCTAGCGCAATGACAGTACGGACTGGCGTGGCATATGTGGAGCAGTTTTATATGGTCTTCATGTGCTTAATAATGGCATCGACGATTCACTTCGCATATAGATCGATGATCATAGTTTAATGGCAAGAAGGTAACCTACGTTCCCTTGCCACGCCGACTCTACTGATGAAACCGGTGATGTCTAGACCTTTACCTTTAGGAGAAGAAAACCATCCGTCCGAACTATTTTACGAGAGTCGCGCTGACGAGTGCCTTGAGGGAAATCGATGGGCGCCCCATCGACGATTCTGCACATCAAAATACGGTAGAGTTCTTTGAAATGATATCTTTACATATGAGTAATAGTAGTCATAGAAACCAATGTGCACCTTCCAGGACATTTCTCGGCAACATCCAAATTTTTTATTAACGAGATTACATCTCATCGAGAGGTTGATGACTGCTGGATGTGCATCGTGGGTGCATCGATAGTGCTCATAAATCATGATAGATATAGGGTCAATAACCACTTTTTGGTAGGTTTGAGGATCCTAAAATCATGGCAACATCTCCCCATCAAGCCAAATTGCTTTAGTCCAGTCGAAATTCCTATTTCTACACTTTACTTTTCCAATGTTTTTCCCCCTTTGCTTTTGGAAAGCGTACGAAGAGACCTATTTTGATTATCTGACCATAAAAGCCAAATCTCATACACATATATTCAACCGGCATCTTGGAAAGAGCGATTCTTGCATATTCGTAAGCATATGAGAATTATCTCTTCCCCCACCCCTTCTAGATCTAGGTTACAACTCCTTCATCTATTTTGAATAATCCTCTCCTTCGTTGCGTTACCTTTTCTTTTTTATGTCTCTTATTTAATATGAAAAACCTTTCAAAATTTGAATATCGATACGTGGAATCATTAACATTTGGAAGAGAAGCAAAAATTGCTTAGAAAAAGCTTGAAACACAAAAATCGATAACGGGCGTAACTATTCCGTGACCCCAAAAATACGGGGTTAACTATTCCACAATGATTCTTGCCTAAAACATAGCAATAAACGAACAAGTGTCATGAGGATTTTTGCTAACTGACCGTCTAATTATAAACTAGTTTTCACATACCCAGAGCATGTGCATCACGATACATTGAAGAATTTCACAGTTGATGCTTTTCTTTATCAATTATCTAACCAGGAGTCCAGATACATCATTCATCAACGAAATTCAGTGGGATCATTATTTCGTGGACGAATAGCTTCTTAATCTCTGTAGCGAATTCAAGGAGCACGCTGGAAGATGATGGGTGTTGGGTTCGTGTCGTGAACGTGGCAGTGGTGGTGGTGGTGGGCCATGCAATGCCACCCATTAAACTCCACTGCCAACCACGGTCGTGGGCGGCGGCTCCTCGGCGGCGAACGGCACGATCCATGTGAATGCATGAAAAGAGGGACCTGGCAACAACCATCGTCACGTTCCGCCCATCACCTCTAGCCCTCGCTAGGTTTCTCCCGAGGGCGCAACTACAGCTTTGAGAAAAGGGCGAAAACAACAACCCCGATTTTCAAAGGGCGCCCCGAAAGTCTTTCCTCGTGCAACGTCCCAACCACTTTCTCGTTGACGCCGCATTACTCGAGTCTACTCCTCTCGAGCCTCAATCCTCGTCCGCCAAGTGACGAAAATAGAGAAGAGCCCCACGTAGAACCGCTCTCCGACGCATGATTCTATGCGGTTCACTTGCCCTTTTTGACCGCACAAACCCACGAGGAATTTGTTCATGATGTGTCTCTCCCTACCCCCCCACACGGCTCTCTCGTGAATTTGAAAGGGTGAGGTTTCAAAAATCCACTTTCGATTAGTCCTGATTAGGAAAAGGGAGGACGGCATTGTTCCTTCACGAGCCGCACTTTGCATGGCATGGTCATTGCATTACCCCTACAGACCTAGTTTAAGGAATTAAAAGGCTCGTCCAAAGGCTACCGAGACAATTTGTCCTTAGCGATGGTCGGAAAAATCAAAAGTCGGTCGATTTATGTCGTAAGCGTTCGGTCATGCGCACGTTGCTCCTTCTCTGTTTTCCATCCGGACTATGGTCCCTTAGCTTAGCTGGATTCTCGCCTTGTCCTGCACCGTGGAAAAATGCTGCTTCGTTAGGATCGACGACCGATTGTACGGGTCTTTCAAGTCATATAATAAAACCCTAATTTTTCATGTGAATCATCTCTTGATGTCTAAGTTCTGCGTCTGTCCAATGTGGACGAGGGCTGCATTCACTCGCTTCCTTCCCCCCACCTTCCCCCTCACATGCTGTCGATTTTCTTGACTCGAGACTGTGACTTTGATTTTCCCGATTTCACTTCGTTGCCCCTTGAAGGACACAACATGGATTTTCTCGGCGTGTGACAGGACCCGTCGAATGAATCGAGGCCATCCGTTGACCTTGACCCAATAAAGAAGAAAAGCTCGGATCAAACGGCTACACGAACTTTTCCCTCTGGTCCAAACACCGCGTTGGAGACTTTCAGCCCGGGAGACCAGTGATCTCGATTCGCAATGCGTAACTTATTACAGAAGGTGAGCTGTTCCATCGGGTGGGTTTCGTTCAAGGACTTTGGTGTTATGCCGTCGCTTTTAGCGTCGCTTCAAAAGAGACGGGTCGGACGAGGGTCGGGAAGGATATTATAAGCCGCGGCCCGTGTGTGATACGGAGTTTGATTTATGCGCTGAGTGATGTGACGTGGGTCTTATATGTCGATCTATACTATTTAACAGTGCTGTGCAATGTGTGGACACGAAAACATTTATGACTTGGGTTTCCCTGTAAAGTCCGCACATCCAATGACTGACGATATTACGTGACATATTTCCCGAGCCTCTTGCGTACATGCTCTGCAACCCGTGCCACCAGAAGGACCACAAGTTCCTCATAAGATGCGGGTATGGACAGGCCGAACGGGGCCCGCCCTACCGCCATAGCTAGGTTCCTATGTACGCCGCCCTAGTTGGCGACGTTAACATGATGCGCCACATCATTTGCGAACTCGAGAGAAAATCTTGTAGTTTGTCAGCTAATGGTGGAAAACACCACGGACATTGAATCTATATATAGATCACTAGCACGAGCAACACGAGCAAACCAGACTTTTACTTTACTTCGCTTCGCTCTCCTCCTTTTGATCAATCGGGATTTTTATAATACGACAAAGTCGAACCTAACTTTTCCCCTACCGGCCATATTCAATGAAGTTTGTATATCTACTGATCTAAGGGGGGGTCCGTCGCCCGGGAAAAAAACGAAAGAAGACAGACACGCGAGCGAGACAAGACGTGACGCTCGACCACGTGCTGCTAAACCCGCTCGACGGGTCGGGATGGTGCGGAGAATTTTCCCTTCCTTCTTCTTCGTGTCTTCGCGACGCGATTCGCTTGTCGGATGCCCCAATTCCCAATCGAATCGAGAAGAGCCTGCGAAGCCCACACGTGGAGGCGATTCGACTTTCCGAGTCACGAGTTCGGAGGGGAGGAAAGTGGAGGGAAGACGTGGGAAGATAGACGACAGTAGAAACCCCACACCCACCCCCATAAATTTCATCTCCTGCTGCATCGAATGATGGAATGGAATGGGGTCGACAGAGATAATGGGAGGGGCGCCCCATGATGATAATGTGTAATTTAATGGGAGTAGTGCATGTGGATCGTCCAAGGGGCACGAGTGAAAGTTCCAATGACAGAGCATGTAAGTGTGATGCCATTAGCTGGAGAATACCAAGATAGCTTTCCACTCGTGCCTCTCGCCGCCGCCTCGCACCTATAAATTTCTTTAGGAAAAATTATTTAGAAAATCCTAAATTTCTTGTGAGACTATCAATTCAATCTTACACATTTTGATTAATTCAATATAATTCTTAATTTTTTGACGATTTTTTAATATAATCTATCCAATCGATTTAAGTTAAAAATCGTTAATACAATGATCTACTCAATGCCAGCCATTCTATTAGGCACGGTTGGCGACTAAAATGGACAATCTTAAATGAAACGATATTGTTTTTCAAATTTTTCAAATTTTTGTTTTCTTTTCTTTCTTTTTTTCCTTTGTGTCCTCCTATTCTACTATCCATCTTCTCCTCCCCAAGTCACCTGCCACAAGAAATGCTTGCGATGCTCGTCCAAATCCTCGCTGGCCATTGCCAAGGCCCCAACAACCCCACCATTGAAATATGGAAAGTTGAAGGAAGAAGAAAATTCCTCAAAAGACGTCATTTTGATCCAATCAAATACATTAGATCATGATTGTCACACAAAGAATGGCTTACTTAAATTTGACTACCATGTCAATAATTACTAGCTTAAATCGGCTGTAATGATTATAATGAAAATTTGTCAAAAGGCTTAAATCAACTAAAATGAAAATTCCCGGTCTAAATTATTTAAAAAATCCTAAATTTATTGTGGGACTATCAATTCGATCTTACACATTTTGATTCATTCAATATAATTCTTAATTTTTTGACGATTTCTCAATATAGTCTATTCAATCGATTTAAGTTGAAAATTGTTAATATGACGGTCTACTCAATGCCAGCTATTCTATGTGACATGGCTAGCGACTAAAATGGATGATCTTAAATGAAACGACATTGTTTTACAAATTGTTTTTGAATTTCTAAATTTTTTCTTTTATTTTCTTTCTTTTTTCTTTGTGTCCTTCTCCTATTCTACTGTCCATCTTCTCCTCCCCAAGTCACCTGCCACGAGGAACGCTTGCGACGCTCATCCAATCCTCACTGGCCATTGCCAAGGCCCCAACAACCCCACCATTGAAATATGGAAAGTTGAAGGAAAAAAAAATTCAAAGAATTGGAAAAAATTCCACAAAAGACGTCATTTTGATCCAATCAAATACATTAGATCATGATCGTCACAAAAAGAATGGCTTACTTAAATTTGACTGCCATGTCAATAATTACTGGCTTAAATTGGCTGTAATGATTATAATGAAAATTTGTCGAAAGGCTTAAATCAGCTAAAGTGAAAATTTTCGGTCTAAATTGACGGTGGTATAATAAATCTATAGGACGTCTTATTGGACAATTCTCCCTCATTTTCAATCCACGTGCGTCTCGCATCTGCACGCGACCCAGCATTCAACCGTATCTTTATTATCATTACAAGACCCATCATCGTGTTGCTAAGGGGGAGGAGACGTGGCTTTCCATTTCCTTTTTCCTTTCGGGGAGGAGGTCGATCTTGACAAGACAGTGCAGAGGGAGGGAGGAAGGAGGAAAATGGCGATGATTCCTTCCGTCTTCAGCTGCAACGCTCGCGCATAATTGGCCCGAGAACGAGAACACGCACGAACGGTCACGTCCCCGACCCCGATAGACGAAGGGAGGAGGAGGAGAAGAGTCAAAACTGGGTCGACGTGTAATGCATGCGAAGGCGACTTTGCGGAAAGAGACCACGTCATCTTCGTCATCCTTCCGAGTCGGACACCAGCGCACGGTACATCGCGCACCACCACCGTCGGTCGTGCATCCGCCATTTTTTTTCCTTACTTTAACAGTCGGTACAGGCATTGCCTTTTTTCCGTTCTTCTTCGCCTCTGTTTCGTTCAATCTTGGTACGAGAAAGCAGTGAGCGAATCCGTTTCGGGCTCCTCCCCTTTTTGACCGCTTTGGGTTTTGGTAAAAAAACGCGTGGGCTGACCACCCAATAGTATGCAAGTCCTGTCGCTTTTCGGTCTGTCGTTGGGGATGGTTTGTCTGGTTCTGTTCAGTGATTTTTTCTTGGGCTTGGCTTGTCTTTGAAGCAAAAAACTCTTCCAACTCTTTCCAAGGAAGAGGAGTTTCCGACCTCCTCGTTCCTCGAACCTGCCCTGCTGTTCATCCTTCGTCAACTCCTGAGAAAGCGAGAAGCTCGCTCCAAACTCCACTGTACATATGCTGAGCCGTTCACTGTTCTCGTCCCGTTTTTCTTGCCATCCGGGTTAAAGCTTTTTGCTGCTTCGGTTTTTGCAGGGGAAGAACGGATTTCACTTGCTGTTTCACCTCGTCGTGTAAGAAAACGAATTGCGAATACCAAGAACTAAAAACTGATGATGATGATCCCGCGGATTGAATTTAAGTCCAAGATGTCATTAATAAATCTTGTGATAGCAGGCGTGAACGGGTCGATTCGTGCCTGAAATTGCCCGGTCGACTTTAGCAATTCTTGCGACATAAACGTTTCGATCGGGTGGGCCGAGCAGGCTTAGGCAGACTTTGCCGAGGCTTTTAAGCCCATTTACGGGGTAGTGTCTTGGGCCTGAGATTAGGGCTGACCTTCTTTGCCACGGATTTCCCTATCCCAACCGACTTACTAACGACATGCACTTGTTTTTCCTCAGGCCCATTTATGGTAAAGACAAAATTAATTGAAAATAAATATGAAAAGCCCCTAGGAAAACACTAAGGAGGAGCATCCACCTGACCATAGGGGTGAGCAAGATGCATCGATTGAACCAAAAACCATCAGGACCAATCAGTCAGTTGGGTCCAATTCCACATGTTTGAGCAATCTAGTTCTCAATTCTAAGGGTGAACCAGACCGAGATGTGAATGGTCTCGCCGATTTGCTTCCCTCCGATTAATGCTTAAATCTCTCACCATCTTTCTTTTTATTCATATTTTCCTTCTAATACTCCCCAATTGACCGACCTTTTCTGAAATGATCCAAAGAGAATATCCCTCTCCGTATGCTCTTTCCCTCGCAACTTTGATTCCCTGCCAAAACAAAATGGAGACAATCTCCTTTGCTTTGATCATGCTGGCCGAAATTTGCCAGAGAAAAGTATGAAAGTTTTCTCTTATTGATTGGTTGGACCTCTTTCTTTTAGCCGGAAAAAAGTTGAAATCTCTTGCCCTCTTTCTTTTTAAATTTCATCTTCATGTTAAATAAATAACTTGTTCCATTAGACCATACTGGAATTATGGTCTCCAATTTTCTTAAAAGCAGTTTGGTTCCTAGTTCCTTAGTAAAATTGGATCGAACCAGGAACTAATCACCGCTACTTGACCACGCTCTTCCATGATGGGCTAGGCTTGCTCACCCAATTGGATTGCTACTGAGATTTTTGGCCCCTTAAATAACATGGGGAGAAAAGCATGGCAGAAGCTCAATCCCTTCACCAGGAGCCTGAATCCAAGCCCATCAAAATATCAAATGTTCACTTAAAAAAGAAAGAGTCAATGAGTCAAGGGCCGATTATGATACGTTAATTCTTCAATGCAAGGTTTTTTTAACACAACTTACATTGCATCTCAACACTTCCGTACAGAGCTGGCTTTTGTGTGTTCAGAGACGTCATCTGTAAGTTCCGCTAGAGTTTTGACGTACAGTTTGTCTTGTTTAGGTAAAAAAAAAGGGTTTTAAAGTAGAATTCCCTCCTGAATTTAAACGAGGGTGGTCGTGAAACGCAGCGGAGGCTCTACGACAAAAACCCAATGGGAGGCCCGTGTGGATTCGAGACTTTCGGGTAGCGTGCGATGCGTATGAAGACAACGGCTCGTTCGTTGTGGACGCTGACCGCTCCAGCATCGACTCCTCCTCCCCGCCTTTCTATGTCGACCAACCTCTCGCATTTCGTCCACATATAATCAATCCACCAACAGTCAGTGCTAATCCCACCATCTGCAAATCGATGTGACCGTTTTGGTTTATTATATTGGATTCGACAATGGAGAGAGAGGGGACCGTAGATGTAGTGGAAAAGCAAAGGTAATCAATCAACTGCGAAAATCTTAGCCAAAGATGAAGGCGTGAAAGGAGGCCCAGCCGACAGGAATCAAAAGGATCGGATCACATCGAGAGTTTTTTCAGTGTTGTTATCGGTATCGTCACTGGAACTAATTATGAATGCACAGAACTAAAATTAGAACTTATCCGAATTTTCGTATATTTTCGGTTTAGATAATGAATAAATAACTGTTTTTTTTATTTCAATTTGATTAATCAAATCGAACTGAAAATTTCTCATTTTCTTAATATTACAATTCATGTAATCTCTTTCCTTTTCTAATAAACCTCTTTTGATATTTCTAAAAGGAAAAACTGAAAAAATTGGACCAAGCCAATTCTTCCAATTCTTCGGTTCATGTTATATTTAGGTTCGGGATGTAGTTCGATTCAAAGTCAATGCACACTCGAACATTTTGATTTAGTGCGGGATTCTTGAAAATTCAAACCAAACTGGGGATGCCTCTACTGTCCTAAGTTGACATATATGTCCAAAAAAGAAACATTTGAAGATGATAATGGTCTAGGAGGGCAGGCATTGATATAATATATGTGATAGCACAAGGTTATAAGTAGTGTGCATGCAAGACATTGCTCCATGAGCTCTTTCCTTGCTGTAAAGAATCTAGCATGTGTTCTTCAACATTTTATATGTCATCATGCGTGTGTGAGTTTTGACATGATTCAGATCAGATTGCGATATATGAATGCCTGTTTTTGGAATAGACATATGGAGAAATTGTTACAATGTAAGAGTAATGGTTGAATAACAAAAACCCATATCCGGACGTACCGCACAAAACAACCAATGATGATCGGACTATCGCATCGGTGATTTTCCAACAAAAATTGATTGGAATATTTACGTTAGGATTTCACACAAATATTTAAAACTAAATTGTCGTAATTGAAAAATATGGAACCAAATTAATATTTGCAGGATAGATTGAGGATTGATTTGGGTATTTTTCCTGAAATAGCACACGTATCTAGTTTTAGTGACGAGTTCTCTAATAGCTCAATTTGAGTACGGCAACGGGACTCGCCTACGTGGGACATATTGGTTGGAAGGGGTGACGAGCAATGACTTCTCCGCGATCTTAAATTTGATATCCCATGGTAGGTATAAGACGCCCTTGTTAAATATCCAAATAGAATAACCCATCTGTCATCGCTCTGTGCCCTTCATTAGGGAGAATAAAAAAGGTCATGACAAGAGATTTTTGCCACATACCATCTAGACCCTCGTGGACATGCTAATTTAGTTTATTACTAAAAAAATACTACTCGTGCCACGTTAATAAAAGCTGACGTTGGTAAGTTGAAAAACCGCACATTATTTACATATATGGAAAGGTGATCATCGATACCCGGGAAAAAAGAAACAATACATCACAATAATTACCACAATTGGGCGTAAAAGAATGAAATGCGCTGTGAAATACTTTATGTAACCTAGCAAATATAACAAGATTGTCTAATGTGCGATTAGCTATTTTGAAATTGAAAAAGGTTCTGGAACAATTATAGGGCCCGGCCGAAAAAGCTGAGTCAGAGTCACCTTTAATTTTTCCAATTTTCAACAGCAATTTCAATTCCGACGAGGAAACCCCCAGCCCTGAACAGAGCCGAGCATCTGAACGCGCGCAACGGCGAGCGTGGGCGCCACCTTCCATCTCCTCCGAGACGGCCAACCGGGGGGCCCCACTTCCCCCCACTGGGGCGGTCGGTGCGTGGTGCGGACATCTCGAAATCCATCCCTCCGAGGAGGACACGTGGCACTCGACCCACCAAACCAGCCGGGCATGGACCGACGACCCAGATTCCGGCGCGTTCCGACTCGCGAGAGTTGTAAAGGAGAGCTCTGAGCTCTGCTATAAAAAAGGGCGAGGGACCCCCTCAGAATTTTAACCAGTTTCATTTTCATCATTGCTCACGAGTTTTGCATCTTCAACGGTGAATCGACGAGCACTGGAAGATATTTTTTTCGGTCGTGTCGGGTTGTCATCGATTTCGTGTCGTCTCGAGAAGTAAAGATCTGCGCAGTAACACACGCACGCCCGCATTCGAGCAGAAGAAGGCGAGAGAAATGGGAGCTCTGGATCACTTCGCCAACCTCTTCGACTGTTCCAGCGGCGGCTCCAGTTTCAAGAGGCGCAAGCAGTTGCAGGTACTCGAAAGCTCTCGACACTACCTTTCTCGATTGTGAGTTTTGCACGCGTTTTGTTAATGAAGATGTTTCGAAAAGAAAAAAAGAAGGGTTCAGTTCGTCAGTTCTTCGAGCTGGGTTGGTGGATCTTTGATGAGCTCGAGGCTTGACCTTCGCTCTGTGAAGTGTTCTTGATCGGTAGATCTAGGGACTGCATGTATGTTGATCAGGACTAGAGATTCCAAACGGTCGAGTCGGTCGATCATTTTGATCTCTGCGTTGTGTTGAGTGAGTGGTCTTGCTGATCTGGTTTTGTTGTGCCAGGGAAGCGAGTCTAGAATCTTCACCTTTTTCTGGGTTTGATTTTTTGGCTGCATCTAGGCCAGCTCATTAACACGAAAAATCGCTGCCCACGAGTTTGCCACTTTCCACTCGGAAACTTAAGAGATTTTGTAACCATGCTGCTGGTCTTAGGTTGGCTTTTGGGATCAAACCGTTTAGGGAAGTGCCACTTAGATTATGTTTTTCATGACCCGAAGAAAAGTAAAAAAGAAGCAGGAACACGAAAACCAAAGTAAAAAACTTCCGCTGCTCAGGATGTTGCCTCCCCTGGATGGATCCTGATCAGTGAGCAGAGTCGATTTGATGGGAATTAGATTAATCCTCTCCCCAGTTTTAAACATCTATTATACAATATTAAAGCATGTTGCGCCATGTGCACTCGCGAGTTGCTGTTCTGTTCTTGTTAGGGAATATGGATGCTTCTTGTTCTTATGTAGCACCTGTCAAACACGACCTTAGATTCGAAAGTTAGTTCTGCACGATTTACCATGAATCACGAATATATCGAGCACTCCACTAGCAATTTGGCACTGGATGTTCTCGGGATGTGGAACTCAGATGCAACTTCGTCGGTAGCATTTGATTGTTCAACATACTGATCTGCGATTTGAATCAGACGGTGGAGGTCAAGGTGAAGCTGGACTGTGAGGGGTGCGAGCGGCGGGTGCGGCGCGCGGTGGAGGGGATGAAGGGCGTCCAGCAGGTGGACATCGACCGCAAGTCGAGCAAGGTCACGGTGGTCGGGTACGTGGAACCCAGCAAGGTGATTGGGCGCATCAGCCACCGGACAGGCAAGAGGGCCGAGCTGTGGCCGTACGTGCCGTACGACGAGGTCGACCACCCGTACGCGCAGGGCGTGTATGACAGGAAGGCGCCAGCGGGGTACGTGAGGTACTCGCAGGACCCTCGGCAGAACCAGCTGGCCCGCGCGAGCTCCACGGAGGTCCGCTACACCACCGCCTTCAGCGAAGAGAACCCGAATGCCTGCGTCGTCATGTGAACACGATCCGGAGATCAGACGCCGCTGGAATTTCCGTCCCATGGGTTGGAAGGATTCTTCTATCGTGCGAATCTGTAAATTTGGGTAATACCCGTGATGTGTGGTTGGTTTGTCTTTTATCTTTTGTTTCTGTTCAACCATTAGGCTGTGTAGAATCTCGAAAATACAGAACAAGCTTTCGTTTTTACTTGATGGGTTCTCTGCGAATGATATCATCTGTACGTCATTATCTTCGTATTGTCGAGATTCAAAGATTACAGGTGAAAAGGAAGGATCGGGGTATCTTTCCTATTCCAGAGATTGCCATCTCGTGGAATTTTCGGTGGCGATAGAAAAATAAAAAATTCATCTTCTCGCTTTTCATTTGGCCAAATCTGACTAATAGACCAAGTGCAGGGTATCTTTCCTTTTCCAGAGATGGCCGTCTCATGGAATTTTCGGTAGCGATAGAAAAATAATAATAAAATTCATCTTGTCGCTTTTCATTTGGCCAAATCTGACTAAAAGACCAAGTTACGTCGACACTCCTAACTTGGACATACGTACCTCTTAGAAATTGCCACGTCAAATCGTTCACTGGTCGTGTTCAATTTCGTGCTGTGTCGTCCAAACAAGGCTCGCGACATTGGTAAGTTTAAGAATGTCGATTGAAGGGTTTACCTTGAACATAAGCGGCTCCGCGATGATGATTTTTTTTGCTATAGGGGATCACCGAGTTCCAAAAATTTACGAAAGACATCATTTAAAGATTTTAAATACTCAAGAAAAGCACAAGTGATTCTCTAGCATTAATGGATATCTTACTTTTTATGATTTGTTTGGTAACCATTCAATTTTTTGGAATAATTTTAACAAAAAAAATGATTCTTTTTTATTTTGTTCATTGAATGAGTTTTTAAGCATTTGAAGATGTTTGGTAACTATTCAAAATTTATAGTTCCGAAATAAAAATGTATTTAGTAAGACCTTTAAAATTTCTAACCCAAACAATTTTATTTAAATTTTTTAAAATAGTTTCATTACTTTTCGTCCTTTTATCTTTTTTCCTTTTCCTTTTCTCTTCTTCTCGTACCTCTAGTTGCCGAAGCATTGCCGACCCTTGATGCAACCGAGCCATTGGGATGGTTGAGCCTCACTGGCGAAGGTAGCGAGTGACCAATTGGGAGGAAGAATAAGAGAGAAGGAAAAGAGAAAAGAACAAAAGAAAAGAGAAGAGAAAAAAAAAATATGGGTTGGCTTGATTATAGAGTTGTTCTCGGGAACCAAAAAGTTACTTTTTTATATTCATTGATTATATTTCAAATCTATTCCCAAAAATAAATTTGTTTATAGGAATAAAAATTTACTAAACATATTTATATATATTTTTTATTCTTAGGAAGAAAATAATAGAATAAAACACTGTTTGGCAAGTACTTGGCAAGTAATGGTTGACCAATTGCCAAACAAACCCCTACACACCTAATCAAATGAAGAATAGTCACATGAAATAGTTGCAATTTAGAAATTAAAGTACCGAATCAAATGAAGATAATCAACAAGTTTCCTACAATAGAAGGCAAAAGGGAAAATGATAAGAATGGTGGCCCAAAGTGTAATGCGGTCCTTTGACTTGTAATTTGTTCAATATTGCTGGTAGATTTGAGAAAAATGTGCAATGTTATCTTTTGCTTTTAAATTGTTCAACATAATCCTTAGACTCTAGATAGATGTTCGATATAGTCTCTATACTATATGAAAATATTCAATGTTGTTTATGAACTTCAATATAGTGATTAAATTAAACACGTATCAAATGTTAAAGAATCACATTGAATTAATTAAAAAAGTCAATGAACCACATTGTACATTGTGGTAAAGTTGATGGACTATATTGAATAAATTAAAAATTTAGAGACCATATTGTAGATCCGACCAAAGTCCTTGGATTATTTACGTCATTATCTCAAATAAAAAAATAAAGGAAAAAAAAAGAAAAAGAAAAGGAAGATGATATTGGAAGGGCCTTCGATATTGGGCTTTAGTAGCTGAGCAGCCGGGCCCATCTCCGATCAGCATAAAGCCTTCCCCAACAAATTTTGGCGGGAAAAAGCAGCGCCACAAAAATCGCACGAACACAGAGAAGAGAGAGAGAGAGAAAGAGAGAGAGAGAGAGAGAGCATCTACGTCCATGGCGGAAGAGGAGGGAAGCGCGGAGCTGGAGCAGCAGCTGGAGGAAGAGTTCGCGGTGTGGAAGAAGAACACCCCGATCCTCTACGACCTCCTCATCTCCCACGCCCTCGAGTGGCCCTCCCTCACCGTCCACTGGGCCCCGCTCCTTCCCCAGCCCTCCTCCTCGTCCGCCGCCGGCGGCGCCGGCGACCCTTCCCTCGCCGCCCACCGCCTCGTCCTCGGCACCCACACCTCCGACGGCGCCCCCAACTTCCTCATCCTCGCCGACGCCCTCCTCCCTTCTTCCGAATCCGATCGTTCCGGCGACGACGCCGTGCTCCCCAAGGTCGGTCCCTCGACGCTCCGTTTTTTCTTCTTTTTTTTTTTTTTTTCCGGTGCTTTTCGGTTGAATGATTATGCGGATATTGCTTGCTGGATCCACATGGTGCGGTGAAAACTGTCGATTTCGTGTTGTTTTATCTGAAGTTTGGTTGATGCGTTCTAAGTGTTTGACGTAATTCCCACCTCATAACTCCTGTCGTCGTTCTAATGATTATCGAGCTGCTACAGTTTCGCGACTGTTTCTCTATGTAAAGCTGCTGTATGTCGACCATGCTGGGATTCTTGAACTGCTGTCTGATGTTTTCCCTCTTTTTCTCACTGGTCTTAGGTGGAGATATCACAGAAGATTCGCGTGGATGGGGAAGTGAATAGGGCGCGTTTCATGCCACAAAATCACAATATTGTGGGCGCTAAGACAAATGGTTGCGAGGTTTATGTTTTTGATTGTTCTAAGCAGGCTGCGAAGCAGCACGATGGTGGGTTTGATCCGGATTTGAGGTTGACGGGTCATGATGGAGAAGGCTATGGATTGTCCTGGAGCCCCCTGAAAGAAAATTACCTTTTAAGCGCGTCCCATGATAAAAAAATTTGTCTCTGGGATATATCTGCTGCGGCACAGGATAAAGTGCTCGGTGCATTGCATGTTTTTGAGGTAATATATGTTAGATAGGAGTTTGGGCTTACCAATTTTTGTAGGACTTTGGTAGTGTTCTCAAGTATTTATGTGGATGGAACTGTCATTTTAGGCTCACGAGGGTGCGGTCGGAGATGCTTCTTGGCACTTGAAGAATGACAGCTTATTTGGGTCTGCTGGTGATGATTGTCAATTGATGATCTGGGACTTGCGAACGAATAAAGCACAACAATGTGTCAAAGCACATGAGAAAGAGGTTAGACAGCCATGCCATGCATTTCCTTCCATTCAACGGTTTTTGCTCTCTCTCTCTCTTTTTCTTTTTCTCCACAAAACACCTCATGTTTATTGTCAAAACCCTGACACATGTAATTGGATTTCTTAACAATTATATACATTTTATTTTTGGTCGAAAACAATTATATACGTCTACGTCGTGATTGTTGCATGTCTAGTAGATTTGCAATTAAAGTGCCTTTCGCATGCTTTGTTTCCAGGTGAATTCTGTATCTTTCAACTCATATAATGACTGGATTCTGGCAACCGCGTCTTCAGACACAACAGTTGGCCTATTTGACATGCGGAAGCTGACCACGCCATTGCATGTCTTTAGTAGCCACGAGTATGTCCTCTGCCCATGTGATGGATCTGAGATTTTACTATATCATTAGTTTTCAAAAGATTGCAGTCTTTATGTGCAGCCTATACAACTTCAAAGCAGATTTAGATACTTCTTTTTGGAGCTGTAGAGGATGTTATGTTTCTTTAAGATTGATTTTACCATGACTGGCTTCATCCCTGATACACTCATGTTCTCCATGATGGCAAGAGACTAGTGCCTGATGTCTCCTTTTCACTTGCAACTGTTTCTTGCAGAGGAGAGGTCTTGCAAGTAGAATGGGATCCTAATCATGAGGCTGTGTTAGCTTCTTCCTCAGAGGACAGAAGGGTGATGGTCTGGGACCTCAACAGGTACACCATCCACGTGTTGGTTCTTAACCTAAAAGTTACTCATTCTGTTGCTTTCATTTTACTCTCTCTCTCTCACGCGCACGCGCGCAAGCACGCACTCACTAATTTCCATGCATGAGTTTTAGAAATTTCATAGAAGAATACTGATGTTTTGAACATCTACATTTTGCTACTGGTTGCTCAGCTATTAGCGGAAGTAGCGGCAACTCATATTTATCAAACTGTTTTGCATGAGTACTGCAAAATTGTCACATTTGCATGTTCCATTTAGGATCGGAGATGAACAGCAAGAAGGAGATGCAAGTGATGGCCCTGCTGAACTGCTCTTTTCTCATGGGGGTCATAAAGCTAAGATCTCAGATTTCTCATGGAACAAAAACGAACCATGGGTTATCTCAAGTGTGGCTGAAGACAACTCTGTTCAGGTTTGGCAAATGGCTGAGAGTATCTGTGGAGATGATGATGACATGCAGGCCATGGAAGGATATATATGAAATTTGGTACAATTGCTTCATCAAAATTTCTCGCTGACTTTGTTTCGGGGCCAACAGAGAATTTCTACTGAATTTACTAATTCTACAATGCTTCACGAAGCATTTTCTTTCAGTCCTTTTAGCAGCTAAGATGGAAGATAAACTCACTGGCATAACTCATTGGCATGATCCGTTTGGTGTAAATCAGCTTATTTGCGAAAGGACGAGCTCTTGGCTGTGGTTGTAGTAACTTCTTGACCATTTTCTGTAGTAGTTGATTGAGTAAGGTGGATAAGCTGAATAGCGATGCTGTTTCTTTGAGATGACTGGAAGGTGTTATTGTCTCCGACTATTGGAATTGGACGAGTAGAGGAACCTATAATTGACTTTTCTCTCCTAATGAAGAAGTGGCCTCTATGATTAACGTGATGAAAAGAGGTCCAAACTAATTTCATGTGGTTGCTTGAACTTAGCAACATATTCAATGAACTGATTGATCAGCTATTTTTGAACTCGACCGAACACCTAACCCGACGAGACCTTTGACAGATAGCACGAAGGAGGATGCACCATGCGGTGACTTTATAGCGTTTATCCTCACAAAGAAACTGACAGACTGCTTACAGATCTAGTAAGAGATGCCATACAAATAATACTTCCTACGTATTAGCACTCATGATCTGCCTCAAAATAGTTTTGGAGTTTGCAGCAAGCCAAAACCAAAATGGTTTTCGACTCTCGTCAGATATTTACTCTCGGGCATTATCTAGTCCACTCTTTCCTGCTCTCATGCTTAGTCGACTCAACACGCTCTACCCAGTCATAAGTAATACTACTAGTACTTTAGTTCTGTCACCAGCACGATCAATCATGCAACTGAACTAAAATAAATCTTCGGTCGAAGTGAAATAGATCCCATCCGACCCTATGCCATCACGACTTGCGATGCTTGTTTCCCTATGCCGGTGGGTCGATGCCCATTTTATCTAATTTCAACTAATTATCGCACGATCGTGGTCCTAGATAAAACATTTGGAATATTAGTTAACCTTCCATAATTATCTATCCATACACCATGTTGGCTTTTTGCTATTTGTCAAATTTCATTATAGAACGAGAACGAGCGTGAACAAGCTCCTCACCCTACTAAGAATGGCACAAAAAACCTACCAAACATCAACGATCCCCTCCGTAGCCAAAATTATTAAAGATCTCCTAAACAGTTCAATGATCATACACATTCATTTCTCTTGATTCTCTCTTCGCTAAAGGGCCGGACTTGCACCATTGGCAGGGGCAAGTTCACCGGCTTAGCTCCACCACATAATTTAGAAGATGTACATCGTCATCATTTGCATAATGTCCACGCAAGGCCACTTCTGGAGCCAAACAGACGATGTTTATCATACAGTGCTACCACCCCCCACCATCCTCTATATAGCAAAGCAAAATACTGCTCGCAAAGTTTATTCAGAAGATTCCCAAGCCAACAAATTTTCTTCGCTGTTAAACAAGCAAACCTTATTTCAGTCCCCACAAATGGAAGAGCTTGACCCCTCAAGGGCTATAGAGTTCGCTCCTCCACATTAGGAGATTACTGATTCTTGGAACAACCCCCATCTTCCCTAAATTTAGGTCTTTCGACAATCAGGAATTCATCAAGCATACAAAAAGGAGGCGTTTCTACTAATCAGAAGAAGCACTACATAACACCATGGAGAAACTGTCATGACACTGCACTGCAAAAGTAATAGCCCTTAAAGCCACATACGAAACCAGATTGTCCTCCATTGGAAGCTCCACTGGCTATTCATCCATCGAGGTCCAGCTTAAGCAACAGTCTAAAATGTAGCATATTAAGACAATACCCTTCGAAAACACAACTAAGCCATGCCAGCTCTGCCAATCCAAGTTCGGTAGAGAGACTGAATAATAAACAATCTGACAAAGGACACCTCTACCGCTCATGAAGACCACTTATTAAATTATAGGTCTTCTGGAAAGAAGAAGGCGATTATACAAAAAATTCTCATCCCGCCGTTACCGCACGAGACCCTCCTACAAGAAAAAGCAAGATGAAGTCAGAATGCTAGCAAAGAAATATATTCAGCACATTTCAGAGAAATTAAATACCAGAAGACTGATGGCATACAAACCAACATTATTATGACCATCTAGCGAAGGGAGAGAGAGAGACATAATCATAAAAAAGAACTTGTCCTTAATTCAATAGAACACATCGTTCTAAACTACTATTATAGAAGGAGAGTGGACCATATTTGCAAGATTAACATTACGAATATGTATATGCATTTCCAAAATGGCTCTGCAAAGTGATATGACTAATTTAAGTGGGTATTCCAACAAGTCGACCATATTCATACTTGCAATAAGAATACACCACATAATTCTGTAAACAATTTGTATCTCTAAAATTTTTCTTTCTACAGACAAGCAACACATGGATAAGAATGCTGCAGAAAACAGAGGAACACAGACAACATATACAATTAGGTTGAATAACCAACAGATTATGAGCTGGTAACAAAAGCAAAAAAGCAATCTAGTTTTCACCTTTTTTCTTACTTCCACCAAAAGGAGCTGCATTTGGTGCTATGTTCTCATTTTCACATCCAGGAAGCGTTTTGGGCCCTAAACCGTTCTGATTGGCTGGGCATTGGAGATTTTCAAATTCACAACCACCATAGCCCTGCCCATCTATGCTTGTACCATCTCCACTCCTACCCTCTACTCTTGGATGAAGGCATTGGACCTGATCATTACACTGCATGTTACAAGGGTTCACCACATAAGCACTACCAGGCATTGCCGTTCTCTGATATGGAAAAGCTCCGATCTCTCCTTCAATTCTGCCCCTTATATCCACAAGCAAACACTTCAATCTAGCAATCTCAGCCTCCAATGCAGCCTGATTCTGAAGTCTCTTCATCAACTGCTGATTCACGGCCCTCAATCTAGTGACCTCATCTTCTAACGAGGCAGCACGGGCCTTCTTCTTTTCACGGTATTTCCTAACCGCCTCCCGATTCCCAAGCGGGCGCTTCTTTGATTTCTTCTCCGCCGACTCCGCGGTATCATCGGTCGAAACCTTCTCCTCACTGGTGGCGGGGACAATCTTAGTGTGCACATGAAAACAGGTGTGAGTATGCGATGAGTCGGGTCCCGGCGGGTTACAAGTGTGAGTGTGAGTGCAAGCATGGGTGTCCCTGAAGATCTCCTCGAGGAAACTATCCATGGACCGACTACCAGGAACTTCCCCTAGAGTCGAGCCCGAGAACACATCATGGTTCGCAAACACCTCCTGATTCGAGAAATCGAGCTCCCCGTCGTCCATCCCGGAAGATTAAACCAGCTCAAGGAACTGCAAAATCTGATGGGGCAACGAAAAAAAGGCGAAATTTTTCCGAATCAGAGCCGAAAACACCAAACGTCTCCAACAAGCACACCAAATTAGCACACCCACTCAATGCCCTAAATTCCTACGACCGCAGCGCACGATAAATCAAACACAAAAATCGAACTTGCGCACTCGCATGCGCACACGCCCACGCGCACGCGGAGACAGCAAATTCCGCTAATCCCATCAAATGCAAAGCGTCGGACGTCAAAGCACGAACCAATCGCACGATGGGAATCAGAAATCGAAACGCGGAGCAAGAGAAAGAGGAAAAAACCGAAACCCTAGGAAATTCGAGAGGGGTCAAGTCAAGATGGCAGCTTTCGAGGGGGAAACAGAGGAAATTCACCGAGGCGACGCGAGGCGAGGTAATTGCGAGGCGAGCCGTCGGCGGCGGCGGCGGCGGCTACGGCGGCGGCGGCAGCGGAGGAGGGGCGAGAGCGAGGACGAAGGAATCGCTTCCGAAGATTCGCCGCGGCGTCGCCTCCGCTTTTCCCGCTGTCGAGTGGCGGTTGCTGGAGATGCTGTGCGGGCGAGAAGAAAAGAGACGGGGAAAAGTCTGACGGTGCAGGTGTCACGATGCGACGCGCTGTAATGTACGGAGCGATATTCCCCGGCGCCCCCCCCTACATTTTAATTTATACTCTTTTTTTTTGGCTGCGGCGCTTAAATTATATTTCGGGGGCCGCTCGGAAAATACGGTTTAATTCAGAATCGCATCGGACCGACTTCGGACCCAAAGTTGGAATCTCGCGGCCCAATTTTAAGATCCTCTGATCTTGATAGTCCATGTACTCTATTAAATCAGATTAAGTATATAAGATCTACTATTTATTGATTGAGATTTTTCACCTGTAATTTGAATGTATTTTTACATGTTCTGACTTTTCTAACAATTTTTTCATGATTTTTTGATAAAGTATCGTCGGGAATTATTCGGATCTTCTCCCGAAAAGATAATAAGTATCGTGATAAAGAATATTTGATTTCCGAGCCTGTTGCTGATGCAAAAATTATTTCTTTAATCGGTTTTAAAAATAGATCCAACGTGGCTATTTTTGTTGGTTGCTCCGTCCAAATCAGAAGGAGCGTTGAGGATGCCGTTGACCCGTTTTCCTTTTAGACAAATGCTTGATTTCTGGGAAATTGCCTCGAGATTTTGTACCGAAAACAGAGAAGAAAAGGTGGAAGGGCCTTAAGAATTTGCTAATGGTTGCCGCATCTTGTGATCCTTTTAATGGAAACTGATTAGTAATAGTTGACCAAAGAAACAGGTGCCAAACGACTGTCGTTTCAATTCTCCGTGGAACATAAGTGGACACAAATCAAAATTAGTTTCCTAAAGGTTAAGGGACTTTTCTTGGGATCCTTCTCAGACAGCAGTTTCCTCTTCTTTGCCCTGTTCTTTTTTTCTTCTTTGAATCCTTCTGGGTGACCATGTATGGAACTGAAACGTTCAAGAAATTGCGCATTCTTCTGCGGGCCGGCACTGTTTGTTATTAGAAATTTGCAGGTTGACCCATCGATGTGATTTCAGAAAATGATCTCATGCGCATTTGGTCTCGATCCACTGAATGGATTTGCCCGTCATTTTAAGCTGCCGGGCCTCCCTAACTGGAGGCATTAGTTTGAGCATTATTCGGTTGGGACTTTGGAGAAGTAACTTGTGTCGGATCCATTTAGGACATGGACATTGCCAGAATCGATTTTCGCTTATAGTGAACATCTAATGAGTTTACTTACAACGGGGAATTTTTATTCTTCCTCTCATAATAATGTACATCGTAAGTCAATCGAAGCTTGACGATCGGCTCCATCTTCCCTTCATGTATTCTTCCACTGAAATGCTGCTGCGCTGTTCCGTGCTGCTGATCGACGTAGAATCATCGTAGACATCCAGCAAGGCGAGACTCAGGTGTGACTCCGCACTCGAATTCGGATAAACTTCATCATCGTTGTCGTCCGAAATTTCTGAATCCACCCAATGATCGCATTTATGGTCGAGCCACTCATCAACGTTGATGTCCCCATTAATGATCTTCAGAATCTGAAAACACGGGTGAGGCTCACGGTTCATTCGAGGGAACTTTTTCGAATAGACTGTAAACATGACATGCGCCGGTCTCTCAAAAGGCATCGCCGAAATGTAATATCTCGTTTACCTGGTTCATGTTAGGGCGAAGCCTGGCTGACCGTGTGAGGCAAAGTCTAGCTGCAAGAACCATTCTTTGCATTTGAACCTCATCGACACGTCCGCCAAGATCTGGGTCCAGAATGCTGCTTGCATCCCCGCTCTCTATGATGGGCTTCGCCTGAAGTTGCCAAAATTTGAGTGCTCATTCAACAAATTAATGCAGTGTGAGAATATGCATAGGGAAGACTACTTACCCACATGACCAGACTTTCTTGTCCCTTGGCAGCGTCGGAACTAATTGGCTTTCTTCCTGATAAGAGTTCGAGTAACACCACACCAAAGGCATAGACATCAACCTTATCACTCAATTTGCCATACATGAAGTACTCCGGAGCAAGATACCCAAATGTTCCAACTACATCGACTTTGGTCAGAAAAGCTGAAGCTGGTGGTCCCCATATTGCGAGCCCAAAATCAGACAACTGCCACAGAAAGAAACATCGGTCATTTATTGCAAAATTTAATTTTCTTCAACATCCTATAGCTAATCTCACACGAGCCGTAGGCGTACCTGCGGCTCAAAATCATTTGTGAGAAGAATGTTCGATGTCTTGACATCTCTATGAATAACGGGCCGGGCACATTCGTTGTGCAAATAACTTAGGGCTTCTGCAACTCCGGAGGCGATATTATACCTTACAGCCCACGAGAGCGATTGTTTGTTTCTTCTGTCACCTGCATCACACGGTAAACTCGTCTCAGCATGGAAGCAAATTGAGATCAAATAAACAATGGTGTTAATCTCACTGAAGCATTACCGTGTAGGTTTTCCTCCAGGCTTCCCCGGGAAAGGAAATTATAAACGGATATTAAACTTTTAGATTGGACACTGATTCCGTGTAGGGGTATGATGTTTTTATGCTTCATCGAGGAGATAATGTCCATCTCCAGCAAAAAATCTTTTAAATTTGCTTCGATTGATGACTTCAAGACCTTTACTGCCACCGTTGTGCCATCTGGAAGAATGCCTTTATAAACACAGTTCGAGCCGCCTTTTCCAATCAGATGCTCTGCTTAAAGGGAAAAAGGAGAGCTGAGGAATGGATCTTGCCTGAAATGGAAACTGGAGACAAAAAGCTAAAACCAATAGAATGAAAAGGTGAACCTGATGAAAAATTCAAAGTGGAGTCTCTAAGGGCTTCATAATCAAACAATTCACAATCGGACGATTTTGTTCTCAACAAAAGCTCTATCTGTTTCAGTAGCTTCCTTGCCTCTGATGAAGTACTTTTATGGCTTCCATCCACAGTCTCGGTATGATATTTCGGTGGTGGGCTCTCTCTGGCATCTGGGTGTAGAGAATTCAGGTAGAGAGACCTATCTGGCAGGCTCATGACCCACTGAACAACAGAAACATTCCTTCCGTTCAGAGTCCGTGGAGGATCAAAAGTAGCTCTCCTTAGCAAGGGCCAACCGGGTCTCTGCTCCAAATTGCTTCCGGCAAGTTCAGAAGCTGATCTTGAGAGAACGATCCTATTTTCACGTGCGATACCGTTTTTCACATCGTTATAGTTAGCACGCGATTCCTCTTTCAAGCTCTGGATCATTTCCAAGGATGAAATTTCAGACTCAGCTTCAGATTCACCAAATTCAGAGGAGGTTTCTTGAGTGCTGGCCTTTCCTGCTTGACACAGACTGGGTCTAGGATCTCCTCTGATTCCTGAAGTCAAACTTAAATCAGATGAAGTTTGAAGTACTAAACTAAAAGGTATTGGCGTCAACAGCACCAGCAGCTAACCTGGAAGCTGAATATTGGTGCACCTCCGAAAGACTATCTTCCCGTTATGGATGGCCAGCACGTCAGTAGAAGACGGCAGACGCTTGGCACAATATTTGGCCGTTGCAGTATGTACCCTGAATAGATCAAACCCATTTAGAGCAATGACGAGAGGGAAAAGAAAGATCCCAACAACTACAACAACTTATTGAAATGAGTTCATCTCTCAATCATAGTACCCGAGAGCACCTTGCTTGTCTATCCCAACGAGTAGGGCCACAGCAGCATAATTCTTGGCCTCTCTCACAAGGACCTTCCTAAACGAGCTCCCTTTAAGCGCCTGACCTGTGAGATTCACCTACAATTTACAACAAACATTCAGCAACACTCCTAAGCAACAAGAAAGAGTTCCAAAAATTCTTACACATTAGGTCCATACCTTCTTTGCATTGCACAAGCCTTCATAAACCTCCAGATAGTTATCCAATATGGACGCATCTCGTGAAGCATCATCTGGACAGCATATTGTAAGTACCATCAACTTCAGATATCCGATATATGAATTTAAACTAGCATCTCACTCACTAACATGATACTGAGGAGGCTTTGCACAATATACGCACCTCGACAAACATGGATGGCCAGCACTCTATCTCCTGGTTCGGCTACTTTCACGATAGCCCAACTCAGTAGCTCTCTGCTCCGGCCATCGAGCCGAACGCCGACCAACACATACTTCTGCGCCACGGCCTGAACTCTCTCGACAGTCATCGTTGTCCCTTGGCAATAAACCTCGCGCCCCCGGTCTCTTTATGCGGACAAGACCGGAGTTTTATCCCGGCGCGACGACTTTACCACTTACTATTCGGCTCTCTGCAGAATATAATCAGAGGCACGTTAAGCCACTCAGTACCTGTACAATTTAAAGAAACCCCCAAATGCCCCCCACTTTCTTTTCTCATGCACTTGCAGAAAGCAACGCCCTCGTGGTCAAAAATGATGCTCATTAATGGATTCCCCCATCAGCGAATTCAAACCCCACGACGACGACGAATCCCCAAGAGAATTCCCATGCCCGTATAACACCCATAAAAAAAGAACTAGATCACAAGCCATCCGCACACACACCACTATTATATCCGCGCGAAATGGGTAAAACCCATGAAGCGACAATCAAGAACTGTACCTAAACTTTGTACCCACTCGTGGATCAATCCCACCATGCTCATTTTAAAATCGCGAAATTGCCGCCAACGCAGCACCGGCCTACCTAACCCACCTTCTTCCGGGCTCGTCAACGAATTAAAATAAAATGAAAAAAAAAAACGGAAGGCGTTCAAAGCAGGAGGGCAGAGGAGGACGTGACGTCAATCCGACCAACCATGAAAAACGAGGGCCGGGAGGGAAGAATTTCGCCTGGCGAAGCAAACGGGTTTTTGTCTGCTTTCGTTTGAACATTTGAAGGGGAGAGAGAGAGAAGAAGATGAGGAAAGTCCGGAGGGTCAAATCCCGGGGATGAAAATTGTCGGCTAAGCAAAAGGAATTTACCCCGGAAAGAAGAAGAAAGCGGGGGTGCTGTCTTGTCGTTTAAGCTTAAAAAGAAAGAGAGAGACGCACGACATGTTTTAGTGGAGCAGTTAACTTCGTTGGGAGTCCTCGTCAACGGAAAACCGGCGCTTTCGCGGGAAACCCACGATGCCCGGTCATTCTGCATGGACCGACGCGGGGCACTGGACCAGCCCGCGACCGGCTATCGCGGGTTGACGGACAGGAGGCGGCCCCTCCTTCACGTTGCATGCGACAGGGATTCCGGAGGGACCGTTTCAAAGGGGAAGCTTTCTGTCAACGCCTAGCCGATCGACGTACTAGGCGATGATTAGGACCGTAAAGGATAATCAACGAGGCTAAATAAAGGGGTTTAATAATGAGTAAATATACTGATCATTAATGAGACGGGAAGTGCTCAAATTCGATGAATCCCGATCTTAGTTCATGAATCATGTGCTCAAAATTTTGCGTGGATTCGGTGGCGGCGGCGGCGGCGACGACGGCAACGGGGTGATGGTGGTGAGATGAAGCTACGTGTTCTTCGCCAACAACCTTGATAATGATCAAAATAACATGAATTATTGTAATTTAATCATGACTGGCTGCGGTAGAATTAATCCGCATTATTAACATGCTAGCATCGGTAGTTTCATTGATAAAACGTGGTCCTTACGGGGAGCCTAGACTAAAGCCACGATTTTATTTTATTTTTTTTTGTCTTTGTAGATATAGTTGATGTGGTCCTGATTAGTGTGCTAATTATCTAGCTAGGATAAGGACCTTTGAATTGCGAATCTCGTGCGAATCCAATACTATATTTGGCTCGTAGTAGAGGCGTGCATATTGCTGTGAAGCTAGCGGGATTGAAGGATAATATCCAGAAAAATTTCCCCTCATGACGACACCAATTAAAAAATAATTTGATAATTTCTACAATAGCTTGAATTATTCGTCCAAAAAATAATAGAGAGAAAGAGAGATAGAGAGAGAGAGAGAGAGAGAGAGAGAGAGAGAGAGAGTTTCCATATGAACACAAAGATTTCTTTTTGCTAAAACAAGGATATTAAGGCTCTTTCTAATTCATAGCAAATTAATAGTTGTAGAATTTTTTTTTTTGAAAATGATTATTCTTGTTATTTACAAAAACGAATGAACGAGAAACATTTTAATCGTTCATGAAGATATTAAAACACAAATTGTTGTCGACATTATAAAAAATTATTAGTTAATTATTTCAAGTGATATAAGTGATCATTATTAAGAAAATATTTTCTAAATTGTTAATTATTTAAAAATAAATAAAACTTAAAATTAAACATGGCACAAACATACCTGTTAGAAACTCCTGGAGACCCTCTGAACTTAGGTCCTCTAAATCCAAACAGGGCGTGAGAGATCAAATCGTATTTTTATAACTTGCGAAATTTAAATAATATTCTTTTTTGGGCCCGAGGACTTGAATATTTAAAGTTGGAATTTCATTCCCCCCCTCCCCGACCGATCGGCAATCGAAAAGACGTGTAGCCGTAGAGAAGCCGTAGCTAGCTTCCTTCCACGAGAGGGATACGGTAGAGTAGATTCCCCGCATTGTACGGAAAGACGAAATACGATGGCCACCACCGGTGCCTAACATTGATTAAACTTAAGTAGGTGCGCCTACGAATTAACTAAGAAATTATTCTCGATGAGGCCCAATTTCGATGCCTTGCTAGCCGAATCAAGTAGGAAAGTAGATCAACTGCGCGCGAAATCTGTTAATATTTGCAAAGTCATGAAATGCATCATTGCGCAAATTATTTAAGACGTCGCTTCGCATGGCGAAAAAGTCGTTCGATTCTTCTTTGCGTCCTAGGCGAATTAAATTTAATCCCTCTTGTTACTAAATAAAAAGATAGATACATTAAATATTTTTATTCGTTTTGCTTTTGTTCAAAGATGCGAGTGGTCCCTAAAGGGCCAAAAGGCAGCCAACTGAGACCTGCCTGTCGGCCTCTCATTGGAAGGCATGGATCGGAGTCGCTCCAAAGTGAAGAATATTCAAAGCGTGTCAAATCCTCTAATTGTTCCGCTAATATATATTAAATTTAATCTTCTGGTCAAAAATTTAAAACCCCAGGTAAATTCAACTTCCCGATTTTTGACCACCTCCCAATAATAATAAAGACAGAAGAAAATTCAACCCCTCGAGTAATCCATAAAATGAATCTAGAAATAAGGGAAATTTTCAAATATGTGATTGAAGTGTCTTTATTTTCTTAAAAAGAGTTTAAAGTGTTTTTATTTTCTTAAATAAATATTTGAAATGGACATAATTTCAAATAAAATAATGTGAAGTAACTATGTCGGCTTTAAATACTGGTGCGACCTCACTAGCTAATCATAAACATTTCTATCCCTTGAATTCCCCATTTTTTATCACCTTCCAATAAAAAAGAAGAAGAAGAAATATCGACCTCTCGAGAAATTCATGAAACGAATCTAGAAATTATTAAAATTGATGATTACAAATTAGTGCCAGGCATAATCAATTGGAACCGCTGATTTAGCATATGATCGAGGTTCTTGTCCCTTGTCTCGACACAGACGTGCGATCTGGGCATAAGCAAAATCCACCGACGTATCCGATGTGGGACGTTTTGGACAAGGGGGATGACTCGGGATCGACTTTTGATGTCCTACTTTCTGGCAGAGGCCAAAGCACGCTGAGATCACCGCTACCGAAGCTTTTTTTTTTTTTTTTTTTCCCAGTGCCAGAACGGATCGATGCAAGAGAATAAAGAGGGGGAAAAAGAAGAATGGCCCATCTCATCTAATATCTGAAGTTGCCACTTTTAAGTAAAGAAATGAAGGGAGGACGAGAGGTGCTGATGAATCAGTCCTTTCTGTTTTAAATTTCGAAGACGAGAAGGAACCTTTTGGTGGGAAGGGGAAGGCGAGTGAGATCAATGATGGCCTACCACGCTCTCTACTTGACTCTCTTTCTTTTCTTTAAAAATGGGCCACTGTCAGTGTCGTTTATATTGAGTGTGATGGACATTATTTAATTTCCGACCAAAGTTGGCTGAAATGACTACATTAGCAAATCATCAGGGTCTAAATTGATTGCCGTTATGATATGTTGAAGACTTTTTTTGGCCAATTTTAGTTATCATTTAATCATGCATGGGCATGTAAAGTGGAAGTGGGCCTCGCTCACTCACACTCGCTCGCTCGCTTAGATCTACTTGTCATGGAGTGAGGAATCGTATCTCTCATGGATGCGTCTAGAGCCATTGCTTGGCCAATGACAGCAATCAATCATCGGCCTCTGGGTCCTCTCTTTGGAAAGATGCAGATATCTATACTCCATTGCACTTTCAATTCAAGATGCATCAATGATTGAAGCGGATGGGAAATTTGTATTTTGGTCCTTGTAAAGCTCTGGGTCACATTTTCTCAAGTGGCACAATTGGTGACATACCAACCACTCCGATTCAGTTGGTGGCTCCCAATCTGAACTGCCCCTTTGGGAGGGCAAAATGACTGGGGGGCCCTGCTGACATTACAGATGGTGATGTAGATTTTGATGCAGGAAGATGCTTCCATACACAAACACTTTGAAACTCTAGTTACCCCCAATTAGGGGAAGGCTATATAGACCAGACTCGTTTGAATTTCAGATACATAGTTTTCATCTCCCTTTTCAGACTCGTAATTGATCATGTTGGAATGCCAGTTGATTCATTTCGCTGTATTAGCAACATGGTTCGACATGAATGACGGTTGGTGGATTGAAGTCCCTCCAATTCGTGTTGATTGTCTTTCGAAGAGGGAGTGGAGATCTTTCCTTATGCTTCGTCACTTTCAGTCCAATTATTTGGTACAAGAAAAGCTTCCAATAGGTTATAGACGCCAAGCATGTGCTCTGATCATTAATCCTTGGACTGTAAAGTTTTGTGATCCCCACTGGTGCACGTTGCTCGGAATATTATAATTGGCGGACGGCCAAGCACTTCTATCTCGCCACTCAGTTCTACATATGTATATAGACAGACTTGAAGGTGTTGGGATGAAGTAACCCAGGATCACAGACACAATCCTCCATGACAAGGAAAGGATCAGCGACGGTAGAATTCCACCCATTATTGTGACAAAAATTCATGGACGCTTCCGGTGTTTATGAGCACAGTGCATTTCAAGCTCTTATTTCATGTGGAATCTATGCAATTCAACGACAGAGGTTTAGTGGACTCATATGCAGCCGGTTCATGCAAGAATTGCTTCTCGGCAGGCTTGGGATGCATTTCCTGTAGAGCTCATGCTTGACTGTTATGAGGCGCGGCCGAAGCGCCGTCCAACCCGTCCATTAATATTAATGAATCGTTATAGCCAACTACTTGGACCGTTCATCTGATGGGAAGTTCTTGGCAGTGACTGTGAACGGGCAGGGAACGCCCAGGCACGAAGTGAATAGAGATGAGGACTGAATTAACATATGTGCACGCAGCTCATTCTTTCGAGCCATCCAACAATTGCATCTTTCCAGAACTATTTCTTTAACGATTAAAGCTAAGAAAAAATGGAGGAAACCAGACTTATACTACAAATATTAGATGACATGAAGAGGGCTAGTCTTGCATACATGGCCAGGGGCAATGACAGGGAACACATTTGAGCCACCTGAAGAAAAATACAAGACAGGAACAAGTTGATCATCAGGTCTTTGCAATCTGGGTAGAGTAGATTACACAACACGTCAAGCTTCAAGATACTTGTCTAGTGCAGTAGGAGATCGAATTACATAAACACATATATGACCATGCCTTAACAATCTGGGAAACAGTAATTTGCTGCCATGTCGAACACGAGCCAAACGTGTGTGGGTTACAGAACACGTAACCAAACTAATATACAGTCCGCATCGTAAACTAACAACCATTAGACAAACAAGTTCAGCACCTATGACAGACATATCTCTGTATCTGGTCGTCAGTAGAGATTCCTAAGTGAAGCCAGCTTGCTTCTTCAAATTTTGGTCGAAAAACTACTAATTTCTTCAGGATCGCAGCTTCGATTTTTTTGATTTTCTTCGAGATCATAGTATAGAACATGCCTTCTGAGACTTTCTCTTCTTCTTCTTCCTCTGCTTTGGCGGTTGGAGAACCACCTTAATGGCAGCATCGAAGACAGCTTTCACATTCTGTCATTATAAACAAGAGAACTAAGCGAGGATGGTAGTGAAAGTTCTGTTCAGAGCATCCAAATGATGGGGAAAATTATTTAAACCTGCTGAGTCTTTGAACTACACTCGATATAAGCAGCAGCTCCAATAAGCTTCTTTAGTTCCTCTCCCTACCAAAACGAGAACATCAAGAGCTCCATTTTAGTCATGGACACCAACCAAGACCAATGAGGAGGATAAAAATGGGCAGTATTTAACAAGAAAAAATGATCACCCACCTGCGCTGTGGTAATTGGAACTGCACCAGGATGGTCTAAGAAGAACTGCTTGTCATCTCGAAGATCTACAAGAAATGAAATATAGTTGTCGTAAGATCAAACTCCAGTTCATGATTGATGGGGTCACTAGAGATAACACCAGTTAAATAGGTATATGAATTAGTATCCCTAGACAGAAACCAATAATGCTTGGACCACGGACACAACAAGTAAGCACTTTTCCTGCCTAATCGTTACATTTCATTTCAATAATATGCTAAAATAAGTATGGACATAGCCACATTGTTCATGCAAATCTGGAAACACAGCGATAGAAATCAACGTAATATCTGAAAAATATCTTGCTCACAGATCAGTCACTGCCCAGTCTGTCTCCTCATAGAAATCAATTTTTACACTCTTACCATTGGGCCAATATGCAGCTTTATACTGGGAGGAGCACTTATATATAAGAATTAAACATTTGCACTGCCATGTAGTCTAACATATGGTAAAACACAAGGTATATAGATGGAATAGATCTCCAAAGAAAAATTTGATTTACATCTTCACATTATTATAACAAATTAAAGAAGCAGACAGAAACTTCTCCTTGTCGAAGTTGATGAGAGACTAACAGCCTCAAGTAGGAAAAGATATGCTTTGCTAAAACGCGAGAACAGAGAAAGGTAATCCAGTTGTAGACACTAACCGAGTTTTGTACCAACAAGAATAATTGGAATGCCAGGTGCATAGTGCCGC
Organism: Eucalyptus virginea; assembly: GCA_014182375.1. Lineage (NCBI taxonomy): Eukaryota > Viridiplantae > Streptophyta > Magnoliopsida > Myrtales > Myrtaceae > Eucalyptus > Eucalyptus virginea. The sequence goes on along the minus strand of CM024522.1, from coordinate 17,325,835 downwards.
AACTCAGGAATCCACTAAACATCCAAACAGAAAAGGAATAAGAAAAAGATTTCATCAAGAGTCCAAGGAACCAACAACATGATATCATGCACTGGCTCCAAGAATACTGAGAAGGTAAAACAGATATCAAATCGATAAGACTCACCTTTTTGGCAACATTTTCATAGCTGGCCTTGCTAATGAGAGAGAAAGCGAGCAGGAAAACATCAGCCCCACGGTAGCTAAGAGGTCTTAGTCTATTATAGTCTTCCTGTCCTGTTCTATTAGAATGAAAATGTTATACCAACCCAAAAGAAAACTCTAGCAACATAGAGGAGGATTCATCTGAAATCAAGAGAATGTACCAGCTGTATCCCACAAACCCAGGTTAACAGTGCTTCCATCCACAACGACATTTGCACTGAAATTGTCGAACACAGTTGGTACATAGTCCTGTCCAAAAAATAAATAGCAATGGCCACAATAATTATCTTTCCAATGACCCATCAGAATGACAAGGCACCGAAGAGGCTATCAGAAGATGCGTTCCCTTAGTTTGGTTCGTGGAAACTATTATCATAACACGAGATGACAATGTCACATATATCATGCCAGATAGAGAATTAACGTCACATCCAATCGCACAGATTGGATGGTCCCTTGGAAGAGCGCTTCAGAGACGAGACATGCTTTCACAAATTGCTACTGCATATCCAATTGTCTTGTGGAAAGATTAAATAGTGGTCTAGAGCTTTATAACAATAATGGACTGCAAACAATAAAAGATAACTAGGTAACAATTCTTTCTTCGGCACTCTTTTAAAGCAAAGTCAAGGAGCTGAAGTTGCTGCTAATACCAAAAGAATGAAAACGAATTTTAGCCACTTTCACCACATTCCTAAATTCAACTTCAAAGATTTTCTATTATTCTTCACCCCACCCCACAACTAGGAACAAAAAGGAAGTTATGTAGTCCAAGGCACCGAAAAGAATTTAAACTACTATCTTCAGCAAATCCTTAAAATACCCATACAGTCCCTTGAAACAAATTTATATCAGAAGAATATCTAACCTTTCACCGAATTACCACTTATATGTCTCTACTTTTGGAAATACCAAATGCACACTCGAACTTTACCTTGGAGATCATTTGGTACCTTTAACATCAATTTTCCTCCTGTCTCTATTCATCAAAATGTCCTTTTCTTTTCAAAAATGTCCATCCCCAAATCCTGAATTTTCACACCCACTTACCCAAACCCTAAACAAGATCCTAACGAGTTTGCAAGGTGAGCCAATTTGACCTTCTCAATGTGGGGTTTTGTTAAAGATATGTAAATGGCATTCGTAAAAATAGAGGTATGTACATTGGGTCTAGAGTTAGCCACGTTTTTTGTTATTTTCCGTCATATTTCACAGACCCATCACAAAAAGGTTTTGAATCGGCATTATAGGGCACAAATTTTTCACAAGCCCGTCACAAAAAGTTCGACTTTTTCATGAACGATATCCCAAATTTCAATAGGCCAGGAAGCAACGTTTCATCTTCAAGAAAGAGCAACTCGATTTCAAGAACTGAACCAGAAAGGACTACCGATTTTTCTTAACCCTCTTTCTTTCCCTAGATAAGGAGCAACTGAAATTGGGGCACCGATTTTATCCACACAGCAACGGAACGAACTCAAGAACCGAACAGAAAAGCACTCGATTTCGCCTCTAATCGAAAACCCGGTTCGGCCCGAGTCAACCCAGTTGCTCAGAGCCCCAGAAAGGAGCCAAATTTTCCCCAGCGGCCCAGCAATTCCCGTGGGGAAAAACAAGAAGGGCAGGGAGGCAGGCGCTCGGAGGAAGGAGAAAAAAAGGGGCCGTACCGTGGGGAAGGTGTTGCTAGTGTAGGAGATGAGCATGCAAGTCTTGCCGACGGCCCCGTCGCCGACGGTGACGCACTTGATGAACCTCGACGCGCTCATATCCTCCTCCTCCTCCTCCTCCTCCTCCTCTTCCTCTTCCCCCCCAAGAACTTCGGAAACGTCTTCCCCTCTTCACCGGCTACTCTTGAACGGCGACGGCGAAACTCTGCGGCCGCGAAATGGGGCGCATTGAAACCAGGGAAAGGCAGCGAAAGCAAGTCGTCCGGGAAGGGAAACGTGCTCTGACTACCCACAAGAGAGAGAGCGAACTAGAGAGAGAGAGAGAGAGAGAGGGGGGGGAGAGAGAGGGGTTTTCTTTCTTGATTTTCTTTATGGAGGAGGGGCTGGAATGAGAGAGACAACTCTTGCCAGCTTGCGATTAAAGGATTTATATAAAAAGCGGAGCTGCGCAGCAACGCAAGCGGAGTTTTCACTTGACTAGCGACGGGCCCGGAATCGCCTCTGCCTCTATTTTCTCGAGAGAGGAAAAAAGTGAGAACTTTCTTGGACCCGTAGCTCCTATTTGTATGATTCACCTCGACGAGGGGGATGGATGGATGGATTTTATAGATGGATATCACGTGAATAGTTTGATCATGTGTGATTTATGTGAGTAATGATTTTTCTTTTTATGATACCGAGTTGCATGGTTTATAGACCATACAATAACTTGTCGTTGTCGAGAGGCGTAGTTGATTACATCTGACACAAAAATAATCAATGTATTAGGAAAAGCTCATTTATTTGATTATTCAACAAGTTTTTGAGAGCCACTCTTTAGCAAAATTGCTTATGCTTAATATGAGCCACATTTATGAATTATTAGAGCAAACTTGTTGTCATGCCTACTATAATGCCGGTGGATGTAAAGCCGGAATTACTCGTGCCCAATTCGAGCCAAAGCAACATCACAAATGAACTAAGGTTTCTTTGATATGAAATACCACTCGAGCCAATTGAACCTGTGACAAAAGGAACTTCAATCTATATGGGAGTAAACTCTGGACAATTAAGCCAATTACCGCAAGTTTTCAACTCTTCCTAGCATGGAGCCGGAATTGCTTGTGACCGTGGGTTAGCCACGGGGCTTCAAATTCATTCTTGGGCCCTATTCACGTCACCCATCACTCACATCACCGTCGCAATGATGGATGGAATGGTGGGATAATCGATTGTCGAGAGCAAGGTCACAAGATCGAATCCTTTTGGGATTAATATTAGTGCCAAGTAATTTCTCGAGCGGTCTATAATTTGAATTCCTAAGTTTGAGACCCAAAATAAATTTCAGAGGGAAGATATGTGATATTTAATTAAGTAGCGAATCCAATCAATCCACATTAACGTTGCTCAATGCTCGAGAGCATGGACACTGAATCTTGCACAGTGGTCTAGAAATCCTTAAAACGAATCAAAGCCACCATCGCACCCTGCGCAAACTGCCAACAAGACGCGAACAGATGGAGCATGTTCTCCTCTCGCTCCGATCTTCACGCCAAGACAAAACGAGCGGTGTGCAGGTGCTGGTGCGAACGCTCGACAGCGGTTGATAAGGACATCATAACATGCTGATGTTCTTAATCTCATGATCACCTGTAAGAAACAATTTCATCTTTCATTGATCGAGATGTATGCCATAAAGTAATCGGACCGGAGGGCGTGTAATGAAGTAGTGTATATTTAATATAGGTTGACCTAACGTAACTAAAAAATCCGGCTCTAGGTACAACACCTAACAAAAGCCATCCTTTGCTTTTTCTTTCCCCATCTCAAAGTGAGCTTCGTCATGATTACGTGAACGAGGAATCTAAGGTTGTTCAGGTTTCAAATCGCTTTTGTAAATTCTCAATGAAGAGAAATCAAGGTGCTGTGATTGTTAACTTTCCTTTTTTTTCCTTATATCTTGAGCATGGAGACTCGAATTTCTAAAAACTCATGGAATAATTTAGGAGAAAATGAAATATTCAATGGGACACAAAATGGAAAGCACGAAAAATAAAGAAAGACTAAAAGCGGTTAAAGTAGATTTTAATTCAAGATATGAATAAATGAAAATGTCATCCCTTGACCTGAGTGACTGATCAAGTCCAACTTCCTTCACATAAGCTATTATATATATATATATTAATTTAATGCTAAAATTTTGCTTAATATTATAATATAATCATTTTAGTTAATTTTCGCTGGAAGTCGCTACATCAACCTCAATCGAACCTCCAAATCAGTAACTTCTAACAAAAACCAAGTGAAAAAAGTACTTGGAAATATTGTGTAAAGGTATAAAACTCAATTGATAAAGTAAAAAAATTTAAGATTAAAATGATATAATATCCGTCTCATTAGATGACTTTCTCACTCTAACTTCACGGCAAAGGACCAATTAGATGACTTTCTCACTCTAACTTCACGGCAAAGGACCAATTAGATAATTTCCCTGCTCTAACTTCACGGCCAAGGAAACAACAACAGCAACAGTAATTGAAAATAAGTACATCGAAAATCGAAAAATTTGTAGGTGTGGGTCTCTGTGTACTTATTAAGTGACGGCGGGTTGGCACCAATAATTGACGCCTCATTTGGAAGCAATTCATTTGGTGAAAATGTGAGGGACCCCACTATCTTTTATGGTCTACGGACCAAATCGATGCTCCTTCCTCACAACATTCATCATGCCATAATAATGCAATGTACGTGGGAAAAGAAATGAAAGTGGTTGTTGTAGTTGGTGAGGGAACCATCATCGCCCTACCGAATCATACCATTTTAAAAATCGATTTTTGACTCCCTAACTTAGGGACACAGCGACATTACATTACTAGTACTGGCGGATCGTCGGGTCGGGTCGGTTTCCTTGCAGATTTCTTGGGCTTTGCATAGACAATCCGTGTAAAGCCCAGTATCTTGTTATGTATTCTAAGGTATCTCGCAGATCATAACACGCATACCAAGACCGATTGTGCAGGGTTAATCAGAGACCTTGCTTCACTAACTACGCATCCCCCACTGATCATCTTCACGATGAATCAACAGCACTGGACAAGGTCGTTCTCTTCCATTTCACGGCTTTTTTTGGGGGGTGGTAAATTGCGAAGATATCACAAGTATTTGAACAATGTATTGCGGTACATCATTGCCATCTGGGTCATTTCCTGGGCAAATGATTTCCTCCTGACAGTGGCCTCGACGCCAGGACTAGGAGTTCAATCTCACCATCTTCAAGTCCCAAAAGTATTCCACCGAGGCAGGCTGACCGCTGGTTGTTTTCTGCAGGTTTCGGAGTCGCAGTTCCCAACCATGTTCATATGACAATGTTCATATTTCATCATCTGAGCTGAAGATTTCGAGTTCAATCAGCTTCCCAGTGCCTGGCTTGGTTGCGTTAGCGGAATCTTCCCCTGTTTTGCTCCTCTTCACGCCCGTTCGTTCGTTTCCTCGGACTAAGAATGGATCCACTTTGACAGCAGATGGTCTCCTGACGAGTTAAACAAACAATATCAGTTCGACAAAAGTTGAGCTTCGCGTGGCACGTATCAGTAAATTCAGAAATCAAGACTTGAGATTGGTTGAAGTAAACCTTTTGTCCTTGCTGGTCAAGGGTTCAGATTTCAGAGAAGCTTCCTTGTTCGAACTTCTTGGCTCCATTTTCGCTGGCACACGGGAGGGAATTGGCTAAGATTATCGGCCTATAGAGAGTCTACACCAAAGAGGCTAAATATATCTAACCTGTTACTTCAGACAGAAATCTTATTCCCTGTGAATGTGTGTTTGTCGTCACCTTCCCTGCACCACTAGTTATTCATGGTATTTATTGGTATGATCGCATTAAGAATAAAAATAAAGAACACACGATGATTAATAAGCTATATAGTATGCAAAGACATCATGAAATTGCTTAATTAGGTCTCGGAATCACAGTAAGCAATGCAACATATGAAACAATCGGCACTATTTTTTGTTGTTCTGACTGTGCAACCTTCCAAATTGTCAGTCACGGCATTGTTCTCATATTATCTCTGCCAGAATTTGGGTCATCAATACCCACAGTGCATCAAGTGACAAATTGATTTGTATTCTACTTTTTTAAAATGCCAAAACAAGGTTAAAGTCAGTGCAAGTAATTTGACATTCATGATGAATGTGAAAGGCCTATCAGGTTTAACAGGGAATAAAAGGCAGAAAAGAGCACTCTACATTTATAATTCTCATTTCGAGTATGCTCATATGTACCTTAAAGCCCTTTTCAGCCCTTCCACCGATAACAATTTCGCTGGTTGTATTGCCTTTTTAATGTTTGTTCTGTTAGAAAGACGATCAACGCCATAGATTCCCTCAGCTTGAAGGTGATTCCTAAAGGCTGTTCTGATATTCCTGCGAAAATAATGGAAAGAAGGGGAGAAAAGGGAACGTTAGTCGAAGTAGTTCGGTTTTCTCCCTCTCCTGCCATTTTGAAATGAGTAGAAGTCACCAAAGTCATTTGTAAACAATTGGAAATCTTGAGAGCTTCTTCTCAGGGAAGCTATCGCTTACCCTCCAATGAGCTGAGTTCGTGTGGTGGAATATTTCTCTGAAGCCTTCTGTTGAATGTAACAGGTTTAAAGAATCAGATATGGAGAATATTTTGAAATAAGTTTGTCAAAGAAAATAATTTACAGAATCACTCACTGATTTATGGTACTTGCAATATACCCCGTAGCGCCTGAAAATACACATCTACATGGTTAAATAGCTGATGCGATTCAGGGAACAACAAAGAACTAGACATAACACACAACACATAATTGCATGAATTACCCAGTTTAGAGACAAAATCAGAAGAAGCATAAACATATGAAAATTAGTGATCTTGGCAAATTAAGTAATGATTAGAGATGCGTCAAAAGCTCGCAAACATCTAGAGCACTTCCAAATCAAGTTTACTAGAGTCTTAGTTTGAAATGCGCTTTAAGAAGCTATATCTGAAACCTTTTCAATGAACTGAAAGGATCGGAAAGACACCAACATTAGCAAACCCCATGACGTAATCAAATGAAATGAGGCACTGAACAAAGCCACTGCAAAGCAGTTCCTGGATTTCTGGCATGAGCCTTGACTGCTGCCCTTGATGGCAAGGAATCCATGAGGGGTGAGCCATGGCACCACTAATACGCAAGTGGAATAAGACTCCATAGGACATCACTTGGTTCATGAGTGCTGAAGGTGGATGAGAAACTCATGCTTCAGCCTTATCTACTAGGTTCATCATTTTGGTCGTATGCATATCTGAATCTTGTTCATTAGTACATAGTAGTTCTCCTTTCTTCATGCTGCAGATAGTCCACATTTCAGGCAGGCTATCTAGAAGATCACTAGCCTTTGAGAATGAATTGTCTTGCTTGTCTTGTTACTAGATTTATTTAAATACAAAGAAAATATAAGTTTGAAATTTAGAATACTGTCAGCAATAGAGACAGAAGGAAAGAACGAGACTCAGCCAATGGGAATGTCTTCGGGCTAGCATAGAATAACCTAATTGGGATCAAACATCATGTATTGTGTATCCATTAACCAAGAACAATCAAAAGAGATTTTTTCAGATAATAGCAAGAATTCATTATTAGCCTTTCGCTCAACAGGTGTGAGGGTGGGGATAGTAAAATAATAACTCAACCAACATGTTTAGGGAATTCTCCATTTCCACAAAGCCATCTATGTTCCAGAATTGCTTTTGTTTGAATCCCTTACCTCTCGTTCCTTTTTCCAAAGAAAAGAAACTTAATGGTATAATGCTGAGATTCACAAGGAAACTATAATTAAAACACACATTTTTTTACAGATACTCTTCCGGTACATGAACATTAGTCCGCAACATAGGCCACGATTTGGACCAGGGAAAAACCAGACACCTTCAGTGCAAACTGCACAACCTCATGGTTAGAAACCACAAAGATGGATAAGACCACAAAAAAGTTGGAGACCTATAGAAGGAAATTTTATATCATTTTGCTGATAAACGAGAAAAATTAAGTGAAGATCGTTCCCAGAGAAAACTGAAATGACATTAAATATCTATAGATTTGACTGTTTGTGGTTATGTATGAACCTTATCTTCATATTATAGGAAAATTGTGGAACGTGAATCTTACTTGTTTATGACCAAAGTACAGGCCATTCCATCCTTCCTTTTCCCCTTGCAAACTCCATGATCAGCCGATGTACCGATTTTCAATATTTGGCTAGGAGAAAATACACTTAGAAAACCCGGCCTGAAAAAACAGAAAAAAAGGAGAACAGAAAGGAGATGTGCCTTATAATATCCTTCTATCAAAATAAAAATAAAAAACAGCACGATGTTCCAATCTCAAGATCCTGTACCGTGGAGTCCTTTCGAACATTGCAGTTGAACAGGGCAAAGGTGGTACCGACCTTCTCATCTGAATTTCTTTGATAAGCATCACCAAACAAAAAAAGGGAAATAGCATCTTCATTTAGGCTTCCAATTTTCCATATACAATATTTCTTCCCTGCAGAACTAGTCTTTGGACTCCCCTTCTCAGTCAGCACAGCAACAGTTGCCCAACAACCAGAAAGAGTATCCCCCGCCAACAAATTCCTGGACAACCAAACACAGAAATTACTAATGCTGTTGCCCTAATAACTTGAATAAACCAGAAATCTTTGTAGAAATAGATTTGCTTCCAAAAGGGAAATAGAAAGATGTCATGGCATAGAATACATTGATAAGACAACACGTTACTTTATCACTGGTAAGCGAACAAATCTGATGTCCGAAAAACGATCATGAAGCTCTTTTGGGGTGACCAACTGATTCCTGAAGGATAAAAGAAGATGTCAACAACAAAATCTCTTAGAAGAAGACTATTACAAATTAAAAGTTTAAAACTGAAGAACTCCATCCATTGCTTAGAAGATGAAAAGTTCACAAAGGAAAAAAAAAAAAAAAGAATCCAAAAGCCCCTTCTTTGTATTAGCAACACAAGCAGCAGTTATCCAGTTCTTTGCAATTTGTAAAGCCGATACTTTTCCTGAGTAATGTAGAATGTGAAGTAACCATGTAAGCATTGCGGTAGAAACTTTAGCAAATGTCTCCGGAGCAAAGCTACAGCTACACAACGCAAAGTCCAAAAGAACTCCCAAAAGGAGACATTACAAAATAAATTGTACAACACATCGATTATCTGAGCAAGAAAATGTCGAAAACGAAGGAACATAAAAGCACGAACTAGAAATCAGACAAAACACAGAGGCGACAAAGCCACCTTATGCGCAGACCCGAGAACTTCTCGACGTCAGGTTCTGCAGCCGCCCCTGACCGGCTTACGTTACCAGATCCTTTAGTGGGTTCAGGCTCGTAATCCAAGCAATCTTCAACTGCATTTCGGAAAACAGACATATCCACCTGCTCCCGTCTCTTCGGCATTCCATCATCCGAAAGATATCCTGCGCATTACTGATTAAGATGAGCTAGTATTCAACTAACAAGCAAACTTTTACTTAAAATGAAGACAACCCATGAGTACCCAGCGAGAAAAAAACCGAAATTTCGAGAACTCAATCATCACAAACATGAAAAAGATCGAATTTTTTTGAATCCCAGATCGAACCTGGGGAAGAAGGAGAGCGACAGCGAGAAGGGGAAGCGGGAGGGGTCTCCAAGACCCTATCTTGGAGAGAGAGGAGAAGGTCGAGATCTTCCTGGTTGCTGCTCTTCTTCGACATGGCGTCGGATTCGCTTCTTCGCCGGTTCTGTGGAAATGTCCCAAAGCTCGAGCTCTTTTCTTCAGGGAAGAAGCATGTCGGTCTCGATTTTCCTCCGAAAAATTGGCTTGGAGGGAGGCTTCAATCTTTTTGGAGGGAAATGCTGACCAAAAGCAAAACATCCATCTGAATTGGGCCTGTGTGTCCAGGCCCACCAATTTGAATCGGGCCTTGCATTCTAGGCCCAAGAAACCATCGAGAATTGAAGAAACGATTCGTCAAAACTCCCCCGCCATTACCGAATTTCCGTTATATACGGTTATAAGGCATTCCGTACAAAACAAAAGATAGCAGCTTTCAAGGGAGAGAGAAAGAGGAAAAACCACGTTTCAGTTCAAGAAAACAGGACAGAAGGAGAGGGGAGGAGAGAGAGAGAGCACAGAGAGGAACATCTGTAATAAAGACAACCTCAACCAGTGAACTGAAACAACGGAAAGAGGGAAATACGAAAAAAGAAAGAGCTGTCTCCTCTCCGAGCTTTCCTCCGAGTCCGTTATATTTACCAATTCCTTCTCTTATAATACTGAATTTCCATGGATTCCCCAATTCAGCTTCTGGGAACCTCCTCCCAATAAAGGAAGAGGCCCCATCTGAGCTCCCAGTTTTTCAGATTTTCGTTCATTTTCATCCCCCGAAAAAATTACGTTGTCGAATTGGAATAAAAAAAAATGAGGATAGCAATGAAGAGACTAGTAATTTTGTCAGCCCTTTTCTCGTTGCTGCTCTCGGTGGCATGCGCGAAGAAGAAAGTGCAGGGAGTCACGTATGACGGAACGTCTTTGATCATCAATGGGAAGAGAGAGCTTCTGTTCTCTGGGTCGATTCATTACCCGCGTAGCACCCCTGATGTATGTCATTTCGGATACCATGAACAAAAATTCTGGCCGTATTCATGTTCTTTCGACATTTTTGTTTCTTTTTTTGGATGGTTTCATTAGGCTGCTCTGCTTAAGAGATAACAATGCCATTGGATTTGTACTGCAGATGTGGCCGGACCTCATTCGGAAGGCAAAACAAGGAGGCTTGAATGTGATCCAGACTTATGTTTTCTGGAACGCTCATGAGCCTGTGCAAGGCCAGGTAATTCACGGCCTAATATTGATGCGGACTTCAAAAGATTCGTGATATGCCAAGCTAGCCAAAAGTTTTTGGCTTTAAAGACCAAGATGATGAAAGGACTAATACGTTTTGATTTTGCAGTACAACTTTGAAGGGAATTACGATTTGGTGAAATTCATCAAGTTGATCGGAGAGCACAAGATGTATGTAACCCTCAGGGTTGGACCTTTCATTCAGGCCGAATGGAATCACGGGTACTTTTTTCTCCTGTGTCTTTCTTCATCCTCCAAGATATTGTGTCTGCACCGCACGTGCATGCCCATGGCTGACATTGTCCGTGTCGTCTTCTTGTTAAATCGAATCCAGAGGGCTTCCCTATTGGCTGAGAGAGGTTCAAAACATCACATTCCGTTCCGACAACCCACCATTCAAGGTAATGTGCCTCCCCCAATTCCAGAAACCATATGTTCTTCAGGAAAAGAATCGAAAGTGCTCTGCTAAATGGTCTCTGCCTCCTACTCTGCAGTATCACATGAAAAAGTACGTCAAGATGATCGTACAAAAGATGAAAGATGAGAAGCTATTTGCTGGTCAAGGGGGTCCCATTATTCTATCTCAGGTATAGACCTTACTTTGATTTCGCCACCTAGGAGCACGTAAGGCCCTTATTGAAGATAAGTGCCGATCGATTTCCAATTTGCAGTTGCAGTGAATTTCTTGCCTTTTTCATGCAGATTGAGAATGAGTACAATAGCATCCAACTCGCATACAGAGATGCAGGAACCCGATATGTTCAATGGGCTGGAAACATGGCCGCGGGGCTAAAAACAGGAGTTCCATGGATCATGTGCAAGCAGAAGGATGCTCCTGATCCAGTTGTACGTATTTAAGTGCATTCATGACATATTTACACTCCCTATATATGAACGGGATTGCTTATTGTGTGCGCAATGTGTCCTAAGATTAATCATGAGCATGGGTTACACCGTCTTTGTAGATTAATGCATGCAATGGAAGGCACTGCGGCGATACCTTCACAGGCCCAAATAAGCCCTATAAGCCAACTCTATGGACTGAGAATTGGACTGCTCAGTAAGCATACTGCACCAGTGTCATCTCAAACCTCCGTTTGATCATCATCAATATACTTGACAGATATAGGACAGACTATGTGAGTTCATATTTAGCTCATGATGCCTGTCGATTGCTTTATTCTTAAATGATTGCAGGTACCGGGTGTTCGGAGATCCACCATCCCAAAGATCAGCAGAAGATCTTGCATTCTCAGTTGCTCGTTTCTTTGCAAAGAATGGGACTTTGACCAACTACTACATGGTATGGAGTGGCTTCTCCGCTGCTGTGTCACCAACATGAGCATTTAATTTCCCTACTTTTTGGTTGACAGCATTCATTACATGTAATAAAACTGTCGTCCATATGTTCTGCAGTACCATGGCGGAACAAATCTTGGTAGAACAAGCGCTGTATTCACAACGACTCGCTACTACGATGAAGCTCCTCTTGATGAATATGGTAGGAATAGGATTTTCCTTGTCCCTGAGAATTATCTCTTGCGATTGGTCTTGTGAGTATCTGACTGACCGACATTGTTTAAAGGCCTCCAGAGGGAGCCTAAATGGGGCCATCTCAAAGATCTGCACAAGGCTTTAAGGCTATGCAGGAAGGCTTTGCTCTGGGGAAGTCCCAAAGTCCAGCGTTTGTCTGAGGATCTCGAGGTAAGAGCTGAAGATGATGGTAAAGCAGAACTAGGGAGTTGGATCAGTAACACAGTCTGCTAGAAGGGTTCTTCTCATTATCGACCAAAAAAATTGCTCCATGCAGGCCAGGTACTATGAGATTCCCGGGACTAAAGTCTGTGCTGCTTTCTTGACAAACAACAACACCCTGTCGCCTCAGGTGGCTAAATTTAGGGGACAAGAGTACTATCTTCCCCAACATTCTATCAGCATTCTTCCCGACTGCAAAACCGTGGTCTACAACACTCAAAGGGTGAGCGTGCTTGTCAATTCTTTATCCCGGACTTGCACTGATTCATATGGAGACCTTGTATTCTTGTAGTTATCAGCCTTTGAACCACAGAGCGCCTGATGTGTGTTTTTCTGTTTTCGGCAATGAGCAGATTGTATCACAACACAATTCGAGGAACCTCGTCAAATCAGAGAAGGCAAACAAGCTCAAGTGGGAAATGTCGCCGGAAATCATTCCAGACACCAGCCGAGTGCCTGTCAATGCCAAGATACCGGCTGAGCTCTACAGTTTGCTTAAAGATACCACAGATTATGCGTGGTTTACAACAAGGTTAGTATTGATGACTTTTCTTCAGTCAAGAGAGAAAAATTTTGGTAATAGCAAATTACTGAAGCAAAAATTTGGAATGCTGCACCGACTCATTGCAGTTTAGATTTGGGAGTCCGTGATCTGCCAATGCGAAAAAACATAAAGCCGGTTCTCCGTGTAGCCAGTCTCGGTCATGCAATGCTTGCATTTGTAAATGGAGAGTTCATCGGTAAGCAATCTCACTCTTAGCATAACAACTGGCTTATTAGGCACTCAACAACAGAGAATGGCAACCGCTAGCCACTTATTAGGCAAATTAATAGAGCGTGTTGATGATATTGTTCAGGATCTGCCCATGGCAGTCACATCGACAAGAGCTTTGTCCTGCAAAAGCCTATCGACTTGAAGCCTGGAGTGAACCATATTTCTCTGTTGGGTTCAACAGTGGGTCTCCCGGTAACAAGCTCTAATCGATTCCATATGTGCTTTTTCCTCTAACTCGAGAACTAGGCTGATGAATCTTGCCCAGTCGTGCAGGACAGCGGAGCCTACATGGAGCACCGATATGCAGGGCCTCGTCTAGTGACGATCCTAGGTTTGAACACCGGGACACTGGATTTGACACTCAATGGCTGGGGTCATCAGGTACAGATACATGACTCGAGAAAGGAACATTGGCTGTGGCCGAAAGTAGACAAACCATCCTGTTTTCGTAAATAATACTGATCAAAATGAAATTGGATTTGTGATGCAGGTGGGCTTGGATGGAGAGAAGGTCCGAGTGTACACACAGTCAGGGTCGCACCGAGTGCAATGGACGGAAGCTGCTAAGGGAGTCGGGCGTGCTCTTACATGGTACAAGGTAAGGCATAAATGATCTCTCTTTCACAACATACCCATGATACGGCATCCTGAATTATCGCACTTCAGGTCATCGTGAGATTGGAATTTACTAGTAAAATGCAGAGAATATGACAATAGGTCCAACATTAGCATCCCATCAACACTTGGCTAGTTTTTGAATTCCTGAGGAGAGACCCCATGAGAATTCAGTGTAAATTTGACTAGCTACATCTTTTCGAATCGTCTGAAAACTCGCTTGTCATCTATAAGACTGTCTAATGCAATCGCCTATTGATCATTGCTTTTGCAGACATACTTCGATGCTCCAGAAGGAGATCAACCCGTCGCCATTCACTTGCCTCAAATGACCAAGGGAATGGTTTGGGTCAATGGCAAGAGCATTGGCCGCTACTGGTACACTTACCTTTCCCCTCTCGGACAGCCAAGTCAGTCGGAGTAAGTACCTGCAAAAGTTCACCCAAGAAAGATACCGCCAAGTAAAATGTAATGCGATTTTAATTTATCCGCCTTTCCCTTCGCTTTATCAGGTACCATATCCCAAGATCCTTCATAAAGCCGACCAACAACCTACTCGTCGTGCTGGACGAAGACGGAGGCAACCCTGAATCGATAGAGATCCTCAATGTCGACAGGGACACGATCTGCAGTTACATCACCGAGAACCATCCCCCCAGTGTGAAGTCATGGGCAAGAAAGAACAGTCACTTCCTCGCGGTCTTGGACGAAGTGAAAACAGCGGCGCACTTGAAGTGCCCGAACCACAAGAAGATTGTGGCCATCGAGTTTGCGAGCTTTGGCGACCCGTACGGCATCTGCGGGAACTTCAAATACGGAAAGTGCACATCACCCATTTCCAAGGACATCGTCGAGAAACATTGCCTAGGAAAAACTAGCTGCGCCGTTCCGATCGAGCGAGGGCTCTTCGACAAGGGCAATGACGGCTGTCCCAGTATCATGAAGACATTAGCTATCCAGGCCAAGTGCTCCCACTAGAAGCACAGGGTGGCCTATAACTTTCCTCTACAGATGGTTTTAAAAGCATTACTTAGCTAACATTTGTAATTCTTCACGACACATGAATAAATTTTCATCCTCTGTATTCACCCAGAGACTTCATCCTGGCTGATATGAAGTGAAATCCATGCTCCACCCTTTTTGAGATGTGCATCCGTGATGATTTTGGAGGAATGGTGCTAAATTGCATCAGATTCAGTCCGAGTAATCTCTTATATACTTGAGTTTGATGTATTCGGATGAGAGTTTCACGAAAGAGAATAGGCTGGCATGATGCTGTTCATAAGAGGAGATCCCAAGACATCCAAATCCACAGGTCTCGTCCAAAGGGGGCCAAACATACGTCGGGACTACCCATAACACTCGATACCCGTGAATTAATATAAACATATATTGGTCGATCCTAGTCATAATCGTGCTTGGACTAGGTGATGGTGTAGGTTTATGCATCGTGTGTCGACTGAAAGAGAGACCTAAAGGTCGTATTTGCAAGCACTTTCTTTTTTGCTGGTATTTTTACAAGGACCTGGTTATGTAATCAGGGGTTCATTCAGCTCATTTTCATGTAATTGAACAAAAATTTAGCAAACAAGGCGTGGGAAGGACAACTTTCGCTCCTGGTAGGCTGGTACCACGAAAACCCAAAGAAAATGTTTGTTAAGGGTGGTCTCTCTTACTCTCGAGATGCAGGGACGCAGCGTTGTGTCCGATATGCTTCCCCTCCGCTTTTTCGCATACAAATCACCAATCGTACTGGGGCTCGTCAGGAGAATCCTTTAACCATCTAGTGACGGTGCATAAGTGGAGACTTCCACATCTTCAAACTGAGATGAGTTGACATTCCTTCAAAGGCCTACCATCTACAATGAAGTTATGAACCCTATGCCGACAATATCCTAATGCGAACATGTTCAAGCACAACACCACAAAGTCGCTTTAAAGACTAGATCTTCTGGCTCATCGGAGGGGTTACGAGCAGCTTATTCTCTTCATCAGAAACCATGAAAGCATCTCGGAAAAGAACAGTCGGCACAAGGATCAAACTCGTCCACAGTACACTTTTTGAACATGAATTGGCAAAACATCCAACATAATTAGCACGGATGGTTCCCTGATCCTCGTGGTTCCACCAAACAAGATATTCTTTCTACATTAGAAACCACAAATGCAGACGCCACATATCCACGAGCAAACCAATTGAACGAAATCGCTTCCATTCGATTATGCAATGATAGAATAAACATCGAAACTAGGTATAGAAGAGGATAAAGCTATTTGTGTCGTTTCTTATTCCCTTCAAATCCATCTTTTATGACATACATGTATATGATAGTTAAACAGAGCAAGTTAAAAAGGAAAGGGGGCAAAAACAAATGGGCACTATTTATTTACACGCTCTAGCAGGCTGCAAGGGCAGGCTTCAAATTCTCTCTCCTTACAGCTCCAGGCTTCCTGAATAAAATCCAATCAAAATCTGAAAGAAGAAGATGCAAAGACTTAGCAACAGTCGTCAAGAAAAACAGAAGCTGCCAACAAACCCAGACTGCAAAACCTTACATGGGATGACAGAGCTGAGATTTGGATTGCCTCTATTTAGGACAAAAAATGATGCCATTTCTTGGGAAAACTGCAGAACATGATGCTACTTCCAACACCAAGATCATCAAAGACCAGATATTGACCCTATGTTCTAATATACACAAGACCTTTTTGTTAGTCTTAAAATCTCACGATAAATCAAAAGATCCTTGCCCTTCATTGATAGCATAAAGCAATTTCTTGAACATAACCTCCTGTTCAAGTTGCAGCAAATAGTTAGCGATAGATGCAAATGACTAATGACAGTGAACAGACAGAATAATGAACTTCTACAATTATATATGGTACCTTTGAAGAATATGGGGGAAGTTTTAAGTAATTAGCACAAGTCATCACGCTTGGCAAGTCGTCATCTGCCGACTCCGAAGGACCAGTTCCATTAGTTGGTACAGTACTGGCTGTAGAAGAATGCTGCATAAATGAGAACAAAATTATTACGGCTTGTATTACTTGGTGATCCACAACTAAATCAGCACATGCAGCTAGATCTTCATAAAAATGAGTGATCAAAAAAGCATGCACATAAAATTCCAAATGACACTGTATCCACATGAGCTAGGAGCCTAATTACACCAAATGCTACAGTGTACTTGTAAATCCATATCTGATGCTACTTGGCAAGTTCATGAAGTAATGCAAAAATCAAGAGTGCCCCTTCGATATGGATCCATGTTATCTAATCATTTCATACCTTCCGCACAATTGTCAGCTTTGGATTCAGTACAGCCAGACCACCTGGTGGAAGTCTTGGAGCCCCGGTAACAAACTGGCAGAAGGCCCGCTGCTGCTCAGGTGTGAACTCTCCCATGATCTCAAGTAACTATTGTTAAAAACAAAAACAAAAAAATCTGTGAGCTTTTAAGAAGCCAATAACCACAACCAAAACAGAGCTCCAGATCTACTGAAGAAACACACATATAAAATTGCTGGGCTCTTAGCAGTGTAGCCATGATCAAATTTTATGTGCTCCGCAAGTGTCTCCGCCTGGGATAGAAGAGAAGGAGAGAGAGGGGTGAGAAAATTTCTATGGACAACTAAAATAGATTTGCCAAGTGTCTGGTAAAGCTTGATGACAATGCCAATGCCAAATTTACCTCCCACATCTCTCTACGGCCACAGAGCAGATAGTCCAGTTCATGTGGAGTAAATATTTGTAGAGAAGAGATGTCAAAAACCTGACCAACATATACCGCAAATCAGGTACAATTCTAAAGCGAGAAAAGAGAATCGCGCTCACCATTATATTTTTAGTTTTAAAGCATGAGTCAACTGAGTTGCCATGCAAGAATAAAGCCATGACAGAACCATCAAATCAAGATGTTTGGTATAACTGCACAATACTTTATGACATTCTTATCAAAGCTGTATGGCCTCGAGCCCTCTTGTTTTCATATCACATATTTTTTTAATAGAGGATTATCCCTTTCAGGCAACAAAGTTGATGAAGTTATAACAATGGTTTCATTGCACACGAACTTATTTCATCAAAGACCATGAAGGCACTTAACCTGATTGAACCCTGCTCTGAATGCCTCCATCTGTCGAGCAATTCCCGTTTTGACAGTCGCATCAACCACCAAGGATAAGTATTCCTCCAGGTTATTTATGTCAACCTGAAAAATAACAAGGAAATAAATTCCAAATAAAGAACAAAAGCTCTAGACGCAATTAGTAATGTAAGTCACAAAGCCATACAGTTTCGTCCCCTGACTTCAGGACATAGTCCGGATAACCAGGAAGTGTAAAATCGAAACAGAGATCTTCAATTCGGGCCCCGCGGAAATGTAAATCAGCAATTGCATCACGATTGCCGTCACTGCTTGATTCCAGAAATTGTTTACGGCAAACAAGAGCATGCAACTCTTCCAATACCTTCCCAACCTCCGCATCAAAAGAGATGATATCATGCAAATCAAGCTCCTGGATCAAATGAAGTAGAGTCATATCACTTTATGCAAAATGCAGCTTTCACAAAAGAGATCATGAGGAAGGTGCCTACTTGTCCAAGCACAAGCTTATAGAACGCTGGAGACATTGGCAGGTCCAAAAGCCGTCCATCTTGAAGAGCTTTAGCCATTACACGTCCCACCAACCGGAAATACTCAACTACCTTGGAGAACTTACTGCCATCGGAAACATCAGCATTTGGAGGCCAAGGGCGAGGGAACAACCCAAGAGGAGCCACAACTGTATCTCTATCTTCCACGGCAGAATCCGTACTGGTGCTTTTACCATTGCTCTGTTCATTCAGATCAACACCCACTGCACGCTTCTCTGATGAAGTTGACCTCCACATCTCCAATCCAACTTTTTGCAGGTCATGACTTAAGAGAGTGTAGAACTCCAGGGTTGGACCCAAACCCGTTCCAACTTCACCAAAATACTCGACTTCAAGCACAGCTTTCTGGCTAGAATACATCTCCATTACTTTCGCAGCAGAATCCAAGATGCGGTTTCGAGATACACGAACCTTCTGGCGCTGTAATCTCCCAACTCTTACCTCTCGCTCATTTGCTGATCCATGCCCCTCAGCACCTTGTTGCTGTTGGAGACGATATAATGCCCGGGATAATCCAAAAGCAGTTGAATAGAAGTACTGCCTACGGGTCTCAAAAGGAAACAAGAACGGGCATGCTTTTGTCAACTGGGAGCACCATGGTGGAAGACTCCCACTACACAATGCAAGAGCGTCTTGTATTTGCCTGGACAATTTCGGCGTAAGTTTGGAATTCATAAATTCTTCAAGAGAAACTTTGGCACCAGATGTACTAAGTCGATCTAGACTAGATGTTCTTCCTTCAGCGAAGTCATTGCGAACTATCTCAGCCCTCAAACGAGATGCTAATTGATTTAATCCCTCCAATACCCGTAAAAGTGCCAGAATATTGTATGTTGGATTAGATTTTTCTAGATCACAAGGAAGCTCCCCTTGCAATATGCTGTCCAAAAGGGACATGCGCTGTGATTGGACATCGGAATAGGAGGAGGAAGAACCAGATTTTGCAGACTTTGACGGAGCAGCACCACCAGATGCCCTGTCACCCTGCCCATCTGCTTTCTGGTAGGTAATGGTGTATATATCACTCCACAACCTGCTTCCATCACCAGATGCAAAATCACTGCCAGCAAACCTTTCATCGTCATCCTCATCCAACACGAGCTGTCGTTGGATGGCCTGATAAATGGTCAAATGCCTATTAAGCTGCTTCCCTCCCGCTGTGAAGATCAATTTTGGAGGTTCGCTGTTACTAGGGAAAGGACGTCCATGACGATCTCTGCCTCCCCTAAAACCTCTACCATTAGCAGATCCTAGCCCAGCCATGGCAGCAGCTGCGAAAGACATTGCTCCTCTAGCACCAAAGGTATTACCACCCCTAAAATCAGCAGAATCGGAGGGCCGAGAAACAGCAGCTCTACTGCTAGAACCAGAAGGTGGGTTAGTCTGGCTGTCACTTGTAGCTGGGTTTGTAGCACTATCCTCAGCAGAATCGCCCAATTTGACATCGTGTACTTTGTCGGTCAAGCAAACAGGAAGAGAATCATCTCTTAGAACCTAAAACAAAGGAAAAGGCTGCCTCAGCACAAAATCGGAAAACTAATTAATGAGCCTCAGAAATGCGAGTACGTTATTGCATCATTCAGGTGCCATCTTTCACATGCCATAACCCGTAAACATTACTACATTACTGAATCTTTGATAAAAGGGCTTGTCTTTTCTGTGTAAACCAAAAGGCTAATTCAGACGTTTATAACCAAGCCATAATCTGGTATGCAAATGAGAAAAATTAACATCTGCAAAGAATAACAAGGATGAACAAATGAAAGATTTAGATGACATACATCTTCATGGTCGTCATCGTCATCGTCAGATATATCATCATCTTCAATAACCAATGCATCGTCAATATCAACAGGGGATATGTCCAAATCCTCATCCTACCAAAAACCAAGGCATTAAAGTGGAAATTAACAAACTGAGGAATTGCAAAGTTTCTCTGGTAAATAATAAATATCAAGACATTGAACATCCAAGAATCATATAAGATAGCATAGAATCTCGAGAAAGAGAGGATCAACGGACTTGATCTTCACAAACTTCTTGTACACCACCTGCATGTCAATTGTGCAATAAATCCAGAAAAGAAAAATAATGGACAACCCATCAGCTCTCGCGAAATTACACTGACACCCCTCTATTTGGAAAAACTAATACGATGATTTAAAAAATTATGAAAGAATATTAATTTGGCAAATACTGGATGTGGCCACATCAGCCCCAATAAGCAAAAGATAAAAGCAACCCTCTGTCCACGGTCATGAAGGGTCACGCCACCATCTCCCCAATATGGCATTGGGTTGCGATGCCTTCTGCCATGGCCATACAGGATCAGTCAACTCTCTGCCTCCATTGCACCGGGTCCCACACTGCCACGGTAAAAAGGTAAGCACATCTCTCTGCCACCGTGGAGAAACCACCACATCGGCAGGCAACTCTACCCCTTTCAAAAAATTTACCTTTCCCATGTTTCTAACGTCTATTTGATTCTCAGATTAAAGTTGATGTGGCCACAACATCAGCACCATATTGAGACCGCATCAGCCATTTGCCACACCAGTATTTTGCATTTAATTTAACCATTGACAGGATCACAGTAGAATTTCAGAATAGAGGGAGTACTCTTCCCAAACCTAGGGGACATCCAAAGTGATAACAGACCAAGAAACTCATTTCACTTCCCTTTTGTGAAAATGACTTCTAAAGACGACGCTTGTTCTAATGGTAGCTGCCTCTAGAGATTCTAAGGTCATAAACTTCAAAAGGAGAAAGAAAGGGGAGGACTCATCAGGAAATAGAACTGAAGAAAATTTTACCAATGAGGCTCAATTAGCTTCCCTGCCAGTCATCTACAGTCAGCTATGCTTAGCCTGTACAAACTAATTTCCTCCAGAAGCTTTATTGAAATGGCTTTTGCTACTCACATATTAAGAATATATCAACTCCATAATTGAAAACAAGCCGTCCACTGCATACATAGGATTATCAGGCATCCAAGAACCTCAAAGCTCAAGTTCATAGCGCCTTGCATCCATAACAGATAGAAAAATCTTACGCTTCTGTTATTTACCTCAGAGCTAGAATCCCCATTTTCAGGTTTCATCTGAGCATCTTTATCCAAAGCAGCCCTCCTGCGAGCAGCATTTCTTGTTTGTGGTCCTCTTCCCTCCTCCTGAGTGGGCTTCAGAACAGCTTTACCTTTCCCCTTTGATGAACTTGAGCTCTTCTCTTGAGCCATCTCTTTTTTGGCTGTGTCCCCTATGTTGACAGATGATCTAGATCTAGTTGAATGACGACGAGTGGCAGGTGTAGAAGAGGAAGGAGATGAAGCCCCAGCACCAGCAGGAGTCGCCCCTGACTCCGAGTTACCTCCAGATGGCGAGGGCTTCTGACCAGAATCACTTCGCTGAACTCGAGGCCAGAGAAATTCTTCAACAGCTGCCAAACTTGCTAAGGGATCGATGAGCACCACATTTGAAGAATAATCTCTAAGAGACTTGTCTCCCTGGGCACGGCAAAGACGCAGCTTGAATGGCTGAGATAATGCACTGAGCCCAGAAGAGATGCGACCACTTCCACTAGATGACCTTGCTGAATGACTTAGGACCACTGGAAAGCGTTCTAAAGATGACAAAGCATTTTGAAGCTTCTGAACTAAAACAGTCATAGGAGCTACAGCCACCTCACCATTACCATATGGAAGAGCAACTGACACAAATGACTTATATCTCCTTAAAGCTTGCTGGCGAAGTCTGGAAAGATTAGCTTCTGTAATTCTGTCCTTCGAATAATAGCCACAGGAGAAGTAATTAAGCAAAGCTCCAACTACACCACTCCCTATAAACTCAAAAGTAGATACACCATCTCCTTTGCTTAGCTCTGCCAGCATCTCAGATATGATCCCAGTCAAGTATTCGTCCTTGTTAGCAGAATTATCAGGTAATCTAGATCCAGAATTTTTTGATTTTCCCTTGGCTTTCATCTTCTGATCGTCAATGCCAGCATTTAGTTTCATACAAAGATTTTTCAAGTGCAAGAGATCATCTGTAACTCCAACATCGGTTGCTCCAGGATCTGAAGGGAAGTATTTGTCTTTAAATGCTTTTGCACATGCACTAACTGTCGTGCGAAGGTTGGAATTGACATTCGGAATTTCTATAGAACCTGGAGGTGAACCAACATTTATGGAAAGTGAATTTTTAGATTCCTCTACTGAAGTCCCCTCAGGGTTTGAGCTACCACTTCGGCGTCTATATCGCCTAGAGCGTGATGATGTTCCAGTAATAGAGTCATTATCCTTGTCGGCAGAAGCAGAACCGGAACTTGAATTACCTGCCAAGATTAATTGATCTACTGCATGAACAACGCCTTCCCTGACAAACATCTTGGAGAAAGTCTCCGGAAGCTTCTCCATAAGAATTTCTGCAATCTGTAATGCAGGAACCAAGACATGCGGATCTTTCCATGCAAGAATACCAGCTAGAAAACTACAGAAGGTGTAAAACTCTGTGTAAGCATCACTCTATGGAAGAGCACATCGCAAATCCTTTTATGAAAAATAAAATACCTTGATATGTTGGTCACACTTAAAAGTGATTGGATCATCTCAGAAGTACTGAAGTACATCAACTTCGCTATGACAGAGAGACATTTGTGACGAACAGGACCATTCACGCTAGAACCATAAATCTGCTAAGCATGTCAACGCAACCATTTATTAATAAATGAAAAACACCATCTAAACAATAAGTACACCAAAAACTGACCTGTATCAAGACAGGAAGCAGATCCATCCCAAATTGCCTCAACAGCTCAGGCTGCTCATTCAATAATTTCTCTCGAGTTGAAACCTCCACGGCATTACCATTAGATTCTTCTTGCTTCCCTGAATTGCTGGTAGGGGACTTTCTCAGCATTGGCCCTTTGACAAATAAGTACGAACTAACAGGAAGGGTAATTGTTCCTAGAGGCAGTGGTGGAAGAAGCTCATTGGCTAGGTTCACAATCTCAAAAATCTGCACAACAATGTAAATCAGCAGGACAAAGTGATGATAAATCTGTACATAATCAAGTGATCCATATACAAAGATCATAAAAAAAATTGACAAGAAGAAAGGGCATGACATTCCTCCTAGGGGCCATGTCCAGTGCCAAGGACCCCCAAAAGTAGCATAGAGCACAGCCTGCCCTTGTGAAGAATGAAAGGGAGGATATCCCAGAAAAGCCATAATTTGGACAAGCAAGATGTAAATGATAATAAAAGGAAGACATGTAAGTCAAAATTGACAAGGAAAACCACATCATTAAAGCAATTAGCGAGATGATTTTTCAGCTATAATTGCACGTAATAAAGGAGTCCCTTAAAATAGAAATTGGATTTTGAGCCATAAAATGATGGTTTAAACCATATAAAACTGGACTGACTTGTCGTACCATAAGTACCTCTCCATTTTGCTAAGCAACTAAGATAAGGGCCTCCTCTATCATTTGCAATTGCAGCTGAAAAATCATCTCCCTATAAAATGATGGTTTAAACCACATAAGATTCGACTGATTTGTCGCACCATAAGTACCTCCCCATTTTGCTAGGCAACTAAGATACGGGTTTTGAGTCGATAATTAAAAAACTTCCTCCATCCATTTATCCAACATGAATTTCCACATTTTTCTCCAAATCATAGAGAGCGGGATAGCTATTTCACTGACTATCAAGCTTCAGCACACCTCCCTAAGTGAAGTACCATCCTGGCAACACGAGGGCATTACGCAAGTTGATGCATTGTCTTGAGCCAAGGAGACAAGTGGTAACACAGTGAAGCCGGCCCAATTGGAGTATACTTTAGTTATGTGGATCCTATATCCATGCACATAGCAGTAACTAGAATATGTCTAGGGTTAACTTATTGGAAGTCATGAGAAATAGCAGAAATCATGCTCGGTCTGGGGGAAAAAAAAACTCGAAACAATCAATCAAACAGAAACCTGAAACTAGGATGAACTTGAGACAACCAAATATGAACACAATATATATTGATTACTATTTTGGAGTAACTTCTATGAAGAACTTGCAAGAACCAGAAGCTTATTTAGGTAAATGATGAAATTTACCTGCTCAGGTGGTCTTGTCAACGCAGGCGGAACAGACCCATTGGCAGACACACCAGATCCTGACAGAATATCTCTAAGGATGCCACTTATTCCTAGGAGAAGCAATGTTTTAGCTCCTAAATGGGAGCCACTTGAACAGGTTGAAAGCAGCCGGATCACTCCCTGCATGCAGCATAGATCAAGATTTGCCCAAACTGAGCATAGAAAGTGGAAGAAAAGGGCAATTACTGAGCTAACCGTGTACGTTGGCGTGCTGAGAGATGCCTGGGCACCACCGGAATTATTAGTCGAGATAAGGGAAGAAGCTTGTGTCACTAGTCCATGGTTGCACAGATCATCTAGCTTATCTGGAGATGAGGCGAATGCTTCAGCGATCCGAGTCAAGCATACAGAAGCATGCTCTAGCACCTGTTTAACATTAAAAGTGGAAATGAAGGAACCGACCATGAGCCCTGTTGAGGGATTTCATATTCTTTTCATCATGCTACCTCGTTAAAAGGAATAGAAAGTGATGCAATTGGCAATTAAGCAAAGAATCAATTATCTTCACCTGTCATGTAAAGAATAAGCCATTACCTTGGCATCGTGGTATTGAAGAAGGTTTGTCAATAACGGAACAGCTTCCATCACAAAATCGGCCGCATCAGATGGGAGTTTCTTACACATGTTGGCAGCAGTAGACAGTGCCACTCGCTAAAAAAACAACACATAGAGACGTGTTTTGATTAGATCTAAAGAAGCATATGGCGCCACTATCACCTCAGAGTTAGAAGCTTCAGTTAATGAATCACCTGCACTCCAGTGGAGAAAAAATCCAGATATGAAAGCACCGCCATGAGAGCACCGGCTCGTAAGCAGGCAGTAGGGTGCTCTTGGGAGATCTTCTTAAGAGCTTGGAGAGACTGCCACGTTTGTAAAGACCATTGTGTCAATTTATATTACACAAAGCAAACAAATTTCACAAAGGCAAAGCAAATAATCAAACAGACTTAATTAAGGACCTAACCAAAATGGACGGCACTTTGCCACACACAACAAAGATACTTTTATCAAACCACAACTAACCTGCTCAGCCAGGTCCATGTACTCTATAGTAAGCAGCCTGGCACAAAAGCATGAAACAGCACCATAATGCACAACAGCTGCGCAGGATGAGGGCAGCACGTCACATAAATGCGTAAGAGCTCTCGCAGCAAGGAGCATTATGTCCGGATTACTCTCGTGATTAAGCAACCCGACAAGTACTGGAACAAAGGAATCCACGGAGAAAGTGCTGAGCGAGTCCTCGGTCCCAATCGACAGCATCTCACACAGCTGTGTCAATGCCTCCACCTGCCTCCCTTCCTCACCATCCGCACGCAACCCAGTCAAAATCTTCTTGAGCCGACTGCTCTGGTGCGATGAAGAAGCAGACGCAATTGCGGACGACGGAAGCAGGTCATCCAATCCAGCACCCAATTTCCTCAAAAGCCCTTGAAGGGCACTACTGGCTGAAGTGAGGTTCTGGTGCAAAATGCCCACTCCGCCCTCACTGTCGTTATCGTCATCCTCAACCCCACCATCGCGGTCCATATTCAGCCCCAGGGCTCTCTCCGCATCCCTCTCCCGAACCCTGACCTCGTGCTCTTTCTCCTTACCCTTGTCGGAATTATCCGTATTGTTCCTCCTGCGGTCGCGGCGGGACCCCGAAGACTCGGTGGACTCCATCGGAGCAGGCGCGGCAGGAGCCGGGGGCGGGGGTGGGGGCGGGGGTGGGAGGGCGTCGCGGGAGCGGGTGGTGCGGGAGCGGGTGGACACGGGAGGGACGGACGAGGAGGAGGACGAGGCGGCAGCGGCGGCGGCGGCGGAGGAAATGCGGGCGCGCTTGGCGGAGCGGGTGGCGGGACCGGACTGAGAAGACGAAGAAGGGGCTGATGAGGTGGCCTCCGCCCGCTTCCGGCTCCGAGTTTCCATACAATTACAAAACCACCCCTCGAAAGCGGATGGCTGGCAAGATCACCCGGCTGCGCACGATCGGATCCCGGCCCGCATCTCTACCGCACTGGATCCCCCCTAAAAAACCAAAACCAAAAAAATAAAAAAGATCAACAAGAGCGATAAAATCACGGCCCTAAGAAACCCCCGATTCCCCCAAAACCTAAGAAAAAAGTCGAAAACTTTCGCAATCGCCCACCAATCCTACGAAACCCCTGGCCAGCGGTTCCCTTTTTACCTGCGAATCGGGGCGGGAGTAGTAGGCGCTTCCGCGGCGGCGAATCGGTGAAGCCGATGCAAGCCGATGAAGAATTGAGGGTGTGTAGGTGAGGGGAGAGAGTGTGTGTGGGTGTGTGTAGAGAGAGAAGGAGAGAGAGAGAAGGGAGGAGGTGAAAACCCTAACTGGAGGAGGGGAATAAAGGGGAGGGTAAAGAGAGAGAAAGAGTGATTTATTCGGTTCTCTCGGAGAGGGGGCGGAGAATATTATAAGGCGAGGGAGCTTCCATGGCGGTGGATCGCCCCTCGTTCCTCTCCAGCTCAGGGGCGTCTCTTTCGGGCGGACGTGGAGAGGGGGGTGGCAGGATCGCGTAATTTGTAACGTGCCCAAATCGTCTCTCCGGGGCCCCCTTCGTTTTTTTTCTCTTTTCGATGGCGCTTTCTCCCTTGCGAAGGTGGGCGTTCGTCCGGCCGTCCGTGGAGCATTTCTCTCCTTTTTTTTTTCTCTTGATGTTCTTTTTTTCCCCCACTTTCTTTTTAACTTTTTTCCGCTCTTTTGATTCGTCAAGGTCTTCACACTTGTCTCGTGGACTTGGTGCTGTGGAAATTTCTCGCCTTGCGTGGGAAGGACTTTGATGTCCTGTCGACGTCGTCGGTCCCTTGAGAACGGTGAGTTTTGTACCGGCGGATCGGCCTAGATTAACTTTGCAATGGAAATAGGGAACGTTTCGTGCAACGAAACGATCGGATCTCTAAATGTTTTTTTAACTCAATTGGGTCCCTAAATTGATTATCTTTGTATCTATGTCATTTTCTCCTCACAAGCGTGATAGTGAGAATACTAGCACGGGCCATTGTGTCGACTTGGCAAAATCTCAATACCGAGCGAGCGGACTGATTCTTTTAGATATGGGATCTTTTTTTTAAATGGCCACAATGATGACTTCAGATCACAATATAAAAAAGTTCGAGAAAAAACACATATGTCAACGGAAGCGATTGGTATGACTATGATGGTAGTCCGCCCAACCACTAGCAAATTTCGGATGTCCCTTGCCAAGGTCATGCGAAATTATCATTGCTGCCAAATTCGAGTGGTGCATGGCCACAAAAAAAACTACATTGAAAGTGCACAAATAATACTCAAACTAAACATAACCACTTACTAGGTTCATTTGAGTTGAGCCTAAATTTTGGCAAAAACTCCATCATGAAATTATATATTTAAATTTCGATTTGGGCCAACACTTTTTCTTGCTAAATGCCATTTCCTAAGCCCGCCCAAAATTCTCTTTCTACCCATGTGGCTTGGGTTACACTTAGGCGAGCTCACGATTAAGGTGATCGGTTCCAAGGTAAACGATTCCCACTTTAGAATCGAGAGCCTTCTCACTAAGGGTCAGTTGCATAAAATGAGAGCCGATAGCTGGACCCGTCTACCTTGTGGCAAGGATTATTCTGCGATTTTTAAGAAGTGTTTTTTGCTGAAAAGATAAGCTAAATCGGCCCGTCTCTTGTGCTTTGAAACATTAGCTTTAATACAGTTAACCTCGACTGTCTTATTTCCAGAATATGCTCAATATAGTCGACAATAAAAGTCAAGGAGCAATAAAAGCGGCAACGAGGACTGACCTCAAGCGAAGATTCAAAGGAACTTCCAATCGATTAGACAAAGACGAGTGACTGTGAGAAGCACAAGCCAACGTCCGTCAAGCAACGGGAGGAGACTTGTGAGTTTGAGCGAGATTACAAGAGAGAGGTAAGGCCGTGACTGTGATGTCACGATAGAGGCCTGAAGGAAAGATTAAGAGCATAGCTACTCACCGAGAGGCAAGGCGATTGATGGATTGAGTGGCAAGAGCGAGACGAGACGAAGGAGCTGAAAGCACTGGGGTTTCTTTCTTTTTTGAGAGAGATCGTGCGTGAGGAGGTGGATGACTGAGACGAGAAATATGAGGACCGACGAGTAAAAGATTTGAGTTTTGGGAGGGTTAGGAGTTCTTTTACTAAAAGGCGTGAGAGAGTTTTAAAACATATATGTCCGAGTAATCTAGATGGGTGGTTTCATATCTAGAATCGAACGGGGACCAATGGTTCTCGTAGGAACCAGTCTGGTTCCTGATTCTTCTGTATATCTCATTCCCAGTTGCTTATCTCCTTCTTCTTCGCGCCAAAAGAAAGACCTGTCGTTGACTGGGAGTATGGTGACCCTTGATGCGGGGCAAGGACCTTGACCCACTGCACTGCCAGCAGCCACCCCTACCTTTTCTTCCTCCGTGTTGCTTAATTATTTTTTTCAAATTTCTTAGGAAAAATTTTAAAAAGTGACCTAAAGTAATATAATGTTTTCAAATAAGAGCACAAAGTAGACATTATTTCAAATGAGAGTATAAAGTAATCAAATTATTTTAAATAAAAGTCTGAAGTAGTTAAATTGTGTCAAATAAGAGTATTTTGGTCAAAATTTTGTTACTATATTTTTTAAGTTTTTTTCATTTTTTCATCATTTTTTATTTTCTTTTCTTTTTTTCTCTTCCCTTCCCTAAACAGGGTCATCAACGACCGATGGAGACCCTCACTAGCGTCGAGCTAGCCCTCGCTTAACTCGGGCAAGGGCGTCCCTTGCCAGATCCAACGAGTGCAACAACAACCCTTGCCTAAGCTAGTGAGGGCGAAGGTTGCCCTCGCCAAGGTGGGACGAGGGTGTCCCTTGCCAAATTTGACAAGGGCGACCCTCATTTGACCAAGGTGAGGGCGAGGGTCGCCCTTGCCGTCGCTAGATTGAGCGAGGGCAACCCTCACCAGATTTGGCAAGGGATGCCTACGCCCAACGTCGACAAGGGCAACTCTCGGCCTTGCTAGCCCAAGCGAGCCCTCTCCCACCAAGCCCTCGCTTGTGGTTGTCGCCCGACCATCGCCACCACCCCACCAGTGATGGGGCGACGGCCTTCTTTTTTTTAGTTTTTAAAATTTATTTGAAAATAAAAAAGAAAAAAATTAAAAATTAAAAAGATGAAACTACCTTCACATTTGATGAGTTCAAACTCTTTTTTAAAATTGATATATGCACTTCAAGCCCTTATATGAAAATAAAGCTTACTTTTGTCCCCTATTTAAGAAAATAAAAATGTCAACTTCATATCCTTATTTTAAAAAATGAGGACATTTCAAGTCGTTATTTGGAATTTTCCCAATTTCATTTTCTAATGTGTGGAAAACATTTATTTATATTTATTTTAATGGTGGCTAAAGAAAGAAAAATATTTCCGATTGCCATTTAGGACGTTGGTGTGACATTTAAACTATGTAGCACCATTCTTACCTTTTACCAAAAAAAAAAAAAACTATGTAGCACCAACATGGACACGCGACACGTGGTATGACACGTTGACACATCATTTTTCAAAATATAGAGAATTCCAACATGTTCTAACACATTATATATTAAATATTTTTTATAAATATTTGCACAAATAAATAAATAAATAACAATAAAATTGGTTTAGATTAATTTAGACAAAAAGCATTAATCCAATATTTGTTAATATCATTCATTGTTTTAATTTGACAAATTCAATTACATTCCATTGCAATAATCCATAAAACTCAAAGAAAACAACGAGCAATCCACATTCCATTGTTAAATTTAGGGATACGTGTACAAGTCCTAAAACTCATTGCAAAAGTGCAATTGAATTTTATAACTTCTCAAATTGGTCCAATCAAATCATTTAGTTAACATGTTAATTTGCTTAATGGAAAATGCTGAATTAGTATTTTTAATTTAATTTATTTATCCTACATAGCAATTTTTTGTTACTTTTTCTTCTTTAGATCTTATTTAAAGAATAGTAAAAAACTTTAAAAAAACTAAAATAATTATAAAAAACTGGAAAACAAAAAGAAAAAAAGGCACAGTCGTGAGTCTTGTGTTGTTGCACTGCCGTTGCCGTCGTCGGAGGGGGCTAGCGACAGTGAAGGGTGGGGGGCCTTTGCCAACCCAAGTGAGGCCCGGGCAATGCTTGGTTGGGATCGATGAGGTTCACCCGGATTTGGGTGATGCTGGGCCTTGCCTATGGTCGATGAGTCTCTCTAGCCCTATGCAAGACCTCACTGACCCAGGTGAGGGTCAGCGATCCTTACTAGGGCTGAGCAAGGGTGCGGCTTCGCCCTGAGCCTCACCGGCCCTTGCTTAGCTGGCAAGGGCCTCCCCCTTTGCCACTTAAGGCCGCTGAGAACGTTGCCCCCCCCAACAGCGGTAGTGGTAGCGGCGTCCAACCATAGTCCCTATCCTTTTTTTTTTCTTTTTCTTTTATCATATATTTATATTTTGACCCCTTAAGTTTTGGAAATTTTTAAAACTGACCCCATACGTGTTGGAATCGCTTGTTAGAATTCCGAATGTGTCAAACATGTGTTGGACTGTTGGACACGACATAAGGGCTTCCGAAGAGTATCGGTGTTACATAGCTTAACAACGATTCAATAATCACGTTAGCATTTACTTCGTTAAGAGAAGTCCTAAAGCAAACAAAAATACAAATATCTCATTGGTCTAATCAAACAGAGAGAAAGAGTAAGGGATTTGATTGAACGTTTGGAAATTTTCGAGAGTACAACGGTGCTTTTACCTCTTAAATATGCGAATTTATAAAGGATTGAATACAGGTTTAGTTATTTGAGTTTCAATCCTCATGAGATTCCGCCCTTTTAATTTTTATTTTGTTTAATCAAATCCTCTAATTTTTCAGATTTGTGCAATTCTGTCCTCTGAATTTTATTTTGTGCAATCATGGCTTTTGAGGGGAGATTGTCCAATTGGTTCTAAGTCTATTGAGATGACGAATCAATTTTAAATTTTTAAATTTTGTTAATTGAGTCTTCTATATTTGGGTGAAAATATAATGTTGTCGTTTTACATAATTTTTGCTTCTTAGAATGGTTGTCGATGACCATTCTGTCACGTTAAATATTTTGGACAAAGCTTAAATGTAAGGACTTAATTAGAATATCACGCAAGTTTATAGGATTGGTAGCAAATTTCAAAAGTTTGTGATTGAATTGCTATCCGTATAACAAATTTATGACTAATTAGATAATTGTTTCATATGCAAAATCAAATCATTTGGTAAACTAATTTGACTAAATCCTCAAATTAATTGACGATGTGACATTACTTATACAATTGAAGATGACACGTGATGCTATGTGGTCCCAAATAAGCAGAAATGACATCAATGAGAAAATCTCGATTTAAAAATATTAGTTACAATATGTAAACATAGCACTTATTTGCACATATTAAGAAAGTTACGGGATTTGATCGCATGTAAGAAAATTTAGCCGACTAAATTGCAAGAACCTTAAAAAAATTAAGAGAATTCGATTGCATAAATTATAATTCCGAGATCTAATTGCTCGAGCGCTAAAATTTAGAGGACTCAATCCGTGCTTGACCAATTTCTAAACTAAATGGCGTGTTTAGGTTGGCCTAACTTGACGAACTAAGCCAAGACAAACTAGCCTATCCACAATTCCTTGAGTGCACTACAGCCTGGTCAAACAATTTACCAACTCTAAAGGTGTTTTTGCTTCACTAAAAGTTATATGATAAAAAAATATTTATCACTTAAATCATTTTTAAAGAAAATAGTTAAGCTTCATATATTTAGTGATTTCGATAAAATGATTTCCTTCTTGTTAGAAAGAGTAGCCGTTCTCCCTAAATTTAAATTTCTTGTCTCCAATTCATAGAAAATGTTTTTCGTAAATCAATTGTTTTTTCATCATTAAAGTTCAAAATTTTTTCCCTTCAAATAGACAAATTTTAATGTTGCCTATGGATGACATTGTTGAAGGGGCACACACATCTTTGAATTTCGCACCAATTCAATTGCTTGTTTTTATGTTATGATTTCAAACTTCCGCGTGGATTTTGTTGCGAGGGTCTATCGCACTAATTTTGTTAGCACAAATTGGCTCTACACCTGCAAATATGCTTCGGTCATTTTATATAGTGATTTTGAACTTTTGTGTGATTCTAATTTGATTGATTAATGAAATAAATATATCTCCATCAAAAGATAAATTGCTCGTTTTTTAATGTATAGCTGCGTCAGAGTATTGTCCATGAAGGCGAGTATGCTTATTCGTATTCCCAACATGATCCGACACCTGATCAAAATCAATGACACATCAATGTGCGGAATTATGAGATTATTATCTTAACGACAATTCTTTTTCGTCCAACAGGATTATTATTAGTCGCTCCCATTAAATTCCTCACAAGAGTCACAACCTATGTGGCCTAGATAATTAAACCCCCTTCAAATGATCACAAGACACATAAATCAAGATTTCAAATTGCGACGCCCTGACGAATTTTAAGGACCGACTTTGCCTCTAAAAAAAGAAAATAGTAGAAAAATCGGACTTGCGTAATCCAAAAAGCGTGTCCGGCCGACATATGAAAATCGGGCGGCATTTGGGAATCGTATTTGACCCGGGTGCCCACTTTTCGTGTGCTTTCACGGATCTTGGTCTACAGCTCGACCCGATCATTTCAGTCGGCGGATCTCGCGCGGACCCCATTTCTAGTCCCCGGGGGGAGGAGGGTGGGAGAGGAAATGGAGCTAACGGGCGTCGAAATGGACCCCAGGTCATTCCCCACGTAAGTGAAATTCGAAAATTCTACCCCACGTAAGCGAGATTCGAAAATTCTATCCGAGTGGTCCGGTCCGAATTGTTTGGTAAGTGACTCTACATTTGAAATTGAACGAGGACCAGTGATGCTCAAATGAAAGGTATGACAACCATTCTATTTCAATTCTAGAATAATTTATCTATTTCAGACTTATTTCCAGAACAAAATTTCGTTTGATAACGTAATTTTTTTTTATTGAACAAATTTTTAGTTTAGAGATAGGTTTGGAATATGGATAAAAAGTAATTTTTTTCTTTTTTTATTTCTAAACTAGAGATGAGAAATAAAAACTTTCCTCATGTTTGTCCTCTCTACTAATTGGCCACCCACTCACAGCTACCACCTGCCACCACCATTTGTTGCCCTTAGGAAGGAAAAATTTTGTGTTGAAATTTTATTCCAATGACAAAAATTTTACATCGTTATCAAACATGGATTTTTGTTCAGAAATTCATCTAGAAATAAAAATAAAAAAATTTATTTCTCTTCTAAAAACTAATTTATGATTAGAACGATTATCATTCGCGTCCATAGGAATTGGTCCATTTTTTCACTTGTTTTGCACACGTCTACCTAGCTGCTCGTCTCCTCTCTCTTCACGCCAAAAGACAGACCTGTCTAGATTGGGGGTACAGGGACCCTTGATGCGAGGCAGGGACCTTGGCCCATTGCCCTACCGGCAGCCATCCCTACCTTTTCTCTCCGTTTTGCCTAATTCTTTTTTCAAATTTCTCTTTCTAATACGCGGAAAACATTTATTTCTTTTAAGATTTTGATGGGCATTTAGGATGCTAGTGTGGCACTTTACTTCATTAGGAGAGGTCCTAAAGCAAACAAAATTCCACCTATCTCAATGGTCTAATCAAACAAAGAAAAAGAGTAAGGAACTTCATTGAACATTTGAAAAGTTCCAAGAGTCCAATGGCGCTTTTACCTCTTACATATATGAAATTGTAAAGGATTCACGGGCTTAATTATTTGAGGTTTAATATGTGAGGTTTGGCCCTCTTAATTTTTATTTCATTTAATCAATTTCTCTAATTTTTTAGATTTTTGCGATTTGGTTCTCTAACTTTTATTTTGTGCAATCAAGGCTTTTGACTTTATTCATCTGTGCAAGGGAAATTGTCCTACCAGTTCTACATCTGTTGCATGAATGCCAAATCAATTCTAAAATTTACAATTTTATTAAATGAGTCTTATACATATGTGCGGAGATCAAATATCATCCTTCTATCCAATTTTCCATAGAAATTGCTAATGTAGCGATGTGTGACTAGGACAACCATCGATAATTAGATTGCCACGTTAGCGATTTTGAGTAAAAATTAATTAGAAAAACTTCACTAGAATATTGCAAAAATGTATAGGACTAGTAGCAAAATTCGAAAGTTTATGATCGGATTGCCATATGTAAAACAAATTTATAAATGATTAGATAGTTTTCCTGTATGCGAAATTAAATCATTTGATAAACCACTTTGACTAAATTGTCAAATTAGTTAATGACGTGACATTACTTATACAATAGAAGATGACACATGATGCTATATGGTCCCAAATAAGCATATAATAAATGGATCAATGATGAAAAAAAAAATTCTTAATTTGAAGTAGTAGCTGTAGTGTGTAAACATAGCACTTGATTGCATAGATCAAGAAAGTTAGGAGATTTGATAGCACAAAACAAAATTTAGCTGACTAAATTGCAAAAACCTTAAAAGAATTAGAGGATTTGATTACGCAAATTAGAATTTTGAGATCAAATTGCACAAGCACTAAAACTTAGAGGACTCAATCTGTGCTCGACCCATTTCCTAATTAGATGGTGTGTTTAGATGGGCCTAACTTAGAGCATGGCTATCCAAAATTGAGTATGCATCCATGTCTGGAATAACGAGTTTATTGTCTCGGCAACATTTCTTTTTAGTCCCAACTTTTCAGAAGATTAATATTAGTCGCCCCTATTAAATTCCTCACGACCTCCATAGCCAAGACAACGAAACCTGCTTCATACCACGGCGCCACGTACAAATGAAAATTTCAAATTACGACGCCTTGACGAGTTAGACTTTAAGGACCAGCTTCGCCTCGAAAAGAAAAAAAAAAATAGTAGAAAAATCGGACTGCCTAATCCGAAAGGCGTGTCCGGCCGACAAACGAATCGGGCGGCATTTGGAAAAATCGTATTTGACCCGGGCGCCCACTTTTCGAGAACAGCCCGACCCGATCATTTCAGTCCGCGGATCTCGCGCGGACCCCATCTGGGGGACGGAAATGGAGCAACGGATTCCCCCCCCCACGCAAGCGAAAATTCGAAAATTCCATCCGAACGGGCAAATCACCTCTCGAAATCAAATCGGGTCAAGATCCGGGCCCACCACCGAGAGGCGAAAAGGCGAGAAGGTTGCCGAATAACCGAACCGAACCCACGTCGCGCGTCTCGATGGGGGAAAAGTATATCATAATCTTCCCGCATCCGTCCTTTGCTTTCTCTAGGCGTCAGCTCCTTTTCCCTCTCACCTCTCTGTCCAAAGCTCGCCATCTCGATTCTCCCTCCCCGACTTTTACGCTAAAAAGAGCGTCGGAGCGCGACCTCTCGGATCCACGCCGACGCCGGCGATCCCCGCCCGCCGTCCCTCGCCGGACCGACGGCTCCGACCGAATTCACTTCGCTCTCTCCGTCTGCACTCCACTCTCGTCACCTTCTCCATCTTCTTCCGCTCCTCTCGCCGTTCTCGTTTCTGCTTCCGCTTCGTCGCCGTCGCGTTTGCTTGGATTTGCGATCCGGAGGGCGGGAGACTGGTACGCTCGTCTTCGCCCCTCGGTTCGCCGGAGGAGTTCGATCTCGGTGTATATCGGGAGCGGCGGAGTTGGTGGGAGGGAGTGAGGAGCTCGATTTCGGGAATGGGGTTTCTGAGCACCATACTGGGGTTTTGCGGGTTCGGAGTCGGAGTTTCTCTCGGCCTCGTGATCGGATACTTCCTTTTCATCTACTTCCAGCCCGACGACGTTAAGGTTCGTTCGTTCGCTCCGGCACCATTACGCCGGTTTTGAATTTCAGGGCGGAATTTTCTCGATCGCTCTAGTTGAACGGATGTCCAACTGCATTTCGTAGCCGGCGACGTGCTTGCCCGCCGCTTGATATTCTCTTGTCGGCCGTCCGTCTTTTTCTTTTTTTCTCTCTACGTTTTGGTGGAGTTCTAGACTTGTTTGTTTCGTTTTAGCTGCTGGAGACGGTTCAGGTGCTCATCTGTTGTTACGGGGAATATCTGTGCCTGAGTTATACCAAAGTCGGCGAGTCCGAGATTTTGTTCCGAGTTTGTTTCCATTTTTTGTTGTAGGAAACCATAGATGAAATTTGAGCTATAGAGTTTTGTTATGGGGCCTCTTTTGATTTGGATTGTATATTGACGCGTAGCTTCATTCTTGCAGAATTGGCCCCAGTGCCAAATTGAAACCAACGAGTTTGTAGTTTATTTGATGTGGAATATTTTAGGTTGCTTGGACCGATAGCTATATTATGATAATATGCTAATGCATGGTTTGAGGTTAATGTGTCCTAGACATCGATGGACGCTGGAGAGCAATTAATGGAATCGGGATGTTTAGTAAATTTTATTTTATTTTATTTATTTTTGGGGTCATGGTTAAAATTTGAGGTTATTGCACACGGACCATGCTCTCTGAACAATCAGGTTGCATAAAAAGGTTAATCTTCACCCTAAGAAGTAGAGGCGATCAGCAGTTGAAGAGAGTTCTTTATGCTACATTATGTACTTTTTGGTGATAAAATGGAACACGATTAATCGATTGAGAAATTTTGGCAAGTTCAATTTTGTTGATCTTTGTGTGCTACGTATTGTCATGTTCAGGATCCCACCGCCCGGCCACTGGTTGAGCAAGATACAGAAACTCTGCAGCGATTGCTTCCTGAGATACCCCTTTGGGTGAAGAATCCTGATTATGAACGGGTAAGATCTGGGATAATTTAAAAACATAACCTGCTGAAGTGCTTTGGACAGCTTCCCCAGATTTTTTTTTTTTTTTTAAAAAAACAAAGAAGCATTTGACAACTATATTTTCACCGAGTTTCTTTCTATAGGTTGATTGGATTAACACGTTTTTGCAACATATGTGGCCTTATCTCGACAAGGTTTGTTACTATTATATTTGTATTCTGCATTTCTTTTTCCTGTTGATTGTGTTATTATTTATCTAACTTTTCCTGCCTCTTATTTCACTACAAGCAGGCAATCTGCAAGACTGCAAAGAATATTGCAAAACCTATAATAGCAGAACAAATTCCCAAGTACAAGATTGACTCTGTTGAATTTCAAAAACTCACATTAGGGACACTTCCACCAACTTTTCAAGGTAAACATCTCTACATACTTTGCATATGTTTACTTTCGGTGCAAACCTG
Source organism: Eucalyptus virginea (assembly GCA_014182375.1). Classification (NCBI taxonomy): domain Eukaryota; kingdom Viridiplantae; phylum Streptophyta; class Magnoliopsida; order Myrtales; family Myrtaceae; genus Eucalyptus; species Eucalyptus virginea. The sequence goes on along the minus strand of CM024522.1, from coordinate 17,287,877 downwards.
CCTTTTCAGCCTCTCAGCTTTCTGCGGGATAATTTCCTCTGTTGACTGTCACTGCTGGAAAATTCTCACTGAGATGGTATTTGTACACTTGACACTTTCAGCAATTTCCACTGTGAATCAGAAATTTTCTTTCAAGTTTTTCTTAAGGCATGACCTACAGGAAACAGCTAATTTACCCGCTAGTTTGCTAGATTTGTGCTTATGAGAAATCATATATCCTATTCTTTTACCTTTACTGAGTTATTTTTTAGGGGAACGCTTTGCAAATATATAGTGTGGCAAAGAGAAAATAGGGTCCTTCCCATTATCATTGATTGGTCAGATGACTTTTGTTGGCTTTTCTATGAACAGATTTTATTTTATTGAAGTGTTAAAAATCCAAACCGTCAATGAATCTGTGCTATGAAGAGGTGTAAAAACATTTCTGCAGAAGGAGAGCCAACTGGCAATCATCTGTTATCAGATAAAATTACACATCCATGTGATTCTGATGATTTTATGCGTTAATTTCTCATCCTTGGCTGTTATTATCTGTTCAGAAGATTCTTTATGGCTTTTCTATACTAAAGAATAGGCATTTCCTGTTTATGAGATGATTTAGCAGCTTTTTTGCTCTAATAGATCAACTTAGCAATTCTTTGGTCCTAGATCTGTTTTCTTGTATTAATTTCTCTTAGAGGTTAATTTTGGAAGTTGTCAATACATTTTATGTTTTCTTTTCCATCATGATAAATATCCCTTTAGGTATGAAAGTTTATGTCACTGATGAGAAGGAGCTGATTATGGAGCCTTCCTTGAAATGGGCTGGAAACCCTGATGTCACTGTTGCTGTTAAAGCATTTGGCTTGAAGGCAACTGTTCAGGTTAGTGACTTGTCTCCATGGAGAGAAAATATTAGTTCCATAAAGATGCATCTCCTATTTTTGTTTATTTTACCTTTGGTGGTGCTGAGAAGTTGATCCTTTTGTGGTTACCTTGCAGGTTGTTGATTTGCAAGTTTTTGCTTCACCAAGGATTACTCTGAAGCCCTTGGTTCCCAGCTTTCCTTGTTTTGCCAATATATTTGTGTCTCTCATGGAAAAGGTTCGTTAATGCATGGGTGTGTTCTCATGTAGGATTTGTCGCGAACATGCAGATAACTGGTACATATAATATTGCTCTTAAGTTATGTCTTGACTGTCTCTCTGAAATGTCTTTTCTTTTGCAGCCACACGTTGATTTTGGGCTAAAGCTTGTCGGTGCTGATCTCATGTCAATACCTGGTCTTTATAGATTGGTTCAGGTGCTGTATGATGTCCTAACAAATTTTATGAGCCCATATGGTCCAATCTCTCCCCCCCCAAAAAAAAAAAAAAAAAAAAAAAAAGAGAAAAAAAGGAACTCTTCTGTTGGTTCTTTGTTCCTTTGGGGTGGGGGAGTGGAACCCTGTCTCTTATTTGTTTGAGAATGCGAAGTGATGTTTCAAAAAAAGAGACTGGCAACTGTTTGGTGATCTAGATGGCTAGCATTTCCTTGCTGTACGCACTTCCAGTTGCATGAAAACAGATAGGTTGTTTTGGAATGAAAAAATGTAGATAGGTAATGTCAGAGGACTTAAGTTTAATTCATTGATAATAAACTTGCAAAAGAGAAGAAGGCTGTTATCTTCTGACGTTTCCTGTTGTTTTCCAAATCTTCTTTCACGACTTCTCCACTAGGTAGCGACAATTTATGCATGACTTTGAGCTTTTTAATCTTGGCTTGAACACATTTTTTTTAAGCAATAATTTGGGACATATACTTGATTAAGTAATAAAGTGAGTTACTTTCTGTTGTCAGAAACCTATCGAAGGCTTTGTGACATGTTACAGCTAGCTTTTTGTTGCTTTTTGTTGTTCTTGTTCTGTGTATTTGTACGTTGTACCTATCAAATATAACCATTCTTTGTTTCCCATTCAACCTTCTGTTCTTAGCAAGGTGCATGGAGGTGTGATTTTGCCTTTTTTTTTTTAATTATTTGTGAGACAGAATATAATGGAGTGTCTACATGTTGATCTCATTTTTTAGAAGTTTTTTTTTATGCTTATCTGCAGGAGCTAATAAAAGATCAGGTTGCAAACATGTATCTTTGGCCCAAGACACTTGAAATACCGATACTGGACGAATCAAAGTATGCACATCTGAGCTTATGTGATTAGCATATATGAGATCCTGATTAGGTTGATTTAATGAAAGTTGAATTTGTAGGGCAATGAAGAGGCCTGTAGGGATTCTGCATGTGAAGATTGTGAGGGCAATGAAGCTGAAGAAGAAAGATTTGCTGGGTGCATCAGATCCTTATGTGAAATTTAAGCTTACAGAGGTTAAGGTTCCTTCAAAGAAAACCACTGTGAAGCATAGAAACTTGAACCCTGAGTGGAATGAGGAATTCAATATTGTGGTTAAAGATCCAGAGTCACAGGCCTTGGAACTTCATGTATATGATTGGGAGCAGGTAGAAATATGTGGAGATACTAGGGGTACTCATTTTTCCTTTTATCTTTTTGTTATGTACTGGATACTGAAACTGTCTAGCATCTTGTCTAGGTAGGCAAACATGAAAAAATGGGTATGAATGTAATTCCATTGAAGGAATTACCCCCTGACGAGCCAAAAGAGATGACTATTAACCTCCTCAAATCAATGGATCCTAATGATTCTCTAAATGAAAAATCCCGAGGGCAGCTTGTTGTGGAGCTTACATATAAGCCTTTCAAAGAAGAGGAGCTAACTGTGAATTTTGAGGATTCAAATGCGGCTCAGATGGCCCCTGAAGGTACACCGGATGGTGGAGGTCTGCTTGTTGTTATAGTTCATGAAGCAGAAGATGTTGAAGGCAAGCATCACACCAATCCATATGTGCGGATACTTTTCAGAGGAGAGGAGAGAAAAACTAAGGTGGAATACCCTTCCCAACCTCATTTGAAATACCGTTTGACTGTGAGAGTGAAGTATCTTATAAGTTCCTATTGTTGATTGATGCGATTCATTCTGTACCTTGGAAATCTTTGTCTAATTTTTCTTGTGCTTTGTGGAAAAGCAAGACTTGTGATATTGATGCTGAGGCAGGAGACTCTTCACGAACAGAGAACTCCTTTCTGTTCAGTGCAACAAATTATGAAGTTCTATGTAGCTGCACTCATTAACTGGAACTCATGCCTTGATTAGTTTTCTCAATCTTACCGGTCCCCATTTAGAATTACACTGTTCATGTTCGACTATATGGGGTCTGTAGATACTGATTTTAATTGTAACCTGCACAGGCCGTGAAGAAAAACAGAGATCCAAGGTGGGAGGAGGAGTTCAATTTCACATTGGATGAGCCTCCTACTGATGAGAAGATGCATATTGAAGTTCTCAGCGCCTCATCAAGGATAGGTCTGCTACATCCTAAGGTATATATAGACTACAAACATTTACCAGGGCATTTTATATTTTTGTCATATCATGACATGGAAATCCCATCTCTGGCTCTAGTGCTTCTGCTCTTTGGAGGATATCTAAAGTTGGGGTTGTAATCTCCTAAGAATTGGCAATAGGAGATGAGAGTAATGTTGTCTAGTGACAGCTTCATATCATGATCTTGAAATTGGAGGATGCGATTATAATCTTGAACTTGATTTAAGCATTTGAGTAACTTCAATTAAAATCGTGGTTGAGTATGGGATAGTTGCGCTTTTGATCATTATCTAAGGAAGGAAGAGGCAAGGCCCTTTTTGTAAGATGATTGATCTCTCAATAGTATATTTACTAACCTAACTATGTGGTTGGAAGTACGCTGAGCCATTCAAAGCCTCCAGTTAAAGGTAATATATGCCATGTTACTCTTACTCAGTTGTTCCCTTAGCGTCACCCACAGCTTCTGCTTTCCAGGAAGCTGCACAAATGTGTAATAGTGATTTATCAGGAGTCTGATACAGCATAATTCATGGCTATGCTCATCTTATTCTGAGTTAGCCATATTGCATTTTTGGATTGAGTAAATGGACTGTAATTTGTTACAAGGTTTCCATCAGTAGGCAGTGGATAGCATATGTTAGAAAATTGAAAAGTTTTATGCAGTTTGTGCATCCTAGCCTTATGTGCTGACAAAACCAATGAAAATCGTCTGTAACTCAGCTGAATGCAAATCACAAAACAAATTTTCTGTGTTTTTTCCTTTAGTTCGGTAGAAGTAGTTGGGAGTATCTAGGCAGATTTCTTCACTGATCTTCATTTATCACTATTACATGTGACTAACCTTGATCATCTGGCTAATGCGGTTTAATTACTTGTTTTTCTTTTCTCTTACCAGGAATCGCTGGGCTATGTCGACATAAGCCTTGCTGATGTTGTGAGCAACAAAAGAATCAATGAGAAGTACCATCTTATCGACTCGAAAAATGGGCGGATCCAAATAGAGATGCAATGGAGAACTTCCTGAGTTGCAGTTGGTTTCCTGTTCTCAATATGCATCGGCTTCAGAATTGCAACACAGTAAAAATAATTTCAGAGTCACCATAGAAACCCATACAGATTTGTTTGTTGTTGTACACATCATAGAAATAAAATCTGCAAACTACATGCAACCTTTGATTGTGCCTGCGCGGCATTCTTTTTTCCACGTAAATTTGCTCTCTGTAATGGGCGGGCTCTTCTAGCTGATGAAGCTCAGATTATGCTGCGGTGATCTCCACTGTTACCTGGAGGAAAGATAAAGGAGGAAGTTACAAGTGCCTGGGGAAACGGTTGTCGACTTATATTCGATAACGGATTGTGAGAATTATCGATAATTTGTTGTCTTTGCCCGTGGTCCTCTCCATTCTCGAAATGGTTGTGGATTCTCTCCATGGATATGGTCAACCACCAGATTATAATCGTGAGACTAGAACCGGATGCCGTTTCATGTGCTCCATCCATTCCTATCCATTTCCGACGTTCCTCCAACAGGATGTCTCCTAAAATCATGATCCCGATTCATGACGAACTCTATTGCTTATGCTTCTCCACGATTTGTAGATCTCCTTACCTCATATCTAGGTCGGTTCAGCACGACCTGGCACCAAAGGTTTAATGTGTCATGCTCTAAAACTTCATTTCCTATTCCTAAGTGCATGTACATGCATAGGACTGTCAAATGGGTGGATAAGGGTAGGTTTTGAGTTGAATCGGAAATGGTCCGGTCTAAATTGACTCATCTAATCTGTTTTGATCAATTTATATATAATATAAATTTTAGTGACCCATGCTCATTAGTGAAAATGCTTCCATAGTTAATCAAATCTATGAAAATCCATATAGATTTTCATTTTGCATTGATTCACAATAAAGAATAAGAGAAAGTTAGCAATGAATATATAAAATCACAACAACAAATAATGTGGAGGAACCAAATTTTAATTAAATGAAAGATAAGATATTGATAAAGATGATTTACATTTACCATGATTGTAATGATAAGAATTAAAATTTTGAATATGTCAAATGCAATCAAAGAAAAATGTATTCCAATAACAAATGGATGAAACTCACGAGATTAATAAAAATAAAAAAATAAGGAAAAAAAAGAGCCATTTTGATATTTTTAGTAATGATGTAGTCGGAACTATCTTGCAGATCCATCAAGACTTCTTTGGACTTGAAGCACATATAATCATAAATCTCTCAGATTTATTTTCGTTGCTCCTCCAATATTAATTATCTAGTATTCCATTAGTAACTGGTCACACTGCATCTTCTTTTTCTCCATCTCTCTCTTTCTTTAATATATTCTTGCCCCTCTCCCCGTCCTCTTAAATAAATACGTGCGTGAGAAGTTGGGGCGTTGAAATGCGCGCAAGATTTTCTCAAAAAGATAAGAAACAAAAAGACAGACGGCCTTATCCGGCGACTCATTTTCTCGCCTTTCTCCACGTGGCGGCCTCGCGAGGGAGGAGCACGCGTGACCGCCACACCCGAAAACTGTCCCCCCAGTTATCTCGTAGCCAAAAAGATCGCAGAAAAACAAAATAAAACGAATTAAATAAATAAATAAATAAAACCAAATCGCAATTGGTTTATCTTTTTCTGTTGCGAACCTGCTCTATCTACCAATCACCCCCCCGTCTCTCTCTCTCTCTCTTCTTCTCCTCACTTGGTCTCCTGCATTTCTCGCTCCCACTGGAACACCCGCGCGAAGGCAGAAGCTCGCTCTTCGATGGCGCTGCCGGTGGTCGACACGGAGTACCTGAAGGAGATCGACAAGGCCCGCCGCCACCTCCGCGCGCTCATCGCCTACAAGAACTGCGCTCCGATCATGCTTCGGCTGGCGTAAATCTCGCTTCGCCCCCTCGCCTCGATCGGCGACGACGGTTTCCTTCTTCGATTCGATTGGCTCGCCGGTTTCTGACGTCCGGAGGTTTTCGCCGATTCGGTCTTTGCAGGTGGCACGACGCCGGGACCTACGACGCGAGGACGAAGACCGGCGGCCCCAACGGCTCGATCCGGAACGAGGAGGAGTACTCCCACGGCGCCAATGCCGGCTTGAAGATCGCTCTTGAGTTTTGCGGTGAGCTCTCCGCTCTTTCCGAGCTACCTGTCTTCGGTTCTCCGCCTTCGCCGTTTTCGTTCCCTCGGCGGAGCCGTGTCTTCGCCTGTCCAGCGTCCCGTGCCGAAGTAGTTGCTCGAGTTCGGAGGGCGTGCATGCAATTGTAGGTTGCGATTGTGCGATTCCCGTTGCGTGCTTATATGATCCTAAATAGGTATAGGTGCTTCGAGATTAGAAAGTCCAATTTCCATGGACGTCTGTCTTCTAATACAAGAAGTCTGCTTCAATTATAGCTTTCCTTCACTTGCTGCTGTAGGAGGCCTTCGCGTTTGCTTATGTTTTGTGTTATTTGATGAGTAATGTTTGACTTGATCAATTATCTTACGATGTTTAGTGCTTGGGGTGCCGGTTGTCTGTTATATTGAAGACGGTTAACGAGTTTGTCAACGTGATGCTATGTACTTACAAATTCTTGAAAGGCCAAGCAGTGCGTTTGCATACTCTGATTTACTTTGTTACTTGCTAGGTTCATTTAACCAAGTTTAGATATATTTGCAATATTCATCAGTATAGAATGCATGAAGATAATTATTACTCCAGACATTGTTCCTTCCTTTAAAGAAATCCCTACAGTTCTCATAATATGTTGAGGTATATGTAATATCCTATGTTCAGTTTATGAGAGCATGCTTAACATGGGTGGTTTAGTGTTCTGTCTAGTGCTTCCATGATTGTTGACCAAGGAAATCCTAAGACTGTTGCATATATTTTACACGAGTCAACTTGTAGATATGTTATGTTTCTAATAGTTTCAACTATACAAGTGTAGGAACCCATCATGGATAAGGTCATAGCTTTGATGAATAGACTTTTTTGCAAATGGAGTTGAGATATAACTTCAATCAGTATATTTACATTTGCTTTTCTGTTGGATACAGAGGATGTGAAGTCCAAATGTCCGAGGATTACATATGCAGATCTATACCAGGTGAAAAGACTGTTTAAAGGATTCGTTCTTCTGTCTTACATATCACGAGTTGGCTCCCCCAATAGGTGGACAAAATCACTGTTGATATAACAAGCTTAGTTTATAAAAGACTTTGAATTCTTGCCATTTAACTTTGATGTTTTCTGCCCTCCAGCATGCAACATCTTCAAAACTAATATGCATGCGCGTGGTGAAGCCCTTAATTGGCATAACCCAGAAATTCTTTATTTTGAGATACTTTAGGAACAAATCTTTATTTATCTTATTTTTAGTCCTCTGGGAATTTAGTTCTCAGTTGTTTATAGGAAATCTCCTGTCTAGTTCAACTGGTAACGTCCTTGGTTGTTTAGTTGTTGAATAATGTTGTATTATAGCTGATCAATTCTAGTGGTTACTATAAATAATGGCTTATCAATTTGCGAGTATTGATCATTATGAGCGAAATGCCTGTTTCAGCTAGCAGGAGTTGTTGCAGTAGAAGTCACTGGAGGTCCCACAATTGACTTTGTTCCTGGAAGAAAGGTACTCTGTTTTAGCTGTATGTGAGCAAGATAATTCTTACGAGTGCCTTATTCATTAAGTTTTTTTTTATCTGCAGGATTCAAGAGTTTCTCCAAACGAAGGAAGACTTCCAGATGCTAATCAAGGTATTCTGTTGTGTCAACTTTCCCTTTGTTGTTTGGCCTCTCTTCATTTCCCTCCATCCCTCCCTCCAGATATTATGGCCCACTCTGCTTCTTATTGCTCCAGGCAAAAAGTTAAATAACTATTTATTGTTTTCCTTATGGTTGCTGCCTGTTAATGTTGAAATGTATGTCCATCTCATCTGAATGTCAATTAGTAAGTTTACAGAGGAATGATTTGAATGAGATAAGAAGTGCATTGAAACAAGGGTATCAGAGCTAACTGACAGTCAGATGTTGTCCATCCCATCTAAATGTCAGTAAGTTACCCGATTAAGAACCTCACATGCAAAATGGGCACAGTGCCTATTTTGTATGAGTCAGCTGTTGTGAACTCACCACAAAGAATAAGTTGAGAGAGAAGTGCTGGGATTTGAACTCTTGATCTGTCATCTGAAACAGTGCTAGAATATCCAACCTAAAAGTTTAAGCATTGATGTGGAGAGAGGCAACATGTATGTAAGAAAACTTGAGCCATCAGGTGAGAGAAACTATATGTGTGAGACACATTATGACCATGTTTTCAAGGGATGTTTGATTATACTAAAAGACAATATTACTACTCATGCGAACCCAGTTTGATATTTTACATGATATTTTACATCTGCAACTCACTCTAGCTGAGTGAAAGGAGGCTCAAATGAAAGGAGGCCTTCAACCGCAGCTTGGTTAAGCTTATCAATTTGTGATATTCACGTTTAACAGTCCACTGCCTACCTATAACTTATCATAGCTCTAAATCCATCGGAGATTTTTCATGCATTATAATTCTTTTATTGGGGAAATACATGTACATTTTGCTTGAAGGGTATTCGAAATTTTTTCTAAACTTGTCATTGCTGGATGTAGGTCCTCCACATCTAAGGGACATGTTTTACAGGATGGGCCTGTCAGACAAGGACATAGTGGCCTTATCAGGGGCTCATACACTGGTAATTTCTATTTCTGCTTGGATTTACATTCAAGGTCAGCTGGGCATGTGCAACCACACTTGTTATTTTTTTATTCTTGTTTCTAGGGAAGGGCACACCCGGAAAGATCTGGATTTGATGGTCCTTGGACTCAGGAACCCCTTAAGTTTGATAATTCCTATTTTGTGTAAGATTTCATCTTTTCACCGGATGCATTTTCTACATTTCAGCTGGAGCATTATAGAGCCAGATACTAATTGATCATTTTTGATACAGCGAGTTGTTGAAAGGGGAATCAGAGGGGCTGCTGAAACTGCCAACTGACAAGGCGTTGCTGGAAGATCCTGCATTTCGCCCTTATGTTGAGTTGTATGCGAAGGTAAATAGGCTTTTTGCGTGTTCTGGTGACTCCATTGATAAATCTATAAAATTGAATTGCAGTTACATGGTTTCCTTTTGTAAATTTGTTTTTGATGAAACTACCCCACCTGCACCACTATCTCATTTCCTTATGCACACGGTCTACAACCCTCTGATGCTGCTGTCCTTGGTTTTGCCAAGATTGAAATAAGATGGAAAGTGTTTTTCATGGAATTTATGCTGTATAGGCTTGTGATGCTAAAAAATAAGCATTCAGTCTGTTCCATCACCATCTTCTATGTAGGGACCAGGAAATCTTCATAATGAGATCGCGCATCAAATGTTGGGTAGATATATACATGTGTTGGGATGGATATATTATGTGGATCCCTGAAACCTCTAGGCTAGAGCATCATCTTTGTGCTACTGGGAACGCCTGATTTGATATTTGAATTGGTTGTTGTTCCCGCAACTCTCTCATGGTGGTTGGCATGACCTTGAAGAGAGACAAACGGACAATTTGATACTCTGCTTCTTTTTCCCCTCGTTTTCTTTTGTCATATGCTCTTCTTTCCCTAATGTTGTCAAGCATGTGGCAGGATGAGGATGCATTTTTCAGAGATTATGTAATCTCGCATAAGAAGCTCTCTGAACTGGGGTTCACGCCAAGTTCTTCAGGCAGCAAGACAGTAGCGAATGGTGCCGTATTGGCACAAGGTGCTGTCGGAGTGGCAGTGGCTGCAGCCGTGGTGATCTTGAGCTACTTCTATGAAGTGCGCAAGAAAATGAAGTGAATGCTGTTTTCTGATTTCCCTTCGTACCTAGCATATATTTTAGTGCTTAATGCTGCCCGCACCATATATCTTCATCCACAATAATAGTCAAAGCATTGCCGGTGCTTGGATGGAACAAGCCAGCAAACTCTTTGAAAGTCACAAGAAAAATCTATGCCCATTTTCAACACATCTTTTGTTGCGTGACACTACCTTTTTTAGTTGGTTAGTAGCTACACATGCTGCTTTGAGCGAGGAGTTGCATTATGCGTATGACGCCTGGTAATATGCATTTATGCGATGCTTGCCCAACTGCCAATCCTTCGAGCAAATTTCTCCAACCTAAGAAAAATGTTTAGCTAGATTAAAATTTCTTCCCATGTGCAAGAGATGATTATCAAGAATCTGGGACGTGTGATGCACCTTTTCGGTCATTAAACGGTGAACGTTTTGCCACTTGAAATCTTTCATGGGCGGATTTGTTCTTCATTGCACGCTAGGGTTTTAACTTTGGTTGAAGAACCAGTCTGGCCCTTTATCTTTTTCGAATTCTCCTCTCAGCTTGTAGATGGCTGTATTGTTTCGTCTGCTTCAACGGGGAATCAAGTCAGAGACGTGGTTTCGACCTCTCTCTCGTGAAGTTGTATGGGACGCGCACACCTCTTATTGACACGATGGCTCTAGTAATTTGGACATTGCTTCTGATTTGAAAATGAATAATTCTGCGAGTGAATTGTGGAGATTAACGTAAGAAAAGGATAATGAATTGTCAAACCAAAGTGAAAAGCATGCACTATCTGGTTCAACACATCTGGGAAAAAGGAAGAGCGCCCTAGTTTGGTTTTAGTCAAAGGTGATTGTTGAAAGGGAAATCAGAGGGGCTGCTGAAACTGCCAACTGACAAAGCATTGTTGGAAGACCCTGCATTTCGCTCTTATGTTGAGTCGTATGCCAAGGTAATATAAGGCTTTTCGCGGGGTTTGGTGACTCCATCAATATATCTATAAAATCGAATTGCAGTTGCATGGTTTCCTTCTCTAAATTTGTTTTTGATGGAACTAGAATTTTGCTGCCCGCCTGCACCACTATTTCGTTTTCTTATGCTCCCGGTCTACAACCCTTTGATGCTACTGTCCTTGATTTTACCGAGACTGAAAAGAGACCTTCTTCCTCTCTCGCAGGCCAGTCTCACTCTCTTTCTCTCACGGCTGTTTTCTCGATTTCCTCCAATTTGGCATTCGCATTGATTGGTGTTTAGTATTCCGATTCGAGCGATGTTAGGGATTTTCTGCTGCTGCTGTATTTGAGTGGGTACATGTGGTGACTCGCTAGTTTAGGTGTATCTTGAAAAAGCTCAATTTTTGTTTGGCATTTTCTTGCATGATGGTTGTGCTTTGAACAGACCCTTTTAAGTCCATGCGGCACATGTTTGGAGCTGTCAATACATGTCGATAATTTTCGATTTCGAGTACATCTTCACATCACATGATGGAAGAGGGGGACGGCCATCGAGATGGCTCTGGTAATTTATATGTTTTTCTACTAATTTTACGTGTCCTCCATTTAGAAACTAGTATTAAATGACTTGTCATATTTCCATACTAATATTCTACGTGAACAAGGCTTTACGGACGAAGAAGGCATAAGGATAACTGCAGCTGTAATGATTTTGTATGACAGCTCGGAAAATGAGACATGTTCCTTGTTATAAAAAGGAGATATTCACAATCCTTTCCATCATGACGGAAAATCATTGTCCGAGTTACAGCCTTGGTTATCCTTATGTTTCTTCGTCAGTAAAGCCTTGTTCACGTAGAATATTAATCTAGAAATATGAAAATAACAAGCCAATTTAATACTGGTCTCTAAATGAAGAACACGTGAAATTAGGGCGCAAAACATATAAAATTACTAGTCGTCCCGATGGGCGGAAGATGAGGTACCAGAGCCGACTCGTGCGTGCCCTTTTTCTTCATGTGCTGTGATGATGAGCTTGAAGTCGAAAATGTATTGACGGCTCCAAACCTATGCCGCGAGATGAACTCGAATACGAAAATGCATTGACAAGTCCAAACCTGAACCCGTAAGAGTTCGCTTCAAGGCAGCTATTCCACAAGAAAATGCCAAACAAAATTGAGCTTTTTACAAGATATACCTAAACTGGCGAGTCACCACGTACCCACTCAAATGCTGCAGCAGCAGAAAAATTCCTAACATCACTCGTAATTAAAGGAGGTGAATCACAAAAGCCTCGACCACTCAAATCGAAATACTAAACACCGATCAACACGAATGCCAAATTGGATGCAAATTGCGCAACCCAAGATCTCCATAACTAGAACAAGAACATGTATAATTGAGTAGAAAGATTAACGCACTAATCTATCATTCTTGATGCGGAAGCGGAAACACAATGTTTTAGGATCCATCGTTCTTGATGCGGAAGCGGAAATACAATGTTTCACGCGCAACCCCTCCATATCATGGCTCAATGAGGCGCCCTCACGTTTAGCGTTAGGTAAACGCTTCTTAGGTGAGGACATATGTGAGAATTAGGGTTAGAGGAGAGACTGGAGTACTATTTATAGAATTTCTAGCCAAATCCCCTCATTACGGGCTAGGTTCAACTCAGCCCACATTAGTCAATCCCATATTAGACTAATTAAGAAACCTTTTATCTCATCTTAGACCTTAGACCAACCCTGTTTTACGGTGACTGTAAAAACAGTAAATTACAATATTAATTAATGTAGTTCACATTTTGAAAAACTCTTAGAAGAGAGAGACTGAGCTGCGAGAGAGGAAGGAGGTCGGATTGAGTGAGCCATTGGCCGGCCAGCCGGCGATGGAGAGGACGAGGCTCAAACTTAATACTAAGGTTTTCACTTTTCAAAATCCATCCCCAATTTCTCTCGCTATTTTATGTAAATAAATGTTTTTATTCTACGTCGAGCCAGACCCTTTTTTCACGACTGAACGGAAAGGCGCATCTCCTTGGACGGCCTTCCTTCTCCTTCTCCTCCTCCGATTCTTTCCACGTTCCTTTTAGCTCCCACCCCCCTTCTAATTTTAACATTTGGGTCCCTCTGGTTTATCCATTCTCACCGAAGCGCTTATCTCTTTTCGGGATAGTGACTTTTGAGGCCGAGTTTGATCCGATGGAGCGGAATGAACCGGGTCGAGCGGAACTGAAAACGCCGCTGGCAAGCGGGAAATTTGACGATATATTCTCAGGGCCCATACTTTTCACTGAGGAACGATAGAGAAAGTGTAAGATTTACAAATACTGAGTCGGAAAGATTTAATCCTTCAACCAAGACACTTAATGATGAGCAGACATTCTCAGTATAAACTAGAACCACTTGACAAAGTTCACTAACTTACCAGTCGGGACCACTACCCATGTGGGTAAAGTGGCCCCTTCCTCTGATCGAGTGAGTACCAAAAGCCCACGACAAAAGTCGACTCGGTAAGCGTTCGTTCTGTCTCCACTGGACTGTCCGGTTACGAGCGAGGCAGCGACCGGCCGGTGTGTATCGTTGCAGACAACGCCTAGTACTGAAACAAGACAAGTCCTACGTGGCACATGGCGGTTGAGTGCAAGAATATGGGTCGAAAAGGCTAGCTGCGGAGGAGCTGCCAAAATAGAGACGAAGAACTTTCAGCTTGCATTGATGACTAGAGTCCAAGTTGAAAAGTTAATTCTTGCATGGAAGACACGTAGAGACCATTGCTGGAATGTCTCTTATGTTCTCTCTCCACGATGAAGACGAGGGGAATTTTCAGGAGGTGACGGAGGATCAAGAAAACGTCGGCTTTGGTTATCATCGTCCAGGTGCAGAACGCAGGGGTATATCTTTAGTGGTGCAGGTACGAACGAGGATTCTTGAAATTGTACACCTTCCTCTTTCAGATTCTGGACCATACGCTGTTTATTCTGCCTAATTCCACTAGACTAATTTAGAAAAATTGAAAGATTAACAGATATGTCCTGGAGAATTGATGTTTGAAAGAACAACGAAACATATTGAGGTGAATGAATATGTAAGTCACCGAGAACATATAAAAGACAACCTGTAGAGCTATTCAGGAAAGAAGGGTTTTAATCGAAATCATAATCATTAATAATCAATGGAGGTTCCTTTCGCGAAAACAAAGGTGCTCATAAGTGTTCACAGCAGTCCGGATTCAGAATGCACCACCACACGCTAACCCGATTTAGGCATTTTAACAAACCAATGGTGAGTGAATTTTGAGGGCGTTCGCATACCCAAAAGATCTCTATGACCAATCTCGCATAAAAGCCGACGTGCAACATGCTAAACATCATCAGCCTAGCAACAGCTTCGATCCTATTTTGTTCGCACGGGCGCTAGACCTTAGCTCTTTGACCAGAACCCCGCCGCACCGAGACAAAAACAGGGTCGTACCTCTGACGAAATGGAGTTCTGGTCGCCGCCAACGAACAGGTGGCCGCCTCGGGACAGCAACGGGCTTTGTCACCCGCGGGGGATACGGACTGGCGTGCCTTGGAGCGGAGGAAGGGCAGCGGCGGACGGCCGCGTCGAGAGATGGTCAGACGAGAGCGACCGAAGACGGGAAGAAGAAGGATGGTTGATGTAAGGAGAATCTTGGAAGAGAATCATTCCCGTGATGTCCCACCGTGTACCGAAGCCGATATGAAGAGAAGAGAGGTGGGCCGCCGTGAAGGAGCGAGGTAGGACTCTGGGAATGGAGGAGTCGTGCAAGATCGGTCACCGGCAGGAAATCGTCGAATGGAGACGGTGGAGGTGGCCCGATCGAGTGAGTCACAGTGTCTAGAACCAAGGATAGACGTGCTGATTCTAGACATGTACGAAGCATGTGTCTAATAAGCAGGAAGCAAGCTTCCAATAGGGGCTTCAAGCGGTAATTCGGTAACCCAACACTCAGTTTGGATGTGTTCCTCATTTTAAAGTGCCGGTGCACGCCTACTTGTCCCTCCTAGTTAGAGAGAAATTTTTTCTTCCTTTGCCCTTGGAATACCTCATATTTTATGTCCCAGAGTTTTTTTTTAGTCAGCTATGTCCCAGAGTTTAGACGAAGCAAGTTTAGGACTCCCCTATCTCTCCTCCATACGAAGGATCTTGAAAATCCCCCCCTTTTTTCTTTTTTCTATGCTTTAATCTTGCTTGCCACCAGCCATATCAAAATAGGCAAGCCATTTTTTCATCCGGTCTAGGGTTTTGTGTGATCATGTCACTTGGTGCAATCGTGGAGAAGAGTGAGCTTACGGAAATAAATCGTAAGATGCCAATTGTCATGCTCTAAATAATTGACTTATTTGAAAGCTCCACAAATCGAAATTCCTTTAATTGGTCTCTGTTGAATGAGTCAATGTTTCTGGTTTGTTTTTTATGTGTTAATAGTCTATTAAGCACTTCTATTATGTGGATTGGTTGCTGTACGTGTGAAGTTAGTGGGCTGTGGTGGTTATTTGTTTTTGGAAAGCCTATATAAAGGCTATGGCGTCAGTTTTTTTACGTGTGTGGTTCTGCAGACGGTTCCTCTGTTTTTGTGTATATCAGTATCTCCTCTGTTCTCCTATGTTTTTAACGCTGCTCTTGTGCATATCTTCATATCTGCATCTCCTCTGTTTTTTTTTTTTTTTAACATTGGTATCAGAGCCGAGGTTAGGAAGAAAAATGTGTGTTTGAGTGCTGTAAAAAGGTGTGAACCAAAAGAGAGTTTTTATTGCAGTAAGTACTTTCGTTTGCAGCAGTCAAAGGAGAGTATTGTAGCAGGTAATTTTGTTTGTAGCAGCAGCAGGTTGCTTTTGTGGTGGTTCTGTTTTGCAGCAGCAGTAATCGCCTCAGAAACATTTGTACAACCTGCTATTCCACACTTTGATGGTCACTATGATCATTGGAGCATGCTAATGGAGAATTTTCTCAAGTCCAAAGAGTATTGGGATGTTGTTTCTTCGGGAGTTGTCGAACCTGATGAAGGAACTGTGTTAACGGCAGCGCAAAGAACGGCTTTGGATGCATTAAAATTGAAGGATCTGAAGGCCAAAAATTATCTTTTCCAAGCAATTGACAGATCCATTTTGGAGACAATTCTCTGCAAGGATACCTCCAAGGAAATATGGGATTCCATGAAGAAAAAGTATCAAGGCTCAGCAAGAGCAAAGAGGCGGCACTTCAAACGCTTCGTTCGGAGTTTGAAATGCTACGAATGAAGTCGGGAGAGACAATCACAGATTTCTTCTCTCGGACAATGGCAATAGTTAATAAGATGCGGATTCATGGCGACAAGACGGAGGATGTCATCATCGTTGAAAAGATTCTTCGATCTTTGACACCAAAGTTCAACTTTATTGTTTGTTCCATAGAAGAAGCCAAGGACATTGAAGAACTTTCCATTGATGAGTTGCAAGGATCCTTGTTAGTTCATGAACAAAAACTCCTACAACAAGAGATGGAAGAGCAAGCTTTGAAGGTCTCAACTGGAGATCATTCTTCATCAGCAGCAAGGGTGAACAAAGGAAGAGGCAGAGGAAGGGAGAACAACGATCGCAGCAGCTTCAGCTTTGATCAAAAGTCTGAAAGCTATTTCTATTGTGATTTCCAAGGGAGAGGAAGAGGTCGTGGAGGACGACATTCAATTGGTTTTAGGCCAAGGTCAGCAGACAAATCCAAAGTGGAGTGTTTTAGATGCCACAGGTATGGGCATTACAAATCTGAATGTCGAACTAATTTGAATAAACAAAGAATTGAAAGAACTAACTTTGCTGAAAAAGAAGAAGAAGTATCTCTTTTGATGGTGTGCCATGAGAAGGAAGAAACTCAACCAAAAATGTGGTATCTCAACACTGGTTGTAGCAATCACATGTGTGGAGACAAGAAAATGTTTTTTGATCTAGATGAAACGTACAACAACACCGTAAAGTTTGGTGATAATTCCATTGTGTCGGTGATGGGGAAAGGAACAGTGGCAATTCATCCAAAAGGGACTTCGATACAAACTATCTCAAATGTATTGTATGTCCCTGAATTGAAGACTAATCTGTTAAGTGCTGGTCAGCTGCAAGAGAAGGGATATGAAATCTCTATTAAAGGTGGGATTTGTAGAATCCAAGATGAGAAGTTGGGTTTAATTGCCGAAGTCAAAATGACGGGCAATCGGATGTTTCCACTGTATCTCCACAACACTACAAATTCATGTTTCTCTGCAAGATTGAAGGAGGAAGCTTGGTTATGGCATTTTCGCTATGGGCATCTTAATTTCGGTGGGTTGTGAACACTATATAAAAAAGAGATGGTGGAGGGTCTTCCTCAAATTTATGCTCCTTTGGAAATTTGTGAAGATTGTGTCGTTAGCAAGCAACATCGTGCTCAATTTCCACAAAGAAAATCGTGGAGAGCAAAAAGTCCGTTGGCGTTGGTTCATTCAGATATTTGCGGACAAATATCTCCAATTTCCAATGGAGGTAAACGGTATATCATTACCTTCATCGATGATTTTAGTCGGAAGATTTGGGTGTATTTTTTGCAAGAAAAATCTGAAGCTTTTGCAGCTTTCAAGAACTTCGAAGCACTTGTTGAAAAGGATGGAGGAAATCAAATAAAGGTCCTTCGCACGGATCGTGGTGGAGAGTACAACTCACTTGAGTTTATAGATTTTTGTGTGAAGCATGGCATCAAGAGACAACTTACAGCCTAGGTTGCACCGACACGAACACGCGACACGCGATACGACACGACGCGACACGCTGACACGCCATTTCTCAAAAAGTAGAGATTTCCGACACGTTCCGACACGTTATATATTAAATAAATATTTTAATATATAAATGCATAAATAAGTAAATAATAATAATAAAAAGAACCTAGAATTAATCTATACCAAAAACGCTAATCCTATATTTGTTAATATTATTCATTGTTTTAATTTGACAAATTCAACTACATTTCATTGTAATAATCCATAAAACTTGGAGGAAAAAACAAGTAATCCACATTCCACTATTAAATTTAAAATTTAACAATAAGAAAAAAAAAACAATCAACATTCCATCATCAAATATAACAAAAAATCATTCATCCACATTATCCACTTCTTCTGAAAAAAAAAAATAGACTCCATCTCCGGCTCATCAAGTGAAAGATTCGCAACTTCAAGCACCCCAACATCTTCAAACAAGTCAAATGCATCTCCGCCAATATCCCATATCTTGGTCTCTCCTTCTGCGTATTGTGGGCTTTTTCTTGATAGAAGATGAATGTTGCTATGAATAAAAACCAAATCTTCTGCACGTTTTGGGGTCATTCTATTTCTTCTCACCGAGTGCACAAATGAGTAAGTACTCCAATTTCTCTCAGCACATGATGAAGAAGAAGGTTGTGCAAGAAGCTTTAAGGCTATGCTTTGAAGCATCGGTGCACATGCACCATGATTAACCCACCAAGCCTTAGGATCCATAGAATATCGATTTTGAATGGAATCAAAATCTCTAAAATCCCCATTTTTACTCGCAAAATCTACATACTCCAAATTCACCTTGTTGCGCTCATCCAAGTTAGGAAAGTATTTCTTGAAGCATTTCAGTCTTTCTTGGTTGATCTCCTTATTCTTGTATGAAGAAATTCGAGTAGGATCTTCATCAAGCCATTGATCACTATAGTACCTTTATTTAATAAAATAAAATAAAATAAAATTAGAAAACAATAATAAATAAGAGGAGTATTGTGCCAAACAATGAAGTGGGGTGTTGTTCTTTATTAACAATAACTACTAAAGTAATAATCTCATACAACTTTAGAATTTACTTGGGATTTAAGGCATGTGCCAAGCAATGAAGTGGGGTGTTGTTCTTCATCCAACGATCTACAAGAATTGTATGAACCACCTCATAAAATGTGGACTTCTCATTTAGCCTCTTCACTTCATGTGCATATATAGCTTTCTTCACTTTTTCGATTATCGAACCCCACATATCATAAACTAAGTGAAGACAAGGCTTATCGGTGTCACAAATTCTAAGCATATCATAAATAGGAGCCGTGAAGGAAAGTATGTAATCAATCGAATCCCACAAAAAATCATCCAACACCTTCTCCTTGACAAACTTAGCTTTCCCTTGATTATCATCTCGATAGATATTCCATTTGTCACAAATCACCATGTTTTGAAGACTACTTTTTATTAACTTGAATCTTCTAAGCATCACAATCATCGAAGCAAAACGTGTATCCGCTACAGAAAGTAACTTCAAGCTAACAAAGTCATTGTATATTGCTAATCTCATAGAATGGTTCATGATGAAATGTTTGATTTGCATAACTTTCTTAACAATATCTGAAATCCAACTACATTCCTCATAAACTATTTGATTGCTCTCCATATTTTTTGCGGCACAAATGTTCTTCAAAGTTAGACTAAAGGTGTGTACCACACAAGGCGTCCATATAATGAATGAAAATTCTTACTCAATGAGTTGTCCCGCGCCCTTACAATTTGAAGCATTATCCGTAATTACTTAAACCACATTCTCATGCCCAATTTCATTGATAACTCCTTTCAGCAAGTTAAAAATGAAATGCATATCTTTTGTTTCTCCCGAACAATCAATCGATTTTATAAACATTGGTTCTCCATCCGATATCGCCATAAAATTAATAAGCGGTCTTCTTTGTGAGTCGCTTCATCCATCACTCACAATACTTACACCCTTCTCTTTCCACATATTTTTGATAGGTGCACACAACCTATCAATATTTGCCTTCTCTTTTTGCAACAAAGTGGCCCTCAACAAATTATATTTTGGTGGTACATAACCCGCAATATTATGATTAGCGGCATAAGTGAAAGCAGATTGAAAATAAGGATTCTTTGCTAGGTTAAACGGCAAGCCCGCCGAATAAAACATCCTAGCAATCTCATAATCCAGACGTTCCCATTGAGTCATATTAAATGCATCTTCAAGTGATTTTCCACTCCCACTTCCACCTTTCCTTTTTTTGGAGCTAAATGATAAATCCAATCCATCACCACCACCACCACTAAGTGAATAACTAGAAAGAGGCCAAGGTACATTTCTAGGTGCAATATTCATTAATTTAGTATTGACCTCTTCTTCCAACTTTTCCATCTCCAAAAGATCTTTTTTTTTTTTCTACTTTTGTGCACTTTCCAATTCCTTTTCCACTTATCATCATTAAATGGCCCCTCACTTTCGTGTAAGAACTCTTAAATTCTTTTTGACAAAAGTTGCATCTCCAAGACAAATTTCCCCCCGTATCAGTATGATTAACTACCTTAGTAACATACCTCCATAATGGTTGTTTTACAACTTCATTGCTAGAGGTAGGTGGTTGTGTACTTGAAGTACTACTAGCCATGTTTGAACTTAAAGACATTTTGTAAAAAAAAATAAAAATAAACATGTTATTATCAATTGTTATAAGGTTTCTTAGTTAAAGTTAACTAAGGAAGATTGGTACCAACCGGAAGCACGTTGTGGGAAGCAGTAAGCAAAGCAGCAGTAGACAGCAGCGAGCTGTTGTGAACAGCAATAATACAATAGCCAACAGCAGCTAACAACAGCGAACATTAGTAATACAGCAGCGAATGGCAGAGAACAGCAGCAATGTGGCAGCAAACAACAGCAAACTGCTGTGAACAG
Organism: Eucalyptus virginea; assembly: GCA_014182375.1. Classification (NCBI taxonomy): domain Eukaryota; kingdom Viridiplantae; phylum Streptophyta; class Magnoliopsida; order Myrtales; family Myrtaceae; genus Eucalyptus; species Eucalyptus virginea. The sequence goes on along the minus strand of CM024522.1, from coordinate 17,266,973 downwards.
CAATAATACAGTAGCCAACAGTAGCCAACAACAGCAATACAACAGCGAACGACAGAGAACAGCAGTAATACAGCAGTGAACAGCAGCAGCAAAATTTCCATCATCAATTCCCGACCATCACACATACACGACCAAAGCTATTATGACTATTCACAATACAAAAGTGGAAAGGAAATAAAAATAGAGAGAAATCATAGCAAAACCGAATATACAAATAACAATTTGGAATTTGCCATTGCAACAACAATCATGCACCAAACCACAAAAATCCATCTCTCGAACTTCAGCTCCTAGACATCGATCAACTCAAGTCACTAATCTTAATAAACGAAATGGTTCATCAATCCACATAAAGCAACCGGTACAAATTTGACTAGATGACAATATGCAAAAGCTTTAGACATGATCTTCTTCATCTTCAGCGGTGAAGATGAGGACAACAATAATGCGAACAGCAATCATTGATTGCATAAACCCTCCTCCTCCTCAATAAGAATGACTCAGGAAGACGAATTGATCACATGGCTGGAAACATGTTGACACCACATGCGTCATAGTGATTACTTTTCCCGGTAAATTGAACTTATGACTGGAAGCAGGACACAACTATAATTTTAGCTGTGTTTTATATAGAACTGAAAAATTAGGAAATTGGTAAGGATTACCGAATTGCTGAGTCAAACACTCAGTTTGGTGTGACATGCTACTTCAGAAACAAAACTCAATTGAACTGCAATACGTCAGATTTGTTTATGACACTAAATGTTTGTCTCAAAATGCCTAAGCACAAAAACAATATTATTAATGACAATGCTGGAAACATGTAGGCACCGTGTACACCACAGAGATCTATTCTGGTCATGATATGTCGGCAATTGAATTTAAATTTATGATGCAGTTCCAACTTTAACTGCGCTTCCTACAGAATGTGCTGAATTATTAAACAATTGGCCGATCGGCTAGTGTACCAAATGGACACTTTATAACCGATGAGTCTATGGCTCAATAAACAAATTGGCCACATTTTCCTCCAATTAAGTAGAAGAATATATAGGCCAAATGCCTCAGTCAATTTGTTTTAAAAGTAGGAAATTCATACAAGTAGAAACCTCTGTTTGGCATGATGTTCCCAGTCCACGGAAAACACATGTATACATATACAACTTCACCTGAATCCTGATCACCTGATCCCTAGATTCTCCACTGCCCAGTGCCCACCAACCCCAAAGAGAAAAACCACATTATAATTTATACCCCCTCGTATACAGTATACTTTTTCCCTACCTCCCAAGAAAGCAAAGAACATAACAAACAGAGACACAAGAACAGAGGCAAGAACATAACAAATAGAGACACAAGAACAGACGTGAGACGACCCAAATCCCCCTTTCCCCGAACCAACTCTAGGGTTTGCAATAAAATCCCAAATCGCATTATAAAGAAATCAAAGATGCTGAATCGAAAATGAAAACGGAATAACACAACTTGCTAACCTGAGATGAGCAAAAAGATGAATCGTGAAACAAAGAGAAGCAACGGGGCAACACCTGTGAGAGGTAGAGGCGCTGGTCGCTCAGTCGGGGCGACGGCCCGATGCTTGCGAGAGACGAAGGTGGGGTCGGAGGCGGCTGTGGCAACAAGTGGGGCTGAGGCGCGGGGGCTACGGCGAGTCGGCAACTGGTGGGGTGGGCCGCGCGGCCGGCGAAGTAACACCGGCGAGAGACTCACGGTCACGGCAAAAGAAGAGAAGGAGAGCGTCGAGAGCGAGAGGTGCCTTTGCGTGCGGCGAGAAGAGTTCAGAAGTAAATTCGTTTTAGCTTTTTTTTTTTTTTAATATTTATATTTAGACCCCAAAAGTATTGGAAATTTGTAAAAATAACCCCATGCGTGTCGGGGTCACGTGTCGGAATTTCCGACTCGCGTGTCGGAGTCAGTTGACCGCGTGTCGAACACGTGTCGGACACGACACGAGAGGTCCCGGAGAGTGTCTGTGCAACCTAGCTTACAGCAGCCTATACACCACAGCAAAATGGCGTATGTGAGAGGAAGAATCGTACCATTCTGAATATGGTGCGAAGTCTCTTGAGGGGAAGTGGAATTTCAAAAAGTTTCGGCCTGAAGCGCCAATTGGAGCATTCAAATTTTAAATAGAAGTCCCACTCTAGCTGTTCAAAATATGACACCGGAAGAAGCATGGAGCGGCCAAAGACTTGCAGTAGATCACTTCAAGATTTTTGGGTGCATTGCCTACGCCCATGTTCCTGACCAAAAGAGGAAGAAGCTAGATGACAAAGGAGTCAAATGTGTTTTTCTTGGCAATAGTGATCAATCAAAAGCCTATAAACTTTATGATCCTATGACCAAGAAAATCATTATCAGCTGTGATGTGATTTTTGATGAAGAACAAACTTGGCCGTGGGGTGAGCAAGGTGTTGGTAAGCAAATTCCAACGAATTTTGAAGATGAAAATGGGCTGGTGCAGCAATCCACAACAACCCAAATCGCCACGGGCGGTGTCAAAGTACAGCAGAAGCAGCTGGGAACTGAAGATTGGCCTCATCGTGTTTGACGGAGGCCTGCATGGATGAGTGATTATGAAGTAACAAGAGTTGATCAATATGAAGATCCACTTATCCATTTTGCTTTATTTTTAGATTGTGATCCAATAACTTTTGATGAAGCAGTACAAAAAGAAAATTGGAGGATAGCAATGGATGAAGAAATTGTAGCTATTGAGAGGAATAACACTTGGGAGTTAACAGATCTTCCAAAAGGACACAAAACAATCGGAGTCAAGTGGGTGTACAAGACAAAATTGAACAAGAATGGTGAAGTTGATAAGTATAAGGCGCGCTTGGTGGCAAAAGGCTACAAGCAAGAATTTGGAGTGGATTACAAAGAAGTATTTGCACCTATAGTAAGACTTGACACAATCAGATTGGTAATTGCATTAGCAGCGCAGAATTCATGGCCTATCTTCCAATTGGATGTGAAGTCAGCATTCTTGCATGGTGATCTTCAAGAAAAGGTATTTGTTGATCAACCTTCTGGTTATGTGAAGCTCGGTAGTGAACATAAAGTTTATAAATTAAAAAAGACACTATATGGGTTAAAACAAGCTCCTTGAGCTTGGTATAGTCGCATTGATGCCTATTTCTTGAAGAAATGTTTTAGAAAATGTCCATATGAGCATACACTCTTTATTAAAATTGGTGATGGTAGAAAGTTGCTTCTTGTATGCTTATATGTGGATGACTTATTTTTACTGGGAGTGATAGTGTCATGTTTGACAAATTCAAGGAGTCTATGATGGATGAATTTGAGATGACTGATCTTATGCATTATTTTCTGGGCATAGAAGTAATTCAATTTGTAGCTGGAATCTTTATGTCTCAAAAGAAGTATGTTAAAGAGATTTTGGACAGGTTTCAAATGAATAATTGTAACCCCATGACTACTCTAACTGAAGTTGGATTGAAGCTCTTGAAAGATCCTAATGGAAGTAAGGTGGACAACACTCTCTACAAGCAAATTGTTGGAAGCCTGATGTATTTGACGGGGACAAGACCAGATATCATGCATGCTGTGAGCCTTATAAGCAGGTATATGGAGCACCCAACAGAGTTACATATACAAGTTGCAAAAAGGATTTTTCGCTATTTTTGTAAGGAACTAAAAATTTTGGGATGTTCTATAAAAAAGGAGAAAAGTCAGATTTGTTTGGGTTTACAGATAGCGATTATGCTGGAGATGTTGATGATAGAAGAAGTACTTCAGGGTATGTATTCATGCTTTGTTCAGGGGCGGTTTCATGGTCTTCAAAGAAGCAATCAATTGTTACTTTATCAACAACTGAAGCAGAATTTGTTGCTGCAACTTCATGCGCCTGTCAAGTCATATGGTTACGGAAGATTCTTGAAGAGCTTCAGTTCAAACAGCAAGAAGCAACTATAATCTATTGTGACAACAACTTAGCTATCAAGCTGTCCAAAAATCCAGTTCTACATGGGAGGAGCAAGCATATAGATGTGAAGTACCACTTCTTAAGAGATCTTACAAAGGATGAAGTAGTTGAGCTAGTTTTCTGTAGAAGTGAAGATCAAGTGGCTGATATATTCACCAAGCCCCTAAAGTTGTCCATGTTTCAGAAGCTGAGAAAGCTCCTTGGTGTTCGTTTGTTGGATATTCCAAATTGAGAGAAGGTCCTTTAAACTGATTGTTTGCAACATCAGTTTAAGGGAGGGAATGTTGAACGAGTCAATGTTTCTGGTTTGTTTTTTATGTGTTAATAGTCTATTAAGCACTTCTATTATGTGGATTGGTTGCTGTACGTGTGAAGTTAGTGGGCTGTGGTGGTTATTTGTTTTTGTAAAGCCTATATAAAGGCTATGGCGTCAGTTTTTTACGTGTGTGGTTCTGCAGATGGTTCCTCTGTTTTTGTATATATCAGTATCTCCTCTGTTCTCCTCTGTTTTTAACGCTGCTCTTGTGCATATCTGCATCTCCGCATCTCCTCTGTTTTTTTTAACAGTCTCGAGAGCTCTAAATTTCATTGTCCCCAAATTAAATATCTTAAACGGGATTAAAAACTGACATATATTTTTTAGAATAACTTTTTTATTTCTTTTTTATTTCTTTTAAAATTTGAAACCTAATTGCCTAATTCTGCATGCCTATGCTAAATTGACACTATATGCAATTGAAATACTAATGACAAATCTAATTTTTGGTCAATAAGCAAGACTTGTCGCGATTGGGAGTCTCGAATCTCGAATTTCTTGAACTTAACCGCTTAGAAAATCAGGTGTTAACAAAAACTGTCTCAAGATCTATTAGTGAGTAGTGCCTTTGGTAGGATTGAAAAGCGGTCAGGACTCATTTATTCGGACAGGTTACTTTCCTGAGTTTATAGAAGGCTATTGTATTTCCGACGTACGCCTTCCGACGTACGCCTCTATTAGAGTTATTTGCAGGCAGAGATCATTCGGGGGCAATAGCCAAACACACGAATGGAATTGCAGAAGACGTTAATGCTGGAAGAGGCGAGAGTGGATGATATAGAGAAAATTCTTTTAAGAATTCTTGAAAACTATGTTGCAGACATCTGTGAGATGAAAAGGGATGGGTGAAAACCATATTGCTCTAGCAGAGATGAAAGTCATTCTGAAGATACTAATTATTCCGGGAACCTTGCGGTCCTAGTTCTCCTTTTTCTTCAAGAGAAGGGATGGGCGATAGTTTGAAACCCTTCTGCAATTCAAATTCCAAGAAGAGGTCTTCTTCAATGGTGACAACTTCTGTGCATCAGAGTTCCTGTAACCTTGACATTGTATCTAGTAAGAAATGCATGTGGCGTGGTTGATGATGGGGGTAAGTCCTGCCGCACTGCTAGAGGGTGAAAGTTTTCTTTTCTGAAGATTCTGTCCATTGCCGCACCTTCTTCCATCCTCAGTATGATTTGGCAGGAGGGTCCTGTTACTGGTGCTTGGGTTGCCGAGAGAGCAAACTCTTTAGCTGTTTCAGAGGAGAGGAGCAGAAATAAGTTTATTGGAAAAGGATTTGAGTTTGCCTCCATAACAGCATTGAGAGATTCTGGTGATCCTGCTTCTGAAATGCATCAAGGGATAATCATGAGCTCTAGTTTCCTTACGCATTTGCATTTATCCTCTGCTGTAGTTGTTCTTCGGAGCTATGGATATGAAGTCTTCAAGTGTCTTTTGAGTCAAGTGATAAAAGGATTTACTAGAGTGGCTTTTGAGGATATTGATTCTTTGAAAAAAACTAATGTAGGCCTTGTGAGATTTTGTGGGACCACTGCCAACTGTTCTAAAAGTTTAAGCTGTTAGATGAAAGCGTGGTTTATTATTTAAATATTATAACAGGCCAGACATCAATCTATTTGAATTGTGATTGTGTAGAGATTGTTATTCACCCTGGTAAGATTGACAACATCAAAAGCTTTATACAGAATGAACTTCCGGGTCATGGTTTCGGCTCAAATTGAGAATTAAAAAGTTTTAATTGCTGAATGTCTCGGACAATGACGGTATTAATGGTGCCCCTTTTTTTTGGCTGGCTCATGAGGAAGGCAAATTGCGGGGTTCAATCACTGGCGTACCAGATGAAAAATTTCTTTTGATCTCATGTTGCAATTTAACAATACGGGGTGATGGGGAGGTTCCAATGCTTTATGTACTGGATTAGCTGGTTCTGACTTCGTCTACATATGGGATCCAGTGAATTTCCACGGATTTTTGTCCATCACTGTGAGATGTGGCACTTTCGTTGCCATGGGTGGTCGATTGGATTGGTTCGATGCAATATCGTCTTTCTTTTCTTTGCCAGCTTCTGCTGAATGTTCTTCATTGGAAGGAGATTGCCAACGACATCCTGGATCTTCTTTCTCTTTAAACTTGGTTGACGCCGGTTTGAGCTATGAACCTTATCTATAGAGCCCTATGGTTACCTCACAAATTGTTGACCTTGGATTCAGTCATTCAAGTGTCAAGTCATCCTTGGACGACTATTACGTTGCCTGTATTATAGCTGCATCTTGCTTTAGTATTTCCAATGCAACTTCCGGAGATTCGATTGACACTGATTACGGTATAACAGCGCAAGACCTTGGCCGTCTCCTTTGCTCAGCATCAGAACTTGAGCTTCTCGGTGGTTCTCACAATTTGCGACATCTTCACAGGATTGCCTACGTAGTCGCACACCTTTAACGGCTTTTTGCTCCTGTTTTGGAAGAATCTCTTGGAACAAGAGAGGAATCATTTGGAAGCTGAAGTAAAAACTTCTCTTCGGGATGTTGCCCCATCAACTCCTCAGGTGCCCTCTTCAAGTGCAAATGCTAAGAGTCAAGCCTTGGTGATTGGATCGATGGATGGGATACGTCAGGATGCTTTTCTTTCGGATGAGGGTGGAACTTGCTAATATGATTCTGAATCAAATGAGGAAAGCTTTCTTGGAGAGATGCGATTTCAATACTGCAGCTCCTGAAACCCTATCTCGAGAACTTGCTAGTAAGTGGGTCAGTGCCTTTGCTAGGATTGAAAAGCAGTCAGGCCTCATTTATTCGGAAAGGTTACTTTCCTGAGTTTAGGGAAGGCTATTGTGTTTCCGACGTACACTTCTATCAGAGTTATCTGCCGGCAGAGATCTTTCGGGGGCAATAGTCAAACACACAAGTGGAATTGGAGACGACATTAATGCTGGAAGAGGCGAGAGTGGATGGTTTGTCATGAATGAAGCCAAATATTTTTAGGGGCTCTTTTGTCTTTTATATTAAATTTGTTTTTAGGTTAAAAGCTACACCTTTATATTAGCGATGGCAAGATGCTAGCCGTCAAGATGCTAAAAAAAAAAAATAGAGATGCAAGAAAAAAAAAAAAGTGAGTTTTTTTTTTTTTTTTTTTTTGTTACGATGGTTCTCAATCTTTTTATGCTCCGATCTTGAGAGAAGATCATCATTGTATTCCAACTTTTTTCGAAATCTAGTGGATTTGCAGAGTGCCTCTGCGCGGAGACGTAGCTCAAAATTTTCTGGCGTGTTTTTCTGATTTTGTTCTTTTTTTATTATATTCTGCTTGATGAATTGTTTGTGAGAGTTATTTTTCTAGAATCGATGTGCGATTTTATAACATGATTTAGAGAAAATTCTTTAAGAACTCTTGAAAACCATATTGCAGACATCTGTGAAATGTCCAGCATGAAACAATCAGCAGAAAGCAAACCTTGCAGTCCTAGTTCGGAAGATACAAATGATTCTGGGAAACTTGTGGGCCGAGTGACTGTCAAGAACATGAACGTCAGACGGAGAATGTTTGCTGGTGCTGACTGGGATAACTCTCAAGTGACCGATGGACATTTTGGGATAATTTGCTGGAGGGATACGGCAATATGCTGGAACTTGCTCTATGTAGGATTGAATGTCAGTATGACATCTATCCGGTTGGTGGATTTTGTGGGTCTAAGCTTTCTTTCTCTGCACAGGATGTCCTTTATGATGGAAGCAAAGACCCACCACTTAGACCAGTAACTATGGAAGCTTGACTCCTAAAGAATTGCTCCAATTCTTTTCTTGTGTGCAATCCTAAATTTTTTCTTGTTGAACTTCAAGGTGCTTCGATATCATAACTCAAAAGATCATCCCGGAGAATCATCATCAAAGGAATTAAAGCTGGATTTGGAAGCTGTGAGACTTGACCCCTTAATTCCTCTCGAGGAGTATCGGTAAAAAGGCTTTGAACTCATTTGCTTTTAGTTATCACTTGTCCCGTGATCGATATATGATATGGTGATAGGCATATTGGTAAAAGCCTTTCTACACCTCGTTTTGTGTATGTTTGCAGTTTTGTTTTCCGACGGTCGATCTGCTTGGGATTTAATGAATGATAGTATGTATAGATAATTTTTATACAGTAATTTTTATGGAGTCTAGTGGTTGCATCTGCATGCTTATAATGAGATTGAGTAGTGACGGACGCCCATAACATGTATAATTCATTGTGGACAATTATTTTGGTGGAAATCTCCTTTTTGTGGCACATAAACTGGATACAGTATGGTATAGGAAGGTTAATTTAACATGACTAACTTTTGGAACATTTGATGTTGCACAATGAGAATGAGAAACTCCGTCGTGAGTTAGAAGGCGAGATTCACAAACTTCATGACGCCAAGATGAAGATCGTTGAAGTAGTGCAGTCAGACTGGATATCCAAATGTGCTGTGATAAAATTTGAGGCGATTAAATTCTGGCTGACTAAGATCGAGATTGGAAGTAGAGAACACCACTTTTCCTTTGCCTTTGTACGTATAACTGCAGCAGGCTTTATTTTTACTCCACGAGTGGTCGAGGCATTGCTGGCACTTGGGCAGAACAAACTAGGAACTTGTAGAAAGTGACAAGAAAAATCGAATCCCATTTTCAGCGCATCTTTTGTAACGCAATATTACCATTCTAGTTAGTTAGTAAATGCTAAGCTGCTTTGAGTTGGGGGTAACATATACGTATAATCTCTGGTATATGAATTTATGTGTTGCTTGTGTCATGAGTCGATCGATCTAGTATTTCCTTAGCCGTGCAGCATACCAATTACTCACATTTATTACAAGTTACAACTATATACAATTACCATATTGCCGGTCTTAAGGAATTTAATAGAATACTCTAGAATACCTTAGGACTTCAAGGTTCACCCTTCTCATGGATCGATCATGAACTTCATTTAGAAAACCTCTTAATTGTGTTGCCTCATCGGACCGTGACACTTACGTGCAGGTGGCTGCTTGTAGGCAGACCAACTTCCTTTCGCTCGTGCTATTCCTTCAACCTAGAAAAATGTTTTGCCAGTATTTGGATAGCTTTGTACTGGATGGTGATCGATAACTTCAAGTACCAACGTATTGTCTGCGTATGTTTGGGCAGAATCTGACTTGCACCTTCTATTTACTCCATGATAGTCGCTAACATGTCATGCTCAAGTGGTCACTGCTACGAGCCTGTGGATTGGTTTTCAATTTATTTACAGAGCCCCCAGCCTTTTCCGTTCCCACCTTGACGGACATGGATTTTGTAAGGGTGACTCTCGTGTGAGGATTCTCATTTCCAGAGTCGAACTGCCGAAACTTCTGTTTCACAGGGAAGTTTAAGATAGTCGAAACTCATCGCACGATTCTCATGTGAGTACCAAACACGACGAACTCACATGCCCAATCGTCCCGAACTAGTACGTCCTCCATTTCGTTGGACTTACATGTGAAGCCATCAGCTGCCAATTTCTTATTCAGGTTGGCCGAATTGCGGGGTGGGCAGTGCGTGTAGATGGGGACGCCGAAACCCGACTCACTTGGGGAAATCCACATCCACTCCGTCAAACCCTTGAACAAGAAGCACCGCGTTTGGCAAGAGACCCAAAATTGGATAAACTTCAAATCTGCTATATCGTTCTCTTATGGCGACGAAACACCCCCAACCATATCGTTCCTGCCATCCCCTAATTCTCCAACCCATGTTATCGTGGGTCCTTGAAAACAGACCTTGAGCTAAAAGGCATTTGCTTTTTAGGTCCTAGGACTACCACGTGGGACTCTGCGTGAGGGCAACAAATCAACCCAATCCCCCACAAAAGAAGGTAGGTAGAAGACTTTTTAGGACAGTGCTATCAGCAATGTTGGCTATTAGTTTCCGGGAGCCTCAGTTGTTTATCTCGCACGTTAAGAAATTCGTTTTGCACCTAAGCACATGATCTCCCCCGTCACCACGTGTTTGTGAGCTGGACATCACCTTCTCGTTGTTTGTTCACATAATCTCCCGGCCAAATCCTAGGCTAAAGGCCATGAATCCTTAAATGGGTTGTTACTTTCGAAAATTTCGAATTCTTAAATGGGTTGACACTACGTTCAAGCAATTAAAAATGGCTGAGACTAATTTAGACGGTGTAAATTAGTAATCTATCCGACCTCCGTATGTGGCATTCGGGGCCAATGAGACACATAACTCGGGGCCATGAGAACCGAATGCAGTACCATATGAGTTTTTATTGTGTCAGTGAATTAGTTAAGAAAAAAAAATTGTTTTTTGCAGATGATATTCAGGTACCAAATTGCAATGGTATTAGGGATAAGTTGGCGAGACAACGAGAGAGGTAGTGAATCTTAGGGGCAAACCTACAAGAACCGTCGCCAGGTCATTCATAGCTTCCCAATCGGCTAAGCCCATCATCAAATCACTCTGGGAACATGGTTAGTGGATAAAACTACCTACTTGTAGTACGCGTCTGTTGTAATCCTTATTCCTACATGCGTGCCCCAATCGCGTTGCCTGCAATGTCGATAAAGGTCCTATATGTGGCATCTTTTAGGCAAATCCGCGGACCGAACCGGACAGGATTTGACGGAATCTCTAATCGGGTTTGGTCCGCGTAAAAGTACGGATAGGGTTGGGGACACAATGAGGGATTGGTGTAAAAAAGAGAGGTAGGTAAAATCATATGGCGAGGAAAGCTCGAGGATCTTCACCCTTGGAATAATTGCGCCCAACACTTACCAACTTTTGATGATTTCCAAGAGGTAGGCTTACTGAACCTTTTACTGCGAGCGTCATTAGGCATAATGAATCATCATTAGGAAACTGTCCGTACGTCTTTAGCTGGTTGCATATGGGGAGCTTCTTGTCAACTGATTCATGGTACTTTCTTCTAAGCGCATGGGAGTTGCTGAGTTTTGTCTAATAGATGAGAGAGAGAGAGAGAGAGAGAGAGGAGGGGGTTGTGTGGTGATAGCAAATTGAGGGAGATGTAATTTGCCTTTGTCCATTCCTGAAAACTCAACCCTCTTGCCTAAACTTGAACCACAAGGTTTGGAGGGAGTGAGGGGAGGGGAGGGGAGGGGAGGGCGACTAGTGGAAGGTGAACCAAAGCCCACATACAACCACAACCACAACCACACTATTCCCTTCACCTTCTTTCTATTTTTATTCTCTTTTCTCACGTCATCCTCTGCCTCGTACCCAACCTCCCACACCATCCCCACCTTCTAGAAGCACCTCTCTCTCTCTCTCTCTCTCATGGGCATTATTAAGAGAAAACCGGTAGTAGAATTAAAAAACCACAACTACCATCTCTTTACTTATGGACAAGAATAGACAAACCGCTACTTCTTTTTCTTCTCCTACATCTCCATTACGCTCATTCCAATCAACTTACTCATTTCGGAAAATTCATCGACCCCATCAAGCTATGGCCAGCCCCATATAGTCATGTTTGAGATGACATTTTCATGGCGAATTCGCACTTAAATTTTACTTTAAGATTATTAGATTTAAGTAGATGTCGTAATCGGGTCATTCGATTTTGATTATAATTATCACATGTCGCTCATATCTACTTTTCATTTGCCGTGTTTCAATTGGCGCATGACCAATTTTCTCGTGAAATGTTATTGGTGGCCATGCGATAACGATATGACATTCGAAAAAGATGATAAACTTGCACATGGCATTGCATTTCACTAGAATATCAACTGGACTCTTATTGAAATGCATTGGATTCAAAAAACCAAAAAAAAAAAAAAATGAAAAACTGAAATTCCATTAAATAAGACGATCGCAATCAAAGTTTAGTAACACGATAATGAAATCCGCAATTGGAAATAAACCCAAAATCAGCACCTATGAAACAAATAGTTAACTTTCATTATAAAGAATAAGTATTTCCAAATATGGGTGCACTGATCAAACTAACAACCCACATCGAAGTGACCTAGCTAAGCATTCCTGGAGGTTTCAATTCCATCACTTTCTTTTGGGGCTAATCAATCAGCTGCGAGATGCCCCCTCGTGCTTTTCCTATGGTCTCCTCCATATGAGTATAATAACCCAGGCAAGAGAGCATTACATCCGAGACCAACTGGTCATCCGAAGGCCATTCATGGTGGACCTAGCTGGATTTACATATAAAAACCCAAGATTGGTGTTAGTTCCAACAGCACTGCAAATAATAATAATTATTTATTATGCCCTCTCTTTCTCTCTCTCTCTCCCTCTCACTCTCTCTGCACTTTATATTCTGGTACTGTCTAGTGAGTTGGGGAAGATTTCGAGAGCTAACCGAAATAATTAATCAAGAAGTTGGCCCAGTGCTTAGGCAAGCAGAGGGCCACAGATCATGCCCTTGTCTTTGCTCCAACTTTAATTTAACAATAAACAAACGTTTACACCTACCTGAAGTTTACCCTATATGTAGTTAATGCATTATATAATTATATGTAGGTAAAATTTTTTCCTTCCTCTCTTTTAACTTATCCCCTTTTGATGATGCAAGTATCATCACAAGAGAGAGCCACCAGCCACTCCCTCTAACCTGTCTCACCAACTCACATCTAGAAGCAAATATTATTACTCTCTCTCTCTCTCTCTCCCGATCGAGTCAAAATGCTATAAAATCACAACACCTTTAGCATTCGCAAGGGCTGGCTTCAATGGTTTGGCAGCAAGAAAACAACACCTTCCCTCCCTCCCTCCCTCCCTTAAAAGATTTCCAATATTCTCATACAAGTACCCAACTATATATAAGAACAGTAGTTACAACAAAAATAGCTTGTGCTCATAGCACTCGGGGAAAAAATTCGCTCTTCTTCGTTTTCTCTCAAGTTTCTCTGGTATACTGAAACATGGGAAGGTCACCTTGCTGTGAGAAGGCTCACACGAACAAAGGTGCATGGACCAAAGAAGAAGATGAGAGGCTCATCGCGTACATCAGGGCCCACGGCGAGGGCTGCTGGCGGTCGCTCCCGAAGGCGGCGGGCCTCCTCCGTTGCGGCAAGAGCTGCCGCCTCCGGTGGATCAATTACCTGAGGCCTGACCTGAAGCGCGGCAACTTCACCGAGGAAGAGGATGAGCTCATCATCAAGCTCCATAGCCTTCTTGGTAACAAGTAAGTGGATTGCAAAAACAAATCCGATTCTTAAGATGTCATGATCATGCGACTAATCTGTTCCTATGATAACACGTGGAAACGCAAGAACGAGAATCAGGAGAATGAGCACCTAACACATCTCCTAATCTGTGTTCTCTAACTAAATCTTCTCAAAACGTGAATTTTTTCCCCTTCACATTAGATTAATTCAAATGGGTTTTCCTTTATATTGCTACAGGTGGTCTTTGATTGCCGGGAGATTGCCTGGGAGGACGGACAACGAGATAAAGAACTATTGGAACACGCACATAAGAAGGAAGCTCTTGAACCGAGGGATCGATCCGGCGACGCACCGGCCATTGAATGAGGCCGCCCAAGACGCAACCACTATTTCGTTCGCAGCGGCTCCGTCAAAACAAGAACCGCGAGACGATGCCATCGCCGCCGCGCTCGGCTACAAGAACGAGAACAACCCGACAACAACGGCAGCAACGGTTCAAGAAAGGTGTCCCGACTTAAATCTTGAGCTCAGAATAAGCCCTCCTTGCCAGCAGCATCATCAGCCTGATGCGTCGATGGGAATGGTTGAGGGAAATCACTGCTTTGCCTGCAGCCTGGGGTTGCAGAACAGCAAGGAGTGCAGTTGCAGGAGAGGAGCGAGCGGGGGAAGCAGCGCCCATGGCGGCTACGACTTTTTGGGGTTGAAGTCGAGCGTTTTGGATTTCAGAACTCTGGAGATGAAATGAAATCGAAACTCATATAAGTGGGAGATTTTGGATGTTCAAGGAAGTTTTACAAAGAGAGATGAGAAAGAGATTTGCTATTAGTTTATAATCTCTCCGGTGCTTCTCTTTTGCTTTTCTTCTCATTGGGGGGGTCTAATTTGTAATGATCAATCTTAGTGCATAGTTCTATATACTTAATCAACTAGTACAGATAGCCATTTGTGGAACTTCATCGCGATCTTATTCGTTTGCTTTATTTTCGTTCTTGACTGTGTTTTGGTAATCCTCGTTTTGATGTGGTCAGGGCCTCAGCAATCAAGAGGATGATATAGATCTTTTTCCTGGAAATTTTTGGGTCTTTTAATTCGTATATGCCGGAATTTCAGATGGGTCCGACTGGAAATGGAAGAACCTTTTAAAAGACCATTTCTAATTCCATCACATGCATACATGTGTATATGAAAATGCGTGTGTGCGTGTATTAGAGAAATTTATATGTGCTGCCTTAAATTTATTAAGTAAGTCAATTATGCAGCACAAACGCTTGGAACTCTACGTAGATATACACCTTGTTGACACCTATGGTCTTCGATCATTGATAATGTTTGCCCATCAACGTGAATGAAAATCCTTCCATCCTCAAAACTGATCCTGGTAAACAGCGAACGAGAAAATGCTTATACAAAAGAAATGGTCTTCTTATAACCCAAGATTTCCTTTGAAGCATCCATTAATCATTCATGAAGTGAAGATGCCCTCTATATCTGCAGGCCCTTTGATACTAAGTGATAAAAAAAAGGGCATGAAAAACATTTGCGTCTTCTAATTTCAACATGATTAGATGTCTCCTCTTCAGATCTTTTTGGAGGTTTTTTTGTCCTCTTGACGGAGGGCGAAAGAAAAAATTGTGATAAAGTTGATATCGATATATGTAGGAAATGGATAAGC
The DNA here is from genome assembly GCA_014182375.1 of Eucalyptus virginea. Taxonomy (NCBI): domain Eukaryota; kingdom Viridiplantae; phylum Streptophyta; class Magnoliopsida; order Myrtales; family Myrtaceae; genus Eucalyptus; species Eucalyptus virginea. The sequence continues at coordinate 17,251,879 of CM024522.1, read as the reverse complement.
CGTGAGAGGAGGAGATAAGAAGAGAGGATGGGGTGGTGGGTGACCTATCAATAGCATCACAATAAAAGCACAAATAAAGGAGGCTATTAACCTTATGACATTACTCATATATATATATATATATATATATAAAATATATATATAAAAAAAGGCGTGAAGGAATTAAACAACTGCGAACTGTCCTTAGTGCAAGCGTACCATATATTTACCAACCCAAAAACATTTATTGCCTGTTCCATCCTCTGCGAACAACCACCACTTTGTCTTTTATTTGTGCATCCTTTCTCTTTCTACTTTCATGTAGATTGCGAGAAATAAAACGCGTGAGTAATCTTGTGTACTTGGAAACTCGGATTGGGTTCTCCTTCGCGGAAACTCCACATCCGATGTCCCACTGAATAAGCAAATATAGTTTCCAAGGGATTGATAAGATCTTTCATCCACCGCGTGAGTTGCTAGATAACAAGAGTATGCATAATACTAGCAGAAAAAGAAAGATAGAGTTATCTTGTATATCAAACTTTGATAATGTGCACCGCATTGTCACGATTGAGTCCGAAATCTTATTTTTAACAAGAAATCGTATTAAGAAATCAGTATGCACTAAGAACTGGAAGCTTAAGGTGGCTCAAATATGATGGAAATTGTTTTTACTTAGTAGTGCGGGAAATATAACCTATATTGGTCACATGCTCCACACATACACGTCCGTTCTTTACCCGGTAGCCCCGGTTCCTTGGAATTAGGTGCTGCAGCTTCATTTACTCCTTTGATCTGACCTGTTCACGGATATCTTGAGAGACTGAAACACCTCTACTCCGTCAAACCATATACACAGAACTCCCTTTAATAGCTTGCTTTTACTAAGTGAACTTGAAACTTTCAAACTGCACGTATATACTCGTTTGAGATTTAAGACTCTTTCCACGGAGCAGTCATTAACTTCGCCTATGTTTTCTTAGCTAAAAGGTAAGTCCACAAGCTTGACCCCCTAAAGTCTCAAATCTTTCGTCTTTTGACAAGACACTTTTTCTTAGGTCAAGATGCTACATCTCCATCTTCCGATTTTAATGGCAAGCTACCGGCACTTAAATCTGTGGGGGCTGTACACCTCTGGGGTCCGGTAGCATTGACTCATCCTATCATTCAATGGCTTCATAAAGGCAGCATATAAAAGAACGATGCGCCTACCAAACCATATCGTATGATTAAAACATGTAAAGACTTAGACCCAGATGCCCGAATTGTAAGCTAAGAGAGACACTGAATAGGAGATAAATCAAAATATCGCCCCAACAAAGAAAGGCAAAAGACGAGCCAGTCGGCCCTCCAATTGATGATTCAGAACCGGTGGAAGATCCAAAAAGGACACATGGTTGCGGGTGGCTATTTTGATGAAAAGATCCAAAGATAAGATGGTCTTTGTGGCTTCCCATATTGAAAAAAGGGACTAGGCTCTTTTTCCCATCTCACTCTACTTTAAACAAATATTCCTAATAAATATTTTTCAAAGGTGTTAGGTAGAGACTTTGGAAGCTTCCACAGGATATTTTTTCTCTTTCTCCCTAGGAAAATTGCGGAGCAAGGGTGAGACAGTGGATTTGCATTGCTTCTCTCACCATCAACAAGGGGTAATTATTGCTCTTGCTCTCCCTTGATAGTTCGAATGGATCGACTCCAACCAAACATCACATGCAAGAAATTGGAGGAAAGTAGAACCCTAATGGTGCTGGTGGGTCCCTCTCTTACGTACTCCCCCATTCTGGATCTTGATCCCCACCCTTAACTAATCAAAGCGTCCCTTCAACTATTCAATAATTAAAGAGAGATGCCTTAGATCTGATGGATCGTCTTCCTGTGTTTGGTAGGAGATTACATGTATCCACTGGCAGGTTTTATGGCCCTTTTTCCTGAACGTGCTATATGTCGTATCGTGCATCTAATCTCTTTTTCTTTTATGGTCGAGAAACGACGAGCTGTGCATCATAAATGATGGCCATGTATGCCTTTGCTTGATTACAGCAGATTCTATGCCTTGATATGACATTTGAAGATAAGCAATTATTTGAGGTAGTAAGGTAACTGAAACCCTCGCCCTTTGGAAGGCTAGGGTTTTCAGTTTTGGTTACCTACCGATCGACATGAGTTCTTTTGGATTTGGAAGAAGGAGATGATACCCACTATTGATTTTCTAGTGTGTGATCTACTAATCTCGTCTTGGTTATGACATAATTAAAGCAAATTGCTTTTTGGAAGATGCCCAGTCAAAGCATTTGTATATCAAATAGTCACATAATAAGTACCAATGGTCCCAGTCATGACCTTAAACTGACTCGCCTGTCGGAGCCAACCCAAAGGCGTTAAAACGGGTAATAGCAAACCTTCGGAGGACTCCTAGAGTTTGAACCACCCATCCTTCGGGCCTGAGCAAGCTCTACTTTCCCCAGGAGTGCTTGGACGCGCATTTTGCAATAATGGCAGCCGGTTCAATCCTACGATTGTTTAATGGTCAAGAATGAACAAAAAGGGATAATATAATCTTTCGGACTTTTGATTTTTGGTACGCTCTTTGAAAAGAGAAGCAACATTTCAACGGCGAGAACCACAATTTTTTTTCATAGTGTTAAGAAATTTCCTCACATCTCTTCTCTAATCATATTCAGCATGAAACATTCATTTTCTTGGATTTACATTATACTTCTCCTTCACAAATCAAATGCAGGGATTACTATATTTATCGATTTGCTTCCCTGTCCTATTTTAGGCCACCGTATGATTCCACTCAAGATAGAAGATGAGTATCATATCATGATAAGTTGATCTTTTTTGTGCAAAACAGACATCGTACTAATTATAAAGTAAGATGAGAGGAAGAAAAAAAGTCCCATGTGGCTCACCTCATACGAGCATATTAAACATTACAAGCGTCGATTTTTAAGTGGAAATTTTTTGAATTTTTCAATGAGAGTGAATTGGAGGGATAGTACAAGATTTTGTTCACTCACCACCCGTGATTTGCTTCTCTCTCTCTCCCCTCTCCCAAACAAAGCATAAATTTCGGGAGTGGGGAATTATTTAATGACCCTCCTAAAATGAATGGTACCTGTGCCAGAGGGTAGGTATACCCTCTTTTCTTGTGGCACCATCCCATTCCCCCCAGGGCCCCCACAACACTCCAAACAATAGAGAGAGAGAGAGAGTTCGACCGGAAAAAAAAAATATCAGAGAGAAAGAGAAGGAATTACCTGATTTGAATTTAAGTTGCCATACAAGACCCCAGAAACATATACAAAATATAAAACATATGCTAAAGGGGCATTAATCATATCCATGATTAATATAAGCGGTTGGAAGGTAAGTGGGGGCAATGCGATGGTGAAACCTAAGAGGAAGCAAGTATTTGAGTAGCGTCTATAGGTCCTATGTGGATATCACATGCTCTAAGATCACACACACGCGACCCAGTTGTCTATATCCAACGATTAATATATATAATGTCTCTTATTTAGAGTAACATTTAGGTCATAGTTGTTGTCGCACTGATGGAGTCTTCCCTAATCTTCGTGGACGGGCTTTGGCTTATATTCATAGGAGTCAAAAAAGCAATTGGAAGGCTTGAACATTACGTCTTATACAGGGAAAAAAAATAAAATAGTCTATATAGGCTCGTGTAGAGTGTAACTTTGGAGGACACAAAAATAAAAAATAAAAAAATAAAAAAATTGGAGTGACAGTGGCATGCGTGTAAATGAGCATGGAGAGGTAGGGGCAAAATCGGGAGAGGAAACGTCTGCATCTGCCACGCTACCAACTCCACTCTTTTCGGGGGGCGGTAGTTGGCAGCAGTCCCACGTAGGCCCATGTGCGCAGCTGCGGCTTGTGGGGCCCCCCCGGAACACGAGCATGTCGGGCCCACCTCCTTTTCTTATCAAAGCTAATTTCTCTCTCTCTCTCTCCTCTCTCTCTAACCTTCCTTTTCCATTTCTCCCACATTGACTTTCTTTCCTTCTTGATGGCAAAGGTTGTCGAATTAGAGTCCCAAATTTCTGAAGACCCATTCCGGCTTTTCCATGCCCTTTCTCGATGGTTCAAAATCTACGAATTTTCCCATCCAAACGCTAGAAAAGTTGGCGATCGAATTCAACATCACTTGGCCAATAAACATTTCGATCTCGACAAACCTTACCAACTACGCAATGCACCCTGTTCATGTAAACTTGAAAACGGATCGTTCATGATATTTCGATCTCGATGAACCTTACCAACTACACACTGCACCCTGTTCGTGTAAAGCCGAAAATGGATCGTCCACGACATGAAATTTTTATCGCGCACAAGATTAGGCAGAGAATATTTCGGGGTCGTCGATCATGCTTTTAACTTAACTTCATATCTACTCGAACCTAGACCTTGCAGCAAAATGAAGCCACTTGGTTGACATGGCAGATTAGAATATCGCACCTCTCGGAATTATTGCTTTGGGAAACGAGGAAAAAGCTCTGGCGGGCTCTCTCTCGTCTTCCTCCCTTCTCGGGTGGAAAAGGCACGAATTCTCGGTCGTCGTTACCAGCCCCTTTCTTTTCGGGTTTTCGCCGCTCAATTCACGTCAGATCAAAACACCTTGCAGAGGAAAATTTCACAACAACTGCGCACATTATTTGCAGAGGCATTTGACTTCCGATGTGGTACTGGAAAGTTAAGACATGCGAAAATAATATTTTTTTTCATAAAAGAAAGAAAAAGAGAGGAAAGAATGGTGACATCTCGTGGAATAGATGGGCATGAGAACATGGCGGGGGATTTGGTAGGTGATTTGGGATCTAACTCTCTGGAAGAGATCCACAAAAGCGAAAGTGTCAAGATCTTCACGTGCAATTAAGTGCGACGTTGTACGAGGCAACAGGCTCCTCCTTGACTCCTAACTGCTCATGCAGCTTACCTAAATCTCTCTTATTTTATATTTACATTTATATTATATCTGCATAATAATAATATAATAATAATGTAATATATATATTTCTTCGGAACATGAAGTTGGGGATGAGTTGGGGTCGGGCGATGGAAGAAGGGTTCTTTGCTTATGTGTAAAGTGATGACGCCGGGGTCCATTGACTATCCGGCTCAATTATTGGCGGGCCAATGTGGATAGGGCGATGTATATTTCCCCCTTGTTTTCTAATTCCGGCAGCTCGACTATTCGGACCTCGACGACATTGTGGCAAAGAGCGGAGAATGGCTGTAGGGAATGGGATGAAATCGGATTTTACGGGAGCCCGAGAGGTGGTTCGCCGCGATGTTTGAATCCGTTTTGTCCTGACTCCCAACTCGCGGAGCTTGCTCGGGGAGAGGGAATTGAAGTGGGAAAACAATTTGGAAAGAGGGATGTCTAGGTGTCTAGGTAGGGTTTTGCTTGCCGATCCCAAAGTGTTCATTTGAGCCCGTATGCATGAGTCAACTTCTTGCCTTCTTACCATGGCACTCATTTTTTCTTTTTCTTTTTCCCTACTCTTATCTTATTATGAATTATTCAATTATTAGGTCTTGGCCCATGTCCCAAAAAAGAGAGGGGCGAAGAAATCTTGGCACCGATGCTTCACCTCCACAATTCAGTAGCAAATTCACCTATCGCCTACCTGCCCAACATCATTTACAGACGTCTTCTCATATTAGGATGGAGACCCTCATCGATGCATTAAGTAAAACATTGAATAGGCTCCGTAGAAAAAGTGCACAGAGATGAAACTCTGTACAAAAAGAAAGTGGGGGAGAGAGAGATATCTCGTCTCCTAAAGTGGAATTGCTCTTCTATATATTGAAAAAGAACACAAAAACAAGCGTAAAGATATGATTTTCTTTTCTTAAATTTCATCGAGAAAAAAAGAAAAAGATGAGCGTCTCTCCCATCTCACTATGAGATGCTTAAATCGAGACATAATTCTCCCTATCAGATTTGATCCTCAAGAGGTTTGAGATTTGGAGTATGCTGCCACTATATGACTAGTACCGGCGGATCTAAAGATAGACTCCTTGCACGAAAATCAGATCATGACCGCTCAAGAAGTTCCTCACCCTCTTGAAATTCATATCGAAGTGAAAGACAAACAAGCACGAGAGTCACGGGCTTGAAATGATGTTACAAATAGTATAATGTCGAGTGAACGTACGTGAAATTAGGCTAAGTTAGCCGTTCACGACAGGACCAGCCAATTGCAAGTGGAGGAAAAAGGCAGCTCCACGCGAGGAACATTACCACTTGACTATCTCAAGCCGACGAAGCCCAGCTTACATATAAGTCAGCGTGGTTGGCCAGGCGCCAGATCAAAAGCACGTGCATTAAAATTCTCCATTTTGCAACATTGGACCTCGAAATTCATGCTTTGGGGATGTAGCTTTCACCAGCTTGGACGGTTAAACGCAACCAGTGAGCGGAAAGACTAGTGGACCTCTATAAGTGGCATACATCGTGGATAACGTCATGTACTTTGTACAGGCCAGAAGATTGGTGTTGGGTTGACAATATTGATTTACGATAATTACACGATTGATCTCTAAATTTTGGCCTAATGTATGATTGGTCATGCTCTTTTGCGTTGTTTAATATGATCCAGGAACTTTAACTCCAAATATAATATGATATTCGAACTTTTAATTTATTTAATATGATCATTGAATTTTAAGTCAATATTCAACTTAATCTTTAAATTATATGAAAATGTTCAACGTTGTTATTCTATTAATTCAATTTTAGGGGCAACATTAAATATTTCATATAATTTAGGGACTAAAATGAATATATATCAAAAGTTTATGAATCACATTAAAAATTGCGTCGGCGTCTGGTCACCGGCCGATGTCCACGTCAGCCAGAGCCAAAATTGGCCGGATGGACCGAATTGGTACCGACGTAAAAAGGTTTATGATTGAATTGGTCCAATTGAAAAAGTTTATAACGAATTGTAAAATGCAAGGTTTATGACTTTTTTGGTACTTTTTCCAAAAAAATATCTAGAAACTATATTGAATAACTTAAAAGTTCAGGGACCGCATTACATATTGAGTCAAAATCTAGGAATTTGTTGTGTCATTTTATCTTTACGAGAAGATGTGATTTAGCCGGAGTTTGATGCATGTCATGTACGCGTTGGAAACTAAATAACGTACTTTCAATCGGTTGAATAGAAGGGAGACGAATGTAGCTGAAGTGCTTGGCAATCATGTGGTGAACTAGATGTTTCCCCAATTTCAATGATTGAATTGAATCGGAAATCCGAGTTTCCATTAACGGAAAGGGTGAATTCAGGCTAGGGATTTTCAAGATCAACAATTCGGTTGTCCCTAATGATTAGGTGGGCCTGTGATAATTGCATGTCCGTTGGCAGCGGCATCATTGATCCTACCCATATTTCACGATCCAAGTTAACTAGCAAATCCTACAGGTTTGGATCTAATTTAACTAAGCTAATGATGCCCGCAGGCCCTAAAATATCTTCACATCGACACGTGGCACGCGAGACGAAGTGCGTTATCCGAATAAGGGCTATTTTCAGATTTTTGACTCTTTTTTCAAGAATGTCTTTTTCTTTTCCTCGTTTTGAACCAATAATCACTCGTTTCGTCTCGCATTAGTGCTAACTCATCAAACATCGCACTCCTATTAGCACCGACTGATGCAGCATTGTAATAGATGCAACTATGATTAGTTTCAAACCGGCTCTGGGAGAGCTCAACTTGCGATCTTCCAGTGGACTCATGGTGATCGGATTTCTCATCTAAACTCAATGGCTTGAAAGACAATTGACCAAGAACTTACTCCAAAACCCTCCGCCGATTTTCTTCATTCGACCTCTCTGAGTTCCGTTCTAATTTCACGGACACAATCCGAGATATAAAGATGGAATCCAATGTCGAGTTCCAAACTCACAGAGGAAAGAGCATATGCATTCGAATTCCTTCGAGTTTGCTTCAGCCTTTATCCTCACGTCACTCCAGCTTCCAACTTCTTTCATCTTTCCCATCCCCAACCGAAACAGAAACCATCCTAAAACAACCCCATTCGAGTCAAAGCCTATGCGAAACGTAAGCGGGCTTTCATCGAGGCCGAGAGAGCCCGATCGAGCCACTGGAATGACTTGGCCCATGATCGAGCAGAGCCGACGGTAGCTATTCAGTCCTCGCTTGCATGAAGATCTTAGCCCACTTTTTCGATCCATAAAACGCGGAACGACATTGCACCTTTGCCTCGTGAATCGCGAACGCACTCGCGTTCCACGTATCTCTCCGGTCGTGGGACACGGAGTCAAGTCAACTTCGTCTTCGCAAAATAAGTAGGCCTGCTTTCTTCAGCATCGATGGCGTCCACTAATTAGGTGGTGTTTATCTTTCGCCAAGGCAATGATTCCAATCTCGTTGTTTCCTGTACATGTGCTTTTCTGAACCCTAGCCATCCACATATATGTGCGCACTTAATTCTTTTCCCTTTGTTTTACGTATTGGAAGGGCTTCTATTATGCTAATCAACGTCATTAAAGAGACATGCGATAATTGACGACAATATTCTTATACAGAAACACTTCCTAATAAACGGCAGCGGCATAGATTCTAGGTGACAGAAGCCATGTAAACAATCATTATAAATGATTATAGTGATCCCATGCATGAAATAATGAACAGCCCCAGTCAAAAATCTCATCTCCTCTCAACAGATGAGGTCATCTGTCTTTTTGTTTATTTTGTGACACTCTGAATTTATTTTACTTTAGATATTATCCGCTTTAATCTATCCCATATCTAAACTCATGATTTTGTTCTTTAACGTACGGGTGTGCACCTTCTCAAGAAGTCATTCATCCTAGAAGTGCTCCCACTTGAGGACTTTTTGCTAAGTATTACCATTATGTCAAAAAGCATTTCCGAGTTAATTTTAGTTTTTACACACACACACATATATCTTAGAATCGTGCTTCTCCTATTAAATACACATTTCAGTTCATTCATGGCCCCTCACAATTCTAAAAGCTTACCAAGAGCCATTCCTTTTCCAAACTCTCTAGCCCTAATGACTACTCTCCACTCTCGCCAGATTGAGTAGTTACAAAGAATTCTCTAGAACAATTTTATTTTGGTGGAGCTTTCTGGTGGCAGCATTGTAGATGATACTCTAGAACAATTTCATTTCTCTATAGATAAGTGTCTCTCTCCTTCTACACTAAATAATAATTATCAATCAAGTCATCATTGGAAGATATGTAATGTCTCAAAAGTTATAACCTTTTTTTTTCCTTTTATTTCCGTGTGCTCATGTTGTTTTCATCTCCCTTACTTAATCCTATTTTGAGAGAATAACTAAAGCCCGTTGCCAATGAGTCTCTCTCAAACACATAAACACATACGAGCACGCGTGACATGCATGGCACACATTTTTGAGATATATGCGAGCCCTCGTTAGCTTCATCATGATTGGAAATATATATGTCTGATTTTTAGAACCAACGTTGAAATCTAAACCCTAAGTTGCACATACGCTGGCCAATGATTAATTTTCATTGATCTAAGACTACAATATATACAATCACATAGATGCATACATAAGCATGTATCTATATAGATTCCTGGACCAATTATAAGTGAACACCGATTCACATACATCATTGGTTGTGAGACCCTTGTGATCTAGCTTTACATATAAACAACTAATGTATGCGACCCCAATATAATATCCATTGTTAAGAGTATGTAAGGTAGGTATAGAGAAGGAGGGGAAATGTTGCCTTCAAGGCAACCATCGATTGTGGGAGGAGAGTCAGCAAGCATTGCAATTTTGAAGTGGAAGCTGAACAAACCCCTGATGTATCTCTCCTTTAACGATGTCGAGTCGTGCCCGTTTCCACGAACCCCATTCTACTAGTGCAAGACCCCACTTTTCTCTTATTTAGCCAAAAAAATGTACCCGATATTCTCCTAGGCTTATGATACCTAACTTAGCTATTTCTCCCCCACCCTCCTTTTGGCCAAAAAAGTAGACCTTCTCTTCATTTGGCAATGGATCGTTTCATCTGACATAGCCTATAATGCAAACCTCAGCTTTGCGATCCCCTTTCTCGCCCTGCCATACGATGAAATCAGCACCCAAGACGAATATTCATTTAGTTAAGCCCTTGGGTTGATTATTCTAACGGTTAGGACTGCAGATTTCAACGACAGGAATCGTTAGGCGTTGGACTTTACTTACGCTCGTAAAGAACTCTCACGAGAACTGGAGAAAAAATTATTGGATAGGTTCATCTTTTAAGTTCGGATGATTATTCGGTGGAAAATCGTAGTAAAGGGATGGCATGGCAATTGGCGACTCAATTTTCTTCGTCACATACTTTCTGAAGATTCCTGGTGCACAGATTCAACAGAATTAGTTCTTAAAAAGCTTTATTCAGATGAAGAAAGGAAAAGAAAATGGGAAACCCTTTGAATGCTTGCCTGCACTCTGTTGTAACCTATATTAGAAAAAAGTATATAGAAGAGCGAATTAATGGTGTACTTTTTCGACATAATATCTGACACCTGCGTTTAACGGGATCATATTTGCGAGGGTATAGAAAAAGACAATTGACAGATGAATCATCATTAGCACCTAAGAAAGAAGAATAAAATTGGAAGAACTGTACAACGTGGGGACAACCCCAAGCCTTGTCCCCATGGTGAGCATGCTTCACGATCCCCACCCGAACGCGTCACTACACCCGCCATCTCTCTCTCCAACTCCATACAGAATACGCTTCGAAACCCTTCTCTTTACTTCATTATCTTGCTGCTATAAAATCCCCTCTCAACCCCTCCATTTTAAAACCAAACACATTATCTATCACTCTCTACCTCTCTCTCTCTCTCTCTCTCTCTCTCTCTCTCTCTCCGTCCAAGAAGAAAAAAAAGGAGGACAAAAGAAAGAGAGACAACTTTTTCCATTTACCATATCGAGTATAGAAGCCAACGCGATCTCTGATAAATAGTGAAAAGGGTCCAGTTTCGTGGATTCACGATGTTGCCGAGGAGCCGAACTCTTCCGTCCAGAATTCACAACGGAGTCGTAAAGTTCAAAACTATATAATTTTCTCTTACTTTGAATGGAATCGCTGCCTATTCCTCCTCTTCTTTTTTTTTTTTGTTTTTTTTTCCAGTTTTCCATGGGGTGTTGAGTAATGTTAGTTCCTTACGATATAATACAGGTGGAAGAGAGGCATGACGTAAGGTCGTATTTTGAAGTGGAAGCCCAGCCGAAGCCCCATGCAGACAGCGAAGCCATAAACCCTCAGACCAACTACTCCAAGTGTTTCGACGATGATGGCAGGCTGAAGAGAACAGGTCGCTCTTGCCTTAGCTAAGCTGTCATAAGATTTTAGCTTTGCACCAACTTGGTTTTGTTTGTAATTATATTTTCTGAAAATAGGTGATTGATGTTATCTCCATGATGCTCTAGAGCACTGTTCTCTAATCTATAATGTTTTCTCTTCTCATGCAGAACTGATTTTTTTATTATTATTAAATAATAGGAAAAGAGGCTGTACGTCCACGACTGTACAGAAGTCTAAGGGAGAAATCATAGCATAAATACATTCGATAATAGACCTCGCTAGCTAAAAAAAAGAGAGTCAGAATCCAACTATGTCACATGAAAAGAGACATGGACCTCTTTTGTGTCTGTCCCTCATATTTCCTTTTGGAAAGAGATATTTGAACATGTATGCCAAAATATTCTTTACATGGACTTCAATTTATAGCTAACTAAATATGTTCAGCGTGAGTCCTTTCTAGTGAAGATATTGATTGCCGCATCCAATTTTGGATTAAATTTTTCGTCATAGAGAAAAGAAGATGGTTAATTTCAAAAAAACGAGTGATAACAATTATCATATCCTTTCTTAATATATGTTGAGAATTTGCAGGGACATTTTGGACAGCTTCGTCGCACATAATAACGGCAGTGATAGGGTCAGGAGTGTTGTCGCTGGCATGGGCCATAGGGCAATTGGGGTGGGTCGCAGGCCCAACGGTGATGGTCCTCTTCGCCTTTGTCAACTTCTACACCACCAATCTGCTCTCCCAGTGTTACCGTTCCGGTGATCCCATCACTGGTCAGAGGAACTACACCTACATGGATGTTGTTAAGGCCAACTTAGGTAACCCTTTTTGAAAACCATGTACCACGAAGATTTTGCGAGCTTCTTTTCTCTAGAAAAGATGGGATAAATATGTTTTCTTGATATTGTTTTGAGTATTGAATGCACCTTGTAGGGGGGAAAAGGGTTATGTTATGCGGGTTAATCCAGTATCTCAATCTGTTTGGGGTCGCAATAGGGTACACCATCGCTGCATCCGTGAGTATGATGTGAGTATCTTCTTATTTTTTAAGTATTTAGTTCACTTGCTTTAGTCGAAATTTAAGTATTCAACTAAATTTATGATATAACGTCAACATGTTATGTGATGTGATGAACTGTCTTTTGCATAGTTGCCCGAAGCTCTCCTTTTTCATGCCAGTGATGCCAAACTTACTGCCATGGTCTTCTATCTGACTTTAGGGCAATTAAGAGATCGAACTGCTTCCACAAAAGCGGCGGGAAAGACCCATGCCACATGTCAAGCAATGGGTTCATGATCACCTTCGGAGTGATGGAGATTTTCCTGTCTCAGATCCCAGATTTCGATCAAGTTTGGTGGCTCTCCATTGTAGCAGCCATCATGTCTTTCACTTACTCCACAGTAGGTCTTGGTCTTGGGATTGATAAGGTTGCAGGTGAGCTAGATCTCCTATGTTCATAAAGTAGATACATACATACGGTTATGCATGTATGCGTATACACACAGAGTCATAAGATACGAATTGCTGTGAACCGTCCTCCTGTATATAATAGAATTGGTATCTTTAGATGCAGAATCCTAACCCTTCAGAAATTGCAGAGAATGGGAACTTTAAAGGAAGCCTGACCGGCATAAAGATAGGGACTCCAACAGCTGCTGGAATTGTCACTTCAACAGAGAAGTTATGGAGGAGTTTCCAAGCTCTGGGAGCTATCGCTTTTGCATACTCTTACTCTGTCATCCTCATTGAAATCCAGGTATCCAAAATTGTTTCCTAGGATGGTGATGTTTCATTACCTTTTCTCGATTGATTTGGGCAGGCTCCAGAAATACGATTTAGTGAGTAACAACATTCTCTTTTCTTCTATTGTCAGTTTGATAGTGTTGGTGCATGTGCAGGATACAGTCAGGTCACCTCCTGCTGAGCACAAGACCATGAAGAAGGCTACACTGTTAAGCATCACAGTAACCACTGTCTTCTATATGCTTTGTGGATGCATGGGCTATGCTGCTTTCGGAGATCTTGCTCCTGGAAACATCCTGACTGGGTTCGGGTTCTATGACCCTTATTGGCTTCTCGACATCGCTAATGCTGCAATCGTCATCCACCTTGTGGGTGCATATCAGGTAAAATTTCTACAGAAACTCTAATCTGAATATGAAGTAAATACACGATTATAAGCTGACGTATACAAACTCTTCTTGGGAACTACTGTTGTGAGCAGGTCTATTGCCAACCTTTGTTTGCATTCGTAGAGAAATGGAGTGCACAGAAGTGGTCGAAAAGTGACTTTGTGACTGCCGAGTATGACATACCGATCCCTTTCTGCGGCATGTACCAGCTTAACTTCTTCCGACTGGTATGGAGGACGCTGTTTGTCATCCTCACCACGGTCATAGCCATGCTCATGCCCTTCTTCAATGATGTCGTCGGGATTCTTGGGGCCTTCGGGTTCTGGCCTTTGACGGTGTATTTCCCTGTGGAGATGTACATATCCTCAAGGAGGATCAAGCGGTGGACGACCATGTGGGTGGGACTGCAGATTCTGAGCATGACATGCCTCTTGATATCCATAGCTGCTGCCATTGGCTCTGTGGCTGGAGTCGTGCTTGATCTGAAGACATACAAACCTTTCAAGACAAGCTACTGAGATTACCGATCGATCTGCATAAAATACAAGCTTAGAAGGTTTTTAAAAAAGCATGAGCTTTGGACTGTTGATGTTGTTAAGCGAGAGAGAACATTAAAATAAATCTCAAATCTTCCTCAAAAAAGATGAAAGATGAATTTTCCTGTTGTCTTTACGCAGCAATCTTTTATCGTGTTTACCCTTTTCGAGTCACTTCTCAAATGTCCCTACAAAAACTGAATTTAAAATAATTTCTTAGATGATTATCAGAGAAGGTACGCGACACCCCGGTCGTAACAACTGGTCCTGCACAACAATCATTCAGCTTATGATTCCCTAAACTGCAGAGACAAAACTATGTGCAGGTTTTTTTATTTCCTTGTGTTCATGATACAATGAGATAAAAGCAGGGAACTTCATGCACATTCACCAAATAACGCCAAAGAAAAGCAACGAACAGATTCCAGAACAAACTGCTCTACTGCAAACACTATAAAAGATCATCCCACTAATTATTTACACAAAAAAAGTAAAGGCAGAACTCTTTTATACATAGATTATGCAATGTTTCATCTCTCTTTCCCTCTCTCCCCTTTCTTATTTTCCATAAGAATGTGCCTGTTCTCCCTTAAGATAAGCAGCCATAAGGAAGAGAACTCTCCTCAACTACCATTCTTCTTGCCTTTGGCCTTCACGTCAGCAGAATTGGCCTCAGCGGCAGCTTTTACGAGAGTCGTTGGTTTCAAAACGCTCTTTGGATTAATGGCCTTTCTTATCTTAAACACAGCCCAAGCAGTCCCGATAGCATGTCCTGCAGCATCTAGGCCTTCGTTTGTTGCATGAGCCGCTTGTTCTCCATACCTGCGTTGAACAACAGACCAAGTTAAAGCACCATAGAACTTAAACCTTCTGACTTCATTTTGTCAGAGTAAACAACGAAGAAACGCTGCCCTTGGGAAAAATATTAAGTCTTATGCAGAGCAATTCTATGGATATCTCGAGCAGCAATATGTTCAACACATAGCAAGTTAGCAACCAATCTTGGTACTCCTAATTGGTCGTTAGGAACACTTGGCCATTATGTGACTATTAGCCAAATGATTACAATTTAGAAAGGATCTGTCTTGAAAGCAACAACATAGTTATTGCCAAAAAGACGATTCCACAAAGATGGGACACTAGTGCGATGCAACTTGCCATACAAAGTGTATGATTACCCCAAAGAACATAGCCCCACATATTCCAGCAACACCTAGTATATACGTAAGTGGAATCATTAACTCAATCATATTGCACGAATATACCTCTGTGAAACGAGTCCCGTTGTCACCACTGATGTTGTTGACATGACATTCCTTCCAGCAACTTCAACAGCATCGCAAACCTTATCTGCAACAATACCAACAAAAGGGTAAATGAAAATGAACAATAAAAGGAGTATAGTTTATAGTCTCCAAAAGAGTAAAGATGTTAAAGAATTCCTGCGCAACTAATTTCTCAGCAAATGAGATTATGACTTCTGAATTCCTACTGCATAGAACTTTCACCTCCAAGTTGAAGCAGCTTCCTCTTAGCAAAACCAAAAATAAAAAAAAATAAAAAAAAGAGAAAAGAGAGAGAGAGAGAGTTGAAGCTGCTATTGATCGGTACTCCTTCCAGGCAACTAATGCCTCCTTTAAGGCGCCTTTTGCATCTCTATTAAAGTCAATTCCACAAACTCAAAGTGCGTTTTATCAGTTGCTAGTATCTATCAAACTTGGCATCTTAAAATGTTTCCCATGAAAAAAACAAATGTGATGAAAGGTGACAAATCCATAGATATGCAATTTATATGTGGTGCCTGGTGATGATAATCTATATAAAGATAGTGGATAAGTGAGTAGAAAAGGCAAAATTACGGAAACCGTACTAAACGGAAAACACCCATCAAGTTGTGCTACCATAGTGATAATTGTCAACTTTTTATATAACTGAAGCACAAAAAATATGCAGACAGAAGTAGAAAAGGCAATGGTGACCTCATTCAGCAAAAGGACATATAATAAAGTCGGTGAAAATTGAGAAATACAGTAGTGCTTCAGATGAAAAATTTATTTCAATTTTATGACAGAAATAAAGACCAAAAGAAGATGGAAGACTTACTAAACCCATCCAAAGAAGCGAGCACAATCTGTCCTGGAAGGAGGCTGAAAAATTTCTTGCCGGCTCTGGAATTTACAATTGAACCAGTGATGAAGCCGGATACTTTCACCACTCCAGAAAGAATTCCAGTCGCCACTTCCTCTGACATCTTCGTCAGCTTTTTAACCCTGAAAAAATTTAACAGAATTACATACTTCATCACAGAAAGAAACTAAATATACTAACGTGATCGAGATCCAATACGGAGACTAAACAATTTAGCAAGTTGTCAGCTATTGAGTGAAGACACAAATTATCAGAAGTGACAATAAAAGTCTAACGAATCCACATTGACTTTCACAGGGATCATCAAACTTCCAAATAGGACAAACTATCATCGACCTAGGGAATACATAGTACTGTTGATTGCTACAACGTCACCCTCTTCTTACTAAAATGGAAATATCTTTGCATGAAACAGATGATTCAACAAACCATATTCAACCTGATGTAGATCAGAATTGAACAGCTCAAGTTTACATCTCAAACCAATTTAACATGACTACTACTTCACTTCAATTTAGTCTAAACTGGTTTAGCGTGTTCACGGTGCAGGGAAACACAAACATTGTCATCGAATCTATGCCAATTGTCCACAACTGGCAAGTCTCTAATATAATGAGAAGTCCTCTTACAGAGTCTGAAAGCAGAGGCTTCAAATTCTGAAAAAAGAACCTTGCAACCTAACCCTAGAATATTATAATGCCACGCATCTAATAACGATAATCATTTAAAAGCAACCCCATCTAAAAGACCTACATCCCTCTTGTTGGTAGAACTTTCAGAACATTCAGTGAACTAGTTACAAGCAATCTAGTGAAAACAAAAGCATCAAACGTGACATTACCAATATCTTAGTAACCCTTAAACTTGAATCAAATTAATTGCGTAAAATTCATCTTTGAAAGAGTAAAGGAATCGAAGGAGACGAAAAAGAGTAAACCAACATGCTAAGAGGTCATCTTTCACCTTTTAATCCTCTTCATTGTTCCTGCACTGATCTCTGACTTAGAAGCAGGGCCCAACCTCCTCCTAAGGAACTCATCTGCCCACTTCAATCTCTCCACCGTTACATCACCACACCACAGAATCCCCTTGATCAGCTGCCCCGACCCGGCTGCGATCAGCCTCGCGACCCGCCCACTGTAATCCTCCACGTTGGGCGCCAGCGCGGTCCAATACGCGGCCGAGTTCTCCTCCACCAACTGCTTCTTCTCCTTCGACCTCAAGTCGTCCGGGGACAGCTCCCTCGCCACCATCTCCCAGTTCTCCATCTCCTTCACCTCCTGCACCGAGAAGCAACTGTACGCCTCCAAAACCCTATCCAACTCCTTCAGCAAGCCATCCTGCCCTTTCGCCGCGAAAGTCAGTCCATAATTCAGCATTTCGAAATCGCCCCCCTCCGCGCGATCCGAATCCCCACCATCCGCCGGCACACGCAGGGTGAAGAAATAGTGGGTGTCGTCGAGCTTGACCGCCGGCTCGTCCTTGGCCAGGGGCCACTGGATTTCGTCGCCGACGCGCGCGAGGACCGCGATCACGTTGTCGCCCTGCCGGAGGCCGACTATGGTGAGTTCGCCGCACGCAAGTTCGATGCTTTTCTCGGTTTGGATGAGATGGACCATCGCGCCGGGGACCTTCACGAGCGTTTCTTCCGACGGTTGGGCATAAAGGTCGTCGCTTTCGGGGAAGAGGTTCTCGGCGGCGTCTGTCATGTCGACGGGAGGATACAGAGACGGGGAAGAAGACGACGAAGTGGGAGGGGTCGCGGAGAACGGCGAAGTCGCTTCTGGGTTGGACAGGATCACTTCTGGGTAGAGCGGGTTCGTGGGATTTTGAGAGCGCTTTGGCGAAGACATGGCGATAGGAAGATTCGATGAGCGTGCGTGCGCGGGGTGAAGAAGATCGATCGGGTTAAGCAAGGTGACGGAGAAGGTGCTTATGAAGATGGTGAAACTTAAGAAAGGAAGAAACATGGTGGGCTTGTCGGTTGAGGAATGAATTTGCAGAAAGAGAGGGAGAGAGAGAGAGAGACGTGTCTGAAACAGGAGAGGCCGTGTGCGGTGGTTTTTTAGATATTTTTTTAAGACAGTCGGCACACTGTCCCGCGCTTTCCTACGATTCCCAAGTCGCGTTTGATTTTTTGCAAGAAACGAAAATTTATTTTTTCCATCGGATCGATTTGTGTCGATTTGATTCCGACACTTACATGCGATTTGCAATTATGCAGCCGACCGAGAGATATCTGACTAAGACTTTCGCAACTGTCGGTTGGACTGAATGAGGAGTGAAGAACTTCGGTGTTTCGGAGTAATGCAAAGGTCGCGTCTTCGGCTCTTGGTTGTGTAATCCTATGATCTTCAGGAGCAACCGGATTCGTTTTCAACTGAAGAACATTTGCACTCACTGCCCACCCTCCGTTTCCAGCATCGCCAACCGCTACGAATGCACGAAAATCTTGAGCAGCCACTTCAAGTTGTGAAATATCGGCGAAGCAGAGAAGCTGTTTGAGAAAATTCCTGAGAAAGATGTAGTTTCCTGGTCGATCATGGTTCATGGGTACGCTACAAATGGGTATCGCGAAAGATCCATGGAAGCTTTTTCTCAAATGAGAATGTCCGGTGTGGTCCCGAATTCTTTCACCATGGTTGGAGTTGTTGTCGGTGTTGCAGGTTTTGGCGACTCGTGGCTTCAATGCGTTCATGGATTGATTGTTAAGAATGGGCAAGAGCATAATTTGATTGTTGGCACTGCATTATTAGATGCTTATGCAAAATGCAGAAATATTGGTGGCTCTTACAAGGTGTTTCAAGGACTAAAGAACCCAGGTTTGATTTCCTTCAACGCGGCCATTACTGGGTTTGTGTATAATGATCTTTTCAAAGAGGCTCTTGTACTCTTTAACCAACTTAGGACAGTTGGCATTGTACCCAGTATAGCGACAATGGTGTCCATTGTCCAGGCATGTGCTGCGTTAGGATCACTGCAACTAGATTCTGTTCACAGCTTGATTATGAAGGTTGGTCTCTTGTCACATCCATCTGTAAATAATTCGATTCTGAACATGTATTGTAGTTTTCTGGATTTATCTGGTGCTACAAAACTTTTTCGTTTGATGGGAAACAAAGATATCATTAGTTGGAGTACAATGATGAGTTTATTTATCCGCCTTGAACGTGCAACTGATGTGATGAAGCTTTTCCATGAGATGAGAGATGCTGGTGCCAATCCTGATGAAGTAGTTGTTATCAACCTGATCTCTGCTTGTGTACTATTAGGAGATTCAACTAAAGGAAGACAAGTACATGCTCAGGTTATTGTTTGTGGCTTTGCTAATGAGGTTTCTGTTATGAACTCTCTTGTTGCCATGTATTCAAAGTGTGGTCAATTGGATCTTTCAAGAATGGTTTTTGATCACACATCCCAGAAAACAGTAATTTCTTGGACAGCGATAATCTCAGGATGTGCACATTTTGGACGTCCACAAGAGGCTTTGCGCCTATGGGTAAGAGCACGCGAGGAAGAAAGCTTTCGCCTTGATTCAATTTCATTGGTTGGTGTTCTAGTCGCTAGTGCAGAGCTTGCTGCACTGGATCTATGCAAGCAGCTTCACTGTCATGCATTTGGATCTGGTCTTTTGCCATGTAGAGCAGTCCAGAATAGTCTCATATCAGCATACTCAAAATGTGGGGTCATGGAACCAGCCCTTTGTGTGTTCGAGGAGATGGGTTGTCTTCGGGATATAGTCTCCTGGAATGTAATATTGAAAGGTTATGGAGTTAATGGTGCCGGAGAAACTGCAGTAAGTTTCTACAATGAGATGAGGATGCAGGGGGTGGATCCTGATAGTGCGACTTACCTGATTGTTTTGAATGCTTGTAGTCACGTGGGGCTGGTGGAAGATGGACTAAGGATTTTCAATCAAATGGTTGAAGAGAGCAGAATTAGGCCTCACGAGCAGCATTTGCGGTGCTTAGTTGACTTGCTTGCTCGTGCGGGATGCTTGTCTGTCGCACATGGCTTTGCCAATAATGTTTTGGATCAGGTGGGCCCAGACGTTTGGAAGGCTCTTCTTAGTGGGTGCCTGGTTCATGGGAATGTGGAGCTTGCGGAACTAGCAGCAAGAAGGTTGTCCAAACATGAAATGAGAAAATGGGATCAAGTTGTGCTTCTGTCAAATGTCTATGCATCAGCCGGGAGATTTAAGGATGCTGAAGTTCTGAGATCCAGTATGGAAAATAAAGATTTAACAAAGAACAAAGCTGTCAGCGCAATCCATGGAATGGCGATTGATTTTGGATGAGATTGCTTATATGGATAGTTTATCTTGTCAGTGTGGAGGGTGGCTTTTCATGCATGAATTCACTGAGGAACCTATTTCGCTTGTTTCTCATCAATCGGCAATTTGGTCAGGGGAGTGTTCTGTCCTCCTACTATAAGATGTTGTTACAAGTGGTCTTAGGAGAAACATTAGAATAAATGGCAGTGAGTTACTTGAGCAAGTTTTCACTCTCCATTGTATTGGACAATGCTGCACAAACATTCCTCCTTGGGCTTCCATAACTATAAGCAACTGATGTGAAACCTGGCCTGATGCTTCCAGGTGGTTCGACTGAGCTATATTCACTCGGAAGAGTTGATTTGTTAAATTCACCAGATGACAAATAAATAGCAGCGTAACATCTCAGACATGAAGAAGGAACTGTATCCTTCTGACATATCTCTCGTGGATAAGCATCTGTCTGACCCATGTTGTGGGGCTTTTAACCTGAAGATGGAGCAGGGCACTTAAACTACTCAGGAATCGTTTATTTATCAGAACTGGGGGGCAACATCTAGAGAAAACAGTGGAAATCGATTTGAAAACTCCTGTTGTTTTATCCGCATGTAGGAGGACGCCTTGAAGTTGCAACCTCTCTACTAAATAGAGCTGTTAGAGTCTGAAGGAGAAAGAGGGCATTCCATATCAGATGATGATGATGATTGGGTTTGATCTAGTATTACTTTGCCGGGTACTGCTGCGGCTATAATTGCATTATATCTTTCCTGATTTGATTCGCTAGACCTGAAATTACAGAACAGCATTAAAGCCAAACAAGTGGATCAAAACTCGTGGGTTGAATTGCCAGATCTTGGCATATTGCATATGCAGTGGACCCGGAGCGTTCTTCTGGTGGAATGTGCAAGAGCGACCCATTGCAGGGGCTTGATGGGTGATGGAGATAATTTTCAGCTCGGATTAGACAATGGCTTTCTCACAGATATCTCTGATTCCTTAACAACACATGGATCTTTTCTTTCATTTATGTAAATCTCTTTTTCAGAATGTCGTCGAATGCGAAAATTCATCGAGGTGTTCTTCATTCACTTTGTGGAGGTGTGCTTGTATTCACTTCGCCGGACCGTTATCTCTCACAGATTTTTCACTTTAACCAGTAAAATTGTGGAAAGGTAGGTTGAATTCATATCAAGATGAGATCTGGCCCGCCGCTTCTCGCATGTTCCAGATAAGTTCATGCACTGATTTTGATATGTGGTGCCCCACTCATGTGGACATCGATGTCATGAGCTCCATCTCTCTAATTCTTGAAATATAAAAAGATATTTCCTAATTTCACTAGTCAGCACATCTCTCTCTCTCTCTGTGAATGAATAGGGAGACATTAATGAGAGCCATGGCTAGATAGTTCCTTGGCTTTCTAGCTCCACAATCATCTCTCTCCCTTTTCAACTTGCTGCGGCAACCCCCATCATTCCAAGTTATATAAATGCTCTTCTCCATCTTTCAAAGTGCCCGAAGTTCTTTCTCTTCAGGATATTGTTAGCAATGAGGATATCAGACTATCTAGCATCGAACTGGAAATGTCTCTGGCTCAGTATCGTGCTGATATTGAAATCACTGGAGCTGGTTGGATTGTTCTGTCCTCTGGGAACCAGATGGTCTTTACTGGCTCTTCTCCTTCTCTCCGCGATTTTGACCTTCACGGTAGTATCTGTTGCTCTAGCCATCGACGTAGCGGCAATCCTTCAGTGCGATTTCGGCCCCCGATGCTCGAGGAGCTGCCGGGGAGGCATATGTTGGCACGAGATCGCTTGTTGCAGAATCCTCCGCGATGAGTACCGTGTTATGATGGAGTAGACATGATTTCGAGCTTTCAGAAATACATGTCCAGCTTCAAATTCATTTTAAAATTTAAATTCAAGTTGTGAATTTACTTGTGTGAGTGCTTCCAATAATGTCCGATTGTGAATTCTCTTGAATAACAATAGTCATTTAGCATATACACGTTCCATATTAACAAAGTGTAACTCTTTTTTGCTTCGGGTAATAATGGAGGAAAAGTTTGGCTTCCACATGAATCATCCGCTCACTAAGAGTAAGTAGGTTGATTTGTTCTCAAAATTCTAAGATCGTAGCTAAGCCTGAGTAAGTCATGTAGAAAATTCTATAATGTCCGATTTTGTTCTCTCCACTCAAAAAAGAGAAACGAATTTCCCTTTAGAAAAGTAAGATCTTACAAGCAATGAAAGATTCTGACTTGACGTAAAACGATCGATTCCAAACTCTTGTTTATCTTGTAACTTTACGATATCTAAAACACGACCGACGAAAATATTCGATATGGTATCAGCATATTCTATTATAATTATCGGTAGTATTTTATGAGCCTCAAGTGCCGTTCTTTTCAAGTAGAAAAGAGCACATGTTTTCATTTAAATTGACTAAGTATAAATAATCATAAACACGCGTGTTGCTATAGCGAATTGAAAAGTGGTAGGCACTTAGGCATTTAGCGAAATTGCATCAATGGTGTGTACCTTCTCAGCATTGAATGATTGGTGGACGGAACACGAATTATTGCATTTGTGGGGTTTGTCTCGGTCGCCTTAATGCTATCTAGCTTTGATTAGATATGGTGACAAAAAAGGCTAGGACAAGATCCTACCAATTCCATCATCTTCGCTTTAGCACTTATGGGACCGCTCTTTGGTGTTTCTTAGCGAACATGGTCCAATGATGGTTTCACCATCTACAAATCCATCAACGTAAAGAACTTCATGTACCTAAAACCCAACTTCAGTGGAGAACAAGAAGAGGAGTTGCCTCTTTCCAGACAATTTTTATCATACGAGAATGTTTGAATCGTTTTTTCTAGATTTGGTTCCCGTCTTGCTCGATTCACGAGGCTAGTAAAATCACGAACGAGTCTAGAAATTTTTGCCCAATGGATTTCGCAATCCGACGAGACAATCGAGAGACTCCCCCAACGGCTAGAGAATCTTCTCCTCCCGAATCCGCAGACCATTGTCCCACACCAGACAGCGAGACATCGTCTATTGTAATGCAAAAAACATTTAAAAAAAATCAGCTTCCGTTCGTATAAACGAGGATGTTTCAGATTCGACGCTTCCTCACGCTCGTCAACTCAGGAAAATCAAAGGACAAAAAAGTGCGACAAGACCGCACGCAAAAGAAAGAAACACCCACTTCGAATTTCGCGGTGAGTATTACTTACTTTGGAAGAGAGAATATCATAAAGATTTGAGTTTTTACCACTTCTGCTTGAATCAAGGTTCAAGCCTCCCTCTCGATCTGACTGTTTTACACGACGGTACTAAGAACATGATTTTACAGAGACCCTGAAAGTCCATCTCTATAAAGCAGAAAAAAACTTCAAGATGCAGATTTTAAGACTAAGCAAGAAGAGAGCTCTTCCATGAGTGACAGCTGAATCCTACCCTTTAGAAGACGTTCCTCTCGCTTTTACTTCACACTTTGCACTTTCCCTAAGCAGCTCTTCCCAACTATATAACATAGCTAAAAACATCTCCTGATCAAAGAACCGCCATTTTTGATCAGAGCATCAAACCTACAAGCCTAAACCATTCACATCATGGTTATTTCGGTAATCGCGACGGGGCTCCTCACCACGTGCTTCCCGTCGGACCAAGCGAGCGACCCAAAGGCCGCACCCGAGTTGTCAAGCTGCAAGCTGCGGGTGTCCGCCGTCACAGTCACCACGTAGCTCTGCTTCTTGACGGCCTCCGTGAACACCAGCTTGGTCGGCTTCACGCTTATGGTGACCCCTTTCGGCACCGACTCAACCCTCACCTGGTAGACCGCGTTCGGTTGGCCCACATTTGTTGCGGTCCGGATGAAGGTCTTGCTCTGGACCCCCTTCGACGATGTCAAGAAAAGGGCAGATATCGAAGGGTAATTCAGGTTCTCTGGTAAGGGCTTCTTGGCAGGGCAATTCGCCGGCAATCGAGTGATCACCTGAATGATCTTGTTGGAGTAACCGATCCCGCACAAGAAGCTCACATAGTCATCTTTAGTAATGTCATAGACTAGTCCTGGGTCCATAGCTAGATCAAGATGTAGATGCCCAGCACCGAAATCATAAGGACTCCCATTCTTCCCAGTGGATTCATCACTGATCCGCTGGTTACGGTTATCAACCAAATTGGCCGTGGTCATCATGGCCGATCGGATCATGGCAGGGCTCCAATCTGGGTGCGCCGACTTGAGCAATGCAGCAGCGCCGCTCACGTGGGGGCAAGCCATCGAAGTCCCTGACAGGATGTTAAACTCGGTCTTCCTCTTATCTGAGGGCAACCCAGTCGGACCGACTGCATCGGTCCAAGCTGCCAAAATGTTCACCCCAGGGGCAATCAAGTCTGGTTTCAGGATTTCCGGGTCTAGCCCGTTCGGGCCACGTCCCGAGAATGAGGCCACTACCGGAGCTGGCTTGATCCCGAGCTGGGTACCGCGGAAATCGATGGTGGCAGTTGGTTTCGCAGTCGACTTAATATAGGACTTCACTGCATCACCCTCGTTAGCACCGAGTGCAGCAGTGGGAATGACATGAGCATCACCAACTAGGCCTTCACCATTAGACATTCCATTCGCAAGAATCATGCCGATGCCACCGGCTTTCTGCACCACCAGGCCTTTAGCAACCCGGGGGCTGCTGCCGCGGTCGCAAATTACGATCTTGCCCTTCACAAGATTTGGATCAAGAGAATTCTCCATACACAGCGAAGCAGATAACACCCCTGATTTGCCAGGATAGACCAGGGGATACATTTTGCCTTCCAGGGGAGGTCCAGCGTAGAGGGACACGCCGGATAGCTTGACTCCGTTGCCGAGGCTCACGTCGGCTGGGAAGTTCCGGTCGATTGTGCTGGCGCCCACTGTGGTCAGCCACGGGGCCAGGTTCGTCACCGACATCTCGTTCGGCCCATCATTGCCGGCCGAGGCCGAGACGAAGACCCCATTCGCGACGGCCCCATAAGACCCGATCGCAATAGGGTCGAGATAGTATGGCGAGGAGACTCCGTCTCCGCCTCCGATCGAGATTGATATCACGTTGACACCGTCCTTGACGGCCGTGTCGAAGGCCGCGAGGATATCAGAATCAAAACAACCGGAATCCTTCCAACACACCTTGTAGGACGCGATACGTGCTTTCGGCGCGACCCCCTTGGCGACTCCCATAGCGTAACCGGACATTGAAGCCTGGAACGAGTATCTTCCGGCAGCCGTCGACGCCGTGTGCGTCCCGTGCCCGTCGGCATCTCTCGGCGACCTGTGTCAGAACATTTTCAAGAAGTACTAAAATCAGCTCAGCTTTGCACAGTACAGGACTAAAATCAGCTCAAGAGCTGCCAATTGTCAGATGAATCACCTGAACTCGACCGTCTCGTTGATTCCGATCGCCGGACCGGCAGACCTTCCGGCGGCCTCGTTCCCTTTAGAGAAGAATCTCGCTCCGACGATCTTCCGGTTACAGCTTTTGAGGGAGAACCCGACGCCCGCCTCGCAAACGCCCTTCCAGCGCTTCGGCACGGGGCCGAGGTTCTGGTCCGAGAAGCTGCGGCGCCCGGGGGTGATGCCCGTGTCGAAGACGCCGACGACGACGTCGGAGCCGTAGTCGGACTCGGACCAGAGGCCGCGCTGGTTCCGGAGGCCCAGGAACTGCGGGGAGCGGGTGGTGTGGAGGCGGCGGCGGCGGTCCTCGAAGGCGGCGAGGACGTTGGGGTGGCGGAGGAGGGCGGAGGCCTGGGCCCCGGTGAGGGAGGCGGAGAAGCCGTGGAAGACGGTGTCGTAGGTGTGGAGGATGCGGGCCGCGTCGGCGAACTCGGAGGTGTACCAGTGGTAGTGGGTGGGGAAGATGGAGGGCTTGGACCCGGTGTCGACGCGGACGATGTAGGTCTTCGCCGCCGCCTCGCCGTCGCCGGAGCAGCCGCCGGAGAAGAGGAAGAAGGAGAAGGAGAAGAGAGCGAAGAAGAAGGAAGAAGCCGCCATGAGAGAGAGAGAGAGTGGAATAAGTGGAAGTGCCGACAGGAAATGCAGTGATATAAGTAGAAATTTGAAATTATTGTCTTTTTGTCATTTTTTTTTTTTAAATATCAATTTAACTTTTAACCTTCGGAAATATCATCGTTTTGATTGTTTTTTTTTTTTTCAGGGATGACTTTAATTCGATTAAAATTGATTTTTTAGGGGAAGGGGGGAGTGGGAGATGGATATGATTTTGTCGCCTATGCTATGAAGAGACGAGTCGCCCTCAATATCTGCGGGACCTCTTTGATAATTTTTTTTTTTTTTTCACCCCCTTCAATTTTTCCTTTTTCTTTCTCTTGCCTGCTCCGGAGGGACCCCCCCCCGGGTCAGTTTCTTTGTCCATCTGCAATTCAATTTCGATTCTTCTCATTTTGGAGTCTCTACATCTTCCGATGGCACCATGTTCTTCCTTTACCAATCGCGTGGTCACACACGTTGTGTTATTCTGAAAATGACATAAATTCATATATCAATTTGACTTGACGTGTTACGTGATTCTTAAATTTTAAATTTATTCAATATAATTTCGAATAAATTATAAGTTTATGGACAACACTACATTTTGAGTCAAAGTTTCAAAAAACACATTACACGTTAGGCCGATATTTAAAAATCACTCTTATCTTATTCATTCTGTCATATCACTTGATTGATGTGAAAATTGGAATCTTCAAAATGTTTTAGGGTTGTTATTTTGCTTGAAAATTTGATAAATCGTGGTTGGTTAATGCGATGTGCATGCTATTCGAAAGGCGCAACAAACTTCGAAAAGGTGGGAAAAGAAAAAGGGTGCCGGGGGGGCAAAATTCCATGTTCACGCAATTTGACCGATCGATGTTTAAATTCGCGCATCCATGAGGGCCTCATGCGGTGCCGAATGGCTCGAAATTGCGAGCACCCGGTCACGTGCCTCACGAGCGCGTGGCCCCCACCGTTCCCCCACCTCCAACTCCTTTTTCCTTTTTGGTTATTACAAATAATCACCATCTTTCTTCGCGGGGCCCTCCTACCGTTTTTCAACGGTGCGTATTTCTTCCCTCCTTTCTTTTCGAAATTCCTTAATCCATAGAAACCTTTTTTTCTTTTCTTTTTCCCCTTTGCATCTACCTGGATCTGTCAACTCGATGTGATTGCGGCCGTCGATTCGGTGGAACTTCACACACAAACTTGCTCGAAATTCATTTGATCAACAATTCTAAATTTCTAACTGAATCGTTTCCTGGATCTAGATATAGGCAAACCTTCTTAAATTAGAGGTTAATATGACGGAAACAAATTTACTAAAAACCAACTTTTTAACAGTCAAAAACTTCAATTTAGTATTACCTTCTATTAATTTTTATTAAATTTTAGCGTTAAATTATTAAAGTTGATGACATATAACAGTTGATAGGACATAGGTATATTAATTTGTGGCTTTTTGTGATATTAATTTTATTTAATGGAAACTAACAATGAGTAAAATTGTGACAAAAGTATCAATTTAAAGATTTTGGTTATCGAAAAATTAATTTGAAATAAATTTGTCAAACATGTATCAGTTTGAGCTCTTTGGTGGTTAAAAAATAAATTTAAACATAAATTTCTCAAAGATGTATTGATTTTGCGTTTATCCATAACATTTACCCTAAATAAAAATAAGAATATTTGATATTTTTTATTTGGAATTATTTAGCAAGCAACTGATTAGGAAAGTTCATAATTTAGAATTCATCATTATTATTATATTTACATGTCGTTTTTTTTTTTTTGGTCAATTATATAATTACTGCTTTAAGAATCGAATTATTAACCTAATGAATCGGGAAGCTTTCTTCTTCTTTTATTTATTTATTTATTTGGTTATTATCATCACTGCCACTGTTGTCATTATCGTTATCTTTTTGCTTTCCACGAGAAAAAGCCAAGGGGGGGGGGAACAACTTGACAGGCTGATGAGTTCTGAGAGACCTTTTTCTCCGTCTTCTCCTGCCGCCTTTCGGGCCCCCCACCCACGTTAGGGAAGATTGGCACTGCTGGAACCGTGACCTTTTTTTAAAGCCTTTGATCCGACGGCAGCAAACCCATTCGGGAGCCTGGCCCACTGTGCCTGGACGGTCGGATGCGCGCGTGCGCGAGGGATGATGATGATCCACGGGATCGTGGCACTGTGGTCCGATGCGTTTTGGGCTTTGATGGCGTTGAATTGTCGATGGGCCTATAAGGACGGGCGGAATTCGGGCTAATGTTGGCGCGATTGACGGGGAACAGGAGCATCAAAAGGGACAGGGTAGGTGCCTATGTTTTTTACCCTTTTTAAAAAAAAATTAAAAATAATTGAATGACAGTGCTTAATTTACCGTGGGATAACAATCTATTTTAAATTATAAATAATTAAATAATTATAAATTATAAATTATTGTGGAGTAAACTCCTTCAAAAATTTATGGTTCACAATAAGAAGTTTCTCTAAGTATCACAAAAATTGTTACGTTAACAAGTCCATTTTTCTTTTTAGTCCAGTGTGGAAATTTGATTTGACCATCCTCTTTAGTGAAAAGGAAAAGGAGATGACAAATGCCTAGTACTTGGTATGTTTATTTCTAGAATGAACTGGGGTCCCTCTAAAGTTAGTGATTTCTACCTTTTAAAGTTATCCCGTGATAAATTAACACATTAACACAACACACTTTGAGCATCTCGAATTGCATCTCAATTCTTTTTCTTTCTTTCTTTTTTCCCAATCGCCGTCGCCATCGCCTCATTGTCTCTGTTGGACCCTGCACTAGTTGTTGCACACTTCACTAGCCATGTTCATGTTTGTCACAACCCTTCACCTTTGTCTTACGCACTCCCTCTCTTTCTCCACTCATCTGTTTGATTGAACCCAACCCACGGTGCTTTAAGGCTAGCGAGGTTGCGCGCGCCCCTTTGTAGAGGTTCCTAAGGATAGAGAGGTAGACTAATGATGGGACGGTACACGATGGCAATGGAATCTAAGCTACAACTAGGGACGATGGTGGCACGATGGCTAGGTTAGCGGCTCCTTGGTACAGGAGCTAATTTATTCTTTTGCTACTTATGGTCAAATATCACCCTTCAAAGTATTTCAATTTTCTTCTAGTTTCAACTAAAATTGATTGGTTTTAGAGGTGGGTGCTTCCCACCCTGAAATTGGGAAATTGAAAATTGTTCTTTAAGGATTGGTTTCGAAAAATTGGAACTAAGAACCGTTTACTTGTTCCATGGACTTACCTGGCAATTCAACTCCTGGGTGAATCTATGGAACTTATCTAAAAGTCTTTGAAAGAGGCATGAGATTTGAGAGCAAGCAATGAGGTCAGAGGTCGGAGGCTAAAGGCAACCGAGAGCAAGAGTGAGAGAGGGATCAATGAGATTGGAGGCCACTAAGAGCAACAGTGAGAAAGGGAGGCAAGAGACGAAGAGGAAATTAGGGATATAATATATTTTACATTGTCCATTCATTTGAGTCAAAGGAGGGTAGAGGCACCTCGGTATTCATCCACATTCAATGTGTAGCTATAACGGGTGTGAAATCTACAAGCCTCAATCTGTCTATTGTGCATTTTCATTCTTTGAATATTTTTCATTACACAAGAAAAGCGATGATAGTTGATCTTAATCCTCATATTCAACGCCATAATTTCAACATCTCTTATCTTTTGAAAGAACAGCATTTCTAATGTTAAAACCGACTCATGACTACATTTTTACCAATAGACTCGCTTTTCAATAATCTCTTTAATTTATCATGACTTGATTAATACACATGCATCGATTCCTTGTGGCGCCATTGCTACAACAACATAACACGTCGGATAGTTTCCATGATCTTCATCATCCATCAAAATCAGATTTGATAACCATAGACTAAGTCTCAACCGACCCGTTATTCTCATAGACTTTTCTCTTCACCTTTGCTAAAATGGCCCCCCGAAAATGGAATCATTCCACATTGCAAATCCACAATAAAATGGTCTCAAGCCCCCATTGATTTCGCACAGATTCGTGGAATTCTTGCAGATCCGCAAGCATTCGTTATCGTACCTCGGCGACCGTTAGTTTTTCTGGCTGATTGCAGGTGAAAACGATGGTGATTATTGATTTGGAGCACATGCGCGTTTCCCGCACTGATTTCAGTAAATCCATCCTTTTCAGACGATGTCCTCTTCGGTTGAATTTTGACTTTGGTTCTGGGGACCTCATTCGGTAGTTGAGTTGGTGCCGAATGTTTTGCGTGGAGCAATCAAAGTTTCGACTTTGTTCCTTTGCTTCTTGGCTTTTTCCCTTTCTATTGTGCTAATTTCCCGGGAATGCGCGTGGTTAAAATGCGGCTTTCTTATCATTGAAAATATAGGTTTTAATAATAACTAGATGTAGCAGTTTACCGTTGACATAGAATCCTCGATTTTCTAACAAAGAAAGTGAGACAGTTCAGGTCGGTGAGGACCTACAAAGAGAATAAATATATGTGAATATAGCAAAAGAAATTCGGTACCCTAAGCTCAAGAGGAGTCATAAGAAGTTGATTAAATTGTCGTATCAGGATAAGTGCATTTTCAATTAATGGTGTAAAGCAAAAATGCGTGTGCAACTTTGGGTGTGCATGAATCCAAGTTATTCGAAATTAAAGAGGAAATCTGGGGTTGAAATTATCACTTATTTTGCGGTGTGACTTTTTTTTCCTTTTTCCCTTAAATTTCCC
The DNA here is from genome assembly GCA_014182375.1 of Eucalyptus virginea. Lineage (NCBI taxonomy): Eukaryota > Viridiplantae > Streptophyta > Magnoliopsida > Myrtales > Myrtaceae > Eucalyptus > Eucalyptus virginea. Next base: position 17,220,666 of record CM024522.1, on the reverse strand, counting down.
TCCTAATTTAGGAAATCATCATTATATAAGTTGGGGAAATGATGGGATTTGTCCCTGGTGATGGGCCAAGATATCCTCCCTCTCATCATCAATGGCCAGTGTCCAATCCATCGTCATCTTATGATCGTTTTCTTGGTATGGGCCTCGTTGGTAGATGGTCTGTTAACAATCATCGAGCATCATTACGCATCCACGCCCTCTACTTCGGGCCTAAAACGATGCTTTTCTTGTCATTCTCAGCCAATAATTCCATGTGTTATAATCACTTTCCCTAAAAGAAAAATTAAAAAATCAAAGTGAGGCAATTTGTAATTGGGGGCCCAAAAGGCCCAAAAGCCCAGCCTGGTCAATACCGAGAGCCCAGTTTCCACCTCCATCAAATTCGCTCTTGCAGGATTTGCCGGGGTAGCATCTCCTATCCCGCCGGCCCGTCTTCACCGGAGTCGCCCCACTCCACGTACTAATGACATGTCGTCTGAGTAAAAATTAGGGCGGTGATATCTAAAGAACGGCGTCGTTTCGTCATGCTACCGAGCTACCATTCGGCATTGCAGCTTCAAATTGCATTGCTTTGTACGCCTGCTCAAATCTTTTGAAAAGACCCACTAATTTAGTTCGTCGGCACTCTAGTTTTCGTTTAGAGGACATGCCATTTATGCACGTCGTCGTCCTAATTCACGTCAGCTGCCACGTAAAAATTTAGTGGGTCTTTTCAAAAGATTTGAGCAGGCGTACCAAGTGGAATCTAGCGGGGGCTTATTATTTTGCACAGGGCAATTTGGATGCAAGGCGAAATGAGATAAGGCCACACGTCCAACTTCAAAGACGGACATCTTATCTGTGTTGTCAGAACGCCTTTAGCAAGAATAATCCTAATTAATTTACAACATCTCTTCTTTGATCACGCCCGGAAAGAAAGAAATGAAGCACCAATAGTCAACTTACAGATCATGATCAAGATTACCTCCCCACCTAACTTAAAGATTAAAAAGCTTACCAACTTCAAATTCACTGTGTCTCCGCATGCTGTTCTCTTTTTATAGTCCATTCATGCACATTTACAGGTTCAATCATTTCTCGTGCTGTTAACCAACCTTAAAATTAAATCGAACAAAGTTAAGAGTTATTCATGAGGGTCAAAAATCTTTCGTCATCTTGATTGCTGCTACTTCTTGTGTTAGTAGACAGCGACAGAAGTCGAGAAGACGTGTCACTTCCGATAATCAGTAAAATATATATAACAAAGATGAGCTTTTTTGTCGTTAGGTTACCGGATGCCATTAGCGAAATCCTTATTACGAGATTAGACGTGGGGGGTGGGGGGGACAACTTACATTAGTGCAAGGTAAGAGGTAAACATCAGGGGAAATCAAACGCATCTACTTGGAGTTATTAAATAAGAGAAGTGGGGGAGGGAGGGGCCCGAAAAAGGGTGAGATGGGGACACGACATCATCGTCGCATGATTAAGGTGAACCGATGCGGGCCGGGTCGGGCCGGGTCGGGTCGGATCTACTTGGCCCGGTCCTGGATCACATCGAAGCCCATCTCGGTCGGGTCGGTCGCCTGGAGCTCGTAATGGACACCCTCCAGCGCCCTCCTCAGCCCGGCTTTGGAAGTCGCGTACAGCATCTTTGCTCTGATCCTCGATGCTGTCGGTGACCTGACCAAAAAAAAGGCAACATTTAGGGTCGTCAGCAAACTATAAAGTGGAAAAAAATTAGCTAGACATCACTCGGGATAGTACGAACAATCTCATGTTTAGAACGTTTATATCTGACGCCGGCCTTCACCTTTTGTGGGATTCTTGATGTCGGTATATCATTTCACTGAACTTAATTATCACACGATTGTTAGTTTGTGCCATTTACCTTTTGAACCCGTGTTAATGATCGTGCATTGAACTTAATCCCCGACAAGAGTCGATGGATTGGTGTGACCTCGGATTTGATCGATCCACAGTTTCCAAATGGGAAATTCATCGTCCTCATGTGAAATGGTGGGATCCAACGTTACCATTATTAAAGTTAATGATGGCAGATTAGAAAAGAAAAAAACGAAAGTGGTTGCCGCACTTCCAAATAAAGCCAGATTGAAAAAGTTCAAATCTGTGATTAGCACCTCTCTCTCATCATACTAGAAGACAAAGTAAGGTGGGATTTGAGATCTAAGACTTTCTGGGACAGCTCTTAAATCTGCCTATAATCTATCTAACCTCGATTAATCTCAGGCATTTATATCTTGCTATTTTCCAAATCTTCCGATTATGATTCGGTATGTGCATTAGGACATACATCATTATGTCATTATGACGATCGTAGGAAGCTTAATTTATATGCCGGTGTCAATTATTGACATTGTTCTATACGGCTCCAATCACGTTTTGATCTTAAGACAGGTTAGATTCCCGGGCAAGAAACTAATTTGATTTGTCCCACCATATGTTGTTTAAGTACTAATCAAGTGACAATTATAGGCCAAGGAAAAGAAGATATTTATAATATGGGTCGTGATCTAGAGCATGAATATGATATGTATGAAGGTGTTGACGTTTTAACACAGAGAGAGAGAGAGAGAGAGAGACGGGACGGACCATGCAATGAAGAAGATCTTGCTCTTCCGGCAGTTGTCGACGGTGACGAAGTCGAAGTCGAAGACGGCGTACCGGCAGTCGTCGTCCGGGAGGGACGCGGCCAGCTCGTCGAAGCCCTCCCCGGGCCCGCCCACCTTGTCAACGGTGACCAGCCTCGACTTCTCGTCGATCTTGAACACGATGAACCGGTGCACCTTCTTCCACTTCATCTCCATGAACGAGCTCTTGCACTTCGTCGGCGACCCACATCCCCGTCGTCGCCTGCGCTCGTCATCGGTACGAAGTCAGTCACCCCGAATCGAATTCCGACGAGTTCACGGATGGATAAGAAACGAACGAAACACACAAAAGAAATCGAACATCAATTTTACCATCTTGAAAGCCATGGCCATGGTTGATGCTGGTGTGAAATGCCTGCTGTTGCTTCTTCTTTCTTTCTTCTGTGCTTTTCTCGGGAGAGAAAAGGGTCTGACTAGGAGCGGAGGGGGCAGCTTGATCTTATATAAAGACGTGGGGGACTACAATACCACTGAACTTGGCGCATTATTACGAGTCTGTCCACCCGCATATGGTCATAGATCTCGTGCTATTACATCTTTTTTCTCTCGTTTCTATCCTCTTCCTCTTTATTTTTCAACCTTATAAAAGTCCAACTTGGTCTCTTCATCTAGTGGAATTGCTTTGTCGTCGATTTGGCACCACCCGGAGGAGTGTCCTCCCCCATGGTATAGTACCATGTCTCCCTCTTTCTCTCTCTCTCTAATGGACCACCTCCTCCATTTCAGCTCACATTTCCCAATTTGCACCCCACCAAATTAATCAATCGAGGGTAAATATTCCCTGTGTGAATTGCTTTATTTTGGCAAAGAAGAACCGGATTAGGGTTTGTCAATTTAAAAGATCCTAATTGGAAAATCATCTTTTCTTGTATCAAAAATTGTACATTGACATGCTCAAGTTAGATTTGACACTCAAGCATGATATCAATAAAAAAGAATCTAATAAGAAGTCTTGATTTATTCTCTTCTCATTATCCCCCTCTTTTGCATCAAACATTATTCATCGTCATGTTGAGAGTTAAGCATCATAGTCCGAGCATGATTAGCACCACTACTAAAGCGGTGAACCAATTGAGTAAAAGCCTTAGTAAATCATCTCGACCCCGTGAGCAAGTCGATGGCTTTCTTGGAACTTTTTCCTGAGACCCAAAAGATTTATCCGAGCATAGGAAATTGTAAATGGGATTTAAGGTAAAATGGAGTGGTCCCATCTCGGATCCTACACCCACAGACCCGACTCTGTTGCTTTTCTGTTTCCCCCTTCTCCAGAAAACCATAGCCTTTGCGTAAAAGCGAAGGAATGTTAAAAGCAAAAGGTAAAAAAATAAGAAAAGATCATGTTTTCTTTTTTGCAATTTCAAGCATGGATAAGATGGGAGAAAAAGGGGCAGGTTGGTGAGCAAGCTGCTGAGGCAAAATGCTGTGAATGAGCCTAGCCTCGATGGAAGCGAATCCGAATGCATTGCATGTATATTTCTTGCCGCCCGCGTACAATGCCTCCAATCACCGTCTACCCTTGATTTGCCATGATTGCCTTGTTTCCCTATTCTTCAACACATGCATTAGCTTTCATCCCCCAAGATTTCACATCCCTATGGATCTGTGAGGATTCCCATGATAATTCCATGTGGAAAGATGATAGAGAGAGAGACATTCTCTTTTGATCGAAGGGTTAAAGTACTAAATTATATATTCATGAGAATGGGATCTCCAAATACACGGCGAGCGTCCAATCGGAGCTTTCGTCGTCTCTGCAGCAAGGCGGGCCTGTTAGAGTTATCGGTATGCGCAGATATAAGTCTGTCGTGTGAATGGAAAAGTCAAATTTCGATTGATCATATCGTTCTAATTAAGAAAAACACTTTTTAGAGTTTTACAAGTACTACAACGAGTTGATGTATATAATAATGCAAGCTCGAGAGTGAGAGAGGGCTCGAGAGAGAGTACAAGCACGAAAAAACAAGTGAGAGGGAAGGCGTGCAAGCGCAAAAAACGAGTGAAGGAAGGTGAGCGGATGTGGCTGGGGGAAGACAATGCATTCATGTGGATCGAACCACTCTTCGACAAAAACCACGATCAACAGGCCCACAACTGACTAAGCAGATTGCATTTGTTCATAGAATGTCACAAAGTTCTTCAAATGGTCCAAATCCCACAGGACAGATTTACCTGTTGAATCCAGGGTGTGATCATATATGGCCATGGTTGATCTGCGTGTACCTGCTTCGAGTTTAGCTGTTTAGCTTCTTCCTGGTGGAAGCACTCCACTTCTTTTCCAGCTTTGTCCTTGTAAAATGTCCCTATTGTCTTTCCCAATCACTTCCAGTTCCCAGCCATCTGTTAGTGATTCTACAGGATTCTGGGTAATTGCTCTTGGATGACATAGCAGTATCAGAATCTGTAGATCAGGAATGTGGAGATCTCTGCTGAATGCTAGCTTCTCTTGATTGAATGGACTCGAGGAGTTTCCTTTTCATTTATTTATTTATTCTCGGTCCCTGCTTCGATCAGGATGATAGATTCTTCCCAACTTGGAATGCCGGGATGACTGGTTTGAGTTAGACCGCAAGACATGCTTTCCTACCTACGTATAAAAAAGAGAATTGACACAGCTCATGATACGTGCGTAACAGCGCACATTATCAAGAAATCTGCGCCACTTTTGCGCCTGATTTGGGGAGGTGATGCCCGGGACACTTCTTGCTCAATGAAGCGACAACTGATAAAGCAATTTTAGACCATTTTTCTGCAGTTTTGTATTTTCTTTTCTAAGGAGAAATGAATTTCTATTCATGAATGGAGATGAAATCAGCTAATGCTCCTGTTTTGTTTTGTAAGCCAAACACTGCATGACAAACTTAACCATCCATCCCTTGCCAAAAGAATCACTCTCTTTATTGACAGCCTCAAAATTGTACAATCCGACAATTGAAGGTATGAACATGCGAACTGGGCAGTTATAACTTCACAGAGAACAAATTGGAAATACAGAATCACAGAATTTTGACACATGAATACTCATACAGCAAGGTTCCGCGAGACGAGAGACGACCTACTGTTTCTACTGAGGGGAAGATGAACATAGACCTCGTGGACATCCTGTTTACAGACTTCCCCTCTATCCCTATCTACAGCATAACATACGTACACGGTGTCTATCACATCGTCCAAAACATGGATAAAGAAGCCCAGCACCACAATCAGCAGCACCCATGCCAGAACAGCCACAAGGTAAGAGTCCACTCCAAGGTCACTTACGCCTTCTAATATAGCCCAGACCTGAAAATTCACAAAATCGGAATACGATAGCAGGCTATCAGCAATCTTGAGAGAGAGAGAGAGAGAGAGAGAGAGATAGGCCATGTTATCTAGTAGAGATATTATCAGTCCAAACCAAACTTAACAGTTCAGGAAAATCTCAACCCAAACCCAAAGCAAGCCAATAAACTAACAACTCAGACCAAATCAATAACTTCAGTTTGTTAGTAGTTATTGGTTTGGTTTTGTTTCAAACCGTTACCATCATGTCTATGTACAAGTGAGGAGTTCGATACAAACTCCAAAATTATCAAACTTCAACGTACAATGGAAATGAACAAAAAAAGCAACTATTTTTACGCACGTATTGAAAAAAATGAATACAATCCAATTAATTATTAATAACATTAAAAACATTATCTAACTAAACATAAGAACCGCAAATGATAGCAGAAAACTATTTAATCAATCAATAATGGGCAACCTGAGAACTAGAAAACTGTCATGTAATAGTTTCAAGAAAACTTAGATGGGAAGAACTTACTTGGCTAGGTTAAGCTACAAATTTTATCAGTGGAAAGGACAATAAGTTTACTTCTCAAACTTATTAGTCTGGTTTGATTTTATCGGTTTTCAACGTTATAAAGCAACAAAAGCCAAACCAATTAAAAAACAAAAAGGAAGAAGAAGATCCAAAACAAAACCAAAAAAACTAATAAACAAAACTTACCAGTTTTATTCGATTTGGTTTGATCGGTTTATCGGCTTTTTTTTTTTTTTTTTTTTAAATTATGAACACCCATCATCTAGAACAAGCATTGCAACTGTTATGAACATCAGAGTGGTGCCACCAATTTTAAAGTCAGAGGAGAACTACTTATGTTGAAGCAAATCAAGAGAGATTCCACAATCTACTCCAAAATCCACTCCTCACATTTCAATATGAATCAAGGGCAATGATGAGGGTAGTCCGTACAGTCAGGTTTCTATGCTCAAAAGAAACAAGGGTGTTCGGTGTTGATTTAGTCAGTTGATCAGAAAGGACAATAAAAAGGGTAGCCATTCAAAGCCTCAATATGTATGTTCTGAACAAGCGTGACTACATGCTCATGAATGTCTTGAGTAGCACATAAGTCATTAAATTGGAGATAAGGATCGCAAAGACGACAACTTGAACAAACCCAAAACCACTCCCTCTGAATGGCACGTTCAAATGAAAGACTTAAATCTGATTTCGACCACTTACCACAACTGCATATATTGCTGAGAGTACAAAAACAATCGCTGCTAGTAATCGGGTTGAAATAGTCTCCACAAAGACAGCAGAAAGGAGATTGCGCTTCAAAAGCTCATATGTCATCCTAGCAGATGTGCAGTAGGCTTCACCTGTTATGGCCGCAAAGATTATGGTGAACTTATTTAAAAATTCAATAGCCCATAAAAAGGCGTTAACACAGCAACGGAGCACAACGTTCACGAATCCAGGGGCATCTTCCCGTTTTGCACCATCAACTATAGTCCGCACCATACGAACTACACAAATAAGTAATCCAGAGAGACATATAGTTCCTGAGGAAGGACCAAAAGCATTCCTGTACGATCACAAAGAAAAGGCATTTTAAATTAAAATGTCATAACTTTTTTAATCTTTTTCTAAGGAAAAATATGTTGCTAGAGACTCTTAATATTTCTCTCCACCAACTTAGAGAGATAATGTAAGAACTGCTTTACTAAGATAATAGTTATAATGCTAGAACTGCTAAGGGCTAACGCACCTGTGAGTTTGTTAACCAGCCATTCGTGCAAGCTTTTAAAAGAAGCAAATTACAGATCCTACTTAGTAAAATTACTAATGAAACAAGAGAATCATATGGGAAGTAGTGGAACCTATAAAGGAGAGAGACAAATAATCCAAGAGAAAAAAGGGTATAATGAGATGCAACGTCAGAATCAGAATAGAAAATGGCCAGAGGACATTCTATCAGTTAGGCCATTCAAGAAGAGTTCAAGGCAGACATAAAATCCATATTTTCAGAGATCAGCAAATGAGTACCCAGGATAGTACTTCCAATGCTCTTTGGTGGCTGGTACCAGAAAAAGAGAGAGCTGCAGTCTGAGCTTATGTAACTCATTTCTGCAATCTACAGGGCTCAACTTGCTTGAGTCTCCTCAAGCTTAGATCACGTTCAACCAAAATTTCATATAGCATATTTCAATTGGCTCCTCAAGAACAGTGACAATGAGCGGAGCTGTACCTCACAATGCTCATGAACATCAACATCAGGGATCAAAAATTTACCCATCCAGTCATCTGACAGCATTATGCACGCGAGTAGGGCAGTCTCATACAAAGAAGGGTAGGTGACCGAAAATGGGAGGTATTGGAATTATATGTTAGTCTAATGTCACATGAACTCGAGTAATGTTGATGAGTAATGGTTTGAAAGATGGTGCTATTAAGAATTATAGAGGCTAAAAGCATAGCACAGTTATGGCGAGTAAAAGTCCATTCAACAGCCCCACAAAATGTCAGAAGCTAAGTGAAAAGAAGGGTTCGTGCAACCAAAGGATAGGACCAACACTTCAAGCTGATTGATAACCAGCAGATACAATTTTTTCTTTTTTTCCAATTTCTATTGTAGATATACAGCAGATTGTTCACATCAATGTATCTACAAGGGTGACTCGGCACGCATGCATCGACATCTACAGCAATATTACACAAGCCCCATTCCAGTTCCACTGTCCTCAACAATTTCACGAAATGACTCGAGTCAGTTCAACAGAATCTATGTGTGATGGTTATCTATTATCATTCTAATAGAATACACAATCAAGAGCGAATCCACTCTGTACTAAAGTTGGTGCACCGTGTGTCTATAACTATGGCACATATGAGTACAATTCTCGCTGACTCACAGCATTATAACACTAACCATCTAATTTGTGAACATCAACAGCTAATCTGGGTACAGTACGAAACATCGCCGCATATAATCTTCCAACCTAGTTAGGAACCATCTTCTATTCCCTGAACAAGAGAGAGCCTGCAATAAACAGTGCGAAAACTTGCAAGGAATTTACCTTAAAGAACTTCTAATACTCTTCCTCGGAGGCGTATCCTCCTTGGAGAAGTACCACTGGGCGATGGTTCCGCTGATCACATAGACCTGAGCTTCGATCGCCACCGTCAAAGACCACAGCATAGTAAGGATCGCCAATGCGAAATAAGCAGGCACCCAACTATCCTGCTTCCACTCACAGGTGTACTCTCCGTCCCATTCGGTCGCGACGATTTCCCCATTTTGCCTGGCGAGCACCAAGAACACGATAATGGGAGCATAGTAAATCAACAGGCCGAGAGTCATACAGGGCAACACCCAAAACAAGGCCAGATTCCTCGAGAGAGCATCGGAGGCGACCCGAATTATCCTAACGGTGAGCTCGATTCGGTGCCAATTAGCCACGAAGATCCAGACGATCACCGCAACGACCAAGAACACGAACACCAGCACCAAGATCCTGTAAACCAAGGGGAAATCGTCGCTGCAGCTGGAGCTGACGGTGCATGCGACGAACCAGTAGACGTTCAAGAAGACCGGCAGCAGCACGAAGAAGGGCAGTGAGGCGTAGACGACCTGCTTGGCGTAGTGCTTGAGCAAGAGGAGGAGCGAGAAGCAAATGGGCACGCTCAAGATCAGAGTAATGACGAGGACCCATATCAAATCCGTCAGCGCGCCGGAGGACAGAGACGAGGAAACATAAAGGGCGTGGGGGCGGCGGCGGAGGGCGAGGGAAGCGGTGGAGGTGTCGACGCAGGAGGAGGAAGTGGAGTTGTAGGAGTAGGAGGAGAGGTCGGAGTAGTCGGCGTTGCGGTTGAAGCTGGCGAAGATGCCGAAGGCGAAGGTGAGGAGGGCGGCGAGGAGGAAGAGGACGAGGAAGGGGAGGTCCTTGAAGGGGCGGGGGCCGTAGTTGTAGGTGATCTGGAGGTACTGGGTCGGGTCGGGTCCGGACTCGGGTCGCCCGTCGGCCTCGGGCGGGGGCGTGGAGAGGAGGGGCTGGGTGGGGGAGGAGGAGGAGTCGTAGAGGGAGGAGGAGGAGGCGGGTGGCCTGTTGGGCTCCTCCGTGCTGGCCATGGCTTAGCTAGAGAGAGAAAGAGAGAGGGAGGAGAGGGAGGGAGGGAGGAGGAGATGGAGATGGAGGTGGAGGAGAGAGAAGGAGGGGGGGAGCAGATGTGTTGTGTGCGTTGACTGGTACCACGAGGACGGAGTGCAGAGACGAACATGATGGGTTGGCTGGCAAGGTCGGCTGCACAGTGCGAGGTGGTGAAAAATTAGCCGCGGTTTCATCTCCCTTTCGGCCCGATTTCTTTCTCTCTTTTTCTCGTGTCCTCCTTTGTCATCTACTGGTTTAAAGGCGGCCACTAGGGTGGACCATGAGCAGTTCTGTCAGGTGAAAAAGTTGGAACCTTTGGGGCTGGGTGGAGGGTTGAAAGGAGGGAGCTTTGAGGGGTGTTGATCGAGGTTATGCTTTTTATAGTCGAGGCTAATTATAAGTGTGATTAGGTCTATGCTTAGGAGGAGCCACGTCCATAGTTATAACCCGTCGAGAACCGGCTTTCTTCCATTAGAATAGAGAGGGGCCCTGTTGCGAGATGGAAACAAGAGAGTATTAATGAAACATATCTTGTTCTTAAGTCAGAATCTTATCTTGTCTTTAGTTTAAGCGAATTGCTAGTACTAGCAGAACCAATTGCCACCAAAACAATGTCAGCAATAAGGACCAAAAGCAGCATGCGCTTCCCAATGATCATGGACTTTCCCTCGTGATTTTTCTTTGGCGCAGTTCTCCATTTGAAGAGGGCATATAAGATCTTAGCGTCATAAAACACCTACTACCCATTTATTGGATTTCTTTCTTTTCTTCCTTATATCAACAGAGATCACTTCGAATGGGTAAATCTAGTATCTTGAAATGATGAATTAGATGATATATGAGTTGAAATCTGAGCAAGTGATGCAAATATGAAATTGCTTACACGCAAAAATACTAATAGGTCACATTTTCCTCAATCGTTTATCGGAGAAACTCTCTAATCTTGCATTTAATTAGTGGGTGACAACTTTGAATTTTAGTTAGCTTTGCATGCATATAAAATCCATACTTCATAACACATCACTCAAGGACAAGGTTTTAGAAATCCTCCAACCAGAGATGGTTAGAGAAGAACGCGAATTTCCTCAATTCCCTAATGAACAGGTTTAACATTGTAGTTCCTTTGTTCTTGTGAAGGGCTGGACCCCTCCACTGAATGCCCCCGCACTCATGGCGATTTCCAACAAGACAACCGTACGCAAAACTGCCCGATGATATCATGTCCTCATCAACATTCCTTGAATTTAATATATTCTTTATATTCTACCTTATCTTCGTTTATATTATTATACTCAAAACAAGCACAAGGAGCCCAAGTCAAATACCAAAACAAGGCAAAAAATTCCCCTCAGGCTCACACTTTGATCTGATCAAACTTTGTATCAATCACATAGACCGGGAGGTGAAATTCTTATCAGGACTCATACGTCGTGTACTGGGTGATGAGACCAAACTCCTGTAGACTGCTCATGAATGGAACAGCAGACCCAAGACAAAAGGCCAGAAAAAAAGTTGAGTGAACCCATTCATCTTTACAAAGAATACATCGTAGAAGTCGGGTACAGACCCATGGCATTTCCAAGAACTGTACCATGGTGAATATGAGCGTTGGAGTTAGCTGGGTAGCCAGGTTTCTGGACAAAAGACGGGGCAAAGAATGTCGACCAAAGGAGAGAACTCGCCTCCAAGTCCTGTATATGCGCGATTGGGCTTTCATGCTAGTTATCCTAACTGCGTGTACCCAAAAACAAAAAGTGGTCACCTTTCCTCGTCCCACTTACTTTTCGGAATCTCTCCAGAGTCAGCGATTATGACTTTCTTTCTGGGCTTTCCGTTGTATGTTCCAGCTCCACCTTCGATTGCATAGACAGTGTCCATGCCTTGAATAACCCTGCCGAAAACAACATGCTCTCCATCCAACCTGATACATTCAGAAGAAATGAAGGCATATTAACCTAGGAAAAATAAAAGCAAAGAATAATAAAAATGTAAAATGGAACCTCAAGAAACTCATGCAAAATACTTAATTTCAGAACATCGTGCAGTCCATTTGTCTCTTTAACTGCAGGTGCAGTGTCTCATTCTTGAGTAAAAGCAAGAAAAGAAGAAAGAAGAAATCAGATGCCATGATATGAACTGGAAGATTGAATGAATATTTAGTGACACCGATTGAAGTCTTTTAGTTCACAAAGCTACTTTTAGGCTGCAGGCATGACCAGATTGACCAAACAACCTTAGCATCCAACCTGCAGAGTGGTTGAGATCTTAATGGACCACATGAAGCCCGTAAGGCACTAGAAATAGGATTTTTCTGAATCACGTTTATTAGGCAAATAGAATACATATTATAACCTCACTAATCCACATAAAAACTTACCAGCTGGCTTTGACCGTGGTAATAAAGAATTGTGATCCATTAGAGTCAGGGCCAGAATTCACCATGGAAATGACACCTGTTGTTTAAAAAGAGCAAAGATATCATTATTCAATCTCCATGATATTCAGAAACAACCATGACTTATGACTGTAATGACCCAAAAAAGACTACTCAAATCGAAAAAGAACTGACACCTGCGTGGGAATGCTTTATCCTAAAATTCTCATCAGCAAAGGTGCCACCGTATATGGATTCATATCCTTTTCCATCACCGTAGATTACATCTCCCCCTTGGATCATGAAGCCAGATATTATACGGTGAAAAGGCGTTCCTTTGTAGTGGAGTTTTTTTCCATTGGCACTCTTGCCCTTTTCCCCTACAATGATAGAAATTACTGGAGGTTAATTAAGATGGCATCAGGTTACTCTTCCCAGCAGTTCTTGGTGCACTAAATAAAATGCTGTCAAACTGCTAGTAAGAATAAACCACATACCTGTGCACAAAGCCCGGAAATTTTCTGCAAAATAAATAACTAGAAGTCAGGCAAAGCTGTTGCTAAAGCATATCATAAATGCCCGAATGTCAGAGATATCTCTAAGAGAAATATAAACATCTGGATCTTTCATAAAAAAGAAAAAAAAAGTGCAGGGCCTCCAAGAAGGAGAAGATTGGGTAGATGGATACAGATCTAAGTATCTGTCATCTAAGCAGTACTGTTTTTCAATTTCCAGATCATCTAGGTAAACTAGTTAAAACAAACATTTCCATATTTCTGGCCGCCCTAATACTGAAACTACAAATGGGAAATGGTTATTCTCAAGCTCATGATTAATAACTGACAAGACAACATGACTTTGGTAGAGACACACTCAGTACTTACGAACCTACAGTTCTTGGTACCACCTCGCCATATAATCCAATCACAATTCTACCTGCATAAGAGTGTAACCTTAAAAAGGTTAGATCATTGATAAACATTATGCATTATAGCAAACAGATGCTCAAATTGCTTAATGTCGTCTATGAACGATCATTGCAATTCGACAAAAAGCCTATATAATTATGAAAATTCAACATTGAGAAGCAGATGCCAAATTCCTACAGATATTGAACAATTACTGCATACGATGGTGATTTGTTTCGCCTTCAAGGTGTGCCTTGGGAGTAACAAGAACCACCTAGAACCAACATATTTTGTATGACACTATGCAGAGAAATGACCTCATAGTTTACCGTGATTTTAAAGGAAGAAAAAGCTGTTTAAAAAAGGAAGGGAAGGGATTTTTAAGAAAGGATTTATGAAACCATGTTTGGTTGGTTTGATAGGAGAGAAAAAATGGATTTGGAAGGATGTCTTTTTTTTTCTCTCATATAGTTGATTTCAGTAAGTTTTTAATACCTCCAAATCCGTTCAAAAGTGATGAGATGATTTGGTTGATCTGAAAGTTACTATTGTTTCAGCTTTTTTTATTTTTCTCATTTCCTTCCTTTTTCCTTCAATTCTCTTCATCTCATCCAGACAATGAAATTACCCTTCCATTTGTTTTCGCTTCTTTTTCTCTTCCAATGATAGTTTGAAGCATTCTTTCTCCTTTCATCTGACTCCATCCAAATAGAGTCTGAAAAGAGGGAACAAGAGCATTTTGCTCCGAAGAAGAGAAAACAGATACACAGAAGATAGGATATAGACGCCTGCACTTGTGCTCCCATGAGTAGACAAACAGGGGTGTGTGTACGTGTGTCTCTGTGAGAGAGAGAGAGAGAGGAGAGAGAGATACCTAAATGCTGTCCATCAATGTCAACGTCCAAGTATACTCTGTGGGTAATTTCAGGTTCTTCTTCTACTTGGTCTCCTCTCTAAGCATTAAAGAGGAAGCAATTAGAAATATTATCCATTAAACCAAGAATTACAAATAGCATTTTCCACCCAAGAGGATAAACTAACATAAGTAATGTAAAACAATTAAAAGCCAATAATGCTATCGCCATATGGGGGTAAATATCCCCGTATCTTTTTAATAGAATTTTGTTTATCTTTCAAAAATAAAATGCTGCCATGGGTGTTGAAGAGACTATCAGTGAAATAGGAAGCTGTTCTACCATCTCAAGTAGTTACAGACGGATCTAAAAGAGCATATTCTCATTTTAGTTCCGTGGCTTTTCCTTTCATAAACTCATAGCAAGCTGCATGATGCTTGAGAAGGTAGAATAGCCTTCTCCCTTTTCTACTTCACAAGATAGGCACACTAGAGGATGCTCCAGTTGTTCAAGTAAGCCAATGGGTTTTGAATACCTTCCCATAAGACAACTCTTTATTTACAGGAGTACTTACTTCATGCTTTCTTTCTTCTATTTTTCCCCTCACCATAGGTCGATCAACAGTAAACCCAACACAGTCCAGTCCAGTCCAAGTAAGCATCATATCAAGGGCTGAGATATGTCTTAACATCTAGAAGCAAGTTAGCAAGCAGCAACATCAACTTCTTTCACCCAACCATGGATGGAGTATCCACTATTTGGATAACATATAGTCTATATATCAGATTCTCGGGCTTCATACTAAGCTAATAGCCTGAAGCTGAGTGCAAGCTATTCCCTAAAGAACGGGCTACTCTACTTATTTCCTCTCCGCATGTTCATCTGTAAGCATTCCCTCCAGATGCGATTGCCCTCAAACTAGATTGCTAAATTCCACATACTCCTCCACTAAGCCATCCCAAACATTTAAGCCAAAGATATAATCAGTCCATCAACATCCAAAATGCCTCACAAGATCTTCCCAACTCCTGTTCTGTGAAGCCAACTAGAGGCAACTGCAAGCACCTGAAGCTCAGCACCCTCTGAATCCGCATTGAAATCGACGCTCACCAACCGGAGCAAACCAGAGAATCATGTAAACTTCCACCGAAACTCACATCTACCATACGAAACATTAGAATACCCAAGTCACATCTCAGCCGCAGCCAAAGGCACACCATCTAGCATTTCAACAAGCATCAGATCAGCCTAACCCGAACGCTCAATGAAAAGCTCACAATACACGAAAGCATTCTCTATCAACTCGACACCGCGCGTTTCCTCCAAAATTAAGGAACTAAAAACCGTAAAAAATAAAAATTAAAAAAAGAAGGCTAACGATCGCGAACATCAAACACGACGTTCAGAGTTCCATTTCGATAAGACCGCGCTCCAACAGAACGGCTCCAACTCCCAAAATGCGCAGCGCGAAATCGACAATCAACGCACAAAATCACACCGCGAGATCCGAACAGCGCAGAACCTAGATTCTCGCGAGATCAAATCCACATAACCAGACAACGCGCGCGCGCGCCGAACGGGGAGATCGCGCACCTGTCTCGAGAAGGGGAAGGCGAAGACGAGGAGGAGGACGGCGAGGGCGAGGAAGGCGAGGACGAAGCGAGGCTGGACCAGGACCGAGATCTCTCGACGCATCATTCCCGAGCCGCGGAAGAAGAAGATGGCATAGGAAGGCGGGCGCCCTCGATCGTCGTCAGGCCGCGACCCCTCGAACCTCCATCGAGCGAAAGGAGTCGGCTCGCGGATCCTCAATGTCGATCCGTTGCTGCAGGAATCGGAACCGAGCGCATGATTGATTGATTGATTGAAGTCAGCGAGATTGCGGACCGTACTCCCGTTCGTCAGTGGCAGCTTCACGAGTGAGATTGGAGTGCAGATTGGAGATCATTATTTTACTGTCGTCGATGTATAGGTCTTTGGGTCAGTAATCACGGATGTGCAAAACCGATCGCTCGAATCAAGAATTATCTAGACAAGATCGAACCCATCGGTTTAGTTTCTCGAATATGTATCAGCCGGGGTCAATATTCCTAAAAGTGAAATTAGTGTCTAGACAGTCTTTGGATCAAACCGACTAAATGTATTTTTTAATTTTATTATTTTTCAAAAAATTAGTAAAATATGAACTAAATACTATCTTGGTCTATTGGGAAAAAATTAATGGGAAAAAATAGTGGCAAAAATTAATATTGATAAAAAAAGATCGATGGGAAAAAGATCTTAAGACCAGCTAGTCTGATCCCCGATTCTGAGTTTTGGAAACGAGTCAAACTAAGAACCAATCACCACTAGTAGTCACATAAATAACATATATAACTCTAAATTGATACATTTATAATTAATTTATCCTAAATTATCTTTTAATGATCTCTAAAAATCCCTAAGTCGTATGTTTATGAAAATTTACTCAAAACTTATGTGAATTTCCATTGAACTTGTCTAACTTAATATTTTTACAGTAAAGTTTGACTAAAGTATAAAAAAGTAAATATGTCATAAGTGTATTTATTTGGATTTTTTGTGACCTAAAAATTAATTTTGGGTACATTTATCACCTAGTTTAGAGTTTTTGGTAACCTAATAATTAATGTGGGTTTTTTCATGATATTGAAAGAAAATTTCCAAATAAGGGACTAAAGTGGAGTTGAATGGTTATATCAATCTAAAAAAAGGGCCTAACTCACTAGTTAGTGAAGAAAAGTTTCATCTTCTACATTTTTTTAATTTTTTCTTTCTTTTCTTGAAAAACAAACTATATATATATAAAGCACATAGCCCCATAGCCCGTGGGGTAGCGATAATGGCCGATAGAGTCACTGGTGCCTAGGTGAGGATCGGCGACCCCCACCAAAAACGGGAGAGGGCGCACTGAACATGTCTAACTTAACAATTCCACGATAAAGTTTGACAAAAGTTTGTAAATATGTCGCGAGGTGTATTTGTTTTGGATTTTGGTGATCTAAAAATTAATTTGGAGCACATTTATCACCTAATTTAGAGCTTTTTGGTAACCCAATAATTAATGTGGATTTTTTGTGATATTAAAAGAAAATTCCAAATAAAAACTTGTAGTGAAGTTTGTTTTGAATAAATACATGAAGTGATCATATCAATCTAAAAAAATGGCATAACTCACTAGTTAGCGAAGGAAAATTTTGTCTTCTAAATTTTTTAATTTTTTTCTTATCATAAAAAACAAACTCAAAAAATTTAATTTAAAAAAAAAAAAAAAAAAACACATTGCCCATCACCCATGGGTCAGTGAAGATGGCTAGTGAGGTCACCAATGCTTGGGTGAGGTTTGGTGACCCTTGCAAAAAACGGGAGAGGACGCACTAAACATGTCCAACTTAACAATTTTACGATAAAGTTTGACGGAAGTTTACAAAAGATAAATATGTCATAAGTACATTTATTTGGATTTTTGGTGACCTAATAATTAATTCGGGGCACATTTATCACCTAGTTTAGAGTTTTTGGTAACCTAATAATAAGTGTGGGTTTTTCATGATATTAAGAGAAAATTCCAAATAAGAGCTTGAAATTGAGTTTTTTTTCAAATAAAGATATGAAGTGGTCATGTCAATCTAAAACAAGGCCTAACTCACTAGTTAGTGAAGGAAATTTTGTCTTCTAATTTTTTAAAATTTTCCTTTCTTTTTTTATATTTTTTTTTTTTGTAAAAAAAAACTCAACAAAAATTATATATATATTAAAAATCATGTTGCCCCATTGCCTGTGGTGCAGCAACAATGGCTGACAAGGGAACCTGAGGGTAGAGAGGGTACACTGAACTTGTCCAACTTAACAATTTCACAATAAAATTTGACAAAGTTTACAAAAGGTAAATATGTCACAAGTATATTTTTTTGAGTTTTTAGTGACTTGAAAATTAATTTGGGATACATTATCACCTAGTTTAGATTTTTGGTAGCCTAATGATTAGTGTGGGTTTTTCATAATATTAAGAGAAAATTCCAAAATAAAAGTCCTAAGGGGATTTTGTTTTGATTTTGTTTTAAATATAAAATAGTCATAATAATAATAATAAAAGGGGCTAACTCACTGCTTAGTGAAGGAAAATTTCATCTTCTATATTTTCTAATTTTTTCCTTTCTATTTTAATTTTTTTCTTCTAATAAAAAAACTCAAAAAAATTAAAAAAAAAAAATAAAAAGCACAACACCCCATCACCCATTGGGAAGTGACGATGGTCAGCAAGGTCACCAGCGCCTGAGTGAGGATCGACAACTTCACTAGAAATAGGAGAGGGCACACTTGCAAAATGGTTATGGCTATTTCAATTAAAGGCCTACCCTAGCCAAAAACAGGAGATGATGCACTAGTGACTTTGCCAACCATCACGGCTAGGTCAGACGGTTAAAATTCTTCCTTAATTTTTATCTAATTTAATTTAAATATCCCCAATCGGTAGGAATATTTTGCGAGTTGGCAAGATTAGACTTTTATTTAAAACTGTCATAACCACTTCATAACCTTCTCACATGGTCACTTCATATTCTTATTTGAAATAAAGTACATTCTATGTCCTTATTTGAGAAAATGGGGGCATTTTAGGTTTTTATTTGGAATTTTCCCTTAGAAATTCAAGTTATTGTTATTAGACTGGATGTACTTGTGAGGTGGACATGGGCTAATTGATTCGGGCCACCTTTTAATGATCTAAATGAATGGAGCTTGATTATATAAACGGGCCGAGCGAAACTAATACTACTGGGCCGGCAAAAGTCCTTAGGATGCTTGACATGCGATCAAACCAGCTTCACATTGATCTTTTCTCGAGAGAAGATCATTTTTTAACGTATGTTAAATTAAAAACATTAAAATGCCAATATCAACACCACTAGTTAGTAGTTATACCTAAAGTGAAACTGAAGATATCTTGGCCCATTTACCATTTGAATGTGGCGAGCAACGTTTTAGATATTTGATGCAGGTGAAAATCCTCTACCCTGCACGATACTTCCGCCGATAACTTGATCGGTTGTCTATAATCGACGCATGTAAATAAGGTGTTTCCACCGACAATCGACATACGTTTAAGACAGGCCATGAGAGCATGATACCTGGTAGAGGATCCATGTCCATTCAAAATGCTCACATAGTTTTTCCTTTGGCAGAATCTGCTGGGTGAATACGTGATATAATCGACTTAAACTTGGTAGGGGAAGGAAAAAATGGGCAAAAAAAAGATGAAAAGAAATGTCAAAATCAAAACCCATAAATAGTCATACGTGTTATGAAATACATGAATGGATATTCATTATATTCATTTTATCTAATGTATTTATTATGATACATTTTTACCCTACATTCTAAGTACATCTCCCTATCCAATATATATATTATTCAATACATTGACATCAATGATAAGTGCATTTTTGTTTTATTATAAATAGGACATTAGTTTTTGTCATAGAATGATATTGAAATTAAAATTTTATTTTTTGGCTTTCTCTACTATCTTTAATGTTTATCTACTTTCTCTACTCAATCTCTTTATTCTCTTTATTATATATTTCCGTTAACGCAATATTTTACAACAATATAATACATTTATAGCTTATTTCTTAAACAAAGAGGAGCAGTTACTTCCTTCGACAATCTTGAATCTTGTAATTCACATGAAATCGTGAAAGTAAGCAAACTCTCATAGGGTTGCGTGACTGGACTAGTTATACCTAAGAATCAAATCGAACTACCCTGAAAACTGGTTCGATTCTTGATTATGAGTGAAGAACCACCCAAGAAAGGACCGATGAGACCCAATTTGGAATCCATTTCGTAAAGCCTAAAAACCCTTTTTTTAGCATCTTTTTTCTCTATCTCTCTTTTTCTTTGTTCTCTCTAACCTCATTTAGATGATACTTCACAACTAACTCTCTCTCTCTCTCTCTCTCTCTTTTTCTCTCGCGCTCGTTCATCTTTTAATTCGAACCATTTTGTTAAGCATATTATTTTGCTATATAAAATGAAATAAAATAAAATAAAATAAGAGGACAAAAAAAAAAGTTCTAGGGTAAACCTTAGAACCAAATCAGAAAAGTAAGGTAAGTTCCACAGTCGGTTCATAGTAAATAGAGTAGATTTTAGATTTCAAAAATTAGAAACCGATTCTGAAACTCTCCTACTTTGGAATCGACCACTCCTAAAGTCTTGTACTTCGTCTTTTAACGAAGCACCAAGTCGCTGGCGTTGCACCAAGATGACCACGAAGGTTGGTGATCGCATAACTCAGGTCAAGTTCATGTCAAGATTCGTTTGTCCTTCATCAGGATCGGGATCTGATGTGGGGCATGCTGAAGCAGAACGTTGCTTCATGATCAGCATTAAACTAAGCCCAGTGACATCCATATCTCCAGCTAAAAATCTTAGTTCAGGAATCACTTTCAGTTTATCTTCGCTTGCCCTTTATGAAAGCAATGTATGCCCGACTGCTAACCTCTCGATCCATCTTTCCAGCCAATGTCCAAACAACTAAAATTCAATGTGTTGCCGGTGATGGATCCCACCATCTTTGATTTTTGTGCCGATTTTCAGAGTTCTAGTTGTTACCTCGACCCCCCTCGTATTCATCACTTTTCTTTGATAATGGAGCTCTGAATCCTCTGGTGATCAAGTACATGCTTTCATCAACGTATGGAAGCTGGCACTTTGTTCTGAGCAATGGGTCTTGACCATTTGATCAAGAGAGAATCTAATTAATCTCTTCAAATTGAAAAATAGTGATGGATGCTGGATACATTAAAACCGATTTATAAAAGTTCGAATGCTAAAATGGTAAATTTTCAGTCGTCTTTGAATACGACCCATTTATTTTGGCGCATACTTTTAGTTGGACACATCATGTTACACGTGACTTTGATGAACTTATTGCATTGTTGGACGTAGGGTTAAAATGCCGTTTCTAGGACAAAGACCAGCACATGCGTAGTTGTTCATTTGTAACGAAACAAACTATAAAATTACGTATGAGCAGTTCCAAAAAACGCAAAAGGAAAAATAAAGAGGAACTTTATCGGGATCGATTTTGATTTCAATAATGCAAACTGACGTGAAACATGTGGTTTCCTAGCAAAAAAAAAAAACGTGAAACATGCGGAACACACGGAATAGGGTATACTAGATTTTAGAAAATCTAGTTGGGTCGATTTTGATTCCAATAATGCAATGGAACGCATAAAATAAGGTAATTTATATTATAAAAAATCAAATTCCCAGTGAGGGAAATAAGATATGCGGACGGTGACGACTGAGCTTGAGGGGGAAAAGAATCAGTGACAGTTATAATGATCCGATGTATTCAAAGATAAGCAGAGAAGAGAACCGTGGGACGATCCTCTTCATGCAAAAAATCAGACGTTTTTTTCCTTTTCTTTTCCCAAGAAGAGTCGTGCACGCACCGAAAAAAAAGGGAAAAGTGTCAAAATGGTCATAAATCCATTGCATAGATTTTAATTTAATTCTAAATGTTTTGATCTAGTGCCAACATAGCACTACACATTTTAACTTAGTGCTAATTCAATCCCTTTAGTTAATTTTGGCAGGATATTACTGACGTGATTGTTGGTCGGCTTACGTGACACTGCTGGTGTTAACCTGGATAATTTTTAGTAATAATTTTAATAATTTTCTTTATTTTTTATTTTTTTATTTTTTTTATTTTTTCTCTCCTTTCTTTGTTCCTTTTGCCGGCAACAAAGAGAAAAATAAATAAAAAATTGAGAAAAATGTTATTAAAAATTATTCACGCAAGACTAATAGCCGCTACGTAAATCAACCAGCGTTTATATCAACAATATTTTGTCAAAATTAGCTAGAATGATTGCTTGCGTTGACATAAAATCAAAAAGCTTAAAACTAAATTGGCATCATTAAAAAATTTATGACAAAACTAGAATGATAAGTTTATGAATATTCTGACAATTTTCTCAAGATGGAAGCTTCAGAGTGTTGTGTCGAAGTCGATATTGATTTGACAGTTAAAAGTGAATAACTCCCCCGATCATGTTTCTCGGTCGTTCATCTATCCTTTCGCTGAAAAATCAAACCTTATTTTCCCTAACGCAAGAATGTACGTCCTCATCGGGTTATATGTCTCTCTTGACTTGTTAAACATCTTGAGATGGCCCGAAAAATCAAAAGAGAAGAACGTCGAGGGCTGTTAAAACGACTCGTTTATCTGGTTGCAAAAGAGATCAAAGAGGGGGTGGTGGCTTGACATTTGCATTTGTCGCGAAGCGAGCAGTTTTCAGCCATTGTTGAAAAGTCAATCCCGATCGTCGAAATTCCGCAAATCGAAATAGCCGGTTGAAAGGTCTCCGTTGTCCGTTTTATATCACGACACTTTAAGATATCGTGTTGCGCAGGGAAAAGTCTTCTCATATAAAACTATATAAAAAATAAGAAATGGGCCACTTGGCCTTTGCCGCGAACTCAAGATGCATGCCGGTATTCTCCGACAGTCGAAGGCCCTTCCCCCACCTAACTTTCCAAGCCGCCAGTAAAAAGAAGACGAGGGGGAGGGCCAGCAGTTGCATCTAACGGATTCCCCACGTCATTGTGATATAATTATAGGTTCTTTACTTATCAGCGCAAACCCAAAAGTGACATGCAACATTGACTTGTCCTAGGCCTAAGGTTATATAGGTACTTGCATCGAAACGAAAAAGGTTCTACCACAAACAACTTTCGAGATAATTATTCAAAAAGTTCTAAATCAATTGCACAGCGATCAATTCAATCTTAAACCACTCAATTGTGCTGATTTTAATTCCAAATATTTGATGTTTATCGATTTGTTCATAAATTAAATTTATGCCAATTCAATGCCTATGTGGATAGAGGCGATAAACTGATGCCTATCTTATGAAACAATATTTTATTTATCCACCAACTAACTATTCGGATGATGCAAACCCTCTATTAAGTTTAAGACAATGAGTTTCAATGAGTTGTAAGTTTCACACAAAACTTCTTTAAAACTACCCAACACAATACACACATGTATCTCAACAATCTCTCCGTCACATGTGATCTCTTCTTACTCACGGAGATAGAGCCCCCGAATTTGAACTTGTCAACATATTAAGTTAGATCCAACTTTACTCAAAAGTTTAAATCAATAACTATGAGACAATTAAGATATATTAACTATTTTACATTATATTAATTTTTCAACGCGGGATTTATTAAACATAACTCATACGTATGTCTTGACACTAAAGAACTCAGTTACTATATCCCTCTCAAAACGGAGACATGACATAGAAAATTACCGAAATGGAGCCTCTTCGTCAGTTGCTGGCTTGCCGTGCGATTGAAGTAACGCCGACCTCCCTCAGGGTCGTGGAATTTTATTCTATTTTTTTCTCTTGATCTCAGCTTCTACTATTTATTACTTATTAACTTCTTTTGTGTTTGTCTTTGGATACCCCAGCCCTTTATCAGCTGCACAATCACTTTTCCATCGGCGTTGACCTAATAAAAAGGTGTAAAATCACGAGAGATGTGCTTATCGAATTCAGAAGCTCAACTCTCTTTTCCAACTTTGATAATTCTCTAAATCTATGACATGTAAAAATAAAGAAACGTACTTTTCCTGTATCGGTCGTCTGCTAACGTGGTATCGACGATTAAAAAAATCATGCGTTGTTTATCGTTTATTGGACCAAGAAAAGCACGTCCATCAAGAAATTATCAGAGCACTTCATTAGCACAAGATTTACTTTTATTTTTTTTCCCCAAGAGAATGATGTTAGTTCAGCATATTACGGAATATGCACATTACAATGTATACGTGTACTCCTCACTTCCTCAGAACGTGCTGACATACCAAAAAGACTTTCTCTATAAAAACTCTCCAATTCTCAAAGCCTCTCTCCCTCCCTCCCTCCCTCTCTCTCTCTCTCTCTCTCTCAAAGTGTTGGCTTCGTCCCCCTTCGAGCGCCCCATGGTGTTCCAGCAGCACTCCAGGTTGAACGCCGCGAAATGGCTGGGCCTGGTCACGGCGGTCTGGGTGCAGGCCATCTCCGGCAACAACTACACCTTCTCCAACTACTCCGACGCCCTCAAGTCCATCATGAACCTCACGCAGCTCGAGCTCAACAACCTCTCCGTTGCCAAGGACGTTGGGAAGGCCTTCGGCCTCCTCGCCGGCCTCGCCTCGGACCGGTTGCCTCCGTGGGTCATCCTGCTCATCGGCTCCGTTGAAGGGCTCGTGGGCTACGGCGCTCAGTGGCTCGTGGTCAGCGAGAGAGCCACGCTCTCATATTGGCAGGTATACATAAATAAATAACGATAAATTTGCGTAGCAAGTAGTGTTTAGTTTTCTAGGGTAAAACGCATTTGCCTTCTGGGATTACTTTGCGCTCCTTTTCGCGTTGATTTTTTTGGGTCTTACTCGTTCATTAATTTAGTGCGACGCAGCCCTTTGCGGAAAATTCTTTCATGAACCACTTCAAAAACATCACGATAGCCACTCGAGTCAAATGTCTATATGGCTTTGGGTGTGTATACATTCGATCCACACAAGAATGACTCTTTCTTTGGAGTCGTCTTGGTCTCGAATTAATATTGTCTTCAAGCCGCAAAAATTCTAAATTTTTTTCTTGCTTCCCAACATCTTTTATGCGGGGCCCCTTTTTTTTCCTTACTATGATGCTATTTCTCCATCTTTGCTCTGAGTTCTTAGTAACCAAAATGAGTCCCGAAGCGGAAAGAATGAACAGATTCTTTCTCCAACCTTCCAGAAGAAAGAAAGTATGAGAGAAACAATGCACTTCGGTCCCTGTTATTGTCATATGATAAAAATAGAAAACGTCTCAACTCAGCCATATCTTCATATAAATCACATTTTTTTGCCATGTAATCGATTGATGTGTTTCGACCAAAAATAAATAAAAAATCCATCGATGTTAACAAATGCATATGTAGAAAATTGTGTTAGTTGAGAAGAAAAAGGGTACTTAGACATATTAATTCCTCCCAAGTTCAGATCAGGACCGATGGAATCTAGTCCTATTTAATGTTGTTCACTTGTATTGTCTGAAGAATATCCAGTGTTTCAATTTTCATGCACGCAGATGTGCATATTCCTGTGCATGGGAGGCAACAGCACGACGTGGATGAACACGGCAATCCTGGTCACCTGCATCCGGAACTTCCGGAAGAACCGGGGCCCTGTCTCCGGCATCCTCAAGGGCTACGTCGGCCTGAGCACTGCAATCTTCACCGACATCTGCACCGCCCTCTTCTCCGACAGCTCCGCCTCCTTCCTACTCATGCTCGCTGTTGTCCCCGGTGTCGTCTGCCTCACTGCCATGCTCTTCCTCCGTGAGGTCCCACCGTCTGCTGCCGAAGAAGGAGGCAATCAGGACGAGTCCCGGTACTTCACCATCCTCAATGGCGTCGCCGTGGTCGTCGCGTTCTATCTCTTGGCCTACGACTTCATCGGGTCGTCCCATGGACAAGTCTTCAACGTCGTGTTCGTGGGCATATTGCTGGTCCTACTGGCCTCCCCATTGCTGATACCTTCGTATGACTTGTTGAAGAGCTTCAAGAAGAGCGGCTCACCGGACGTCGAGAGCACCGAGGCCATCGACGCGCCGCTCCTCGCGAGTCAAGAAACAGCGGAGGTGGCCGAGGTGCAGCGCCAGCAGGCGACGGAGGAGCCGGAGGCAGCGGACGCCGTTGGGGCGGGGGAGGTGAAGGGGAAGCCGGCGATCGGAGAGGATCACACGATATTTGAGGCGATGAGGACGTACGATTTCTGGATACTGTTCACGTCGTTCCTTTGCGGGGTGGGAACGGGTCTGGCGGTGCAGAACAACATGGGCCAGATCGGGTCGTCGCTCGGGTACGACGACGTGTCCGTCTTCGTTTCGCTGATCAGCATCTGGGGTTTCTTCGGGCGGATCATCTCGGGCACAGGCTCCGAGTACCTTATCAAGTAAGTTCCTTCCTTTCTCTGCACTCACGGCAGTCCCCCGAGGTTCCGTTTGACCCTAAGCTACGTTACATCTTAAACAAACTAAAAAGATCTACAGACAGTAGAGACTCCCGACAACTTCGCTTTCTCACTTCACACTTCACCGTCGGCTTGTTGGTCCTAACCGAAAAATCCCGTATCCCGAGCTTGTACTTTTAGGGTCGACGGGGGTTTTGGTCTTCTTCTTGATTTTGAGGAGATAAGTGCGGAATTTTCTCTGCCAGACAGAGAGTGGGGGCTCACATGATCTTGTCACATTGATGAATGATGGGGCCCCATTAGCTTGACCCTAACTAGTAACTACCAATCTCCCTCCTCCCAACTAATTGTCCGCCCGCGGTAGGAATTCTTGCTCCACTCTTTTCGATCATCGGTTGCAGAAACCCTATCAAAGTATGCATGAACGAAATACGATGTTAAGACTTTTGCTCGGCTCAGAAGGCCGCGCGAGAACTTCAAGAACTTGCACATCATGTACCATGTTTCCCCCACAAATTTCGTGAAGTGTTAGATTAAATGACTTCCATTGAAGACAAATTTCGTTTCTTGGTAATGCTTTCTGGGTTTTCCCGCTGTTGACTAGCAATCTCACTCCCTCCGGCGCGGCGGCGATAATTATTGCGTCTGGCGGTCCAACAAGCCATTAATTGCATTGAGATTTTCACTTTTCCATTTTGTCCCTTCTCAACTTATCGTGACTCGCTGGTTTTGCTCTTGCATGTGAACCCACTGAGGATAGATCACATGGGCAAGAAAAAAAAAACTCTTCCGTCCTCTAAGCTCATCTGGAATGTTGATTATGTGGGCCCGTGGTGAAACTCACGAGATCAGCGGTTCATATTGTTGTTGGTCCACATCTCTATAGTCTATGCCATACCAGCTCAAAAGACACATAATTGGTCCATACATAGTATTGAAACTCACCTTATTTTTTCTCCTTTAGGAAAAATGGATCGCCAAGACCTTGGTGGAATGCGGGCTCTCAAATAGTGATGGCCATAGGGTTCGTCGTCATGGCCTGGGCATTCCCGGGATCCCTATATGTCGGCTCCATTGTCGTCGGCCTATGTTATGGCGTTCGTCTGGCCATCACGGTCCCCACGGCCTCTGAGCTCTTCGGCCTCAAGTACTATGGCCTCATCTACAACGTCCTCATACTCAACCTCCCGCTCGGCTCCTTCCTCTTCTCCGGCCTCCTTGCTGGCCTGATATACGATGCTGAGGCGACATCGACAGCCGGCGGCGGCAACACTTGCAGTGGGGCGCATTGCTATCGGATTGTGTTCATAGTCATGGCCGTCACGTGCCTGATCGGATGTGCATTGGATGTGTTCTTGGCGATTAAGACCAAGGCACTTTATGCTAAGATTCAAGCGAGCAAGAACTCCAAGAAGAGTTAAAGTTAGAACCGAGGTTGGCGAGAGCACTAATTGGAGCCAAAACCCATCAATAATTTCTCCCAATCAATGGTTTTTGGCAAGGAAGAGGACATTTTTTTTTTTTTTTTCAATTGAGATATGATTAACTTGCTTGAATTTGATGTACTATCGATTCTTTCTGGTGATATATCATAAAGTTTGACGCTATGGACGAAGAGAATGACTTCGGAGCATAATCCATTCACTCAACCAGTTAGCTATTGCTGCTCAGCATGCTCAGTGCTCTCGACATTTCAGTGCGCTTGGAAAATTGAAGAGACGTGTTTTCTAAGAAGATTTAGCTAACAAGTAACTAATTAAATTTTTTTTCACCGCTTTCAATACATTATTTTATTTTTTACATTACAATGGCATATCCTTAAAATGTCCATATGAACATTGAGACTTAAAATATGGGGGTATTCCTTCCTAGGTGGGGAAGAAAAATATATGCCTAGGAATAGGGGAGCCTCCGAGGGGAAGGTAGACTTCTGGTCTTTTATTTGAAAAAAAAGGTCACTGTCAAATAGATAAGTATAGTATAAGATTTGACATAGTACTCATTCTTAGATTTAAGTTGAACACCAGAAAATATTATTATTTTCTCGAAAATAGTTTTTTGGAAAATACTTTTAGAAACACAATTTTCGTGAAACGAAAGAAGCCTAATTAAGACAATTTTACGGCTTTCAATACGTTATTTTATCTCCTTGTTGCATATAATTACTACTTTCAAAAACTAATCATTTCTCTTTAAGTATATTTGACATGAGCCCAAGGGCACTCATATTTTTTTTTTCTTTAATAGAGAAATTTTATGTATAAGAAATTTCACAGAAATTTGAATTCTAATAGATAGGAAGTTTTTAAGAAAAATATTATTTTTACATCGCCTAAATTACTTGTGTACTCTCGAGTTCTCTCATGTGGACCTCCTCGGCTCATGTGAAAACGTTGCAATTTGCTTCTCCGTTGCCGACAATGCAAAAGAACTGCTGACGATTCGATCAACTTTAGAAAAGAATTCTAGAACCAATTTATCTTTTGTTCAAGAAAGATGCTCGTTATATCTTAGGATGCTCGATTCTCTTTCAAAGACGTGTGCGCGTGAAACAAAGATAATCCACCACTAGGCGCAAAAGGACAATTCAAAAGCTTATTATATGTTCTTCCCGCTAGATATAATTAGAATAAGACCCTTTAGATATTTCTGCACAGCACTTTCGCCACGCGTTCCGATACGTTAATTTAAAGAGCACCACGGCGATCGGACCCAGCATGCGACGTCAATACAGTGAATTAAGGGGTCTTCGTCAAGAGTGGGACCTCTAGGGTTTTGTCCATTAATCTGCCGAAAGGCAACAAAAAAAAACAGGTACGGCCATTGGCAACAGGTTGTAAAATCATGGCAGATAAGAAGCTGACAGATCCCCTTCGGCCAATGAAACCCGTTGCTCGTGCGTGTCCCTGTGGGAAAAGTTACGTTGCAGCTGAATAGACCATACGCGCCGCATCATTTACAGAATCAGTCAATATAATATTCCTTCACTATCGCCTTTTTTATAGCAACTTGCATATAGTCATCCGACACGGACCAATCGACAATAATCAAATTATTACTCGTGCGACATAAATGAACCGATCGAATCATACGAGTTTTGATTAGGTAACGATCGAGATCAACTCGTCTAACGCTGGCTTGATCTCAAGTTTGAGTTTACTTGTTGACCTTGGGCTTTGCTCATAATCAAATCGATAGGCTCGCCAGTTTTATTGGGTACCCCTGATTTGAAATGACCTTTAACATCAAGCCAAACCCTCGAAATTATGTGCTGTACGTGAAGCTTGGTGGTTTAGGTACAGTCAATGTTTACCGCAGGTACTGAGAGGAAACCAAGTGGAAGAGAGGAGGAACGGACGGAATATCAGTCTAAGATAGCGACGGCGGTAGGCCGTCGGCTGAGCCACCCAAAGGCGACGGCCATTAATCTTGTCTTCGCCTTCGGCCGTCGATGGTGATCAATACAGCTGTCTCACACTTGAACTGATAAGTCGATTGGTGGTCTTATCAGATAAGTTGATGTCTTATGTCAGGCCGCAAGTTGAGGACAGTACGCAGCCTCCATGTGAGATTTGTCAAAAGTATCGTCTTCCTCTCATTTCTTTATCGATCCAGCTCTTCTTAAGTATAGTAAGGAAGGCGGATCCTTTTTGATTTCCTGCGATAGTCCGCTGATTTCTCCTGAAGTAGGTACAAACCTGTCTGGTTCGATCACGTGTGTGCAAATTGATGAAAAAAATCAGGGACAGGCTGTACGACAGAACGTACCTAACACATGCGTCTTATCAACTAGTGGTGCGTGGTGGGGCGGGTGTGTGTGGTGATCGTTGATAAGCGCAGGTCCCTCTCTGTTTGGCATTTTCTCCACGGCCAATATGACGAATCTTTCAAATTGAATTCCTACCACCAAAGGATGTAAAATCAGATAACTCTTTGCCTTTTGATGATAATCTTTTCTCGTTTTCCTGTTCATTACCGCTACAGTAACTAGGCAATTTATATATGAAGTGTTATCCTGTGTCTGCAAAACGATCTTAATGATTTTCAGAATTTTTTCTTTTTATATTTTGGGATAAAAAATAACGTAAAGAAAGGATATCAATATTGACAATCCTCAATTCTTGATAATTATCATTGTAAGAACTCCAGATCTATGATTGAGACATTCAATTTGAATTATGATTCTCAATAATTTCTTATCAATAATCTTTGCTAGTAATAATATCTGACGATAGTCTTTTGATCGAGTGTTTATCATACTGTAACTATCAGCATCTTATCAACTAGTCGTGTAGGGTGGGGCGAGCGTGAGTGGTGATAGCTGATAAGCACGGGTCCCTCTCGGTTTGGCATTTTCTCCACGGCCAAGATCACGAATCTTTCAAATTGAATTCCTCCCACCAAAGGATGTAAAAATCAGATGAGTCTTTTCCTTTTGATGATGATCTTTTCTTGTTTTCCTGTTCATTACCGCTAAAGAATTTAGGTGTGGAAAATCACTATCGTGTTGAGGCAATTTATATTAAGAAGTATTATCTTGGGTTTGATAAACAATCTTGATGGTCTTCGGATTTTTTTTTCCTTTTTTATTTTGGAGTAGAAAAATAAGATGGAGGAAGATGACCTATGTTGACAATTCTCAATTCTCGATGATTGTCATTGAAAGAACTCTATGCTTATGATTGAGACATTTGATTCGAATCATGACTATTTCTCAATAATCTCTTATCAATAGTTTTTGCTAGTACCAATATCTACAATAGTTTTTGATCGTGTGTTTAGCGTGGCTTGCCCTTTTTTCTTTTCTTGTAAGGTTATGAAGTTTGATTTTCTTATTTAATATCGATGGCTTCAATTTTTTTAAATAAAAAAATATTTGTATGTGGGGTCATCCAAGCAAAAACTTCCATTATTTGTAGTTTTAGTATACTCGAGTGCTTCTCTTTTTTAAAAAAGACTTCACGAGCTTTCAAAATAATCATTAATATGACCCTTTTTCGTTATATTAATATTTTGGAGGAGAATATGCTTCTTCTTTTTCTAAACAAACAAACAAATCTCACTGATCTGTATTATTGGATTCCTCTATATTCAATCATTCTCTAGTTTGTTGTATCTAATTTGAAGGAAATTA
This sequence comes from Eucalyptus virginea, assembly GCA_014182375.1. Lineage (NCBI taxonomy): Eukaryota > Viridiplantae > Streptophyta > Magnoliopsida > Myrtales > Myrtaceae > Eucalyptus > Eucalyptus virginea. Next base: position 17,189,283 of record CM024522.1, on the reverse strand, counting down.
GAACCTTTTCTCATTTGTTGTATCTATGAAAATTCATGATAGACCATGCTTAATCTTCGTCGGTGTTAATTGGGTCTTGTATGGTTGTTTCACATATTGAAATCACACGTTTCTCCAGTAAGTGAGTAACGTTTCTAGAGTGGCAGCATGGGAGCCAAATTTCCGTTCAAGATGTACGTCACCTAATAATTTATCATATACTCGGTTCCTTATTCTGGTTGTTCGTGTTAGATATTTCAGTAGTTTTGAAATATTTATTAAAAATTATGACCGTCATGAAAGTCATCATTTTTGTAACAATTTTGCAATGGCCGTATAACGGCTTTCTAACGGCCATAAAACGGCTTTCCAACGACCATCCTTTTAATTACCAATTGATGTACAACGATTTCCTAACGGTTTTCTCTTTCTCTTATTTAAATATAAATTAAACTTCAAACCACAATCTTTGAAAATATACTATGTTCTTGTTTTTTTTTTACTGGGTTATACACATAACGTAATTCTATTTCCTTCTATTATTCAATGCGGAATAAAGAAAAAGATTTGTTGTATCTTGGGAGGATATTTACTAAAGTTTTACGCACCGAGTTTCGTTCTCTAAGAGGTGGAATTATCTTTAAGGATAGTGTTTACATACCTCAAATAATTCTTTTTAATTTCTGATATTTTTCAATGTATTTTTAGTAATTATTACTATTTTAACATATTCTAATATTTTTTCAACAATCCGATTTCTTGAATGTTTCTCGTATTGTTTCAGTCTAATCTACAATTGAGAGAGAGAGAGGTACTAAAAGTATCTCGCACCCCTCGGATGCCAAGGTTCGTTTCACAATTGTCTTGCATGCATGCAATGTCTCTGCAAATTCATCTGCCCTTCAATAATAGAGCGGGCTTTTGGACAGTCCTCTGTTAGCTTCGGATTCAAACAAAAACTAGGGCCATCTCCGGGTGGAATCGCTCGATGTTAATGTGGAAGTAGCCAAGATGGTCGGCCACGGCAAGCAAAATTGTCTGTCAATACAGCACTACAGACAACGAACATTAACGAGGCCAGACAAGGGACCCGCCGTTCATATCAATCACTTTTCCATCAAACCCTATATCTCTTGCTAGATCCCTCGTCCTTTACCACCAACCCACTGAACTGGCCTCTAGATCGATAATCTGTGTGCGATCGGTCTTGACTGACTTGGGCAGAGTTGGATCTCTACTGGTTACTCGCTCCGAGCTTAACTTTATGGCCGGAGTTCTCAGATTAAATCTTCCGTTTGCCATTGTTACTGAAAATCATGTGAAACAATTGTTCGAAATCCTGTTTATTTATCCGAAGCATTTATCTCATTTACGAGTGGGAAAACTCGATGATAAAGGAATACAAAAAGAAGAATTTAATATGGAGCTAACGTGTATGGTTTGTCTACTTCTCTTATGTCTGATCAGATCCGTGCACGCATCTAAGCATATGCTGGATTCGCTATCTTATATCACCGAAACGACTTATCACCCATGTGAAGAGCATCTTTCCTAGCATTATGTCATGTTCCCTTTTTTTTGGCTCAGCAGGAGGATTCCTGTGGATTATTTTTTTTATATTGAATAGCTTTTGCCTCTGCTTTTTCCCAATTCGATCTAGCTGGAAGGCACATCCCGGACACTTCATTCGACAAAGATTTAGTTATCTATTCACAACTTGGGGAGTGAATGGATCTTAGTAGAGAGGAAAGTCTCAACTGAAAGGACTTTAATTAGTTACCGACCTCCACCGTGTATTTAAGAGGCTAATTTTTGGTATTAGTGGGATCAATCGTAATTACACCACTAAGGCAAACTACAAGCAGTTTCGTCTCTTTCGTATTATTTATCGAAGTGGTATTTGAACATTGTGCTTAAAATCTTTTCATTTTCCGATGGTAAAAAGTCTCAAATTGATAATGATCCTCAAGACAATGAAGCATGTATACCAATCAAATGTCGAATCAAAAGGTATCATATCACATTGATATGACATTTCACATCCAAACAAGTCCCTATCTAAATTATGGATGTGCCAACATGACATCTCGTGTGAATCATGTGCATGTTTATCTTCCTCAAAGCTGGTCTTGCGCTGCCAATCTTGTCCTCAAGATACAAATTCTATTTCTTGCTCTCCATCTAGGTTTTATCTCTCTTGAAGGCACCCGTGTTTTCTCTATCCTTTCCCGCTTTAGCTGAACCGAGCTTCGTTTCGAATCCAGCATGCCCGGAAGGGTTTTCGCCTCGTGCGTGCTCAAGAAAGCCATTTCGCTTCTGTCCCTTTATTGCCTAAATCATCGGGTCATAAGTAGCACTGACCAAAACTTGCAAGGAAGAAACAATGACACGCGACCAACATGTCCAAAACGAAGCTCGATTGTCTTGTCTTGAGGACACTTACGACTCATTTCTCTGTCATGCCTTATGTAGTGTTGTAGTCGTCCACAAGAAACAAAGAACCGATGGCGGATTCGACTTTGATACCGAATCTAGCAATTTAGCCTGCCGAAATTGCTTCCCGAAACCAACCGAGTGACATCACCTGGTAATTGGTTAAATTCAGCTATTTTCCTTGCAATTGGACGAGCGCAGAGGTTACAGATATTAGAACCTTTCTCATTTGCGAATGTGCATCGAAGAATATGCTGAGATGCTCCACTTTCAGTTGTTCTAGATCTATCACCTAGAAAAGGGTAAATTGGGAGGTACGGACACCTGGAGTCCAAAATTTGGCACAGAGAGACACTTAAGTGCCAAAAGTTTGGAAAGTGACACTTAAGTCTTAAAATCGAAGTAAAATGGATCACTTAAGTGCAAATTAGGCCAAAATCCGGCTAAAATGCAGACGTGGCGATTTTCCGACGAGATAAGTGCAAAACGACATCGTTTTGCAAGCTGATGTGGCTAGAAAATGCAAAAACTACGTAATTTTGTCTTTGACATGGTAAAAAATTAATATAAAAATTAATTAAATTAAATTTATTCAAAATATTTAAAAATAAAAACACAAATATTAAAAAGAAAAAGAAAAATGAGGGGGAGGGAGGCGGTGAGGGCCGAGCCCTCACCGTCGCCGCCTACCCGCCGCCGTTGGGAAGGGCCGGCAACGGAGAGGGGAGGGTCGGCCGGGGTCACCAACCGACCCACCCCCGGCCGATTGGCGGCGAGAGCCCGTGAGCCCTCGTCGGATTTGGGCAAGGGCTCACGGGCCCTCGCCGCCTCCCCGCCGTCGCCCGGGAAGGGCCGACGATGGAGGGGGGAGGGTCGGCTGGGGTTGAACCCTGGCCGATCGGCGGTGAGGGCCCACGAGCCCTCGTCAAATCTGGGCGAGGGCCGCAACCCTTTTCTAGATCTCAGGGCGAGGGCTGCGACCCTCTTCCCGGATCTGGGCGAGGCCTTGTGAGTCCTCACCGGAAGGGCCGGCAAAGGAAGGGGGAGGCTGGCCGGGGTCCCCGCCTCGAGCCAACCGACGGCGAGGGCCCGCAAGCCCTCGCTCAAATATGAGGCGAGGGCGAATTCGCCTAGATCCGGCGAGGGCTTGCGGGCCCTTGCTACCTCCCCACCGTCGCTAGGAAGGGCCGACCCCTAGCCAACCCTCCCCCTCCGTTGCCGGCCCTTCTCGGCGGCGGCGGCAAGGGCTCGGCTCTCAACCGCTACCTCATTTTCCCCACTTTTTTAAAAAAATTAAAAAATTATTATTTATTTTTATATTTTAATTAAATTAATTTTTATATTCACATTCGAATCCGCTTAAAAAAACGTCATTTTTGCCTTTTTTTGTCGAGTCAGCATTCCAGCGAGTCACGTAGACGAAGAAAATAATAAAAAATTATCACATAGGATTTCCGGTGGGGTTCGCCGGAGATGGCACTTAAGTAACACTTTCCTAATTTTTGGTACTTAAGTGCCCCTTCGTGCCAAGTTTTGGCACTTGGGCTGTACTTTTACCGGTGAATAGGTGATTGTGTGGAAATGAAAGAATTTAAACAAATATTAAAGGGACTTCTAATGAAGTGGTCAAATCTTTACTGGTGTACAATTCTATCACAATAAATAAAAATGAGTAAAGGATAGAGAATTGCACACAAAAGTTTATAGTGATTTGGCTTTTGCAAGCTACGTTTGCTCTCCTGTACTATAACCTATTAGTTGGAATCCACTAATAAGAACCGATCAAAGGTTATAAGATTTGAGTGTCACGCAAGCTTGTGTGTATAACTCCTCACACACTCTCAACCTCTAAATTGTTACACAATGATGCTCACAAAGACAAAAGTATAAGATCACAAAATACCCTTCAGGCTTTTGAATTAAAAGCTTTAATTCTCATGAATGTGAATTTTTTTCTTTAACTTCGAAACCTCCTCATATACTCCTCCTTAGTCCAAGTCGACCATTGAACATATCTGCAGGAGGACTTAGCCAATTTACCCATTGGCCTGGATCTAGTTGAGAAGATCGGTTGATGCTTCCCATAATTTCTGCCACCCATACATAATTTGAGTTTCCATAAGTCGAGTACTTTAAGTTGGAAAGTATGTTTTGCCTTAAATGGGTTGTTACGGAAAAGTTGAATCACCGATAGATATTAGGAGGACTTTCCTTTTGGAACTCTTTATAAATATGATATGGAATCCAATTAATCGTCACTAGCCGTTACACAATAATATTATCTCATTCCTAACCGTTTGATAAAACACATAAGGAAGGAAATACTTATGCGATTCCGATTCCGATTCCGATTCCAATTAATAACATCTTATTACATCCTATCGGATTTTTCACTTGAAAAATACTTATCATCATAATCAAATTATTTACTCTAGATAAGTTTTGTTAATCTTCAAAATCAATTTGGAAAATTTCTTCAATAGTTCGCAACAGCCAACCTAAGCATAGGGAATCTTTTTAAAGGTGTTTATAGCTGATAGAACCAAGACAAGAAGAATGATAATGCCTGGACTTTCATAGGAATTTTCTTTTTCTTTGGGCGTTGATATTTAAGATATATGTTAATATTCCAAATTGTTGTGGTTGCTTTGAGATATGAATGCAAATTCGACTTTAGAAAAATTATCCAAAAAATTCTAAATATATTACATTTTTTATCAATTCAGTCATAAATATTTCAAATTAGTCAATTGAATCCTAAACATTTTCATGTTTTGTCAATTGAGCCCATCCAATCAATTATAATTGGAAATCATTAATGTGGTCACTAAGCATCTTACATGACATAGTCGATATAAATGTGGACAATTTTTATAATTTTTTTAAGAAATTGATTTTTTTCTCCTTCTTTTTTTTTTTTTCCAAACTCAATGAGGTCGCCGGCCAGCCCTCACCTCCAACCCTCACCGTCCAC